>CM033024.1:29866487-31251487 GCA_019207045.1 Branchiostoma floridae x Branchiostoma belcheri | reverse complement strand
CAGTCGTAATTCAGTCGAATTTAACGACCAACAGTGGATGATCTCTTCAGCTGGCTTTAACTTTATTTGGATCCACATGTTGCCATGTTGTCAGCTAACCGGATTTGCGCTACAATACTGTTTTCCGGGCCCAGTGATTTAGTCACATTTTCTCCCCCCCCCCTCCCTTCTTCCCTCCCCCTCCCTATCCATCATTAGAGGAAAATTTGCCTTACTTTGTTTTCGGTCTCAAACTTCCTCCGTTGTTCTGGCTGCCCGGGTGCAACAGTGTATTCCAGGCCAAGTGATTCAGTCATATTGGGCTATCAGTAAAGGAAGACTTTCCTTTGTTTTTCTTCATTCCAAACTTCCTCAGCTGTTCTGGCAGCCCGGGTTCAACAATGTATTCCCGACCCAGTGATCCAGTCGTCTAGGACTATTATTAAAGGAAGACATAACCCTAACTAGACCGGGCTTTTTTGGGATTCCTGGGGCCGGGGGGGCTCTTTTGACCCCCCCCCCTACGTAATTTCAAAACGGCTTGGGTTACGATCACTAAATTTGGAGGGGATGATGTACTAGTGAAGTTTTATATTTTCCGTAATTTTGGTATCGTTATCACTGAACATGACGTAATTATTACGTCATAATGTCATATTTTGGGCTAACATCGTCTAAATATGGAATTTCCGCTATACTAAAAGGTATTAAACAAAACGATGACTATAAAGGGTACCTTATTGGTGTCTAAGTCTGCAAAGTCTTTTTTTGCCAATGACGACGACACTGACGCCTATATGACGTAAGAAAATTACGTCATTTGTCCGCCATCTTAGATCATCAATAGAAGAGTACTAAAAAGATTCAAATTATTGTATTTTGTAAGAAAATTAAAAATTTTGCTGGGATTTGAGTAAATATAACATGTATTTACCGTTGATAATGACATTGTCCGCCATCTTAAATTTTGACCCATGACGTCATCAAATTAGCATAAATTATGAATATTTAATTAGAAATGTAACTTACAATTACACAGGATGTTAATTAATGCTTCGCTCACTCGGTGGTTTTATTCGGTGGTTATAGCAAAAGACCAGGCGTTATGACACAAGGTACACCAAGGGACAGGCGGGTCATTAACGTTATTATCATATAGCCTAACCAAACTTGCAAACTCCTGTATGACGCATAGATCCCTCGTTACTATACGTGTGAATTCCTTTGTCGAATTTCTGACAATTCACATTTGTTCAGAACTTCTTTGGTACATACATTTGTATTACAGATTGCATTTTGAAACCAGAATTTCCACAGAATATATACGAAACATTGCAGTCTTTGGCTTTTTAGAACAACAAAACTTATTATCAATGTTAGCAGAAGGAGCCATTCTCCCCTTGCAGTCTGTACTTTTTCCCTCTGCCCTGACATATGTTTTGCTCCTTTTGATTCGCCAATGCCTGCATATCCCTTACTTTCCTGTGTGTATAGCTCCTTCTGATTGGTCCGAATGAATCGACAACGGAGCGGGCTGGCCGAAATTTATGTGTTACGGCGTCATAACCAACGTGGAACGGGGCCTTCTGATTGGTCCGCGGCGCCTGGCTATATGATAATGATATATATTAACAAGTGTGGTCTAGCAATAAAACCATGAAATTCCATAATTCAAACTGAAATTAGTAAATTTGGTAAAATATATCTGTCAGACCCCCCCCCCCCCGGTCTAGATAGGGTTAACTTACTACGTTCAATCCCAAACCTGCCCAGTTGTTCTGGCTGCCCGGGTACAACAGTGTGTTCCCAGCTCAGTGGATGTTGTTGAGCCGTAAGAACAGGAACACGAAGGGCGAGGACTTCACCTCACGGAAGAAAACCAAACAGAACACACACGTCTATATCTGCACTACTATGTACCACGAGGTGAGGAAATGTGTTCGACGTTTTTCAGTCAACATTTGTGTGCCTTGTTATACCTTCTGAGAATTTATTTTGCAAATATAACCCCCTAAGCTGGCTAATAAATCAGGTCAGTAAAACTTGCCGTTTGCTGGGGTATGCCGCATTTAAGTGAGAAATGCCCCAAACCGATAAATATACTGGAACCACATACAAGCATTACATGTATATATGTACAGGCTATGTACACGTATATATACACAGGCTCAGCAGAACAACGGAAAGCAGGGAAGAGTATTGAGCTGTCTTGATGCTTGGAATCCAATATCAGCCTTGAGAAAGTTAGATGGGAAGTTACCAAAACGTTGGCTGATATATAGTAAATTGGGATGTAAAATTTAATCATATAACCATTACACACTCTCAGGGGTTAAGTCGTGTTCTGAGACCCCCAGCAAAGTGGGTGTTGGCTCCTCTAGCAACACATAGCAACCAACTTTAACCCCAATTTTCACAGATTTTCCCTATTGTTCACTAATTGCCCCCTCTCCGCCTACTGTGAAAACTTTTCAGGTGGGGTGCTGCTGGGCCAGGTAAAAAGCTACCTGGCATCCTGTGAAGTGTGAATGGTCATCATAAATGGCTGTCTGGGAATCCAAGCTAGGATGTGTATTGAAAGAAATTGAACTAGAAAGGCCACATTTTCAAAGAAAATGTAGGATTTTCCGAAGGGAAAAGAAAATTTGTAACAAAGGAAATAAAAAAGCCATTGTCAAACGTGCAATGCCCTGTTCGCAAAATGAAAGCGCTGTATCTACAAGATGTAACATTATGCTTAAAAAACAAAACAAGATTAGATAGAAAACTTCCAAGGTGGATCTGTATAACCTGCTTGCTTGTACCAGCGTTACAGAATGGCGATTTTAAAAATATTATAATCTTTTTTAGTCTACATCACAGCACTTTCTTTTCCTGGCTGGCGAAAAATAATAAAAATAACACAGGCCAGTAGGCCAGTAAAAGCAGTGCTAAGTATGTTTGCCTTCAGAAACATAACGTTAACAATGTGTTCAAATTCAAAAACGTTTACTGTGTCTAGAAACTTCTTCTAATGTTTGTAGTTTGTAAAAATGGCAACGTTAGATCCACATTTCGACAATTCACACAGGATAGATGCAATGATTTTAAATTACTTCAGCAAGGAGGTTTGAAATTTGATTTCCGCCAGACTCCTGGAGATTTGAATTACATAAACTGAGCTTTCCGATATGCAAAACATTATTGTACCGAACAGTTCACAGAATTCTTGACTTAAAAACTCACGGGGAGTTGCTCGCTTCCGCAAAATAGTCGTGTTTAATACAAAAAGGGAGTCAAGACTCAAATAGATCTTCAGTGATTTCTTCTACGAACTTGGAGAGAAAAAAAAAACATCAGAAATTTCAGACGAATTCCCCACCAACCCCCAACCCCTATCACTCCTGGGTTTGCTGTGGACTGACTGAGAAATGTTTGCTTCTTTGCTCCTTTGTTAGAATTGGGGATGCGCATGTACACTTTGCTTAGTTTTATGATCACCAAATGCATTGCTGTAATTTGTATAGTCTCTTATATTGCATAGGCATGACCATAATTTTCTTGGAAAATATTGTTATACAACTGTAATTGAAAACTTGTAATAGGGTAAAGAGAATTATCTACACCAAGTATGCTTGGAAACATGTTTAGCATTGTTTTGAAAGCAACCCAAGCTAGGTAAGCCAGAGCCAGTTAAAGGTGTAAAAAAGCCGGGAACTACCCATTGTTCTGGCCAGGTAGTCTGCTTTCCTACCGTGAGGGTGCTATGTCAACAAGTTGATTGGCCATATTGTTCACAAATCACAACAAGAAGATCAGATTTCACATCTGCAGATGTCAAAAGTCTAAATATTGTAGCACTTTTTTAAATGAATTTGTGCATGCTGATACAATATTCTTCCAACTTACAAAACATATGGGTGGAAAGGAGACAATGGATGGATATTGTTATATATGTTCTTCCTAGGCTGAACACGAGATGGAGCAGCTCCTAACATCTCTGCGGGGGATAGCGGAGAGCCAGTTGGGGGAGCGGACCTTCGAGTCCCACATTTTCTTCGACGGAGGCTGTAAGCAGGGCCAGCCGTCACAGTGGGCTCTGCAGCTGTTGTCACTCATGGACCACACCCTGAAGGACGGCAACAGTAAGGCTGTTGTTTTAGATCTTTTACAAGAGAGTTTTGTAGTTGTGATTCCACACACTAAGGATTGGAACCGTAGGACTGTTTTACTTTTGGTAGAGAGATAAATACCACTGGTACTGCCATATGTAAATCAAGATGACTTCAACTTGTAACATATATTGAACCCATAGCTATCGTCTTTGAAGGCAATATTGTTTCATTCATGAAAGACTTAATTTATAAAGAAGATAACCAATGTCCGTCTGTACTAAGCCTACTCTTTGTATATGATGCAAACATTGAGAAATGTTGTAAGCAAATGGCAGGTTTGTATAAGGAGGTATAGAGAGCAAAATAACGTTTCTCAGACAACTGAATACCCTTTGCTTCGATTTTACCTATAAAGCATTTTGGATAACATCTAAAAAGTCTGACCGTTTTCAGAATGTATCAAGTTGCTTGAGTATCTTTTTTTACTCTGTACATTGCAGCTAATATCACAGAATTAAGATAACATTTTTTGCGTTTCCATTTATTTATTAGACGGCAAGGAAAGCATCATTAACCAGTGCACGAAATACAAGACCCCCTATGGGCTGCAGCTACATTGGGACCTGCACTATGAAAACAGAGATACCGAGAGTGGCATGAGCTTCAACATTCACCTCAAGGACAACACACTGGTAAGAACACGCAGAGCACATCATAGACACACAATGGTCAATAATTTAAGGTGATAAAGGCACTTTACCTTTATCCTATTTTGTTGACAACCAGGTACAATAGAATGGAGAAGACAATAATAATTCATGGATACAAGAAGAATGTTTGGACGTGTTTTGTGCTTCTAATGTATATTTTAAATGTTACATAGAGCTAACACTTGCAGCACTTACAGCAGCCACACATGTACAATCTCCTGGTGTGCTTTGTTTTTTTTTCAATATGCACAGTTGTTAACTGCACGTTTATCTTCTTGCAATAGTCTTATGAAAAAGTCTTGCCTTTTCAGGTAAAGAACAAGAAAAGATGGAGCCAGGTGATGTACATGTCTTACGTCTTAGATTATGCAGGTGAGAAATTCGTGCTACATCTAAACAATCTGTGCTAATATCTTTCATTTCTGTCCAGTAAGCAAAGGCTTTCAAACAATCCAACGTTTATCAACATTCATCGGTAAAATGGGACTAAATACAATTTTCGATACTTCCCTCTACAGATATTTTGTTCATTTAAGGTCTCAAACCCGCTGGATTACGACATTTTAGACGAGGAAATCATTTCTGGAATACATAAACTAAAAGGAAGAAAGGCTTGCGGCACAGACTCTATTATCAACGAGATGTTGAAATATGGTGCTAATCAACTCCTCCTACCACTGAAGAAACTGTTCAACCTCGCCATCCATTCCGGTAAATTTCCTCCCCAGTGGAGCCAAAGCATCCTTGTCCCCATATATAAAACTGGTGATCCATCAAATCCGTCGAACTATAGAGGGATTGCGATCTCTAGCTGCGTTGGGAAATTGTTCACTCTCATATTAAGTAATCGCCTGCAACGCTTTCTAGAAGATAACGATTTATTGACCCCCTTCCAATCTGGATTTAGAAAGAATTTCCGCACAAGTGATAACATATTCGTTCTTAAAACCATCATTGATAAACAGCTGTCTGAACCATGTGGTAAATTATACGCATGTTTCGTCGATTTCAAAAAAGCTTTTGATTCCGTTTGGAGAAATGGCTTGTACTACAAACTGTTATCATCAGGCATAGGGGGACAATTCTTCAAAATTATTCAATCTATGTATTCCAATATAAAGTATTGTGTTAAAACTCCTAATGGTCTATCAGACTACTTTAAATCAACTTGCGGCGTACGCCAAGGATGTAACTTAAGCCCTCTACTATTTAACATATTCGTAAATGACTTTCCATCAGAGCTATCATCATCAATATGTGACCCTGTTATGCTCGAAGGTACTCCGATAAGCAGTCTCCTATGGGCAGACGACCTCGTCCTTCTGTCAAAATCAGAAAAGGGTCTGCAAGAATGCCTAAAGAGACTAGACAAGTTTTGTTCACTATGGAAGTTATCAATTAATAGAAACAAAACTAAAGTGATGATATTTTCAAAAAATGGACGAACAGGTAAAAGCCAAAACTCTATCTTTCAATCACAAGGACAAACTTTAAACATTACAAACTTCTATACATATCTGGGGGTAGATATAACACCTTCCGGATCATTTCAGCGTGCAACAAAGCAACTCAGATTAAAAGCTCTCCGAGCTTCTTTCAAACTTAGATCCCTCCTTCTGTCAAACTACAACCCATCCATTCCTCTGGCCCTTGATCTATTTAATAGTCTAGTTAAACCAATTCTGCTCTATTGTAGCGAGATACTGGGACCAACTGTTCAGTCACGGGATCTCATCCTTTATGGAATAACGGAATATCAAAACGAAAATATAAGACAGGTAATATCCAACATTATATCTCCGATATTGGGACCAGATGTAAATATCCGTAAGACTACTCGTGTCGGGAAAAAATCCAACCCACCATCTAATCGTCCGGTTCTGATTCGATTCACAAAGTACAGTGATAAGTTACAGATGATATACCGATCCAATACATTAGCAAATCAAAACATCAAAGTAGTCCAGCCTACAATCTCTTACGAGGTTCCGGACCTAGAATACGTCCTTCTAAACTTTTGTAAGATACTTCTCCGTGTTCCCAAGAGTTCAGTTAACGCTGCCGTGAGGGGCGAATTGGGCATGTTCCCACTATACATAGATACTCAGACTCAACTGATGAAATATTGGTTAAGATTGAACAGCCTGCCTGATGACAGAATTGTAAAAAAGGCGTATAATGAAGCCGTTAGACTAGAACAAGATTGGGTCGTTCATGTGCGCGATACTCTCTGATTCCAAAATATTTGGCTGAACCCTACCATTAGCGCCAACTATTTTGGAAACATGTTCAAGGAGCGCCTTAAAGACGATTTTCTGTCCAGCTGGCGACAAAAAATCAAAAGCTTTAGTAAACTCGAAACATATTCAAAAATAAAAACCGACTTTCACATTGAGAAATATCTTATGTCGGTCCAAAACAAACTATTCGTAGCCAATACAACAAAACTCAGAATTGCTGCACACCATTTAGAAATTGAAAAAGGCCGACACAATAATGTCCCAGCAAGCCAGAGACTGTGTCCAACGTGCAAAGAAGGTGTAGAAGATGAATACCATTTCGTTATAGAATGTCCAACTTACATAGAAGAAAGAGCAAAATTAATGCAGGCGATAAAGTACAAATCATTACCAAAGACAAACAGAGAGCTATTTCATGTACTTATGTCATGTCCCGACACTGTTTCCGTATACGTAGGCCAATACATATATACATCTATGCGGAAAAGAAACCTCATGATAACAACTTAACATTGTATACATTGTCATAATAATGTATATACTAGATAATAAGATCCTCGCTGTGTCTCCTTTCAATCATAGTGTTTGTATAAAAAAAAAATGGAGCCCGAATGTAGTATGTTACCAGATTTTTGTAAGTAGTCTAGATTTATGTTACATTGTATTAGTAAGTAGTCTGCCGCATCATTCTGGATTTGCTTCACATTGCACATTGTGTTTCTTCGAATAGTGCATAGCCGTCATCTATTGTTAAGTTATTAGCTTAATTATACTACTTGTATACTGCTAGTTGTCTTATACATGTACAATATAATGTAGTATAACGTAACCTAAGTTTGCCTTACATTGTACCCGTTCTACAAATGTTGTGCAATAAACTTTGACTTGACTTGACTTGACTTGATAAGTTTTTTTTTTCTTTCCATAGAATTCTATCTTATAATACGTGTTTTACATGGGCGCGTTCATAATGAACCTACTTGAAATGTCAGCAGATTTTTTTATTCTATGTTGAGCACATTTACTCTATATAATGGGGAAAATTACCAATGTTCTAGATCCATACATTTCTTGGATATGGCAATTACAATATGCAATTGGTCAGTCCCCGCAAGAGGTACTTCTTCGCCTCGACTGCACTAGCTCACGGCTATCAAACATTGCCTGCTAATTTCTTCAGTTACAAACAAACTTTTAACAACCTAACTTTTGAAATCAGTTGGGATGGCCAAAAGGGAATTTCTCACCGCTAGAAACACATGTCCATGCAGCCGTTTATTTTTTGGGTCGGATCTATTTTAGGGTACCCACTCGGAGTAATACATCAATGCATTACTTTGACGATTGGTTATTTTTCTGTAGTGTACTTCAACCCGATCGGTGTTGAGTCCAAGGCGATACCAGACACCGATATGAAGGCCTCCTCAGACCAGGACAGCTTTAACGGACCGCACAGGGCTAGGCTCCATATGAAGCCGGATGCTAGCGGTGGGGGCGGGTGGACAGCCGGGGAGTTCGCCGGGGACGACCCGGTACGTACTCATATAGTAAGGTTCTTCAAAACACAACCAGAATACCCACAACCAGAATACTCACTCCCAACGTTTCGACGTTTCTTGCTGCTATTTATAGCCGATGTAGGTGGCGCTGCATCAGCAAGAAAGCCACCTACATCGGCTATAAATAGCAGCAAGAACCACCCAGTCATTCTAACCCTGATGATGGTGTCTGACAGACATCGAAACGTTGGGAGTGAGTACAATTCTGGTTGTGTTTTTGAAGAACCTTACTATATGAGTAATTTACCAACCTGATGAAATTATTTGAGGAGGACCAGGTACGTAGTCCAAATAATGTAACAAAACTTAAAATCTAAAATAGCAAACGATAATAAAGTATTATAACGGTGTGAGCATGATTGTACTGATATAAGCAGGTAGAAATTTCAATATGAACTGAATACGCAATGGAGGGCAATATTGGAAAAATCCATGTGATAAATATCTCTTCAATTGTATCAAGCTATGTCGAATTGCTCTAAAGAGTTTTTTTTTGTATCTTCGACACTTTGGTTTTGCATTTGATTTTCATAAATAGCTGACAGCTTTATAACTTTATAGAAGTTATAAAGTTATTAAGTTTTCGTATTCCATCGACTGTACAACGTATTTTCATAATCCGTTTATGTATAGTACATTGGCCTTTTTGCACTTTGAGTTGACAGTTCTAAAACACACTTGCTGTGTCCAGTTCAAGTGTTATATCTAGGCACCTTGTATTCTTGCTTCCTTTGGACTTTTCCATTAACCAATACGCTTTTTGATATCCAATTCCAGTACCTACAGATAGACCTGGGAGAAGGCATGGTGTTTACGGGAGTTATCACCCAGGGTAAGGCAGGTACGAACGAGTGGGTGACTAAGTACCTGCTGTCGTACAGCGACGACGGCGAGCAATGGCCGTACTACAAGGACGACTCCGGGAAGCCCGTGGTGAGTCATACAACCAAACATTTAACTACATGTAATTCCATTCTGATAACAGTTCAATTGTAATTTCAAACCCAAGAAATCGGACATGCCCAACTTTTCGACTGGTCGACTCTAGCCTGTCAAGAAATGGGCAACCCACTGCTTTCAAGACGTCACGTTAAGTAGATATTAAACTTAAGTTAACTCCGTAAGCAGTGGATCGTTTGTTGCATGAAACTATAGCGCCCTACCTCTCTGTTTAGAGATAAAGGGTAACTCCAGCTTCTTGTGGTGGAAATTACAGTTCAGAATTATGTTTACCAAAACAGATAAACTTTGAAGTTATTTGTACTTCCATTTAACGAAAATACAACGCGTGAAATACAATGCTTGAAATACAAAGAATGAAACAGAAACCCAAATCACGTAATCTAGGTCAATACAAATACAAAACTTAAATCACGGTGTTACGAAGCCTCACATTCTATTTGAAATATCGCTCACATCAGGAGTTTGCGGGAAACCGTGACGCCGACACCCCCGTACGTCAGCTGCTGGATAAGCCAATCACAACCCGTTTCGTCAGGTTCAACCCCGTCAAATGGGTCAATCAGATCAGCATGAGAGTGGAGGTTCTTGGCTACTCCGCTGCTGGTAAGTAACTTGGATGAAACATTGCTTCTCTGTTCGAAATAATTACACATACATACTAGAAAGCAATATATGTGAACGTTTAGCTTTAGTTATCTATTGTGTCTTCAATTAGGTGTATTATTATAGTATAGATTTAGAAATGTAATCATGTATCATTTTCTATCTGAAACAAGTTTAACATTATAATTAGTGACAGCATATCCTTCCGTGATTCATTTGTTCAACAGGTGGCCCCTGATGTCATCTATATAAAAGTGCCTACGTAGTCAATGAATTGTATTGTGTGGCACAATTTCGATAGCATAAAATAGAACAAGGAATATTTATCATAGTTCAATAATAATTTTCAGAATGTGTTTTGCGTGAGCGTGTATTCTCACACTGCATGCAAGAAGTTTAACCCATTAAAGAAGAAATTTATTTAGATTAGATGTTTTTTTCCTTTTGATTTATCTATAAATCGCATCTTTCGTCTTTGTTAAGTATATAATTATATATACAATTGCTTTCTTTGCTTGCAAAAAGTTCACGGGCAATGAAGATTATTATTATCATTATACATTTTTTTCTTATTCAACAGACAAAGACAGGGACAACTTTATGCTCGCCACCGACGCAGACGTCAAGTTCTCACCCCAGTCCGCTAAAGCCCTGCTGGACATCATGACACGTGACCCTAACGTGGGAGCCGTGTGCGCACGGACTCACCCGCTGGGGTCCGGACCCATGGTGTGGTACCAGATGTTTGACTACGCCGTGGGACACTGGTTTCAAAAGGTAGAGCCATGTTCTGTGAATGTAGTTATGGCATTAAATGTCTCTAACTGCTTCTGCTTACAAGCAATGGCATAAGCAAGCGTTGGTCTTAGCTTCCATCCTGTTTTTGATTAAGTGTAAGACCATTTAACAGAAATTTTCAATTAGTCCACTGCCCTCCAATGGTTCAATGGTAACTCTATGTTGTCTTTTGAGGATGTAGTTGTCCAACTATTGTCCAACTGCGTCTAGTGCATTTTAGATAGATTCCTTAGATGTAAAGTGTCAAGTGAATAATCGAATACCTTTTTTTAAGCTAAAGCATTTGGATTTACAGTTGCAATTAATTAAACTTCCAATTTTTGGTCTCCGGTAATGGCTATATCTGACAACGAAACACATGCATTATATTTACATGTACATATATTTAAAAAAAAACTGAACATAGCTCACACAACTTCAACATATCGCGAATTTTATTGTTGTAGGTGGCAAATAGTGTGCTAGGTACAGTCCTCTGCTGTCCCGGATGCTTCAGTGTGTACCGTGCTAAGGCCGTCAGAGACGCGTTACCGACCTACGCCACCAAGGTCACCAAGGCTGAGGAGTTCCTCACCAAGGACATGGGAGAAGATCGCTGGTTCTGTACGCTTCTGGTTAGTACTTCTCAATAGAATCTACCTACATATCTACCTACCTATTCCCTTGACCTACAGGTCGTTTGGGGGGGGGGGTTAGGGGGGCAAGGTAGCAATGAAGATAGAGAGATGCGTCCAGGCTCGTCTTTCCCTACTAGAATCAACAGTAGATAAAACAGTAACATAATGTAACAAGGTGGATTCCTACCTGTATTGCTGTTGGCGCTTCTCTCTGACCTCAGGGATCCTCCAGACTGCGAGTAACTTGTCGCGTAACTCTAACACAAATAGTAACCGAACCTAACCCTAAGCGTGCACGCTTCTCAACTAACTTGTCTCAACATGAACTGGAACTCTAACATCCGGGGTCTTCCTTGACCCCTCTTGACCTCGCGTGATTCCCCGGTTACATCCCCCCCCCCCCTGCGTAAGACACGTCCTCGTTTCTCGTTAAACGTTCAATCTGTCTGGGGGTCGCACCCGCCTCCTGGACCGGGTAAGTTCTCGAGGAGTCGGCGGTGCCGGTGCGTCACACACGCTCTACTCTGGGTCCTCGTGCATATGGCAGTACCACTCCTCCTCAGAGTCCACCGCCGCAGCCTGTTCCGGAGACAGCCTTCTCCAGGTATCACAGCCATCACACTGTACCCAATCCTGGGGCTCTACCTCCTCCGGTTCTAACTCCTCCCTCTGACTCAGCAGCCTCTGCCCCTGCTTCCTCTTCTTCATCAGGCTATGCCTGGCAGGGTTTCAGCCGGTTGAAATGCACTATTGTACGTTTCCTGCCTCTTTCACTCTGAATTCTGTACGTCGCCATAGAGAGATTCTTGACAACTCTGTATGGACCCTGCCACTTGGGGTAGAATTTCTTGCTCAAACCCCGAGGGGTTGCTGGGGCAGTAAGCCACACTCGGTCTCCTACTTCAAACCCTTTTCCATGACAGTGCCGTTTGTATACTTCTTTCTGCTGCCTGTGCGCGGCTGTCATGTTTTGCCTCGGTCTATCATAGGCCAGTGCCAGCTCGTCTCTTACCACTTTTGCTTGGCTGTTACCATTGCCTGCTTCTCCCAACCTTGGGACCGGCCACATTATGTCTGCGGACATCCTCGCCTCTTCGCCGTAGGTTAAGAAGAAATGGGTACTGTAAATGCATTTAAGTTCGCGGAGATTTAATTTCGCGGTAGCGGCAAAATAGACTTTTCGAGGTGGATTTAATTTCGCGGTAGCACCATGTGCTGCAGTCTCCTACTGCTATGGAAAAAATTTCGCGGTGGTTTTAAATTCGCGGTGAAGCGGCCGCCGCGAAAACCGCGAACATTAATCCACCGCGAATGTTTCTGCATTCACAGTATATCCCGTGCTGGTGTGAACACTTCTCCTATAGGCAAACGGCGCGGGTTGTAACCTTGATTCCCAATTGTTATGGCTATCATTCACATACATTTTGAGAATCTGACAGACTGTGCGGTTGAATCGTTCCACCATCCCATTCCCTTCCGGATGGTAGGCGGAAGTTCTGCTTTTGTTGATGTCCAACTCTTCACACAAGACTTGCACTAATTTAGAATCAAAATTCCTTCCTTGATCGCTATGCAGCTGGTAAGGAATACCAAATCTGGTTATCCAGGTATCTATCAGAGCTGCGACGACTGTTGATGCTTCCTGATTTGGGAGGGCAACCGCCTCGACCCACTTGCTTGCATAATCCGATATGACAAGAATGTGCTTGTTTCCCTTTTCCATCGGCGGAAACGGACCCATGAAATCCATCGCAATTCTCTCCCAGCGAAACCCTGGAGCTGATGGTACCAATGGAGCTCGGCCTCTCTGGCCTCCGGATTTTCTCTTGGCACACTCCGCACACCCTCTGGCGTGTACTTCAACATCAGTACCAAGTCCGTGCCAGTAGAATCGCTCCCTCACCCTAAGGAGTGTCCTGGCCACTCCCAGGTGTCCACTAAGAGCTCCCCCGTGACATTCCTGGAGCACACGTCGTTGTAGCTTCCTCGGGACCACTAGTTGTAGTTAACTTGTGTCATTTGTAGTAAAAAAAAAAAAAAACTTCCTATATAGCACACCATCATGGACCTCCATCCGGCCCCGGTCGTTCCAGTAGTGAGTAGCCTGCTTACTCAGTGGAGTGGGACGAGCGGTCTCTTCGGTGTCGCCGGTCTCTAATACTCTGAGAACAGGCCCGATGTTCGCATCGGCTAGCTGTAATACTCGAAGGTCCTCGCTCACTGCGAGGGGTTCCACTACAGAGTCTGTAGTAGAGGTTTGAACTGACATGACCACAGCTTGTTCGTCTGACAACCCACACTGTCGGCATGGCAACCGTAATAACGGGTCAGCATTATTATGACTCCTCCCAGGTCTGTGTTGTACGGTGAAGGGAAAAGACACCAACTTTTCCAACCATCTCGCGACCTGGCCTTCAGGCTCTTTAAAGGACATAAGCCATTGTAGGGCATGGTGATCTGTTCTGACAGTGAACGGAGTCCCGACTAAATAGTGACGGAAATGCCATACCGAGTCCACGAGAGCGAGCAGTTCTTTTCTGGTTGTACAGTACTTCCTTTCCGGTTTGGTCAGTGTACGGCTGTAGTAAGCTCTAGGATGTTCAAACCCATCCACCTCCTGAGATAATACTGCACTAAGCCCCAAGTCGGATGCATCCGTGTCCAGGATGAATGGCCTTCGAAAGTGAGGGAATGCTAAGGTGGGAGACTCGGTAAGTTTCTGCTTTCACTGAGTGAAGATTCTACATTCTTCCTCCCCAAAGACAAACTGATCTGCGCTGCTATTGGCCAGTTTGTGTAAAGGTGCCGCAATAGTGGAGAAGTTCTTGACAAACTTGCGATAATACGAGCAAAAGCCCAAGAACGACCGAAGCTCCCCTCTAGTGGTTGGTATTGGCCAATCTGTTACTGGTTGGACTTTCTCAGGTTCTGTCTCAACTCCCTTCGCACTCACAATATGCCCAAGGAACGACACTCTCTCCCGCAGTAACTGGCAGTTGGATATCTTGACCTTCAGACCATCATTCTGTAGTCTCTCTAAGACGACTTCTAGTCTGTCCCAATGCTATTCGAACGTTCTCCCAAAGACGATAATGTCGTCTAAATACACCAGGCATGACGACCAACATAATCCCGCCAGCACAATGTCCATGAGACGCTCAAACGATGAGGGCGCGTTGGTGAGTCCCATGGGGAGAGTATTGAATTCGAACATGCCTAGGTGTGTACTGAATGCTGTCTTCTCCTTATCTTGCTCCTCTAATTCTACCTGGTGATATCCACTGATCAAGTCAAGTGTACTGAAATATTTTGCTCCACCTAGGGCATCCAAGGCATCGTCAATCCTTGGTAACGGATAACCATTCTTCAATGTCACATCATTCAATCTTCTGTAGTCTACACGGAACCTAGTAGAGCCGTCAGGTTTCTTTACCAGTGCCACAGGCGCTCCCCAGGGCGAAGATGACTCCCGGATGATCCCAACATCCTTCATCCCCTGGATACAACGGGCCATTTCCTCCCGCTGCTGAGGTGAGTAGCGTCGGGGTGGCAGTTTGATTGGTCTGGCACTGCCCGTATCGATCTTATGTTTGACCCTGTCTGTTCTACCCAGGTCCATTGGACCTCGCGAGAAGACACCCTGGAATTTGCATACTGACTGGGTCACTCTCCGTCGTTGCTCGGGGCTCAAGTTTGTCTTGTCGAGTCCGAGCTCTTGTAAGATTTGCTCCACATCATCATCTCTAGCTTGTACAGAGGAGACAGGGTTGATGCCCCTCAACCTGAGGACTCTCTCGGCTTTCGGTCGTCGCTTATTCTTGGTTCTACTCGGCAGCTGTGCCCCACTATGCACCACTTCAATGTCTCCATCCTCTAGTATGGGGATCAGGTGTCCAAAAGTTACCGGTTCTGGGGACTTGTTGATTAGTCTAACTGGAACAGTCTCTGCTGATGGACAAACTACAGTCCTCGCCCCTTGAACTTCTCCCTTGTATACATCCGTGGGTTCAAATGAAGCCGACAACCTGACATTTTTCCAACTGTCGCTGGCGTCTTGCAGACAACCTGGGGTAAGAACCTCGTGATGCCCAGGTATGGTAACATCGTCCATCAGGCCTATCCTACACACATTGGGTTCCACAGACCTGACCGTCAACTTGCACTGTTGACCCCGGACAGAGATGGTTTCACCCAAAGTGTCTAACACAGCTTGAACAGAACACATGAAATCTAGGCCCAGGATTCATTTCTCCTGCAGTCCATGCACAACAAAAAGTCTCTTGCGAACAACTGATCCATCAATCATTAAAGGTGCCACAACAGATCCCAGGACCTTTAACATGCCCCCTCCAGCGGTACCAAATTTTTCCATACACGGTTTGAGAGGTACTTTTCCCGCTTGATCCCACAACGAAATGTCCAGACAGGATGGCCCCGCCCCTGAATCAAGTAAAACATCAATGCCTAACCCCAAAATGTGACGGGTAAATATAACATCTGTCGTCTCACAGTCAAATCATCATCAGAGTCGTCCTGATCAGGTGTAGTTGGAATGTTGTACTTACTGTTGTTGAAGGATTTTGTGTTATTTCCGAGCGTACGCGCTGGAGGGCCCTTCTCATCTCCAGCGCCAACTAGTTTAAATTCTGCTGGCGCTTGTGTGGGCATTTGGCAACGAAATGACCCAACTCATTGCAGTGGAAGCACTTCCCTTTGTTGCTGAGCTCGGCTTCGACCCGTGGCTTGGTGCAAACCGCTGTCTCGACTCGTGCCAGGCAAGCTTCCGTGCTCCACATACGATCTTCCAAACTATCCACGTGAGCCACCATGGCTGCGACCGAAGACCTTGCTCCGGCCCCTTCTCCGGTTTCGCGCCTTTTCACCATGTGGAGAGGTGGAGGGGAGGGGGGGGGGGTAAGTAGTCTCCTGGGCTGCTGCATGACCAGCCTCGGCGATGGTTTCTGGACGGGGAAAGATATCTCCCAGCTTCTCATGTAGCCGGGGCGGTTTCATTCCGGTGACGAAAAAACTATCTCAGAGGCGGCGGCACGAAATTTCGTATGGGGGGGGGGGGCGAACTTTACTGACAGAATTTTGCAGCGCTCATGTACCGCCGAAGGCGCTACCCGTCGCGCCGGAGGCGCGACAATCCTAGGGGGGTCCGGGGGCATGCTCTCCCATTTTTTCTCGTTCATCCTTGTCTGTATTTGGATATCCCGCCAACAACAGTCCCCAGAGACGGGCCTCGTAGTCGAGAAGGGACTCCCCGCCACCTAGGGTGAAATGAAACAGTTCGTCCAATGCCCGCTGTTGCCTTATTCCGGCGCCAAATCTTCCCTTCATGGCCGCAGTCAGTGTAGCGTAGGTTGCCGTCGTTGCCTCCCCAAAACTCTCCGCGTACTCCAGGGCCGGACCCTCCTGGTGCAGCATGAGGTACAAGGCCTGGTCCTCCGGCTTCCACTTGTGAAGCCTGGCCAGCCGGCCAAACTGAGACAGCCACGAGTCGAAGTTGGCACTCCGCCCTGAGAATTTGGCCAGGAGGGAATCACACTTTGCCGCCATTTTTCCTCGTCCTTGATCACAACTAGACAGCTTCCCGAGGGCGTTGACCGTCCTCCGCTGTGACCCACTTCTGACACCGGTGTAACAAGGTGGATTCCTACCTGTATTGCTGTTGGTGCTTCGCTCTGGCTTCAGGGATCCTCCAGACTGCAAGTAACTTGTCGCGTAACTCTAACACTAATAATAACCGAACCTAACCCTAAGCGTGCACGTTTCTCAACTAACTTGTCTCTAACATGAACTGGAACTCTAACATCCGGGGTCTTCCTTAACCCCTCTTGACCTCGCCTGATTCACCGGTTACAATAACACAATGGCAAAGCTAGCAACAACCAGTCCTTTGGAAATGGAAGCATCTAAGAGTTTTGATACAACAACCAATGCAACACACCCAACAAATTTCAAATTACGCAAAATCGAAAAAGATCAAACACTTTCTAACCATAAAATACATATGACTATGAACCGCGCAAAATGTTAACAGTATGCTATGTGAAATCAGCCTCAATACTAGAAACGCAAAGCCGGAACGAGATGGCATATTCCGACCAGGACAACATCTGCTTGACGATATCCAATTATCACAAGGCTTAATGTGCGATCATAAGGAAGACCTGGACCACTATACCGGACGGCGTAGGGGTGAAAACTGAAATTATTACGTCCATCATAAAAACAGCTACCGCGAAAAAAAGAACGTGCATCATTTCGCAACGGAGTACAGACGACAAGCAAAACCACATAAAATTGCGGCAAACGGAACATAGAGATACAGGTGCGAACACTCAACACATAAACCGTTCACAAGACTCTGTCGCTGGAGGTTACCCTCCAGTCACAGAGTAACAACTAATTTGAGCACGAGTATGGGTCAGGACTCAGAAGTCATCTCCTCTTATACACGAGATACTGGGCTTTACGGCATACATTTTTTATCAGGATTCTGATTTCGAATCAGATATCCCACTACTGACAATTTTTATCGTTATGCAAATATATGTTTTAACATCCGTAAATAGTTTCACCAGGTTTGTATATTACTCTTCGAACTTTGAACTTTATTCGCCTTAAAAACGGCACTGCCGCGTGCAGGGAGTACAAGTACGTAGTAACGTAAATCAAATAACATAAGAATGACTTAACTCTAATGAAGATAAGTTAAAATATATAAATAAATAAGTAGGTGACAAATCATGTCCAAATTATGAGCAGAAAGAGCATAACAAAATGATAGTGGATGTTAACAAATGAAATCTTTACAATGGTTCGGTATTGTCAGCGTATGGCTATAGACATAAGTGTATGTTAACATAAGACTGAACGAAAAACGTAGTGGTAAGCATAACGTTGAGTAGTGTAGTAGAGTGGAGCTGGATCTTGAGAGAAACTAGTGTTGAGTACTTTGACTTTCATTGCTGTTGGTACATTTTCTAGTGTTGAGTACTTTGACTTTCATTGCTGTTGGTACATTTTCTAGTGGACTGATGATGCCTTAGTATACAGGAATTTCTTATACAATGCCTATCTATAGGAAAAGTTAACGTAGATAGATAAGTACGTTAAGAAGACAAATCATGTCCAGATCATGGGCGAAAATAGCATAATAAATGATAATCGATAATAACAGATCAAATCATAACACTGGTTCAGTATTGTTATAGTATAGCTATGGACATAAATGAACGAAAGCGAAATGGTAAACATAACGTTGAGTAGTGTAATAGAGTGGAGTTGGAGGACAGTGATCTTGAGAGAAGCTAGTGTTGAGTACTTTGACTTCCATTTTTGTTACAATTTCTAGTGGACCATGCCTTATACAGGAATTTCTTAACATGCCTATCTATAATAGATTCCCATGGGCCTTTGTAACCTAAGAGGAGATCTTTCTTTCTTTCGGCATTGCATGACATGAATGTTTCCCATAGAAAGACTCCCCCTGCACGTGTTAGTTCATCTTCAAAGTTGGTGAAAAGGGAGATTCTTTCTTTCGAATAACTGGGGCATATAAGTAGGAAATGAGTTACGGTTTCTTGTTCTTGCAGGTTACAGTTAGTACAGTTTCCATTTCCATTGTAACTTTTCCAGGATAGTTTCCTCCCTTCCATTTCTAGTACCTCTGCTCTAGCCTTGCTTTCCTCTGGGCTAATGGGGTCTTTAAGATAGTCTTCAAGCTTGAGCTCATGTTGTTTCTAAATACCATTGCTTTACAAGAGGTCATGTTACTTAGGAAAATGTCATATTGCTGAGAGTTGTGTATTCTTATTGCTGAGTTTATCCAGTGTCTGTTAACGGGTGAATCATTGCACCATATATGGTCCAAACCTATGGAAGTGAGAAGGTTCTTCATGTGTTTGACCCAGGACCATGTTATAGATTTCCCTGTCCTGATCATGCCAAATAGTTGAAGAAGTATCATCTTTGGCCATCTGTGCTCTTCCATTTTAATGAGTCTATCGTAAAATTTTAGTCTGAGTCTGTCTTGTAAGCTTGATATAGATTTCCAACCTAGTTCTCCGAGCACTGTAGCTTTACTTGTACCATTAGGAGCCCTGAATAGAAATTTACCAAACTGGAATTGAGTACTTTCCAGGTGGTTTTTGTCCTTAATCGAGGATGGAACCCAGATACTGCAGCCGTAGTTGAGGCTTGGTGTGATAATGCTGTTCCATAATGCATAATGTGTCACCATACTCACATAGTACCTACCTACTACCTACCTAGTCCCTTGACCTCCAGGTCGTTGGGGGGTTGGGGGGTTGGCGGGGCAAGGTAGACATGAAGACAGAGAGTTGCTGTTATCCTTATGGTTAGAATGGCTGGGTCTGTTTACATCAGCTATAAGTACGAGTAGCAGCAAGAAACAGACAGTCATTCGAACGCTGATGATGGTGTCATAGACATAGAAACGTTGGAATTGAGTGCAATTCTGGTTGTGTTTTTGAAGAACCTTACATATGAGTATACTAGTATATGCTTTAATGTTTGTCAATGAACAACATTCATTCATTCATTCATTGATCAATTCTTTCATTCATGCATACCTTGCAGGTAGAGAAGGGGTGGCGGCTGGAGTACACGGCTGTGTCCGAGGACAGCACCTACTGTCCGGAGGAGTTTGACGAGTTCTTCAACCAGAGGAGGCGGTGGATCCCCTCAACTGTGGCCAACCAGATGGAGCTCCTGAGGAAATGGGCGAACGGACAGATGATCAACGACTACATCTCCAGACTCTTCATACTGTACCAAGGTTTCCTGCTGTTCTCTACCATGATAGGACCTTCTACTGTCATTCTTATCATAGCTGGTAAGTGTCTTGACTTGATATACATACACTCGACTTCTCAGGAAGATTTTCTTTAACCTGGCCTAGTCTGGCATTCAGTTGCCTTTGCATCTTAGTAGCAGTTAGACTTGCATACTCGTATTGGGATTATATAGAGAGTAAGTACTTGTCAGACGTACGTAGTGCTTTAGCGTGTTCAAAAGTAGATATATGTAGATACTGTACTTAGATGTAAAGATGTAACTTCATCTGACAAGAATGCAGTTCAACTTCTCTCTCCTTTAACCTGGCCTAGCATGCAGTTGCATTTGCATAATAGTAATACTTTTTCTTGCACAATATATGCGGAGTCAGGGTAACTACGAATTAGAATCAGTGCTTTCTTTTGCTTCTTCATAATAGTATAATCCGAAAAATACGTAGTTAAATAACTTTATATAGATCTGTTTTGTACCTACAGATGTTTTTTTTATTTGCAGAATTTTACCATTTAGTTTCACACATTTTAAAGATCATCATGACAAGGCGAATAAAACCTTATTTTCTCTGTTTTTGACAGCTGGGCTAGAGCTGGTGGTTGGTAACATTGGAGGCAGTATCATTCCTACAGTTGTCATCCTGTTCCTGGTGTTCGTGGCGTACGCCTTACTCTGTGTCTATACAACACAGGAAACTCAGCTTAAGGTTAGAATTGCTTAATGTATAGTTCATTCATGATATTGAATTTATGTATAGAATATTTGGTAGAGATATGATATAGAGTATAGAATAGAATAGAATAGAATAGAATAGAACAGAAGGGTATAAAGAGTGATTGATAACAAATGTTTGTCATTTATGGATGTACAGATCATTTAGATGAATGACGAATTTGAATTTTTAATCGATCGTTTCGTTTTTTGTGGGTGTTAACGTATTTATTATACCGCGTTCGAAACTCCATCTAATGAGTCTCTGACAAGAGTTGGCAGTGGATGCTACCTAAAACGTCTGACCGATGTTTTTCGGTGGGCCAAGATCCTGACGATGCTATTTGGTGTTCAACTTGACATGTTCACAGTGGGCCAAGATCCTGACGATACTATTTGGCGTTCAACTTGTATTTTTAATGATCACAGTGGGCCAAGATCCTGACAATGCTATATGGTGTTCAACTTGTATTTTTCAATAATCACAGTAGGCCAAAATCCTGACGATGCTGTTTGGCATTCAACTTGTATATTTCAAATTGATGTTCACAGTTGACCAAGATCCTGACGATGCTATTTGGCGTTCAACTTGTATTTTTCAATGATCACAGTAGGCCAAGATCCTGACGATGCTATTTGGTGCTCAACTTGTATTTTTCAATGTTCACAGTAGGCCAAGATCCTGACGATACTATTTGGCGTTCAACTTGTATTTACCTTTGCCAGAATGGCTAAGGTTATGTTTTGGGCTTGTGAGTCTGTGTGTGTGTCTGTGTGTGTGTGTGTTAACAGCATAACTCAAGAAGTCTTGGATGAATCCCGATAATATTTGGTAGGTGGGTAGGGTTCGGGAAAACGAAGGTCAAGTTCCATAATGGGCCCCCTAGCGGCTTGCTAAGGTACTGCAGCGGAAACTCAAGTTTTTATATCTCGTGTTCTGGACATGCTGTGGTCATGATTTATAGATGGTAGATAGCCCACGGGGCAGAGAGTATGTGCTGTGAGTTTGGGCCCTCTAGCGGCTTTTTTGGTACTGCAGGCGCCGGTTTCCTTTCAAACTTTGGACGAGAATAACTCTGCAACGTGTTGACGGATCTTCATGATTTTTGGTATGTAGATAGAATGAGTGTTGACTTACATAATTGAATACAAATTATGTAAATCAACAGCTAATTTGCATAATTAATGAGGAAAGTTTATAAATCCACTGCATTCCATGATAGGACTTTCAAACCTGTCACATATGTAGCTGAGAAGGAGAGAAATGTCAATAGATATCAATTATGCAAATGATGGCCTCATTTGCATAATTAATGAGAAAATTTGAACATGTTGACGGATCATCATGTTTTTTGGTATGTAGGTAGCGTAAGTGAAGACCTACATAATGAGATACCAATTATGCAAATCAACAGATAATTTGCATAATTAATGAGGACATTTTATAAATCCACTACATTCCATGATAGGACTTTGAAACTTGTCACATATGTAGCTGAGAGGAGAGAAATGGCAATACATATTTATCATGCCAATGATGATCTCATTTGCATAATTAATGAGAAAATGTGAACGTGTTGACGGATCGTCATGATTTTTGGCATGTAGATAGCCTAAGTGAAGACTTATATAATGTGATACTTATTATGCAAATTAACAGCTAATTTGCATAATTGATGAGGAAAAGTTTATAAATCCACTGCATTCCATTATAGTACTTTCATCAAAGTTGTCACATATGTAACTGAGAAACAGGGAAGAGAGTAAGAGGTGTATTTAAAGACTTTGAAAGAGAATAAGTCAAGAATGGATCAAAGGATCATCATGATTTTTGGTATGCTGATAGCTTAAGTTATGCTTGATACAATTTGATATCAATTAATTGTAACTTGGCATCTAATTTGCATAATCAATGACGAAATTTTATAAACTCCAAGCATATAATTATGAAGAAAATGAAATGAGTAACGCATTTGTCTACAGACATCATTCTACATAACAAACCTGGTTTATTTGGCAAAGGTATGTGTTCGTGGAACTCTAGTTTTCAATGTTCACAGTAGGCCAAGATCCTGACGATACTATTTGGCGTTCAATTTGTATTTTTCAATGTTCACAGTAGGCCAAGATCCTGACGATGCTATTTGGCGTTCAACTTGTATTTTTCAATGTTCACAGTAGGCCAAGATCCTGACGATGCTATTTGGCGTTCAATTTGTATTTTTCAATGTTCACAGTAGGCCAAGATCCTGACGATGCTATTTGGCGTTCAACTTGTATTTTTCAATGTTCACAGTAGGCCAAGATCCTGACGATGATATTTTTCGTTCAACTTGTATTTCTAAATGATCACAGTAGGCCAAGATCCTGACGATGATATTTTTCGTTCAACTTGTATTTCTAAATGATCACAGTAGGCCAAGATCCTGACAATGCTATTTGGTGTTCAACTTTTATTTCTAAATGATCACAGTAGGCCAAGATCCTGACGATGCTATTTTGCGTTCAACTTGTATTTCTAAATGATCACAGTAGGCCAAGATCCTGACAATGCTATTTGGTGTTCAACTTGTATTTCTAAATGATCACAGTAGGCCAAGATCCTGACAATGCTATTTGGTGTTTAACTTTTATTTCTAAATGATCACAGTAGGCCAAGATCCTGACAATGCTATTTGGTGTTCAACTTGTATTTCTAAATGATCACAGTAGGCCAAGATCCTGACGATGCTATTTGGTGTTCAACTTGTATTTCTAAATGATCACAGTAGGCCAAGATCCTGACAATGCTATTTGGTGTTCAACTTGTATTTTTAAATGATCACAGTAGACCAAGATCCTGACAATGCTATTTGGCGTTCAACTTGTATTTTTAAATGATCACAGTAGGCCAAGATCCTGACGATGCTATTTGGCATTCAACTTGTACTTTTTAATGTTCAGAGTGGGCCAACATCCTGACGATGCTATTTGGCGTTCAACTTTTATTTTTCAAATTGATATTCACAGTTGACCAAGATCCTGACGATGCTCTTTGGTGTTCAACTTGTATTTTTAATTGATCACAGTGGGCCAAAATCCTGACGATGCTATTTGGCGTTCAACTTGTATTTTTCAATGTTCACAGTGGGCCAGAATCCTGACCATGCTATTTGGCGTTCAATTTGTATTTTTAAATGATCACAGTGGGCCATTATCCTGACGATGCTATTTGGTGTTCAATTTGTATTTTTAAATGATCACAGTGGGCCAAGATCCTGACAATGCTTTTTGGCGCTCAACTTGTATATTTCAAATTGATGTTCACAGTTGACCAAGATCCTGACGATGCTATTTGACAATGCTATTTTTCCATGTTCACAGTGGGCCAAGATCCTGACGATGCTGTTTACGGTAATCATGGTAATCGTGCTGATAGGGCAGGCCCGGCAGATGGTCCAGTCCTTCCAGAGATTGGACGCCAGGCTCCGCGCAGAGAACTTTGAACCCAGCCAGAGCGATAAGGAAAAAAGTAAGACAGTAGAAGTTGTCAAAGGTAGCCCTGATTGCTGTCTACCACTCTCACTGTGTTGTTCAATGATTAAAAGAATTGTCTTTTACCTTATCTATTGCTAGTAAGTTAAAAAAAACAGGCATATTCTTTGGTTTAGAGGTGTGATGATGTTCTAAACCTGTTTTTCCAGGCTGCCTGGAGTGTTTGAGTTCATATTGTGACGATTGCAAGATGCTGGACTGTACACCACCGCCGGAGTGGACACCGGGGAACGTAACAGCGTGGATCTCTGAGTGCATTTCGGACTTGGGGACTTTTGCCAACAACATATCGAAACATTTTGGGAGATACGAGTAAGTAAACATGTACAAAAATGACTGTTATGATTCACACAAGTTTTTTCTTCAACGAATTTGCCACATGGATCATTTCTGGGCACTGAACTAATAATACTCACCGGAACAACATCTATTCTCCCTAAGTCAGAAACATCGTCCCTGATTATGCATTTGCGATCTCAAGCTAAGCAAACGACAGGGTCAAAGAGGATAGAAGGTGTTAAATACTTAAAACGAGGAAGAAATGGAGAAAGCAAAAGCAAGAGGGGAAGAGAGAGGGGGCAGAGAGAGAGAAAGAGAATGGGATCTTCCCTCAATGGTGACGCATTAGCATGTGTAACGCTAGGTCACCTTTATTCACCAGGAAACCTATATCCGTAAAGAGCTTACCAACACGTTTTTGATCAGTCCTCTGAGAAGGATCAGAGGACTGATCAAAAGCTTGTTGGTAAGCGCTTTATTTTGTGCACGGAATATAAAGTCTTAAAATTTTATCATAACATGTCTTTTTTGGACTTCTTAGTGGATTCCAGCTGTCTTTGGCAACAAAAAACGAGATGTGTGATGAGTTTGACGGTCCAAACGGCAATCATCAGATGGAGAGGGACTGTCAGATCATTTACAATCAATTTCAGGACAAGATTCAGAATGCCGGTAAGCATTTCCTTTTTTAAACTACAAAAGTACATATGATTTAGTTGTGCTTCGTGGACTTTAATTGCAATGTTTGACCCTAGATGAATATCATGTTAGTGCCTTGTTAGAATTTCAGAGGGAACTGAGGGTGAAATATTACGACTATTCCAATAGTATGCCTACCTTAAGTCAGCTCAACTATATCTATTTTAAGATAATCTCCAAAAATCTGGACACTAACATATATTGTAAAGAGTCATTGCACGAGAAAACGAGGCAAAACTAGGCAGAGGCCGGAAGATGGGGGTCGGCCAAATCGGCTCATACTTTGTATGTGTGATAGGTATGTGGAACTATGAACAGCCATATAGTTAAAACCCTCCAGCTATTTTTCGTTATGGCGTTCTAGGACCCCCCTCAGAGACCCTCGAAAATCCAACAATTTATGGCTGAAAATTACTGATATTGCGATGGCTATCCTGAAAAATTTACATAAGATACGAACCTACCTTTTATATTTCCATATAGCATGGGTCCTTAAGTTTTAGACCAAAAGTTGAAGATAATACATTAAAGTTAAGAGGGTGTACCGGGGGGTTACCTGAACCACTAGAAAGCAGATTTTATAACACTGTAGATTTTAGTGATTTTTAAGGCCCATTATCTGCTATACCCAGTGGCTCTGGTGGATGGTTTTACTGTTGCTTGAGAGAGGAACATCTACTTATTACCTTCGCCAAGAAGGTTATATTTTGTGTAGCGTTTGTGTGTGTGTGTGTGTGTAGAAGACCAGCATAACTCGAGAACGCCTGGGTGGATAGTATTGATATTCGGTATGTATCTAGGTCTTGATGAGACCTGGAAACGATTAGATTTTGGGCCCCCTAGCGTGCAGTGGAACTTCCTGGTTTGATATCTCGAGTTCTGGACATGCTCAGGCTATGATTTTTTTATTGGTAGACAGCTCTTGATGCCGAGAGTAAGTAGTATAGGTTTGGGCCCTCTAGCGACTTGTTTTGGAACTGGGCAAGTTTTGTGTCAGAGTTTGAAAGGGAATAACTCAATAAGGGGCTGACGGATTATCATGATTTTTGGTATGTAGATAGCTGAAGTGATGCTTCATATAATTACATATTATTTATGCACATTGGTATCTAATTTGCAAAGTAAATGAGGAAATTGTCTAAACACGCTCGGTCCCATTATAGGACCATTGCAACATGTGGCATTTGTAACTGAGAGAGAAGAATATTGGTAGATATATATTATGCAAAATAGAGACCTAATTTGCATAATTAATGAGGAAATGCTATAAATATAATGTCGTTGTGGTAAATGACGGGAACTTCATACTTGTAGCATTTGGAAGCTATGTACAGGTGAACATCGTTGAACATTAATTAAGCAAATGATGTCCTCATTTGCAAAAACTATCAGAAAATGCGATAAAAGCCTTCTTAATTTAGATCGTGTACATCTATTGTTTGATGAAGGAGATGATAAAGTCATCTAATTTATGCAAATGAGGATCTTATTTGCATTATTAATGACTAACACAATCAATACAGCAGTTGTAAAGGGTAGGATCATTTGGCGAAGGTATGGGGTGATGGAACTCTGGGCCATACTGTAATTTTTTATTATTTTTAAGGCCCATTATTTGCCATACCCAGTGGCTCTGGTGGATGGTTTTACTGTTGCTGGAGAGAAGAACATCTACTTATTTAAAAACAATCGTCATCTATTTGGGCCATACATAACGCGGGCCGTTAGAGGGGGGTCTTTATGGGGATTTTTCGAGTTTTGGGCTACAAGAAATTGGGGGATTATATTACACTATGGGGGTAAGTCATGACAAATGTTTATATAGTTGTTTGTAAACCATGCATAACTGTCATGAATATTATGATTGATTGTTTATGTTAATTGGGGCTCCATATAGTTTTTCTTCTTTTTCATCAACATTATCATTCGTTATCATTGCTCTGATGAATTCCCACACAGAGGATGCACCCACCCCCTCTCCCCCTCCAACCATCCTCCAGCAGCTGCCCCTCCCCATCAGCGTTATCTACTTCCTGGGTCTGGCCGCTCTCTACGTCATCACCGCCCTGCTGCATCCGTCAGAGTTCATGACCCTGCTGTACGGCTTCGTGTACCTGCTGAGTCTACCGTCTGGGTACATCCTGCTCATCATCTACAGCGTCTGTAACATGACGGATAGATCCTGGGGTATGTCACTGTTTTGTTAGCATTCGAAATCTCCAGGCAGATGTACCAGTGGCATAGGCTTGTATTAAAGCTGGCTAAGGAGTATAGCTTGCCAAATTGAGTCATCAGCCTACGGTAGCCAAACACACTCCTAGGCAGGCTTCACTCCTCTGGCAGCTTTTCATACTGTGGCATCCTGTGGCATCATAGGATCTGCTCGAAGCATTCGTTCAGTGATGTTCAGCAAGGGTCTTGTGGAGTCGTCGGGCGTAACTGCACGTTATTTAGCACAGAACCCAGAGGACCTAGGGTTCGAATCCTGTCGATATTGCTACCAAAAAAATGAATCTTTGCCCTTACAAAGGACCTTTTCCTACTCCGCCTGGGTTGAAAAGTTATACCTCACTTCGATGGGAAGGTAAATGGCGATGGAGGAGCGAGATGGGCTCCGCCTTCCAATACCAAGCCCTTAACACAGTGGATAACATGCTACTGTCCTTAACAAGAGCTATTTGACTACCTTTACTTTTACTTTGCTAATGGTATTCAACTAGCGATCAGCCATCAGAGTACCTGACCGATGAGAACTCATACACACTCTAATAAATCCGATACCTAATCCAGCTGAGCAAACATTAACCCTAAGTATTTTGAAGGTACCTCCTTGCAATGTTAAAACCTTAGAATCTCGCTAAAGCGGGTGCTCCTTCATTTTTACAATATCAAATGCATGTTTTTATTTGATACTTTGTTTGATAATGTTGAAGCAGTGAAGACAGCTTTACCTGTGACATTTTCACAGGTACCCGAGAGGTGAAAACCCCAGGTGCTGCCGCGGCTGGAATGAGCTTCTTGGAGACTTTGTCGAACATACTGAAGAAAATATGTGTGTAAGTACACTTAACAATTCAAAATTAACAATTTATCAACATGTTGAGCAGGAAGACGCCTTGTTGTATGGTGATGATGCGTTAATAACAGACATCCAGGCAATAAGATACACCAAGTTAATCACCAGGCAGACCTACCGGTGGCATGAGGAGTTAATCCACCGGGGATCTGTCGTCTCTAAAACAGGGAGGAACATTTCTATTCAATAATGGTGGTACTGCCCCTCCCTTTGGCCATACTAATAACAATAAGAAGATTTGTGGTACTAATATGCCTTTACGATCAATCTTTATCTCTATTGGGATTAATTAACTGATCCATACACATCCCTGTAAGGGTTGCGCAAACAGGGAATGAAGGCAATTAACACCTATGTGCCAAGCACACCATTATCGACTAGAAATGCTCCTACCTGTTTCAGTGAGTTTCTCCAACTGCTCCTACATGTTTCACGTACCTAGCCCCTCCATTCTGTTTGGCGCGAACCTTCTACAGGGTTGTTTCTTGTTCATAGATTGTTTCTGTTCTTTATCGTTTTATGAACAGTTGCTGTCAAAAAGACACGGCCAGTGAGATTATTGAACCAGCTGACATTGGACTTTTTCCGGAGGACGGAAACCCCGACCTCGCGATTGATGAGGATGAGGAATCCGTAGTCTTTGATGATCTGGATGACGATGGAGGTAAGGAACCGCAACAGTGTCTCAGACATCAAGGTTTCAAGTACCAGAGTTACCAACCTAGGATCAATGTGTTCAAAAATTCGCACTTTTCCAGAGCTATCGTAGAGTGCAATTTCTTATTACCAAGCACAGTAGGGTCATCTTCTCTGGATAGTTTTAAAGAACGCTTTTCAGATAGATGTGAAAAAGTTAGGTGTGACGAGTCGTTCAGTGTAATATAACTAGCTGCTGTCGCGCCGCGTGCCTGCGAAGCTGGTGTGTTACGCCGAAGGACGATTATATCGGATATATAGATACAGATACAGAAAACTGATTATCATTGACGAATAATATGCCTACATTTGTCATTTGTAACACTGCGATGACAATCCTTGCGTTCTTTCCTAAGTTGATGCTTAATTTAATGGAAGGTGTAGTTGGTATACGAATGTTTACCTGAATATAAAGACTTTCAATCAAGATACAGAAATATAATTTTTTTCTAAGTTTCATCAACTATTCTCAAAGGTATGCGTAGTTGAGTTTAAAATTTTTGTGTGCATTATTCATTATGCTATTATCTTAATTTCATAACGGGAGATGTGGCGGCGCCATGTGAGCAAGACGGTGCAGAGGCCACTCAGACTACAGAGCTTGATAACACTACACTAAGTATGTATCGATGCCTTACTTTGTCTTCATTGCTGCGGGCGAATACCATAGTGGTTGAGTGCCTGAAATCACCGATAGACTTAACCCTATTCAGACCGGGGGGGGGGGCTTTTGAGGCCGGCGCCAACTCTTTGATGTCTTATAACGCAAAAACGGCTTACGGTAGAGCCACGAAGTTTGGCGAGTTTTCCTAAAACAATGTTGGCAACAATTTCACGAAGTTTGAAAAAAATTTCATTTTTTCGTGTTGCCATGGCAACCGTTTGTTGACAGCAAGTTTTGCCAAAAATCACTAATTTCGGTTCTAACAATGTATTTTTCACGTTTATTTGCAATATTAATGCTATTTTGTTACATAAATAAAATCCTCTGTTATTTTGCATATCTTTCATAATTATATATGCATAAATTATGCTAATTGGTTGACGTCATCAGCCCAAAATCCAAGATGGCGGTCCGCATGGACAGATCAAGAATAACAAGCTAATTATCCCTTAAATTTGTAACTACCTGGTATTTTTTTCATCAAAAACCATCTAAATGAATGTATTTAGTCTATTTTCATTGCCTTCTGTGATTATTTGTTGCAAAAAAAGTATTTTCAAAAATTCAAGGTGGTGGATATAATATGGCGGAGCCCAACTGGTATTTTAGATGTGCATGACGTCATTTTATGACGTCATTTTGACGTCATTGATGTTGCTATTGGCAACATAAGTCGTAACGAACATTGTCATTCTATTATCTGCACTTGCTGTTACATTTTTGGAGCACAACTTGAAGTTTTCTGAGAAGACCCTTCAAGTTGTGCTCCCCCCCGGTCCAGGGATGACCAAAAAACCCCGGTCTGAATAGGGTTAAGATGATAACGTGCAGTTAGTGATAGTTTTAGATAGTATAACATGCAGATGTTGGCTGTATCATTTGCTCGATTTTAAATGTTTACTACAGTAGAAGCAGTTTAATTGCACTCCCCATTTGTCAGCACATTTTGAGCAATTATCAGGATAGTGCAACAAAGCGAAGTTATTCAGCTAGACCACCACCGTCCCACATCACTACGGGATTTTGGGATTCCGTACAATTAACCGAATTCTGGTTTGCAATAAATTGTACCTGCGCAATCTGAAACTCTCTTCCACGCTGTAATTTTTCAATTTCATTCTGAAGATGATGCTTCAAAATATTGAAGAACAATTACACGAAAAACCTTGCACAGAAATTCAATTCATCATCCTTTTGTACTACCCTGAGTATATGGCACCTCATTTTTTTCCATCGCATGGGCAAAAAACACCAACCAAACTCCCAACACACAATTTAACCAATCAGCCAACCCAGCCGGCAACCCCATCCCCTTTATCAACCAATCTACAAGCCGACCCACAAGCCAACCCCAAACCACCAAGCCAACCCTTTAACCCAATTACTAAACCTACCAAACCATCGACCCACCCCTGTACCAACCCACCTGCCAACCCATATTACATCAAATATAGTTTTGTTTTCTTTGTACCTAATGTTATACCTTCATATTGTATTGGCAGCCAAAGAACCACGACAAATAGCGGGACCCAGTGAGCGGCGCCTCGGGCGGCAGAAGTCGCGAGGCCGCGGCGGGAGGAGGGCCAGCGTCTCCAGCTCCAACTGGGGCAGCTGGGGGAGCCGGAGGTCTCACAGCCCCGCTCGGCCATCCATCTTCTGTACGTGGCAGAAACATTTTTTCCCTTTACAATGAACGGCAAGGCATTTTCAGTACTTGCCAAAAGAAACACGGATTCTTCCCTCAACCTTCTATCAAATTTTGCTGTTTCCTTAGTATGATCAGTATCCACATACGACTGTGATTAGGAAGTTGCCGGCGAAGATTACCTTACCTAACCACCTAATTTCCTCACGTGCCTTTGAGGCATCGAGCCGTCCTTGTAGTGCGATCTTATGCTCCCCTCATGGCTCCAGTATGTTCCAGGTCCTTTTCCTCATTTTCTCTCCATTCAGTCTTGGTCTTCCTCTATTCCTTCTTTCACTAAGTGGCTTCCAATCTAAGCTCTTCTCTGATCGGTTTTCTGCCATTCCCTAGCCATCTGAGCCTTCTCTCTCTAACCATGTCTGCCACTTTTAATTCGATCCCTCTGATTTATTTGACGGTATACCCCTTTGTAACTCTGTATGAGAGACCAACTATTGCAAAATATTAATAAATACAAACTCACCTTCTATTCTCAAATCGCACGGAGATGTACAGTAGTAGAAAACACTCGCCTTTGTTCCTTCGTACAAAGTCTACGGTATCCGTGCACTTCTTTACAGTGAATACAATGCAAAGAACACACAGTTTACAACCAACGTCTTATTTTCATTCGCACATAGATATAATGAAAACTATTTGCAACCATATTCCCTATTATACATTACATATACATGTGTGGTAGCTATTGGGAGATTGTAGCTTTATGATATTCTAATGCCATTGTTTTAATTACAAATGCTCTGTATTTACACCATTGTACCTGTGGCATTGGCTGCATCTAAAATAGGCAAGTCGTTCTCGCGCATGAGAACCGGAAGTCTCTCGAGATCAGGAAGCCCGACGTTTATGACGGTTTCTGATTGGCTCCCGTATAACTGGCAACCTAAGCTGAAGGTACGTGTTTTTTTTCTAACATGAAGACACTTACTATTCAAACACAAGTGCACGAACTTTGTATTAAAACTACGGCATATGGGTGTACAATATTGAATTTTAATCCATTTTTTTTCATATGTCTAGTAATATATTTGAATTGAAGCATGTAAGTCAATGTTTTGCATAGTTTGAATCGCATGTCTAAGATAGTAACATGTTTTTCCATCCCCCTCCTTGCAGAAAAAGTACGAGAAGAAGTTTCTTGAGAATGGTTTCGAAAACACAACCTTCATTACCGGTATGACGGACAAGGTAGGGCTGCTTTGTCTCTCGCTCGCATAATTAGACATATTTCCTGATAGTAAAGTAAAAAAAAAGGTGTAGTCGCAAGTGTTTGACAACGAAGTATACGATATAAGAGTCGGACAAATGCTTAGTTAAATGCAGAACAAATTATTACTAAAAGCCATTCATCACATTTTGTGCCTAACGTTACGTATCTTACACAAAGCACACGGTGTTTTCCCTAAGGGTAACTAGATGAATGGTAGTTTGAAGTTTGAAAGCCTGACTTTATGTTGTTTTATTAAAAGGATCTCCAGGCTATCGGCATCAAGAAGGACCTCCACAGGGATATTCTCATGAAGGAAATCAAGAAGCTCCCGGAATTTGAGCTACCGGGTGACGTACCTGTAAGTAAACTCTGAAACATTTGGCATCTCATTCTTGCCTTTAATGCTATGTCTTTAATTAGGGTTTGGGTAAACTACATTCTAATAATGACACTATGTCTTTTATGATGGTGAAGGGTGTGGACTGGGAAAACTGCTGCCATCCTCTAAGATAGAGTTAGAAATAATGTTTTTTATGGAAAGTTTAAAAACAAAATGTCTTTATGTTGCAATTCTAAAATTCTACATCCATACACAACATAAAGCGCTTACCACACGTTTTCGATCAATCCTATAAAACCTTATTAAGTTGAAATGACCCAAAGCCTATGTTACACATCCAGACCGGAAGTGTGACGTCAGCAAAGGGTCAAAGGTGCTTGGTAGTCGGTATCGTCCCCCGTCTCGGTTGAGGGAAGGTTGGTGGGCTCTGCTGTAAACGGTCTCTTTCACTCCCATAAGAAAGTAATCCAGTTCGGAATCCGGTATTTTCACCTTGTCAAAACCCACAGAATGTTCCGGCGATTCTGTGTGAAATTGTTATGGCATTTCAACTCGATAAGGAGGACTGATCGAAAGTTTGTTGGTTTGCGCTTTATTTTGTGTCCGGAAGTAAAGTTTAGATTTGCAACATAATGTTGATTACTGTCACAGATAAACTTACATTCAACAAAATGTCTGTACAATTTCGTAGGATAATTGCAGAGAGTGGCTCTTCTCCATCGGACTTAAACAGTACATCAAGAATTTTGAAAACTATGGCATCTACTCCAAGAACGACATGGCTAGTCTACGCAGTGCGGATATCACTGAGCTCCTGAAAGATCTCAAGATAACAAAAATGGGTACGTATACCTGTTGTTTCTACCGGTAGAGCTCTCTGCCTGGTATAATCGCTGATTGTACTGGCAGCGGTCTAGACCTCTGTCGACTCTAAGACTCGGATCGCGATGTCTGCCGGTATGATTTTTCCAGATGGCCATCTTTATACATGAAAATGAGGTAAATCTAACGCTGTACCCGTGGGATACTTGTCACATCCACTAATCATGATGATATTGAGAATGAATTCTACTTTTTATAATGGATTGTCCAATTGATGATAGAGAGAGACAAAAGTTGTTATAGTCTATTAAATGCAAGTCTGATACAATGTTACCACATACCGAGACATACACTGTATCTTGTACAGTTGTCGTGCAATAAAGTTCTCTCTAAGCGGTTTTCGTATTTCATGTGAGTATTATCTAACGACCTTTGTTTGCCCTTACATACAGCTCACATCAACAGAATCAGCAATGCTATAGCGAGAATGAGAAGCCCTGACGAATGTAGGTAACTTTATTATGTGACATTTCAGAATAAGATCTGGTCTTCTAACTCTTTGCTGATATCGAATGGTATGAAGATATTGTAAAGATTAAATTTCAGAATGAATTCTATCAAAAACAGATAACTAAGATGTGTAGGTATAATTGTAATGTTACTAAGATCTTAAGATAATTAATAAGATGGGTAGGTATAACTATTGTTATTAAGATTTTAAGATAACTAAGATGGGTAGGTATAACTGTAATATTACTAAGATCTGAGATAACTAATATGGGTAGGTATAACTGTAATGTTAGTAAGATCTTGAGATAACTAATATGGGTAGGTATAACTGTAATGTTAGTAAGATCTTGAGATAACTAATATGGGTAGGTATAACTGTAATGTTAGTAAGATCTTGAGATAACTAATATGGGTAGGTATAACTGTAATGTTAGTAAGATCTTGAGATAACTAATATGGGTAGGTATAACTGTAATGTTAGTAAGATCTTGAGATAACTAATATGGGTAGGTATAACTGTAATGTTAGTAAGATCTTGAGATAACTAATATGGGTAGGTATAACTGTAATGTTAGTAAGATCTTGAGATAACTAATATGGGTAGGTATAACTGTAATGTTAGTAAGATCTTGAGATAACTAATATGGGTAGGTATAACTGTAATATTACTAAGGTCTTGAGATAACTAAGATGGGTAGGTATAACTGTAATGTTAGTAAGATCTTGAGATAACTAATAAGATGGGTAGGTATAACTGTTACAGTAATGTTACTAAGATCTTGAGATAACTAAGATGGGTAGGTATAACAGTAATGTTACTAAGATCTTGAGATAACTAAGATGGGTAGGTATAACTGTAATGTTACTGAATGGAAACTTCGTGTACTTTCACCACAGCTGACAGGAGGATCAGCCAGGTCAAGTCAGTCATCAATAAAGAAGTGAAGACGCGTGTGATGCAGCAGGATGACGGCAGGACCCGCGAGTTTAAGTTTTGGGACACGCTCCGGAGGGAATGTCTGGATCCGGACATCGCGCTATTCAGCTCGGAAGGGGACTTGAGGTAATGAGCTAGAAGTACAGATACGTGGGATCTTAAGACCATGTTCTACTCTTGTACATAGCGATGTACTGTAGAGATAATCAATATATTTGTTTGTGCGGTCTTTGGTTCATGTTTACTCAAATATTAATATCAACCAAATTATTTCCTTACACCCCCTTTCCACTAGGACGGCGCCCTCGCTGTGCTCTCTCTGCGACCTAGAATTTGACAGATCGCAGATCGCTCAACGAATTGTATAGAAAAGAAAAAAGGATTTTTGATGACGCCTCAGGGGAGTCGTCAAATGGTATATTTTGTGTTCAGTCTGCAAAAATTCTAGGAATTGCACAGGCATTTTTCCACAGGCATGCTAGTTTTTCTTGTTTGTTTTGTCGTCCTTTCAGTCACACTTCTAAATTTTGTATGATATACCTAGTATGAAATCCAAGGTTACACACATCCATTTTAGGTCGCAGTGAGAGTGCAGCGCGATCGCCCTCTAGTGGAAATGGGCCTTATCGGTGATTTGGTATGAATAGAATCAACACTCTATAGAAAACACCCAAAGTGCGAAATTAGTTCTGTGGGTGATGTATGTTTGTAAATACTTTAGAGCACACAGATTTTGCAAGTATATCGTCTAATGGATATCGAAATAAACAAACAGAGTAAAAGAACAGCTTTTAAGTAAGTTACAAATGCATTTTATTGTTTTTATATTGTGTAGAGGAAAGCTTGTTGAGCTGCGGAACATGTGGTTGGGAGTCCTCCTCATTATCAACGTGCTGTGGATCACCATCGTGGTGTCTCTCACCTACATCCCAGAACTCAGGCTGTGGGACGCCAACCCGCTCAGTCTGCTGTCTCTGCTGGTGTTCGGTCTGCTTCAGGTAAGCCTTGCAGTGTAACTATGTAATTGTTACCAACCCTGATTATGGATTGGGAGTAATGGGATCGGATACCAGACTGTGGGATATCTATAGATGGTGTGATCCTCCAGTTAAGTCTTTGTATATCAAACTGTTCCATGTTTCTTCTGTTTCTTTCTGTTTTCATTCTATTCAACTAGACAATGTTTCAGACAAATGAATATTTGGTAAAGCAATAAACAGATAAACATTATTGATATAAGATTCGTCGTCCAAATTCAACCAATAATTTCGTGATCAGAATTCTGTATTGGTTCTGAACTCCGATACAGACAGCACTAACTTAACCTAAAGGATCATAATCTATAATCGTTAATATAATATACTAGGGATAGCGATAATAAACGGAGGCTATATCATACTCAGGGTTTATAGAAAGATTGATTGCAGCTGCAGAGTGACCAGAAGGAGAATGCTGTGGGTAATGATTACGAGTATATCATATGATGTATCTTCATTAACTACAGCATTTTTTGTCTCCTTATTCCTCACAGTTGATCCAGTTCCTAGCTATGCTGTACCATAGGTTGAGAACCTTGCTACACTACATTGCTAGACTGCCATACCCGCTCAAAGTACACGCCATCAAAAGTATAGGGAGCAGCAAGGCAGAAATCAAAATTGAAGACAAAGGTAAGATAGAAATAAATGGTTGATGCGTGCTCTCTCTCTTTCTCTCTGAGATAGCACACACGCTAAAACTTCTTTCTTCTTTCGTTTTGAGGCTACCAACTTCAACTTGTCAAAGAACACACACACACACACACACACAAAATCACAAAATTACACAATCTCTCCCTCTCTCCCTCTATTATGAATATATAGATATTGTGCAAGTTATATTATTTGTAAAGAAAGGTCTTTAACTAAAGAGCTTTCAAACAACAGCAACAAGAAACATCAAGTGAATTAATTTGATGTTTCTTGTTGCTTTTTGTTTATCTATTACTTGCTTTTTTGCAGGAGTAAGCGACCCTATGCCAAGGGCTGGAGATATCCACACACAGCGCCCAACCATACACGGAGGAGACCGTCGAAAAGGCCCGACGACCATTAAGACAAATCCATTGTTTGATAACTCAGATGAATTATAGAAAGCATACTGTCGCGAGACTATTTAGTGACCACCATCTAAGGTCCCTTTTCCATTTGACGGCGATCGCGCTGCGCTCTCACTGCGACCTAAATAGGATATGTGTAACGTTCACTTTCACGCTGGGTATTTCATACAAAAAGTAAAGTGTCTGTGTGACTGAGAACACAACAAAACACACAGAGTGTAAAAATATATGTTTCTTTTCTATACAATTCGTTGAGCGATCTGTCAAATTTTAGGTCGCAGAGAGAGCGCGACGAGAGCGCCGTCCTAGTGGAAATGGGGTATTACGGGTGTGTCCCCTGCATAGCCCCGTGGAGCACCCTATGGCTACGGACTATGTTGGGACACGATATAGCCTAAAAAAATTAACTCGTATCTAAAACCAACCCGGGACCCAGCAGCAAAACCGTGAAACAGCAAGAGGTACCCACGCGGTATCCGGCAGTCCGCCGGGACAAATTTGTAGCTTCAGAGTACGTCCCCAATGGGCACCGATTCTAATGGCCCTGTCACAAACGGCGTAAGGTAGATTTACAACTGCATGCAAGTTGGGGGGGGGGGGGGATTTTTAGGATAGCTAGATATATATTTTATACATTTAGTTCTCTTGTGACGTAACAGAATGTCGTAGACCCTTGTTCACGGCTTTTTATAACGTCTTTGACTGCTACTGCGGCTAGATTAGCAATAACGCTAGTTCACCTTTATCCACATGGTAAGCTATGTCCGTTGATTAAAAAAAACGGTACATAAGGATATCAACTCAACGGACGGTGTTTTCAAACTATATTTTGAAAATACCACACTTTGAAACCCCCCACCGCCCACTTGATATCCCTCTTTCAATAGCTGATATAGGTGACACGGTGGATAAAGGTGAACTAGCGTTACGTTATCTACACGACGTACCCTCAGCCCAATGTGTCAAACAGGTCCTGGAAGTTAGTATTACTGTCCACACAGTCAAAGTTACAACCGTTTCAGTAGTTAGACCTGCATATACGGTAAAAAAGGGAAGAAACATTTGAGATAGCCAGTTTTGATCAAGGCAACAATGCTAAGACGATGTATTTTTTGGACTGTGTGAACCTACTGTACACACACACACACACACACAAACACACACAAACATATACATACATGCATACATACAACCCCCCTCCACACACACACACAAACATACTTACTCAAACATACACATGCAGACTCACACACACACACATATATATATACTTCCAAACGCACACACATACATACTCGCACGCACGCACACACACTCGCAAACATACATAAATACATACATCCTAGCGCACACACATACATACCCGTACACACACACACATACATACATCCCAGCGAACACACATACATACTTACACACAAACACACACACAGACACATATATATACACAAAAAGAAACACGCACAAACACAGTCATTCTATGTTGGAGGGTGGCAAGGCAATCCAAATATTACTGTACAGCCAGTGCCAGTGGACACATCCTACCGGTTTACAAATATTGGTTTTCTGGTTACATATTCACCCCTACCTGCACGTAGTCCCTTCCGGACACATCGCCATCATACACGGGTCGACAAAACAGTACACCATGTTGCAAGCTGAAACACAAACACGAATAGAGAGCAAGTCGTTATAGATTTTGCACCTTTCTTTATGTACGAGGGATACAACTTTCTGAAGCGTATTAAGATTGAACCTATAGATTCATCAAACCTATAGCATACCTTTACCCGATTTGTTTGTTTTCCTTGTTTCGTTGTTCTGTCTTTGGTATTTGATAGCTAATGATTCAAAAGACACACAGATCCTTTCTTGTAAAGTTCAGACTTATTTCTATTTGATTTGTACATTATGTTTTATATCTATATTTGATTATTTGTAATATAACTTTTGTTTCATTAGGTTACTTAGACGTTATGGGAGCCCCACGAAAAGCCCTTGTGGCTTCTGCTCCCCCTGCAAATAATTCTTTTCTGCATTCAATGTTGTTTTAATTCATGTAACACATGCGAAGAAAATACAAAAGAATAAACTGATTTGAACCCTTATAGTAAACACTGTGAACCGTTTGATTACATGTGGGACAATGGATTTCATCGAAATGGCCTGCTGATAATGATAATATTTTATTGCGCAACAATTGCACAAGGCACAAAGTATGGCATCTACTGCAATACATAACTACAGTTATACAATGCTAATCTACTTATAGAAGAGTGTGTAGTATGGGTGATGCAGATGCACAAGTTTTAGAAACAGCTAATAAGTACCATAAAACTCGTTTGCCCAAATGTTGACAGTCGAGTTGCTTAGTCGTTAACCTGTAAGGGACTGTGATTGCAAAATGGCTTCGTTGTCACAGATTGCTTGGGTTATGATTATTAATGATCAAACAAAATGTTTTATTCATTTTAAAACTACAGAGAACCGACTTTGATATGATTATGAACTTACGTGACTACATTTTTTTCCATTTTTGTTGAAATTGCAACACTGCAATTCAGAGGTAGACCCTGTCAGCAACTGCTAATGTGGGGCAAATAACTACATCGTTTCTTAAATACGTCTATGAAAGGTAGCAACCTAGTTACATGTATGATGAGTCAACCAACAGGTGGCACAAAATCCACCTGCACCATCACCATCCCCACATGATAAACATTTATGATAGGTCACTGTTCAAAAGAGATCACCTTTCTTGTTAACAACAATGCCCGACAAACATAGATCACGTAAAACAATCTTCATACATGCAGCCAGGCGAAAGGATACAACAACAATTATTAATACTTGAATAACAATGAAAACGTCGCCATGGCAATAGGTTTTATTGCCATACTTATTAGGATTTATCGGGATACATACGTGTTTCGCACCTTACCGCTTGTGCGGCAAATACCTAGAGCCAAGAGGATTCCATGGAAGAATGCAAGAATGGAAGAATGCCATGATACAGTCCCTTTGCAACGTTATCTGTTTCCGTAACATTGCTAACTTTATATGCAAAACATGTGGGCTTTGTTCTTATATTCCGTGTTGACCCTCCATTGTCGTTTGGGTGATCTAGAATTACGCTCCACAATAACTCAGAATCCTCATAAGTAAAGAAAAAAATTGATAAAACAAGAAATCTTTTTAAAAAAGCTGTGCCTTGCCGCGTATTTTATGTTATTTTGGTAAGTTAGACTAGATTCTACGCTTAAAAAATTCCGAGTTCCACATGTCGCCCCCCTCCCACCCAAGTTCCTACATACGGAAAGCTTTGGTGACTTCTCCAGGTGTCAATCCAGTCCCAAATCTTCTTTTCACACAATACAAGCTCTATCAAGGACATTCATAGTCACAAATGTCTTTAAAAGGACTAAATGTACTTACCTGGCTAAGAGCGACACCTAGCAACTGCAGTAGGAAATGCAGCGAAAATGCCCGAGTGTTTTAACTCATTATCATAATTTATGTCAGATGAATTATTGGCACATTAAACAGGTTTTGTAAAACTTTTTGACCCACAATGAATATGCATTATTTTTTATTACAAATTAAGTTCCTTCTGATGCAATTTGTGATATATCTTTATATAAACATGGTGAGTTAAAGCGTAGATTTATTACGCTGGACCACATACAGTAACATGCGTCTAGAAGACCGTTTTAATACTCGCCTGGAATGTACCATTGTTAAACTAAGCCATGAAACTCGGCAAGGAATGAAGGGCTCTTTTGTCTAGTTTTCTTTCTTTTTTGATTTTGTTATACCCCCATTAAAAACGGGCCTTTGGAAGGGGCTTTGGAAGGGCTGGGTTAACAGGTTGAACCATGGATCCATCCAACCATGGAAAAAACTGAGCGTAAAGGCCTTGCCGCTGGCGCGGCAAGGCAAAAATGTCTATATTTGTATAAATGGGCACACTATAATATTGATCCGACAACTATTTTACTTATTTATTTATTTATCTGACAACTAGCTTATGTAATATTAGATAATAGATGACACGCGGCTCGAATTGAAAGATGAAGAAACCTTTATTTGTAATATTGTACAACATTCGAGTGCCGTTACGGCTCGCTGCAAAGGAGATAGAATAATACCTGCTGATATATACCTTACATTCAACAGACGTTATTTTATGTAAACGTTTTTCAAAACACTTGACCCATTTCAGAACAAATCAAGGCAAGGAGTTATAGCTTTAACATAACATTAACAGTTATGTTCAAAGAGCGTACGTACTCATTTTTTTAGTTATGTATATTTTTCTAGCAAAACAACATATTTTAAACGGCAGGTAACGTATGTAAAAAAATCGATTTTTTTTTCATTGCGTTTAAGGAATGTCGAAAAAGAACCGAGCGTAGCCACCCTATAAAGCATTTAAGTTACCCAGAACATTCAGGTTGCGAACTTAATGGTATGTTCGAAAAAACATTTTAATTTGTACATTTATGTCTAACATTTCTGAGTCGAACAACTCATTTACAACTGACTTGAGTTTTGTTAACGTAATTACAAGAGATAACGTACATACGTGTAACAAAGTACTTTTCCATTTCTTGTATGGAGTTATTAAAAACAGCCTTTTCGCAGCCATTTCATCGTGACCCTAGATGTAATAATGATCGATTAGAAGTCGAGAGTGCGGTCCCAGCTGGTCATCCCCAACTCTTTGGACTTCCTTGAGATCTCATCCCTTTTGTCCTGCAACAAAGCGTGTAAAAGAATCAGAAAAGTTCATCTTAGTCTCTTTCATAATCTTCAAGAACTCACACAACAAGCCACAGACTTTCAGAAAACATCGTTTGCCCTTTGTTGATCCCAGTTGCAATACAACAATTTTGTCTTTCTTGAAGATAGTCTTGAGGCACTGAGAAACTCACCTTCCTGCGTTCAGCTGCTAACGCCTGTTGTTCATCCAAGTCTTCCGCAGTGGTCCTTTTCGCCACGCGTTCTCTCCTCTTGTTCAGACGTTTCACCAAAGCCTGCGCCTTCTCCGAGTCCCGGGGAACGATGGCGTCCGTGTCGCTGACAGAGGAGATGACAAAGGCGGTGCTCTTGCGGTTGTTGGCGGCAGCTTTTGCCTTGGCTTTTGCTCTCCTCGATTTCTCTGCAAGTTTTCGTGACCTATCTGCCAACATCTCCTGTTCAGACGGATACAAACAAGAAGATTTAGCTCATAGCTTTAAGTCTTCAGCCTATTGCTCTCTGATTTTCGTCTTTTCTTTCTTATTCTCTTTATCAAGCGGACGGATAAAGCAAGTAAGAAAAGTAAGTCTCTTTATCATTATAATTCCTAATATTTCTGTGATGATAGTCAACTTGTTGACTAAAATTGAAATGTCATTATATCATATCATATAGCATAACCCACGTCACGTCTGTTGGCGGCATCGCTGAGTTGCTGTCTCAGTTGAGTGCGTGATCCCGCGGGCTCCTTCTTGACCCGTTCGCGCCTCTCCTGGAGAGTTTCCTCCAGTTTCTCCAGTTTTACAGGACGGCGAGGGGGCGCGTCGGGCTCGGAGGCGGGCTTGCCTAGCGGCACCTGGAAAGCGACGGACTCGCCCCGGGTGTTGAGGGGCAACAAGCCGTCTTCTCTCAGTTCAGCAAGGACGTCAGCCGACGACTTGCTCGGTCTTGGCTGGGACATTGGAGGCTGTACGGTCACCACGGAACATTCTGGAACAATATGTGAAAACGTAGTTAGTTAAAGGTGGTCGTAGCATATCTTACTGAGACAAGTTAGATCTTGTAGAAGTTATCTATAGAATGTGATAGGGTGTGTTTAAACCCCTCTCCCTTCTATCACAAACTCACCACAAGCCCATTTAGACTGATAAAAACAGTCTTGACGTAACGACCGCATTTCATATCTATGCAATGATTACAAGAAGGAACAAGAGTTCGTAGACCTCAGGCCTGCATGAAATGTATTGGGTTTCTGTAGACCTATTGTGTATTTTTGCCTTTTTGTCTGTGGTACGTGGTTGGAAAAATGAGCTTTTTACCCTGTTGGTTGTGCACCATGCAAAAGTCTGAAATTCCATTTTCTGAATTTGTAAGTTTGGACATGGATGAACATTACTTATTTTGGATTTCTTAAGTATGTAACCAACCACAGTACCTTGAAGTTGTTGAGACGCAACCTTTTTTTTGTCTCAGATGGCCCATGTACATGTAGTTACTCTGTCACATGATATATTCAGTACTAATATCTTCCTATTTCAATGTACTGACCTAATGCAGCTGCTAAATCTCCTTGGTTTGTGTTCTTCCAATGATATTCATTAAAGATTTATTTCTGGGGTGTTATTCACTTGACATCGGAAGGTTACTTGCATAATTTGACCAATGATACTTTTATAGTAGTTCCATAGACATTAGACAATATGAATAGTGCTGGCCCCCATGATGCAGCAGCAACAGTTAGTCCCCAGGGTGGTATGATATTTTCATTCAATCCATCCAACAAAAATCTAAATCTCCTGTAGTATCTAAGCCAAATTTAACAGCATAATTTACTATGAAAAATGTCCTTGTCAATCCCATTTATAGATGGCAAGCTGCTGGCAATGGAAGCTTTGAAAACTTCAGAAGCTGTTGTAGTCAGAGCAAACACCCAGCAAACATCCCCCCAAACCAATGAGCAGTTGCTTAGAAGGGGAATTTCATCATATATTTGCCGCGACAAAATGCAACAAACGATACTGAATTTAAAACAGAACCAAGCTAAGCCTCCACCACTTAACCCTGCCTGTACTATAGATTAAGCAGGCCCAAAAACCAAGCGAATATGACTAGCCCAAAACTACAAATTACCTGTATACAGTATGGAATTGGAAATGGCATTACCAAAGAAACAAAAAGAAACACAGGACAAATCATACACATACCTTTCTCTTATGCCCACACTCTATACAGTTCTCCTCCACATTAGAAAATTGCATCTTCTTCTGTTTAAGTTCAAGTTCAACCATGATTGCCAACAGGGTAAAGGAACTTGTACCAGAACTTTAAACTCAGTACTATACAGCTCTAGAAACACCACAAAGAGTAATAAGCAAATTCCAATTATACCTGACCAACAGATATATCATCTGGTACACTCCCGTCATCTGGCACACCGTCAGTGCCACTAAGACAGGGGATACAAAGTAACCTGATACATTGAAGGTTGCCCCAGGCCAGATGATGGTTCTACACCCAACCGTAATCTGTTTTCAGAACCAAGCAGATATTGGGAGGATGCCCCAACCACACCAAAACAGGGTCAACATATACAGTATCAATTTCAAGCACTAGGAGGCCCAAAATCAAACCTCACCACCAGGACACCACCAACAACTCACGTACTAAATAGCAACACAATGGCACCTTGCGTTCCGGAGATACAGCGCACGCCCCGTGCCCGCACAAAAGGTAACCTAAAATGTCAAGTTCAAGCACCAAGGGCGCCAAAATCAAAATTGAGAATTATTCAGCCACCGCCGACACATGTGCCAAATATCATCGCGCCCGCACCAACCGTTCAGAAGATATAACTCCGGAAATACCCCTCCCGGACACAAAATTCGACCTGCCGCGTCAAGTTCAAACGCGACAAGGCCCAAAGTCAATCCTAGGCAACAGGCAACAACTTCCCACCCATGCACCAAAAATCGTCGCAATGGTGCGTATCGTTCCGGACACACAGCGCCAAAAGTGCCCCCAAAACACCAAAAATGCCACCTGCAATGTCAAGTTCAAGCGCCAGGAGGCCCAAAATCAAACCTGAGTGTCAGGCCACCACCCCCAACCCACGTACCAAAAATCGTCGTGCTCGCACCATCCGTTCTCGAGATACAGCGCCCTAAATCCCCAGCTTCCAAATTTTCCCACGCCCGTGAAAACCATACCTGCATACATGCAGGTAAAAACAATTAACTACAGAGATCGTTAACCCAGTATCCTATACCGCACGGACTCACCGGTGGTCCCGCGGTCCATCTCCTCCTGTCCCGGTGCTGAGTCCTCCGGATCTCCACCCCCTCCGGGTGACACCTTGTTGTTGGACTTACAAAAACACAAACAGCTAGAGATTGTTACTATGAAATCCCACATTTTGCTAGTCTAGTTGTCACAAGTGTCAGCGACAGTAACAACGGCTAGCGCTCATCCGTGGAACTTTGTTGTTCCAAGACTTTGGTTGTTCTAAACGCAGCTAGGCAACACTTATAACGTCACAACTGATGGGGAAAGTGTGGACTGTTCTACTATGGGACAAGACCAGGGGTGTAGCATTGTAAAGTGTATACTTTATAGGAAAAAAAGGCATAATGCGACCTTTCTGTCTTCGTTTATGTCGGACAAGCTGTATAGCCTGCTTTTGCAGTCGTTTGAAAAAAAGAAGAAGCATGACATTATATAGCGTAATTTGTTCTATTCGGCACACGTTCAACACGTTCAACTTGTACCTTCAGCATCACATGTATTCGTGGCTACGTAACAACATGATATAATTTTTTTTCAACTAAACTTTTTTCATATAAATAGCTTTCCATCATCTCATGGTAGTCAGATGGCCCAGTCATTCGAATTCAGGCAACGCCAATTTTCGAGACCTGAAATGGTTAAACGAGAACAGAAAGTTCACATTTTATCTTATTAGGCCATGTTGATTAATTACGTGGATGGCATCCGCGCGTGCACTAATTCAGTTCATCCATTTCTAAAATGTTTTCGCCTATACTGTGAGTCGAACAAAACAGCTATAAGATGAGCACACATGATTTATGCCGCTAAATTGAAAAAAAAAATCGGAAAACGGATTGTAAATGACATAGATTGCCAAATCATAAAGCCAACGAAGAAGATATGAGTTTAATCGATATCATTTATTCAATCTTTCTGACCACTTGGGTTTTACAACAAAGCCAATTTTCTTTCAGTTAGAAATAGCCAACGCTACGTAGTATTTTCATTTCATAATGACATTTATCACTATCCATTGTCACAAGTATGATCCCTATGTTTATACCATGTACTTGCAATTAGCCTCCGGGCATGAACTTGTAAATAAACGTTCATTTACGTTATTTGGCCAAACTTTTTTATTCGCACGCTCGCATCAGTTTTGGGGTTTCCAGAGGATGTCATACATATAATCAAATTAAAATGGCCACATATAGAAATAACAGTAGATACTAATATACTTAGTAACATCATAGATTACTAGTATCATTCCTATTGCATTTTAACAGAGCGTTCTTTTACATCATATTTCACGTTAACTTTTTGTGATCCCTTTCTTGAAAAATGGACTTTCCCTGTCTTGTTGCAAAAATCGACCGTTTTGCGGCAGGTCAAGTTGCCTGTAAAGGTCAGCTAGCCTGACAGCTGCTTGCATGTTACCGATGTTTTTTTGGTCATTTAGCGCGAAATTCTGACGCTTTTTCGTCCTTTTCCTGGCCACTTAGACAGCTATCAAAATGGTAAGTACTTTTTGGTCGTAAGGCTTGCATTTTGTTGAATTTTTATGTGTAAGAAATGGTATTACGGCCACATGTAATCAACATGTTCAAAATGGGGAGGGGGGCGCCATGTGTGAAATTATGGCATGTTTTTGGTATGCATGAAATGCAGAAGGGTTTTGTCGTGTGGAGTCACAATGAATGAGATATCTGTCTCAATATTTGACGTATCTGTATTATAGTTTATAGGAAAATGTGGACAGAAGACACGTTGCAAAAAAAATTAGCGTAATTTTGTAACGTTGACGTTATCATGATGCTAGATTAGCCCAGGACTGGACGCTATTCTCAAATAGCGTCCAGGTTCCACCCGTTCAACGGATCCAACATGTGTTCACTGGGCCTTTATTCTTGCCCGTAGCGCCGGATTCTTGAACTCCCTAGATTCCCAACGCACTTACCTGCCTTGACGGGCGAAAAAACAACTCCAGAAGCCCCGAGATAATCCACACCAGGGCTTCAAAGACAAAGCTCCATTCATAAAAGCCACCGGCCGGCCATTTTTGTCATTATTAATGCGAGAATTTGACCCGATGTGACCCCCACGTGAACTTTGGAAAAATGATAGCAGCTCATTCGTCCCCTGTGGTTTCTTCAGTTTAATTCAAAGTTTCAAGGACACTAACCTGAAGAAACCACAGGGGACGAATGAGCTGCTATCATTTTTCCAAAGTTCACGTGGGGGTCACATCGGGTCAAATTCTCGCATTAATAATGACAAAAATGGCCGGCCAGTGGCTTTTATGAATGGAGCTCTGTCTTTGAAGCCCTGGTGTGGATTATCTCGGGGCTTCTGGAGTTGTTTTTTCGCCCGTCAAGGCAGGTAAGTGCGTTGGGAATCTAGGGAGTTCAAGAATCCGGCGCTACGGGCAAGAATAAAGGCCCAGTGAACACATGTTGGATCCGTTGAACGGGTGGAACCTGGACGCTATTTGAGAATAGCGTCCAGTCCTGGGCTAGATGCTAGATGTATCGTTTAATATACATGTAATCAAGCATATGGTGTCTACTAGGGCTGGGTATCGGTACAGCGTACCGGTACAAAACCGGTTTTTCTCATTGGACCGGTCCAGAAAAACCGGACCTGAAAAAATTAGGTGGACCGGATGTTGGACCGATTAGAAAATTAACATATTATTTTGTCAGGCATTCACACGTTTTGGCGCTTGCAGGTGGAAGAAAATAACAAGAGTGAAGTAGAGTAGAGTTTATAGTAATTTCTACCAAGTTTTACAGCTGCAGGTACAAGTTCAGTTAGCGTTGTAGGATTTTAAAATGCCAATGTAAGTCTAATAATCCACCAAACAGATTTCTTTGTAGTGTAATGGACCATTGGTATGACTCATACTGAATCAGGTCCAGGTTCAGGTCCGGACCTGGACCTGATCCTTTGGACCTGAACCGGACCTGGACCTGAATTTTCTGTACTGGTACCCAGCCCTAGTGTCTACAAATGCAGTTATCCATATACATGGCATATACATTATGTAAGATATCATTGTCAGAGGGTGAACATAATATATACAGGGCTCGAAATACTTTTTTCTGCATACCTACACTGGTACAGGTAACACTGGAAATTACCTGCACCAGACAAATTTTACCCGAAGGACTCTGAATTTTTGAAGTATGGATCATACTAAAATTGTTCAGGAACCATTGCTATTTTTCTTCTATTCTTTATAGGTGGTAACAGTCAATGCAGCTAATAACAATCCACATACACCTACATCATACATAGGACATTTATGTATAAAACCTAATACATGGACCAGTGCAGGTTAAGTGCAGGTAGACACCAGAAAAACCTGCACAGCTCCAATTTTACCTGCACCAACCTGCATATGCAGATAGTATTTCGAGCCCTGTATGTAATAAGTAGATCTTATGGAATTGAATCTTAAAATCTTGCTGTTTAGTCAAATTAAATGTTGGTTGCAAATACAGCTTTGCATGTGTACTGTGTCTGAATTTTGTAGGAATATTCGCAATGGTTTTTATTTTAATGTTTACAGTTTTTAGCATTGCCAATTGTCAGGGGTTTAAACCCAGAGCCACTTGGTTCTCAGGCGAGCACTCTTAAGAATTGTGCTACACAAGGTAGAAAGTCACTCAGGACAAAAGTATGAGGGCCCACATGCAGAGCTTTAGGCCTGTTCCTCTGTTTAGTATACCTAGTAATAGTATCCAATAGGGCTGGGTATTGGTACGGTGTACCGGTACAAAGCAGGTTTTTCTCATTGGACCGGTCCAGAAAAAATGGACCTGAAAAAATTCTGTGGACCGGATGTTGGACCGATTGGAAAATGAACAGATTATATGATCAGGCATTCACACGTTTGGGGGCTTACCAGTCTAGAAAAATAACGAGCGAAGTAGATTAGAGTATATAGTCATTTCTACCAACTTTTACAGTCAATCGTACAGAGGCAGTTAGCCTTAAAACGTTAGTGGGAGTTGAATACTACACGAAACAGATTTCCTTGTAGCGAAATGGACCATTGTTTTGAGTATCGTCCAGTCACAAGTTTTCACATACTGAATCAGGTCCAGATTCAGGTCCGGACCTGGACCTGATCGTCTAAATCTGGACCAGACCTGGACCTGAATTTTCTGTACCGGTATCCAATGATTGACATGTATGTTGACATCTCTGCAGGCTGTGATTGGCACACAGCTGGTGGTTTCCATGGTGATGGCCAGCATCATCCAAAAGCTGCAGCCGCACTTCTCGGCCGCTAGGTGGCTCCTCAGTAGAAGGTACGGGCAGCGTGTGTGTTACATGACATTTTATGTTCGCTGTCATATTGATGTTCTTTTACTTTCCAGTGAATCATAGCTCTTAGAATATCTTCTTCTTAGTGTATAAGGGTCAAAGAACTGATTGGATTGATAGAAATCTATCTGATAATGAAAACTTACAGACAAGATACAAAAATATTGTGGATGCTTGTCTTGATTATATTTTAACCTTATAACCTACATTTACATCACTCTGACGTTATTCGAAACAAGAACAATGTGGACACTAGGCAACAGGCTGATATAATTGTACATGACAGTTATTATGTATAATATATACTGTATATGTGCAAGTTGTAGACAGCATACTGTAAATGTATTTAAGTTTGCGGGGATTTAATTTCGCGGTGGCACCATGTACGGTAGTCTCTTAATGCCATGGAAAAATGTTCACGTCGGATTTAAGTTCGTGATGAAGCGGTCACCGCGAAAACCGCGAACATTAATCCACCGCGAACATTTCTGCATTTACAGTATATGGTTGACTTGGTTGACAGCACACGTCCTCTTGACTGATATACAATATTAGAATTAATAAGATAACATGAGTAGATATACCCAATTCAAGATAAGAAATTCCTCTTTGCAAAAGTTGCCTAGTAGATAAACTGACTGACTGATGGATGTGCTAAACATTCTTTTAACTATATTGTAAATGTTACAATCATGTTTTTTTACTTTTCTCCAGGCTAGTGCGTTACCTACACCCAACAGACGATAACCTGAGGGAACTAGCAGGGATACAGGCGCCTAAGGGCAAGGGCAGGAAAAGGGATGACAGGTGAATATGGCTATTCCTTCATTAATGGTATAATTTGAATGTAGTGTGTTATCTACCTTGTGTGTAGAAAGTTGAAATCCCAAGTGTTCAGTTGTTGTTCATCTGGTCAGTGTTTTGTTTCAAGAATTGCGGTTGTTAGTATGGGCTTTTATAATCAGTCATAGGGGTTAATAAGGCTGCTGTGTATTGGTCTGTACCAGTCTTTGTAGTTACAAGTAGGGGTGGGTACTGGTACAGAAAATTCAGGCCCAGGTTCAGGTCCAGGTCCAGACCTGAACAAGCACCTTATTGTCTGTGAAAACATGTAAATGGGCAATACTATAAAAACAATGGTCCTCACTGTACTACAAAGGACTCTGTTAGGTATCCGCCATTTGCATTTTAAAATCCTATCTTCATGTAAACAAGGCTAAGTTTGACTGTAGAAACTTGGTAGACATTACTATAAATTTTCTTGAACTGGTAAGCACCAAAACGTGTAAGCAGCTTCTGAAATAATCGGTTCATTGCTAATCGGTCCAATATCCATTCCACTGATTTTTTTCAGGCCTGTTCTTTTTTCACAGGTCCAACAAGACAATTGAAAACAGTTTTGTATTGGTTCACCATACTGGTACCCAGCCCTACTAGTAGTCAGAAGCTGTTTTTGTGATTACAGCAAAATTAACAAGCACAAGTTGTTTTTAGGTACAGTTTTGTCCAAGTACGACTAATGGCTTATGTTAAAGTGAAAAACAATGCCGTCTTGTTTGTACTTCTTTCAGAAGAACTGATGGGAAAACAGACAAGGAGTTCACTGTGCCGTGTAGCATCAACCTTCAGCTGGAGACAGCCAAGGTGGAGAGGGTCGACATCATAGGTAAAGAGATCATGACAAACAATACCACTTTTCTATCTTAAGATAATAAAAATGTAGATTTAGAAACAGTCCTGTGACAAATTCTCTTAATAAATACATCATGTTAGTTCAACTGTTTTGTATGTACAAGTTGCCACACATTGTATCCTTTACAATTGTGGCGTAATAAATTTTTCTTCTATACGCAATGACATGAATGCAATACATGCTCCAAACTCCTTCCACTGTGAAGGCAAAGTAGAGATAGATAGGATCATGTATGGTTTTTACAACTAGACATCGTTCTTATCTTTTTTCATCCATTTTGTCCTTCCAAGGCCTGCAGTTCTACACAGAGTACCAGTGGTTGTTAGACTAATTTTCTCAGCGTGTGCACTAGCCATCTACCTGTTCACAGAAGGGTGCTAGATTCTGGTACATCCTTCTTTTATCCATTCCATCCTTCTTTTATCCATTCCTTCCTTCTTTTCTTCCTTCCTCCCCAGGTCTGCAGTTCTACACAGAGTACCAGTGGTTGATAGACTTCTCTGGGTGTGCCCTAGCCATCTACCTGTTCACAGAAGGGTGCTAGATTCTGGTACATCCTTCATTCTTTCCTTCCTTCCTTCCTCCCCAGGTCTGCAGTTCTACACAGAGTACCAGTGGTTGATAGACTTCTCAGGATGTGCACTACCTATTCACAAAAGGGTGCTAGATTCTGGTACATCCTTCATTCTTTCCTTCCTTCCTTCCTCCCCAGGTCTGCAGTTCTACACAGAGTACCAGTGGTAGATAGACTTCTCAGCGTGTGCACTAGCGATCTACCTATTCACAGAAGGGTGCTAGATTCTGGTACATCCTTCATTCTTTCCTTCCTTCCTTCCTCCCCAGGTCCGCAGTTCTACACAGAGTACCAGTGGTAGATAGACTTCTCGGGTTGTGCACTAGCCATCTACCTATTCACAAAAGGGTGCTAGATTCTGGTACATCCTTCTTTCATCCATTCTTTCCTTCCTTTCTTCTTTCCTTCCTCCCCAGGTCTGCAGTTCTACACAGAGTACCAGTGGTTGATCGACTTCTCGGGGTGTGCACTAGCCATCTACCTGTTCACAGAGGGATGCTAGATTCTGGTACATCCTTCTTTCATCCATTCTTTCCTTCCTTTCTTCTTTCCTTCCTCCCCAGGTCTGCAGTTCTACACAGAGTACCAGTGGTTGATCGACTTCTCGGGGTGTGCACTAGCCATCTACCTGTTCACAGAGGGGTGCTAGATTCTGGTACATCCTTCATTCCTTCCTTCCTTCCTTCCTCCCCAGGTCTGCAGTTCTACACAGAGTACCAGTGGTTGATCGACTTCTCGGGGTGTGCACTAGCCATCTACCTGTTCACAGAGGGATGCTAGATTCTGGTACATCCTTCTTTCATCCATTCTTTCCTTCCTTTCTTCTTTCCTTCCTCCCCAGGTCTGCAGTTCTACACAGAGTACCAGTGGTTGATCGACTTCTCGGGGTGTGCACTAGCCATCTACCTGTTCACAGAGGGGTGCTAGATTCTGGTACATCCTTCATTCCTTCCTTCCTTCCTTCCTCCCCAGGTCTGCAGTTCTACACAGAGTACCAGTGGTTGGTAGACTTCTCTGGGTGTGCACTAGCCATTTACCTGTTCACAGAGGGGTACTACAGTCTGTTACATCCTTCTTTCATCCATTCTTTCCTTCCTTCCTTCCTTCCTCCCCAGGTCTTCAGTTCTACACAGAGTACCAGTAGTTAGTAGACTTCTCCTGGTGTGCTTTAGTGGTACTACAGTCTGTTACAAGTGCATCCTTGTTTCCTTGTTTCTTTCATTCATCCATTCGTTCGTTCATTCATTCTTTCCTTCCTTCCTTCCTCCCCAGGTCTGCAGTTCTACACAGAGTACCAGTGGTTGATAGACTTCTCAGGGTGTGCTTTAGTGGTACTACAGTCTGTTACAAGTGCATCCTTGTTTCCTTGTTTCTTTCATTCATCCATTCGTTCATTCATTCATTCCTTCCTTCCTTCCTTCCTCCCCAGGTCTGCAGTTCTACACAGAGTACCAGTGGTTGATAGACTTCTCAGGGTGTGCACTAGCCATCTACCTGTTCACAGAGGGTTACTACTACCTGGTGCAGCCGAGGGCAGAGGTCAACCTCAGTGTCATCTGGTGTCTGCTGGTGGTGGTCTTCATCCTGTATCCTTAACATCTTGCCAGTTATGCAGTGTTGGAAAAGTTTTCTAAAATTCACTTGTCCTATCAGGCAAGTACATGAAAGATTCACATGCCCAAACCAACTTTTCACTTGCCCAAAATTTAAAAAAAAACATTGTACTATTTACATCTATGAAGTTTAGACATCCAGGTAATAAGAGGTAATAATAAGCCTAAAAGCAGTTACTCATAAGCAACTGGATATGATTTTGGCTGTCTGAAACATCTGACCATTTCCAAAATCATATCCAGTTACTTGAGTAACTGCTTCTTAACTTTTTTTTTTAAATTTCCAGCAGTAAAACTCATTTATCATTTGTTCTATTTTTCTTTGTTGACCAATGCTTGATTCCATGATTGCAAAAAAGTAACGGGGGTCTGGGGGCATCCACTTTCCATGGTACAGATTTTTCAAGAATTTTAAGTTAAAATGGTACATTTTAAGTTATCCTGAGATACAAAATTACTGCCAGAGAGGTCACAGTAGACCCCTGTGACCACAAATAACCTATTGTCATCCCTGGTCAAACAGAATTTCATTATTGTTAGAGGATATGCTCCCCAGTGTAAGGGCGTCTAGTGTGTCCAATTTCTTGTTTTAAAAAAAAGTTGGGTCCAGATGACACCATGATGCATGTCTGGCTAAAAGCCTCAGTGTTCTACTACAGTCAAACCTGTCTATAGCAGCCACTCAAGGGACTGGAGAAATATGGCCACTATAGACCTGTGGCCACTAAAGAGAAAATGATTGATATTGGCATGCTCAAAGTTGGTAAGTTCGCAGACAAAGACTAGACTTGCGCTTAAACGTTCATGGCACGCGTATCTTACGCTACCCTGTCGGAAATTCCAAATCCTCGGAAACTACCATTATAAACAAAGCATATATTTTTGTATCTAGATAATTTGTATCATTTGTAAATTGGATGTAATTCAGTGCAGAAAGAATGCTGACACTGCGATATCCCAATAAACACCATCTATCTATCTATCTAAGCATGGGGTGACATACAGCCGTCGTATGGTCGCAATATGCAGTGTTTCTGTATCTATGGGACCAGAAATTGTGTGGCCATGGCATTGAACAGGTGGCCACTATAGACTATTTCTTAATGCTTAGGTTAATGGGAAAATCCAAGGGACCGACAAAAAGTGACCGCAATGGCCAGGTGGTCACTATGCAAAGGTTGCCGCTAATAAAGGTTTGACTGTACCAGTGTTCATATGTGACTGGATCAATTTCTTCAATGATGTGTTATAGCCATATTTGTACAAATAAAAAGAAGAGCAGTTGACCTTGACCTATGACCCAGGTCGCTACTGTTCAGCCTGACGGCGGCGTACTTTACCGGAGACGACAGCGGAGAGCGCTCCATCTGTCTGGTGTTCGGGTTCTTCTTCCTGCTGGTGTCCATGGCAGCGCTCATCACCTCCGAGAACATCCTGGAGTTTGGCCTGGACAGAGGTGGGCAGTTCTTATATTCTTAAAGTGGAGCTTAACTTGGAATCAAAAAGCCTACTGCACTCTGCTAAATATGTACCAATGTCCTTGTCCTAATTTTAAGTTAATGATGTTTCTTTTCTCTGTCTCCAGCCTACACCAGTCTATCTGATGCCATCAGTGGGTTTCTGGGGTCACAAGGGGTGGAAACAAGGTAAGGCATCATTCATGATCAAAAGGCATTTCTTGATGGCCAAGAGCCAAGACACTAATCCAGTATGCACACTGTACTATTATATGTGTTCATGTGTGTGTTTGTGTGTACATGTGTGTGTAACATTCATGATCAAAAGGCATCTCTTCATGGCCAAGACACTGATCAATCTCTGGCATGCACACTGTACTATTATGTGTGTACATGTGTTTGTTTGTGTGTACATGTGTGTGTGTGTGTGTGTGACAGTGTGTATCTGTGCATGTCTGCGTGTGTGTTTGACCTTTAAGTTCCAAGTTGATGTTCAAGGGTGTTCTGGCATACTGCAGCTTGGTGGGAGCCTCTCTTTGGTGTTGTTCATTTTAAAAGCATCTCTAGATCTGATTGCCTTGTTTTGTAATGATTAATTTCCCAGTACTGCCAGCTCCCCGAGCTCCAAGTTGATGTTTAAGGGCGTCCTGGCGGTGTACTCTGGCCTGGTGGGAGCCTTCCTGACCTTCAGTGGACTCCGCTTCGGCAAGATGCACCAAGACTCGCTCCAGTACAGCAAGGAGAGCCCACTCATGCAGTAAGGACTGATGTTATGTTATAATTTTAAACTTTATATCTGCACACAAAATAAAGATCCTACCAACAAGCTTTCGATTGGTCCTTATGATGCTTATCAAGTTAAATGGCTCGGGGGAGTGAAAGAGGCCATTTACGTTAGAGTCTATCAACCTTTCCTCAACTGAGACGGGGGCCGAATTACCAACTTCCAAGCACCTTTGACCCTTTGCTGATGTCATAGGCTTTGGGTCATGTCAACTTGATAAGGATAATAGGACTGATCAAAAGCTTGTTGGTAAGTGCTTTATTTTGTGTACAGATAATAGTTTGAAATTGTAGGTAAATGTAACATAATGTTAGCTACTATCACAGATGAACTTACATTCAAGGCCTGGTGTTGTTGTTGTGGATCGATCATAAAAGTTGTTCATTGTGTGGTAACATGTCACTGTGTGTTTTCTACTGAGAATTATAAGCAGTCCCACTTTTGGAACCTATTGTCATTATTATGGTTAATGTAGGGGGTGTTTTAGACCTCAATTTGTATGGGCTTGGTAGGAGTCTTTTAGATACGAAGAAATGGTTTGTCCTGTATTTCAGAGAGCCACAATTTCAGCACGTCGCAGAAACATTTTTCATTTCTTTCCGTTGGAATCCATATGTATGTATCAGTTACCAATCACACATATTGATACAGGTAGCTATAATGCACTAAAATGTGATGGCTCAAATGAATCAGTTTGCACTTAGATAACACCAACTATATGTTGAATGTATGTTGAATATAGATGCTGGGGACCTTATACAATATACTTTCATGGCACCAAATACAGAACTAGAGTATAGATTCATGTATAGTGTGTTTGATGTTACAGCATTTTTATGTTGTACATCCAGGTTGCTGTTGCACTTGAACTTCCTGTGGCCCCTGGTAGTGGTTCTTATGTGGGTGAAACCCCTGGCCAGGGGGTACGTGCTGCATCCCCCCTCCCTGGGGACTAACAGCACTGTACCAGTGGAGCCTCTGTAAGTATAAAAGAAACTAAGTACTACAAAAAAGGACAGTTTAGATGGGGTACTGTCATATTTGATGTAGGCTGTCACACAATTTTGATGTTTTAGGATATTTAAAATGCTTGTCCATTTACAAAATCTATCCAGTTCTTTGAGTAACTTATTTTATTACCTGGATGTCTATGCTTCACTGACTTGTAATTGGTCTCCCCCCTGTGTTTAGGATAAGTGAACTCTGGTTTGAGATCGACTTTCTGTGTATGTTTATCTTCTGCATGTGTACGGCTATTTCCAGTTATATTTAAACATATTTGGTCTCCCCTCTGTGTTTAGGATGAGTGAACCCTAGTTTGAGACCAACCATCTCTTACATGTGTATCTTCTACGTGTGCATGTATAGTAACTGCTACATATATTTCCAGTCATATTCAAACATATTTGGTCTCCCCACTGTGTTAAGGATGAGTGAACCCTGGTTTGAGACCAGCCATCTCTACACATATACTGTAAATGTATTTAAGTTTGCGGGGATTTAATTTCGCGGTAGCGGGAAAAAGGACTTTTCGCGGTGGATTTAAGCTCGCAGTAACACCATAGACTGCAATCTAATATCATTATAGAAAAATGTTCGCGGTGGTTTTAAATTCGCGGTGAAGTGGTCACCGCAAAAACCGCGAACATTAATCCACCGCGAACATTTCTGCATTTACAGTATCTTCTGCATGTGTATGTACAGTAACTGCTAGTGGTGCGTACCTAGACTCATATTCAGGTGCAGGTCCGGATTCAGGTCCAGCAGTTCAGGTTCAGGTCCAGACTTGAAGTCCGGATCTGAACCCATCATTGCATATTATGTGTGCTAGAAAACTTTTTTTGAGGGGGAGGGGGGATGGTGCATATAAAATTGCATGAATTGAAATGCAATGTGAAAAATACATACAAATTATATACAGCCAGTTGTCTTTTTTGAGTGCAAATTTCACTGTCTATGGAAGATTTTAGATGGTTTAGAACAAAGAAAGGGAATAGCTTTTTGTAAGTCCGGACTTGGCTCCTGACATTTAGGTGTTTTTTTTTTGGACTTGGACATAAACAATTTAGGTCCAATTCCAGGTCCGGATTTCCGGTACGCACCACTAGTAAGTGCTACATGTATTTCCATTCATATTTAAACATATTTGGTCTCCCCACTGTGTTTAGGATAAGTGAACCCTGGTTTGAGACCAGCCGCCTGTACACGGTTATCTTCTGCGTGGTCCTGCGACTAGTCCTGATGCACCGGTACCTGCAGTCCTACCTGAACATGGCGCACCAGAGAATAGAACACGTCAAGAAACAGGCCGGGAGGATTAGCAACATGGAGATTCAGAAAAGGGTTAGTTTCATTCATATCTTCTTACTAATAGTAGGGAATTTCCCAAGCAACCTTTGTATCCCCTACTTCTCCTATTGGGTCAGTTAGTCCTCGCTAGCTCTTAGACCTTTCTCACGTGGCGACCATGATAGATCGAAGAAGAGGTCAATGAGGCAAACAGATAAAACTTATTTCTAAAATCAGCTCCCATTTAGTTTTCCAAAAAAAACAAATTGTCACAATATAAGATTAAATCATAAATGTTATGCACCAAAAGATGTAGCAATTTAGAGTAGAGTAGACTGATCCAATAGTCCCTTAAGAGATGCAAAATAAAAACGTAATGATGTAAATATTTCACGGACATGCAGCCATTCTCTTATTGGTCACCTTCCTAATTGGCAGGCTATCATTGGTTGAACTGCTTATTATGATGGACAGTCTTTTGTTTGCCTCATTGAACTCGTTTTAAATGTATCATAGTCACCGCGTGGGAGAGGTGTATAGTGCTGGTTTACATCATTACATTTTTCTAACAGAAGTCATGAATAGATCACATCAAGAAACAAGCTGGGAAGATAAGCAAGCAACACAGAGATAAAAGAAAAGGGCAAGTTTTGTTGTGCTTGATTTTGGTGGAGATGAGATGTAGTTATATGACTGTTTGACATTTGAATGTTGGTCTGAAATATGTTTTTTTTTTTCATCAACAGATTGTAAGAGTGTTTTTCTACCTGTGTGTGGTGGCTGTACAGTACTTGGCACCTGTGGTATTACTTCTATTCTATGTTCTGCTCCTCAAAACTTTAGGTAAGTGGTTTCATTGAAATGTCTTTTAAAGCATTAAGATAAACTCCAGTAAAGCTGACATTGACTATCATATTTTACCAGTGTGTCACATGTAGGATATGACGTGTGTTGGAATTCAATCCTAAAACCATATGTAATAGATTGATATGTGACATTTTCCTGGTTGACAGTTTGTAGAGCATCTCATAGTTGCACCCATATGTTTTGACACCCTTAACCCTTAATCCTAGCATATGTGTATTGGGATATACTCATACATGTAGGAATGCCTCCTTGGCTCATTAAAAATGTAGCAAAGAACAAGTCTATCAAATATGTCAGATTGCTTTTGCAGATTAGTTTCTTAAAGTGAATGCTTTGTTTTCATATTCCCAAGGTGAATACTCTTGGACAGGAAACCATGTCCCGGACTCTGGAAACCTGACGAAAAACATCACAGAGTTCCCTTCACTACAACAGGTATGAAAGTTCATTTGTATTTTTAAAAAAAATCTAATTGGTACATTTTGTTTATCCGGACGTCATGCATGGAATTCCAACAATCTTAACACTCCTATCTGCTGTACGAAGCATCATAACAACTCTGCTATACCTTTCATGATATAACTGTTGAACAGATATGGATGAACACTCAATTAATAAACATATTGACTTACATATCTAAATGTACCCTGAAAACTTCTCAGTCCGGATATATATATATATTGATAATATATTGATGTCAATGTTATGTTGAGAACCTGCAAGTGATGTTTTCTGAACTTTTGATTCCCCAGGTTGCCGGGGACGATGAACCGGTGAAACAGGCAGCCCAACAGCTGACCTTAGCCTTCGCTAGTCTGAGGAACATCTTCTCTGCCGTGTTCTTCAGAGGGGTGGTCTCATACCTATGTTGGTGGTCTGCCACCACAGTTTTTGTAACCACTGCATTTGGGATGATCTATCATTCAGTTTTCACTATATAGACTGTATTTTGAAAAAAGAAGCCATTGATGCTATTGACTGTATTGTTACAAATTTGGCTATGATATTTTCTGCCTTATTCTTTATTGAAATAGTATTTAAAACCTATGTGCAGTCAAACCTGTCTATAGCAGCCACTGAAGGGACTGGAAAAACGTGGCCACTTTAGACAGGTGCCCACTAAAGAGAAAATGTTGGTCAAAAAAATTGACCAGGAGCAATAAGTCACACATGATTTCAGTACCCACTGATCTTTCTCACCAAGTAACATTTTCTCGATCGTGTCAAAATTCTACTGACCCTGCCAAAGTCAAAGCTACTGGAAATGATTTATATTGCAATGTGCAATGTTGGTAAATTTGCCGACAAAGATTTGCGCTCCAACATTTCCATGCACACGTATCTTCCGCTACTGCAAAAAAAATCCTGTCGGGAACTCCAGATCCGTGCAAACTACGATTTTGAACTCGGTGCAGTGTGACATACCAACATACGGCGGCAGTATGGTCTCAAAAGGCAGTGTTTCTTTATCTACAGGACCGAAAATCATGTGGCCGTGTTGGACAGGTGGCTGCTATAGACTACTAATGCTTAGGTCAATGGGAAAAATTCAAGGGACTGACACAATGGCCAGGTGGTCCCTTTGCAAAGGTGGCTGCTGATACAGGTTTGACTAGTTGGTTTTCCACTACAGTATTATTACCACTTGGTATTAGCGTAGACAATTTTGTATTCAAATCATTTACTAGTATGCTTTAGGTATCATGTTGTTTTTGATCATTTCTACTGCGTTATTCCGAGAAATGGTATAATACCTATGTAGTTGGTCTGCCATGGCAGTTTTTGTCACTACTGTGCTTTGAATATTACAAATGATCTCTCACTCAGTTTTTGCAATTTAGGTGTTTCAGTTAGATGTAGAAGCACTAATGTGCAAGCCATGTGATATTTCAAACATACTTGAGTGTTAGATTGATATTACAATCACTTTGTGTTGAGTACTTGTCACATTGAATTATGAAAGACACCAGGTATTAGGGGTAGTACATTTTGTATCTTAGCAGAGTGGAGCTAGTAAGTAAAATGTAGACCAAATGTTGCCTATGTTGCCATGCGTGAATTCTCCCTTAAAATATGTAGTTCAGTACTTAGTGGATGAGTTTTGTAGGAGTCCTTGTTTAGAGAAATATAAGAAATGTTGCACAATCATGCTCATTATAATGATAAAGTGGTACTGACAGTAATATGAATATGAATAAAAGTATTTGTTCTGTTCTGCTTACTTTGTTTGATTGCTATCACATTGTTGATCTTTTTACTGATTTTGTTTGTTACACATACACATAACTAGTAAACTGTAGACCTTGGACGTAGCACACTCATAGCACACTAGTTTTGTCCTTCTCCTCATAGTATAGTTGGAAACATAATCATAACATGACACAAAGCGCACGGCTGGTTCGCTGAATTTTGTTTAGGTCATGTTGATTTGATTATGTGGATGACATTTTCTCTCAGAACCCCCAAACTTGTGGGAACGTACGAATAAAAGTTTGCCAAAAAAAAAGTTGCCTTCATGATGAAATCTAAGTGGCCAGGAAGGTTGAACAAATGCACAAACACACAGAGTATGGTATACCGAACAATAGGTTCTTCATTTTTGTTCATCGCCGCAGGAATTCTATGACATTTAGTATATGTTTTTCTGTATATCTTTGTTTTTACTTGCGGCATACAAATGCATATGTGAACATTTCACAGATGCTTTGTACGATTTACACTTTGTTAAACTTTTTATGCAAACGGCCGAAAATTGATGTGCGCGCGGATGTCATCCATATAATCAAATCAACAGAGCCTAAAGGTGGGGTCACACCTGCGTATATATTTAAGTCCGTATGAGGCGCGCATGGGAGTATTTACCTCCACCAGGCTCCACAGGTCGTTGGAAAAATAATAGTAATTGGACAAACGTAAACAGGTACTAGTAACATGTCAAACGAGTTAGCTGGGTCGCTAACCATAATTCTCGGTCAGCTAACTCATCTGGCATGTTATGTATCTATATTTGTCCAATTTGTACTATTTTCCTGCGACCTGTGGAGCCTGGTAGAGACTAAGAGCTTCATACGCACCTCAAACGGACTTGAATATTTACGCAGGTGTGACCCCACCTTTATACCCCTTCATCAAGAAATTTTTACTAAAGAAGTATTGTTTAACATCCTAGAATACCTCGAGAAACTGCAGGTACTTGTTAGGGGATATTTCTTCTTTAGACTCCGGAAAATGCCGCGGGGTTTGGCCAGTTATCGATGTTAGATAACAAAGCGATTAAGGATATCGATAATTGGTCTTCCGGCAGGTATCCAAATGCAGGTCAACCAACAAAAGGTTACATAACTTCCTGTAGTCTCCCGAAGAAACATGGTCTTAACAGACTGTTCCATGTGGTTCAAAGGGGTGACACATCGCAGTCTAAATTTGATACTCTCCCTACGTTCTCAAGTTGACTTTGCACTAACACTATTTCTGTTCAAAGAATGACTACCTCAAATGATTTTGAATGTCGAGTTAAGTTTACAAGTCACGCCAACTTCGGGACTTATATTTTGCCACTTTATACTTACAGGTTAGTTTCCAACTCTCGGCACGGTGCCAATGTCACGTTTAGGGATGTACCAAGTAGGACAGGGTGGGAAATAAACCTCTGAATTGTTATTACGTTGTTCATTATTGATTGTAGTTCTCTACGTTGGTATTTGACGGTTTATGTACTAGTATACAGCGACGTACTTTAACTTTACAATGATAATCTAAGACTAAGAGGAAATGATTTTCTAGATAATGTTTGCCTACACACCCCTGTTATCGGCATCAAATGGTTTACTCCAATCTTATTCCCAGTGACAGATCTGTTCTGAGAAGGCTTTCAAATTCAACGCTGATCCTTGCTTCCGGTACAATGTGTATATAAGACCCCGCAGTTCTGAACATTATACTACCATTGCGACAGTTCCTTGCTGCATTCTTCAAGCTACTACAGACGCCGGAGAACTTCAGCCGTAAGTAGTCTATTCTTGAGACTTTTTCTGCTGTAGCTGTATGGTTACTTAAAACTTTTGCGATTTGACATTTGTGTACACAACGCATGCACAATATGCTTATACGTTTACACTGTTCTAAGATAATTTGCACGTTGAAAAATTAGTATTTGCATCAGAGTGATAACGTGATTTGTGCCTGTGAAGTATGGATTAACAATAATGTGTTTCAAGTTTGCTTATGGGAGACCGGGATTGTCTGTCTTTGTATGAGGCATTGTTGACATCTTGACGAGACTGACGAACGAGAAATTTCTTCTTTTTTCGATACGTTGTCATCAGAAATGTAGCATCTAGGTCCTTCGATTCAGCAAGCGGATAAGAGAATTTTAATTCAAATTCTTTCAGAGCCGTTACCATGGCAAAGCTGATCGTCGTCCTGTTGGCTGCCTTCGTCAGTGCCGCTATGGCGAACAGACGCACGTAAGTACAGATTTCAGCACATGACGTTTTCCCTATACCATAAAAACTAACCTCTACAAAACATGTTTCTGGTGATTCATGCCCGTAGCCAGGATCTTGTGGGGGTTCTTTTTAGTACTTGTGGGACCATCGGGTCGAGCTGCCAAGGGGAGTCCGGGGGCATGCTCCCCCTAAAAATTTTGAAATCTTGACCCTCTGAAACGCTAGCCTCCTTCACCGGCCTTTCTGGGAACCTTGGCGAATTTTTTTTTCTGGAGGGGTGGGGGGTGGGGTAGGTCGATTCGCGATTTTTAACCGGGAATTTGACTTGAAAGGAATATATGCCGGGAAAGGAATATATACCGTGAAGCTTGTACGGGCTAGACGAAATCGGCTCCCCAGTAGCTGGGAAACGCAAACGCAGGAAATGACGTTTCACCCGATCCCTCGATCTCGAAAGTTAAGCAACGCGACCATCCGGTCAGTTCTTGGATGGGAGACCCCCAACCAAGGACGACCGGATTGCTGTGGAGCTGGACCAAGCATGGTCATTCCACGAAATCGTCTTCCAGGAGGGACGTAAAACGGGGGTCCCGTGCTCGAGGAGGTGCCTCAACCACGTTAAACAGCCTCATTACTCACTTTGGGTACTTGCCTATGGCACTGACTGCAAATACACCAAATAAATTTCAATTTTAATTTGAATTTGAATAACCCCACTCCTTCCTTCTCTGTGATCCCCCCAGCTGTTTCTGTGAGATCCGCACCAGTACAGACCGAAATGACCCCATCTTCCTTGACGTGCAGAACCCGATCTACAGAGACTGGTTCCATTTCACCTGTTCTACAGCCAAGGAAAGGTGCCCGGATGACTGCAGGTCAGTGTTAAGTCTTCTTCTCTTCTTCTTCTTTCGTTTGAGGCTACCAAGTCAACTTTTGTAGACTTTTGAAGACTTTTGTAGCCTCTGTTGGCTGATACGAGACAGAGGTTCGCCAGGCCTCTATCCGGGTGATTTGAAGTGAATCATCAACTCCAGACAGAAGAAAATTCACCATCGCACACCGCACCATCGCACGTGTGGGGATTCTTTAACGTGCATGGGGTGTGACTCTCCCCATACACGGGACCTCTATTTAACGTCCTATCCGAGGGACGGCCCAAGCCGAAGCTAGGTACTCATTTTTTACCTGAGTTAAGTGAGGAAAGCCGTGTAAAGTGCCTTTCCCAAGGGCACAAGATCGGTAACACGGTAACAGGATTCAAACCCGCGACCTCTCGGTCACTGGCCGAACACACTGCCACTACGCTACACGGTCCCCCGATCCGCCAGTGACCTGACAAGCGGACGAATACTGTAAATGCATTTAAGTTCGCGGGGATTTAATTTCGCGGTAGCGGGAAAAAGGACTTTTCGCGGTGGTTTTAAGTTCACGGTAACACCGTAGACTACAGTCTAATACCATAATAGAAAAATGTTCGCGGTGGATTTAAGTTCGCATTTATGCATTTACAGTAATCGATTTAGCCAGGCTGCTGATGTTTTGCTAGCTTGTAGAAATTTCAATGAAGTCATATGTTTCATTTGGCATACAACTATTCGGAACTATTGGGAAAGGCACTTTACACGACTTTCCTCACTATGCTCAGGTTAAAATGAGTAGCCGGTGCAATGGCCTAGTGGGTAGAGTGTTCGCCTTTCATTCGGAAGGTCGTGAGTTCGATCCCGGCCGAGTCATACCAAAGACTTTAAAAATGGTACATGCTACTTTCACTGCTTGGCACTCAGCATTCGGGAAAAGAGTATGGGAGTTGAACACACGCCACTACCAGTGGACTAGCCCCCTGCTGTAGTGATTGCGTTGTGTGTGGCCCAGGGCTAATGCAACAGAGATGGGCACCGCCCTATGCGCCAGAAATGGGCACCGCCCTTGGCGCGGGAAGGGTTTAACTTCTAACTAACAACTATTCGCCATGTTATGTCAATGTGATAATTCTAGCCTCCTCGTTTAGCTAAAATTCTTTTATTGGTTCTAGTGAAAAACATTCACAATGTTACCACACCCCCGCTATAAAAGAGATTTTCAACCTTGCCTGAAGATGAAAAAATAGTTACTTGAACAAAATCTTTATGAAACAACAAAGAACAGTGATTATCACTGCTCTTTGTGGTTTGAGACAGAGCATAAGTCTTGGGTTGGAATCTAAGGCGGCACGCTGAGAATTGGGCTCGAAAGGGTTGGAACTGGACTGGTAAAGCCCTGTCGCCATTGTACTTCCGGCCACCGTAGTTTATTTTGGCGTCTCATTTCGATTTTTGTCTACGATTCGTTTAGTATCAAATAAACCACGTCCGGTGTTATTTAAATCATATTTAAACGACTCATACATTCTGGTCAAATATGATTTTGAAAATTGTCTGTTGTGTTCTACAGGAATCATGCTGCTAATACTCTGGGTGGAAATGTCAACCCTCTGGACAAGGCCGCTGCAGGCACCGCCTGTAACAGACTGGGTATGTGAGCGCATGCTTCTGTCTCTTTCCATGTTTAACATTGCAACTCCTTCTGGTGGCGTCGGGCGTGGCATAACCGGTAGAGCGTTCGGCTCGGAATCTATAGGTCCTGAGTTCGATCCCTGCCGTGCCCCCGGCGTTGTGCCCTTGGGAAAGGCACTTTACACGACCTTCCTCACTTCACCCAAGTGGAAAAATGGGTACCTGGCTTCGGTCGGGGAGGTAAAAGACTACCTTTACCTTCTGTCTGTACCGTGTATGTGGCAGTGTTAATATAATTTACAAAACTTGAGTGCAGCACCACATTGTCCCCGTCTGTCTAAAAGTAAATAAATAGAAATAAAACTCTTTCTGTTTCTGTCTTAATCTCTCTCTCCCTTCTCTTTCTTTCACACTCTCTGTCCCCCTCTCTTTCTTTCTGACCTCACTCTATCTCTCGGTCTCTCTTTTCCCTCACACTCTCGAAAGTTGACGAGTGACAGTGTGTTTGAAGTAACATACATTCTCATAATTCCACCAGGTGCCATTATACCGCCACCTCAAAAAACGTTGTTGTAGAGGCCTTCTCTAGATTGTCTTCAGCACCTAAATATTTGAATTGTATTACATTTAGGATATTTAACATTCGGTGTTCAAGACAATCTTGGGAAGACCTCTATACTGCCTTTTTTGAGGTGGCGGTATTATGGCACCTGGTGGAATTATGATAGTCGTTAGAAAACCATGTTTCTGCACTTTCAGCGTTCTGTATCTGCAGTTCAAAGTTTAAGCAGCGTGTTGTAAAAAAAACCCGTACGGAATATTTCCTTTCTTTCCCCTCAGGGCGCCAAGTGACCCCAGATAACCCCGTCCAGCTGTTCGCCCACTACAAGACCAGTAGCTGCGGCCATGAGGGTTACCAGTACCTGGGCGAACTGTGCTGCTGGAAGATCAACATCCCCGGCTTGGACCCCGTGTACGTGAACAACCCCAGCTGCTTGGGAGATCAGCATCCTTTTGAGTTACTTTAATTACAAAGCATTGTCCCACCAGCATCCTCCAGGTGGTTTAGTCATTTAATTGGTTAAAGCATTGACCAACCAGCATCCTCGCAAAATTTGAGTCATTTCATTGGTTAAAGCGTTGACAAATCAACATCCTTTCAGCTGTTAAGTCATTTCATCTGTTTAATATCTTCCGTTCACTTTCGTCGCACGACTATCGTACGATCGCAAACTGAGAGCAGTCTTGGAATAATCGTATAGAGGTCGTACAAAATTAAGCTGTTTTGATCTAACATCATGCTATCTTTGATCCTTGTCGGTAGTTACATATTTCTGTCACAGCCTGATTGAAAATCCTACGTCATGAAAATCGCACGGTGAATGTGACCGTAAGGTACGCTTCCGTAAAGCTAAGGGCTAGGGCTGGGTATCGGTACAGCGTACCGGTGCAAAACCGGTTTTTCCTATTGGACCGGTCCAGAAAAACCGGACCTGAAAAAATCAGGTGGACCGGATGTTGGACCGATTGGAAAATTAACAGATTATTTTATCAGGCATTCATACGTTTTGGCGCTTGCAGGTGGAAGAAAATAACAACAGTGAAGTAGAGTAGAGTTTATAGTAATTTCTACCAAGTTTTACAGCCAATCGCACAGGTGCAGTTAGCGTTGTAGGATTTTAAAACGCCAGCGTAAGTCTAATACTCCACCAAACAGATTTCTTTGTAGTAAAATGTACCATTGGTATGAGTCATACTGAAATAGGTCCAGGTTCAGGTCCGGACCTGGACCTAATCCTCTGGACCTGAACCGGACCTGGACCTGAATTTTCTGTACCGGTACCCAGCCCTACTAAGGGCACAACCCGCCGTACGTGCAAATATACGTGCCTTGTCCGTGCCAAAACGTGGACAATCTTTTTGGATCCGTAAGTGGTAAGTACCGCCTCCGTACGAATCCGACGGATTTTGGAGCACGCAGACACGCCGTAGAGCTTTACGTGCAGGCAAAACTTTGTGTGCCATCGGGCTGCGGATTCGCCACCCCCCCCCCCCCCCCCCCATTAAAAGCGACTGCCCTCTACAGCCTGAACGTTTTCAGAAATTCGTGGCGGACGTGGCCTCCAAAAAAACGTACGGACAAATTGCACGCACGTCGGGTTGTGCCCTTAGCTTAAACCAGCATCCTCGTAGTGGTTCTCTATTGTATTTTAGCCAATCTCGAAATCATTTTATTGTAGTGTCGGTAGAGATTTTTATTAGAGTTCAATAAAGGAAATTATGATAGATACAAAGGTGTGTTGTGTTTTTAATCAGTATATATATACTACCCACATATATGTATTATGTTGTGGGCTATTTGATATGAAGTGCGGCTGTCCTCAGATATGTGAAAGTACATTTTGAAATACCTATAAAAGAAAGACAAGTAGTACGACCGTCAAAAGTTTGGGGATCTCCATGTGTACTTGTTCGCAACAGTAATAGAATAAGAGCATACTTTTATTAATGCAAACAAAATGAATACCTATTACAAATTATTTCGGCTACTTATAGCGCTGAGAAGCAGAACTCCAGTTAGAAGCTCTGAGGAAGGTGTCTGAGAGACATCGAAACTTAAGCTATGTAAGTACCTGCTGGTTGTGTAATAAGAATTCTCCTTCATCCCATCAATCTTTAAGATTATCCTTTGCTTTGAGATGTACATGTTTAGAAGCTGAAATAGGCTATGACTTGTTGACCATGCGTATCCTTTGCCTTCCTTTTATTTCTGTGTCGCTATGATTTTCAGTTCTAGGCTCCTGTGTTCATATTTATGTAAGCAATTGCATATCATATGCCTACTTCACTAGGTCCAAAGTATTCGTCCCCCACTTATTTGGTACTCGCATATGGAAAACAGAGATTTTAACGTGAACATTGATACAATAGATTACACTGGAAGCGAAAGTATGCTAATGCTACAACTCGATAGAGTATGACTACGTATGTATGTATGTATGTATGTATGTATTGATCAAATTTTAGAGACATTAATCTACCATATCTATTTTCACGAATCTACGCGACACGTTCAAATTCAACTCAGAGGGAGAACCATATGATACATTGTCAACATGTCGGAACAATACCATTTCAAGATTTTAACTGTCAACTCCCTCACCTGCAGTACCGCTGTAAGTCCCTATGTGGAGTTTGTAGTTCTGGGATTCAGGCGAGATGGCAAACGTGCTGTAAGCCGCGTACGCCGTGTTCCCCTCCACATCCTCCATATCCACCCTGAGCTGGTAGACTTTCTGCACGGCCAGGCGGTACAAGTTGTCATTCCCCAGCCAGAACTCGCCGTTCAGGTTGGAAGGGAAGCCGGTCTTGTAGTCCGCCCAACCCCGAAAGAAGTCCACTGTTCCGTCTTGGCGTTTCTGGAACAACTTTAAGAGCAAGAAAACAAAGTTAAAACGCTAATAGCAAAAAAAAAGTAAATATTTCAATATCAGAACAACATCCTCCTAACGCCCGGTCCCCAACGGCATTTACCTTATGGGGCCCTGCTGTCCCAGGGCCTACCTACGGGTATTATGATTGTCGCCACAAACAAGCTGTCAACCAATCAGAGAACAGGCCTTCCTTGGGCTTCTTGTTGTCGTGAAGCTGTCTCGCAAAGGCCGCTGGGAAGCTACCAGCCAATCATGTTACGTATTACCATGACTTTGTTTGCTCACCATGCCAACGCCCGATCCCCAACGGCTGACTGCCCATATAAGGGCAAGCTCATTAATATAGATAAGTAGGGCGGGTAATACTGCCGGCAAAAGGGAAGGAAAGCAGAGTACAGTCAGGAATAAATGACTGACGGTACTCTGCTGTAGGAGAATGCAGAACAATGACATGCACAAATGTGGCCGTATCTCACATCTATAACTATAGTAAAGTGACCAGACTTACCGTCCAGCCGCCTCCGTCCGTGTCCATATCACAGAAGACCAGGAAGCCGCCCAGGTTGTCCCGTGGATAAACCATGTACACGCCGCTGGGTGTGGTCTCGTCGTTGTCGAGAATGTCTTGACAGTCATGGGGCACTCGTGCTTGGGGCTTGTCCGCTTCTGTGTCGTTTGCGCTATCTATGGTAGATGGTACAGTATACAAGCATATTCTCACGATAATCATAAGGTTTTAGAACTTCTAGGTAACCTCTAAATGTTATTTATCATAAATAATCATAAAAGCAATGCGTTGTTTTACCTTTACGCCAACCAGCCATCTCCTGCGAGAGTTTGTCCATAGCGATTTTCATCTGCTCCAACTCTGCTTTGAGAGCGTTTTCGTTCCCACAATTCATTACCGGACTGCACACACATTTCTCGTCTGACGGTGGTTTAAAGACGGACTGGGCAGAGCTCAGGAGCACAAACGGCACAAGAAACGTTAAGAGACAGGGAAAAGACGACGCCATGACGTAAAAATGCTTCCTGGCCGGCTAAGGAAACGCTGTGAATTGTAGCTATGACCACAAGGAAGTTTTCGCTCACAACTTCAAGCGTCATTCTACACTATTGTTTTTGGCCATCTATGGGGTGTAAATTTCACTTCCTATTGTGTAGTCTACAATACAAGGTAGGAGTGACGTTACAGTTACAATAAGAAACGAAGTAAACAAGAGCGAGCAGGCTGGATCAAGTTTCATTACTACGAAATCCAAGGTTAAAAGTAGTGTGCTAAAATATGACGTCATGTTTTGTTGACCAATAGCAATCCAGTAGGACAAGCAACACACACCATTTACACTTAATTCGTTTATCTATATGGACATATCGCCAGTCTATGAAAGAGTGGTAGCCTTAAGTACGTAATACTACATGACTATAATCGATCAAATAGAAGAAGTTTATTTGTTCGTGCCCGAGGGCTAATTTCAAGTACATGGTATAAACATAGTAGATATACAAGTGACAATGAACAGTTATAAACAATATTCTACTCTAATACTAGTGTTGGCTATTTCTAAACAGGTTGGGTTTGACTTCTTTTTGGAAGCAGAGGGAGACTAAAAGCCCCACCTTTTCTAAAATGTGTGGGTTCTGCGATTTCATGAGAAAAGTGGCTTTCTATTCGTCTGTCAATGTGGGGAAGTTGGAATAAGTCTTTGTGGTTTCTGTAAACAGAGTGATTCTTTCGGTATGGTTGAATGAACATTTGGAAATAAAATGTGTCTCGTCTCCCACTGCTTTAGATGTACAATATTTACAAATTCTTTCACACACTGATCAAATATCAACAACAATCAAGTACAATAAGTGACACACCCTCTTTACATTTATTTTGTTTATCAATGGACATACCTTCAGTCTATGGAAGAGATTGGGGTACATTTCTCATTAATTACATATATTACATAATTGAGATCTTTATGGGCCACTCAACAATTAGGTATTTCGTTGACAAGTACTATACAGAAGGCAGGGATCGACATGGATGCTTATTTTCTTTCAAGGAAAGAAGACGTGGCATTATGCTCGAAGATTGTCACTGATATATTCGAGTTACGTACCTACAAGAACATTAATACTATTCTTAGAGTTCTAAGCTGTAACACTAAAACAGTGAGGCAGTTTTGAGTGATAATGTTCGTAAGATCTATTGCTAGATATAATTCAGATAGTCAATTTAAGCCGCAAAGCTGGCTCAAGTAAATGTGCTCCCAGAAAGGGTGTGGAAACAGCCGGACCACAAGACTATGGAGCCAATCACGACTCGTCTGTACGAATATGGCAACGTTCCTTTGGCCGTGAGAGGCAAGTGCCGCCGAGTGCAGCCAGACCATAGGATAAAAGGTGAATTCCAAAACCAACAACAGCAAATGTACAATTTAATGCATATAAACCATATAAACTCCGTCGCCATGGCAATGTGTTTTCATTGCCACACTTTTTTTTAGTTCAGGGCCATTTCCACTTTTTGGGCTTCTTTTTCCTGGAAGCGACTGACTGTTGTTGTGCGGCTTCCCTCTGCTGCTGCATACACCTGTAACAGTACCAATAGTCAGTAAATCAGTATTTGTGTACAGTACAAAACTGACCATATCATGACATAAGATAATGACGTGACTATGGTGTAGATGCTTTCTGCCATGGCGGAGGGTTTAAGCTATAAGATGCCAGGTACTTCATACAATGGTTCGGGGTTGGCCTGACGATATCAACTCGGACAATGGCCAATCAGGCGGACCAACTCTTAAGTTGACTACTAACCCTAACAAAAACGTTGTCAATATTTTGTTTTCAAGTTGATTGGTCCAAGAAGGACCTGATGTCTGGATGTTAGGGGATCCGGAAGACCATACAAAAAGCTTAGCACTCGGTTTCCAGTGCCGAAGAGTCACCAAGCACTAGAAAACCCGTCACTTAGTAGCTCCTTCTGCAACGTCGGCCATCCAGTGCTGAATGATCTCACTGAACGACCTTTGAAGCAGACTTCCGCATTGCAAGCCGAGTACTGAGCCGACTCCAGCACTGGAAAACGAGTACCGAGACAAGGTTCAGCTCTGGAATTCCAGTGCTGACTGATCTTCAGCACTTGAACAAAGCTATTCAACACTGGAATTCCAGTGCGGAACCTTTCTTTCGCGGCCCCGAGCACCGACACTGTTTTCCAAACAAGTCCCACACTGGGCGCCGAGTGCGGAACCCGTTAGTTCGGTACCATTGCAAGACCATAAGGATAGTGAGTCTATACCTACCCTCTAATGCTACCAATGCCCATGCGGCACACCTCCAGCGGAGGGTAGCTGAGCGGGTTTCCCTCCAAACGCAAGCTGTGCAGGCTGACCAGGTGGTCCAGGTTGTCCGGTAATGTCTGCAGGGCGTTCCCACCGAGCCACAGGACTCTGAGGTTGGTCAGGAGGCACAGCTCGTGAGGAAGGGTCGACAGTCGGTTGTTCTGAGCCATCAGAGTCTCCATGCTTGTGAGATGTCCCATCTGTAAAGTAACGGTCATCTAGCCCACGTTTACATCACAAAGTAGAATATGATTAAGGCTTTGGGATAAAGGTTTTTGGCACTTTCGGGCGTGATCACGTGGGACGCCTTGATGTACCATTTGAACATTGTTAATCTGAAGAAAAAATCCTTCTGTGACTTTGTCGATCAATATCTTCCACACCTTCTCCGAAGTTTTTACGAAGATTGGTTCAATAATGTGGAAATTATCAAGAAAGTCCGTGTTCAGTCCGTCTGTGGTCTGTATGCGGTAGTCAGTCGGGTCAAATTTGTGGCTTCGTAGCCAAGCCGGGACTCATACTGACGGGACCGAAGCCATAGGGGACCGTGCTTGCAGGTGTTGTAGTACTTTCGATAGGACTATGAGGAACTCTAGCTAGATGATAAACAAAGTGTCCTATCTACTTATCTGCCCTACAGTTTATTTTGCCGATTCTACTGCTTTTTCGATTCACCCTCGTAAGGCAAACGTCATATTTCCAAACCGGCCGGGTCCTATGTTTCAGAAGTTCTACAGCTATACCATGTCTATGAAACCACTGTAACCAATAAGAAAATGGTTCCATCTCGGTGCAAATTGATCTAATCTATCACACAACACTTTTTGTCACACCTTATGTAAAGGTAGATAACAGTTCTCTAATACAAACCAACAAGTAAGCAAATAAACTAACCGTGGCCGGAAGTGACGTCAGAGCGTTGTTGTCCAGTACCATGACCTTGAGTTTCCTCAGGTTGCCGATGCTGTCCGGGACGACCGTGAACTTCTCTCCTGTCCCCTGGTCCAGGTACAGCTCCCGGAGGGAGGCGAGGAAGCACACCTGGATGCAAGATGGCATTGTGGTTAGTGTGGTGACTCAGAACTTGTAGGTATTACTAGAAGTAAATTTGAATCTCTGAAATGAACCACTATTCACACCATTTTGCTCACTAGAATAGCGTCAGATAGGGAGAGAACCTTAAATGGAGGTGCCGTGTTGGAGGAGAACCACTCCTAAAGCATGTTAAGAAACCACCATACTTGGTTGAAAAGAGTAGGTGCGCGTGAGTGGATCAAATGAATATAGTTCATATATGGAGTTTGTAAATATCCGGGAGTACAAACTTGGTGTGATGTACCGTAAGCAATACAACTGTTACAAGCAAACATGTGTATGTTGATACATTTTTTTATTATTTTGTATTTGTAACCCAGTAAATTCTCTTGTCTTTCCCTTTTCACGCACACACAGACACAGAATCAGTTATGTTCCTTAGCATCTTTCCTTTATTTCCCTTCGTTTATTTGTACGCGGTCACTTTTGCTGTCACAAAAACATGCCAATAATCTTCTTCTTTAAGAGACAAGGAAGTAGGAAAGAAGAAGAAGAAGAAACAAACACCTGCTCCGGAAACTGTTGGAAGCGGTTGTGCTGCATCAGGAGCTTGTTGAGCGAGGACAGTTGGGCGAAGTTGCCTGGCAGTCTGGTCAGGTTGTTCCACCCGAGGTGCAGGAGTTCCAGATTTTGTAGGAGGCAGAGCTGTGGATATATAGAAGAAAATTACATACGAGGGGTGATCAATAAAAAAATTGTCAGCCTCACCCAGATGTAATAAGCACAACTCAGATTTTGAGGCACAACTTCGTAGTTTGAAGCCTTTTATCAATATCCTCAAAATTCCAAACCATTGCCGTCATAACTTCCCATGTAACGTCTTTTTGAAAAGCAGTAGGTAAGTGGCGAGAAAAAACAAGGGAAAACTGTGATGAGACGTGTGGGTCGAGTTCCACATGCCGTAAATTGTTTGTAATTTGTGTCGGTCATTGTTGAAATAAGTTACTGACGTGAGTGCAGTGCCACATTGACATTGTCCTCGTCAGTTCAAAAGCAAGAAAAAGACACTCTGAGCGGCGTTTTGTTTTTGAGAGAGAGATCTGACTGATTCTCAACATGGAAAAGGTTCTTTAAATACCGGGGAAGGAAGTTGGCCGGGAGACGGATTTATGAGCACCCCCCGCCCCCAACCTCCTTCTCCCGGCAAGGACAATCTTGCCCCATTGTCAAAATCACGAATCAGCGCTCTTTGTTTTGCTTCGAAAAATAAACACTGCTCCGAAAGTATGCGAACGATGGTGGATACTTTCCGAAACGTGAGAAATCTAGAGTGAGCTCTATGTTCGTAATGCGGTGAAAGTGATTTGGCATGCGAAATATCACCTGCGCCTTGCTTACCTCGTCAGGTAGCTCCTGAAGGTTCAAGCTCTTCAGCCAGAGCTCCTTCAGGTTTTGAAGATGTCCGATGTTTCTCGGGACGCTGCACAAGTCATCCTCAACACGACCTGCAGTAGCAAGAAAAAGATATCCAGTCAATGCAAGTAACCGTTTCTTTGCGTATCTGGCTGGATATCTAGCCTTCATTGGCAAGGTGGTGTAGTGGATAGCAATCTCGCTTGTGTATTTTTCTTCACTGTGAAAAAAAATAAAACAAGACTCTGTCGACACGTGCTGTCAATATTAGTTCCGTAACCACAGGGATCAACAGTAGAGGTTCATCGTCACGTAATGACCGAAAAAGTCACCGTTTACTCTGAATACCTGACGAGAATAAAGAATTGCAAGAGCTGGAGGTAAAATTTGGTTTGATAATCAATTACATCAGTATGGTATATTTTTGTGCAAATGTTTTTATTATTAAGCAATGCTTTGATGGTGAAGGGCAATTTCAAATAATTCTAATTTTGATGTCATTGGTGTCTTATACCCTTTAACGATCGATACAAAAATACAAAAGCAGACCTCCGGGAAGTCTCCGAGCTTGTTCCTCCCCGCACTAAGCCGCAGCAGGTTGGGCAGTCCCGTGAGGGCATCAGGCAGGGCAGTCAGCAGGTTGTCCGTGATGTACAGCTCGCTCGTCTCGGACAAGGTGAACAGCTCGTCCGGCAGGGAGTGCAGACCTCTTCCCCTTAGATCTGAGATCAATCTCCCTGTCTTCCCGTCCCTGGAACGTTTATATATTGATAGGTTGATCAAATCATTTCATTATATTTCAGCCATACATAGTATGGTGAAATATATTGTATTCGTAATGTTTCTTCTTCTTGTCCTGTCAAATCTTCAAAGTGATTCATCTCCGCCGTTCCTGGACCGAATGACCTGAAATTTGGCACAGGGGTAGAATGGGCCAATACCTTGATGCTTTTTTCTCAGTTTTTTTCATATCTGCCTCTAAAATGATTTTATTGAGATTTTTTGGTCAATTTTAGACCAAAACTGTATATTTTGGCCCCTGTACCCTGGTATTACAACCAAATGAGCTGAAATTTGACAGAGATGTGCCTTGATAAAGCCCCCATATAAATTCGATAACACTTTTGGTGTACAGTACAACAAAATGCTTATTTTTGCGATTTTTTGACCAACTTTTGACCAAAAAAGGACACTTTTGGCCCCTGTACCCTGGTATTACAACCAAATGAGCTGAAATTTGACAGAGATGTGCCCTGATAATGCCCCCATATAAATTCAATAAACTTTAGGTGTACAGTACAACAAAATGCTTATTTTTGCGATTTTTTGACCAAGTTTTGACCAAAAAAGGACACTTTTGGCCCCTGTACCCTGGTATTACAACCAAATGAGCTGAAATTTGACAGAGATGTGCCCTGATAATGCCCCCATATAAATTCAATAACACTTTTGGTGTACAGTACAACAAAATGCTTATTTTTGCGATTTTTTGACCAATTTTTGACCAAAAAAGGACACTTTTGGCTCCTGTACCTTGGTATTGCAACCGAATGAGCTGAAATTTGACACAGATGTGCCTTGATAATCCCTTCATATAAATTCAATAACACTTTTGGTGTACAGTGCAACAAAATGCTTATTTTTGCGATTTTTGGCCAATTTCTGACCAAAAAAGGACACTTTTGGCTCCTGTACCCTGGTATTACAATTAAATGACCTGAAATTTGGTATAGATAGGCATTAGATACTTGGGAACAAGATTCAAGTAAAATTTTTGACATAAAGAACTTTAAAATGATTAATTTTGGCACTTTTCTGAGGGGAAATTTGTTTTCTTTTGGCCTCCTGACGTGACCTTCCGTGACCCCGCACAGAGCCACACCTGTGCGCGTCAGCCGGAGAGTTAATTGAATCAAAGACCTAGCGAATCAGCGAAGAGGAGGCCAAAGGCTAATTAATATTCATAAGCGGGGCCTCATGATCCCGCATATAGCAGTGTTCCCGCCAGGGGGAGCGAAGCCCACCTAAGGCTCTAGCATTTTAGACTATTCAGAAGGCTTTATATTGTATCAGTTCTTAGGGGCATATCTATGATAATCGCAGCAGTCACTTAACTTCTCTTCAGGAGTTTAGCGTAACACTATTTCAGGTCAAACCGTCAAAGGCAACTAAAAACAAACTTTAACGTTACTGAGTTCAACAGTACTTATAACTTGTTATCCGAAGTTGAAACGCTAGCGATGGTATTTTCGCTGCGCTGTTAGCTCCGTGCGACTGTTGTTGACGGTCTTATAACGGTATATTTTGCACCCCTGTACCCTGGTATGAGTAACATTTGGTATAGATAGGCATAAGATAGTTGGTAAAATGATCCAAGTGAAATTTTTGAACTTAATTGTACATCTAAACAATTGGCTTACCTGTGCAATGTTTATATGATTAATGATCAGTGTACTGAAATCATGTGTAACGTATGGCTCCTAGTCAATAGATCAGCATTTTCTCTATAGTGACCACCTGTCTATAGTGGCCACATTTCCTGCTGTTGTTGTTTGACATAAACTTTGAACATTTAAATTGTAAGTAACTTTAAACTGCCAGAGTTTCAGCCCAATAAAACACTCTCAGCGCCAGGGTATGAACAGACTGACCAGACAGACGAAAAAAAATCCTCGAACAAGGTTCAATCGTATCTTCCGGGTCTGGCAGGAAGTTGTTAAACTAAAATAAGAATAGGCTCGATGGCTGATTGCATACAAAGTAAAACAGTTTAACAGTTTTACAGCTTGAAGAAAACAAACGCTCCCACAGTACCTGCACCTGCTTGATAATTATTAAATCGTATGCCCTACTTGAATAAAAAAAGTTCACTGCAATAATAAATGTACCCGCATCACAAGGAGCTTATACTTTTTTAAACTTACACCTAGTTATCGTACTGAAAATTGTTAATGACATTACATGAAGTCATTCAACAATTTTCAGTCATGATGAAAATTTTCTGAATGGAAGGTGTGATTATTGTCATTTTCTGAAAAATAGAAGCAAGCTCTGTTTTTACCTGGAATCAATTCACAATACCAGTCTACTTTGGGGGATAATGTACTGTTAAGAGGATGTTCCATTTTTGCGCAGGGGTGATTTGGAACAGTCCAATGTTGCGTGGGAAGGGGTATGGCTGAAATATGCTGTATTTGCTCTTAAGCAAATGTCGGCCTTTCTAGTTCATTCATGTATTCATTTTCATCAGTAAAAGAATGCTAGCTTGATTAAATAGCCAACTATCGAAGGGATCGGGACGTCCCGGTGCCCCTAACAAAAGAGCTAGATGGCTCTCTGTTGAGGTGTCACCTTATGCCAAGGGGTCTGACCGTTTCCAAACTCATATCCAGCTGCTAATTGCTTTTTTGGCGTATCTTATTACCTCGATGTCTAACCTTCATTGACAATTGGGTAAAACATTTGACTTTTAGTTGCTTAGATGCTGCTGATGGAAATAATGCCCGGCATTCATTATGACAATTCTATCTTGTCTACGTTCACAAAACTGTCTATATAGGAACCACTTGAAATTGTGAATGAACAGGTGGCCACAGTGATTGTAATTTTTGGGTCAATAGAAAATAGACTAAGAGACCACCAAAAAGTGGCTGCAATGACCAGGTGGTCACTTGTATAAGTTTGAATGTATATCAATGGCATGTTGGTCTTTATGAAGAGGTGGTCACTTGTACAGGTTTGACTGTATATCAATGACCAGGTCAACCTTATGTACAGGTGGTTGCTAGTACAGGTTTGACTGTATATCAATGTCTAGATGGCCTTTGTGTAGAGGTTGTCACTAGTAAAGGTTTGACTATATATCAATGTCCAGGTGGCCCTTTTGTACAGGTGGTTACTAGTACAGGTTTCATATCATTGACCTTGTGGCCCTTTTGTCGCGGTGGTAACTATGACATGTTTGACTTTGTAACAATAGCCAGGTGGTCCAAATGCAAAGGTGATCACAAGTACAGGTTTGAATATATATCAATGTCCAGGTGGCCCTTATGTAGAAGTGATCACTAGTTCATATTTGACCGCACATCAATGGCCTATTGGTTCTTATGTAGAGGTGCTCACTGGTACTAGTACATGTTTGACTGTACATCAATGACCAGGTGGTCCTTATGTACATGTTTGACCATACCTGTATAGTTGTTCCCTTAGTGAAAACTGTTGACACGGCATGATTCTGAGGCACCCTGGATCGACCATTCCTAGCTTGTCTCCACTCACGACTGCCCAGGGACCAGTAGGAGGCTGATCCACCACTTGTACTACCTCCCACATCTGGAGCGTCAGCTGGCCTGGTCCGCTCGGTGTGTGTGGTCGGACTGCCTGGGCGGTCAGGGGTTGGACCAACGGGCTGAGCAATGAGTGAATGAATATATGGAATGAAGGGTTAATGAGTGAGTCAAGGTTAAATATATTACAAATCAGAGATATCTTATCAAAGCTGCCCTTCCTTTTTATTTCATTTTTATTTCATTTTTATTTATTTAACCAGGAACGACATATCGCCATAAGGGCGGTTTTCAATGCGCCCTGCGTGCATGATATAAAACAATGGTTCAAATCGACTTAAATTCATCGATCATAAAAATATGATACAACAAACCAAAGAAATACTTACTGGTAATACAAGCAAACTCATAACAATAAATAAAGTAAATAAGGTAAAAAATGGAATTTGCATATCGATGATGTATAAACAAAGCAAAATAAACTGTTAAGTGATAAGGCATTCCTTTTTATACACGAGTTTAAAAGATTCAACAGACACTGCTGTTTTCACTCTAGCTGGAAATGAGTTCCATAGCACTGCACCACTACATCGAGTTCAGTCGGGTTTTCTCAGTATCACTAACGAAATGTAGTGCATGCTATCCGAAACACCAGACCTTTTTCGAAAATCATATCTAACTGATTGAGTAACTGATTTTGGCGTAAATACGTTTAACTCAGCATTGTGTTGTGCAATAGTCATGTGAACGACTAATTCACAGCCCCTAAATTGTTCAAACCAATGATGTCTGGTGTGATGAAACATTAGGTGGTATCAATGAAAAGTATATTGGCCCTACATTGTGGCAAGCTTACTAGGAAATCAACAAGCTCACAGACAGACCAGCGAGAAATAAACAAAGCCCTACCTGGAAGTTGGTGGCTTTTGCACCAGGTCGGTCGGCTCATAGTGGACTTTGAGACCCACCGGGCTCACTTTTCCCACCTTAGAAGCAAAAACGTGCAAGCTAAGGGATTTTACTATGGTCAGTACTTGCCATATGAAATGTATAACGTTACAGCTACAGTGATATACAGTGTCAACTTACAGTTACGAAAAAAAATGGTTGTTGGCCACTATAAATAGGATGCTTGACTCAACGGGGACAATAATTAAAGGGACTCCGAAAATGCATCCACAATTTTGCCAAGTGGTAGAGATGATCACTAGTATATGTGTGGCTGTAGTTTGGTATTCTTAGGAAAGGTGAAAATGTAAAATAGGTGTTTTCCGATTTGTTGCCGACCTTGCCGCTGTGAACAGCCACCCAGACCCCTCCCATCCCCTTGACGTGCTGCGTGATGACCTGTACCTGGTCCCCTGTGTTGAGTTTCAGGTAATCCGGGCCCGGAGCCGGGAAGGCCTGGACAACGGTCGCTCTGACGGTGCGTACCGAGGGGACACCTGGAATGTTCGAAGCATGATGTACGGGGTACCGTTTCAGAAAGTACCCCACTTTTTTTGCCATACAAAGATAGCCAAACGTGTCGTAAATGACGTCCAAAGGAAGGATTTGAAGAAAATTGTGTTGCATAATCAGAGAAAATTCTTACCGCTTAGGTCAATAAAAACAATAATGCAAGGCATGTAAGGAGTCACCAAAAGTTCCAGCAGCGTTAACCATCCAATATGGCGGACAATACTGACGTCATAGTCACGCCACGTCATAGTTTACTAGAGTCAAAGCTTAACAATGCTTGAAAGTCTCGCGAGATTCGGAAGTACACGTAAATGTAACTGAGTGAGGGGGTGTGTGAAAAGAAACCCACATTTACTAAAAGAAAAAATCAAATACAAATTTGACGCTTCATAAAGAAGACAGATTTGGAAGTAAGTGGATAATGATATAAAGGTGGAAAAGGAACCCGCAAATACAAGTTTTAAATACAAATCTACGTTCAGTAAAGAACACTGCCTGTTATAAAGTGGTAAAAGCTTGGTAGAATTGAGGACGAACTGAACTGAACTGAACTGAACTGAACTGAAAAGCTCGATGGAGGCGCATGACATGGGTTTAAAAAACTTACCGACGCCGAGTGTCAGGTTTTGCATTTGGATGGCTGCAGTTGCTTCTTCATAGGAAGGTGGCGCTGTCGCAATTTGGCCTTGCATTCCTGATTGAAGAAGCAAATTTCAGGTAAAAGTTGTGAAATAGTAATCTTGGTGAAAAATAAAACACACATGAGATTTAAACCCCATCCTTACCGTGTTAAAACGTGATCGTATTAACACGTGATATTGCAGATGCGTGACGTCAGCAATTGGTCAATCATGCCAAGAAGTTAAACTTCTTAAAATAGCAGCCTCCGTCTGTGTTCAGTGATGGCTGGAGCGCCCCGATTGATTTGTGTATACCTTAAGCTTTGTGCTATTCAATGTTACGTTAGTTACGTGAATATATAGTGTCTTTAAATCAACTTGAACGAAAATTCCTATCAAGTTTTGAAAAAAAATACGTGGTTTGGTTACCCTTGCTCTCGCGGACCGACGGGTCCTCCATCCTCCTTCCCACCGCCTTGTGACGTAGACAATATCAGTACTAGTGCTACCAGATCCACCACCTTCTGGAGGATTAAGACTGTTGTATAGTATATACAAACGTAATTTGTTTTTCCTTGTCTCCTTATATGAGTTTGTCTCCTGTGTAAATTTGGAAGCAAGTGATTTCACGCTTGTTGATTACGACATCGAAGTTTGAAGACCTTTGTTTCTTGCATTCTTCCTTTGTCTCTTAGTTAAAAATAGAACAACGTCATCACTGGGTGTGGTTTCTAACGTGTGTCATTACGTCAACATCGCCAACGGGCCTGTCAGTATTGTGATAGGCTTCCCAAAATGAATTTCATCAGATTAGTATAAACCAGAATTCATTTTACACAACCAGTATCTGCTAACTTTGCTTACGTGTCTATGTCTCTCAGACACCTTCGAATTCATTAGAGCTTAGAGCTTCTAACTGGAGTGCTGCTTCCCGCCGCTACATGAAGGTGGCGCATTTGCGGTGAGAACACAATCTCAAACGTTACGTGGCTAATTTTGTATCATTAGAGTCATACTCGTCGCTGGACGGGAACGCATAGATTCTTTGGACTGTAGTTGTACCTTGTGACAGAAAAGGAAAATATATATGAGTAATATAAGAGTCTTTCTAAGGGCACAAGGTAGGTGATATAAAAGGATTTGAACCCGTGTTCATTTGGTCCTGAGCCTAGCACTCTGTCGTTACCCCACGCAACCCCACGATAATTTTACGATGTACAAACTTGTAGAATGACCACTCAGCAACTATCCAAACGTATTTCACATCTGTACATCTTATAACGTACCTTAAGTGTAGTATAACGTGGATTGAACGACTTGTGTGTTGAGTCGTTTTGTTGTCGTTGTGCCGACTTCCGGGTTGAGTGGGGCTACTGCGTATACCGAGGGCAGCAGAACACAATCCGCCAGCCACCAATCGTCAAATGGAACGGTTCTAGATCTTAAAACAAATAATGTGTCATGTAAAAAATACGTAAAGCTAGCTAGTAATTGCTGAAGTAAATTTAAACATAATAGCCAATGGTCGAAACCTCGTTGAGGGAAATAAAACTCTGAAAAGTCTGATACACCTGGTCTTGACTGACGCCTTCTTTGTTTTGTTGCGTGCCAGAAGCAGGTCAAGCGTACTGCAGGTGGTCGATTCATACGTCATACGATTCATAAGTATGCATAGAGTGCAGACAATAACATACAGAGAAACCATATGTGCGTGACATTGAAGTCCTGATTGGAAAGTATTCGGACCACAGTCAAGGAGATTTAATGTACAATTAGCTCATTCATTGCTACAGTAAAACTTGTTGCAAGCAAACTGTGTTACGAGAGAAAATGACATAAGAACGAATCCTCGTGGTATATAACACTTGTCGACATGCATTGATCAAAGAATAGTTACCAAACATAAATTCAAGTACAGGTAAGGAGTTTGATACAATACACATTCATTGAATTAGGAAGAGACCCTGCACAAATGAACACCTCTATATATTAAGGAAAACCTGACCATTGACCTGTACTAATGATCACCTCTACATAAGAACCACCAGTGGCCATTGGTACACAATAAAACCTGCACAAGTGACCGATGCACATAAAGGACCACCTGTTCAACCACCTGTTCATTGATATACAGTGAAATCTGTACCAGTGACCATCTCTACATAAGGATCACCTTTTCAATTGATATAAAGTCAAACCTCTGCTAGTGAACACCTTTACATAAAGCCCACCTGTTCATTGAGATACAGCCAAACCTGTACCACTTTTTGAAAGTCCTTTAACATTTTCCCCATAGATGAACTAAGAATCCTGTGTTTTCTGACCATTTCTTTTCTTTCCTTGGATAAGGTTACCGTCATAGACAGTTTTAACCGTACTTTCAATGTACTTCCATTGGTCTCTTGTGAATAACCAAATGTATTTTCCTCTGTCCTAAAAACTTAAAAGGGGGGCACTGTATGTAGGTTATATACTGTAAAAGCCGTTTAATTGCACATCCCATTTGTAAGCGCATTTCGTATAACCATACGTAGTGCTTAAAATGAATATACTTCTCTGGTAATTTTGGTAAGTACATTACTCTGTAATCACAGTGGTATTTACTTGCCCACCTAGAGCAGAAACAGAGAAGTTTAGTTTGAATGAAGGTGAAACGTTTGATCCAATAATAAGAGAATTGACTTAATAGATTTTCTGCCCACTCTGGTGGTGTATTCTTAGATCAAAAATCCACTTTGGAGAGTAAATTTGCAACTACTGATTCTAATGTATGTGCTTTAATCGTGTTATTTTCCAGCAGAGTAGCGGTTTATGTTATTAAGTAAAGCTATTTGAGGTACCTTTATACCATGATTTAGACAGCGTTTATTGCAATTTCAGACGAGAGTGCGGGTTCGAGCTCAATTACCAGTAACAAGCTTTGCTGTGCCTGGGTTTAAGAAACTTTTACAATAAACAAGGCAGATTAAAAGTTTTTTTATTTAGAACATTAGAATTATTCCTTGTTCCGAGAAATTGTACAACTTCAATTTAATTTCACTGAGGGAGGAAGTTGAATGCCTTTCGAGACGTCTAGTAAAATTTTTTAAAGTATCCAGAAGTAAAGAGTGATTCTTCTTCAATGTTAACGATGGATGTCTAATCTTCACAAACGTAAGGCAGATTATGGTTTCACCAAACATACACTTCTGTCATTGTTTCCGCAACATTACAAGCAAACAGGTTATCAAAAAGGATAAACATCTGAAACATGGAACAAAGTGACTTAGCAGAATATCACAAAATCGTCATTCTAACATAATATTTCTTCCACACATCTACTTGAAGGTTAGGTCTGCCTACCTAGAGTATGATATGAATGAATGATAATTTTGTCATAATAATGATGTGAAATGGATTGTTCCCATTCTTTATATCAAACATCGGGTCTTCCCGAACGTACACATCGATCCTTTCAGTAGCACCATTGACAGTGGGTTAACTTCCTTAATGCCAAACACACCGGTGCGCTATTTCCGGTGATCATCGCTCCAAACCATATTTGCGTTCAGGGCACGGCTTTCCCCATAAAGCAGGCGCCTGTCTGAAACGTTTGGCGAAGTGCCAAAAGTTGTCATGTACAGGTTTTATCGTCGCCACTGCTGCCACAACGTAATTACGATCCTCCGGCAGCGGGGATAGTGATAAATTTGTCAGCAGGGTTGACGTCCTATAGAAAGCGTCGCCAAACAAGACTCTATAGGACAAAGAATACAAAAAGCGTATCGACCCTGACCTTCGTCTTTCCAACACCTATATCCACATATCAAATATCATTACAATCTATCCAGTGGAGGTTCTTCAGTTATGATGACCACAAATATGCGGTTATTGTGGTAACGCAAACAGACAGACAGAGAGACACAGCACACCAAAAACATTTTGGTAATGAACATTGTGATGGTAGAAACGTGTGTCATGTTTTAGTACTAGGACTATCTACTGCCCAAAACTATGTGACGATGCAAAATCGTAAAATGTTACTCAAAATCAAATTTATTTACATTCGAAAACTCCGTGACCATTCCACTGTGGTCGTCGGGTAACCAGATGCTATGCCGAAGGCTCCGCTGCGGTGCCTAGAAAAGTCGTCAGGGGGCCAAATTTGCACAATATCTTATACATGTAGGTCAAAGCCTCACCATAAACAGAGTAGAAAAGAATGAGAATATTCCATTCATACCTTCATAACTTATGCCTTTCAACCACAAAATCATATTACATGAAACAAACACAGAATTCTAGAAAACTTTACAATGTCGGCGAAGGTGATAAAAAAGCCACCTAACACCACACAAGCAAACCCAAGCAAGAACGGTGATTAATTTGTCCGCAAGGTCATGTAGAAAGGTCTTCCAAAACGAGCCACTAAATTATTTATCCCAAATAACCAAATTACCGCAATCACGACCACTCAATCGATTCCAATAAACCCTAAAAATCACATGTCAAAGACGTAATTCCTCAGCGAACACAAAGGTCCAGAATTATCCGATCGAATCTTTGCTTGTTATCAAAGACCCCAAGGCCATAGTGTCACCTTCAACAAACATTTTGATCTGAATAATCATAATAATTCAATTTTACATCCGGGTCATAAAAACTTGTCATTGAATAGGAGGCAGATTTAATTTGTTAAATATTTCCACATCTACAACGACAGTTACAATTTTAAGGTCACACTGTTTGAAAGAGTGTCCGAAATCACACCGAACTTTTTATTTTTTAAAGCACATAAAAGACACACCTTCTGCTAAGATCATAGAATCAATCTATCATAGAAAATGTGGGACATTTCATTTTCAACTGTTTTCAAAAAAGAAGCCAAACCCCGCAATAGTAATGTAGGTTTTAGAATCTTACTCGATATTCTGTATGTGCATACAATCAGTTAATCTTTGTAAGTTAGAATTTAGATTATTTGCCCGTTTTCAATCACTCCATGTATTTGATTTTGTTACTTGCAATTAGCCCCATGGGCATGCATTTGCAATAAAACATTTCCATCTATATTTGTGCATAACCCATAAATCAAGTACATTGTACTGTTCGCTGTTATTATAGGCCTTAAGTCTAATTGCGTAATGGGCCCATACCTTACTTTTAGTATTTCACTTCAGCATTCGTTTGGACTTTTGTGCTGCAATTCTTGCACGAAAATTCTACCACCCACGCCACATAGACTTGCCCCTGATATTCTTATTGACATTCAACAATGCGCCAAATGAAATGAAATGTAATTCTATCTCCAGTGTGTCTTCCACCTTTTGGCAAAGTGTCACGAAGAAATCAATAGGTCCATATATGAACAGTGTGGTCTGTCTATAATGGTAAAGTAGATATATAAGTAAGAGGGCCACCGGCATTGTTAAACTCTGACAGGCATGCACCATGACCAGCCATGGCTATCAACATTGCAGTGCACAAATGACCATTTACGCCCACGGAATGTCCTAATGCAATGTTGAACGGAGTGGCTATCGTTATACGACACCAAATGAACACCCAAAAGGTGTTATCGATTTAACGAATTGGTGTTATTTCACGCAATCACAGTCAGGTGCTGCACAAGTGGGATCCAATACCTCGAATTGCTGCCAGTCACCGGATCCTATAGCTGTGTAGGCAACAGAAATAGTTCTTACCAATAGCCGGCATTGGTGCAATTTACCAGATTCTGTTATGCTAAAGACAAAGAGTACTTTTGCATTCTATTGGAGTTAGTATTAGTACGCTACCAATGACTGCAAGCTAAGGGAATGGTTGGTTCCTATAACAGAGATTGGTACCAGTGCCATTCGTCGGATTGTATCGTGGAGTAGGTAGGCCGCTACAACCATGCATCATGCCATAGTGGAGTCCTCATAGTTTCTGGAGTTATCATTCACTAATCCGTTGTGCATCACAGCAGGATCTTGTACAAGTTGGTACCCATAGTCAGTTCGGTGCCATTCACCAGATTCTATTGGTTGGGCCATCAACAGAAACCGTTATGCCATAGTACAGTCGTCGTATTTCCTGGAGTTATGTCGAGAGCAGACGTGGGTTTGATGGTCTTGGTTGTCACAAGACTTGAGTGATCACCTGTGGCAGCTGGCTGCATTGGAAGGAATTCTTAGAGGGGTGTTCATAAACAGAGGAGTACGTTGAGGTCGCAGATGGCTAATTTTCATGGAAGGTGACGACTTGTGTTTGGTAAGTACAAATTTAAAAATATTGTTACTTTTGCCTGTTCTTTGCAAAGACTATGGATGTAATCTCCAAGCAGATCCTACGGTAGCATGATATAGTTAGGAGTGAAGCCGGCCTAGGAATGTGTCCGTCTGACTATCTTTGGCCGGCTATACTCCTTTGTTAGCTTTAATACTATCTTATGGTACCGTAGGATCTGCTTGGAAATTATATAGATGGTCATTTCCAACTTGCTTTCACTTTCCAAATGCATTAATTGAACAAGGCGTGACGAAAACTCTCTGAAAGAACACTATATCAAAGACCATTCCTATTTTACACGACAAAAAAAGAATTATAAATATCTTAACCTGCAATGGTTGATGTGTCACTTGTTATCGTTTTTAGAACCTCTTACTCTCTTGGCATAAGAGCACTTCGAGATGCAATACCTCAATTTTTATCATTATGAAAACGTTGTTGTTGTACATGTACTTGGAGGATATAATTAAAGCTTCTAGCGCATTCATAGATATAATAAGAATAGATTCTTAGGTAAAATACTTCAACAGAAACCTTTGGAGATTTTCTACAGTCGATGATCCGGGCAGCATGCAGAAATGTGTGGACCAATTCTTGTAAAACCCAGATCGTTTCCTAAATGATAGGATTGGGAAGATAATGTTATGGGTAGTTCTTCCAAGAGTATATTTTGTGATCGTCTACAAAGCTTAGGTTCATACCCAGTACCCATTAATTGTCACTAAGATCAATGGAGTCGGTAGCATTAACGATACATTAGGATGACTTTAAAGGTTTTTTCAGGGCCTCTTGACATATGGTTGTACAATCTAAGCCGATGCCATTGCCATTGGTGTCAATGCATGTAACGGATAACTAAGATATAATTTCATGTTTGCAAGCCTATACCTTTATGGAATATGATATTTGCCGATCTTCCTGATAATCTTATACAAATGTTTTTGACACTGAGCAAGATCAGTTCCAACCGTCTGGGTTAATCGTTTATCTTTCTTTCCTTTGTATGTCTAAATCGATTTCTGTGCAAGTGACGGAGGGGCCACTTCTTTTGTGGTCCAGGTTATCTTAGTTCCTCGCAGAACATCCATGTCCAAAGGAAATGAACTGATAAATCTCCTGATCTATCGATATTAGAATGATAAAAAAGGGGACGATATAAAGTAAGCAATCTGTTTTACCCTAGAACAATCGAAGAGTGGAACGCATTGTAACTGAGCACAGTAGGGGTATGTAGCCCCCCTAGATAGCGTTAAACAATGCCTGGAGTTAACTGTAGCATGTCGTCCGACTGAGAAGACCACTGTATTCCTAAAAAATGGTTTGATGCACAGAATACCGATTCTACTGATTGAGTAATACAGATACAGATATAAGTATAAGTAACTTCTGTAACATAGTAAAAGACTGTCTATCCGGTGTCGGATGGCCTTTCGCAGTGCCCCTATATGGCATTACGCCAATTTCGTGCCATTTAGGCTACAAATGACAAAAGGGCTGGCTCGATTCCAAACTCGTATATGGAGATCCATTTAAACAGACTCTCTTCTATTTCAGGAGAAGTAAGTGACAACCGTTGCCATTAAGGTATCAAAAGCGTAGTGCTGATGATCACAGGGCAAGGGGTGGGGGATAACTCTAGTACATGTGTTGGTCTGTTCATCTTTGACTCGAGCTGTGTACTTGAACTTTGCTTTGAGCTGAAGAAATTGCGTTGGCCTTTTTATTTTCACTGTTATCAATGGATCAGAAGATCACACTTCAACTGATTGTTAAGGAAATTCAACATTTTATAGCTCTATTGTCTATCTTTCAAAGAAAATCGTATCAGTAAAAAATGTGTATTACATACATACATACATCGTACATCCGGTTTACAACAGTGAGGTACAATATATAATACAGTTTTTCCTGCATGATCTGTCTTTCATGGCAGACACTTAACTAGTCCCTGACAGTTCAATGTCTCTTTCTATAATTATCATTAACGTGTGTATTGCATAATGTTATCTGAAGCCAAAAATGTATATATAATATAAGGAAATGTTCAATATATTGATCTGTATTTGTGAACTACTGTGTAATTTCTGTATCGTCTTATAACTTTTCAATTTTAGGTTTATCGAAACTTTGGTAAACATCAACCAGGGGTGCAGATATGTTGTGTTCATCACACGTCTGTAGTGTGATATATGTGTTCGATGTATTTCATGATAACAAGGCATATTCACTTTGCATTTCACATGACATTGGCAGAAGGTGTAAAGAGTATTTTGTATGGCAGTTTTGGTGTTGAGCAGACCGACTCAATGCAAGAATGAATAATTCCGCGCACATACAGTACAGATCTGGAAGATAGCCAGTGACTTTGATGTTATCGGTGCTTAGACTTTAAGGAATCCATCTCATGCATTTTCTATTCTGGCAATGGACATTTAGTACCGGCTACGTCTCACGCTGGCTTTTGATGCAATATACTTGTATCTGTATCTATAAAGCCGGTATAACCGCCGTTCGGCGTAACACACCAGCTTCGCAGGTACGCGGCGCGGCAGCAGCTGGTTATATTACAGCGAACGACCTTTCATACCTAACTTTTGCACATCTATCTGCAAGCGTTCTTTAAAACTACCCAGAGAAGATGCCCCTACTAGTACTGTACTTGGTCACAACAAATTCCACTCTACGATAGTCCCTGGAAAGTTCGACTTTTTGAACACATCAATCCTAGGTTGGTAATTCTGGTATTTGAAGGCATGACTGATACCTTTCATGTTTTTGGTAGTAACTGTGATTAGCTGTTTCCGTACGCCATTTGTTTCAGCCGACAAAAGTATTTTAGCATTATGTTTTGACGTACAGCAAGCCGTAAGAGTAACGGTTCAGACTGTCTACCAGCGAAGACGGAAAGAGCCGAAATGGAGGACACCAACGCAAGTCAAAATGTTTATGCTGTTAAAGCAGTTATGCCAACAAAAGACTTAAAAGAATATTAAAGAGCACGAGCTACCAATATGAACCAGTACGTTTATAAAGTCATTTTTACCGTATCAGCTAGTTTGCATTCATGATCAGGAGTCCTATATGTTTTCCACCCCTCTATTAATAGTAAATGTGGTATCTCACTGCACTTGGGGCACCGGTGCGGCATTGCGGGGTTCTAAAGATTGCTCATTTCAGAGATTAAGAATGGCTTTTCTTACGTTTTATGTATTTTGGCGTCTTCTAAGCCATTCTTTTACATGTTACACACTATTTAGATTATAAAAATTCAGTGACACTGAACGAGCCCCGGAGTACCGCACCTGTGCCCCAAGTGCAGTGAGGTACCACCTTTACGTCGGCCAGTTTTTCGAAGTTGCATATTCAGGTATTAATACAAACTGGCATAGACATGATGTATGGTCACCTGGGCCCATCAATTACCATCTTCACCTGCAGCAGTCAGTTGGAACATATTTACGACAGATTTACGCCTGTTTACGGCCAATCGCGACCTGTGCAACTCCCATGGTGCTTTTCCCGTCGGTAATCCGTCAGTGCGGAGGGCCCACGGGCGGTGGAAACGAATTAAAATCGACCGGTCTCAAAACAGATCATCTCATTTTCATCAATAATGAATCAAGCGTGCATGCTAACGACTGATTGTTCGCTGAAATGTGACCGTAAGTTGCGTAAGCAGGACGAGGACCTGAAAAGTTCCATCTCCATTATTTGAATTTTTTTGATGAAATTAAGAGAACGTTATCTCTGCCTCACATGCCATGTAGTATGATGTTAAATGCGTACTTACAAATGCAAAAGCATATAATTTAGATATAAACTTTCCCGTAGAGCAATGTTAGAAACAGATTGTCCCAACAGATAGCTAGAAGCTGAATAAAAGATCTGTTGTACGATGCTTAACTTTCTTCCAACACTGAGGTGTACGTGGATCAAATTTTGAAAGACCAACGTTGACTTCTTCATTGTTGATCTTGAGGAGAACACCAGTGGTCGTTAAACATTTGACTGTTGCTTTCTTCATTGTTGTTCTTGAGGAGAACACCAGTGGTCGTTAAACATTTGACTGTTGCTTTCTTCATTGTTGATCTTGAGGAGAACACCAGTGGCTGTTGAAAGTTTGACTCTTGTATACCTTAGTGTTGGAAGAAAGTTAGTATTGTACCAATGATTAAAACCAACAAAGCATAAAGGAAAACACATTTGTTCTATGTGTTTCTTTTTTATTAGATAACTTTATGTATTCTTATCACAGGGGCTGGGACCTCCCATGCCTGTGGCTTGGGAGTACAAATCATGTAAAACACAGACTCTCTAAGTTTATACATCTATGGTCCATTGTAAAGACGGTGGGTGATGGTCTTTTGTATGATATTTTAAAGGACACATATTTCTCTATGAGGTGTTGTTTGATTTGGTAATCTTAAACCGCGAGAGAGTCCTTACCAGTGTGTGAAACAATATTGTATGTCCAGAGTTTTGATTTGTCATTTCATTGGTGTATGTCCTTCTTTTGCATTTAATTTTCTTTCATATTTGATAAGAGTAATTTTCTACTTATCTGACGACTGACCATTGCTCTTCATTTGGCTCAACTAATAGATGACATTTATTTGCATCATCATCATCATCCGGGCGTGCTGGTTGCACGGATGGCCATGACTCTCTTCCTCCATCCTTCCCTATCCTCCATGGCCTTGGGCAGTTCTTCAGCCGAGCAGCCAGTTTCTTCACAGAGTTGATGTACATTTATTTGCACACTATTTGCTCAAATAATGTATATTATATCAAAATTATGATTGTGTTCTGCCATTTGTGATTAGAACGAATTTATAGCAAAACCCCCGCTCTGGCATATCCATCAAATAAGTAGCTGTTAGTAGATTCAGCAAATTCTAGAATCGATGCATAACGCATCATTAGTCAAATCATATTGATATCACATCAATTCATAACACCAACAAGCCGTAACGAAGACACATCGAAGCACTGTAAATAATCTGGTCTTCCATCTTACAGACTTAGTGTCAACCATTTCCGTGATAATACAATACTATATGATTTATCATAGACGTGAGGTTGATAAGATTATGGGATGATCAACTTATCTATTTTTGCTTTGTATGCAAGTTTCTTGGTAAGAAATACCCCTTCCAAGGTTACTAGAAGATAAAACGTATATGAAGGTTAGACATCAAGGTAAACAATATCTAAAGACAATTCAATCTCTATTATACAACAATATTAGATTATGTATGTTACGTTCGGACGTTTTGATTGACAATATATAATGTTTTATTTGCAAAATCATGCCCGAGGGCTAATTGCATACACAATCTCAAGAACTAAGAGAGGTAAGTACATAAAACTAGTGTCTAATCAACTACATGATACTATGAATACTATTGTCGGGTTTGACTTCTTCTTTGAAGGCAGTGGTTAATGAACTGTCCCACGTTCTGTATGATGGTGGGATTTTGAGCTTTTAGTAAAAATGTAGATGATGATTTATTGCGCAACAAATGCATCAGCGACAATGTATGGCAATGTATAGATAACAGAAATTATAGTCTAATACTACACATCTAACACTACACATTTACGTTATATTACAACAAATTCAGTTACTTCAATACTAGTGGACTATATCGAGTGGAATCTAAAGTAGGTAATAAAAGGAAGTATGACATCCATCACTCGTATTAAGCGTCACAAGAACGAGTCCTTATTATAATGCAAGACTATGAAGGCGAGTACCTTGAAGAATATCCATCGTTAACGGAAGCTAATAAATTAGACCAAAGTATGTGTATGACATAGAATACATAACATAAGACAAGACATAAAATTTCACAGGCCAAGTCTATGCAAGGATCAATCATTCATTTACTTTAAATTCATACAATGAATTGATACCACCTAAGATTACACGAATATGTTCTTATATATTGTTCAACGGGACAAGATGATAGATTACAGGTACGAAAAATTAAGGTGTTTCCTATGGTGGATAAATTATGCTGGGGTTTTCATTAATGACAGCAAATAATTATGATATGACAACGTAAATGGAAGGTTTATGCTTTGCATATGTCTATGTAGACATATGTAACTAGGTAACATCATATTGGCGTACGTCTGTCTAATTGCTTGTTTATTCGCATAAAGATATAGATTGTGAAGTAGTGAGATGCATAAAAAAAGAGACTTGAGCTAGAGACTTGAGCTAGTCTCTCCTAACGTGCGTAGTCCAGTCGTTATAGGCCCTGGCTCTGGAACTAGAAGCCAGGAGTTCGATTCCGACTGTGTCGCTCATCTGCCATGCACGCTACCGCATTGCAGTTCTTAGGACGGGGGTTTAAGCTGTGGATTGTTGTCCACTGTTCATCGTGCATGTCGAAATGAGCTAGCTAAGCTGAATTTTTCCGGTACAATGAACCTGTAAATACTGTATAAAGCGTCTGTCTTCTCTGTCAGGACCAGTGGTTAGCTTTTCAGTGAGCTGGATTGAGATCACTTGCCTGTTTTTCTCCTCCTCTAAACTTAGCAAACAATTATCTATTAGCTATCTTTTGGAAATCATGCTATACATATAGTGCACAAAGTATTCGAAATATCATACATATCAGGATTTTACCATGGTCAGTATTGACCGAAGAAGGCTAAATGTATATTTATATATCATACATATCAATCATTCTATAATTGTTCATATCATACACATCATACATTCATGTGTTCAATTGGATCTAGTCAATGACATTTAAGGTGGTACCTCACTGCTTTTGCGTCAAGCTTACGTCACTGCGGGGTTCGTTCACTGCGTCACTGTTTCGTTATTATTTTCCGATTCTTTTATGATTTAGATATTGCGTAATACGTAAAAGTATGACCTAAATGACGACAAAATACAAAAAAGTAAGAAAATTCGCTCTCTATCTCAGAAATTCATTGTGCAATATTTCGAACCCCGCAGTGCCGCACCGGTGCCACACGCGCAGTGAGATGCCACCTTTAGGTATGGATAGCCTCCGCCACCACAGCCTGCACCGCTGGACCAGAAGTGTTACCCTGAAAGGCAGTTACTATACGGTTGACCGATATAGACACAGACACACTCCCTGGCCGCCTATCTATTTCCCCACTGTTACGACGTGCCACTTCCAATTTGCCACTCTTCCACAAAATCAATCGAGTTTGTAATGATGACAAAACCTTTCAGCATTGTCCCTCCTCTATACACCTATTACTTCCGCAGATAATCTGTCACTTTCCTCACCCGGAGACCGTTATTTCAAACGGGCTGAGATTGAATTGTGTCCCGAGATGAGAACGTATCACTCGGTTTCTCATTGTCTGCCTGCCATGGCGTATTGTCGATATCCAAAGGTGTTGGAGAGGAAGGGAATACAGCTGGCAAATACACTGAAATATTGTTATGTTTTAAATGGGGGGGGGGGATTTTTCAAAATTTAGAACTAACCCAACAACTATTACAGTCAAAACCAAAGGTGTGAAATATTGAAACAAAAATTACTCAAGATAAAGCATACCCCCGTTGCCTTTGTGCTGCTTCACTGCTAGTTTGTTAATTCTATTACTATTAGAAATGTATGTCAATATATAATAGGAGTGTCTATATATGGTAGGAAATTTACTCTATATATTCATATGAACAGACTTGTAAAAATGGGGAGAATTGATATAAATTTTAAAGGTCGTGCAGCACTTAATCCCAAATAATCTAGAGTAAGATATATTCATAAAGTATAGACAAGTCCACAGCAAGTAAATGTTTTGGATGTCAACATTTGACGATCCTAAATCTAATGCGAGAGATACACTAAGTGACATTAGTGTTGTAGATTCTGGTACCACTTACGAAGTTTACAACTACAATCATGGGTACCACATCGATGTCACTCTACTACCGAACTATTTTCACTTTTATTACCGTCAACACTTATACAACTTCAATCAATGCTACCACAAGATATATTTTCCCTTCCTTCCCTTGGTACCTTCTCGTTATGCGCACCATCGTTGATTTTTCTCTTTTTCAAAATAAAGCGAAAATCAATGAGAGTGGTGATGTCATCCGTACAAGTTACTTGTTGTGGCAAATTGCACCAAGTTTTCGCTATGGTATAAAACTATTCAAGTCCCTTTCAAAGTCTGACAATAAACCTGCCCTGCAATTCCAAAACAAGGCGCCGGGGGGGGGGGGGGGATGCCACTTACTCTCGGCATCAAGATCTGTCTAACACTTAAAAATCGTAACCGCAGCATGTCCATAACTGGAGGTCAAACCCGGAAGTTCCGCTACAAAACCGTAACAGGCCGCTAGCTACAGGTGGCCCAAAATCTAATCGTTTCCAGGTCTCATCAAGACCTATTCACATACCGAATATCAATACATTCCATCCACGCGTTCTTGGGTTTAATATGCTGGTCTTCTACATACAAACATACAAACAAACGGTACCCAAAATATAACCTTCTTGGCGAAGGTAATGAAGAGTGGAACACATAAACACATCTTTAGGCTAATTACCATAAAGTCGGTGATATATATATATATGGACATTCTAAGACGGAGCCCGACTGACAAGGTGACCCTATATTTCCTGCAAAACAGACGTTCCTCTTGAGTAATCAATACCATAACGAGTTTTCATTCCGCAAAAAATTCAGTATTAACCTTTTGACCCCTTCTACTTCTACCATCAAAGATGAATGAGTGAGTATGCTCTAGTGTACCTCTAATTTGTGTTTGCAAATGAAACGTTGATTCTTTCTAGTCCATGACCCAGATAGGCTTGATTGAAATATGTTGTCTACAATGCACAAACCTGTTGATATAGCTTTATCTTCAGTAGATGATGGATGATCTATATATTCACTAAGTAAAGGAGGTATTGTGCCTAAAGCAATTCGCATCATTCATAGAGAGTATTCTACTATGTAGCAGTTTGTCTTACTTACGTGAGAAATGTCAACCAACCCATAGAGTGTAGTCGTTGAATGTTTTATAGAATGTTACTGGATAAAGGAATGGTAAAAATGACAAACTTTACACATATTTCTTCAAATATAACAACAACTAAACAGTAGAATTATAACCAATGTATACTGTATTTTCTACCAGCAGTTTGTCTTGCTTTTATAGTAAATGTCAACCAACCTATAGTTGTTGAATGATTTATAGAATGCCACTGGAGAAAGAAATGGTAAAATGACAAACTTTACACACATTTCTTCATAATATGTAATAACCACTAATAGTAGAGTTAGACTGTATTCTCTACCAGCTAAGTACATGTAGTATAGTTATGACCTATGTAGACTGTATTCTCTCCTAGCAGTTTGTCTTACTTTAATAGTAAATGTCAACCAACCTATAGTGTTCCAAACGTTGAATGATCCATAGAATGCAATTGAAAAAAATAAATGGTAAAAATGACAAACTATACACACTTTGTATAGAAAATATGATAACAATAGTGAATAGTAGAGTTATGACCTATGTTGAATGTAATATTTACCAGCAGTTTTGTCTTACTTTATTTGTCAACCCAACTATAGTCGTCTAAATCGTTCAATTATTCATGGAATGCAAATATGGAAATGAATAGTAAAAATTACAAACTTGACACACATTTCCTAAGAAAATACAACAGCTAGATGGTAGAGTTATGACCTGCGTAGTCTGTATTTTCTACGAGCAGTCTGTCGAACTTAGCCGGTAATGCCAACCGACATATAGTCGTCCAAACGTTAAATGATTCAAATCAATCGTTGAATGGTAGAAATACCAAACTATACACACGTTTTTGTAGAAAATATAACAACCGCTAATCATGTAGTAGAATTATGACCTATGTAGACTTTATTATCCACTAGCAGTTTGTATTACTTTAATAATAGATATCAACCAACATATAGTCGTCCAAACATTTAATGATTCATTAAATTCAATTGTAAAAATGACAAACTAGACTCTATACACATATCTTAAAAAGAAAATATAGCAACAACTAAATATTAGAGTTATGACCTATATAGACTGTATTTGCTACCAGCAGTTTGTCTTTAATAGTAAATGTCAACCAACATATAGTCATTCAAACGTTTAATGATTCAAATCAATCGTTGAATGGTGAAAATGACAAACTATACACTTTCAACTTTCTGTAGAAAATATAACAGCCACTAAGTATACCACTAAGTATACATGTAGTACAGTTATGACCTATGTAGACCGCATTCTCTTTTAGATGTTTGTCTTACTTTAATATAAAATATCAACCAACATATCGTCGTCCAAACGTTGAATGATTGATCAAATGCAATTGGAAAAATAAATGGTAAAAAATGACAAACTAGACTCTATACACAAATGTTAAAAAGAAAATATAGCAACAAGTAAATAGTAGAGTTATGACTTATGTAGACTATATTCTCTACCAAAATAGTTTATCTTACTTTAATTGTAAATGTCAACGAACCTATAGTCGACAGACTTTGAGTGATTTAGAGATTGTTTGAGGAAAAAAGAAATGGTGAAAACGGCAATCAATACAAGGCTATCATAAAACTCATGTACAAATGTTATTTTTCAGGTGATTTAGTATGCATTGAAGGTCACATTCGAATTGGCCATCACTTTTATTGTTTGTAAGTGCCAATGACCTCAAAGAAAAGACATATTTTACGGCTTATTTTGTTTCAAATATCAAACTATATATATTCATGTGAAAAATGCGAAGTAGTTTTATGACAGCTTTTACCTCATATTACGACGAGTGTCTTGTTTGGCTTGTAATATCAGAATGAACCTATTTGTTTTAGAGTAAAATAATGAACTTATGGCCTATTTTCATACTATGAACGTAACCCATATGTACCTGTTCAGCACAAGTACCGATAACAGTGTGAGAGACAAATGTTTTGATTGAAATATCAAGTAGTAGTTTGAAAAATGACAACAACTAAGTTTTAGGGTCATGGCCTATTATGATCGTATTTATTTTTACAGCAAGGGGCGATAACCGCACGATTCAAAAGAAAATGCATGTTTTGCTTGGATTTTTTTTTGTTTTGAAACACCAAACTAAATGCATCTTAAAACTTGGGTTATTTTGAGAACGTTTATAGGGTATTGCTTGCGTATACACGTGACATTGGCAACAAGATCTAAAGTAACATTTTGCATGATTTTTTTAATTAAGTATTAGACCTAATGTATTGCGTAAAACCAATTATGACATTGTGGTAATTTGACAACACAAGAATGGGCGTGTTCCTGACTCAGACATGCTAGACTAGGAGGTCACATTTCTGTTCGCCCCCCTCCCCCAGGAATAGACGCCTAATAATTAATATTTCATGCCATGGTACAACAGGGAACCGGCAAATACGTGTCAGGGCAGTCTTATTGCGTAAATTTTCTACGTGAAGTCATCTTTGGCACCAGTTCAAATTTTTGGCTACCAAATCACGGAACATATGTGATAAAACTTAATCAATACTTCTATGGCTACACAACTAAATGGTAAATAGACTCTTATTGTATCACATATTTGTGGTTTAAAGTTACCTTTTTTAGACTTCCTTTTCGATTCAATGAAGATTGCGAACATATAGCATAATATGATAACATTCGTCTTCACTCTTTTGACGTCAAACGATGCTACCATTTTGTCCGTACACATAAAAATGATTCGTTGTATACTGAACATTTCGATTCCAAACCATTTTTACTGTGGAAGTCCATGCATCAAATAGCATGCCGCAACAATTTCATAGTGTAATAACATTATAGTCCAAAACTCAAACCATATTTGCAACATCTGTTGATATTATTAATGTTGTTCATTTAGCCAAATATTACCAATGTTACACAAGTAACACCGCTTGCAGACAAAGGTAATCACACATACCAAAGACTCCAAACAAATTACGTCCCTTGAGAGTTGAATATTCAGAATCTTTCATAATGTGATTGTCTTGGAAGAGATCATCCTGAATTGAATCAATGGACACGTTTCGCCACTTGCAGTTCATCTATTCTTAATGTGTAATTAAGGCCGCAAGACAGGAGACACGAAGATCCGTGAAGACCATGATAACAACCATACGCCTCACGTCTCATCCACAAATCATACCAGGAAAGCTCATAAACTTTATAATTTTACTATTGTTTTAAAAGATTACGTGCAATGAGGAGGATCTAAGAATGTGGGTTGCAGGACGGTCGGTAAAATGGTTAAGTTGAGACAGGAGGAATTACCAGGTCCTCTCGCACGCTGCGCATCAATAATTGAACACCCCAGATATGCAAAGTGAACGGTAAACCCGGATGTGCCAGCTCCGGCATCAAAGAGCGAACGCGCAGGAGTCAGAGGAACATCAGCGTCCTCTCTCGTCTCTAAGACACGGGAAGATGTGTTCTCAGCGACTTGTACACGTCTGGGGAATCACTTAGAGATGGCAGGACCCAGACCACGGCACACGTTGAGTATTATTATTGCCTTCGTCATTAGCAGCTAAAAGATTGATGTAGATGTAGAAGTTGTTGGAACGAGGGGGGGGGGGCAGAAGGTACTTCATTTGTGCTAACGTAGACATATGGAGGGGTATTATTTAATCCGATGAAACATATTGGTATGGAGACAATTTCATTTGCCTGATGAATTTTTCGGAAAACTCTCATTACTTGAATGATGTATTCTTATAATGATCATTGCTACCTTCTACAGAGCGTATGCGTTTTGGAAACAGGTGTACGGCATATCAGATTCCAGAAGGGTACTTAAAGTTTCAGACAAATCGTTTCGTGTTAATGTACGTTTGAGCAGATTGGTACCAATTGCAGTAACGCGGAAATTCTAATTACAAACCATGTTTACGACAATTCTGCAGTCTGTTCTGGTTGCTATAAATATTTACGGTGGAACAACTCATTGCAAGCTACCTTGTATATGGAGTTTCGGAACAGGTCTACGCCTTTTAAAATCAACTACCATAACATCTGTGTGGTTTACCAGATCGGTGCCAATTGCACTAACGAGAAAATCCTAATTATCAATCATGTTTACGAGCATCCAGGAGTCTTTTTGATTAACATCTTTGAATGAAAATTTAGCTGTCATCCGTGTCTGGGAAGCCTGTGTCATTTAGAATGATCTTTGTTTATCCCCCTCCCAAAAAACTAGATTTTTATGTTGTTTGGTCGTTTCAGAATAACAAAAATGTCTTCCAGGCACCAAAATACGTCTTAAGAAAAAATAGCCATAGGTACCAGTAAAGGTGACCCAAATACTTCTTTGGTAACATGTTCGTTCAGTACCAACCTTATGGCTTCTGTCCATATTTCCTGTCACGTATACGCTCAATACCAGACATTGATGCCACTTGAGTGTCAAGAGAATACTCGACCACCCCACGTATTGAAAGGCCATTGGTTAAAGGTAATTAGAGCCACTTTCCAACCGTTAACCACACGTCAGCAAAGAGACCGACTATTGAATACCCGGCCATCATTCAGAAATGTCATCGGTCTTTTGCGTCAAAAGCACGGATGACTTTTATTACAGACAGTCTCTGTATATTGACCTCTCGAGATTGTCGCTCCCCATTACCGCGTTTTGAAAGTTCAAGACCGTCGCAGACAGATCCCACGATATTCCTCTGAATCATCGATCAAATGTCGACCGGCACGCAATGAGACATACGGTACTTGGAGACTCATACTTAGATGAGTGGGATGTACACTTGCTTGTGTAAAGTTGTGTAGACCATATTTCTAACAACAAGGGTTATGAAACTAGATTTTTGAATGGTTGATACACATGCTGTCTTTTACGTTTCTTCATTATCTAAGTGAGAAAGAAAAACAAAGCACTACATAACAAAATCCAGCTTTGTAAGAACCAATTTTTGAATAATTAAAGAAGAAAATTATAAAGACTGCCAGCTGTTCCTGCTACATAGAAGCCTCTTCACATTTTTTTCTGTACGCCACTTGCTCTGTATATTGAAAGAAACAATAGCACAGTTATAAAAAATGGAACGAAAAAACGATCTTGAGGGTCACTATTTTTCCTACGTGCATCTAATTGATGTTTCATATTTACGTAATAAAGAATGCAAAGGAATCTGCACAGTGTAATATTCACAGAGATTGTTTTTGTTTGACGTCTTAACCTCTCACAGTGCACGCAACTCCTGAGAGGTTTTCCACTAATCACATGATAATGTGATTAAAGTTTAAACGTTATGTCCAACACAGTAAACAACTCACCACACAGAAGTTCCAACAGGCGATCATTTTTCACCAGTATCTAATCTATTTAGTTATCCGATACAACATATACATATGATAAGGCAAAAACGACGATGGTGAGAGTTTGCTTGACAATTCTAAAACCCTCCCACACAAAAGTATACACGCCACAGGTAATATATCAAATAAAGGAAACAATTTTAATGGTTTAATAGCCAACCATACTCTGTATCTTACGTCGTACAAATATTTAGTTATCTGGCTATCGTAAGGATGAGATAAAAAAAAAACAACGACCGACAAAACAACATCAAGCTATTTATATAAGCACCACACCTTGCACTGAAAAAGATGACGAGCGCATAAATCAAAATTTCTTGCTTAAAATGGAATCACGGGTCATGGGTCAACTTTGTTGACAAAGCCCAAGGTGAAACGAAGGGCAATCTTTGGTTTTCGGGTCATGCTATTAGTACTTTTAAAGGACTGTAAGAATGCTGAAATCTGATATTCTCGATTATTTGATAAATCAATTTATAAGGTTTTCAGCAAATACAAGATTGTTCCTCAACTAAAAACAGAATTTGTCAGCAATTTAGACCTAATTTTCCGTAACCTTAGCACCAACAAAGAGACTTACCAACCCTTTGCAAAACTTTGAGCGTATCACTAGAAAATGTGCTCGAAAATAAAAACAAAACACGCATGAGTGAACAAAGGCGGTGACCTTATATTCTATTTCGACAGCTTTCTTGTTCTGATTCAGCAATTGTTAGAAAATTGAACTGCTCTTATGATCTGTAATGCACACTCGGGCAGAAAAGGCAAAAAATTGACCAAGGTTAACAGAAAAATAGTGCTTTCAAAGGATGTATATCTGATGAAGAGATAACAAATTGAAAATGAATTTCATTCCGTATGTATGATATGTTACGCGATACATTATTCGCATTCATATGTCTGAACACTACAGATTTTACGATACTCGATACCAGAAGTAGATTTGACTATATTTTTTAGACCCGACAGCCCTCATAATGCTAAGATAGGTAACTACATAAAAGATTGCCTTGTGATTAGAAAAGATAGTGACACTCATGTTTAGCCCCACCGGATTGTATGGAGGTTTTCTTATTATTCTATATTGTTTAGTTACTAGAGTTTTAAGAATTATTCTGTACACAATGTACATGTACTTTATATTTGATCATTAAAAGTCACTGTACTTTATGTCGTGTCAATAAAGCTCGTGGGATAACTGAATGATGGATTGCCATTTTCACAGCCCAACAGCAAGTGCAAACCACTAATCTGTCATATCTTCGAACATTGGTGATGCCATGACCTTGATATCTGCCTAAGGTTAGAAATGACATCTAATGTAAAAATATGGCAACATCATAATCTTTAGTTTTACCAAGATAGTGAATGCATAAATGAATAAAAGGTGGGCGCTGGAGGCAAATGAATAAGTCTTATATATAAGAAGCTTGAATCGGTGAAGTGATTCAGTCGACTAAGCACTTTTCAACCCCTCAAGCGTATGAAGACCTTTATTTTACCAACAGTAGGCTTTAAGACATTTTCACTCAAGTATTGGTATTATTTGTTAGTCATAAGGAATATTGGAATAAAATGTAAAGGGACGAAACAATGGAAACGGGGGCAAAGGCAACATTCTGATGTACGGTTTAGCATTTTTGTCAGGGTATAAAGTCCTTTTAAAATCCAATACTATGCTTGAAGCGTTCATGTCCGTTACTGTTGGTATTTGTAGCTATAGGGTGAAACGATTTGTTTCCTGCTGTTTAACGTTACTTTTGGGAGAGGTGTGTCGAGATGAAATCTGTTTCCCGTCGCTCGATGAGCCTTTGAGTAACCAACTGTAACAATTTGAATATAATAATTTTCATTCGTCAGCAAAAAACGGTACCCGTGATCAGTAATTGCTTTTTCAACATATATACAAATATTTCCGTTTGGGAGCTATACGACGTCAAAGTTGGCATAGGCACTTTAAGCACACCCCCCACCCCCCTTCCCCACAGTCTGGATAGGGGTAAGGCGCAAATTGTTTAATGTACTTCCAATACAGCAACTGCTGAACCTGCAATAGTTATTTTGTATGCAATGCAAAATACAGAAACCCGATCGAATTATGCCGTCTTTTTTATTGAATACCACATGGACAAAAGCGCCATTATACTTTGCATTATAAGTAATTTGGCAACAGAATACTGCTACGTGTTAACTGCAAAACGTAAGCCATCTGAAATCAATTTTTACCATTGCATGTTACCGGCTAAACTTCATGGTATGGTTGGCAAAGAAAATGCCACAGAATTTTTCAAACGACTGCAAATTCCCAGTTGCTATTACTTTGGCAATAAAACACTCAATGTAAATGGCTCTATTGTCATATTTGAATGTCAGCCAATCTTTTTGAAAAAGGGACTTATAGTTTATGCACTAGGCACATGAACAGCAACAAGATGATATATGAAACAACATTCAATTACCAGAACTTATCTTTGATTTTTGCAAGGACAAGAGCAGCTATGAGAATTTGAGTCGTTATAAGCAACCTCTTGAGCCCCCTTCGCGATGTATCCATAATCGATATGCTTTACGTTATTTACACGTCTGTACAGTCAGGGCGATCACTAACACATTTCTATTCTAGCTGTTTGTGCGTAGACTCTGCGAATGGGTTTGAGGATATACTACGTAGTTGAATGTATTATCATCACTACGAAAGATGAAACTATACTTGTTCACAATAGAGCTTATACTTGTATTTAAAGTCCAAGAAATGTGATATCTTTGATGTCCAAAATAGTAAATCGAACGGAATTTGAAGTGTAGTCTAAGTAGGGCTTCCTTTTTATGTGTTATCTTTGATACTTATAATTACTCTAATCAACATAATTAGGTCTTTTATGCCTATACAGCCATGTTGATTTGATTATATGGATGACATCCGCGCACGCATCAATTTTCGATCGTTTCCATATATAATAAAAACGTTTACAACCATGCTCAAAAGCAGCAAATACATGTTGTAGATGAAATACATTTATCTAGGAAAGTATGTACTATTGCCAAAATCAATTCCAAGGTCAAAGAAGAAGATGCGAAACCAAAAAAATGTAAAATGTATTGATCGGTATTCAATGCAATTATTTCGCCATTTGTTAAACTTTCCAGGCCACTTATATTTTATAAAGAAGTCAACTTTTTGAGGGGCCATTTTTTCTCTTCGTGCACTCGCATCAGTTTTGGATGTCGTCCACATATTCAAATCAACGTGGCCTGATCTATTTTGAAAGTTTAGGGGCTCAGCATTAGCAATCAAAGATTTTTTTTGCATTTGCCATCATGGTTGCCAATGACATTAAATGGTTACATCATATCATTATCCAATAAGTCAGAGGCAAATTTTCATCGAAGGCAATCGTAGACGTAATGATAGCAAAGAAAGAAGACAACAATAAAGCAGCAAAACTCACGAGTGTTAGATCTTGAGGTTATTACGGAAATAAAGTTCACAAGAAATTATCTTTAGGTGAAGTGACACGGAACCATGAAAATAATGAGCGAAACAACCAGGTCATACTCTAATCCTTAAAATCATCCTGCAATCCATCAATGATGCAAATGATGTCAGATCCAATGACAATGCATTGTCGCTAATTTCTTCTTTATTCAAATAGCGCAATTATCCAGCAATAAGGTAATAAATAATACGTTAGGGGGGCTAATTGATTTTATTGACTTGAACTGTAGGATAATCGATATTTATTGCCAACATTTCAGGTTCCCAAAGTTAGATGTACTTGATCCTTGTACTCCATAAGGATTTTGGACTCCACAGTATTATGGCATCTTACTTTGTTTTCAATAGAAGACTTAAGCTCAACTAGAACGGCGGACATTTGTTTGTGAGAAAATGAAGCATATTTCAGCTATCTCCCTCCCCATGCAACAATAGACTGCTCCAAAATCACACATGTGCGAAAATGGAACACTTCTGCCTAGAAATGACTTATCACACTTATGAGCAAAAAATGATCTTAGGCCCCTCGCAAGAATGGACTCATCCAGTGCACCCCATGTAAAAGGTAAAAGAAACCAGCCCCAAAACACTATTTATTTTCGTAACTGATTAAGTAGTCGATGTTTCTTTAATTGAATCTCTAGGGCATAAAGTTACAGTAAAGGTCAAGCATTCGTTTACACAGCCATTTATTTGTCAGGATGAAGCATCATCTTAACTTATGTACATGTTGCCATTGCTTTACTTACCCTAACTTGATATTCTGTTTATGCTGATACAGACGGAGAGAAATGTAGAGTCCTTTAATGGAATTCCTAAAAAGCATAGAACACGGCTCACATGCTGAGCCCCAGGCAAATACCCTGTGTCACCGCCAGCTAAAATCAATCAGCCTTAATGTGCGCCTTTTTTGCAAGGGAAGCAATCCATGCTGGATTTGTCAACAGACTGAACGGAAGGACTGTGCTGTGCTACTCCCAACAATAGGGATTATACACGGAAAGCCTTTCATTTAAGAACACAAACAGTTCTTCAGCCAGGCATTCACGCAAGCTTTTAGCGGATACAACCTTTAACGAGGGCTAATTTGGGAGTGCATTTTGTCATTGTGAAAAATCTGTCTGCCTCCAGGCTCGCTGAGTGCCCGTGGTCAAAGATGGGGACGACTACGGCAGTTCCGCGGATGGGGATGCGTCTTCTACAGACCATGCTGGTCATGGCTGTGTTCGGCAAACTTATGGTCGGGGCAGCAGCGGTTCCAGCAAGGATCCGGATTGGTAAGTGACCCATTTTTCCTTCAGACTGACTTATCAGGCTTCTAAATTACAGCATATTTGGCAAATGCCTAAGGTGGTGATTAGTTTGTAATTACGTAAATGAAGCCATACCAATAAGTGTGGGCAACGTGATTTGGTAAATGTAATGTGGATGATTTCCACAAATAGCTAAAAGGAGACTCTCTAAGAACTTTGAGTGCAAGGATTTACTAACTTCAAACAACACGACTCATTTTGCCTCAGTTAGGTAAAATGGGTACCTAGCTTCATTTTATCCCTCGGATAGGTCGTTAAACAGAGGTCCCGTGTTTGAGGAGAAGCACACACCAGGAACGTTAAAGAACTATTTTCCGAGATAGAATTTTTAGTGTGATTTAATGTTGAAGATATGTTTTAGATGGGAGATGTATGAAATCAAGATATAATTTTATCAGGTGCATAATAAAAAATCTCATGGCACGTTGATCGAGGAAGGTCTCAAGTGAAACGATGGTATGTATCTCGAAAGAATCCAAAAGCAGTAAGTATAAAAAGATAATGAAAGGTAGTCCAATAGCCTTTATAACGCTATGGAAACAGTGGGTTGTTATCGACAGTGGATTGTTTACTGTGTCTGGGGCACGGTACTGGGGGGCTGATCCCAACCTTCTGCTCATACAGTCATCACTCCCAAACCGAAGTAAGGTATTCATTTTTAAACCTTGGTGAAGGGAGGCAAGGCGTGTAATTTCCCAATTTAGCAGTATAGGATTCCAAACCCAGGACCTCTGGTTCTGGACCAAGCACACTGTAGTAATGACAGAAGACCTCACACAAAGCAGTACCTAGCCAATAAGCTAAGCCACCTTGGCTATTAAATGAAACAGAAACAAATCAATAAATGGAATTGATTCGTAAGATTTATTAACTGGTTTGGTAAAATTACCAAGAAATGCTGTCCATAATGTATGTAATACTGGTCTTTCGCTGGTCCGACAACTCGTCTAAATGTGGACTTTTTTTCTTTGCCAATTTCACTACATCTTTCATAACCAGTTGAGGCACCCTTGGTTACAGTGAGCTCATTATTTTCGTCATCGAGATATACCCCAAAAGTGTAGACCAACGAGATTCTGTCCTATATGATTTACTGATAACTATCTTCGTCCATGAACCTGCTGGATGGTCAGAACGGACCTGAGAGGAATGTATGTTCTCCAAATTATGAAAAAGATTGCCTCTGGTTCGGCTCTGTTCAGGACAACCCGATCCCTTCTCGGTAGGCGTGTACTACTCATAAGGACTCTAAAAGGACTCTACTACTCAAAAAGTTCACCTGGTTCCAGAGTGTCGGAACCTGCCCAACGACTTGACAGACTCCCAAAGGTTCAGGTTCTGTACGACCAGTTAACTTTTTCTGGAATATTGGCAACTAATTAGTTTAAGTCAGATGATACCAGATCAAAATGAATTAGAAAGATTGGAATCGAATTTTGATCATGTGTATGAACCAAGCAGTTGACGAGAGTTTCCTAACTTCAACCAGGAAGACTAGATCACACTTGCCCGCCATCTCGTCATAATTTCATCATCATCATCATCTACTAAAATGGGGACGGGTGAGCTTAGCTGATTGTCGTAGCGGTCAACCTACCCAAACTATGAGACACATTACACAGGACTGCGTATTGGGTATCATCCTCTCCGACCTGGACCTGCTAGAGATGGGATGCACCTGGGTGCAGCGAGCAGTAGCAGACAGGAGAGTTTGGAGGACAATGACGGCCCGCCTCAGCGAAGACTGATATGCGGCGAAGATGAGTGAGTGAGTGAGTGAGTGAGTGAGTGAGTGAGTGAGTGAGTGAGTGAGTGAGTGAGTGAGTGAGTGAGTGAGTGAGTGAGTGAAAGGACCTGCTAGAGGCGAACGAGAAGTCCGTGGCCTGGCTGCAGTGTTGGCACGGAACCATATGATGAGGATCAAGATGATAGAATGGTCAGAAGTTTTGTCCGTTCCAACAAAAATCTATGTGCTTGAAATGCCAGAATGATGGACCCATGGGATTGCCGATTCTTGGCAGCAAGCTGAAGTGTACATCCTGGCACAGCTGGTCTCACGGCGCACCAGCCTTGATATTGAGTGTGGAAATGGGGGGAATACTTCACTGCAGTAAGTCAAGTAGACGGATTTGGCACGAGAACTAGCCGTAGGACAAAAGGGCACCGGGGTCACCTTGTCTATAACCGCAGTAAATGTAGGCCTCCGGATTCTTTATTGCTACTGTTGAACGGATACGTCATAAAGTGGTATGAGTGGTTGGACTCTCGGGTGTTACTTTTATCGGGAAACGAAAGGGCAGATTGATAACAGAGTGAACAACCACAGGTTTTCGAATAGCGGACGTTTCGATGACAATCTGGCATCTTCTTCACTCGTGAGAAACATATGGTTGTAAAATTCGGCACACATCTACCTTTCAATTTGATAACTTGGTTATCCAGCCATTCGCCGACATGATGGAACTTTTCACGAAAAAGCAAAAGGTATAACCTTGCTGTGATGGTATAACCCTCGGTGGTTTTACGAATATATGTAAGTAGAGTCAAAGTACTATTGACCACCTATGCAAAAGATCCATCTGCCCATTCGGACTTCTTTTTAGTGGCTTTTGGACTATTTGCTCACAGTATTGAGATTCGTTTTTATAGGTGGCTACTGTCTGTTGTGACGTGATCACGACTGGAGGGTTAGGCCTTATTCTACATGCATAAAGTTTGAGAAGTGACAACATTTATGACGGCCTTTACGGCAAATAAAGCTGGACGAATGGTAAACGTTACATGGTGTTACGTATACGTGATGGTAGCCTAGTAGCTTAGACCTGAATAATTACCGGTAAGCATAACATATTCTGAAACATGGGCTCCATAATAGTCTCATAGTAGTGATGGTCATCAAATCTTTTACGTGAGTTTAAGTAGGAGATAGAATCTTCGATAAGTCATCACGCATCAAATGGAAGTACGTGACGTCACCGCCATGGTAGTAGGGTAGATGGATCCAAGATGGCGTCTGGTCAGTTGAACTGTTAGTCTACCAAACATTCATAGTCAGGTGTTGTCTTGACATCATTGGATAAAAGCAGAATCTTGAGGTAGACTGATATAAACCATTTCGCACAAAATGCATTTGGTCTTTTTTATCATTGAAATTAAGCACAAGAAGCTAGGAACACAAGAGGGTGGTGGCGCACAAGAAACCAATGAAGTTTACATTGGCATCGGAAGCTTTAAGTACAAGCTAGGCGGTTGAATAATCCTCATTTGAACAAAGCTACTCATTTCCAGCTGCATGAGCACTGCATATGCAGTTCTATGGCCGCACCTGGGGAAATTGGTACCGTATTGAGGTCACTTAATTTAGCGCCGAATTCAGCCCCTGGATGTGAATGGAAAGTAGTCGGCCCACCCCGCAACAGAATTAAAACAAAATATCAATGCCACACCAGAAAAGTGCCCTAGACAGGAAAGACATAAACGGTGGCGAAGACAAAAGGTATGAACTTTGACACCAACTTCACCTTCTGACTGCTTGGTACGTCATAATCACGTGACTTTAACCCCCTAGATTCATCTTTGCTTTAATGAACAAAAAGAATAGTCTGATTGACGTTGAAGCCACTTTTTAGCGACTTACCCGGCGTCGTATTAACGATAATGGTCGGCTTCTTAATGGCCATTTTATGTAGTTAGCTCGATAGCCAGATACCGTAACAAGATTTGGGGCAAGAAAATCCCTGGATTCTGCAGGAGAAGCACATTCCGCGATGGCGGCGGTCATATATTATTTAGGGACATCTGTCAAAAGCCACCGGAGGTCTCGTACGTCATGGTACAGTGAGGTATTTACAGGTAGCTTTGACAGCAACTTGGAAATATAAGACGGTTCATCTAGTGGGTACAGGTCATCAACTACTAGTATGTTGTCAACAAATGTCTTTCAAAATAGAGGCAGTAAGAAAATGAGATATTATAATCTACTTTTCTGAACCTGAACATCGCGACGTATCGTTGTAATCGTAACTGTCATGATCATGTTCCGGTAATTGTTTTATATGAAGTACGTGTCTTCGAACGTACCAGTATATTTTACTGTCATAGATCTGATGATGTAACTTTATCCAACGACTAGTCTTACAATAGGGACCGACCCGTTACGACTATACACACGTTCAAAGGAATGGCAGTGACAAGGACGTATAAAGTGGATCTAGTCTGACAGGATATAGTAAAATGACAAAAATCCCAATCAAATTTTCGGTCACTACCACTCACCAAATCATTTTTTTTTTCTCACAAGGAAACCCCTACGGAGTCCCCAGAAAATTTATCATCAATTTCTGTATGAATTTAATAATCAGTCGTGAGGTGTAATTGCAATTAAAGAAGTCATCTTCAGATTATTGCTCTACTTGAACAACGTGCCTTGCAACTCGGAACTGCGGCGTTAAAGTTTATAGCCATAGTAATGTTACTTCAGTGACCGACCCATATGGTTGTTAAGGTGGCATCCCACTACACTTGGGAAACCGGTGTGGCACTGCGGGGTTAAAAAGATTTTCAACGAATTTCATGGATAGAGAATGAATTTTCATTGTGCATTTTGTTGTTTTCTAAGTCATAACTTTACGTATTGTGCAATGTCTAAGCTATATAAAATCTGCAAAAATAGCACAACAGTGCCGAAGTGAACGAACCTCACAGTGCTGCAACGGTGCCCCAAGTGCTGTGAGATACTACCTTAATGTTACTTCAATGACTGACCCGTATTTTGTTATGCATTCATATGAGTGAGTGGCGACAACCATGCGGATCGCATGTATCGGCATCAGCTGGGTACTGGCATGGGTCTGCGCTCACAAACGAGCATATGTCGTCACTTAAATCGACTTCGTGCCGCCGCCTAATGACACTGAAAACAACTTGCGAAATCCTTTTAAGTATAGTCTTGTTATTTGCGATTAGAAGCTACCATTAGCACCGTACAGCCATAGCTTGGTCTAGTCAGCATATTCTGCATTGATTACAAAATTAGTGCACATGAATGGGTAGTATTTTTACATATCGGGAAGTTGCCATATAGACGCCATCAAAATAAGAGTCAGAGAATGAGTTTTGAACAATCGGCATTTTTGACGCTTTCCATGGGCCATGTTGATTTGATCATTTGGATGACAATGACATCCTCTGGGAACCCAAAACTGCTGCGAGTGTGCGAATGAAAAATCGTTTGGTCTCTGTATGAAATCTAAGTGGCCAGGGACGTTGAACAAATGGGTGTATTAGAGTATGAAATAACAAATAAAAGATTCATCTTTTTTCGACTTTAATATTATATTCTGTGACCTTGAAGTTGACTTTTCCATAAGTATCCGTTTTCAGATATTCTCTTGCAATCTTTGGCATACATTTGCTACTTCCCAGCTGCTTTTTTTCGATGTACAGTATGACCGGACATTTTTTTTGGAAACGACCGAAACTTGATGCGCACGCGGATGTCATCCATATAATTAATAGACAAAGTGACAGGTCCTCTATTATTATTGCTGCATAAACAATGAAATCACTATGTTCCCTCGGGGCTCCATAGCCTACATATTATGTGTCAGAGATGGCAGCGACCTGGGTCACGGCCCTTGGCTTTTGACTCTATCCCAGGATACCATCGACCCATCAACGGGTTAGTGTCATCCATCATTCGATATTGTTTGGCATTCATCCAGTATTTGAGATTACCAGAGTAGTAAAAGTAACGTTACGTTGTTGATGACATCACAAGATGGTGCTACAGAGCAATGAGGCAGTCGAAGACGAGATTAGCATACAAAGCAAGCAGGGCAAGACGTATTCTAAATGGTCGTTGCTCTGAATGTTTAAGGCTCCCAACCAGTCTCTGGTAATTATAGGTGGCGTTGGACCCAATACAAGATAGTGGTACACACCAATGAAGCAGTTAAACACATTGAACACAGCATAGCAAGTAGAAAATCAGGGCAAGATATATTCCCAATGGTTATTGCTCTGAATGTCTATGGATCTCTACCGGTCACTTTTGACAATAGGTGACTCATCATTCCATTCGAACACAATATTAGCATATAAAACGAGCAGGGAAGCAGGGCAAGGCATATTCTAATTGGTCGTTGCTCTGAATGTTTATGGCTCCCAACCGGTCTCTGGTAACTATAGATGGCGTTGGACCCAATACAAGATAGTGCTACACACCAATGAAGCAGTTAAACACATTGAACACAGCATAGCAAGAAGAAAATCAGGGCAAGATATATTCCCAATGGTTATTGCTCTGAATGTCTATAGCCCCCTACCGGCCACTTTTTGACCATGGATGACGTTGGATCCATTACAAGTTGGAGCTACAGGCTAAGAGTAGCATATAAACAAGCATTGAAGCAGGGCAAGATGTATCCTAACTGGTCGTTGCTCTGAATGTCTATGGCTCTCAACTGACTAAAAATGGCGTTGTACGCATTACAAGAAAGTGCTACAGAGCAACGGAGCAGTCTAACACAAGATAAGCATATAAAACAAGCAGAGATGCAGGACAAGACATATTCTGAATGCTTTGAATGTCTATGGCTCCGAACCTGTCACTTCTGACAATGGTTAAGTCCTTGCTTGTATCCATCACAATGGACACTAGGGACGTCAAGTACCCCCGTTAGAGTCGTCAGGCAGTTAGATGAGAGGTAGAAACTGACAGAAGTAGATTGGTGATTTGTTAGAGGATCTGGCTAGACAGACTAGGTAGTGATTTCTCTCTAGCTGTCTCACTTGGACAATTTCAGCAGCTCAATGGGAGCTATTGCGCAATGTATTACGAATGTTGGAATGTCAATTGCCCCCAATAGAACCGTCTGGTAACTGAATGAATGTATTACGAATGTTGGAATGTCAATTGCCCCCACTAGAACCGTCTGGTAACTGAATGATTTATGTTCATCGGTGGCAATAATTTGCTCGGCGTGTTTGTGGAACATAGTATTTCCAGTTGGTCCCTAGGCCCCCCTATGTCCTTTTGTTGCCGGAAAATGTTTTTGCCACATCATTTACAAGTATCGTGTGCCCGCACTTTAAATCAGTTAGGCTACCGTCACGTTTCCAAACCGAGACCCGACCGGGCTGTTTGTGAGAACGAAAATTAAAAATGTATTCGTAAAGATATGCACAAATAATGCCCACGACTATTCTCTTGAAGTTTTGTGTAATTTGATGTCTTTTATTACATACTTTTCGTTCCTGAAAGTGGCCCGACCGGTGATATATATGTAGACATTAGTAGGGAGAACGATGAGTGATGATCATGAGTTGGACCAACGAGGAGTGTATGATGAGTCCTGTCGTGGGTGTAAAAAAGCTTTTCCCAAAAGACCTAGCAACAATCTTAGTACATGTCAGAAGAAATTAGTTCATACCTCTCATGGGACTATTGAGGTAATTGGAAGTAAGTTTGAGAATGACAGCTTTGCAAAACCGACAATCTTTTGTTGTGACAACCTTTAGCTTAGCACAGTGCTCAAAGTGTGGATCTTATACACATCCTGTCACAGGGCCTCTTTACGCACAAATCGGCATGATGCCCCTAACCGCAGATAGGTATTCATTTTCATTTTTCATTTGGTGAGGAAATTGGTAATACGTTCCTTTCTCAAGAGTATATAATTGGGCCCCATTCGAACCCAGAACATTGACCACAAGACCGCTAATAAGGCTTTAATCTAATACATGTCCAAAGAACTGTTATTCTCTCTTGGAATAACTGACGTAATAGGAGGAAAGTTTGAGAACTACGGTTGTTGACCTTACACTGAGCACGATCTAAGCTCCGATGTTAACTCGCGCCAACGACAGTTATGAATGAAGTTAATGGGCCGCGGCTCGAATGTACATTTCAGAAAGCACGGACAAGGTCGTTTCTCAAGAGTCATAGAGACGTGTATATGATAGATGAAGCAGGGACACATCGTTTGTATTCTGGGATGATGTTCTCAAGAGATCCACGATCATTTTCAAGGGTGTGAGCCACTCATCCATTTTCCCACTTGACCTGAGAAGACATGAAGGACCAAAATAAGTTCAATCAGTCCCTATGACGCCCTTGTAGTGCTGAAATCTGTGAACTGTTGGCAATATTGTGTCACGGTGGCCTTAGGGTAGTTGACTCCGATCCCAGAGATACTGAGTCCGAATCCGTAACAGGTCTTGAACTTGTACCCTTGAGAAAAAGAACTTCAGTCAAATTTCCTAATTTGAAAATTAGTAGTAGGTGACAATCCCAGTTGGAGTGGATTGAATAAATCTGACTGTCCGGATATGTGCAGGTTGTAATCAAACCTGGTGTGCTACACTATGACGTGGTTTTCCGGGTATGGAATGCACACACACACAAACACAAACACACACACACACACACACACACACACACACACACACACACACACACACACACACACACACACACACACACACACGTGTGCGTTCGTACTACGACAAATTCTCTCATTTTTGTTTAGAAAGGCCCCACAGAAACCTTTGATGAAAGCACTGCCCCATATTGTAGCTCTTCTGTCGACATTATCTAGTTTGTTTTCGGATGTTAATACGTAAAAAAGGATTAATTGAATCATTGACACCTGCGGCCTAACAAACGGGATGATTCAGCGTTGAACAAAATCAGGGAAATCGGGGCAAATTTTTTGTATGACCCACCCACGTAAGTAGGCCTTGTGCTCATTCCATGAGCTTACAGTGATAATGAATTTGATACCATTGGATTGAAAATCACACACGCTCTCTATTAATATACAACACATTGAAATTGATGCAGAAACAACGGAAATATGATCTACCAAATTTGACATTCCAAACTTTTTGTGCCGAGTTTAGTGACAAATCGATAAGTTGACAAATGTTCTCCATAAAATCAAATTCTTGTCCCAAAACAAACCTATAGAGGTCCATATGCCGCAGGAATAACCGAATCACATCCGATCATTTCCGTGATTGAGGCAGCTGGGGGAATAGTGACCTGTGACCTTTATTGATTCGATTGAAGCGGGACAATTGGGAGGTGCGACTACCATTAATCAATTTTCTCACGGTTGGGTAAAAGAAAACATGATTAAGTTGACTCAAATAAGGATCGGTGCAGTTCCATTCACCTGTATTACCCCTGTGCCTATATTTTGTTTACCTGCTATGGACTCCCTTAAAGCTCAGCCCTTAAAGAACTTTCTTAGCTTGATACCTAAATAAGTATTTATGTATAGGGAAGTGTAGAGAGAAGGTACTTTGGCGAAAAGGGGTGACAGAACAAGTTTTCGCACTGTTACAATTTTGTGTGGAACCTTCATATTGGAACAGGCTTACTACCACCATTATTTAGGGCTGCACAGAGACGTTCTGTCTGATCGGAAATAAGTTGTTTTGATTCTTGATATGCTTTCCTTTACTGTGGTAGGATATATGACGAATATAAGTACAGGTCACCAGAAGACAAAAAAAAATATACATATAAATATACATATACATATAGAAATATCGCAGACCAAGTCTAACACATAAGTTCGGCTTCTTCTCGCTTCTTATTATCAACACATGCCTCAACATTGAACAGTACTGTTCATGCAGAATGGACCAATGGAAAAAAATGAGCATAGCCGCAGACAAGTTTAGAAAAATAGCACAGAAGGAGGACATGGATGAGTGGCGAAAAGCAATCTAAGCTCCCAGAGTTGATATGCGACGACACTAGGTCATTGCTGAACTTTCTTCCAACACAAAGGCATACACAGATAAATTTTTCACCAACCACTGGCGCCTTTATTAGGCTCAATACTGAACAATCACTTCAGAATGTTAACGTGCGAGAGTAACAGACACATGTGATCTTATATTTTTTATTAACACGTGACGTCAGCAACTGGTCAAATGTGCTAGGAAGTTTGTAACTCCCTCCGTCTCTGCTCAGTGATGACTTCTGGAACGAGACGGTGAATTTGATTTGAGCATTCCCTTGTATTGTAAGAAAGTTCTGCATTGTACTATGATTACTACATGAACAAAAATGAACTTCCATGTTTATCTTGCGATACTGCCAAAGACAGCTGATGTAAAAAGAATGTCTACGCAATGCTCTGCAAAGTATTGTAAAATATATATTTATCTTTTAAGGTGGAATATTCACCCACGAGAACAAGATTGAAGAAGAGGCCTTTAAGTTTGCTGTGATGTATGTAAATGAGATGATGCCCGAACTGCTGCCGAGAACCCGGATTGACTACATCATCAATAGGACCATGCTGCTGCCGGAATTCGTTGGCATACAAGCAGGTATCTGAGATATGAAAATATATTTCGCACTAGAAAACGAAATATAAAAAGGTGACGTTACGGTTTCCCACAAATGACATATATTTACGGCATATGTAGCAATTTTACCATTCATCAACCAAACGGTTATAAATGCGATAAAATATGATAGAAAACCAGGAGCATGGAAGCCATAAATGTATCAATATGTTATAGTTCCTCTCAAAGTGTACATAAAATACGCATTTTAAACATCCATAACGTTATCATCTGATTCTAAATTCACAGTTGTTGATTGATGGATAAAACAGATTTCTTTTGCAAGTCCTCTCCACAAAAATATTAAAACAAATGCAAAACAATTACATTGATTACGAATACAAAAGACGCAAAAAACTCATGGATACCGAAACCAATCAAAATTCAACAAGAGGTGCTGGCGATCACCCAAATATAAAATCGATAAAAAATATCAAGTGCTTTGTGAGTATGAAAATGATAATTTCTGCTGTGCTACATAAGGTGGTCTCTCACTGCACTTGGGCCACCGTTGTGTCGCTGCGGGGCTTGTAAGATTGCTCAACGAATTTAAGGGATAAAAAAACGAATTCTTTTACTTTTGTGTATTTTGTTGTCTTCGAAGTCATACTTTTACATAGTACGCAATATCTAAATTATAAAATCGGCAAAAATAGCACAGCAGTGTCGCAGTGAACGAACCCCGCAGTGCCGCACCGGTGTACATGCCCTGTGTGCCGTGCCCGGTTATAACCGGGATAGCGTATTCCCCCGAAGTAGCACCTTTGCGCGCGCGTAGCGCACGAACCCCGGAAGTTAGGGACTTCGGCCTTGTTCGGGGGGCTCTTTTCGGAGGTCAGCGGCCAACCCTGGAACTAATAGCATTTTATAGGGCTGAAACTCTGGCAGTTTAAGAGTTAAGAAACCACCATTGGTGAACGAATGAAGCATACTGAATCCAAATCGATGCCTCGTTAACAGTTTGTCACCAGGCTCGCTCCGGAGTGGTCGCCATTATAGGACCGGGAACCTCTTCCGGGGTAAAGTTCAGCAACGCCGTATGTTCCGGTCTCCACATCCCGCACATCGCACCGATTGCTACGGACCCCACCCTTGGTGAGGAAGAAGCTCGTCCTTTATGCTCATAACAAACCACACAACAACACACAAACAAATTTAAAAAGGCAAAGAAACGACTTGGTGTTAGAAAGACGACAACAGATTGTATTACACATAATCAAGATTGTATTTTATTTAATCAAAAGTCTAATCTAATCAAGTCACCCATTTCCAATAGTAAAAGAAAATTGTATCTCAACATTGCTAGTTATATACGTGTTGATCTATTAAAAAATCATGAATGAATTAACGAATGATTTATGCAATTGCATTGGTGACAATGTATGGCAATGTACGTGAACAAAAAAGAATGTCAGTTACTATATAACAAAATTCTAATTACTGTACTACATTAGGTGGTACCTACAGTAAACAGTAAAGCGAACAAAATATTGCCTATGTCTGTGATACTTTGCAACGTTTAATTGCTAAATGTCTTTTAGGAATGGTGCAGTTATTTTTAGCATGGCGTTCTAATGTGGTGATAGACCTAGGTGAATGTAGAGAACGACGCCGATGGCTGTACTTTTGGTTTTGTGTAGTTATTCGGATCTTCATTAGTGACTGATAGACAATGATGGCTGCAGTTGCCTATCCTAGACTAGGAGCCACTCTTAAAAGTCCTATTGCCTTTAGCCGGTGAATAACTTATACATTTCTCTATTTCCAGCCAACCCAGAGTTTTTCCCGTATCTACTCCGAATGTCTGCCCCGGACTCGGTGCAGAGTCGGGCCCTCGTGGACTTGGTGACGTATTTCGGGTGGACACATATGGCAATACTCACTTCTAGCGACGATTATGGTAAAATCTTATTTTCATTGACAAAATTTCAAAATAGAAGAAAAAGACAAATTGCACCGTACATTTACAATAGACTAAAAACCAGTAGATGATATCCAAACTAACGATAAGTGAAAACAATTTTTCACAAGACGACATTGTTATACAAAGGGAGGGCAGTGTGTACTGTAGTACTAAAACTTTCGTCAATGTATTTTATACTATGTATATAAAATTGTACCTATAGACTTGTCAGACTCATTAGGACTTATGATGTAATTTTTTATCTCTGTTATATGCGTTTTCTGACCCTTACATCTTCCCTCATGACCTCAATGAAAAGTGGCCTGTAGGCCGATTTAAGCCTTTATGAATAAACGAAGGTTCAAACAAAATGACCAAAAAGTTTTTAGTTGACGAAAGCAAGTGATGGGTACATGTATAGCTTTTTTTTCTTCGTCAGGTATCCATGGCTTAGTGGAATTTCAAGCGATTGCGGCCAGGAAGAAGTGGGGCATTGTGAGTGTCCAGCAGTTCCAGACCGGAAATGACGTCAAATCTGTCAACGCTACGTCACAACTGAAATACATAGTTGGAACAGGTACCTGTTTCTCATCATTGCAATTCTATTATGCGCTGTCGATGAGACTTAAATGTTAATCTGACTCGGGAATCTTTTCGTATAAGATCTTACAATAATCTTTCTGTAACGTTTAATGAGGCACCTTTGGAAGTTATTGCAAAGAGTAGCTGGTAGACTAAGTATGTCAATTCTATACTAGGTTAATAAAAAAAGAAAAATGTTATGATCCATTAAAAGATTTTCGAGTTGTCACATATTGATCCTCATTCATACCACAATGGCATAATCGAAATCATAACCTTCTTGTGGCAGGTAATAGAGTAAAATTTGTACACACTTTGGTCGTTATATTAGTTATACATACTGCTGCAATCCGATGTGTTAGCTAGGTCGGCCAAGACAGTGTCTGTGTCCAATGTCCGGTATAACTCTTCTTGGAGATTAGCTATGTTGCCTGGCATTCCAAAACTGTTTAAATCTGTTCTTCAACGAATTTTAAATTTTAAAAAAATTGAAATTTATTCCCTACAGGTGTCCGCGTGGTTATTCTGAACTGCCTGGCCCAGCATGCCACGCGCGTGTTACAGCAGGCAGAGCATCTCGGGATGACCCGCAGGGGCTGGGCCTGGGTCGTCACGGATGGCGTCACTACCAAGGTGGGTACGTCGATGTAGGCTTGACATCCAGGTAATAAGATATGCCAAAAAGCAGTTACTCAAGCAACTGGATATGATTTGGGAAACGGTCAAACGGTCGGAATCGACCAGTTTTCGTCAGTGACACTGGAGTGACCTGGAAGATACAGGTCTTTTATACTCAAACTATGAATGAAGACAATTTCAGATGTCCAATAGGAAACGTTGGAATCCAAATTGTCTTCAGTCTGAATTTGTCTTACAACGTTTCCTATTGGTGGCATGGTGCCGTGCACAGTTATTTCCGTGCACAGTTTTTGGCGACGCCTGATGGGCGAGCCTAATAGTATAGTGTGCGACCGTTTGCAAAGAATTCCAAAAACTGTACAGGAATGTCAGGAATTTTTTTTTCCCGCGTATCATGCCGCGCATCATGCCGGACTGAACCATTACCTCCACGGGTATGCTTTCCAGTCGCAGGGCACATACCGATACGTGTGCACAGCAGTGTAATCTCGCGAGGCGATTTTCGATTGATCGCCGTGCAAAATTGAGAAAAGCCTAGGACTTCAGACGTACCAGAATTGTAGTATGTAGTATGGTGGTCATGGAAATGTAAACATTTGAAACAGGGGATAAAAAATGTTGAAATATTTTCCTCGAAAAATGACCCGTGAGTCGTGGAAATCACTTCCGGGTTCGTTCGTTTGGAGTTTGGAAAGTTTGGTGGCCTACTTCACCCTTGATATCTTTGTTTCGAAAATGCAGACCAATGTGTGAAACAAGCATTGTTTGAGCTTAAATGATGTATAACATGTGGGGTTGTGAGATAGCGATGTGATAGTTACCTTCGCCATTAAAGAACTTATATTTTGGGTAGCGTTTGTATGTGTGTGTGTTTGTAGAAGACCACCATAACTCGAGAACGCCTGGATGGATTGTATTGATATTCGGTATGTGGGTAGGTCTTGTTGAGACCTGGAAACGATTAGATTTTGGGTCCCCTAGCGGCCTGTTACGGTACTGCAGCAGAACTTCCTGGTTTGATATCTCGAGTTCTTGACATGCTGCGGCTATGAATTTTAAGTGGTAGACAGCTCTTGGGCCCCCTAGCGGCTTGGTTTGAAACTGCAGGACAGGTTTAGTGTCAGACTTTGAAAGGGAATAACTCAAGAAGGGGTTGACGGATTGTTATGACTTTTAGTATGTGGAGAAAATGCTTTCATGTCATTGTGGTAAATGACGGGAACTTCATACTTGTAGCATTTGGGAGTTTTGTACAGGTGAACATCTTTGAACATTAATTATGCAAATGAGGTCCTTATTTGCATAAATTATCAGAAAAAGCGACAAAAGCCTCCTTTCTTAACATATATTGCGTACGTCTGTTTGGTGAAGGAGATGATCAAGTTATATAATTTATGCAAATGAGAGCCTTATTTGCACAATTAATGACAAACAGAATTAATATAGCAGTTAAGATCGAATCATTTCGCGAAGGTATGGGGTCGTGAAACTCTAGTTCAACATGTGTGACTTGCTCTAAGTGGTGCGCCGCATCCGGACCATGAAAAACGGCCGTATCTAGAGGCGTACGTGCGCGTATGACTCTACATCAGTTATCAATGCATAGCCGCGTAATAGGGCACTCAGTCAAACATATAGCATATGTAATTTAAAAATAGAGAAATATAGATAGACATAAAATAATACAAATTGTTATCTAATTTGCATAATAATTGAGAAATTGTTATAATGTCAAAGTGGTTGATGATGATAATTTGATTCTTGCAACATTTGGCAACTACGATATTTGAACGTTATCAGACATACATCAAGTAAATTAGTGTCTCATTTACATAAATCATTAGAAAATACTACAATAGTTTTCTTTGCTAAGACTTTGATATTTCTAGCATATTGTTATTTAGCTAGAGAAGATGATCAACTGATATTATTTATGTAAATGAGGGTCTGATTTGTAAAATTGATGAGAAGCATTTACATTATTAGTCCACCCTTCACTTACAAGAGAACCCCTTTTGACAGCAATGCTCTCTAAACATTAATCGTCAGGCGAATGGCATACGACTATTAAAACCCATTAACAACAATCCTTGATATTTATTAACAATTAAACCGTCGCCATGGCAATAATTTTATTTGCCACACTTTTTCCAACTGCTTAATTCATTGCCTTGAAGAGGTCTTATGACCTTGCTTTGAACAATTTCGTTAAAAAATGCATAGCAATGGGAATACATTTCAAATGGACTTATGACAAAATATGATCAATTTTTTGTTTTTTGTTTTGTTTCAGAACACCACGTACCTAAAGTCACCAGTCCCCAGCTATCTCCAAGGTCTGATCGGCACGGACCCTGACATCGCGCAGGGGACACTGCTCAGGGAGGTCCGGCAGGTGTGGGAGAACGCTGATCGGGGCCGGTTTCCACATGCGGGGCAATTCGAAGTGGAGGTGAGAAAACAAACAAACAAACAAACACCCCCCCCCCCCCAAAAAAAAAGTTCACGTCACCACGGAAAAGGCCACTCAAGGTTAAGGGTTACATTGTAACTGAAACAGCATCTCTTCGCCCTAGGTCAGAACATCATGATTGAGACCAGCCCAATTTCTCACTATGATTGAGGACTAACTGACCCAATAGGCGAAGTAGGGGTTACGAAGTTTGCTCGGGAGATTCTCTATCCCATTTTTGGCCGGAATAGTTTGATCCGCTCACACCGCACCATCGCAATTGTGGCGAGATCTTACAGTTACAATGTAAACCGTAACCTTGAGTGACCTTCAGGTCTTGTCATGTGGTGACTATTAAGTAGTAAAAAAAACTAAACAAACAAAGACCAAGAAAAAGTTTGTAGCAGTAGAAAGTTGCGTGGTGTCATTTGTAGAGTGTTGGGTTCGGAAGCAGAGGTCCCGTGCCCCGACGCTTTGCCCTTGGGAAAGGCACTTTTTATGACCTTCACTGTAAAAATTAGTACTGGTCGAGGAGGTAAAGTACTACTGCTACCTTCTTTTTTGCACTTTAGATATGGCACTGTTGAAATAAGTTATTAAAACTTGAGTGCAGTGCCACATTGTCTTAGTCTGTTCGGAAAAAAATATTAAGATATGATTAGTAAATTAGTAAATTTGTCTATTTAATTCGGTTGGGTGTGATAGAGGCACCTTACCTAGGTTTTAGTCTTCCTTGGTAGATAGAAATGGCATTAAATTAAATAATAGCCGCTATTCAGACACAAAATATCAATGCAAAAGAAGCAGATTTTACTCAGTCTAGTTCTACTGCTGGTGGAATAGGTACAAAACTTAAACATGTGTGTGTGAAACTCAAATTTTCGTATAATCTGGGTATCTCTGTCAGATTTACAAGCATATCAGTTATTTTAGGAACCCTTTGACATAATCGGAAATCTATAACTCAAATTAATTCTGTTTAACAGCCAGCGATATTTATCGTAAATATGCCTTCAGAATCCAGACATTTCAAGCGCAGCACCGTTTTCAAAATCCGATGAAAGAGCCGGGAATCTATAATTCAAATAAGTTCCGTGTCATCGCTATCTGTTCGGTTAAAAACATGGCTTTTTGATCCGGGGTTTCTAGAAGATTTGTGCCCCCGAAAGACGCTCAAGTAAACTATTGATTTTTGTTTGCTTGAAACCATCCTTGAAATACCACCGCATCGCTTCTGGTTAGCAGTAAAGCACCTGGAATTTAGCCAGATATGTTCATCGACCCATTCTGCAAGAACAACTATAACCGGAATGCTATAGCTAGTGTTACGAAAATGAAAACAGAACTAAAGTGGGTGTCACTTGAAGACAGAAAGAAAATGTCTACATTTTGAATAATGTACAAAATGACTCATAAACTTATTATTATACTGACTGATAAGTATCTAAAACCAGCTCAAAAAGAACAAAAACTGGTCACTTCCAAGTACCAAAATTACAAATCTAGGATTGACGTGTTCCGAAATTCGTATTTTCCCAGAACTTTCGTAGACTGGAACTTGTTATCGCCAAGCACAGTAAAGGGCACCTTCGCTAGATAGTCTGAAAGAAAAATTGCAGCTAGATGACAAGATGTGCAAAGTTAGGTGTAATAAGCCGATGAGTGTAATGTAAGCAGCTGCTTTCACCTCAGTTGCCTGCGAAGGAAGTGTGTTACGTCAAAGAGCAGTTATACCGGCTGTACTGATACAGATCCTATCTGTATTAGCCACATGGAGACAAATATTCCCATATTCCCCAGTAAAAGCACCAGTGAAAGAAACAGAGAGGTTGAAAGGCGCTACGAGTTTGCCTATCTACATCTACTTAGAGATGGCATTGACCCTACGTTCTGGCAATATCTTCGGTAATGACGAAAAAACCCAAGCGTGAAGTACAACAACGTCATGTTCAATGTTGCACTTGTCGTGCTTCCCACGAACTTGACCTACCCGAATTTGACAATGGCAATGGATGACCTACTTGTCAAGCAATTAAAGTCTTCCCGGATGGGTGGCCGTATTGGAGTCTCACTCCAATGACTATGCAGTTAGCCGATAATGACTTTTGTATGTTGAATCGACCATGGCTTTGTACGTGTTAGATACGCATCTTCGGGATACAATAGGGACGGAGATATTATCCTTGCCCACACAGAATATTCACTAGGTTGTAAATAGAGATGTAGAAAACTAGCTCCAATGCGTTTGCAGTCATCCGACAATGATGACTTTCTACCTTTCTACTACTAGTATGTTTAATAGACCATAAGACTCGTACGTGATAGATACGCATCTTTGGGCTACAATGGGGAGGGGGGTATCTGATCCTTACCCACATAGAATATTTAGGAGGTTGTATAGATGTAAAAACTTCGCTCCAAGGCGTTTGCAGTCATCCGATAATGACTTTGCAATATGTAGGATTGACCACGAGATGTGTGCGTTATAGTTATGCATCTTTGAGGAGGGGGGGATCTGGTCCTTACCCACACAGAATATTCAGTAGAGTGTAGAGATGTAAAATCTTCGCTCCAAGGCGTTTGCAGTCTTCGATAATGACGTTGTATGTTCAATGGACTCTGGGACTTGTACCTTTTAGAAATGAATCTTTGGGCTACAATGGGAAGGTGAGATCTGATCCTCACCCACACAGAATATTCAGTAGGTTGTAGAAAACTCGCTCCAAGGCTTTAGCAATCATCCGATAATGACTTTGTATGTTTAATAGGCCATGGGATTTGTACGTGGTAGATATGCATCATTGGGCTACAATGGAGGTGGGGGCGCAGGTTAGCTCTGGTTGCAACTGGAGCAAAATATAAGTTGTAAAGATGAAAAGATTACGGTGCACTCTAACCGCACTTGCGTCACGCCTGCGTCACTGCGGGGTTCGAAAGTTACTCAACGAACTTCAGAGATGATAAACGAATTTTCTTACTTTTTGTGTATTTTGTTGTCTTCTAAGTCATACTTTTATGTATTTTGCAATATCTAAATCATTAAAAATCGGAGAAAATAAAGAAACAGTGACGCAGTGAACGTACCCCACAGTGACGCAAGCTTGACGCAAATGCGGTGAGAGTGCAACTTTAGAACATTGTGCATTTTCTTTAGTAGTAGTAAAAATTCAACGACTTTGCACAACTGTAGAAGATGACGTTATAGAAATAAGTAAGAATACTTCTCTTTGGATACTCCTTTCCACTTGAGTGAGTTATGTTCAAAAGATTCAGTTTGGTCTTTATAGTTAAGTATAACTCAGGGCATAATCGACGGAGGCATTTATTGATTAAAGCAAAATGGGCCGCCCAGGGAGTCATGATGAACAATTATATCAAATACAACTGCATGATATTAAAGCAGCCCTATCTGTTATGAAAATTTTCATTTAGGTCTAGATGACTTGGGGATCGCCTTGGGAATCATAAGGGTGTTAATATGAGTGAAGCAAAAATAGTCTGTCTTACCCATTTTCTTGGTCAGGTTGAAAAGGGTAATTATGGCCTTCAATGTTTAGGTACGGGTTGGCATAAAGTGTTAAAGGTGGTATGTCACTGCACTTGGCGCACCGGTGCGGCACTGCGGGGTTCGAAAGATTACTCAACAAATTTCAGAGTTAAAGAACAAATATCCTTACATCTTGTGTATTTTGCTGCCTTCCAAGTCATACCTTTACGTATTACGCAATATCTAAATTATAAATCGGCGGAAATTACACAACAGTGCTGCAGTGAGTGAACCCCGTAGTGCCGCACCGGTACCCCAAGTGCAGTAAGGCCCCCTTTCCACTTGACGTTGATCGCGCTGCGCTCTCACTGCGACCTAAATAGGATATATGTAACCTACGCTTTCACACTGGGTATATCATACAAACGGTCAAACCGTAAAAGTGTGACTGAGAAGACGACAAAGCACACAAAGTGTACAATGATTTGTTTCTTTTCTGTAGAATTCGTTGAGCAATATGTCAAATTTTAGGTCGCAGATAGAGCGCGGTGAGAGCGCCGTCCTAGAGGAAAGGGGGTATAAGATACCACCTTAAAAGTCAGGGCATATCTGGTGGGAAGAATGAATAAGGCAATAGGGACCGCCAGGGGATGCATGAACGATCGGTGCCTGAAGCAGGAGAAGCAGAGGATACATCACCCGGGACCCTACGTGATCTAGGTCACGCTATCATAACTGATAAAGACATATGGGCTTGGCATGGGTTAGGTGTCGATGTCAGATTGGTGTTGTAAGTGCACAGTGTTAGAACAACGATAGAGTGGAAGTCATTGTGACATTGTGATCGTATCGTATATCATTCTCATTAGATAGGTCCCTCTAAACATTGTTGCATAAAGTGTATAATTAACAGTGCTTTACCACAAAACTAGCGGCCGAATTTGCTAACTGAAATAAAAAAGAGGCATCTTTAGTAGATATAGTTTTAAAAAAAACGGAGTTAGGAGTGCAATGGTTGTAACATTTGGTTTTAACTAATATAACCAACTACAGAAATGAATACACAAAAGCTGGTGGTTATATCGTAGATACGCATATGTTGTAAAGTCAGTTCATACTATACAACAAAACTAGCTGCCAAATTTGCTAACTAAAAAGACAATAGAGGTGACTTCAGTATATATATTTCAAGAACACCTGGAGCTAGAGGTGCAATTGTTGTGCGCAATAGGTTGTAACATTTGGTATAGTATAACCAGCTGCAAAAATCGACGTATTAAACCAAAACCGGCGGTCATACCATCAACACGCATAGCTACAGAAGCTGGAGTGCTACGCAATTATTTCGACCATACGGATTCAGGTACGGGTTACATGGCACCACAATCGTTGGTGCTTCAAATTAAAGATGTTGTCTTACATAAGGAAGCGGGTGAATCTCATCAACTCGTAAAATTGGAGGAGTCACGAGACAATCAGAAACAGCAGAAGGCATCGATTTTTCGGTAGGGTCCTAATATCGACAGGGTCCTAATATCGACCCCTGTTCCCCGACGGAGTTAATCAATAAGAGTTGAGACGTGTGCCATCGCTGTTGATAGAAGAGTAGAATCTGGTTCAGACGTAATTGCCCTGGTCATTGACACCTCCCGGATGACTGGACAAGCTACGGCTAATCTCATGCCAAACGTTCATAACACAAGGTAGAGCACTTCTGGACATCCTTTATGAGAGACGTAAAAATTTAAGATGACAATGTAGCTTTGAAATTTGGAAAATGGTTTGAATCTAAATTTTATGGGTTCGAATCCTTTCCGGGCCCCTCAGTATTGCAATCTTGAAAAATGTTTTCACTTGACTCATGATCATGTAAAAAGAAATACAGCATTACACCTTTCAACAACAGTTTACCTTTCATAAAAAAATTAAACATTGTACCTTTTAACACATTTGATGACAATGATCGCAGGTGATGTATAATCTTTTAATGATGGAGAAGTGTAATATTGAACATCCACAAATAAGATTTTAAACACTATTGACAGATTCTTATCCCGGAATGATGGTAGACTAAAAACGATAGACCCATTGATGATAATCATTAATCATTCATACTACATGCTTCATTTGACCACCCACATTTAAACCTGGAGATTTCTTGCCCTGGGTAAGAACAATAAGGAAGTGCTCCCACTGTGACTTGTCCAGCAGTTTGAATGGTGGATTGACCCCCATAACTACAGAAACTCATAAACATCCCAGACTGTCTGCCAGCTAGAAACAATGGTCAGAGATAGATTTGCATATTACTGGTCACTGATTCAAATATTATGTACTGGTTTTCATAGGAACATTATCAAATCATACAGAATGACCCAAAGTAAGTAACAAAGTTACATAATGCAAGGTTTCAATTAGATAAGATCATGTGATAATGAGATAATACTATCTGCAGTTATGGAAAAAACAACTTTCTTCAAATTTCAAATCATCCCTGTCAAAATTGTATCAAAGCACCTACTTGCATCTACATTTCGAACTTGAAAATGTCTTCCTTACAACTTATAGCTCTGATGAGTTGTGTGTGTAGAAACATGACCTGTAATACTTGATTTATAGTAAGAGATCAGTATAGACCTATGCTCTGTAGAACTGTACAAAAAAAAAAACCGCCAGCTGATGTCTGAATAGCAACCCAGTGTTGTCATTACTTCATATTCTGGGCTAAATGTTCTTCAACAAGGTAATTTCTCTATGATGTGTAGTCTTACTTCAATTTCTTATCTGTTGTCACTAGATTTCAAACATGATTTGAAGAGTAACTTGTACTTTCTCTGCCAGGCCACCACTGATGTTAACTGCACGGGTGCCTGTAGAATACTGAAGGCCATAGTTTATATTATCTGGTCTTTATATAGTTTTACCAGCCACTTTAAGTGGGTGCATTTTTGTGCACTCAGCAAAAGTCCATTTTTAAGATATTTCGTTTCCCTGCAACCATTGTATTGTTCGGTTCAAGTTCTAAGCATCGTCACAGTGCCTTTAATATACTCTTGTAGTACATAAACTAAAATAACGTATACGCAAGTAGAAATATCAATGTTTTTATCTCTTTTCAGTCCAACTTCGGTCAGTTCTTCGATGCGGTGCTGGCTATCGCGCATGCGCTGGACAACATATTCCGGGACGGACACCACATAGAGGAGGAGAAGCTGGACTGCTGTGAGGAAAAACGACCCTGGAAGTACGGCAAACTGGTCTTGGAATATCTCAAAAAGGTCAGGAGCCTTTCTCACTGCTTCTTACTTAAATTTAATACTTATTCAAATGTCACCACATGAAAAACTTTACTTTTTGCATAAATAGAACTGAGACCAGAGTTCTTCTCCGTTGGTAAGAAACGTCACCGTTCATGCAAGGAAGACTAACTGAGAATTAGAAAAACTACTATAACTGAAGTTGATTTTCAAGATAACCTTGTAGTTTCTGTACCTCAATGAATAGTGATAATGATATCTAGCAGTAATATAAAAGACAAAATCTTCCCAAATATTGATACTTTTTTCTACAGTAAGTAGGTATCACGTAGATACAATTGTTTTTTGCAAGAAATATTCCAACGAAAGGATGTTGGAAAGTGAGATCGTGTTACGATGGTTTAAATCTATTTCAATTTCTCTGTTACTAGCACCCTTTGCGGAAACACAAGCATACGCAAAGGTCACTAATTACGTCATGTTCGAACATGACGTAATCAGTGTTCTTCTTGGAAATACCTTCGATCATTCCCAGGTTTCACTTATCATCTGTGCCATGTGTTTTGTTTCCAGGTAGAAGAGGACGGAGTGATGCGGCGGCTGCGGTTCTCCGGACACGGACATCCGAACAACCCGAGCTACGGGATCATGAACCTGCTGTGCAGTGGCTGGAAGAAGGCAAGGCAATAGCAACCTTAAAAGAAAATTAAGAATAATAGTTTATTGCCAACCCTTGCCATATGGCTACTCTATTGCAGGTAGCATGAAGGGGAGACAGACAAACAGCATAGAAAATGTCTACTTTAGTCTAAAAGCTAACTCTAAAATCTAAATTGTAAGTGATAAAAAGATTTTCTTACATTTTGTTTTATTCACCTCGACTATTCTGATAAATCATGTGACGGAGAATGAAGATAGACGAAGATAAACGTAAACTAAATGTTCTTACTGAAAGATTACAGTCTTGCTATCTTATGAGTCCCTGTTCACATGCTGCATGAGGATTGATTGGGCTTTGTCTAAGTAAAAGTCACACTTTAGTAGACAGGTTTAAAGCAATCCAATACGACACGCAAAGTTTATGTTTCTGATTTGCAAGTAAAAAGATGAGAAGATTTAGAGAAATAAGAAGGTAATACCTTCTTCCAGGAAATGGAAGTTTCAGTCCTCACCAACTCGGCCCATTACTATTCAGACCAACTCGGCCCAACACCGCACCCTTACTCTGGCCGAGTTGATAAGGATGTTGCGCCGAGTTGACTTTGGTGAGTTGAGTTAAGGACCGAATCGTATCCTTGCCCCGGATAGTCCAGAGTCTTTATTGACTTTTTTTCGTCTTGGCTTATTTCATAATCTTTATCCATCTGTAGTATCTGGATCAGCCATGTGGCAGAAAATCAAGATACATAAGTTGATATAGCTAAAGTTTTTTTTTTCTCAAAAAGATGACAGATCAATGCTTTGGTAAATACGACTTAGTGGGCGTTGCCTAAAGTTAGTTTGCTAATTTGTGGTATGCACTACTTGTTGTGCCAGTTTACGTTACTGAGAGGTAAATAACGAATTATCGAGGAACCATGAGCCTGATTAATTAAAGTACTAATCGAACCTAAACCGACAGATTTAGAGTTATCTAAGACTACAAAGCTTATTCCTTCTGATTTGCAAGTGCAAAAGTGAAATACTAGAGATAAAGTTAAGGCCTCGATAATGACGTGAGGGATTCTTTCATATGAGATTTAGCAATCCCGGTTGGTGGGCTTTCAAGTATAGGAAACAACACTTTAAGCAGATTTTGTCAGAATTTCTATTCGACACGCTACGCCTTCCATCTCGATTACGGTGCAATAAATCCTCGGCAATAAAAGACTTATCTATATCTTACACATCTTGTTTTAACGGATGTCAATGCATCAATCCTCGTCTTTGTTTTGCGTGCTTCAGAATAACCTGAAGGACATAGAAATTCATCTTCATGACTGCTGTGCCGGAAATAAAAGACTGTAATGGACTTTATAATCCTCTAAAACAGGGTTTTTACGTCTACTACGTTTCTCTCAAGATGAGGGGTTAACTTCCGAATTAAATGTAGATTGTGGTAATGAATTGTATGTCATGCTTTATTTATGGCGTTCCTCGATCTTTCGCAGCTTTGTTTCTATATCTAGCAGTACTTTTAAAGCCTTCCTTGTAGAACGTTTAGTAGAAGCCCCTGTGGCGCCCATCATGAATAAAGGGCCCTAGACGTGTTGCGGATACTAACAGATCTTCTAATATACTTTTTTATAAGGTCACAGAGTCATAACGTTGTTTGATCTTTTTTTGTTGTAAAATACGAAATATTAGAGTCTTTGAAGATAGCACCTTGGTTATTGCACAGGTGCCTTAAGTTCTTAAATGTAGCTGTGTTATTTGTTTGATGTGGTTTTGCCTGATTACCTCAGTGAAAACAGATATGTTGTTTTCAGTCAGTCTGTTTGTGTTAGTGTTTGTCTCTAATTAGCCAGGGTTCAAATGTGTTCCGTCAGCTTAGGTTGGCTCGGGCCAAAATTTGTTCCCGAAGAGTGGAGCACGTAATATATGTAAAATAGACATGGAAATGTGAAATGGATATGTGTGAAACGGACATGTTTGTGTTACGTTTGGTCAAGAAATTTGTAAAAAGAAATATTTGGTGCCACGAGGTCTTTTTGTTAGGTCGGCAGTTTGAGCAAAGGTAGGATACTGACACTGGAATTAACACCCTCTAAATTTTCGGGTGAACTCCGTCGACCTTGTTTACAAAATAAACGACCCCTCCTTTTTCCAGCAGTGACGTCATGAGCACACCTCTTTTGCAGGGTGGGGTCATAAGTATCAGAAAGCCTATGTCGCCCCCTGTCTCTGTTGAGAGTGGGCCAGTGGGCTCATGATGTACACTGCCTTCTTCACGCCTTTTTGTGTATGACTATCCTGTAGGTTGGCAGTCGGAGCGAGGACACGAGACTGACTTTTCATGCACTAGGATGATGTTGAATATGGATGAAATACAGATAGCACTTGAGATTGCCCTCTCCATGTCTGAAGCCGTTAGCGATAGTTGTTCTTGTCTAATGTAGTATGACTGATGTTATGTAGGTTGGCAGTTGGAGCGAGGACACGAGACTGAAAGCCGTTAGAGATTTTATTTTTTCATGTCTAATGAAGTATGACCGAATGTTCTGTAGGTTGGCAGTTGGAGCGAGGACACGAGACTGATCATGCACAACCCGCCCGTACGGTTCATGGGCGGGGCGGACAGTGTGGTGGATTACGTCAGCGATCTGATGAACAGGACCCTGAGGGTCGTGACGATAGAAGAACCACCCTTCATCTTCTACAGCGAGAAGGACGAGCACGGGCGGCCAAGGAAAGGGAACGATAGATTTTATGGTGCGTTTCTGTCTAGTTGCATTTGCCTCTTTTATAGGATTATGAGTTTGAGTTCATGTTACAAAATTGAATAGATTTACGGAGACTTTCCATAGAATGTCCTTTGTCGTACATTGTGCACCTGTCGTGCGATGGATATCGTATACGTTTTAGACCTCTATGAAATACACGTGTACTACATATTCGTTTCGAACGCGTATGTCATAATGACGAGTATGTATGTCATAATGACGAGTATGTATAATGAAGCCCAGTAGGTGTTATTATCACAGTCATAAGGAACTTGACCTTTTCAATGTCACATTTGAAAGGTCAATATTTGAATGCCCTGATGTCTCTAATAACGTCACTGCATGTTTACAACATTACGAGTAGACGTGGAACCCGTCTGAACTGCGCATCGAATATGGCTAAAATGGGTTTACCTGTTCTCGGCTACTTATTATGGCCTGTGTCAATGTAGAAGTGATTTTGAAAAGTCAAATGTGAACGGATCTTCTTCGTAAAGGAAAGGGTGGCGCGCGTATGAAATAAGTATGTATGTGGATACGGCCTGTGGATAATCCTTCAGCAGAAATACATTAAGCATGAAGAAACCAAAAACCGTTGCCATGAAAAAGACAAGTCCATATCTATGTGAAACAGCTTGCCTAATGGAATATGCCATTTTCGACAGGAGCTTCTTATGTTTAAATAAAAACCACCTATCTTTAAATACGTATGTTAACGAATGAACTTAATGTAGTATCCAAATATGTTTATCTATTTATTTCCTTGTTTTGTTTGTTTACAGGATTCTGTAAGGATATGCTGGAACACTTCAGTAAACACCTGGGGTTTAAGTACGAGATGTACATGGTGGAGGATAAGAACTTCGGTGCGAGGGATCCGGTCACAGGGAAGTGGAACGGGATGGTGCGAGACCTTGTCGTTAAGGTAAACATTCCCATTCGATCGTCATCATTTCGTTTTAGATTCATCCTCTGTTCCTTGACTGGCTTCTCGGCGCGTTGTCAGCAGCTATTCATGTTAATATGCGGCCCATATATGTTTTGGAGCTAGGTACTGATTCGTAAACGCCTTGTGCACCCTCGGTCTCAAATGTATTAATGGTTTTAATCAGACTTCTCCTTAAGCATAGATACCTGATATATGTTCACGATCGAATGTCTCCCGAAACTGTTTGGAAATATGCTTTTGTAAGCAGGCACGGGCGTAGGCCTTCCATTTGTGATTTTACTATGTTTTACTGCAATTATTGCTACTATCATCATGTTGGTGACCATACAAATATCTCTGTATCCAAAAATAATTTCATCAGATTTGCAGAATATAGGATATTGGAAAACTCTTGTACGCAACCAGGATTTACTTACTTGCTTACGTTTCGGTGTTTATCAAACCCTTCCTCAGAGCTTCTGACTGGAGTTCTGCTTCTCGCCGCTATATGTAGCATATGTATATGATGTAGGTGGCACTTTTGCGTCGAGAACACAATCTTAAATATGGCCAAGTACATATAGCGGCGTGAAGTGAAAGTTATTGTTTTGCCTTTCCCAGAAAGCTGACGTCGCGGCTGCATCGTTCACCATCAGCTACGAACGGGAGCAGGACATCGACTTCACCAAACCGTACATCGACATCGGGCTGACGTTCGTGCTCAGTAACCAGATAGAGAAGGAGGATCGTCCGTTCAAGTTCTTAGACGTCTTCGAACCCAATCTGTGGCTCTTCATTCTCCTAAGGTAAACCGAGCACACCTGTGTAATTGACAAAATCTAAATAATGACAACAATCAAACGTGTACCAAAAAAGCACTTCTACATAAGGACCAAATAGCCATAGGTATACAGTCAAACCTGTACAAGTTACCACCTCTACATAACGACCACCTGGGCATTGATATACAGTCAAACCTGAACTAGTAATCACCTGTACGTAAGCACCACCTTACCGTTGATTTACAGTCAAACCTGCAGTAGTGACTACGTCTACATAACGATCACCTGGACAAAGATATATAGTTAAACCTTAACTAGTGACCAACTCTACGTACTATACAGAAGGACCTCTACAGAAGGACCTTCCCATATCTACAGAAGTATTAAGAATCATGGGATATTGTTGAGTTCCCCACACAACCAGTAACGTCTCACCTGCTTTTGTTTCTATGCCTATCGGGCATCTTCCTCAGAGATTATAATTGGAGTGCTGCTTCTTGCCGCTATTTGTAGCCGATGTTTGCGGCGCTTTAAGGCTAGAACTTGTGGAAAAGAAAACTCCGATATCTTATGATCTACCAACATGGCAAAACTATTTTAGCTTTAGAAATCCTGTTTATGTTGACCGCTTGTCCACATAGACAATAGTTTATCGGTCATCTGACTGGTTTTAAGCTTCTGGGACACTTTGATACAGAACTGTAGATGTGTAGATGTTTTTTTTAATAGAAAGTATTTCATGTTCTGTGCAGCACGCTGGCGGTCTCCTTCTTCATCTCGTTGGTGAACAAGTTGAGTCCGTCAGGTTACCATGGACACTTCGTCCAGGAGGAAGAGTAAGTATTTTTTTCAGTAACAGCTATATGTTGGTGGTTATGGCTAGCTGAGGATTGCGCGTAGCCAAGTTTTCCGAAAAAATAATAACGCACGAATGTTGATAGTTTTGGGGCATTATTGGACATAGGGTGTCGCTACTGCGCTATTTGTCTTACATAATTTGGTAATGGCTTGCTGACGATTATGTGCTTATTGCTACCATGTGTTAACAAATTAAAGAAACGCCATGCACAGATTTTGATGGTCTAAGGTGTGTGTTTCACTGCTAATGCAATGTACTTACATCTGACTACTTACTAATACATATTAGATACATGTTGCGGATAGATGTTAGATTCAGTTGGTATTTACAAAGAAATATTGTTGATGTTGGATTGATTTTGAAAGGCTGGTCGAGACACAAAAAATAAGACCATAGGTCATGTAAGAATTCTGTACTTACAACCATCTTTAAGCTTACCGAGCAGGTCCCTAGGGTAGCACGGGTCACGAACGCCATCTTGCGACATGTCTCTCACTTGCAGGCCTGAGTTAGTAGAAGAGGAGGAAGATCCCGAAGAGATCCAAGAAAAGAAGGAAGAAATGATCGGAATGATGAGTTTGGGTAACGCCTTGTTCTTCGCGGTGGCCTCCCTGCTTCAACAAGGAGGGGATGTGTACCCAAGAAGTACGCCAGGTTAGTAAACGTTTGTTTTACATTCATACAGGCTGACCTTGTTAGCAGAGGAAGAAAAACCGGCAGAGATAAAAGAGAAGAAAAAGGAAATGATCGGGATGATGAGTCTGAACAACGCTCTGTACTTTGCCGTGGCCTCTCTGCTATTCCAAGGAGGCGACATTTTGCCAAAGAGCGGACCAGGTAAGTGGGTCAACTATGTCTCACAAACAACGCACATCTGTCAGTTGGCGAAACACTAGTATCAGTTTGCTTCTTTACAGTAGTCACGATACACACACATACTGGAATATAGAACTTGGTCGGTCTTGCAAGTACAATCAGTCATTTGCCTTATTTGCCATAATTTGCACATTATGTCATTTTGCAACAAGCAAATGCATTATTATTTTACCGTTTTTGCAACCTATCCTTTGTAAACTTACTGTCTATATGCTTCTAGACATTGACATTATCCTGTATCTGAGCAATCGTTTTGTATACGACATACACAGCACAGTGATATTATCAGGGTCATCAGGAATTCCACCTCTACGCGTTCAAAGGTTATGACCTTAGAATCCCGATGATCGCAATGATAACACCACATATATATATGATGATACTCTACATGTAGATCCTGTACACACAGTTACGACTAAAATCAAGGAGGCTAAACTTTTGAACTCCTTTCTATAATTTAGGCATCATCATAATAGATAACCTCCGAGTCTATAACTGATATCTCAACTTGTTATTATTCATATTTCCAACTGTATGTTTTCTGCAGGTCGGATCACAGCGTCCCTGTGGTGGCTGGTGACAGTCATCATTGTAGCCACGTACACGGCTAACCTGGCGGCCTTCCTCACCGTCTCCCGGATGGACACGGACATCAACTCTGTAGAAGATCTCGTATCTCAGGTTTGATCACATCTAACGCACATTTTGTTACTTGCCTTAGCCTGGATGCCAGACTGTTTCCAGGGCCTACACAAGCCAACTCTTGGCTCCAGGGTTAACATGCCCCCTGGAAAATTAATTCTACAACAGGCCTCTCTTACACCCCGCACAAGGGCCTGGCACCCAGGCTATATGTATATTCACCTGGGACTTCAAAAACATGTTGTCCTGCGTTGGGCGAGGGGGGGGGGCATGGTTGGGGGATTTTAGTGGCGACGGTTGGTTTCCTTGTTGGCAAATATTACGTGTGAGAAACATAAGATCATTAGAAGATCTTGAATCTCAGCGTAGTAAAACATGTAATGCAAGACCGCGGAGTATCATAACCTATAGGCCAGTGAATATGTCTAACTCTGTCGTCAATCTCATATCTTCAAGTAGTTCGTAGTAGAAGCTTTACATCTAGATAGCTAGCTGCAAAGTAAGGCAAAGGAGACTTGGTTTTAGACGATACTTTGTTTGGTTAGAAAAACTGTGTCTCCGTGCATTGACAATTTTTTAATATAGTATTGATATTTGTTTTCAAATGTTTACGCAAGTCTTTAATGTGTGTACACCCCCAGAAACTCGTCCAGTATGGGACGGTACAAAACAGTCAGCCCCTATCGTTCTTTGAGTCATCCAGTATCCACACATTCGAGACCATGGCTCGCTACATGAAGGTTCACAGCACTCTGACCATGAGCTCACGAGGTAAGGCTATTTGAATAATTAGGTATTTGACCCGTAAACTTAAAAGTCAAAGAGTAAATACCTGATGTCCCAAATACTGTCGCTGTGTGAAGACATTTCTAAAGACCTACATTGTAATAGTGACGTGGAAAGAGAACAAAGTAGAAACCGAACGAGCTTGCTGTCCTGATACGATTTTTTGTTGTTGTTTTGAGTGGTAGATAGCTTTGACAAAGATAAAGTGCTGTATGTTTCACTGCAAAAGTTCATCTGTGTTGGTAGAAGTCATTCTGGAACTAGTTTAACTGTAATATCCAACACAAAAATTGGACTCACCCAAATTTTCGACTGAACAGCACTAGTCATTGTCAAGGAATGAACAATCCACTGCTGCCGTGACGTCACACTTTGTAGAGAGAACACGTGACTTAGTTAGCAGTGGATCATAAGTTGCAGGAAGCCTATGACGCCCGTCTTTGTTTAGGTATTGTAAAGCTCTGATGTAGATGGTGGGTGGGTCTAATTTTTGTGTTGGATATTACAGTTAAAATAGTTCAAGAATGCAGGTATGTTTACTTCCATTCACACATTCATTCGACGTCCCTTTTACTGTTTCCAGACGGCATAGAAAAGGCGCGTGAGGAGAGGTACGCGTTTATCTGGGACAGCGCCGTGCTGGACTATGTCGTCAAACAGCCTCCTTGTAACCTCCGCACAGTCGGCCGTCTGTTCGGGAAGATCGGCTTCGGATTCGGCCTCCAGAAAGGTTCCGCCTACACCGATGCCTTCTCCATCGCTATCCTGCAAGCCAGAGAATCAGGGTATTTGGATAAGTTGAAAGAAAAATGGTGAGTTGGCCACGTTTACAAAACATGTACAATAATTGACATAAGAGTCAAGATTTAATCAATTTAAAATACTGCAGTTGTATATCGCACATTGTATTTTCATAATTTTCAATGATGATTTAAACACTATCTTCTCTTAAGATCCCTGGTTCATGATTGTGTTGTACATATTGTGCATATCTACTATATTCATGTTCTGAAATTTGAACTACCTGCCAAGCTTTTCATTGCGTCTGCTTTGATAACTACAAAATGCAATTGGGGTCTACATTTGATGTAGTAAGTGTATGGTGGTCTTTTCCTCTAGTTACGTAACTGTGTGACCTGAAAACATTCGAGTTAAGAAGACAAACAAACTTAAAAAACCTTGACACGGTATGTTTCGGTAAACCTAATTCTTGACAATATGCAACGGAGAGATTTATTCATTGCGCCCGCTACATATATAATGAGCACAACACAGCGTCTTGTTGTGCCAGTGGAAAATTTCATCAATGTAACTTTTCTATGGGTGACGACTCAGTATCGAGATCAATACAGGAAAGCAATGTGACTACAAACTTTTCTGTAAAGATTGATACGGTTCCACATTGTTGTTGCAATTTTGTGCCAATGCTTTCATCTCACGTTTTCCACCATGTAAGCCTTCAAAGTTTATTCAAAATGAAATGTAATCTATTATTTTTTGGAAGTCACTACGATCAAATCTCTAGTCTAATTTGCTGCAATGTTATACTGATGACTCTGACCGCCAGGTTCGGTGGTCCTTGCGGCAGTCCCGATTTGGAGTCAGAGCGGAAGGACTACACGTGGCACGCCTTCGTCGAAACGTTGAAAAGTCTTCGGGGAAACGATCCTTGTCGGAAAGTTGGGGATCGGTCAGTTGGGTCTGGGGGACAAACACTTGGCACAGCACGTGGTGAATTTCATTTTGGGACGATAAATGATTTTTAGTACATTTTTATCACCATTTCTTAGCACAAACAAATTTGACACATTTTTCTTGTGGTGCTATACACTGGAAATGTATGTACCAGTTCTTGCAAGTGCATAGTAAAACATAGGAGACATACGTGTAAGTTTATATAGTTAGTTGACATAATCGTACCAAAAACAAATTCTTGTGCTAGCCATTTTTAGACATATGGGTTTGGCTTTAAAAGTGTTTTTTTTCAATTTCACTTTTTAATTCATTTTAATCGGCAAGTCTGTGATTTAAGTGAAAAGTGGCCATTTCTGTTTGCTGGTGAACATAGGAGTGTTGGGGTTCTTGTAGGCCTCGGTGACTTTTTTTAAACAATACTGTTCTTTCATCTTGCAATTGGTCAAAGGAGCAATCGGTAATAAAATGAGTTTCGCTATAAGAAACTGGACTCATATGTAAGCTTTAGACAAGGACAAATGCAAACATATATTCAATGCCTTTTTGCATTTCATTATTTACATCAACAATTATTTTCCAATCATTCCGAAAGGCTCGCTCGTGCTGCATGCCAATGTTTGTTCCACAGATCAACAGACCGTTTCTGGTGACAAAGCCCCTGTTGTAGTGCTGCAGCACCCCCTAGCGAAAAGTATTAACCTTGCAGGTAGTGGTGTGGTGTTCAATAGTCCTACGGCAAAAGTAGATAGCCTTTGTTACGGAATACCAGTGACACTCTGGGACCCCGCTAGTGCATGCATTTATAAGCAGTTGTCAAGTAGATCTAGGAAAGCTCAGCGTAAAGAACCCTGCCGACTTTCCGAACAAAACTTAAACAATAGACCGATCCCGTATCTCTAAACCCTCCTAGAAATTATAATCATCAACACCATTTCGCCTAAGTCACCCGGGCAAAGTTTTTTTCGACCTCTACTTAACCTTGATACATCTTCGGCCAAGCCGTTTTTCAAGATTTCAAGGGTGATGTCAATTCTTGCTCTCGATGTGTTTATGTTTTCTTTAATATTAGAGAAACTAAATATACAATTAGTCCAAAATAAACAAAATTAGTAAATAAAACGTTTTCCGTACAGAACCAAAAATGTTTCTATCTGAACAGAAGTTTTAGTGTCTGTTATACCTTCTTCAGGACAATACTGACTGGTTCTATTTCTAATGACTCAAATTAAGAAAAATCAACAGAAAATGGCTTTGGTTTCAAGCATTTTCTTATTGGCTTAGCTGCTAACTTTGATTGGCATTCGGGATCGGTCTATAGATTTTTTTAAATGTAACCCAGAGTGAACTGGATTCCGACCAAGGCTGTCACGTGACCTGTTCTGAAAGATGACTCTCGTTCCCTCCTCGTCCCCAGGTACACTGGGGAGTGTCACGACCAGAACTCGGCCACGACGGTGACCAATGACAAGATGGACGTGTCCAAGCTGCTGGGGGTGTTCTACATCATCTATGTGGGGATGGCGGTCAGCGTGGTGGTGCTGATCGTGGAGTGGGTGGTCGCGTGTATGATGGCGGTGGACCAAACTGACCCAGAGGTATGTAAACAAAGCCTCCGTCGTAGTGTTGCAGCACCCCCTAGCGATTATTGTTCACCTTGCAGGTAGTGGTGCTGTTCAGTAGTCCAACGGCAAAAGTAGATAGCCTTTGTTATGGAATACCAATGGCACTCTGGGAGCCCGAGAGTGCGTGCCTTAGTAGGCAGTTGTTCAAGTTTTACCATATAATCCTTTTTTGACATGTGAAATGTAAAATGTATGGTCAAACCTGTACAATTAACCATTCCTACAGAGGAACCATGTGGCAAGTGATACAACAAGGGAAAAGGAATGCCCTGTGAAGGTCTAAAGTTAGAATGGTAGATCGTGTGCATAATAGCGGTGAACCAGACTGACCAAGAGGTATAATAATATTACTTTGACATGTCAAAAGTTCCTGCTGCAAAAAAAAGCTAAAAGGGAACAAAAAGTTACAACACGTCTTATTCATAATTGAACACAATCTGCCATCCAAAAAAACATGACCATAGCATGTGCAGGACAATATACAAAACCGGATTTTATGCTGAAGTAAAGCCTCCAGGATTCTCAAAATGCCTCCATCTCTTGTCGATACGTGGTTTGGTCCTTTAACGAGTTTGAGGTGTGACTCTCCTCATACACGGATCTTTACCTGGGTAGAGTGAGAAAATAGTCGTTAAGCGCCTTTCTCAATGGCAAAATACTGTGGCCTTATTGGGATTCCATCTCATAGCTTCTACATTTGAAATCTATAAACCCTAACTACCTTGCCTCCTAGATACGATTTTCTTCCTTTTTACTAGGCTCCCAAGACCTTTCTCGAGGCCTTCAGAAGACGCCTGACGATCTTAGAGCGCGACATCGAGGAGAACTGGTTCCCGACCCTCGCCAAGCGGCGGAGGAAACAACAAGAACAGAAGAACAACGTCAAGAAGAGATCCTTCAGTCGAAGCTCCTCAAAATCCGGCGACTTTAAGAACTCGCGCTCTGCCGGGAGTCTCAAGATCAACGGGAACTTGCCAGATACTGTAATAGACACCAGTACTAAGGTTTAGACAAGTTGTGCGAAATTTGGACCTTTTTTTTGATACAGCAATGGTATACTGTATTCGAATAAATTGACATTGTAAAGGCATTTTACACTATTTCCGTACACAAAGTAATGCCCTACCAACAAGCTTTTAATTGGTCTTCTGACAAGAAAAAATACCGCATATATGAGAACCCATCAAACATCCCTATACCGAGACGGGGGCCGATACCTACAACCGGAACCTTTGACCCATTGCTGACGTCACAGGTTATTCCGTTCAGGTCACGTGACATAGAATTTTGGTCATTTCAGCTTGACAGGATTCAGAGGACTGGTCGAAATCTTGTTGGTGATTGTTTTACTTCGTGTACGAAAATGGCGTATAAAAAATCTTTATAATGGTATACAGGTAATGGGTGGTCTTTCCCCTGCAATTTTGATAACTTCATTGCAGTAGTTTTGGCAAGGGTAGCGAAGATTATATCTAAATTAGATCTTGAATGTACATGTACGAGATAAACTTGATATGATATGGCTCGTCATTTCTGTAGTCATACAAAGTTATAGAAAGAATATCTTAAAATTTAAGGTATTGTGGTCTATATTCTGCATCAGATACTGCGAAGCGTAGGACATTTTGCCGTTTTTTTTAAACTTAAGGACTTGGTGAAGTTGATACATCAAGATAATAGATATTTCACGGAATGATCTGTGGCCTAATATCATTGGAATCAGGCACTTGGTATTGCTACTGCTTTTATTCTATAAAAGATGTTTAGGCTAGTACATACTTGACTTGAAATGCCTTTATTTGGTACAGAATCAAGAAAGTAAGTCTGACAAAAGATGCAAAAAAAGTGTGATAGATATAAATGTCTGCCTTGCGTAGTTACATCAGCATACAGCAATTCATGTTCTTTTTTTGTAAAATTAAGAAAGGCACAATTCTTGTTTGAAACATAATACTGGTGGTCAGTTGCGAAAAGGTAAAAAATCGAGCTATTTGAAGTGATTGTTGGTCAGAAAGAAAAGTAGATGCCTAATGACTCTTGAACATTCCCTTGTTGTACCTAAATAATACAACTAACAGTAACAGTAACAGTAACGCATTACTACTAGGTACTACTAACATCACTAACCCACTATGTGGACAGTGATAAGCTATTTTATCATGTAGTAACCAGTTATCATAGTTTGTATAACGTCGCCTAAGTTTATCATTATGATAGTAAGCTAATTCGTTGTGTGATAAATTATAGGTTATAGGTCAAAGTTGAAGGCCAATGTATTCTTTATGTATTACCACGGGCATTCAACTTTGACCTATTACTCACAATGCAGCATACTGCGCATACGCACTTCCAAACGCGACCTAGCTTATATCTGCACCCCATGATCAGGTATTGTAACGTGATAGTGTCATTAATTATGAAATCAGTCAAAGAATCAATCGGCAAAATGCACAGTTTATTACACATAGAAAACAGTTGAGGCACAAACTGTATTTATTTCAACTTGTATATTCTGATGAGCAAAGAGGCAAAATAATGTACATTCTGCTGTGGAACGTTGAAGATTCTACCTAGCTAAACCATGGCTATGAATTGTTCTGAATGATGAAATAAAGATATTGCGAATACTCTTATTTTTTTGGTCGTTTTATCTACTCTGTCTTCCAGTGTTTTCTTGTGCCATTTTGTAAAACAGATGCGTTTGATTGCGTTTATTTCGTGCAATTATCCGGGTTCTGTCACAATGCAAAGTTATCCAGCCTAACAGGACCGGGTTGGAATTTTTGACTTCCGTGCGATAAACAAAAGTGTGCGTAATCTGTTGTGCAAATAACTGGCTTCTACTGTATAGCTAATTACTTAGCGAATTAAACGTCGCGGAAAAGATCAAAGTTGTTGAAAATTGGACAAGGTTGCAAGCAAGCAGATATTTGGATGAAAAATGGTTATAATATGTTTTCTGTCAGTAACGGCCCATGTATACATTCGTTGTTAGTTTCGTACCACATATAAGAAGATGAGCATTTTAGTTAGATAAAACACTGTTAACCATTAGGGAAAGTGAATGTTATCCACATATATCTGTCAACCTACATGTACTCACTGTGTGAACGATATATACATAATGTATTAAGTAGGTGGCGCTTCGACGGGCGTAAATGGTATCACACTGCCTCCTTGCGATCCTAACGTTAGCAACATGAAACTCGAACTTCTTAGTTGATTCTACGTAACTGACAACACCACTCCAGACGTAAGGTTGAAGAATAACGAAATTTGTTTACAAAAAGCAATAGATATAGTTTCATATATGGCAAATCATCATGTCAGGCCATAGCAAGTAAACTTCATAGATAACAATAGCCCTTTTATTAATTTTCACCTGAGTTCGGAAAATCTTTTTTTCTCTTTGCAGTAGTTGCAAAAGTGGTACCTATATAGAAGCCATGAGTGTTCATGCCGCCAACTTTGTAAGTGATACCAGTATACCACACCACTCACAATTATCATGCTTCAATAGAGAAATGAATGCCTTGTTGTTTGTGATGCCATACTTTATTTGTCAACTCAATTCTTGGGGTTTTATTGTCTATTTTAAATAAAATTTAGCCATTTTTTTTACCCATTTTTACCTATATTATTTTTTAGCAGTCTGCTGAGGATGTTATTTATAAAATTTACTTGCTGTGGCTTCAATACATTTTTTTTAAATGGTTTGATCCCAAATATGCTATGTTAACAACACTGACTGGGCTTCTCTGCAGGCTCGACTTGATTGGTCAGTTGTAAGGCTAACGCTTTGGATTCTCTGTCTTCTTCTTGTCTTAGGCTCCTAAAAGGCAAAACACAAAACGTACTGTTATCATCTAATTGTTTCAGACTTGTATTGCAAAAATGGCGTCCGAAGGCTAACACTTAGTAACAGCAAGTGAACACGTAACGGTCTTACATAAGTTCACCCTTTTCCGCGAGGTCACCTTTACGCGTTGCTCTAGCAAAAAAACTGTATTTAGGGCCCCAAAATGTTTTGTTCATAAAATCTCAGTACCATTTCTTATCGGCGATCATTGTATAAACATTGCTTCGTCAATGTAAGAGGAATATTTTGAGATGTTAATGTGTTGCTATTGCTAATTCCAACTCATTATCATAATTTATGCAAAAGTTCAGATGGACCACGTTTTGCACTAAACCTATTCTGACCAGATAGGGGAATTTTGAGGCCCTCAGCAACATTTATGTCGCATAACTCATGAACGGCTAGAGCTAAAGCTACGAAACTTGGTAATTTAAAAAAAAATATTGTTTGCAAACGTTTTTTTGTCAATAAAGTAAGTTTATCATTTTTGGGGGTTGCCATGGCAACCATATTCTAACAGGCATATTTTTGCCAAAATTTGACAATTTCAATTTAAACAAGGTTTTCTTGGTAAACTACACCTGTTTTCTGACAACAATTAAATTCTATGAAATTCAATGTAAGTTTCATGACTTAAAATTTTTCATTTATGCTAATTTCATGACGTCATTGGTCAAAATCCAAGGCCGCCCTGATTAGATAAATGACGTCATAATGTCGTCACATTACATGTTGATGATACAGAAAATTTTGTGATGATTAAGGATTACATTCTTATTATCGTCTGAAAGTTTAGTAGTCATACTATAAGTGGTTAAGGAGTTAGCCTCCAAAGTTTGTTTTAAAAACTGTACATTTTTGCTGGGGTCCGTTTGGACCCCAGAGGGACTGAACACAAACTTTCTTCATAATTTCCACATAATTGTACCAATCTTTGCGAAAACTTAGGAGAAGGTATAAGACATATTGACTAACAAAGTCACGGAAGGATTTTTTCTTCAGATCAAAAATGTTCAAATGGCACTTCCAAATGTACGCCTGGGGTCCAAACGGACCCCACTCGGGTGTTTGAGGGTTAAGTCGACGGATGATGTTTTCAAGTTGTAATATTTTCTGTACTAGTAATGCAGTTTGAAATTCACCGTCTGTCGACTTGATATACCTAAATAACCTGCTAATGTAACGAATATATGGTACCTCGCGGATAAAGGTGAAATAGCGTTTCATCTAACTGACAGTGAAAAACAAAAACTGACAAAGTGGAAATCCAATATCAGTTCTAGTGTAAGACTTACGTGTTTTACAATTGAGCAAGGCGTTGATAATTAACAAGCTAACTAACACTAGGAACGTTTAATTGAAAACTGAAACTATGAAAACAAAATTATAATTAAAAATCAAACTATTTTTCGTTTAATGTCGACAAGCAATATAGAGACAGTTACGTATTTAGAACAGGGGTACATATGTATACAGAATATGTATACTATCTGACACCCACCGTGCAAGCCCTAAGACTGCTTCTTGAATGTTAGATCCTTCCTTCGCACTCGTCTCGAAAAAGATGGCTCCTGCTGCCTGAGTAGCAATGGAAAATTTTATCTGTCAATTAAAGAATAAGCCTAAGCAATATTATAGCATTAGAGAAAGCGAAGAAAGAAACTTCCATTTACTTGGGTGAGAATTAAAAATCAACATTAAGCGATTCGTACCTTTGCTAATTTCTTCCCCGCTTCAGTAGATATGACTTTCTTCCCGTACTTCTCAGCCGTCGGTCTCAGGTCTGTCTTGTTACCGCAAAGCACGATGGGAAGCTTCTTTCCTGCACCGTCCTATGAAGAACAATTTGCATCAACACAATTGTGATTTCTGATATTTTAAACCGTACTCTCATGTTCGCGGTTTGCACGTAAAGTGAACTTATCATTGCGGATAACAAATAATTCATAGACTTTCCTTACACGCACCTGCTGCCAAGATGAACATTTAGTCCGAGAACAAGCTCAAGTTTCTCAGACCGTGAAAATTTGGTACCGAGAAGACAAAGTGAATTACAGTATTCAGAAATTGTGTGGAAAGGAAAACCAGGACAGCCATAGATCTTATCATTAGACACATGTTAATTGAATAAAGGGGGTGGGGATAGTAAATGTACCCCTGTCTTAGAGAACTAGGCTAGGCTAGGACTTTTTGCTAAATTTATCTTTAATTCTTGTTTTTGAAGAGAATCCTCAATGATTGTTTTCCAAGAGAATAAAGAAAGAAAGAAGCAAACAAAGAAACAAACAAACAAATAAAAAACAAACAGAAAAATAAAAATAAGAAAATTACCTCCACAGCTGTGATCCAGTCTCTAACATTGAGAAATGACGCCTCGTACGTGACGTCATACAGTAGGATGACGCCATCACTCCGTCTGAAGTATGACGTAGCGATACTTCTGAACCTGGTTTGGGAAGCGGGAAGATTGACTTAAAGGTCTCATGCCTGTATTACGAGTGTATAGTCCCAAAGAGTACGTGCCCAAAAAATGATTGGGTCTGAAAAGCTTGTGTTTAGGTGCATGATAAATTCACTTTCATCGCCCCCACTTGATATAAAAGGTTTTGAGATGAAAGCTTGTATATTACTGCTATCATCATGCCGGAAAGCTTCCAGATCCTAATTGACACTGTTGAAATGCAGGCTGTTTTCCTCTTGTGTACTTTACTCATTTGACTTGCGAGTAACATGATTGACTTGCATCATGCCTGCAATGCTGCCTTGTACCGATAGGAGCAAACTCAATGCAACATGAAATCACATACCTAGTCACAACAATCTATGGTTTAAAACTTAAAGGGGAACAAAAGATTCGTTGTGCGTTGTAATCACCTTTCCTGTCCTGCCGTGTCCCAGATCTGAAGCGCCACCATGTCTCCGTCTACGTCAAACGTCTTCACCTGAGAGTCAACACCTGTAGAGAAGACGTCATGATAACTACGGTGGCCCCAAAAGACAAAACAGTGTTTGTTTGTTTGTGACTTTTTTTTTTCCGGGCTGTTGTATAACTAAAGAACCACTAGATTGTTGCAAAACTCAACAACCTCTAGATAGATTACGATCATATTGTTATGTGTGTAGGTGTTGCGACGAAGGTCAATTTCAATTTTGGGCCTACTATGTTACCTTTGTACTGCAGCAGAAAGTTTTTGTAATCTTATCTCTATCAGTCGATGCGTTATGGTCTTGATTTTTAGGTGGCCGTGGCAGAGAGCTTTTAACGTAAGGAAGTTGAGCATAATACCTTTTGAAACAGCTAGGGGTTGCTCAGTGTGTTTACTGACGATTGATGCTGTTACCCCTACACTTATTCATAAGGGTGTTGGGTTGCAAACATAACGCTAATTCACCGTCATTTGTGAGGAAGCCTATATCTATTGGTTTACCAAAAGGGATATCAAGTGTACGAACTGTGGTTTTAATTTGCAATATTTCAAAACAAATATTGCAGTTTGATATAACAACGGATATAGGTCAGTCCCGCGGATAAAAGTGAACTAACGTTGCATTACAGAGTATTTTTTCTGCTGAAAATCTACATTATCTCACTGCAAGGGCCCTAATACCCCCTTCACATTATATACGATCTTCGGACGTTCTTCGCGATCGCAGGAAGGTCGGCTGATTTTAAGATCTTAAGATGGTCTTGCGTATTTTTCGCCTCAAAACTGTCCCCCTCACATATACGCGAGGCTCGTGAGATCGACGGTGAATAAATCTATGATAATAAACCTCACATGACCTCTTGCGCGCGGACAATGTAACACAAAACGTTCCTAAAAAAAGGCAAGAGATCAATAAATGTTGCTTATTTTGTTGTCGTAATCTTTTTAAACAATGAATGGAATGCGCGGGCATAATAGAAATGACGCAAGAAAAGAAAGTGTGTCACAAAGTCAGCCTACATACTGCCACAGGGGCCACAATGTTAGAATTACCCTCGCATTCCCAGAAATTCAATATTTGTAAACAAACGGAAGTCGGACGAACGTCGCCCGAACGTTGCCCAACTGACGGGCGTTCGCCATCCGATTTACGCTCGATGATTAATAACTATGTCTTTGCTCGCCTATCGGTCTTCAATCGTTGGATTGACGCAAGACTATTGACCGATACCCTTGCAAGGTACGCACGATTTGTACGCACAATCTGCGACTCGGTAACAGCTGTGCGATTTTGGAGATTTCCTTCGACTAGTCGCATATGTTAAGAACATGTTTCGCTGCACCGCGACCGTCGTAAGACTCCTGGAAACTGCCGGCGATCCCTAAAAATCGCAAGATGATCGTGAGAACACCGGACGTCTTACTCACGAAAATGTCAATCAGAGTTCGTAAACTAGTCTTCCGATCGAATCGCGCCTATTGTGAAGGGGGTATAAGGGCAAGAAGTTGCGATGATAGGCGGATCTCTAAAACTAAAGCCATAATCGCGAGGACACCGGACGTCTTACTGCCGAAAATTTCATTTAGAGCTCTCAGACTCGTCGGCCGATCGATTTTCATGCTTTGTGACGGGTACTTCAGGGATTATGTGCTTGTTTGACTTCCAGCATGAACAGAATGCTTTACATTAAAAACAGATCGATAAACCTTACTAAGGGCTCGTTTTGTCACGAAGGCACGTCCTAATGATAAGCACCATTCACCCATTCAACTAGACGGCGATCGCAGGGTGACTTTACAGCGAACAGAATTACATGACTGTGTGTTACCATTGATTTGAAAATTGATGGTCCTTATTGTAAAATAAAAATTGCACCTAGAATATGATGCAAGATTGGAAATACTTATTACATGTTTTAAAAGAGAACAAAGCACTCAAGACGTTGAAAAATGGTTCATCATCTATTTATATTCGTTGGTCGATTTATGAAATATTTGGTTTCTTAGCGGTCTCGGGAGTATTTTACTCTGGCAGCGTCCTCTCGGCGAAAGCGCAGAAAACTCAATTTTCCAATACGCTCGACAAATTTCAAGGAAAGAAAACAAACCTTTGTGTGTTTTGTTAATTTTTCAGTCATACTTTTACATGATGCATGCATGACATTTCTATTCTGATAATTCACAAGTCCAATGGGTCGCAGGGAGATCGCGGAGCGATCGCCGTATTGTGGAGTGGGGGCCTTTTAGCGTATGTTTTTTAGAGAAGAGTATTTAGGATCTGGACATACCTATAGTAGGGTTGAGGTTGGGTTTGAACTCGTCCCTGCAAACCCTGAGGATGAAGCTGGTTTTCCCCACCACGGAGTCTCCCACCATCACAACCTTGTACATCCGCTCGCGTGGACTGCTCATGTTTACAAACTGGAACATACAGAAAAAGGATCGTTCTCAATTGTCACTCAAAGGCTACCAAAGTTACCGCTACTTCACCTTTATTCGCGTGGTAACCTATACTGGGGATATATTTAGGGATATCCGTTCTATGGACGGTGGTTTCAAACTGGAATAGTTTGCAGTTTAAAATGACAGCGGATATGGAAAAAAAACTAACCTTTACCTAACCAACGCCAAGTTTGATTGGGACTTACCCCAAATTTAGCTAAAGTTTAGTTTTTTTCCCATAATGTCCTTTACCAACACAAATGAATTTTCATGCTAAGACAACGGATATGGTTTACGCCAATATTTGAAAATATTGCAGTCCGATACAACAACGGATATAGGTTACCTAGTGGATAAAGGCGAAATGAGTTTACAAGAATAGTACTGAACCAGCATCTCCCAAAGTCGGAAACATCAATGTTGATTAATCATCAATGTTGGTAACAACAATCTTACAGCAGACTTACCGACAGGCACAACCGGGGAAACAGGACTACACACAATACAAGAGTATACAATGTAGTAAAACGTCCTCCGAGCTTTGATAAACCTATTTTTCAACGATAGGTAGCAGAAAGACTTCCACGGAATTCACAAGTAAGTAACCTTGGTTGTACACACCAAAAACTAGTCTATTTAATCCTATATGTTTACTCTACATACCTGATGTAGACTTTAGCTCCACAGAAAGCGTGATTCTCGGCTTGAGGGGAGGGGCCGTTCGAACGCAGTATGCTGTTCACCCCGGGTTAACTCAAGCAACGTCAGCGCAACCTCTGCAATATAGACAAAGCATTTGTCACGTCTAACGGGTAGAGCCAACAATGACAGAGGTCTACGTACACAATTCTCACAAACATGGAGTTAAAAAAAATGACACAGCAACCATTTGTGACCGAGGGGGGTGAACACGTATGTTGCAGGATTAAGCTATAGTGTAAAAGCATCAAAAATCGATAGCGACAGATGTAAGACCCGTGGTTGGCTCAGAGGGAGTTTTATGAAAACCTGTCCTTGGTGCCAGCTTTGTTAGGGTTTCAGTACTTTTTCGACTTGTTACGGTAAGGACATGTTTATTTGATCATGTGGATGGCATCCTCTTGGTGCCAGGAAACTGATGCGAGCGTGCAAATGAAAAAAAATGTCAGATTCACATCGTAGAAAATATGTTTTGATCACATTGTATATATATATATTGTATCTATAAGCTATAATTTTGTTGCGACCTGTGCTTAACACAATAAAAGTCTATATTAAAAGAAATAAAATCTGCCTCGATGAAACTCAAAGAATGTAATGAGCTGATATCAATGGTCATTCGCTTCACAGGAATACAGTCTACATGTATGCCCAGGCTTAAGTTGTTTGGCGGATATTTATTCCTAACAAATCATCCGCTGTCAAAACAAAGCGCAGTAATCCCACAAGCATAGCTATCCGGTTAGCGATAGGATTCCTGTATCACCCGGCACACCCGGGAGGGTCTGTATGGCGTTTTCCGTGAGGCGTTGCGAGCTATTTTGATCAAATGCCCCCCACCCCCGCGTATTTTGTGTTACCGCTAGTTCACCGCAAGGTTACCTATACCCGTTGTTTTTAAAAGCCGGTGTATTCAGGGAAATTAAGTCAATGGACGGTGTTTTGAAATTGAATAATTTCAAAATATAGCAGTTTAAAACGACCGTCCGCATACTTAATATCCCTAACTACCCTGTTTTAAAAAAAACCGACTCAGTATAGGTTACTCCGTTGATAAAGCTGAACACGCGTTCAGTGTTTATAAATTTATTTATTGTTAGCGTTCAGTGTTGGCAGTGAATTGCTCATAAAGCGTACTTGTTCGCTCGAATTCCACATACCATGTCTAGTTTTACCAATGTCTAATTTTACTCGAATCTACAGCAATGTGTGCAGAAGTGATCGTGGACATTCAACGATAAACACTGCCGGACTCCTAAATCTACTACTAAGCGGTGCTAAATCCCCCATGCAGACCCTCATATTGCGTCATAACTACGTACCTGCGGACTTACTGTAAACAAACTCTGGTCAAGTGCCGTCTGCTGTATAATATAAGTGGATGGCGGAACGGTATTTTGGGTTAAGTGTTGGCATTTTGGATACAATAGATGGCATACAATGGGTTGAATATACCAGTGACAAAAAACACATAGTATATGCTATGTAGTTATGGTATGTGTTGTAATAGTATATGCCCACCTTGGTGTTGTCTGTAAATGTATTAGTTGTTATGACAGCTATGTTAGTCGTACGAATTAATGGTACTGATCGATAAATATTATTGGAACTTGTGCGTGGATATTCTGCTTGTGATAGTGTTTGTAGAATAAGTATTGTATACACGATATGTTGGTCTTCAATTCTCATACAATGAGAGAAATTGAATGCTCCTCCCTTACGAAAAAGGTCATTGATACCATGTTTATATATTTTACTATACTTGCTGTGTGTCTTCAAGTCCAAATCAAAATTAAACGTAAATCTGCACAAACAAAACCAATGGAAGAGCGGAAATCGAAGTGCTGCGTGTAGATTTAAACGCCTTATCGTGCAAATGTCGCAGTACGGTTTCGAGAAGGCCAACTCACAGAAAACATTAACCGAAAAATGACGTCATCAGTGATCAAAGTACGACTGGTGATTACGTCATGACATTGTATCACAATCAGTCTTGGCGATAGAAATATATCTCTTCTCAAATGAAAATAAAATTTATTTTTCATATCTATTCTTTTTGTTATAAACAATAAGAAATGCTATGCTATGTTAGAAGAGGCTTTTTGGCAGTGGTATTCAAAAGAGTGTCAAATTATGCGTACATTGTTTACATTTCTGCGTGACTTTGATAAATATTTGACAACAGCTGAAATATGGCTGTCAAGTTAACACTGTAAAATTGCACGTTGAAAGAGGTGCAAAAATTTGACATGGAAGAAATTGCCAAAAGATACATCGAAGTAGACATATTTCGATGAAAACAGTTATGGTTTCCTATAATAATAGCATTTGCGTTGTGCTTTTCCCCTGTGGATTTTCGTAATACGCTTACATCTGGCCGTTTTCTTCGCTGTCTTTAATAATGAACTTAAGTTCAAATATCGCAATAATCACTCACCTTTTTTCATGGGAGAAATAGCAATGGGATTCTACTATATGTAGACGTTCCTACGAAAGCGGTGGTGTTTTTCTGCACCACAGATGTCCGTACCCTGCCAATATAGGGGCGTTACGGCAAAACCGGATCTAGACCCGGACTTTAAACCTCTCACCCCCGATCGAATGCCCCCGTGACCCTGGCTATAGTAACTCGGGGAGACGGTAAGTGGTTTATATATGAGACCTTTATAAACCTAGGAAAGTATTTATAGGTAATCAAAATATTAACATTTGGCATGACATCGAGTGTACGTGTACGTCTAGCTGTATCATTTTGACATACATCTGTTTGTACGTTCCATCTATCGAATTTAATTTGAACATAATAGGCAAGTTGGCCATGGTTAGCATGAATTTAAAAAGTTTGAAAAGAAAGGATAAGATGATCAAATATTTGTTTCTAGTATCAACTGGATCGTGTAGTTCTAGCCGTATTAGTTCTAAAACGTGTGTGCAGTTGTTTGTGGTCTTTTTTCGATCGATATTGTTTAAAACAGCATCTTTTGTCGCCGATTTAAACTTATAAGATAATGTTTGATAATCAAATATTTGCTATTAGTATTAGCTGGGGTATATGTATGTTGTTCTAGTCGTATTATTCTGACATGCAGCTGTTTGAGGTCATTACATGCTCAATCGATCGATATAGTTTATAGGTAGAATTGCGATAGTGAGGCGTGGGAAAGAGGTTTTGATGAAAGAATGCCTTAATGAGTTGAGACAAACAAGTGCAGTTGTAGTATGCATCGAGTCATTGTGATATGCTGTTGCTAGTGTCTACGGCACTTTGTAGAGAAGGCCTGTTTCTCTTGTTGGATGTCATTCGTCTGCCATCCTAGCTAGCGCCACCTGGCGATTTACCTCGGTACTACGTCGAAGGGTGCCCTTGTAATGCTTCTTTGCACTGTTTAAGGAAGTCGCCAGTTAATTCCGTGTTGTTATATTATTAAGGAAAAAATGTAACGAATTAGATTTTATTTCAGGGGTTGTATAGTGCAATGCATAGTATAACGGTATCGTAGCTTAGGTAGGATATGGTTGTCTTTTGGTAACAATTGGACACCGAGTCTCCAATCTAGGTAAACAAAGCTGAGTTGGTTTGATCAAGCCATCATGACGACAGAATCCCCCTCACTTGCTCTTCACACTTGCCCTTTGCCCACTCTGGAACCGTCTCGTCTCTTACAGCTAACCACGCCCCCATGCAGTTCACCCCATACTGCAAGTCCACCTGTTTCCTCATAGAACACCCACTCCAAGGCCGCCATGTTGTGATGCTTCAATTTGTCTGACGTCACTCATCTCTTACCAACGTCAATAGTCACGGAAAGACCTGCGTACGAGAAAAAAAATTGTACGTTAAAATCTGATAACCAATGTGTGAAATACGGGCCAAATACGGGGACTTTAAGGGCACAATTACGCTTTCCATTATATCCTATGTATATGGCCTCCTTCGGTCAATATTGACCATGGTAAAATCCTAATAAATCCATGTCATATATCATTATGGATTTACATTAATACATATCTATTGCTCTTTCAAAGAGTATTCACATGGTTAGTTACTCTATTAGTTGCTCCAGGGGTCCATATATAAGAGGAATCACCAGATGGTTTATCATACTGTTTATCAAATTTTATGAGAAAAACTATGTCAGCTATCCTGCAATAAGTCTTGGAGAAGAAATCGCTCACGCCCACGCTTTATGTAAATATAATTCCGTCAAGACTATGGCGTCTCGGCTGGTCATTCACCTTCCCTGAGGCAGCGTGTAACAGGTTCGATTTTTCCTCCGAGTACGCAGGTATTGTTTTTCCTGCCTGTACCAAACCCCACAGGTCGCGCTGGAAAAAAAGTAGAAATTAGCCAAATAGATATATAATATGCCGGAGGAGTTAGCCAGCCGAAACATACATTTAGATCCCCGGGTTTCAAATTTTATTCCTCGGCAAGCTATTAAACTCCTCAAGCATGTTATGTGTCTATTTGGCAAATTTCTACTATTTTTCCAGCGACCTGTGGAGCCTGGTAGGGTGGATACAGACTAAAGATGGTCAGCTAACTCCTCAAGCATGTTATCTGTCTGTTTGGCCAAATCCTACTACTTTTCCAGCGACCTGTGGACCCTGGTACGGCTGATACAGACTAAAGATGATCAACTAACTCCTGTGGCATATTAATTGTCTATTTGGCCACTTTTAACTATTTTCCAGCAACCTGTGAAGTCTTGTAAAGAGGCATCATGTGCAATAACAGGAAACGAAGGCCAATCCGAATTGCAGCTGTGACAGGAGATTGAGTTCAAAGTTGGCAGAATTAGCAATTCATCAACCTTGCGAGACAATGGACGGACATTCCAGGTCATGGGTCAATGGGATATCCCACCAATTAATCACAGGGAGTTTTTACTTTTGATCTGCATGTTTATGTTTTCGAAGCTATATACTTTTCAAATACCAATATGTTAGAGTGACAAGAAGCGATCAATTTATCAATGGACACGTGTGATCTTAATCAAACAAAGTTAAACATTTTTGAACATGTAAATAACATGGAATAACATGAACATGGCATGTAAATAAAAAAGACAAAATAAAAAGATTATATTGGGTCGAAACTAAAAAAGATTATAATTTCATATAGTACGGACATCCACTACCTCTTGTTCAGCGATAACATACCCATTACTTACAGTGTTTGAGACCGCGTTGTAAATATTTTGCATAGATCTGTCTGTACATATGTAAATAATTTACGCTTTGTGACCGCATCTGAACTGTGAGCAGCGACACCTGTCCTGCAGTACAATGTGAACCAGTCAGAATTGCCCCGAAGAAGGTGACAGACGGTCACCGAAACGTCGGTGTGAATAAAGCATTTGCTGTGTAAAAAGTGTCTCTTTATTCAGTGACGTACTAACCTGATGAAACTATTCACGGATGACCATTATTTGATGTTCAAGTTAAACTGAGCTGACCCATGAGCCATAGCAGAAAATTTGATTTTGTTGCTGTCTCTCGTGACTCAAGCTGTTATGCATGAATGGTTTTCAAACCGTGGGCGTTGAACTATGGTGATCTGTTAGGACAATGTGAAATGAAAATGTTCGGTGAAGCATCAAAACAGTAAATGTGCCATTCCTGGTCAGAGTATATCACAATTAAAGAAGAGAGACTGTTCTTTGCTTCCAGGGACCAAGGTAATAATTTACTTAATAAGCCAGTGCCCTCACTACAAGGCTGAAAGAAACAGATTGTATTTCAAACTGCTGCTTCAACTCCACTGAGCTTCAACCATTCTGGGGATCAGCAAAAGTTCATATTTTTCCCACTCATTTTTCAGAAAGCGGGACAATTCATTAACCACTGCCTTCCAAGAAGAAGTCAAACCCTACAATAGTAAACGTTACGGCGGTACATTATAGTAGATTATAAACTAATGTTAGGTGCTGGATGACCTTAATCTTATTTCGTGGAATTAGCCCTCGGGTATAATTTTGCAAATAAAACTCTCTATAATTGTACTGACAGGTACAATGTACTGTAAATGCAGAAATGTTCGCGGTGGATTAATGTTCGCGGTTTTCGCGGCGACCACTTCAACGCGAAATTAAATCCACCGCGAACATTTTTATATAAAGGTATTAGACTGGAGGCGATGGCGTAACCGCGAAATTAAAACCACAGCGAAAAGCCATTTTTCCCGCTACCGCGAAATTAAATCCCCGCGAACTTAAATGCATTTACAGTATGGATAAAGCCTCCAGAAAATAGTGGGTATCATATCTGTTCTGATATAATAACGGCAGCACTGGTGATGCTTAAAAGAAGGAAATATTAATGGCCACGAATAATAAATTTCTCTCAGTACAAGATCTTATCGTACACTTTACCACAGAAACGAACGTTTTCATGCTACAATTTCATCCATTATATACACGTATCTCTAAAAGCTATCTCTATTAAATCACTACTTATACAATATGTAAAAGCCTTGTAACACTGTAATCATAATAGATAAGGTTTGAAATGAGGGATCAGCAGCCTGAAGAAAGTCTTTAGACCGGTCTTTGGAAAGCAAAGATAACGCTTTCCTTCGCAAAATCACTCAAGCAGCGCTTTTGCGCACAGGGGGCGCTATATCGCATTTCCTTGGGCAGAACGCACTTACCAGCCGGATTTCGGTGATGATTTATTCACTTGTCATAATCTATCGTCCAAAGCATCCCATTAAAGATGTAAAGACGCTGTAGCAAAACCACCGTGCTTTTGTACGGTCTGCGGAGGACCTAGGATATTTACATCCTTTAATTCGTGTTATTTTATTTTAAACATAGGCATGGTGAAATGTATTGCATTCGTTAAGTATCTGCTTCTTCTTTCATTCTTCTTTCTAAAGTGTGATTATTATAAGTGATTTTTAAGCAGAAGTGTTCCATTTTCGCACATGGGTGATTTGGAAACAGACTATTGTTGCAGAGTGAGGGGGATGGCTGAAATATACTGTATTTGCTCTCGACCAAATGTCGGCCTTTCCGGTTTATTTCAGTTTTCTTTAACTAGATTGGTCCATCTCAGTGTTATTTCACCGCTTCAAATAATTTGACTCTGAGAAGAACATGTATACATCATCATATGTACACTACAGAACATATATTATTGCATTATCTAATAGCTATATACAGAACTTGGTATATTAGGCCATTATCCATATTCTAAGTCCATATTCTGGTTCGTTCATAATGTGAGGTCAGAGGTCAGACGTAGTCTGTAACATCCATATGGTGTTCTCATGTGACGTCACAGGTCCCATGTTGGTAGATTCATTTGATGGTTTTTATTGCCTACCCAGTACACAAATCTACTCTCCAGGCAGAGGTTGAGTCGCGTAGATATAGAAGTAGTCGGAAAAATTACACCGGCGCCGACTATTTTGGACTTTCCGGGAAGATTTTTGTGTGTACAGAATGAAAATGAAATAATACAAACTTGAATCACGAAAATCCAGTAATAAGTCTTTGAGTTATACTGTTCGACAAGAAACCTACGGAGCATAAATTGTTATTCCCTTTTTGTTGCAGAAGTGGTTATCGAGGTAATTTTGCTTCCTTCCACGAATATCCGTCGTCATATCAAGCAATACTCTCTCCGTTCCGTTGTTCGCTGATCTATCCCAAACGCGCTCCATCCACGCCGCGCTCAGATCGGAGCACATTCTGGATGTCAAGAATCCGCACCTCAGTCAACCATAGTGAATTATAGTGATTGGCAGGACCGCAAGCTGATAAATGATGAATACATACTTTTGATGGAAATGTACTTTTCAAAATCCACATTTCTGCCGATTATGTGAAGTGCTTTCGAGTCCCATAAAATAATCTGCACCAAACGTGCATGTTCTGGATAAACACCTTGCCTATCCAAGCTGCGTTTGTTATGACTAGATGTCTAGAACGCGCTCCTTCGCTTGCGATATATTCTGGATATCCAGGATGTGCTTCAAAGCGCATCTGGGATAGTAACACATGCAGGGATACAACATGCGCAAGAAGCGTAAGTTGCACCAAGCGATCCCTACAGCTATCATATCATGTAATGTATAGCGTCCTTAGCTTTGCCTTTGAGAGAGTCATAGAAGGTAACGTATCAAACCAGTGCCAACGAAAATGCGCTACAGTCTTTCATTGATATGCGCTGAGATACATTCTGAGCATTTAGGTGTGAAAGGAAAATAAGCAAAGCCGTTGGTCGAAAAGAAAACTTTTAACGAACAGTTTTGCAAACAGTTATACTTGGATTGCAACTGTTCTACATTCTATATTTTTACGCACTGCAACACACACGTAGCCCGATCCAGCACGTTTGACCAATTGGTGACATCACGTATCCACAAGGTCACGTGTTGATACGATCACGTGTCAATTACACTAAGGAGTTTACGTTCTGAAGTAATTGGGCGTGATTGATCATGACAAAGACGACTAGTGGTCGTTGAAGATATGATTATTACCGACACAGATGAGCTTTCGTGATAATACAATTCAGCTTCGAGATGTGTCATCTATTAAATTGAATGCCGACGAATCCATCATGACTATGACATTTAGCGCGCCCTTAACACGTGCGTCACTAAGGGTCCTCCATACGCTCGTACGTCATATGTGCTCTGCTAATGGCACACTAGAAAAACTGGGAATTGAAAGCACATGACGAAGTCAATTAACGCGATATCTCAACGAGAAATTGAAGTTCACATACTTTGTGCGTGAAATCTGTGTGCGTGAAATACATTTTGATTGTATTGGCTGGAACCTTGATAAAAAGTATTCTCAGAAAACTTTAAGCTATGCTACAAAATATTAAAAGTGCCGATAACAGTATTTTACGACTTGTGTTGCCAATAGCAACATCAATGGCGTCAAAATGACGTCAAAAATAGGGTTAATACCTGATGCAAATGGCCGTTGCTACGCTCTTGATTTTCATGTCAAGAAATAAAATCGTAATCTGGTAGATTCTCTCTAGTAGTGGCTTCTCAAACGATGTAATTTGACGAAATTGACATACGCGTTTCTGCAATCAGCGCATCAATTTCCGGTGACCGCCCCATAGAGACTGCTCGTTAAAAATAAACGTGCTTACTTAGTTTGATCAGCTTGGAAGTTTACATACAAGACATTACCGTGAAGTTGAATAATTCTCGTTTGCATTGTCTGTCGTTGGATAATATCATTTTTCCAGCATTTGGTATATTTTGACTGATGTGCCAGACTGTTTTGACGTCTGTATTCGACTTTATAAAGGAAAGTAAGATTTTTTTAAACACTTTCGAGGCACAGTCTTAAAACGGCTTGCAATGTTCCAAGAAGTGGTCCTGAATTACGAAGAGTTATCGTCTAAAGTGACCGTGTATGGATCCCGACATTTTATATTTAGACTTATGCACCAGACTGTGCCTGTAGATAACAAAAAATAACACGTTTTCTGAGAAGTGGCCCTGCATTTCGGAAATTTATCATGGCACTGAGTTTTAGACATTTATCCTCTGAGTGACTCCTTTTTGATCCGATCCAAATATTAGTTGCTTTAAAAGTTTCAAGAGGCGATTCTTACGATGCCAGTCTGGCCCAAACTTCAATTTTCAAAGAAATTGTTTTGTTACACTTTTTAGACCATATATCCGTGTGCAAAATAAAGCGCTTACTAACAAGCTTTCATCAGTCCTCTGATCCTTCTCAAGTTGAAATGACCCAGATCCTAAGTCATACAGCCGGAACGTAACATAATGTTTACTACCGTCACCGATGAACTTACATTCAAGAATTATGTTTTTGTCTATTTTCTTCGTTAAGAATATGAAGCAACTCTATTCCATTCCATAGCGACATCTGTGGAGCAAAACTCTGATATTAGTGTGCAGCGATATCGCAGTGATACTCAGTGTGCTGATGATTTTTTTCTTTGGATGGGAGGTGGTGTACTTTAACAATAATTTTTTAGAGCATTCCTTGTGCGTCTTGTTTATATGTAATTTCCATCCTCTCAAAGTATGAAATAATTATGTAAATGTGGTAATATAGTGCAGTGAATGTCAACATCATACAGATGGTCTTATCCAGAATACTTCCACTTTTAATGTCATATCAATGCTCAGGTTTCCCTAGCTTGCTTCCGAGCCTACAATTTGAATAATTACAAAGTGAGTCTGACTGCTGTTGGATGCGTTCCCAACATTTTATGTTTTGACTGATGGAGTTGAGGTGTCAGACTGTGTCTGTGGATGACTAAAAATAAACTAAAAAAGTTATTAACTGTTTCCAAACCTTCAAGAGTTATTTCTCTGCTTTTGATCTGCTTGCAATTTTCTGAGAAGTAGACCTGAATTTCGGAGAATGCTGTTGTGACTGTTGTTGAGTGACTGCTGTTGGATGCGTTCCCAACATTTGATGTTTTGAGTTATGGAGTGAGCCGTTAGACTGTGTCCGTGGGAAACTAAAAATGAAGTATTTTATAAGTTTTAAGGGAATTTTTTTCTGTTTTTGATCTAATTGCAATTTTTTGAGAAGTGGCCCTAAATTTCAGAAAATGATAAGTAACCGTTGTTGGATGCCTTCCCAACATTTGATGTTTTGAATGATAGAGTTGAGTGGAGTGAGGTGTTAGACTGTGTCTATATGTGGGTATCTAAAAATATGGGAGTTATAGGCTGTGTCCAAACCTTCAAGAGTTATTTCTCTTTTTTATCTGCTTGCAATTCTATGGGAAGTGGATCTGGATTTCGGAGAATGATAAGAGACTGTTGTTGGATGCGTTCCCAACATTTGATGCTTTAACTGATACAGGGAGGCGTTAGACTGTGTCCGTGGGCGAATAGAAATGAAGAAGTTAATAAGCTTTAAGGGACTTTTTTTTCGATCTGCTTGGAATTTTCTGAGAAGTGGCCCTGAATTTCGGAGAATGATAAGTGACTGTTGGATGCGTTCCCAACATTTGATGTTTTGACTGATGAAGGGAAGCGTTAGACTGTGTCTGTGGATAACTATAAGCTAAGAAGTTAAATATTATAAGCTGTTTCTAAACCTTCAAGTGATATTTCTGTGTATTTCATCTGCTTGCAAGTTTCTAAAAAGTTGACGACCTAAGTTTCGGAGAATGATAATTGACTGTTCTTGGATGCGTGACTAACATCTAATGTTTGATAGAGAGAGGCGTTAGACTGTGTCTGTGGACGTAAAAAAACACAAAAAAGTGAACCAGTTTGAAATCCTATCTTCATGTAAACACCACTTACTGCCTCTGTTTGACTATAGAAATGCTGTAAAAATGACCATCAACTCTCTTCTACTTCGCTCTTGTTATTTTCTTTAACATGTAAACCCTTATTGTCCCAAACACGTGAACGCCTGACGATATAAACTTTTCAATTTCGAATCGGTTCAACATACGGTCCACTGATTTTTTCACGTCCGTTTTTTCTGTACCGGTGAAAAAAAGAAAAACGGTTTAGTAAAGGTACACCTTACCGGTACCCACCTCCAGCCCCGTGTAATTGACCAGGTGAGGCCTCCTGATGGCTTAGAATTCACAAGCTATGTGTTTGACTCGAATGTGAAAACTTGCACATGATACATTCCAGTATTCACTCGCCCTTTAATTTTCCAAGGAGCGGTTACAAATTTCCAAGAATCCTCGTCCCGAGTGACAGTTCTTGGAACCTGTCCCAAACTTCAATATGTGTTTACTGATGCACAGGACTGTGTCTGCGTATGATCTGATGAATGAACAAGACAGTCCACTTCTCGACATTATTGAAGTACAGGTTGATTTCAGTGTGAAGTTGATAGTAATTGGTATGTCCAAACGATACGTCATGGTGATAAGTAAAAATCAACAGTTGGCAGCAAATGCAGAATGACGGCCCTCTGATATTGTATCAAAACCGTCTGTCTGCCATCATGTACGTTAATATTTCTGTTGCATATGTGTATGCCAATTCCAATCAGAATATATTGCCTGCATCCTCATTCTGACAAGCTGCAATAATATGAAACATTCATCGCTATAATGTCATCGCTGATATCCTATCAAGTTAAGTTACAATAAAATGAAACTGGAGTACATTTCTTGGCCTAATGCTTACGTCATACTACCTTCAGGTCACGTGTTCGGATCAATCGGACCAGTGAATCTAAAGAAGACCAGATATATGGGAGAGAATATATTCAGTTTCTACCTTATCATAATTTGTTACTTGAATACCGTTATTCATTTTATTTATTACTTACTGTTACCACACTATGTACATTGCCTTACGTGTATTATTCATCGATCGTGATTTATTAAGTCTAGTATAGGGGATAATTGCCCAGTTAGAGTTACATAGTAAGTTTTTCCTCCTCCTGCATTTTTTAATGTATTGCTCTTGTATTATGTATTATGTTTTTTTATGTATTTCCTTTAGAAAATAAATAAACATGCAATCAACAAACAGACAAACAAATAGATAGATACCGAAGCTCTGTCCCCTGTTCAATTATGGTTCTAGTTTGTACACATCCGTCAGCAATTGACGGAAAATGGCTGCCGTGTGATACTGACAGAAACATACGCACTAAGACACAGACAACAATAGCAACTAGGGGTGGGTACTGTGTACCGGTGCAAGTACCGTTTTTTTTTCTTGTCAGACGCTAGACCGGTCCAGAACAACCGGACCTGAAAAATAATTGAACCGGATGTTGGATCGATTCGAAAATGAACAGATTTTAAAGGCAGGCGTTCACGTGTTTTGGGGCTTACATGTCCATGTGGATAATAACAGCGTTGTAGAGGAGAGTTCTTGATAGTTATTTTTCACAGTCAAAATTGGTCCAAAAGAGAAGCAGTTAGTGTTGTTCATAATATAATATGAAGATTGGATTTTAAAACGCCAATGGACGTCGGATACGACACTTAAGAGAATCCTTTGTTAGCGGAATGGATCATTGTTTTGAACATATTAAGTTCGCAGATAATTAGGTCCAGGTTCAGATTCGGACCTGGACCTGATCCTATGCCTAAATTTTCTGTACCGTATACCCACCCCTCATAGCCGCACGCATAGCCTATTTTTCCCCGTTCTTAGAGGGTTTCAGGGGAAAAAAGCCAGACATTCGTCAGTTGCCAGTTTCTGTACCACTAGCGCTGTTTTTGATAGAGGTGTTCAAAATCGATTTCTTCGAAATGGTGATCGGTTTATTCAGCAAGTCTTAACTTAAGACTTTTCCATAATACGATTTACCAAAACATGTATCTAGCTTTAGCTTTGTCGATAGGCGACATAATTCCGAGTGGACTGCAAACGTTAAACCCTACCCTCGGCCTGCCCACCGAAGAGGATTTTAAGATTGAACTAGAAAATAACACCGCGAAGCTGAAGCACCTTGAGGCACTCAATAAACATCATACGGATTTATCAAAGTTCACAACGTATAGGCCGTTACTTAGTACTTAGGGAACCTCCCAAATATTATCGTAGGCTCGCTGTTTTAGCGAAGAACCTCTGGCAATGACGTATCACCGTCATTCTTTATGGGGAATATTTGCCTTATCAAATTTGCGTGAACACTTCAAAGGAGATCCATAAATTTCGACGTGCAGGGATGAGGCGCGGGCGGTTTCTATTGCCAAGAGCAAGTCGGCTCTAGAATTTTCAAAGGTTGACAATAACATAGAGGATCATAATTCCCGTATATTATCAGAATAATCTCCTGTACCTATCTCATACTAGTATTAGGTCTTTAAGCAGATTCCACAAAATGTTGAATAAGCAATGCGCAAAGCTGATACTTCCTAGACGCTGTAAAGGTGGTATCTCACGGAACTTGGGGCACCGGTGCGGCACTGTGAGGCTCGTTTACTGCGGCACTGTTGTGTTATTTTCGCCGTTTTTTTTATGTGTTAGATATTGTGTACTAAGTAAAAAGTATGACTGAGGGGACAACAAAATACACAAAACGTTCCCTATCTCTGAAATTCGTTGAGTAATGTTTTGAACCCCGCAGTGCCGCACCGGTGCCTTAAGAGACTAGTGAATCAGTAACAGGACTCCACATGCCAGAGGTTATTTACTGGCACTACGGGCTGTGCTCGCTCACTCGTAATGTTGAAAACAAATTGTTGTTCACTGTTTGGACCAGTTGCTATTTTTATTGTCCCAAGAGCATGCCTAACTAAATTTCACGGCAAACAAAATGTAATGTTTGCCTTGGTTAATTTGGATACTAGAGATTCCAAGCGCGAATGAAGCAGGGAGGAATTTGTGGATTTTGAATCATGTTAGGATACCTGACGCATCGACGCATATAATATTGTGCCGTTTTTTTTTTTCTTTAATGGACAAGTTAGTATTTTATGCTCTCGAAAACACATTAACATCAATTTGTCGGTAAATAAAAGTAATGACGACCATACATACCTTGCAGATTCCCAGCATGAATCGAGTTTGGGGGGGATTCATGATTTTTGACTGACATAAAAGAGAAGCTGACATGAAACTCAATTAAGATACGAGAGCGTCAATGACCAGGGTTTTAATATTAAATGAAATACGTCGCCTGTCCTGCATAACTCATGAGAATAGCTGGTAATATTACGGCAAGGATATTGATGTATCATAAATTCATATGGTACAAGGCTGCCGGGAGTAACATTCACTCAAAATATTGCACGCTGTTTGGAATTTATAATTTTTTTATAAATCAGTAATTATTCAGTAAATTGTACAAACACGATGTCTACTGATTTTCTGAGAAACGAAACGCATCAATGTTACCATTTCCTGGTATACTAGCTAAATCACACAAATCGTGCGCAGATAACCTGTATAAAACACCAAGGATAAAGCTTATAGACCTTAATCATGTAAAAGGAAGCGGTGATCACCAGTGGCTATGCTTAAAGCCAACCCTTTGATCCTAGACGTGATGGTTACAGCACTGGGAAGGATTATGGGGTTCCATGCGTATTTAATATCAAGCACATTTGGCATATGGTATTTATGTTATGAATATGGCAACGGTTCTGTTGACTGTCTGTTAAAGGTTAAACAACATGTGGTGGGTTAAGCCCTTTTATCGTTCGCATGCATGAGCATGCACTGAATAAATCTTATACAGATTTATCGAAGGTGAAAACGTTTATGGCATTATACCTGGTTCCAAGTAGTCATACCAAAGCTACACGTTGCTATCTCTGCTTAAGGTGGTATCTCACTGCACATTGGACACCGATGTGGCACTGCGGGGTTCATTCACTACGATGCTAGTGTGTTATTCTATAGTTTAGATATTTTCATAGTTTAGATATGCGTAAAACGTAATACTTCGAAGACAACAAAATACGCAAAACGTAAGAACATCCGTTCTTTGTCTCTGGAATTCGTTGAGTAATCTTCGATCCCCGCAGTGCCGCACCGGGCTCCCAAGTGCAGTGAGATACCACCTATACCAATGTTGCTTTCTCTGCGTAGCAGTCAGCATTTTGCAAAGAGTTTTTAGTTGAAGACACACCATTAAACTAGCCCCCTTTTGCACTGATTACACATAACTGTGTGGCCAAGGGATACAGAATCGTTGACTTTAACTTAACAAAGCGGCACTGGCATGGATTGCGCTACGCAATATGAATGAGATATTAAGCTAATTTTACATATGGTACACGCAGCTATTACCATATATATGACATGGTTCTTTTGAATTTTGTAGCATTAAGTTTTGATGCATCTCTTAAAACTAATTACGTATACGACATGAGGTAAGATGTAGTCGGTCTATCTTCTCAGACGTTCTTGATTTGAAGAAAATGATGGTAAAATTGTTCTACTGGACAAATGCTACCTTTCATGAACAAAAAATTAACACAGAAGCCGCTGTATAACTAAAATAAGGGAAAGATTTATTAGTATTATAGGGGTAAATATTTTAGGTGGTAAGATTTTGTAGGTCAATCAAGTAATCTTTCTAAATGTAAATGTGAATAATGCCACATTTGATTTGGTGAATGATTAAGTGAAAGATTTTTTATTTGGTGAATGATTTACTAGAAAAGAACTATTTACAGGGGTGGTTAAATCCACTTAATCTTCCTAAATGTGAAATGTTTAATAAACAATTCAAATTTATTTACATGAAAGACCTTGCATTGTGCGAACATTGTATGTGCCATGAAAAGCAAAAAAATTATATACTATATGCACCTACTATATGCAGAATCAAACAAGAAAAAAGATATGTAAGTGGAATATTCTCAATTCATTGACAAATTTGAAAGACGATAAGCACATATCTCCTCTATGAATTCTGCTTTTCAAAACTGTCACTGATTGAAAAAAAATCACTATATGAAGCCATACGTGACTGATGAAACAACAAAAAATACTTTTGAATTTTATAGTTCTATCTAGACATTCGTGTTGTTGCCACCATATCAAATTCCAAAGTGTAGGGCTGTACACAAATGGACATCATCATAGACAATGATTTATCTCGTGTTTCATTGCCAACAGATTGCAGACAAATCATAAAGTATTAAATAAATTGTGTTCCATCGATCATAAAAAATGTAGGAATCAACGTACGTAAAGGTGGTATCTCACTGCACTTAAGGCACCGGGGCGGCACGGCGGGGTTCGTAGATGACTCAACGAATTGCAGAGCCAAAGAAGAAATTTCTTCATTTTTGTGTATTTTACTGTCTTCTAAGTCATACTTTTACGTATTACACAATATCTGAATGAAAAAAAAAAAAAAAAATCGGCGAAAATACCGCAACGGTGCCAATGTGAACGAACTCCGCAGTGCCGCACCGGTACCCCGAGTGCAGTGAGATACCACCTTTATGCAAATTATACCGATTGATGTTCACTACCGGCAATCAGCGAAACATCGTACATCCTCACCCAGGTGAGACGCATATATATGTGTGCAGTAAGCGTCAGCCATAATTGCATAGTATTGATTTCCATCCTATAGGCCAGGAATACCTAACAAAACCGGGTCATTGGCCTCAATTTACACTGGAAAAATATGTAGAATAGATAAATTACATCATGGGATATTCGATCCTGACTAATCTTGTTAGTACAGACTGAATCTAAAAACTGTTGATTGCCGCTACAGCAAATTTATTTATTTGTGAAAATCCAAATGAGATTCGACACTGAAAGATTTAACGTTAGTTCACCTTTATACGTAGGGTAACCTTTATCCGTTGTATATAAAAAATAGGGTATTCGGGGATCGTTAAGTCGATAGAAGGTAGTTTCACGTTCAAATATTTTGAAAATGTTTACATTTGAAACCCACGTCGTTGACCTGAAATCTCTAAATACCCAGGCTTTGTTAAACAACGAATTTAGGTTACCCCACGGATTTAGGTGAACTCGCGCTACAAGAAAAAATGTAGTCCAATAGCTTTTTGAAGGCGGTATTAAATAGCAGTGGGTTGTTATCCGCTGTGTCTGTGGCACGGTATTGGGAGGCAGGGCCTAACCCTTACTTCCCATAAAATGTTACCTCCCCAACCGAAGTCAGGTAGCTATATTACCTAGGTGGAGTGAAGAAAGTCGTGTAAAGTGATTTTGCAATGGTACAAGCTAGATCCGTAACGCTAGTCAACCTTTTCCGCGGGGTAATCTATATTTGTTGTTTTTTCGTAAAACTGAAACAGGATATCAAAAAAATATCAAGTCGTAGGACGATGGTTCAAAATTCCAACGATTTGAAAATATTGCAGTTAAACCGTCCGTCGACCAATTGGATAAAGGTGAACTATTAATATATTAGCATAACAAGGTTCAAACTCAGGACCTATGGATTCCGGACCAAGCACCATGCGGTTATGCAACACAACCCCACACTTACAAGGAACAGTACTTTATGTTTATTCAAGCTAGCGTTTAGATATCCAATTGCCCCGTGGGTCTATAGATCTACGTGCAAATTTTGCACTCTCCTAATGTATCGACCGCTTTGTTTGTTGAATATCACATCATATAATAGCAGACATAAGTATTTGTATGTGTTACGTTATGTCATGTCATGTGTGTACATGCTATCCTCATATGTCCAGGAAGACTAGCAGTATACAATTAAGAATTTGTATCACAGGTAATAATAATGGACAAATAAAGCCTCTCAAAGCCTTTCAAAGACGCTAAAATTCAGCGACGCAAGGTGTTATGAATGTATAACAACATCCAAAGCGCCTCTCACAGTTAAACCCTTCCATCATATTTTTTTCACAGCGGTATCTCACAGCAGACGCCATGATGTGACGTCTTCCTGACGTCACAACTTCAAGAGACATGCAAGCTCATCCGATAACAGGGCACATTTCCATTAGTGCACCCTTTTCCCTTCCGGCGCCCTCCTTTCCCATTCAAAGTCGCTGCCATGTGCCGGGGCTGTCACACATCCGTTACTCTTTTGACATGGACACCCGCATTTGCGTCAAGAGCTTATTAGCATAAGTATCGTGGGTTGGACGAGTCTATTACACGATATTCGTAAAGTTAATCATTCTTTATAAACATTTTCTACATTACGTTTCAGTCGTTTGGTATAACACTCTTCTAGACGCAAAATAAGTGTTACATGGGCTGAAGAGTATTTAAACGGAAATGATCTGATACAATAAGAAAAGTGCATGGCAAAAATAGGGAAGAGATAAATTAACATCCCCGCACGTAGTAAATGGACCCGTCCACTCATCTCATCTCCGCGCTTCCATTAAGCGGCTTTATTACCCTAGGAGCAGGCACGAGCGCGTGACTCACTCTCGCTATACCCCGTATCTCAACTACCGTACCGGCAATTCTATCCCACTCATTGTCTTAATTTTCTATCCGCTTTTTTTCTCTGATTTCCGTCAACAACAAAATTTTATCTCTGTCCCTAAAAAATCGCCGAAGAGTACCAGATGATGAAGTCTGCGATCTGTGTGTGCGTCCTGACGCTGGCCATATGCTACGTTTTCAGCGTCGCCCGGGCTGCCCCCGTGAACAAAGGTAAGCGCGCTCTGATTACGGCAGGGTAATGTAAACAAAATGATATCCCGTAGTGCGTTACCATGCTGGGGCTCTGTCTCAACCAGATGTTCTTGCATTTTGTTAAGGCAATGTGATTTCTTATACTTGTAGGTTTTTGATGAGATATTTTTTGCTTGATCCTCAAAAAGAGAAGTCTGATATTTGCGAAATTCTCAATACATAAAAGTGTATAAAAAAACCAAAACACTTGATATTCATCACTAAGTTAGGGCCTGTATAGACGTATGAATAAATTTGCATACAAATGGGGGGGGGGGTCTTTGGGCGTTTTCGGCAGCCCTATTCTTTTCTGGAAAAACGATGGTACAAAAAATCGCCAGTCAACTTCCCGAAAATTTTGCTCAAATACTAATTGTCCGTTAGTGGTATACTGAGCTAAAATTGCTATGAACACCGTGCAAATATCAAAGCAGAAAAGGAGCTAATAATAATAACTGTTAGAACATTAAGTTCCTATGAGTGCAAATTGACGAACGCTAGTGGAAAAAGCTATCATATTTTCTGCTAAAAGGATTACGGTAGACGTCTGTGAGTACTTGCTATTCCATCCAAATGCTCACGCCCAGGACAAACACGTCAAATCATTTGATTCACACGTTTGCGACGCGAGTTCCCAGAAGAGCCAGCTCCATAGAAGCGCCGCGCTGTAACGAACTTTGTCATTTTCCACGCGTCTACAGTTGCCTCCTTCACCGGTGTCTCTAGGGCCTTGGCGAAAGCTGTTTTTTTGGTGGAATGTATGCCTGGGGGCTTGTACTAGGGCCGGTACAAGCCCCCCGGTATATATTCCTCTCCCGGCATTTTTCCTTTCCCGGCATATTTTCCTTTTCCGTCGTATTCCCGGATAAAAATCGCGAATCGACCCCCCCCCCCCCCGAAAAAAAAGCTTTCGCCAAGGCCCTAGAGACGCCGGTGAAGCAGGCTACGTCTACAGTGCGTTCTTGGAAAGTACATTTGTGAAATTGCATTGGCTAAAACGGATCATATGGCACTTCATTACAACAGAAAGGAGAAACATGAGCTTAATATCACGCTTTATAGAGTGAAAAAGGTCAAGCTTTTTGTTAATTTAACAATTCATATAAGGTCAAGCAATTTTCGCCGGAATAAACATCCATCCATTAATACTAGCCACTACTAGCTACTGTAGTTTTTGTAAAAGGCTATATCGTCCACCGTTCATATTTCTTTGCCTAAGCTACCCAGCCGGCCAACACTATTGGTTTAATCTAGTGCACACAGCGGTTGACCCCTACTCTTTTGAGTGCACAAAAAGGTGTTTGTAGGTGTGACTTGACTGGTACGCCGCGGTGGCCGTGCGACGCCCATCCAGAATGACCACAAACCGCGCTAGCAGCGTGAAAAATTCGGTTTTCAATACGCCGACGCCAATGATACTTACCCCACCGGTGTGTGACATAGGAGGGGCATTGTTAGCTACTAGATAGTCCAAGCGATCTGTACCATGCACGTTGGTTTTGCAGGGATTCTTGATTTCAACACAGACTCCCAAAACTACAAGCAACATATCGGTAACTGTGCCGTGCACCACTTGAAAATTTGTTGCTTTTGCGGCTGCATAGACGCGTGGGAGTAGCCACTCTATTCCAGCTCGCGTCAACTGCTCCGACGGTTTTCCTGCCCTCATTTACATTCCATATCCAAACACACCTCAATTCTCTTTTAATGGCCTCTGTATTATTTGGCGGCACAACTACGAGCAATTTGAGGGCTAGGTTGGTTGCACCCGCTGAAGTCTTTAGGCTTAAATCTGTATCTGTATTTGTATCTATATAGCCGGTATAACCGCCCTTCGGCGTAACAAGCTTCGCAGGCACGCGGCGCGGCAGCAGCTGGTTACATTGCACGGAGCGACCTGTCACACTAGCTTTTGCACATCTATCTGCAAGTGTTCTTTAAAACTATCCATAAAAGATGTCCCTATTGTGCTTGGTGATAACATATTCCACTCTACGATAGTTCTGGGAAAAGATGATTTTTAACACATCAATCCTAGGTTGGTGACTCTGGTACTTGTAGGAATGACTGTTTCTAGTTCATCATAAACATATGCTTCCCCCTCTTTGGCCGTAATGTCATACGATTCACTGCTCCCACGTATGATGATGCCTGCATCTTTTATTCATAGCAATTTCTGGCCACGACGCCAAGTCATCATATCCTATCTTTATTAGAAGAAAATCCACACAGACCCCGAGGTCACATGGTAATCTTTATCTGTATCCAGGACTGCTGTGTGTATGTATAGATAAAAGAGATGCATAGGGAAGTTTTATAGAGGAGGATCGTAGCAAATGAAAAGAAAATTGTTGCTCCACGCCCTTACTGTATTGGTGTTTAAAAACACACGGGAGCAACTCATTCTGGACATTCAAAGGTAGTACTGTAAATGTAGCCTCTACCAGGCTTCGTGGATCGGTGGTCTAATTGTAGAAATTGGACAAATAGAGTATAGTACGCTAAGGGAGTTAGCCGGCCAGAAGAGTACGTTTCCTCACCTCGTGGTGAGGATAATGATTCTACCGATCCACGGAGCCTGGTAGAGGCTACTGTAAATGCATTTAAGTTCGCGGGGATTTAATTTCGCGGTAGCGGGAAAATTAATTTTTCGTGGTGGATTTAAGTTCGCGGTAACACCATCGACTGCAATCTAAAACCATAATAGAAAAATGTTCGCGGTGGATTTAAGTGGTCACCGCGAAAACCGCGAACATTAATCCACCGCGAACATTTCTGCATTTACAGTATCTCACTGCACTTGGGGCTCCGGTATGGCACTGCAGCGTTCGTTCACTGCTGCACTGTTGCGTTATTTTCGCCGATTTTTATTTATAATTTGGACATTGCATAATACGTCAAAGTATGAATTAGAGGATAACAAAATACACAAAAAAGGAATAAAATTCGTTATTTATCTCTGAAATTCGTAAAGTAATCTGTCGAACCCCGTAGTGCCGCACCGGTGCCCCAAGTGCAGTGAGATATAACGACAATTGATCACCTCTTACATAAGGACCGATTTGCACAGAGATTATTTTGTCCATTGATACAGACATCAATTAAAAATACCGTGACAGCCTCCTCATAGAAACCATCTACATAATCTGACCACTTTTTTTATTGTCCCTTAGAAAATTCTCCCCATTGACACAAGCATAAAGAACCTGTCTATAATAACCAACTGCACACAAAGACCAGATTCTATCGGTCCTATGAGTAGTCTTCTGGCAGTTTTCACTGCATTCATATTTCTGAAGGTGTCAGCCTTGTATTGAAACCCGAAGGATTTTCCACATCCTAGATGTGTTGCGTAAAGCTGTATATAAATCTGTATATAGTCAACAGGTACTGCCGCCTTTTGGCATGACACATCAGCTTCGCAAGCGTAGACTTCTTGGATAGGGTGTTTATAATACACCGAACAACCTGCCATGCTGATCCCTGCATATCTAACTGTAATACACAATCTAAGAAAGCTATAAGCTTCTTCTAAGTCGTGATTCAAGCTTCACTGATAATAAGATATAACCGTCTCGGAGTTTGGCGATATCTGTACGTGCATCTGTATTACTCAGCCGGGTAAAACCGCCCTGAGGCGTAACACATCAGATTTTTGGCACGCGGCAATGGATGGTTGTATCACTGGAGAACTCGTCACACCCACGCGCTGCATATATATCTAAATGTGGTATCTCACTGTACTTTGGGCACCATTGCAACACTGTGGGGTCCGTTTTCTGTAGCACTGTTGTGTTATTTTCGCCGATCTTTTATAATTTTGAAATTACTCAAAAGTATGACTTAGAAGACACAGCGTACACAAAACGTAAGATAATTCGTTCTTTATCTCTGAAATTCGTTTAGTAATCTTTCACCGCATCGGTGTCGCAAGTGCAGTAAGATACCACCTTAACTGTGTCTTATAGTTGTCCAAACCTGGGATAAATAAAAAAATGTGGCTGTGCATACAGTTTTCAAATGTCAAAATTTGATTTTTTTTCTTGACAAATATAAATGTTATATGTGCTGGTTAGATAACATTTTAAAAAGATACACGCAAAATAAGTAAAATAGCTCCAACAAACGTGCAAACCATCGGCAATGCATTTTTACCTGTATTATTTGATGACAAGACGTTTGAAAGCCTTAGCCGCAATCATAATTTACCAACCATTGCGATGTACCATTATCATGTATCCACATGCTAAAATATCATACGTAGTATCCCACCACTCATACTTATTCCACGTCATTCCAAAAGCCCTTATGGACATACAAAATGTCTTTTTGTAAAGCTAAGCACGCAAAACTTTGAGTCACGATAATAGACAGAACTGATGCGCAAATAGCCATCATCTAAGTAATATCAGACCTGATTTAGATCCTCTCAAGGAATATTTCTAGCCATAACCCTTCATAACATCAAATCCTGAGACCATAACATCTAAAACGCCTGTCTTTTATGTTTGCAGAATGACATGAGAGGACAAATACTTGTAACCCACAACCACTTACAATAACTGGGCTATTGAAAACGATAAGAGAGATTGATGTCGTGTGTGGTTTGGACTCTACATGAATGGAATAAGGTTGGCGAGGTCCGCTGATGTGGTGTAAATCATGCACATCCTTTAGTGTTCAGGCAGGGCAATGTAATGCACGATAAAGATAACCTCTCCATCACTGTTCTTCCCATAGCGTAGCTTTTCTTTATCCTCGAGTCATGGGGAAGAGTATAATTTCATATAGCTGAAGGCAGAAGCTGTCTTCATTCATTTTGTAGTATCTAATGTTACTAGAATATACTTAGCTGTGTACTTCGTATTTTATGTTGAGTTGTATGTGAATTTATCACTGTTGAAAAAATATATTTATTGTTTAACGCAAAATTCTCTGACTTTTTGACAAGGGAAACGAATCAAAGCTTATTTTTACATCTTATGAAATTTAGTAGTGTAAAAGCCTTAGTAAAACGGTATCTCACTGCACTTTGGGAACCGGTGAGGCAATGCGGGGTTCGAAAGATTACTAAATTAATTTCAGAGATAAAAAAACAAATTTTCTCACGTTTTGTGTATATCGTGTCTTCTATTTAATACTTAACGTAATATGCTATGTCTACATTATGAAAAAAAAAATCGGCAAAAATAACATATCAGTGCCGCAATAAACAAACACTGCAGTGCCGCACCGGTGCCTCAAGTGCAGTGAGATACCACCTTGATATATTATGTAAGCGGCAAAAATTGGGATTTGAACTCACGACCTTAAAAGCTTGTATTCCAGAAACAGAATCGCTATCAACGCCAGTGTCTACAGTTATCGATGAGTAATTCTATTCCGCGCAAACGTAATACATAACAGATGAGTCGGGGTAATAGGCGTTATTATGATTATAATCAGCGCTATTTGTATTCAATTTCCCCTGGGAAGGGTTGTCATCGTATGTGCGTAAGGCAAAGCGGGTTTAATATTTCAACGGCATGGAATAAATAATATAGAGACAAAACAATATGCCGCAGTATAATGTAAAAATTACGCAGCAAAAACAAGCAAAACCAAAGAAGAAAATCAAAGCTTTATAGTCCTGGCAGTTAGCAATGAGTTGGCATTGTATGCGTATGCTACACGTCAATGCTATGTTTTGTAAAGGTCAATTTAATTCAACATATGTTCTTGATAAAAACGTATGACGCACGTTGTATAGATCATAGGAAACTGCCATTAAAGCATAATCACTAGGTAATAAAACACGTCTTTAATGTACGTGAAAGAAAAAAAAAAGATATGAAATATATGATTTTTGCTTTTGATCGCGATACGATGAAGCCACCATAAAGGACAATGGTCGATTTCAAAGGAGAGAAAAACATATTCTCTATGAATCAAACATAAAGTTGATTTTATCGTTTATCATAATAGATGCTTTGAAAATGTTTTTCGATGGAAACGCACCCTTTTTAAACAAGGCAACCTCTTGAGTATCGAATTGAGGCTATGGCACGTTTTCGGCCACGTTACGTCCTAAATTGAATATTTCTACTTAAGACTAAGCGAATATCATCCAAAACGTTCCAGTAGGACAACAAAACACACAAAACGTAATAACATTCGTTTTTATCGATGGAATTAGTAAAGCACTGCGTCAAATCACACAGCCTCACAAAAGCCTCAGATTAAAGGTGCTATCTCACTACACTAGGGGCACCGGTGCGGCACTGTGGGATTCAAAAGGTTGTTCAACGAATTTCAGAGATTAAGAACGAATTTTCTTACGGTTTGTGTATATTGTTGTCTTCTAAGTCATACTTTTGAATATTACGCAATATCTAAATTATAAAAAAATCGGCGAAAATAACACAACAGTGCCGCAGTGAACAAACCCCGTAGTGCCGCACTGGTGCACCAAGTGCAGTGAGATACCACCTAAAGTGAGAAAAGTCTTTTCAAAAGTCTTGCTCATTTTTAGCAATTCTTTCCTAGCAAATCACACAGTAGCCTCCCGTGTAAGAGTCACGGGAAATTGTACTGTAAACATCTGCGTGAAGTATACAGCAACCTATATTACAGGAAATCCTACCATATAAATTCCTGCGTATATTTGCTGAACAAACAACCTGACAGACCGTTTTAGCTGTGCAAACGCAGCCAGGTGGTTATACACTAATGGTGACGTTAGCGGATGGAATGGGGAATAATGAGCCACCTGGTGCAGTATCCGGTCTTATGACGTGTCCTGTGGGAAATCAGCGTCACGTTAATACCCCATTCATCGCCCACCTCCTACTGTTGTGAACAGAAGGTCCGTTCAGAAAACGATTTCCTCTAAACAGTGAAAATATTGAATAAACTAAAAATCCATCATATTATATGACGGTGATCATTACAGGACCCGCCTGATACGTCACATTAGAAGTCAAATTCAGACGTATTCATAAGTTATACTAGCAAAACGTCAATACTTTTTAATATAATGTCCAGACAGCTGTTTTTCATGTCTTATTGTCTTACTTACCAACTGAAAGTTGTCAGGTTATAAGTATGATATGGTAATCGTTATAGATATCGTGCAATACGTCATATGAAGAGTAGGCCAGACGTATCCATTTCTCATGCAATGTTAGGCGCGGTTACATATAACGTTACATTGTACTAAAGATTTTTAACACCCATAAACCGATCCTATCTTTAAGCACGCCATAAAGCACGTTTAAGGTTGCGTTTTTTTTTGTTCATGAAAGTATGTTTTACGCATAATTTACGAATGTTAAGACAAGCTTCTGTGAAGCTATGGCAGCTTTTTCCATCAGAAGACAGATGCCCACGTCTGTCCCCATAAAACTCCCAATTTTATGTCATAAACTTATCGCACGATGATTGTTACCGGATCTATACGCCTAAACGTTAGGGTCGTTACTTTGTTCACACAAGGGAGCAATAATGCATTATGTCTATTAAATGGGTCGGCGCATCTATATCAATATATCACCTTTCGACTTTTGGTCGCTAAGCGTGATTTGATAGGTGGCAACCCTGCGAGAATTGATTAAAGCTGGTTACTAAAATCGTGCCGAAAGTCAACTTGATAGAAACTTGAAAAGTTAAAGGTGCACTCTCACTGCACTTGCGTTAACCCTGCGTCACTGAGGCGTTCGAAAGATACTGAACAAATTTAAGAGATTTTCTTCCTTTTTTTAAATTTTGTTGTCTTCTAAGTCATATTTACTCTCTTCAGCACAAAAGAACGTTCCGAAACAATACAAACTATTGCCACAAGGAAATACTGTAAATGCAGAAATGTTCGCGGTGGATTTATATTAGCGGTTTTCGCGTTGGCCATTTCACCGCGAATTTAAAACCACCGCGAACATTTTTCCAGGGCATTAAGATACTACAGTGCATGGTGCTACCGCGAAAATAAAACCACCGCGAAAAGTCCTTTTTCCCGCTTCCGCGAAATTAAATCCTCGCGAACTTAAATCCATTTACAGTATTACGGCTGATTTGTATAGTGAACATGTTGAAAAAAAATTAGGCTCCCTTTCCGCTAGTCTGCGATCGCGCTGCGCTCTAAGTAAAGCGGTATAGGTAAACGTTTATACTGAGTATGCCATACACAATGTTAAATTGTGACAGAAAAGGAAAACTTAAAAAGCGTAAAAAAGATTCGTCTCTTTATACTTTACACTTCCATGAGCGATATGTCAAATGTTAGGCCGCATATAGAGCGCCGTTCTACTGTAAATGGAGTGTTAAAACAGGCTTTCTTGGAGTCTGGTAGTTCCAATTCACAACCAAACAAAAGAACCAAATTCTCTTGCCATCATATGGATAAATCATCGCTACCCAACCTAAAACCACATGAATGTAGCTACAATAACGATCACGCTACATTCTACGTCAATGAACACCCGACCTCTTTACCACCCTACTCTCCCCATACAAAGATTACCTGTTCCCCTGGCTCCACAAGACGTATGACTGCAATCCGCTCCTCATCATCTCAAGATGTATCATTAATTACCCCGACCTTCTCCGACCTTTTGGATATGGGCAATTTAAGAAGGGGATAAAGTTGAACCACTGGTGGGATGGAGCGTAACACGGACTGAAGACCATTTGATCCAGAGATAGCGGAGTTAATAAAAGTGTCCCTGACACTGCGGCACTGTCCATCATCCAGCGGTTGTCTAGTACGTGACTAGAAAGTTGTCATGAATTTTGCAAAGTTCATTGAGCGATGATCATGATGTGACAGAAGTGAACAGAGACATTTGAGCAAAAAAATGGAGTCAATAAAAGTGTCCCTGACACCGCGACACTGTCCATCACCCAGCGGTTGTCTAGTACGTGACTAGAAAGTTGTCATGAATTTTGCAAAGTTCATTGAGCGATAGGGCTGGGTACCGGTACAGAAAATTCAGGTCCAGGTCCGGTTCAGGTCCAGAGGATCAGGTCCAGGTCCGGACCTGAACCTGGACCTGATTCAGTATGACTCATATCAATGGTCCATTTCACTAAAAAGAAATCTGTTTGGTGGATTATTAGACTCATACTGGCGTTTTAAAACCCTACAGCGCTAACTGCACCTGTACGATTGGCTGTAAAACTTGGTAGAAATTACAATAAACTCTACTCTACTTCACTCTTGTTATTTTCTTCCATCTACAAGTGCCAAAACGTGTGAATACCTGATGAAACAATCTGTTAATTTTCTAATCGGTCCAACATCCGGTCCACCTAATTTTTTCAGGTCCGGTTTTTCTGGACCGGTCCAATAAGAAAAACCGGTTTTGTACCGGTACGCTGTACCGATACCCAGCCCTATTGAGCGATGATCATGATGTGACAGAAGTGAACAGAGACATTTGAGCAAAAAAATGAAGTTGATAAAAGTGTCTCTGACACCGCGACACTGTCCATCTTCCAGTGGTTGTCTAGTACGTGACTAGAAAGTTGACATGGATTTTGCAACGTTCATTGAACAATGATCATGATGTGACAGAAGTGAACAAAGGCATTTGAGCAAAAGAATGGAGTTAATAAAATTGTCCCTGTCCATCTTCCAGTGGTTGTCTAGTACGTGACTAGAAAGTTGTCATGAATTTTGCAAAGTTCATTGAACGATGATCATGATGTAATAGGAGTGAACAGATATTTGAGCAAAAAATGGAGCTAATAAAAGTGTCTATGACACTGCGACACTGTCCATCATCCAGAGGTTGTCTAGTACGTGACTAGAAAGTTGTCATGAATTTTGCAAAGTTAATTGAACAATGATCATGATGTGACAAAAGAGAACAAAGACATTTGAGCAAAAGAATGGAGTTAATAAAATTGTCCCTGACACTGCGACACTGTCCATCTTCCAGTGGTTGTCTAGTACGTGACTAGAAAGTTGTCATGAATTTTACAAAGGTCAATGAACGATGATCATGATGTAACAAAAGTGAACAGAGACATTTGAGCAAACAAATGGAGTCAATAAAAATGTTCCTGACACTGCGACACTGTCCATCGTCCAGCGGTTGTCTAGTACGTGACTAGAAAGTTGTCATGAATTTTGCAAAGTTCATTGAACGATGATCATGAGGTGACAAAAGTGAACAGAGACAATTGAGCAAAAAAAAAAATGGAGTTAATAAAAGTGTCCCTGACATCGCGACACTGTCCATCATCCTGTGGTTGCATACGTGACTAGAAAGCTGGCGAAAAATATCTTTTATCTATTCCATTGAACGATGATTTGATAGAAGTGAACAGACTCAAAGTCTTTTGTGGAAAAAACAAAGGAGTTGTTCCTGACGCTACCATTTGTTGGAAAACGTTTCTATTATTCACTCTCGAGGGCTTATATTACGAGATAGAAACGTTGAAATTTTACCTTATGCTGCAAAAAAGTAGTGGGTGAGATTCAAAACCATTTTACACAATTATAAAGTGCTAATTAATGTACGTGTCCCTTGCACAGCGACTTATATCGCAAAACTGACGTGACTTGCAGCAATTACAACTTGATCAAAAAGTGAACATTTTCTTAGATTTTGAATTCGTTGACATTTTAATTTAGAATGCAAAAAGTCGTCGGTGAGAAAAAAAAAACAGTTTACACAGTTATAAAAGTGTTTATGCAAGTGTCACTTACACGGCGATTTATGTCAAAACTGACGTGACTTGCAGCAATTACAATTTGCATTTTCTTAGGTTTTACACAACTCAAGAAAATCAATGGTTGCACAGAGATTGGAAACCATTTGACCCAGCTTTGAGAGTTCGAATGTTAATTTAAGCGGCCCTGACACGACTTCTTGTAATATAAGCTACGTGGCAAGTAGACAAACATTCTTTATTTTGCACACGTTTGTAAACCATTGGTGGGATAAATGTTAACACGATACCCAGACCATTTGACCCTAATTATATAATGTAATCAGCTTCATGGACATCCCTGGTACTCTTTGCTGTGTTTTGGACAACCTACGAGATCAGGCGTTAGCAGTCGAAGGGCTGTAGACAGATATCAGTATCTTGAAGATCTTGAAAAGAAAAACACACTTTAAATTGTGCTGCGACAGATGGTCCCGACCATGCCATAAGTACCCCCGTTGCGACTCTGAAATGCATGTATAATTACCTACTGGTAAATCAGTCCTTGATTTAGATTGAAATTAAATTGAAGTGACCGCTGAATTATAGTTGTTGATACGGAAAAGCAATGAATGTAATATACACTAATTGTATAGGCACCGACCCATGCCTTGGGTAAAGCACTATGATTTCGATACGAGCTAAGCTACCAAGGCCTAATGAATGTACTAATACGTGCATGTATCTGTTTGGAGTATCTTAATATGGCGTCCTATTTCCTCCCATTCAAGAGAATTATGCCAGAAATGTACGCCATCTTGTTCCCACGCCTGCTCCCTTCCTGTTTTTCTTCCATGTCCTCATTACACTTTTGTATCTCATTTCCGTCGGTCTTCAGTTTATTGATGGAGATGAAAGAGTCGGCCAGGAAGCAACTGATGAATGAAATATATCAGACCTGAAGATCCGATGACGTGTTTGGGTACTGATCGCATCATTAGGATCTATACAATTATCATGGTACCTTGGAAGCGTACCATCTGGCAACCGAAATATGGATGTTTTTGAAAACAAAACTTGCAGTGTAACGGACTTCCGATCCTGTTTTGCCTTGTTCATTTATTGATGTGTTTGTGTCTTCATTTTGAATCGTTTGAGTCCTCTCATAAACAAGTCAGATCGGGTTGCTGGTCACTTTTAAAAGGTGGAATTTATTCTGCCTTTATTGGTAGTCTACTGTGTTCGGATGCTGCTGCAATGGTCAGACACTGTGCAGCAGCAATCAGTCTTTCTTCAACTCCCTCAACTTTGCCTTTGCCAAGGCAAAAAAGGGCGTCTACAACGCTTCTTTTTCATAGCTTCTTTACACCGTTAGACTCCTGAATAAAATTCCTGTCAGTCATAATGCTGATTGATAGCCAGTGACGAAGATGAAAGGTTATGGCAGGAAGCGCCCGTTGAATGACGCCTGTTGAAACCGGTTAGCCATTGACGTATGTAGCGCTTTGATATCCTCCCACGCTAGAGCCAATTACCACCACAGCAGCGCGGCTAGAAAGCGGCGCACAGTTGTACATGATACTGATAGCATCCGGCATTTCTTTCTTTTGTATTCCTCTCATAACATCAATGGGACGTACTGAGGGATCCGAAGATTACTAAACGAATTTTAGAAACTCAGAACGAATTTTGACGTTTTGTGCATTTTGTTGTCTTCTAACTTCTAAGTCGTAATTTTACGTATTACGCAATCTAAATTATGAAAGATTGGCGAACATAACACAACAGTGCCGCAGTGAACCAACCCAGAAGTGCCGCACCGGTGCCTCAAGTGCATTGAGATACCAAGGTCTGTAACTGAAAAAGTCGATGCTATTGGAAGCAGAGAGGTTCTTATTCGGTAATCATTATATTTTATATACAATAAAAAGCTAATGATAATGATAACAGTAACGATAATTGCAATAATGATATAAAACATAATACAAGGTTCAGTTCTCTCTTTATCTCACTGGATTGTAGCACGTTGGAGGCGTTGCTGCATTTCAACTTCAATTTGTGTTACCCATGACATTTGATAGAACTGTCCAACAAATCGTGCAAGTATCAATAAAAAGACAACAAATAAAGCACACAAAGTAAAACATAAACATTCATTGAGCGGTCTGTACAATCGCTAGACCGAGGTAACGCCTGCGACGCAGCACAGCTTCGGTAAGATACTCCATTTAGATCCATATGCATTACGAGGTGTATTCGTCATATCGTGTATCGTTTCAAAAACAGATTTTAAAAAGGAGGTGTGAATGGTAAATTAACATTATCTTTGCTGAAAGTGACGTTTGGTTTAAAGCTTTTTGCACATGATAAGATTTTCCACTTATGATTACTTGATATGAGTATATACGTAGAATCCTTACAAAACAATGATATTTAAATGGAAGAATTCGAATCTCCCAACGCAAAGGCGTTTGCAAACGTGGTATCAAGACGAAGTGCAGCTAGAGTCTCACTCCATACAGCAAATGTAGGTTTAGCTCTAAGGGTTGCCAAAAATACTCACAAAAGCATACATCTACAGCAACTGGTGAGATGCTATCTGATAGGAACAACCAAGTACCCATTACCCTTACCCACCTGGTCCATCCATTTGGTGCTTCACAACTGATGATAAGGATACAGAAGACATTACCATGGGACTGTTGTGCCATCCCACCCCCATATACAAGCCCGTCTGGTACCATTACCTATCCGCTATAGTGTGCTGTCTACTTTCGTTAAAAGGGCAGCTTATGTCGGTACGCGTTATATATAGTACACAGAGTATATATTCCTGGAAGGCTGACCATTAGTGTTTGTATAAGCGCCAGCTGCAGAGTTGTGCCCCATGCCCAAAATAGCCATCAACAAATCTTAGATACAAAAATGTGACAAAGAAACAGATTTTATACAAAGATCGGAGGGTAAAAGAGCCTCTATTTTTTTCTGATTTAACGTTTTCTGTTGTCTAGTCCACTTGATTGCATTCACTAATAGCATGCATATTCACCAAGACGTTTTGTGATGTTTTCAGTAGCCTTTACGTGTACAATGAATGGTTCATCATTTCACCATCTGTAGAATGTCACAACCTATGATTTTAATACTGCCATATATTTTTTTATTTTATTTATTCATCTCCAAAAAGGGTGGGATCACGGTGATACCAGCTAATTAGTTTTAGGTTACGGTAAAGCACCACGGCAATCGAGTTGGGTTCCAAACGTGTCCTAGATTCGGCCGCACGCAAGCGGATCTCCTATGAGACGAAACAGAATTACTTTTTGATTGCCCTCCCGTGACAGCGGCAGTTTCTTCTCTGTATGTTTGTGTGTTGCGATGAAGCTGCCAATTGAAAATTAAAGACGAACAGATATAGCCCCATCTTGAACATTATCACCACTTATTCATCAGAGGTCCCTGAAAAATAATCCGTTTTGTAAGCTTGAAAATCAGTCACGGTGGTCAAAAAGGCCCTCAAAAATCCTCACTCGCAAATCATGCATATGGATGAGGAAATCAATGTCAATCATCCATTTCACTACTGGCAACAATAGCTGATTGGTTTACGCCGTTGTAGGCGGGGATTACATTTGTTTTGGTTGCTCCAAGTGGAGCTATTTTTTGACGCGAACTTGCTCCTTTGATATGCGCGTCTTTTCTCCGCCCCCATTGTTCTCCACTTACCAAGTTAACAATACCTGAGCTTTTCTGTCGGTAATTCTCACGCTGGAGCTCGGCATTGAAACCACCATTTAAATTCTTTCTGAGCTATATATTTGTCTATATATTACCCAACATGCTAAAACTAAACCTTAGGTGAGCAAAGATCGAAGGATTTACCGTCACTCCCGGGTCACCGCTTGGGACGGAGCAGTGGGCGTCGTTTACAGACACAGCCCGGAAAATTATCCGTGCCTTTTTTTACACATACACACGTACAAAAAGTTGAGTGATAGAAATTCAGTAGTTTTTCGGCGAAGATGAGTATCTATATCTAGAACATGAAAGCTCACCATACTAGTATACTTAGACCCAAACGTAACGAACCCCTTGATATATTGCGTCTTTGACCAAAGTCCCGGCGTGTCTGTTCCTGTCCTGTATACACAACGACTCAATTTAAATATAAGACAATAATTGCAACCTACGTTTTTTGATAAACGTGTTCTCTCAAATAACAAACCCCTTATATTCTCGTCATTCTGTAAATGAACTAGGTCCATACCAGTGCTTGACGTGGCGAATGTATCGATATCGGTAATACGCTGGGCATTACATCACATGGTAAACTTCAAACTGGCGTCCTTTGCCCCGCAATTTTCTTTGTTTAAATTATACCTTATAATATAGAATGGATTTGAAGTAGTAATGAAACGCATGGTAACGCGGACGAAAGCATAGCAACCGCAACACCATGAAAATTCACCCAACTTACCGTGACCGCCATTGCCGGGCGCAGCTGCAAGATTCAGCGGGGGCGGCGTAGAGCCCGCCCGCCCGTAATATAAACACAACCCGGCCTTTCCTACGGAAGTCTAATATTCTCTCCCTCTCTCTCTCACTCCACACGCACACACAGACATACACACGCACAATTGAACGACAGAACACCAGTTTAATTTCTTGGTGAAGTGAAATTCACATTTTGAACATTTGCACGGAAGCTTACCGCACACGGAGAACGCAATGCACACTGACCTCACGACAAAGTGCGTCTTCAAATCAAGATTCACGAACCGGCGTGTCTAGTCCTGTTCTACAAAATAACTAAAAAAATGAAGAAAAAAACTTCGTTCTCCGCTATTTGTAGAAACAAGTTTATATTCCCGTGAATTTTGTAACAGAATCTGCAGTTCGCAATTCACTAAGCTTTGTAACATTACACACCCAAGCGTTTGATGTGCTATCGGCTTGCATACACTAGACGAAAAAACCCAACTTTTGGCGCCCTTGGTAGAAAAATGAAAACGGTTCATTACTACAAAGAAAAAGATTTAGACTTAACTATCAAAGAAGCACAGTAGTAGATCAAACTTTTATGAAGTAGGGGTCAGATATGTAGTGTTGTTACCTGACAGCGGAACCGGATGAAACCGGTTTTTTCTTTTGTTTACAAAAGTCGAAAAGACGCCATTTCATTTTTACTATTTGGGACCTCGTTCAAAATTTCTAAAATAATCTTAACTATGGGAGAAAGTGCAGCTGCGAAAGTGCACTAAAGATCTTGTAGAATTAATGGTAGCTTCTTGCAGACACAACAAACTGTACAAATAATTTGCTACAGCCAATTCTCTCTCAAATTTCGCGCCCGGGACGACAACAATGGGGCCACGCCAGCTCATTTCCATATCACTGCCGTCCCAGGTAAGTTGTTTTTGTAAGAACGTACGGAGGCAAGAACAAACCGCTCTGATGTTCGCCGACAACCTAATTATAAGTCAAGAGCATAGCCATTCTTCCACGTGAAAATCTGAACAAAACGTACAATTCGTATTTTGAGCCATATCTCCCGGTAGTTAACACTTAAGCTGACCAAAAAAACTCCATCGTGAAGAAAAAACTTTCGCCGCCATCTTGGAGAAAAATCAACCGATTCTCTTCCATCGCTGTGGAACTATGGGACAAAATGTAGTGAAAATGTGACAAAATTAGCTAAAATGTCGTAGACACTTAAAACTGCATAAGGTGAAATATTCTTAGAGGTCCTAAAGTCTAAAGCATAGGTCAAAGCTTTGCCTGGTGCGTAAAATAGAGCATTAAATTCAAAGTTCAAAGTTCAGTGACCCAAAACGATCTCCAAAACGCACATGGAACAGCGGGCGATTTGAAGCGTTTTGCAAATGGTCATCCCAAATAATTGAGATATTTTTAAGGCGAACTAATGTAATTTTCGTGTGCATATATTTTTTTCCTGATGTGATAATCATATCGTGCGTTATGTTGGATGAAATTTGTGTTGTTTTTTTCACACCGCCACGGCTCGCGCGGGCCAGCTTGTGGGCGGAGCACTCTTGCCTGGCAACGCGGATAATACCCTAGCAACGTGACCACCGTGAGTTCTGAAACGCGATCAATTTAGCTATTGAGGTCTAATCCCTGGACAATATGTTACTTTTCAGTCGCCGACCTAGCAATGCTTTCAACTCGTTCATTCAACCTCCCTTTTATCTCAGTATGCTTTCTTGTCATGCTGAAAGCTTCAAGAAAAGATCGGACAGGTCGATTCCTACGGCAATGCTCTTTTTACTTTAGAAGGAAGCGGGGATGGGTGGTGGAAATAGGTTTTACAAGACGTCAATGCATGACGCACTCAATCTTTTGCGATTTGTGATTCGCAATTTTGGTGATTTGGTATGAGTTACATTGACCACAGAGTTATTCTGCCGACGCGATTATGCTATGGCGGCAAAGCCAGACTATCCATCTACTGTTAAGGCTTCATGTATTATTCTCGTTAAGTCGCGTAGGCGTTACTAACGGGCCTGTCCAGATCTTAACAATACAGATATAGGACAACAATATTGTCACAATTTGTCGTCTGTTTGAAGCTACTAGTACTTAAATGTTAAGGTCACACTAATTGAAACTACACGTGCCCTATGACCCATGCAAAAGCAAACCCATTTATTTCAACTGTTAATGATAGTTTTATGACGGATCTAGGCCAACTCTACTGAATGGGAGAGAGAAAGAAAACCTTGTGAAAGTAGGCCACTGCATTATAGGTGAACAATGGGTCCCATTATAGTCTGTGCCCAACCATCGGTTGACCTGGTTCAAAAGTTGAATCGATCGAGAGTTGATAGGAGTCCATAAAAATGTTTCACTTGCGGTATGAAGTTTCTGAAAGAAACTTTTCTTTCTATTAAGTTTTATGGTATTGATAGTGATCACATAGGTATCGGTTCATTATCGAGATAAACGAGCGATAATTATGTTTATAACTTTGTTTGTGAGCTGGAAATAGATACTTATTAGTCGGTACTTTATATGCATAAATGTCGTGTTAGGCTCTGTCAGAATGGTTCAACAACACAGCAAGTTATGCGCAAGGAGTTGACAGGACAAGTTGTCGCCACAGCCGCTTCAAATGGATTGCTGGTTCTAAGGCACATCCTGAGTGGAAATGGAGTTAGTTCAAATGTTGCTTATTTATGAAAGCATCATTCAGCGATAACAGTGAGTTCCATTAGAAACAAGACTAGAGAAAACCCTGCAGGCGATTCCTTCTCTTTCAGTTGCAGTAAATCGACATTTTCTTCTATAAGTGTTGCACTTTATCTTTCATCCTGTCGAAGGCTGATAACATAGGTAATTTCAGATGTCAAAATTATTGATCAAATATACATGCTAAAAAATTGTTAATCAGTAGAGCATGTTGTTGTCTGAAAAATTTATGCATACGAACTTTGTTTAGTTCTGGTGATTAAAACTCCGTCTACTTTCTCATGAAGTATTTCCACTAAGAATGATGCAATACAGCATCTCGAAATGTCAACACGAACGTAAGAGGAGGATAAAGATTGTCCAAACCAATTCAAAATTATGCTTCAATCAATCCAATTAGATAAGGATGCAGTCTCTGGTGAGCTGGGTACAGATTGCTGTCATTTACGTAACGATGCATAGGGCCTCCCTAAGGTCTTATTAACATTAGTTACCTAGCTATTTATCAACGAAGGTTTCTTGGAAAGCCACAGCGCATTGGTGGGAATTATGTATAGAAGCAAAGATGCTACAATACACCTGCATGAATAACCCTAAACTCTTACTAAAAGACACTCAAATCGTGAATATCTCTAAAAAGACACTCAAAGCGTCGTGAATAACATATTATTGGTAATCATCATCATCATCATCACCCGGGCGTGGTGGTTGCACGGATGGACATGACTCTCTTCCTCCATCCTTCCCTATCCTCCATAGTCTTGGGCAGATCTTCAGCCGAGCAGCCAGTATCTTTACAAAGTTGATGTACACATGTTTTGCGTGGTCTACCTATGCTTGCATGACCATATCTGTCTGCTGTGGACTCAACACAGCAGAGAGATATTCAAGTATAATATAGATGTTTCCGTGAATGGGATATGAAACATGCATTAGCGCATAATGTTTGCTTTAGAACGAAAAATGACAGGATGGCAGCGATTATGTTTGTAACGAATCCTACCAACGTTTCCACACTCAAAGCGTTGTAAATGACATGTTATTTGTAAGCACCAGAGGGATATTCAAGTATAATATAGATGTTTTCGTGACTGTGATCCGCAACATGCATTAACGCATAATGTTTGCCTTAGAACGAAAAATGACAGGGTGGCAGCAGTGAACGATTATGTTTGTAACGAATCCTACCAACGTTTCCACACTCAAAGCGTTGTAAATGACATGTTATTTGTAAGCACCAGAGGGATATTCAAGTATAATATAGATGTTTTCGTGACTGATCTGCAACATGCATTAGCGCATAATGTTTGCTTTAGAACGAAAATGGCAGGGTGACAGCAATGAACGATATGGGTTTATGAAATATCCTAACAACGTTTCGAAAGCTCGCATATTACTGATTCATCTTGCTCACACAGACTCTTCGGTGAATGAGTCAGAAAGTTGTGGGAACATGTGATAGGGACGTCCCGCAGTGTAACAAGATCTCTCTTTGCGTCAGAAATGGTAACTCAAGCCGCTTAGGGGAAACAGAACTCATCATCAATCATCCCAAAAGACAGCTATAATAGATGATAATGGAACTATGAAATATGTGTGACGGATTTTATGACAGTCCTTTCAGTTCTTATTTGCTGTAACACATTTCATGGGATCTCTACCCACTCGTTTTATGATAGATGCTGGTAAACTGTTATGCAAGGAAAGCAAACACGAGTTATCTAACGACTCTGCTTTATTTTAACATCAAGTAGAAAGAAAGTTAAGCATACTATGAATCTGTACGGTTCAGTAGTATTGTGTAGTATACAAGCTAGGTACGTATGTGCTTGACCAATATGTCTTTCCATTCAGCAGGTTACTTAGTTTTTACGACATGTGTAAACCATAAGAGTTACTGATGCTGTCCTTCATGTATAATACGGGGAAATTGTATGTGATCATCGCGCGCCTGATAAATGTGTATGTAGCTACAATTTCTTTCCGAACTTATTTTAAAAAAATTGGGTGCTTATAACTTTCTCCGAACTTACGAACGGAAGATACAAGCCCCTAGATATCCATAATGGGACTGTATGATTACATGTACTTGCTGTGCTTACCTGATATTATTGTGTATGTAGCCACAATTCATTTCCAAACTTATGTCAAATCTTTTCAAATCCAAAATCGAGATGTTGGGTTCTTATAACTTTCTCCCAACTTACGAATGGAGGAAGCCCCTAGATATCCATAATGGGACTGCATATATATTATAATTACATGTACGTGCTGTGTTCACCTGATATCATTGTGTATGTAGCCACAATTTATTTCCAAACTTATGGGAAATCTCTTCAAGATTTTGGGTTCTTTCAACTTTCTCCTAACTTACGAAAGGAAGATACAAGCCCTAGATTTTCATTACGGTACTGCATAATTGTACATACGTGCTGTGCCCACCTGATATTATCGTGCTTACTGAAACTTTGGGACCGAAACATGGGGGCATCAAACAGTGAAATGATCATCAGACACTCAGGATCATGACTTTTGAGAGCCGCGGGGGGTGATTAGAACAGCGTTCTCACAGCTGCCCGAGAGCTAATGAAGCGCAAATCGTGCTTATGTGGGGGAGTTACAGGATTGATCGACTCATAAACGGCTGCAAAAGCATCTGCTCTCCACAGGAAACTGCTAGCGAGGGAACTAACAGAACGTGTGGGGAATTAGAATCGGCTTGACGACTAGAAAACTTTTGTCGATCATTGATTGAAAAATAAAACTCATATTCACCAACAAATTTACTCAAGCAACTGACACTGACGGAAACTACTGGATGCTAGTTGAAACGTCTAACTGTTTCCAACTCATATCAAGTTGCTTGTCTATAATGAGTAATTTTTGGCGTTTCTTTTTCTTGATGTCTAACTTTCATCTTCAATACTCACATTTTTGTTTTGAGTACATGAGACTGTAAATGGGCATGGGAACTTTAAGAATTCCTTTCATAACTTTATAATTCTACGAAGTCGTTATAATGACAAGAACACAAACTGTAACGTTTTATCTATAAGTTAGATATTGCCATTCACAAAAGAGAAGAACGCAGTTGTGTGTCAAGAACTGCCCATAAAACAGTCGTAGACTTTCTGCGATGTTTTTTGGCTATTCAGACAAGAATGTAGACAGGAATACTGAATACGAGCTTTGCTTTGAAATTCCTTCAAAGTTATCAAGTTATATGTCAAGAACTGTCCATAAAACACTTTTCGTGGTGTCTGTGACTATTTAGACCAGCCATATAGACAAAACTACTTTATGTTGCTTTCTTTAAAAGTTAGAAATCGTCTCCTACATCCATGGAATCTTGGGGTGAACTAGTTGCAATAAGGCTTCAAGATAGACACGTCCCTTGTGAAATGACTTGAAGGTAACTGAAGTTTACAGCCGCTACAACATACTTTTGGCAATAAACCCTTACTGTAGCAGGTGTGTTGAAACTTGATCTCTCTCTGAAGTCACGAAGTCAATCTGATAGCAGGCATTAAACTTGATCTTCCCCTCGAGTCGTCACGGATGTAGCAGCTTGCACCACCTGATCCTCCATGGCCGTTGGGCTTCGTGATCCTGCTCGGTCATTGAGGAACATTTGTTGGCCATTAGGGTAGATGGAAATGGCATCTTCATGCTCTAAGCATCAGAGCATGTGGCATCATGTTTTGGTCATTTCTATGATACTTGACCGATGGGCATTGATCCTAGCAAATGGTATTGCCATTATAGTTAAGGCTGAATGAGATCTTTCTTTGTACATATGTCCATACGCATGTATACATATAAAACGTTCACACCATAAGAGATGGTAATCTCTAAGCGACACTGTGGCATCATGTTTTGGTCATTTCTATGATACTTGACCGATGGGCATTGATCCTAGCCAATGGTATTGCCATTATAGTTAAGGCTGAATGAGCTCTGACTTTCTACATATGTCCATACGCACACATTTCTATCATACGTGAGGTACGTTCACACTGTGGCATCATGTTTTGGTCATTTCTATGATACGTGAGGTACGGGAATTATTCTAGCCAATGGCATTGCCATGAAATTTTAGGCTCAATCAGTTATTTCTTTCTTTCTTTCTACATTATGCCCATATGCATACAAATAAAGCGTTCGCACCATGGACCATAAGAGATGGTAAGCTCCGATGACATTGCCATTATGAATTTAGTTTAGGCTGAATAAGCTTTCTTTCTACATGTGTCCTTACGAATACATATAAAACGTTTGCACCATTAGAGCTGGCAATGCAGAAACCGGTACATGAAAAGGGCAATGGCAAAGAGCTGTTGCTTTTCTTTGAAATATGAGAAATTAGTTAGAAATAATATGTAAGGATCTACTCGGAAAAATGAATGTGCCAGTTTACGAAAGAAAATGCAAAATAAAGGTTAAAAGTTATCCCATGTCATGTCTGCTAAATCAATAAATGCACTGATAGCTTTACCCTTTTGTTAATTATTATCATCTACTTTCTGTATCTGATTGGAATATAATAGCAACAAAGCACTAGAAAGGCCGACATTTGCTTGAGAGCAAATACAGCATATTTCAGCCATCTCCCTCATGCAACAATAGGCCTTGAGGTCGTTGACCCCTTTGGCCATTGGAAAATGACCAAAAAAAAATCCCAAATATATCATTTTAAAGTGGTCCATGCCAAAAGTTATACATGGGACATTTGAATAGATATCTAGAGCACCCCTTTACCAATTTACGGGTCATTAGGTTGTAAATCGAGGGAACAGGAGCCAAAAATGTCCAAATTTTGTCAAAAAATGGCCATAAAATCGCAAAATTAAGCATTTTGTTGTACCGTATGGGAAAACTTTTATTGAATTTATGTGCACATAATTTAAGGGCACTTTTATACCAATTTTCAGATCATTTGGTTGTAAAACGAGGCTACAGGAGCCAAATATGTCCTTTTTTGGTCAAAAAATGGCCCAAAATTGCAAAATTAAGCATTTTGTTGTACCGTATGCCAAAACTGTTATTGAATCTAGGTGAGCATATGATCAAGGCACCTCTGTACCAAATTTCATGTCGTTCGGCTGTAATACCAGGGTACAGGAGCCCGAAATATACATAAAAATTGACAAAAACCTCAATAAAATCATTTTAAAGGCAGATATGAAAAAAATGAAAAAAACACCTGGGGGTATTGGCTTACTCTACCTTTGTGCCAAATTTCAAGTCAATCGGTTAAAAAATGGCGGAGTTGATTCGATTTGAAGATTTGACAGGAGAAAGAAAGAAAGAAAGAAACATTACGAATACAATATATTTCACCATACCTATGGTATGGCTGAAATATAAATATTATCTGCTGCAATCATTATTAGAATCTTTGCTGCTATGACCTTTTGCCGTTGCTAAATAACAGGGTGCAAGCTAATATTTGTTAAACGGCACAGTAGACATCATGATCCAATAGGTCGTAGGATCAGTTTAACCTCTCTGACCTTTAGAAGAGCTTGTAATTTATTGGTAGACCAGGGCTAGAGTATCAAAGGATCTGCCTCCATACGTGCCAGGGGCCAATTAGTCGCCCCCATGATGGATAGATCGCCACTCACTCCATCTACTGTCCGTGAAACGAAATATGGGCGGAATCGCAATTCGCCATCTTGAAAAGGTCGAAAAAAATCAAAGAAAATAATTTGAGATAATAGCAAGAAGAGATGCCACAGATCTAAATGATATGCCAAGCATGCCACTTTTGAATGTATCTTAAATTGCACATACGTTTGGCATATGATGTCCTATTCCCTGAATGCAGTTTAACTTAAGCTTATCCAACAGGAGCATTTAGTAACCGATCATACAAAGGATAGGGAATTAAATCTAAACGTATTCGTAATGGCACATGTACAGTTGGATAGTAGATGCCATACTTAGCGTGATATATATTTGTTTGAACCTTTGTTTATTCATGAAAGCTAAAATCGGGCTGAAGACAGCTTTTCATTTAGGTCATGAGGCAAGAGGCAAGGGTTAGACAAAGTATATATTTACAGTTTTTCAAAAACAAGCTTGTTTCACAGTTAGTGTTCGCTATCATCGCCATGACCATCCTCCTTACACCAAATCCTTACACAAGTCAAAACGTAAAATAAATTATCCATAAGCTCTGTTCTGGTGAAGACCTCCATACAATAAATTCAACTGCTTAGTCTGGGTGGGTAGAATAGTGCAATACTAGATTGGTGTATGGCGTTTTTTTTAATTCTTGTTTTGATGTGTATTAACTATCATGGATTTAGATACATTGATCTACAATGATGAAATATGCATGTTTTGGGCTCAGTCTATTGCATTCGCCATTCCTCTGAATAGACCAGAAGCCGTAGAGGAGCATCAGACTTCGTTAAAGTGGCATTCGCGTAACCCCCTGTTTCATCTGGTCCATGGCTATCGATTTGTTTGTAACTTTGCATGACTATAAACTGTAGCAGCCATGCATGAGACAATAGGCTTGACTGTATGATTTCGCATTCACAGGTCTCTTTCTCAATGCTTCTAACATATGGCTGTTGCCTTCTGGAAGTGACAGTAATGATGTGTTCTGTATTCACGGTAGTTCCTAAAGATTAGGATGTCAGAAACATGTGATCTAGGCTTTCTGTTAGGCTTCCTGTCCCTGGACATCAAACTGCGACCTCTCCTTGTTATGAAAGCACCATTTTCGTCAAACATTTGTATTAATGATTCTGAAATGTCAATTTGATCTTTTGGCATCAAATATACAACACCCACCGGCATCACTGATTGTCAATGCAGACGTCTGCTGACATACATAACGCTGTTTCACCTTTATCCGAGGGTAACCTAAGTATGTTCGCGGTTTGTAAGAAAACCGTATTTAGGGATATTAAGTCGACGGGCGGTGGTTTCAAATCGGAACATTTTGAAAATATTGCAAATTTGAAACAACTGTCAGCAGACGTAAATATGCTGTTTCTACAGACAACGGATAAAGGTCACCCCACGGATAAAGGTGATTTAGCGTTACATCGTATTTCTTATATCATTGCAAGGAAGGCCCTCAGGCCTGTTAGCTTAGAGTATTTCTTCTCGGCCTCGGATGACCCCCTCCCTCTTCCAGTTTATCTTGTATACAGATCTTCTTCATAACAGTAAATGGACTTTTGACCGCTTAAGGGTAATGCAAAAAGATGGTCACATACACTAGTTGGATTATCCATCAATCTTACATTGCTGATGAAAAATTTAAGTGCACATGCGGATAGCTAGCGATATGTTTTTCATAATTCATGCTGTTATATAGCTGACACCGGTGGGGGGTGTACAACAGATACGAGTGACGTGGATCAAACATGTTTCTACCTGTTTTGATATACAATCTCATTGCTCCAACCTTCCACAAATTAAGCTGTAACTGTCATGGAATCCCTGTTATACCATTGTCTTTGCTACAGGCAAAGCTTTTACTGACGCGTATCTTTCTTTCCATCTTCAGTTGATGTCGAACCCAAGAATGAGCAAGTGAAAGAAGATGACCAACAGGTGAGCATTGCAATATCTTCATTGTGTACCATGTAGCTTTATTATATAAGAAATACTTTTTGCATAGATTAAAAATCAACAAAAAATCAAACGAAAAATATCCCTGGGTTGAGTAGGGAATTTTGTACAGTGTATTCCAAAGAATACAGTATCAATACTCTGTAATACGGACTTGAACCCTGACCCTTGAATCATCTAACGTTCACCTTAACCTAAATGCATGAAGAAAGCCCATTTAGTTATTTTAGAGCAGACGAAGTAGAATGTGAATGTCAGGCACCTTTTGATATTGTTTATATTAATTACTTCTATGTTCTCATATCGCATATTCCTGCTTGCTCTATCACTTGTTTTACAGCACTCGTCAATTTTTGGATAAGATTGCAAAGTGTTGCTGTACTGAAGATAACTGACAAGCTCCGCCACTAGAATGTAATTACGAACGACAAGGCGTCAAACAGATGCGTCAGCTATAGCTTCATTATCTTATATGGGCTTTTAGCTGGCTTTATGACAGGGGGTTTAAGAGGATTTTCTTGTCGTAATGACAGTAAAAAGCAATTAGTCTATCAATTTGACAGCCTTTCCAACTTATTGATAAGAAAATAAAGGTTTGGGCTTTGAATGGAGAACCCACACCTGCTATGAGATACGTTCGAAGCCCAAACTGAAGATAGTATCTGCATCTATTTAAAGTTGAGGTGTGATCTGCTAAGAATTTTGAATGTGCTGTTCAGTGCATGTAGTCTATGTATCATCAAGCCTTGCAGTGAGGCTTATTAAAATCATAAATAATAAACTACTTAGTAAACAAAAAAGTTTTATTTTTCAATTTACCTTTTAAGGAAAATGTTAATCTTGTGTTTTTGTTTACCTGATTTACTTTGGTAAATGGGACTCTCAAACAAGGTTTCATTGAAGTTTTATTACCGAAGTTGCCATCCTTTTGTTTTCTTAAAACAATGTACGTCAAAGACGAAACACATTTTATGTTAAACTGCTCTTTCTACAATCACGAAAGAAAAGAGCTGTTTAAGGAGGCCATCAAATTCCACTCAAACTTCCCCACATTCACTGACAAAAAGAAAACAGTTTTCCTTCTAACATCACATAACCCAGACATCATAGAAAAGATGCGATCTTTCTTCTTCCACTATCTTCGAAAAACGTGTCGAACCCAATGAATATGGATCTTGAGTTAGCTTTCAGACTAGAGTGGATACTTGTGATATTGTTTTTAGACCTTTTATGTTACCTGCAATTAGCCCACGGGCAAGGATTTGCACTAAACGTTATCAAAACCTTAAAACAGGTTAGATAAAAATCAATGATTCGCTATTTGAAGTGCCCAGCGCTGTGGCGATTTGAAGATTTAATTGGCAGGTGCGGGGAGCGGGATGTCAGCATTCTTCTCTGCTTTTGAGAAGGCTTCTTCTGAAGTCTTGTGGCGTCTAATGTTACCTACTTGGCATGCCCTCGAGCCCTGAGATGTCAATCAAGAGTCCAATCATGGCGTCATTAAGCGGGGGCTGAAAGGATGAGCCGGGTGTTTCGGGTGTTAAAAAGGGCGACGGTGACGTCAAAGGTTCTGGTGTGACGCACGTGGAAGGAAGCAGCTGCATCTCAAAAAGTGAACTATTTTAGACCTGTTGTTACTGGGCAGATCTACAGGTTCATAATTGCATTCGCGGTGAAAGTTTCATGCAGGGATCTTTTATTTAGAATTTGTGGTTGATAGAATTTTCATCAATCAGTGACTACATTTTAAAAGGTAAACTCACGTACCTCAACATTTTCGATGGCTAACAGTCCATCTTGATCACGGAGTGACCCAGTTCTCGCGAGAGTTGCTAGAACTGGGTCGAGACCTGCGTTGATCTTCTGCCCCTCACCCCAAATTTTGAATTTGTCAATTTGAAAGAAGCAGCTGTATCATAAAAAGTGAACTATTTTAGACCTGTTGTTACAGGGCAGATCTACAGGTTCATAATTCCATTTGCGATGAAAAATTACATGCAAAAATCTTTAGTCAGAATTTGCGAATTTGAAAGCAGCTGTATCATAAAAAGTGAACTATTTTAGACCTGTTGTTACTGGGCGGATCTACAGGTTCATAATTGCATTCGAGATGAAAGATTACATGCAGAAAGCTTTTAGTAGTAAGAATTTGTGAATTTGAAAGAAGCAGCTGCATTTCAAACTGTGAACTATTCTATTCTACTCGGATCTACAGGTTCATAATTGTATTCGAGATGAAAGGTTACATGCCGAAATCTTTTATTTAGAATTTGTGGATAATAGATTTTTTAACAATCAGTGACCACATTTTGAAAGGTAAACTCATGTACCTCAAAATTTTCGATGGCTATCAGTCCATCTTGATCACGGAGTTACCTAGTTCTCGCGAGAGTTGCTAGAACTGGGTCGAGACCTGCGTTGATCTTCTGCTCCTCACCCCAAATTTTGAATTTGTCAATTTGAAAGAAGCAGCTGCATCTCAAAAAGTGAACTACTTTAGACCTTTTGTTACTGGGTAAATCTACAGGTTTATAATTGCATTCGAGATAAAATGTTCAATGCTGAAATCTTTTATCAGAATTTGTGAATTTGAAAGAAGCAGCTGCATCTCAAAAAGTACACTATTTTAGACCTGTTGTTACTGGGCGGATCTACAGGTTCATAATTGCATTCGATATGAAAGATCACATGCAGAAATCTTTTATCAGAATTTGTGAATTTGAAAGAAGCAGTTGCATCTCAAAAAGTGAAATATTTTAGACCTGTTGTTACTGGGCAGATCTACGGGTTCATAATTGCATTCGAGATGAAAGGTTAAATGCTAAAATCTTTTATCAGAATTTGTGAATTTGAAAGAAGCAGCTGCATCACAAAAAGTGAACTATTTTAGACCTGTTGTTACTGGGCAGATGTACCGGTTTGTAATGGCATTCGAGATGAAAGATTACATTTTTTGTTTGTAGATGCCGCTTTTGCAAGGCAAAATGTTTGACGATATTCCATACTATAGATATTGTCATATTCCACAAATGACAACAGATGCCATCTTTTTAAAATGTCTGACCGTTTACAAAACTCTTTTAGTTGCTGGCGCAACTTTTGTAATGTGACAGCCCGCCATGACAGCCCGCCGTGACATTTGAATGTAGTTTAGGTGCTTATTTCCACCCTCAATACACAACAGTTTGATAAGCCCAATAATATCTACTGAAGCAACTGAACATAATTTTGGAAACAGTAGAACCTTTCAGATAGTATTGACTACCCTTCGATCAGTGACACAGAGCAAATCTGTCGAAGAGCAGGTTTTACTACTTTTAATTGTACCATAAATTCAAAGTTTTTCAACCGATCTTCCAAGAGTTACGAAATAGACTGAGGGTGCTGCATGAAATATCTCCTGCCCCCAGGTTGTCCCGTGGCGACGCTATACTTTTTGAGTGCGGTGCACCGCCATTATTTTTAGCTGAAACAATATTCCCTGGCACGGAAAGTGAGTTCCATTGCTCTTGACGTCTAGTCTACCGTAGATAACACACCAGCCTACGTGTGCAACGTGCTTCCCTTTGAAGTGGTGCACTTACGCACTCCGTGGACTGTGAAAGCTACATGGACCTAGACTGATGGACCCATACAGAACCACTGCAACTTTGCCAAGTGGCTTCCGAGGTGTAACCGGACTGACTTTTACTTAACGCCAAAGCTATCAGGTAGAAGTCTTTAGAATAAATATATAGAAATTATGACCTATTTGGACCACTATAATTCCATTGACTTGAAGTGAATTTTATGGACCCTTTTATGCCATTATATGTCTTTTATACCAGCCATTTAAGGTGAGGTTGCATTGAATATTGCTTAAAGCCAATGATGTCAGGTAGAAGTCTATGGAATATAGATATAGAACCGGTGACCTCAATGAACTATATCAACTTCGTCAAGCGCATTCAATGGACCCTTTTATGATCATTTGACCTGCTGCTTTCATATAGATAACCATATGACAGTAGCAGGTTAATGTATTGACTTTTCTTTTAGTGTGAATGGATTGCCTTTTGTTAAATAACACCTTTTGGGTCTAATTACATCCACTTGGGTAAGCACCTTTAATGGGCCCTTTTATGCCATTGTATGTCTTTTTTAACTTCTCCCTAAGATGTGGTTATATTGAATTTATCGGCTAGAAGTCTATGGAATAGATATGTGGAACAAACGGTCAGGACGAACTGCATCAATTTCGTTCAATGGAACCTTTTATGTCATTTTATGTCTCTCATAACAGCCATCTAAGACATAGTTGGATTGACTCTTTCTTGACGCCAATGCTGTCAGGTAGTAGTCTATGACATAAACATGTAGAATATTGCGTAAACTACGTAAACTTCGTCAAATGCCTTCAATGGACTCTTTTATGTTCATTTGTCCTGACGCTTTCATATGTAGACCATTGTAGTTTGACTAGATTACCTCTTGTTTAATCAATACTATAAAACAGGACTCTATGAACCCTGACGCCCACAATGAATCACACCAAGTTCGCCAAGCACCTTCGAATTCCCACAGACCTTTTTATGCCCTTTTATGTCCTATATAAGCCCCATCTTCTGTGTGACCGGATTGCATCGTAGTTAATGTGGCAATGAGGTAGACGTCTGTGAAATATATTAGTTAGAATTGACGGCCACTTTGAAGTTACTACGCATAATTCGCTGAGCATGTTATGCCTATTTTATTCTTGAACTGCTACCGTCATATACCTGAGCAGCCTGTGTGTTACGCCGAAGGACGCTTATAAAACCGGCTATATAGATACAGATACAAATAAGGTTAACCGCCATTTTCGGTGTGACTGGGTCGAACTAAGTATATTCTAAATCATATCGGGTAGTAAATGTTGTAAAATGCATGGCCAGGACGTCAGCAATAGGGTAAGTTAACCAGTATTCGTCATGTGCCTTCAGTACAGATTTGTATATTAATCTTCAACAGGCTATAGGAATCTATGTGTCCCATAGCCATCTTAGGTGTGGCTGGTTTCACTCGTAATCTCTGCATGCTATTTGGCAAAATTCTGTAAAATGTTTTTCGTTGCGACAATAAATTAGATAAACCAAGTCACCAGACTGTTTTACGTCATTTTACGTCTTTTATTCATTTTACGTTTATGGACAACAGGGACATTTATGAACTCTAGCAAGACATGACCGCCACAATGAAGAAGTGGTCCGTCAAATGGTTTCACTAGTCACTTTTACGTTTGAGAGCTGCTACTACTATTCAGACTATAGTGGCAGCTATATGTGGCTATATTAATGGCCATGTTTTCTAGTATATGGTATATTCTAATGATTTACGTCTTAGCAAAACGTTGTGAGGCGAGGGGACAGATCCTTCAACTGGAACCAGCACCCTGGTGTAAGCTGAAAACTATTTTGTCTAGAGAATGCTAGATTAATGGTCATGTTTGCTAGTACTATATATTCTAATGATTTACGTCTTATCAAAAGCAAAACGTTGTAAGGAGAGACAACATATTATTTAACAGGATCTTGATGTACTTTGAAAAAAAGAGACTATTTTGACTAAAGAATGCTAAGTAAGAATCCCTGTGTTCAGGGTCGCTATGAGCTGCAGGGATTTTACAATAACATGGTACCAAGTTAAAAACTCATGGAAGCTCATTTGTGTTGGTAGTAATCAGAGTACAACGCTAAACGTACAATGTGAGGGGTACCGCACGTGATCTGGCACGTTTGAGCAATTGTTGACGTCACTTATCGGAAAGATCACGTGGTAATATGATAGCGTGATAACATTTGCGAGTTAACGTTTGGAAGTTATTGATTATTATTACCTCTCTAGAAGGCAACAGTGGACGTTGAAAATTTGATCCACGTACACCTTAGTGTTGGAAAAAAGTTCAGTATTGTACTTAGTATGAACTTTTATAATAAAATCCATTTACTTTATCTTTCGACATAGAAGTGATGATGATTACTTCAAATAATAGATGAGGCTCGCTAAAGCAGTTTGATGCTATTATACCTCATTTTATATGTCATGATTTATTGCACATCATATCTTTTTTGAAAATTCCTTATCTTAAGAGCTTTTTCCTTTTAACGCTTTATCCAGATGATGATGGCAATTTTGTACAATTTGATGTCATTAGACACCATCGATATTAAGTTTTCTATTGTTGCTATGAAGTAAAATCCTTTGGATTACAATCATTGTTTTGCGCAGTGTGCAAATATCTGTATTAATATCAAAGTCTCATTGTTATCGCGATGCAAAACGATTTGTACTCACCTTCCCTAGTAAAGTAAGAAGGCTATACTGCGTTTCTTATTAGATACCCTGCGTAAGATAAAAAAAAGTGTCTTTTATATAATATGGCTTTTACTTTGCGCACTCAATAGTTGAACTAATGACTCTACTTTTGCACAGCGATGTGATTATATATCTCCAGTGAGTCATTAAGTCCCTTTACCTCAGTGGGTGTTCTGTCAATTTAGATCGTGATAGTGAAGACTCTACCCTGATTGCTACCTGTGCCGTATCTTTGCTATCATCATTACGAAACTGGTTGTTCATCCCTTTTGAATATCAAGAAGAACGATATCATTTATGAGATTATAACGGCATTACGGGATCTGCGTCAGAACTGATTATATGTAACACGCCAGTCACGCAAGTGGCATCAGTTACTGTAATGAAATTCCCATTGCATTTCTGGGCCATTATACATGGATTAACTGTGTCGTTGTGAATGATGTATGAGCGCTTGGCTAAGGCATAGTCAAATCTCCATGTATACTGTCATTATCCGTAAGATCACGTTAAAGATATATTTTTTAGTCTCATTAAGTGCCCAAGAGACTGCGGAAATACCATGACGAAGATAAATATTGAAATCCTGAGAAACGTTAAAAGCAGTGTTACCATGAGTCAGCAAAATAATGAAAACCTCAGAAACATTTAAACCATGAGTCAGCAAAACATTGCTAATGCATTTTAACCAGGTACCATGAGTAGAAAAAAAAATATTGCAAACCTCAGTAACGTTTAAACCATGGGTACAATGGCTAAGAACATTGCAAACCTCAGAGACATTAAACATAGTTGATAGTATAATGTACTGCCGTAACGTCGATGTAGGTTAGACATCCAGGTAATAAGATACGCCAAAAATAGTTACTCAAGCAACTGGATATGGTTTTGAAACGGTCAGACGTTTCTGATAGAATCCACTATCCTTCGTCAGTGACACTGGCAATAGTGACACTGACGAAGGATAGTGGATTCTATCCGAAACGTCTGACCGTTCCAAAACCATATCCAGTTGCTTGTGAGTAACTATTTTTGGCGTACTGCCATAACTTTTACAATTCAAACTTTGTGATACCTCAGTGTCTATCGAAAAGTTATTTTGCATCGTTGGATATCGGCTATGTGTTCCGGATTCCACCAAAGCGTCCCCTTTCTTAAAAGAAATCAGAACAAGAGAGACATGTTTCATTTATTAAATGTATCGTCTTGCAGGCTCCTCAAAACGGTGAAACTGCATCCACGGAGGCCGAGCCTGAGGAAGAAGAAAAAGAAGACGGTGTGTTTTCTTTCAAACAATTGGTGTTAAAACGTAAGCTACCTATGGATACTCAAGTTTCATTCTCAACAACGCTTTGATATAATAATTAATACATTAAACAATTTTGTTACCTTTTCTGTTCAAAATTGTATATATTTTGTTGTTTATGTTTCATTTTATTGTGAATGTATTGTTACCGACTCCATGAAGAATAGTGGTACAATGTAGGGATCCTAATAAAAAAAATAAAAACACACATGTTCTGATCTATAAAAAACTACTGTTACACGGAACCAGCGCTTAGAAAGCGATATGCACAAATACAAAAACATAATATTTGCTTTATTTGTAATCTTAACGCGAAGAATCTTCTTCAAATTCTGCGTTTTCTTTTTAAATCATCAGCTGAGAATGATGAAGATGACGACGACAAGCGAACAGAAACAGACGAGGATGAAGACGATAAGGAGGAGGAAGTAAAAAGAATGGTGAAAGATCAGAGCAACGATGCAAAGATGGCGGCACTACAAGCTGCAAACCAACTGCCTCCCCTGGACTACGGCCTGGGCGGAGAGAACGAGGTCCTGAAGCCAGACCAGGTAGCGGACTACCTCTACAAAGGTAAAAAATACTTTATCACGATATACATCTATGAGAGAAGGTGCAATCCCACCTTAAAAAAAGAAAGGAGTGCCAGGTTTTAAAATTACTGTAACGTCTTGGTACCAAGCCCTCCCATCCCCCAATGAAAGAACTCAAACAACAAGACCTAAAGACTCATTTGCATTCACCTTGTCTTGACCTTGTCTTACTTCTGTTACTATTGGGCTATCTTATCGTTGTTTTTACCTCCTTTACATATCAATGCATAGTTAGCGTATAAAACAGATTTGTTTAGCGTCAATGACGAAAAGTAGTGGAAGCTATTTGACAAAAAGCATGGTAAATTATGCTGGTGCTCAAGTAACTGAGTTTTGGGAACAACAAGCCCCTTCGTTCCATAGACAAATCTGCTGAGTTTCCAAGATCAATTCAGTACAAAGCTTATCATCAACCACACTCAGCTTCTCTATATCTTTCTTACAATTCTTGTTACACTAAGAGTAAAACCGTTCTTAGTCTATTGGAAAGATAAGAATAGTTCTTTTATGTTCTCGCTTGCTTAGCTGATGGATTGTAAGCATTACCAACTGACAGATAACAATCGTGAACGGCCCCGGAACGTTTTTCTTATCTTGCTCCCGCACAGTCGACTATTCGTATGGAAATTCAGTTACCATTCAAACCCATTTCAAGCTGTGGACACTGTTGTACTTGAAAAAGCCGTGGGTGTACATCTAGTGGAGCTCTTTCTCAGAAGTCACGTAAAGAACCATTTGCTAGGAGATTTGTGACTTATACTGATAATGCGATATATGTAAAGAACAGGATATGACATATACATATGTTTGCATTGTGGATATATTTGGTCCAGTTTGAATTAGAAAAAATTGGTAGACTTGGGTACATTCAAGAATTTGACAAGAAAGGTGTTTTGTAAAGGATATAGTTGATGTCGTTTGCAAAGAAATTATCCGGACGTTCAAATAAAAAAAAAGTTCAAAATTGCAACTTCTTACAAGACTAAATATGGTAGAAAATTGTAGTATTTGTCACTACATCTAAATATATTACACTGTGGCACTGTTACTGGCGTTCATGTGTTTTGGGGGCTGATATGTCCAAAAGAAAATTAAAGGCGAGTAGATAATCATTTTACCAAGTTTCTACAGTCAAACTTGGTGTATATGCAGATAGGATTTTAAAACGTAAGTGGAAGTCGGATACTGCACTAAACATAATCATTTGTAGCGAAGTGGACCATTGTTTTGAGTATCACCCGTTCACAAGTTTTAACAGAGAATTATGTCCAGATTCAGGTCCGGACCTGGATCTCATCCTCTTGACCTGGACCGTACCTTGAACTCAATTTTCTGTACTCATCCCCAATCTATACTTCTGTTTTCTCCAGACGATCCGTACGGAGAGTTTGACATCGCCTCCGACCCAGAGAAGCTAGTCCACAGTATCGCCATGCGCATCTACATGGATAATGACGTCACGGACTTCGAGAGCATCATGAACAAGCTGCTAACTTACGGAGTGGTAAGCCCTAAGTTCTAATAATGCATATAATTATGTACCTTCCATTGTAGAAAACTATATCTCCTTTACAACTGTACTATGTTGAGGCAGCCCAGACAATCATACAATTAGCAATATAGATGTTATATCATTATTATCATCATCAGTCGGCTGCAGTGCAGGCGACTGCAAGCTTCCTACAGTACCGTCGATATCATTTACATTTATCAGCATATTGGAAGGCTAGAGTTTCGTTTGGAGCTTTGGAATTATCAACATTTCACAAAGAATTTTAAACCTTATAGTGATTCTTCTAATTGTCTGCATAATTGTGTAAAAACAGAGGAAAACAAACAAAATTTACATGGGTGTATGACCTTTACTAACGTAAAGCTTTTGTATTTTTATTTACAAATAACACAGATCACGGATAAGGAAGCCGAGGAGTTTGAAGACGCTGTTGCCGAGGATCTGCGACAGATTGTGCTCGCAGAAGACAGAAAGCTTTTCCAAGCAGCGAAGGGCGTCGACTTTGTCAAGGATCCCAACCCACAGGTAAACAGTGTGCTGTAAAATGTTTTCTAGAAACGCATAGGAATCTAAACATGATAGAGTATGAATATCTAAGTAATGAAAATATGTGGGACAAAAATGCAGTCACAAGATTATTGATGAGCTAAACATACTTCATATTGAAAACGGAAGACATACCGGTACCCGCACCCCTCTGGAATAATGCAAATATTGTAATTATTACGATCATAAAACATATGCGCTCTTTTATCCCAATGTAACAGTATATCTACGTATCAAATACTGTTGATTTGTGAATATTAAGTGTTCAGTGTTCTCAGTATTACCGAAAATTTTGCCTCGTTGGGGTATTATCACTACCGTTCACCATGTTCAAATGACTTACAAATAAAGATTTTACATGGTATTCTTGCATAATTAGATAATATACTGTTCCTTCTCATGTCACATTTATAACAATACTTTTTTTTTTGCAATCCATTGCATGATGTTCTACAGTATAACGAAGGGTTGAATCTGGACCACGGAGACAACTTTCTGATCCCACAAACAAAACCAGCATACAAAACTGACGCCAAGAGCATCCTTGACGAAGAATCCCTACTTGATGCCCTCAAAGACGAAAAGAAAGAAGGTAATGCATTTTTTTATCATGTAGCCCCTTTGTGATAAAGAAAACCCTCAATGGATGCGATTTCCTTGTGGAGTACCGGAGTACTGCCTTTGATTTGTCTGCTTATTCACCCGAAAAATTAATATTCGCTATCTTAATGAACAAAATTGCTGATAACTCAAAACACTTTTCGAAAAAATCACCGTTATTTTAGACAACAAAGAGCCAGATTGACGGTCAAGTTATTACATATCCCCTTAGGTATTCCTTTATCATTAGGTTATGAATCATTTTCATCACCTAAGGACCCCATATATGCTTCAAAACTTGATGACGATCTTTGCCTATATATGTAATGAACAAGATGGCCGATAACTCAAAAAGCTTTTCGAAAAATCACCGTTATTTTAGATAACAAACAGCCAGATTGACGGTCCAGTTATGAAGTATTCCTTTAAGTATTCCTATATAATTAAGATATTAATCGTTTTCATCATCTAGGGACCCCGAATATGCTTCAAAACATCTTGACGATGTTTGCCTATACGTGTAAGGCATGTGTACATTGATCAATGCATGTGTCATTAACTCACAGTTGAATGAGTTTCAAACGGCTAAGAGGCACCTACGGTACGCTGAAACCACGGGCGCCGGTGCAGATAACACGGGCCAATGGCTTTGAAAAGGGCGATGGTTCTCAAAACGACGTTAACCGAACCTCAGCGCACCCTTTTACGTGCAGTCTAGCAGGAGAGGTCTCTTGTGGCGCTGCGGTTGTGTAAGACATTTTGTGAGGTTAACGGTTGCTCAGTTGGGTGTCCTCTTTTTGCGAAGCATGAAAGACGAAGTAAACAGGTATTGGGAGGCAGACAAGTGTCTACGGTGCTTAGAATCAAGTAAAATAACAAAACAGTTGCTCTGTTGAGTGTCCTCTTTTTGCAAAGCATGGAAGACTAAGTAAACAGGTATTGGGAAGCAGGCGAGTGTCTGTGACGCTTAGAATCAAGCAGCATTACAAAACTAATCTGGCAGTTTGGAATATTAGTCAATCCGTCTCACAGTATTGACGGCTTGATGCCTGCTCAGTCCACTACGCGTGGGCGTGCTAATATTTACCGCAGTATTTTTGCCGCTGCCGGCATACTCGGGCTACCACCACTCATATACTGTAAATGCATTTATTTTCGCGAGGATTCACGTTTTGAGGTTTTCAGTTCGCGGTAGTGCTTTAGTTTCATGATCAATGTACGGTAATGGAACCCCGTGCCTTTATGGACAGCCAGTAGGAATCCACCTACTAGCTACTGGGTGAATTTGCTACGGATGGACAGAACAGTCGGTTTCGTGTAATCAACTATCACTGATCTAGCGGAAACAGATTCTACCTACCCTCTGGATAGTCTCAGCAAATATAACGTTATATTCAATGTTCAAAGATTGACTCTGCGTTCAATGTGTGCCTTTTATCTACGAGTATGCTTTTGCATCTTCACCATAACAGACGCCTCCAGCAAATCACAATCAATACAATAGGTAGAAAATGTTCGTACGTGTAACTTTTAGTCAAGGAGATGGGCAAGGAGAAGACGGAACTCAAAATTTTGCAATGCAGGTTTGAGTTCGCGGTGAAGCGATCATAAAATAAAGCAACCGCAAAGATTTCCACATTACAGTCACAACCCCAGCCATATACATCGCGCTTTCTCTCTATAGCAAATGGGTTCAGATTGAGAATCAAGACAAGTTGCTTTGGGGGACCAAGTCTTACATAAGTAACGATGCAGAGATCTATTCTTTGATCATTCCAAGCTTTCATTTTTTTTACTGCCACATTCAGTACACCGTATCAACTCTCAAGTGTACAAGTTGTATGAGCTTGCACGTTGTATGAGCCGCAAAAGGCCAAGTGGGCGTTTTGACATTTCAGAGCACGTCCCTTGCCGAGTACAGTTATGTTTGACTTTGCTGCGTAGAGAAACCGCTCTTTAATATATCAACAATGCCTAAGGCTGCCGTGAGCCTGCATAATTCCCCGGCCGGCATAATCTAAAATTTTACTTGAATTGCCTTTTTGGAGCAAGAGATAACCCCTACATAAATCCCATGGATCTTGACGTCTGTAATCTATTTTGTATCAACCACTCGGGTTTTAAGTCGTTCTTACTCATCGGACTTGCCCCCCTTAGCCTCCCTAGTGGACGACAAAAAGACTAAAATGTCACTGATGACTGACGATTCTGTAAAGCTTTTCTGCATACAGTGCGTTGGCCCTGAGTCTTTTCTGGGATTTCAGACACCTTTTAGAATCTGAAAGAGCTGAACTGAACAGTTAAAAAAAGAAAGAAAGATTAAGGTTCATATCTCAAACGTTTCGATGAAATTGTCGCTCAGTGATTCAAAGGCATAAAGTGATCAAAAAGATTCAAAAGCTCATTGCTCTTTCTTGTTGAATAGTAGTTTCGTGCAGGCAATCACTGAGTATCGTCTTGCAGAGTCCGTGGGCGTGGATCGACTTCTTATATTACTCCCCCAGAGGGAGGCAAAGGTTGCCGTCAATCAATTAAGTGTAGAATACTTAATACTAGCGGGGGCCGAAATCGTACACCTGCAGCTGATAACACAAAGGCAAAGCCAACGTGATTCATCATTTATCAAAGAAGGATCAACGACAATCTAGAGAATATGCTTTGCACTTTTCGTTGTGAAGGACATAAGTCGATGACATTGTGAATACTCTGAAAAGGAAAAGGGAGAGAGTGCAGAGTATAAAACATTTTTATGCGCAATGGGGATTGTATTAACCTAGTTGAGATTTCAGCAACCCTTTTGTTTTGTTTGGGAAAAGGTGCACTCTCACTGCACTTGCATCAAGCTTGCGTCACTGCGGGGTTAGAAAGATACAAAACGAATTTTAGAGATGAAGAACGGATTTTCTTCCTCTTTGTGTATTTTGCCGTCTTCTAAGTCATACTTTAGGTAAAGTGCAATAACTATATTATTAAAAAAATCCAAGAAAATAACAAACCGGTAACGCCGTGAACAAGCCCAGCAGTGACACAAGTGCAGTGCATTTAGGGGGGGGGGGTGTAATCTCAAAATCGAATAGAACTGTAGCAATAGGAGTTCTTGTAAGATGCTAAAGATTGAATCCTTGTATCTTTACTTCAAGAAACTCCCGAGAAAGATTCCGACCCAGCCAGTGAGGAGGAGGAAGTCAAAGACACGTCCGCCTCACATGAGACGGAGGAAGAGCCGGAACCAGGGCAGGCCATCACTAAGGAGGAGCCAAGAGACGGGGGTGACAACGCCGACTCCGACTTCAACAACGAGATAGACAACGATGAGGAAAGGTAAAGAGACTCTTTATGTGACTTGGTATTTAACTTGAGCCGATAACTGTTGATAAATATGATTGTTCGAAGTTAAGAATCCAGTTGTAATTTGATTTTGTTTATTAAAATTCAAAGCCAATTTATCTTTTTATATTCATATATAACTGTTCGATGCCCGTATCTCAATTAGGGTGACATGTCGAACAGTTCATTGGCTTCTTTTAGGAGGGGGCACCTACGTGGCTCTGTGTGATATTCTGTGGCTCAAACTCAAGACTAAAAATGGACTTTGTAACAAATAGACGCCGTATGCTAATCTTGAGCGCAACGAGAGGTATCCCTGCGGTATCCGGCAGTCCATCGAGACAGATTTGTGGCTTAGTCGACTGGTTGAGTACTACATCTTTGACGGGCGCCGGTGGGATTTGAATGGTATAGCCATAATAGGACCCTTAAATCTGAAGGCTGCCTCTTCTTTTTCTCGAAAAGGCCATAGTTAAGGCCATGCCATGGCCATTTATATCCGTAAATGCAAATGCATTAAGCTCATTGTCGGAAGGGTTCATCATGTCACGTATAAATACAGTTAGTACAAATTTTCTTCCATCAATGACAGTTTTAAATAGAATAAGTTTATTTGCAAGTTCGTGCCCGAGGGCTAATTGCAAGTACATGGTATAAACATAGTAGGTATACAAATGACAAAGAAAATGTACCTTCAAATTTGGAGGTATGTACCTTGCATTCAACAAAATTTTATTCTTGAAAGAACAAATGTACAAATAGCGCTCATTGTTTTTCTTTTCGGCTTTGTAGGAGCGATGAGACGGACGGGAGCGACGAAGAGGAGAAGAAAGGCAGCAGTGAGGAAGAGGAAGAAGTAGAAGAGAAGGAGCTAGTCATTGATAACGGAAAGACAAAAGAAATCCTCAAGGAGAAACAGGAGGCAGAAGGAGAAGGCGACAAGGAGGATGAGAAGGAAAGTGAAGAAGAATCAGAGGTAAGACATGATTGTGCATTTATTAGAATCATATCAGTTTTATCAACTGTTGTGACACATTACATGTTACCATGATGGTAGACATCGTCCCTATAGATCTATGCATGTTTAAAAAACACAGTAAAATGTAATTAGGACATTTTTAAGCCAACTTATTAAGCCTTCAAAGAACAGTAGACCTGGAACCTTAGATGACTGTTGGAATGGCAGTATAAACTTATATTTGTCAATACAGATGTATCATTACATTTGCCTTGTTTGTTTCAAAAGGTAATTAACGATGAAGATCTGGACACGGCCGGAGAAAAGGAAGAAAAGAAGATGAACGACGATCTGGAAAACGAGCTGAGGGAGAAGTATGGATACGTGGATTCTTCAAACGGAGGTAGGAAACGTTAACTCAGTAATTGAAATCTCAAGGAAACGCATCATGTAGTCGTTATGTGGAGCAACAGCGCCCTCAAGCGGGTTTGCCCCAATATGCAGCTACGTCAAATGGTTCCACAGCGTCTCCTTGCGACGCGTCTAATACTGCACATACAATAAGACAGAATTGTTCTCATAGGGATAATGTAGTATTTTATGTATTACAGTTAAATATTTCATTGACGCTGCGATTTATTTGTAAGTCATAAAAAGAGCACGTCTAAGACTAATGATATGTACAATATCATTACCCAATATTGGTTTATGTTGCTCTTACGTCTTTTGTAAATATGCAGTTATCATACTGTCATGAAAATAAGTAAGGATACTAACATCATTGCCCTAGACATACTTTAATCTTCGTTTCCTCACATGGTAACAGTGACGACACCAAATGACGTCACGACTGGCCAGGAGCTGCTCCAGACCGAGGCTGACGCTGATAACGCCCAGTTGCAGGACCTACCCTTCCCACAGCTCACACGTAAGATTTTTATACAGGCACTCTTCACTTGTATTTATGACAGCTAAATGACTCTTTTACAGAATGAAGTCTTTGGGGCTAGTATTTTTTGACAAGTAAAAGAAACCCACTGGTCATTGAAATCACTGAGAGATCTTTGAAAAATCTTGGAAATCATAGACACATTTTTGCTGACCCAGGAGATCATTAAAGGAAGAAAATGGAAATAATTTGGTCATATTCAAATCATTTCAATGGCACAATATTGTAGCTAATGAAATAGATACATATAGTACCCCAGGTATGCATTTTAATAAACGTAACTATGTAATCTTGTTTTCCTGATAGTAGTAAGTTACTCTTCATATATATATATAAGTAGTGCCGATATGGACATCGTACGTTGTATTATTGTTCTTGATGTTACAAGTTTTCAATATTATATCAACTGAAAAAGGTAGTGATTGTAAACATTTACTTATTCAAGATTTTTACGTCTTTAAAGTGTTCTTGTATAAATTAGATTTAAATGTGAACATAATTTCATAACATAAATTTCATGAAGTTCCAAATTCCTTTTCCACATTCCAGCCGAGGAATATGACGAGCTGGCCAAGGAGTTCGACCGTCGCGTGGAGGAATACTACAGGAAGGGGTTCCTCAACCGGAATGAGGTACAGGAACTAGAGGCCATGGTGGCGCCTTACTGAAGACCTGACAGAAAAATACATACTTTAAGAAGAGGGAAGTAACTTCTAAGTTTGACCGATGATTCCTTGGCTATGTTTAACCGTGAATATGAGTAGAAAAATACGCCTTCAGACCTAAGATATGAGCAGCTTCTTGACAGCTGTTCCAGGTGTTGTTTGGTGTATTCGGAAGAGCTTGCACATAGTTTTCTTGGTGACAGTTTGGCCATGTAGAGTTTTTGTATTGCAGATATCAACTCTGTGCACCAAAGAAAATGGTGACTTACGATGTTTATGTAACCAGCCTTCATAGATTTGCACATCTGGTAATGACATGAAAATTCCTTACAATTGCTCTTGACAAAGTATCATCAATATCACGATCAGACAAATTTGCATAGCTGCCCGTAATATGTTATCGAATACAACGACGCATTTCAATGCCCATACTCAGTAAACCAACGTACTGTAACAGCTTGCTTCTGGCTCTGGAGAAGACATTTGTGATTTATATATCGTTTGTTTAGGCCCCCTTTCCACTTGACGGCGATCGCGCTGTGCCCTCACTGCGACCTAATTAGGATATGCGTAACCTTCGCTTTCACACTGGGTATATCATACAAAACGTAAAAGTGTGACTGAGAAGACAAGAAAACACAAGAGATGTAAAATATTCGTTTCTTTTCCGTACCATTCGTTGAGCGATATGTCAAATTTCAGGTCGCAGAGAGAGCGAGGCGAGAGTGTAATCCTAGTGGAAAGGGGGTATTAGAATTTACTGACGACAGATTTCACTTGGGATCTACTGTAATGGCATTGCAAGCGTGGATTACGAAAAGAAGCTTAAATCTTATGGAAAAATGCATTATTTTCAGTCGTGCCATACCGTCCATGAAACGCATTAAACACTACCACATTAAAACACACCACTAACTTCCACACGAACGAGACAAACTATTTGAATTGGTCAGTACTGCGTCCTAGTAAATTCTTGAATGCATAGTTTTATGCACTGAATACTATCAGTTCTTGCATGACCAAGTACAATGAGTGAGTACAGTACAATGGCTATTGTGCACGGTAACGCTTTTGTGAAGTAATGTTAAAGTTGCACTCAGGATTGCCCAGATGCTGCCAGAAGATTGTATGTGATTGTTGGTAGAGATATCAGATGGGTCATTCTACATTCGGAATACACGAAAGGCCAATGTGGCCAATCTCTGAAACCAAATATGGATACTGTCAAACAAAAGATATCCCAACCTCGTCATATCAGACACTTTCATATGATTTAAAATGGCTAGGGATACATACAGTGTACCAACACAATAATATAAATAATCTTCGGATAGGAAGGTTGCCATTAGCTTGGTCGGAGTATTACAGTTTCCTTTAAAACTGCAAAGCAAAATTTTATTGCAACTGAATGGAATGCATTTCGCAGATTGTTCTTACAGTCATCACGATTCGGTGAATTCTTTGCAAAAAATTTTGCTTTTAAAATGGGCCAAAGGATCATCTTTGCATGGCTTTTGGTAAAAGATGGAAATATCTCGCCAATTCGAAATACAACCTGTTCATGCGACTTCTCTGTTTGTCATGTTAGGACAGAATTGACCCACCTGATAATGCTATGTATTGATTCATCTTAATGGCAGCACTAGTATTCGGAGTCTCAAAGAAAAAATACAAGTAACGGAACATATCCAAGAGTCAGACATCCGTGTGCCATCATTGGCATTTTGACGTTTTTGGTAAATGAAGACGACATCTTGTTCTGGTTGCTTTTTAAACACCATTGTCTTGAGAAATGATTCTATACATTTACACTATGAAGACTTCATATCAACTTAAGAATATATGTGGATCGTACAAACTACAAACTGTATCTGTGATGTGTATAGAGCATAACATATTGATGAAGACTTGTTGCAGCCACAGCGGATGATTTCGTGGAAGTAGACTTCCATTTGCATATCAAGCACTTCACTTTTATTATATCTAGCATGTAATATGTATACATCGTGCCTTGTGATTCGTGATGCATTTATTTATGATTGGTATGACATAATGATCGACGCCGCTAGGAGGAATATGAAATAAATATGCAGTAGAATTTTGGGTGGTTTGCATTGTTGTAAGGTTAAGAAGTGGACCAAACTGGCCGAACAGAAATGCTGAATTTATTGATATCTGGCATTGTAAACAAGCAGAGTGTTTCGCAGTATGTACGTATATGCATAAACATATAACATAACTCGCTGTCTAATTCAACGTGGAGTTAAAGAACACTCTGAAACGTGTGCGGGCGTAGGGGCTCTTTAACAGTGTGAAAGCTTTGATCTTTATAATTGCATTTGATATGGAATCCATGCTTCTATCCATGCTAATGTCTCAGCATTGGTTTTCTGAATGAATGGAAAAAAAATGGATATCATTGTTGTCATGAATGTATTATACATAATATATACATGTATTCGGCAATTCTTTAAGAAAATGAGTCTGGGATGGAGGTAGATTTGTACAGGTACACGAGGGGAGGCATTGGAGAAAGATGTACATAATATATATTTTCGTCTTTGGTGTAAAGAGTAATCAAGAATAAAAAATGACGTTTTACGTTATCATTCTTGAGGTATTGTGGCTCTTTTTGAAGACTTCCTTCACTGGTTCTTTTACCCAGGTTTATAACGCTTCCGTCAAGTACTGTACATGTCAACGGAACGCTTATATAAAACACTATATATAGAATAACACCACCAGGCCACATCGCAGTAATAGGCTGCCTATACTTATATAATGTAAAGCATGTTAAAGAAAAGGAGGCTGTCAAAAGTCACCGACGTGAGTTTTGGAATACGAATACTTCGCATTGACAGGTTGCCCTACCTCTAAAGTGTACATTTAACGCTAAAACGGAACATCCTACATACAGGTACTAACTAGTTCAAAGTTCGAACCGTAACACACATGGTGACCTATGGCCCCTCTTCACGACCTCATGAAAACACCAAACTTCAAGATCTTACTGCGATCACAAACATGGCTAAGAATCTAATTCTAAGCACAAAATAAAGGTACAAAAATGTATGTGTAACATACACCTCAGATCTTAATATGTCCGAAGAAAAGAACATTTTTAAAGACCCAACATACATATCAGAGCTATTTATTCGATTCAGAAACTGAAATTATCTATTGATAGCCTAGTGTGCAATCTATACAAAAAAACAAGGCTTGGACGTTAATTTTTCAATGCCAATTTTTAGCCAAATTCACGACCTTTGTGGGGTGCTTGTTATTAGGCATGTCATGATTTTGGAGTGCACACATACTGTGATGCCTACATTGAATACGATATACAGCCACCTTGCGCGAGGGGGGGAGGGGGGGGGGTCTCAAACAAATAAAGCTACGACACCAAAAATAGTGAAGATAAGTTTACCTTACTTGACCCCAGCCTCGAGGAATCCTCGTTTAAGAACAAAAGAGCCTGTGGATAACTAACAAAATGTGACATGTGCAATAATGGACCAGGTCGCAAGTGGTGTTTAAGACATTTGATTTGAACACTCTACCATTACATTTTGGGCTACCTCTCCGCTAGACGGCGATCGCTGATCCGTGATTTCATGATTTTTTTTTTAAATGATGCAACATGCAAAAGTATGACAACGAAACACATAAACGAAAACGAAACACATAAAACGTAACACAACTGTTCAGTTATCTATGTAATTCATTAAGCAATTGATGTAATCGTTCGCTAGCAGCGTTGTTGCAGCCTCTTGTGTTCTTCAAAAATACATTTTCTTGTTTCTTCATAAATAATTTCTTTCCTTGTGAAAGATTAACACTTTGTCTACGAGTGAAATATTTTCTTCTGTCAACATTTTCTTTTCCTTTTAATCCTGAAGTATATTACTTCTTTTCGCTTCAATTCTTTTCTAATCATTTCCTGAAATCCATGGTACATGTAAATAGAAATTTCGTATGTTTAGAAAAACTAGAAAAAATGCGAAACACGAGAGAAAATTTGTTGTATTGAAAAGGGACTGTTAAAGGCGCCCAGAGCAGTTTTTAGTGCATTAAAATTCGGGATATTCTGGATGAGACAATCGGTACGGTATTGACATTTACTTCACCATTCTAGCACATTTGTGTCATTATTTCGTACTTTCAGCGTTTAAAAGGATGCGCAAACATGCCGCAAACAGACCCCTTTGATTTATTATATCCTACAATAAATCAGTACAGGATCGAGCCACTAACGGTTTCCCGTCGGTACTTTTCGGAGATTTTCGAACGCATGAGGTCACCGAGCAAATTGAATCTGATTTGCCCGTTCGCAAATCGAAACTTTATTCGAACAAGTGACGACATCTCCGGAAGCGTTCGGGATTCATCGGTCATGTTCGCGTGCGTTCCACAAATTTGAAATAATGGCACGTGCAGCGCTCAGATTTTTAATGAGTTCTCACCACTCAACGACGTATCATCTTTGCTCAATAAAGGTCGATATGCAATGAGATAGTGTTATTCAAGCTTACTGTGTGTAAAAATGACTTGAAAATTAAATTTGAAAAGACTAAAAAAAATGCTCTGGGCGCCTTTAAGAAAACTCAACCTTCTTGGCTTGTAGAACAGATAGAAGAAAAATGACTGTAGCCGAGATTGCCTCGTTAACTACAGGATACCGGGTTCCTATCTTTAATTGAGGTCATGACCTTAAAACTATGAAGCTATGCGAAGCGCAGGTGCCAATGAACACAGGGAGGTGAAATGGTCATTGATCACGGATTTAAGACCGGATGTCCTAGTAAATAGAATGTCAAAAGGGAAAGGACGAAGATGAAAGAAAATTAGCTGTAAGGTTAAGAGGAAATTAGTCTATTGATAAAGGTAAGACACCCGAGTACATAGTACATTATACAAAAGTCAAACAGAACATCTGAGTATATAGTACACTATATAAAGTAAAACAGACAACGGAAAAAAAAATGTCTATTGCATGTACAGTCAGACGTTTCGGACACCTTCAGCTGTATTTTAGTACCGATTCTAAATGCGTCTATGCAGAGAGATTCAATAAGTTTTCATCTATCAGAAGTGGGATGTGAATAACGTAAAAAAGTATCGTAGTTGATATGATATAATATTTCAATGTAACGGGATAGGATCAGAATGAATTTCTATGACAAACTCATTTTTGGGTTTTAATAAGTTTTCATATTGTAGAAGTAGAATGTGAATAACGTAGAAGAGTATCTTAAATGATGTGATGTAAAGTTTCTATTGAATAGCCATGACGGGATAGGATCAGAATTAATATCTATGACAAAGGCATTTTTTGTATTAATAAGTTTTCATCTTATAGAAGTAGGACAAGAGTAACGCATAATAATATAAAAAAAGTAGGATGTGAATAACGTAGAAGAGTATGTTTAAGTTAGTTGATGTGATACAATGTTTCTATTGAATAGCTATAATGGGATAGGATCAAATTGATTTCTATGATAAAGGCGTTTGGTTTTCTTGGTTTTGATATGTTTCCATCTAATACAAGTAGGATGTGAATAATGTATAAGAATATCTTATTTTTATTACTTAATGTGATATGATGTTTCTATTGAATATAGCTATAACGGAATAGGATCGAATTGACATCTATGACAAATACGTTTCGTTTTTTTGGTTTTGATATGTTTCCATCTTATACAAGTAGGATGTGAATAACGTAGACGAATATCTTAGTTGATGTGATATGATGTTTCTATTGAATATATATAACGGGATATGGTCAAATTGACATCTATGACAAAGACGTTTGGCTTTTTGGTTGCACGTTCACTAAGAGACAACTGACACTCATCTTTAACTAATGTCCTACGGAAACCACGGTTCATAAAAATCACAGAAAATAGGCCAGCCGTGTCGGAATAAATTGCTCTTTTATACCGGTGTGACAGCGATCTCGCCCCCCCCCGGGGGGCGAGATCACTAGCGTTTTCGCCCCCCTTTAGCGTTTTCGCCCCCCCCCCCCAAGAGCAGCTGGTTACTACATATTACAGGTGCGCTACCTGGTACTATACTGCACCTGGGGAGTAACGTATATGGTGTGTTACCTGGTACCTATATGGCACCTTATTACCGTACCGTAAGATGTCATACCTCGAAAGTCGACACTATATTGTTCGGTGCAAACAGGACATTGAAATGAAAAAGACAATTTTTGCAGCTGAGGTGGCATAAAAACAGCGCTACTGCGAACGTATAAATCAACACCGTCTATGGTACGGAATACGTCAGCTATATGTTTTCAATTTGTCACAGTGTTTTCTTTCTTGTGCTGGAAACATTTCCAAAGCACTAACAAAAACACACGTGAATAATAGTTTCTCATTATAAACACTATCTACGCGCAAGTTGATATAGCTGTTGCTAAATGCTACACAAACAGTGGTAAAGTACCAGTCTTAAGAAACACGGGTAAATGCATCAGTTCCTAAATACTAGAAAAAACAGTCATGTTGGAGGTGAAGATATCCCTTGGCTAGGTGCATATACCAAAATGTGCGTTATTCTAATTAATACCTAATATTTGCATAATTAATAAAGACATTACATAGTTCTTTTGTGGTCACTTCATGGTAGAGACTTCATATTGGAGATATATAGGTTGCTTGAGGACAGGTGAATGCAATGAAATACATCTTATGTCAAAACTCAGGTAAATGCAATAATGGGAATACAAGGGACCCAACCCTCCTTGTCTGAAACAAGTTCAACTATCTTATTACCATGTAATTACATCAATATTGATACTATGAATGGAGTTATGTATCAAACTCGTGTACTTACATCATTCTGAAACTGCATTTTGTGATTTATACCAATCAACTTCTAAAATGTCATGTAAACCCGTTTTTGGGGGGGGGGGGGGCGAAATCGCTAAAGGGGGGCGAGGTAGGGGGGCGAGATCACTAGTCGGGGAGGGCGAGATCGCTAGTGATTTCGCCCCGGGGGGGCGAGATCGCTAGTGATTTCGCCCCGGGGGGGCGAGATCACGGGGGGGCGAGAACGCTGTCACACCGGTCCGTCAGGTTTGCTGAAGACCACCTGAGGTATCTAATGGATATGTACAGCATAGAGGCGACCACGCCATTCATCACCATAACCAATTATTATGACATTCATCCATGGTTCGCTGATGAAGGAGGGAAAGGTGAATTAGTCTGGTGGAAGTAGAACACGGCATATACCACTGATGTCTATGTAACCTCATAGTTTTAATCTAATGTCTCCTGTCCAGGCGAATATTACGCACATGGCATGTCCTCTCTTTTTTTTTGAAGTAGCAATTACGGATCTTTCTTGCTTTATATTGTTGTTAGTCACATAGACCCCCATTCAACTAGACGACTATCGTGCTTCACTCTCACTGCGATCAAAACGGATGTGCGACAGTAGCTTTCGAATCCATACCGGGGATATCATACGAATGTAAAAGTGCGATTCTATGAAATTCGATGAGCGATCTGACAGATTCTAGGTGGCAGTCCGAGCATGGCGCGAGCACCGTCCTAGGGGGAAAGGACTACGTATACAGTCTCTGGTAGAATATTGCAATTGGCTTTGTCAGTACTTGGACCGTTTGGAACTGATTGGGTAAAATCTCTCAGAATCTTGCAAGGATTGCCAGCACACTTTATACCAAGGCATCAAAATAACACTTGATATTGATGTTCTGACCAAGGAGTCTAACGGAAGATGTAAGAATTATGAATTGTTCTAAACATTCATCCTTGAATCCTGCTGCATACCCGGAAAGAGTCGAGCTAGGCTAGTTGTCCACTGTCATGCTCACAGCGCTGAACACGTAAAAGCTATTGCCATAGATGTTTTTCAGGCTGTATAGGTACAGTGGGTTGTTTTATACTGTGTCTAGGACACTGTATTTCTTTAAAGAGATTGTTCAGAGCAAGGTTCTGAGCACTTCAAGGGAATGTACTAAGAAATTGAGAATAATTGTACACGGAGATAGCGGTGAACAATTAATTTGAAGACTGATACGTTGTAGATAAGAGGGAAACTGGGGCCAAACCCTGTTCTCTCATCGCCTGTTACCTCCCCAACCACAGTACATAACCCAATTTTTACACCTAGGTGGAGTGGGTAAAGTCATGTAAGTATACCTTCCCCAAGGACACAACGTCTATTTAGCATTATAAGCAGTGACATCTCGATCTCATGTCCATTAACATACTAGCCTCTCGGTCATTCGACAGGACGTATAAAAGACTCTGATGGTGATGAGCCAGTATCCTATTTGTGACCATCAGTGTGACGGATACTATTTGTATGATTAATTTCAGATTTGCCTCGTTGATGATGCGGTAAATTGAAAGTCCATTGGATTATGATTGACGTCATGGTCGCTAATGTCCCAAACTATATCAATTAGGACATTGGTATTTCCCTTGGATCAAAAGCTTTTGTTACATTGACAATACTAATGTTACATTGTCACCGTCACCCAATGTTACTGTTTGCGTTAATTTTATTTAGCATCATATCTACTTTGCTAATTAATATATGGGCGAATTTTAGTGGTATTTGGTGTTTATTGTCTAGCAAGTGTTAGAAAAAAAAAATCTATAATGATCATATGCCTCGGAACTTCTAATTTTCTTGATTTCTGAAATATCAATTAAATGTATCAAACAAATGTGTAAAGAATCACTTATATGAGGAGAAATGATTAGAGACCAAGAAACAATTATATCGTTAGCACTTTTTGTAAACTTTTAGCAAGATTTGAACATGTTTTCCTTGTCAGCAGGCTTTGATTTAATAAAAATGTCTATCTTCAAAGTTTTCTACAACAGACGGTATTTAATGTCTTTATGGCCGTTTTTTTTCAAAGTATCTTTCAGTTCAACGATGGGATAAATTATCCATCGATCTGATATCACGGTTTATTGAATCGGTGCCGTCCCTGCGGTTGACAATGTGAGGCTTCCTACACACATGAGCAAATCATGGCCAGCAAATCAGGACTGTGAGAGCGCGAGCAATATGGAACCTCTATGCCAACCTTTACTTGGAGATAGTTAGTGAAAAAAAAATTATATATCTAAATTGCCTTTGATGTTTGTACTCTATGTAGTTCTTTTTAACGGGAGATATGTATTACTTTACGGTTGAATAAAAAATGAAATGAATATAAAGGCACTCTCCTGTCATGCCTTGATAAACATTCGTATTGTATGTACCATTTTATTGACTAAAGTACCAACAATATCAATAGGAAAAACATCAGCTTAAAATAAGAAAGTGGTTTGGGGCGTGATGGCAGAGTCAATACAAAACGGTCCCGGCTTCGAGTTCTGTCATGTAACCGATCTTGTGACCTTTGAAAATGCACTTCTCACGACCTATTCACTTCATCCACATGTTTAAATGGTGCCTTAATACGTATACGGTTGGGGAGGTAAAAGAACAACACACAGCCCTTGCTGTCCCCAAAATGCTCGTTTACCTTCTGTCTGTCCCTTTGTGGCAATTTCATAGGTTTAGTTACAACTTCAACGCACTGCTACATTTTCCTCGTCTATCTTAAAACAACAACATCAAAATCAGTGGCTACAGTGGTTGGTTATATTTCAGTGAGATTTTACAGTGGATACAGGAACAAAGGTTTGACCCAATGGCAGATCTTATTCTGACATCTCTTTTACGCAAAAGGAATTGCATATATCTATTCAATAAATCTATTGGTGTACCTAAATTGCAGGTTTGAGATTTCCATCGTCTCATTCCTGAACTAAGAGTCGGTCCTTCACCTTCTCAAAGGATCTCATTATCTCCTCACTTCCGCAGATTCCCGGAAGAATTCTAGCTATAAGAGGAAACCCTATCAATGAAGACGTCATCTAACTAAGATAAATCAATACATTCATTAAGATTAATTGCGATAAGAACTTCAGACAGACTATTTTAGGAAATATAAGCCTGTATTCTGGCCCAATGGTTCTTCCAATGGCAACAATGTGCTGTCTATCAATGCAAATCAAGTAGAAGATGAACGAAATTTTCCTGCAGTGTAAACTATACCATAAGAGAAAAAAATGTATTGTAACTTGAGCAAAGAATTTTTACCGAAATTTAAACATCTGAACGCAATGGAGAAATCCACATTTGTCCCGCGCCCAGACAAACATTGTATCAGAAATATGCAGAAATATGACCTGTTCCCACAACTTCATGAATACAGAGAAGTGAGAAGAATCTGCAATAAGGGTAATTAAAAATACAAAATCTGGTTTGACAGTTTGTCGCCAAACAAGACTAGTACTGCAGAAGAGCTTTTATCTGACAAAACCTGACGTTATTTCATAGTTCATTTCTTCAATCGATTTATGGCAAACAGCCAGCGGTACATGTGTATTACAGAGATAGGGAATTATACGCACGCTTTTCAGCCAGTCAAGACACAAATCATCAAGGAACAAACAAGATTAGGGGTAGCTCACTGATGAGCCATTGGAATCAACTCTGTCACAGTCCAATTAACAAATATTCCCCAAACAAAGACCCAAAATTCACTTAGTTATTACAAACAGAATATAGGTCCTTCGATCTCATTGTGAATGTTACCAAATATATTGACAGTTGAAAGGTCTAAGTGAATTTGTAAAGATCATACACTTCAAGATATACACACATGGCTGACATATTTACCTACTCAAGACTTGGCAGACCAGCATAATAAACTTTAAAAAATAACTCATAACTATTTATCAGAATTTGTTGAATTACAAACTATTTCATATCATCATGAAATATCTTAAAAACAACATTGAAAACATGTCCTCTACCACGGGGGCTGTTGAACCAATCTTTTTGTTTGTTTGTTTATTTGTTCGTTGGTTGCTCGTTTCGGCTTTATAACTTTATTGCTGAAAACAGCAATGACTGTGCAGCATTACTTATGTTGACTTTTATTTGAGCTATTTGAGGTGGTTTTATTTTTTGAAATGTTTTTTTTTTTCATTTTACTGTATTCTACCTTGGCTTTAGTGAAGAAGATGATGGTCTTGGTAGAGGCATTCTCCGACAGCTGAGCCCCCTGCCTTTATTGTGAGTCTGCCCAACGCCTTCCCCATTGACTGCAGCTAAGCGATGACAGATCATACTAGAGCAAAGCCATTGTCTCATCGATTCTAGTGACATCTGCTATTCTTACCGCCGAGGGGACGCGGTATATTGTCACTGTCCAAACAGCACGTATATGGAAATCGATATGGACCCTAAAGTAAGCACAGGGGCATATGGTTGGCTCCATACAATCCCCAAGTACCACCATTATGTAACAAAAGTCCGTTTCATGATTGATAACTTGAGCCAACCCGCTAGGATGCCCTAACATAGGCTTTCGACCCTTATCTAGCTAGTCGTGGTGCAAGGACCCGAATGTACCAATATCTAAGCCCTGGAGTAGGCGAAACATCACTACCTTTTGACGCATATGTAACACTTATCAGCGACCAGTGAGCTTGCAACAAAACTGGACAATCCTCTTAAAATATTTGCAGCAAAACTATTAAGCCAAAATCAACTCGGGCTAAATACACCAAAATCATCAAATAGTAGCAAACTAAAAATCATTCAACAGATCTATGACAAAATCTTGAAAGAATATTACATATTATTGCCTATTGTACCACCTAGTTCCGGAGCGTGTCCATATATTTCTTTCAGGGTGAGTGAATTTGCCTCTGCTGTGGTGCCAGATTTATTTGCAAGGCCTACTTTATGTCCCTTGGACTAACGTGCACAGTAAAGCGACCAAATGCCGATATTTTCACGCAGTGTTAACTTTTACGTCCCTTTGGTGTCACTAAATTCGGGTGTAGGTCAGCAAGATGGCTGCCGCAGTAACTATGACGTCAGCTTTTCTGATTGAAAATGTTTGAAAGATAACATCCTAATCCAATAGTAATTGAGTAATAGCAAAAATGCCAATTGAAAGTAAATTAGAGTTTTTGGCATTTTGTACGTAGAATGTGATTTATTAAAGAACCTAATAACGACTACTTATAATGTTATCCGGTATAACGTCCAACTTTCTCTGTAACACCAGGTATCATTATGCCTTTCCACAATACGGCATTTAACATAATTAATGTCATTAAGGACTGAATGTATGATTTGTATAACTCTTGATTTCATCGTTGGAAAATTACTTAAGATGCAAAGTTTAATTCAAAAGACAAAAAAATATGTCTCTATCTCTGAATTTTTTAGAACGTTCCGTTAAATCTTCGGTCGATGTTACACCGATGTGTCCTAAACATAGCGTGCCGAAGACGGCATACAGATGGTACTTACACGCCACGTACTTTGCTAAAAGCATGCAAATCCCCCAGCCATCTCTAATCTTTGTTAGGCACCTTCTGCTGACATCAGCTCACTGAAGCAATACTATCGTTGCGCATGTCGTCCCATTGCCACGCCCCTCTTGATGATTGACAGCCAAAGGAAACACCTCCAAAGTTCTTCCAAATGCTACGGTTGCCTTTGACAACGAATGCACCTTCAAATTGCACGTTGCAATTATTATTGTTAATGCTTAGCTCTGCATACGCATAGTCATAATATGATTATAGCGACCTTCACAAACGTTGCAATCTGCAAAATTACCGTCATTGGGCAATGGACTAGTCCGAATTATAGATGCAAATTGTAGAGTTCCGTCTCTTGAGTGAGCCTGGCAGTGCAGATTGTTGCAGCCGGTTCGTTCCAGCTTCAGCGTGACTACGTCTCCTCTCGTCTGGGGATCTTCCGAAGGGACAGTTTCCAAATCCTCTCCTTTTCTTGGAAAACCGCGATCTACAGTTAACCATCCAAGATGCCAAGGGTAAGATTTCATTTCACTTCCGTACATTAGACCCTGAGGTGATAGCTGCATTAACTTTCCGCAAATGTGCGTTTCTAACGATTAATAACGCTTAGGTATTCTAAGCGAAATATCCTGCGAATTCTATCTGCTAAAGAGTTACATTTTCCCTTGCAGTTTTTAGAAAGTTCCATTCGGCTTGTTAACAAAGTAAATGATTTTCAATGGTTCTCTTCGGCTTGTAAAAATTTAAAGCAAACGTTCTTTCCACTTGTAACAAGATCTGTCGTTAACGACTAAATGCAGCAAACATTCTATACGGCTACAATACCATCTGCAAAGGAGTTGCGAGTAGTACGGGTTCAAACAGTTCCGTTCGGCTTGTCAAAGCTAAAGACAAACGTTATCGCGGCGTACATGTAGCAGGTTAGAGGTTTTGTCAAAGACTAATCAGCTTGTGCAGAGTGCGGCATGCTCGGATTATGCTATTTTACACACCGTCATGGGGAGATTAAGGTTTGATAGATGGAACTATTTTATGGCCTTGTTCAATTATTCAACATGTTTGCCTATTTTAGAAGAGATTTTCAAGTTCATCTTTTACTCTGGTTGGCTGTCACTAATCCTATTTCGACCGACAGATGCCACATAACGCAGTGCTAAGTACATTTGAATATATGTGGCTGGTGTATTGTCCATAGTCCAAAAAGCAGGAAGATTTACCGAAAAAAAAACTAAATGACGGGAATGGTCTCGACTAAGAAGAACAGCTCAAGGGTAAGAACCGATTGAAGGGTCAAGCATATGGAAGGTAGTTTCAAAAGATCTTTTTAATGTTTGAGAGTATAGAGGGAAGACCTTAGGTTAGCAATGTATGTAAGTATATGATTTGTATAAATACGTTGCCTGGTATGCCAATTGCGATATGTAAGGAAGGTTCAAATTAGGTTGGTTCAAACCTAATTTGAACTTTAGCTCACAGCCAAATCCCAGACAATCAGTAAATGGAAACAGAAAACGGCGACAATATCTGAACTAGTTTGCTGTGATGCCATGTAGTCGTATTCAAACATATATTCCATAGTATTCCAGAATATATCATACAAATTTCTTTATGGAGCACGTATATCACATTAAAATCAATTATTCAAGTTACAGTTGCAGATTTGTCCGTCAGGTTGACATCGTAATTCTGACACGGAGCCTTAAAGCAATTAGCAGTCTCTCTTGAGGTATTCTTATTGCAAACCAAATGGCACAGGTAATAAGACACACAAGAACAAGAAAGTACCCATACCCAGAGCGGTTTTGTTTTGCGTGTGCTACGAGGGGCCTTCAAAAAAGTAATAAGAATTTCAGCTTCCTATAATAGTTCTAAAATGGTCCAATTTAGACGAACTGATCACCTGACAAGCTTTAAAGGGTGTGCTCAAGTTGAACTCAACTCAGTCACTCATAAAAAAATTCTTAGCAACACATTGAGATATCTCAATCTCAAGAGGATATATTCTTGTACCTCTGTGCCAAATTTCAAATCATCGATGAAAAAAAATGAGCCTGTTATAAAACAAGTCGCATTACTCTTTGAAAGCCCCTCGTAGCACGGAATCTAAACCTATCATAGATGCCGAGTTTTTTTTACCTCTTTTGTCAACGTCGCATCACATACATATATCTGCATCAGTGTGTGTGTAACGGGCGTTACATGCAATGTCTGTTTGGACAACTGCTTTAACCTTATACGGGTACACGACCGTATATATTAACGTTCCGATGGCTTCCTCTGTATAATGTACTTTTGTTTGGTACACGTATCTTATCTATCTTTTTTGGTCTTACATTAAACTGATAATTTCTGTGAATTTCGCCGTCAAAGGAAATAATAATTCTTATCTGATTATGTAGTCTTCCTGGAAATTATGTGTTGCTTGGACATGGCCGATCGAGAAAACGGATAACGTGGTTGAAAATGATGATAGATTTGGAGATAAGGTTACCAAACCTGCATCAACAGTTTTTATACTGCGGCACAATTGGCATACCCATCTGTTAAAGCCCGGTAGGCTGTCATCACGCGTACCGTGTCTCCGGTGTCAGATCGATAAATAGTGAAGTTTGAAACTGGTGCCAACTGGTGCAATTCAAGGCTCGAAATACCACCTGTATATGCAGGTTAGTGCAGGTAAAATTGGAGCTGTGCTGGTAATTCTGGTGTCTACCTGTACCTAACCTGCACTGGTCCATATATTGGGCTTTATACATAAATGTCCTATGATGTAGGTGTATATGGATTGTTATTAGCTGCATTGACTGTTACTATCTACAGTATAATCGAAGAAAATAAGCAATCATCGGTTCCTGAACAATTTTAGTATGACCAATACTTCCTAAATTCAGAGTGGTGCAGGTAGAATTTGTCTGGTGCAGGTGATTTTCAATGTTGCCTGCACCAGTGCAGGTATGCAGAAAAAAAGTATTTCGAGCCCTGCAAAGGGATTGCGGCGTCTTGGAGTTTGAGCTCTACCAAAAACATTATCTAGATAAATGTTAAACTCAGAATGCAAACCTGCATGTTCAAATCATCAACCTTCCGTGACTATTGTTCTTACCTAGCGACTACGTCTATGGGGCATTTCAGAACAAAAATATTATCTTTTCGTTCTCTTTTTGCGTACAGATAATAATGACTGCATAGACACAAGGTGAACATAAAAATTAGAAGATTTTATAGCAAACAGGGAAATCAAGCAACCTAGTTTTCTATCAATAAGCATATTAACTTGCTTTCGAACAAAAACTCTGATCTACGTGTATTTCTAAAGCAAAGTTTACGCTCATGTATCACACTATTTTCTACCTACATGCAAATTAACCTTCTGACAGCCTTCCTGCATGAAAATTAGCCTTCCTAACCTATATGCATCTTGAAAGTCTGAAGGTAATTTATTTGACAGACAAATGTTACCTATAGGGGGTTCAATCAATATCCCAGGCAATAATGGGCCCATAACAATGCAACACGCATGCTTACTGCGGCAGCATATCTTAGCACTTTGCCGCATTGCGTTTCGGTGAGCATGGACTCTTTCACGGTGGGGAGGTAGCTAGTCTGCCTGGGGCTTATGGTGGACCCTCACTAGACTTGAGGCGCCAGTGCAGCACTGCGGGGTTCGTTCACTGCGGCAGTGTTTTGTTTTATTCGCGATTTTTTTATAATTTAGGTATTGCGTATTACGTAAAAGTATGACTTAGAAGACGACAAAATTCACAAAACGGAAACAAATCGTTATTTATCTCTGAAATTCGTTGAGTCATCTACGATCCCACAGTGCGTCCACCTTAAGCATTAACTCTCGTGGGGATGTAGCTAGTCTGCCTATGGCGTAGATTCCAACTTTGATACAGATTTACCTCACTTAGTCCTTAGCTGCTCCTTTACCATCGGCGTTTGGTTTAGAAAACAATCTTTATGTGCAAGGCCCGAATGCTAATTCCAATGGAAAACAATAACGGAAAATGGTAAAGGCAAACATGTACATGTACATAAATCTACTAATGTATTAAGGAATAGATTTTTCTTATCTCTACATATATTATATAGGTTTTTGATGTATTCTTTGAGAGAAGTGGCTTTTTAAAACAGAATTTGGACAATAGAACGATATCAAAGCAGCAAGTAGAACAAAAAGCACCAGATGGCAAATGATGCTGTCAAAAGACTGCTAAAAGGAAGAATACTAAAATGATTGAACTTTGCGCAAGACTATTAGTCGGTCAATTCTCATTACGTTATGATTTACTTGCAGAAATGTGAAAAGATGACAGCTGGTTCACGCTGTGATTGAGGAGAATTTCAATAACGATCTAATGAAACGTATCTAATTTAAATTTGTAGCTCTTATTAGCGGCGGTGCACAACTCAATGCAAATTATCCATATCGTTATTGATTAAAATCATGTTATAAAAAAACTACGCTGGCCACTGGCTCGTTGCTGAAGCAATTTTAAACCAGTTTCTTTTGATGAAGCATTGAGACTGCAGCGAAAATTCTGGAGCGAAGCCAATTTGCTACACAGCTTATTTTAAGATACAACCTCACCGCACTTGCGTCAAGCTTGCGTCACTGCAGGGTTCGTTCACTGCGTCACTGTTTTCTTATTATTCTGATTTTTTTTAGAATTTAGATATTGCTTAATACGTAAAAGTATGACTTAGAAGACGACAAAATATACAAAAAGAAAGAAAATTCGTTCTTTATCTCTGTAATTCGTTGAGTATCTTTCGAACCCCGCAGTGACGCAAGCGTGACGCACGTGCAGTGAGAGTGCACCTTTACTGTGGTGCAAATTAAAGAATCAGACAAACATTTCTTCATTACTACAACAGGAGTTATCTTATTATACAGCAGATCTGCTAATGAAACGTCGTACTTGGTTATTCTAATAAATCAAAACCAATGCGCATTTCTTGATAATGAGAGAACAAATCCAAAGAGATTATATAGAAAAGTAAATGTTAAAAAATTACAGGGGTCTAGAAATTTGAAAACATGGTAATATGTTTTTGCAACTTTTTTCTCTCATTACAACTAATTAATCTGACACCTACATGTAGCTAATAAATAAAGGTAGGGCGTAACTGGTAGAGCGTTCGGCTCGGAATCGGAGGTGCCGAGTTTGATACCCACAGTGCCCCCAACGTTGCGCCTTTGGGAAATGCACTTCACACGGTATTCCTCACTTCACCCAGGCGTAAAAATGGTTACCTGACTTTGGTCGGGGAGGTAAAAGAAAAGACTACCACTACCTTCTGTCTGCACTGTGTCCCTGGCACTGTTGATAGAAAGTAAATTTGAGTGCAGTGCCACATTGTCCTTGTCTGTCCAAAAGCAAATAGAAATAATTAGTTGGCAAGAAAAATTTTCTCCAACGGCCCCTTTGATCCAACGATAACATATAAGTCCAAGTGTACCGATGTTCTTCTCCAATACTGTAGTTAGGATTAGATTCAAGCTTATTGACCCAACTAGATTGTCTTTCCGACGAACATTGGAGCGGAGTGACATCGATTGTAGTAGGTTAATGTGGCGCCTAATATGCAATATATCATTTATTGGACGAGGGGCCAATGGCCAAACGAAGAGGCAGATACAGAAGGAAGGAAATTACGAATATACAGAACATGTGAGTACATGGAATCAAACTTTCAGTTGATATTTCAATCTTTGGCATTGCTTTCTCACAAAAATATGGCTTCACGAGCGAGTTTGTAAGGGTTAAAGCAATGAGTCAATAACCGTAAAGGTCTTGGACTTAAAGAACGAAAGCGACTTTATCTCAAGCCAAATTGGTGCTTAAATAAATTTTGACACGTATTTACAAACACATGGATGTACGTCAGCTACTGCATGATTTAATAAAACAATTTTCATTTTATCTTCATTTTATGCCTGTTGGTTGAAGCTAATTACACATACAACACTTTGATGATTGGTCAAAGTTGGCAAAAAGTTCCCTGACTATCGTATGCTCAACAATAAACCACAAGAAAAAGAATACAGAATGGATTTTAAAACTAAGGATCGGTATCCAGCAGTCTAGCGCCATCATTGATATCAACTGATTGTTACAATAGCTTAATTTATATACAGGGGAAATATCGTCGATAAGATAGCTCATATGCAAATAAAACACATCACATTTGTACTTTCATTATCTTAGAAGATCAAAAGTCCAATATAGCATTAAGGAAGGAATGTGTATGATACATATACCGGATGTGATGAACGATTGTTAGGTCCGTAGGTCAAAGTAATTCGATATTCTTTAGCTTTGTTCTCGTCCTTAATTATTGATAAAGTTGCTTTTGATAATATGTTAGCTTGGCATCAATAAATTATTTTTGCCAATGATTTCACTCTGCGCCACTGCGGTCTCATTGATCTTACAGCAGGATGGTAGGAAGCTGGGTTTTTGTTCGGTGACGATGAGTTAAGTGGATAGTGTGAGCAAAGTTTCACCAAACACGAAGAGGGAAGGGGTTGTTCTGTTTCTTATACATTACACGTGATTTGAATACACTTCAGGGCAAAACCTGGCAAAAAAGAGGTACATAAGAAGAAAAAGACAGGGGTAAAACAAATGCCCAGGCTTTCGCTGTATCTATGATGTATTGCAGTGCGGTAGACTGCCTTTTCCATTTGGTGAATAGAAGTATCTGGTGAGTATGTGAGCCATATTTTCAGTAAGGAACGTCCAACCAATTTACCGTTTCGATAAGTAACTGCAGCACGGTATACAGTCCAGTCCTTTTTGTGAAGAGCAGTAAATAGGTAAGATTAAGTCCTGAACAGAAACATCAATTTATTACTGGGGTATAGTAAATGTAGTTACAGGCTACTATAAGAGTGTGCGGAACTGTTGCATATAAAAAAGTATATGCATATAGTTGATTTCATTAAAGAAAGCGTAATGTTTCGAGCTAAGTCCGTCTCTTTTTTGCGATATCGCAGGTCAGTGCATAATATCTTCAGAAATGTGGCACAGTTTTATCCGTTACCAAATCGCACCACGCACGTGACATGTCACTCTCACTTCGTAATCTTTCCAAGAAATCAATTCCCCGACTCAACACTGCGCTAGGAATCCAATTAAGAATCGCTGTTCGGGTCCTTGAGGTACCCCTGGGCCGCCAGGGTGACAGACAGAAACGATAGTCGGCTTCGATTTTCTTTCAGCGGGCTGGCAGTTTATGAGCGTTCCCGTGACATCAATCAAGACGCAAACTGCCGCTACAATGCATCTTAGTACCGGGTCTTAAGGAGGTCAGGGGAGCTGAGTAGCACACTCGTCTTTAAGCAACCCAAAAACACTCAGCCAGAAAGAAAAGTAAAAAGGAATCATAAGCAGTAGTCAAGCATTGAAATAACACATTGCTTCCTATCTTAGTTTTTATTGAACTCATATGAAATAGTACAGTAAGCTGCTAGTCCGTTACGCAGAGTCTTTCGGTATGACATTAAAGAAATCCACCTTCACTCAGCAAGCAAGTAAGTAAGTAGAAAGTAGAAAGAAGCCAATAAGCTTAAAAGGACCTCGTTACGCAGAGTCTTTGGGTATGACATTGACGAAATCTACATTCACCCTGTAAGCAAACAAGCAAGTAGAAAGTACAAAGAAGCCAATACGATTAATAGGAATTGAAAAACATGTTGCTACCTTATTTCAATATGGGGGAAACATTTAAGACGTCCAAGTATACAAGCAAGAAACTTAATCATCTTTGTGGAAGTGGAAGGGAGTCTTAAAGTTTGCAATGAACCCAGATTGAATGACACATTTTATAAGATGCAATTTGACTGATCTAAAATAGCTGCATAGTGGGCCACTATCCGATAGTATGAAGAACTAATTTAACGCTTTCGGCAGCTGCGTTCACATAAATTGAGGCATATCCCCTGCTTCATACTACTGAACAAAGCATTTGGGAAGACAGCAGTGTTGATTTTCGATAGCCACTGGGGTAGCTAATAGATTCTGACTGCCTGATCAAATAATTATCTTGTCATTCGATGCGTTAGTGTGAGACATCAACCACGGGACCATCCCTTTTATAAGAGTGTCCCAAAAGTGCCTGGCACATGGCCAAGGCTCCGTACTGCCTTTCTTTTCTGCACTCAAGTTTCTAGCTATCGATCACAATGAAAAGGGCAGCTGCTTTTCTAGTAAGTACTTTGATACTTGATTCGGTCCATTAGCTAACAATAATAAGTTTTCAAGTAGTTTATCTCAGCTCCCTGGACTTGACCATGTTTTTTGCAACACTGACTGTCCAAAATATTATAATAGCTGTCACTACTAGGTGGAAGCATTGACAGCATTATCATTTTACATTTGAAATAATCTACTTAAACTGAAGCAGTCATTTTTTTTAGCTCTCACTGATTTTCAGTTGCAGGGACAAAGAATAATGCTAATACATCATTGTCGTTATCTTATGAAGTTTTATTGGCAAGTTCATGGTAGATAGGAAAATGTTTGTGTGTGGGTAGGGTCATATTTGACATGTCTGTGATGAACATCATTATTGAGGGAGGCTAGTTTTGGATGTATCTAGATAGGTTGGGTCTAACTGTTTTGGACGCAGAGGAAGAAAAGCAAAGCCTCACCTTAACCCTCATCCGACCGTTACATTTTTACGACGAATCTGACCGTATGGGGTCATTTTTGACCCCATTTTGTTTTGCTCATAGACATATTTCTGCTGGCTTATTTTGTCATTTCTATGTATTTACTGTTTCACTAACCTATGAAAAATATTTTGACAAGTTTTGGTGTCAGTAGCTATTACTCATTATCATAATTTATGCAGAAAATGAGGAAAACCCACATTTGCTCTGAAAATCTACCATACTAAACTTACTTAAACAATGTTTTGTTTTATCAATTTCTAAACAATAATTGTGATGATGCAATAATGCTGATAGCATAATAATGTTATCTAACAAGAAAAAATACAATATTTGTGAAAAGTAACGAATTTATTACTTAATTATGCACCATATTCCGCCATCTAAACACATACATACAATAACTCTTGTCTATTTTCCCGCAAAGATCTTTCTTGTAGGTTCCTTCTGCACATTCTGTCCATCTATTGTTTTTTAATTAATTAGAAACATTTTCACTTTCATTGGCATAGGTAATTAGTGCGTATTATCATAATTTATGCAGAATGTCGAAAAACAGTGTTTTACACTAAAATACTAAATTTCTTTCAAAATATTCGGTGTTTACTCATCTAAGCAACAATAACCTGTTGCTGCAATAGCAATAATGAGGAATGCCTGTTATTTTTAATATCTTGATATTTATGAAATTAATGATTCATAATTGGCTGGGGTCATTTTTGACCCCACCGAACAAGACACAAACTTTCAGTATAGCTTATACAATAATGGGCAAAACTCGGCGAAAAATTGGTAGATGTTGTAAGACATGTATACAAACAAATTCATGGAAGGAATTTTTTCTCTGATGAAAAATGTTGCTATGGCATATTATAATATACGCCTGGGGTCAAAAACGGTCGGATGAGGGTTAAGTCTATACTTTGTGGCTTCTGTGACTGTGAATTCGGGAACTTTTGGGAACTTTTAGGAAAGTCATTGCGACTTTCGGTATGGCTGAATGTACACTTGCACGTAAATATGTTTGGTAGTCCACAGCCCTACATGTACAGTACATTGTATTTTTAGCAGACTGAAATATTGCTATATGTATACTTTGAGTGGCGTTATATATATATATGTAGTACGTTGCAGCATAAAAGTATCCGACAGGGAACGGACACTGCATCTTCAATCAAACCCCACGTGGTCACTGCAACAGTAAGGCCCCCTTTCCAATTGACGCTGTGCGCTCTCTTGGCACTCACGGCGCTCGCTGAGCGCTCTCTTGGCGCTCTCTCTGCGCTCATCGGTGGATCGCCGTCCACGGCCCTCCCACGGCGACTGTTTTGAGCAGGTTCAAAAGAGTCGCGGAAGTGATGGCGACCATGGCGACCATGGCGCTCCCACCGCGCTGTCTGCGCGCTCCCATGGCGACCTTGGCGATCCCGCCACGCTCTCGCCGCGCTCTTCCAAATTTGAGGTCGCAGAGAGAGCGCCGTGAGAGCGTCGTCCCAGTGGAAAGGGGGTATAAAGAGCACGTCCTTCTCCCGCTGACATAACAACAATTCAGGATCGAAAGGCCAATCATCTCAGCACATAATCAACAGCATCATTTTCGGCCTCTGTCTGAAAGAAGCCCAATCTACGGCTCATCATGAAAAGTAGTTTCCTTTTCATTGGTGATAGATTGCTTTCTGAATCATCAAAGGGTCACTGGATGGATGGAGGTCAGTTGGGTGATTTAGACAAGGTTTTTCTTGCACCTGGGGCCACTAGAAGTGGCTCAATACTTGTACCCCTGAAGCTTTAGTTTTTATCATTTTATTTGGTGGAGCAGACAGTAATTCTGATGGTGCCTGGCAGCCCTTGTGGAATGGGTGCCAGATTTTTGCTATGCAGTCATTATCACGTAATGCATCAATGGTATCTAAATGCTTTGGGTTTTGGCAAACTCTTCGAAGGGTTTAGAGGTATTATTGCATTAAAGCTATGAATATATAGGCATATTTGAACATTCTAAAAGTAGTAAAAAGCTAGCACTGCAAATTGATTCAAAATCATGTTTTTGCTTTATGGAAAAAGATTTAGTGGAAAGGAACGTTTTTTTTTGCATCACAGGCAACAAGACGTAACTAGTTTACATTAAGTAGGAAGTAACTAACATCTGTTGGTGACTGAGTACTTTTTATATCCTCCTTTATACTGCGGTGGCTTTCCTTGGCAAACCATGCGATGCGATCCCGGATGAAGGGTTAAAAGAAAAAAAAACTACGATAGAAGTAAAGAACAAGGACATATAGAAAAATATAATAGTGGTGAAATCGGTAACACACTTACATTAAAATTGATTGTGAAAATCTAGTTTTACAGCCAAAAGTAAAGACATAGCCTTACCTATTCGTCGAAGACCTTTCTTGGCTACTTAAACAACAATGAACTGAAAATGACTTCTTCTTTGCGAGACCGACGGTTTATATACTTTTTGGTGCCATATTTTCAAAGGTATTAGGTGCTTTCTTTGCAAGGAAGCAAAATACGTAAATACCTTTTTCTGCATTACATGCAACAATAAGTCACTAATTCACATTAACGAGAAAGCAACTAACATCTGTTGGCGCCTGAGTGCTTTTAAAATCCTTCTTTATACTGCGGTATTGACATAAATTATTCATGTTGATTTAATGGTCCATCCGTAAAAACCTTATTTGTGTGATTTCTAATGGATTTTAGATCAATTCAATGTACACAGTCACGCCATAAAGATAACGGTTAAACCGGCTGGTAAAACTATATAAAGACCAGATAATACAAACTATGGTCTTCAGTATGCTACAGGCACCCGTGCAGTTAACATCAGTGGTGGCCTGACTGAGAAAGTACAAGTTACTCTTCAAATCCTGTTTGAAATCTAGAGACGACAGATAAGAAATTGAAGTAAGACATCATAGAGAAATTAGCTTGTTGAAGAACATTTAGCCCAGAATATGAAGTAATGACAATACTGGGTTGCTATTCAGTGTGAGACATCAGCTGGCAGTTTTTTTTTTACAGTTCTACAGAGCATAGGTCTATACTGGTCTCTTACTATAAGTCAATTATTACAAGTCATGTTTCTACACACACAACTCATGAGAGCTATAAGTCGTAAGGAATACATTTTCAAGTTCGAAATGTAGATGCAAGTAGATGCTTTGATACAATTTTGACAAGGATGATTTGAATTTTGAAGAAAGTTGTTTTTCCAGAAATGCAGATAGTATTATCTTATTTTTATTATCACATGATCTTATCTAATTGAAACCTTGCATTATGTAACTTTGTTAACACTTACTTTGGGTCATTCTGTATGACTTGATAATGTTCCTATGAAAACCAGTACAGAATATTTGAATCAGTGACCAGTTATATGCAAATCTGTCTCTGACCATTGTTTCTAGCTGGCAGACAGTCTGGGATGTTTATGAGTTTATGTGGTTATGGGGGTCAATCCACCATTCAAACTGCTGGACAAGTCACAGTGGGAGCACTTCCTTATTGTTCTTACCCTGGGCAAGAAACCAGCCGGTTTAAACAGGCATAGTAAAAGAGGTGATGAACAAAGTCTAATACCTCTTGTGTGAATTACATAACATCGATATATAACGCTATATATTTGAACGTTAAACTGAGCTTGCTATTGAACTCATTCTGTGGAAGCCAACACACGGGTATGCACATGCTGGGCGACCTCGACTAACATACATAGACCAGCTGGCTCGTGATGTGGGGTTGCGGGTTGAGGACTTAGAGAACGCTATGGGGGACAGAGACGTTTGGAAGGAGAGAGTGGACCTGGTCCGGCCAAGTAGCCCGCGACGATGATGATGATGAAACTCAGAATGGGCCATCCAACCATATTAGTGTTTCAACGTATTCTTTGTTGAGTTCTATGCCCTATGCTGCATCATTATTGTTCTAATGGAATGATAAGTAGTTTAGAAAAGAAGTGGAAGACCGAGTGCTCTTTGCTACTAAAACAACGAAGAAAATTGCATTGTAAAATGCTAAATGCTACAGTAACAGATTCTAAAGCTGTTCTACTATACAAAAACATGAAATTTCTCAATCTCGACTAACAATAAACTTAATGCGATTCAAACAAGCCGAAGGGAATTACTGTTAAAATCCTGCACTGGATTTTTTGTAATGAATTGTGAATACCAAAAGTCTGCAATATCTGTATACTCTAAAAGGCCTTACTCGAAGTTTTCATTTCGCTATTCATTGTTTCAGACATAACCTTTCATAGTCATGTAATTTGAATGTATTTCACGTTCTAATGCGACGATGCTAAATACTGCTCTATCGATTTATTGATGTTATATCTGATATGTCGTCAGCTTGTCGATTTTCGCATAGACCGCTTCATGTCTAATGCTGTAATCCTATGTATTTATGTGTGGCTGAATACTGCCGATATTGCAATGGTACTGTTGTAACTAGAAGCTCTTCCTTTTTGACAACAACCCATTGATGGCTATCTTCCAAGATGTCGATATGGAATTTTGTGATGTTCGCATAGAGGTTGCAATCGTGATTGTTTATGATATTCATAGTACAATCAGCTGCAAAATTGGAAGAAAAAGCACTCCTATGTCAAGAAAATAGTTATTGAGCTTTGAAAAATACAGGCTACATGTGTATTGTAGATATGAAAAGACTTTATAGTATAAGGTAAAATGACAAAGAAACGTTTATATGGGTTTTGTGACTGCCTCTTCCATTGCCTCCTTTTAAAAGGCACCTAAAACAATTTTAGTGGCTGCGAATGTTAGTAGTAAATAAAGTTTCAGTCTTCCTTTAAAACATGAAAATGATCTTACAGTTATTATATCTTGGGGCATAGCCACATGTTTAAATTAACTGTTCTTTAAAAGTAAGATGATATATAAGCTTGCAAAATGTAATGATTGAAAAGTATACGTAACTTAATGGATATGTATTTTCACAATATTTTCACACCGTTGCCATCATACCACCCACCACCTCATGACATGCATGTTTCACTTGTTCACTTGCATATAACTTGAACTTGATATTGCATGTTCAGGTGACTCCGAAGTTAAGAAAACCGCTTGTTCCTCCTTCAGGAAAGGTATGCCAAACGACGGAATCTTGTGCTTGGTCTGTCTTGTGTTGTGTTGGTGTTGTATGAGATGTGTTTTGAGCATAGTCATGTTTAGTTGCGCGCAGTGCAGGAGTTGCTCTTGATGTAGCGTGCATTCCCAAAAGAGTATGAAGCAAAAAGAAAGAAAAATGGCTTTCATCGGCAATGGGAAACCGCTAGGGGGCCAAAACTTATACACACCTTACTATCCTTTCACACATCTACCTACCACTGAAAAATCATGACCAAAGTAAGTCCAGAACAAAAACAAAGTAAAAAACTGAAGTTATATATAAAAACAATATTGGTCGTTGCTTTCAGTTTAGCTTCTCCCGAGGTCACAAGGAACCCCTAAACAGAAAGTACGAACATTACCAAAAAATGAAAAGCGAGTCATCCATACTTCCTATTCTCAATTTTATCGATTGCTGTCTAAAATTGTAGAGGAGATGTTTTCATACTATTTGCTCTTTCTCTGTGTTTTTAACTTGTCGATGCACTTAGCGTCATACTCTTATGAAAATGCCGCTGATGTGTCTCAAATTTGCATGTATTCATATAGCAGTAGCATGGCAAATGGTTTGCATGACTCATGCCACAAAGCTCCATCCATCCACCATCTGCACGGAAACTCAGGTAAAACCACCCATCAGTAACTCTCTCTGGTTCTGACGATCCCTTCACACCAACCCAGGTTATGCCAAAGACTAAAAAGACCCAAGCGGTAAGTCATGTTATTCCATATTGTCTTAGACGCATATGTTTCCCTGTTGAAAAATTATCAAATATTATGACTTGTTATGGATAAACTAAACTTTATCTGACCATCACTAGATTGATTGAGACTTACCCAAAAGTTTCGGCCGACTCCGTCAGCCTTGTTCATGGAATGGACTCGTCTACTGTAGCTTCTGGAACGTGACGTCAGAGACACGTGACTGCAGCAGAGGGTAGTAAATGCCGTTTCGCTTGACAAAGTCATTCCGTGGACAAGGCTGACGGAGTCGGCCGAACATTTAAGGGAACCATACCAACACTTGAACTTTCATACTAACATTATGACTTGATGTACGTGTATTTGTTATATACTTATGTTATATATCTAAAATGTGTCCGTGTAATAAGTACTGTGACACTATTTTAGTGAATTTTCACGTACCATACATTTCCATGCAAACGTGCATTGGCGTTGGTAGTTTTAGGAAGCAATCTGTAATTATGTTCCATCTTCGATATACAAACAGTACATTACTAAAGTTACATTCATTACAATATTATAGTAATAAAGTCTATGTTCCGATACAGGCAACTGAGTCTCCAAAAAAGACCAAGAGTTCAAGTAAGGTAAGTTTGGTAGACAAAAATGTCAATACAAAAGTTTACCTGGTTAGCCACTGCACCATTCTGATAGAAAATCGTTAAAAGTTCCCCAAGTCTGCCATAAATGCTTTACCGTTCTTGGTGGATACAAATGTGGGTCCTCAATTGACCTTAAGCAATCTTTGTTAATGATTTCTTTATAACCAGACCAACTGTGGCAAGAATACGAAGGAATTTTTCCTGTGTTTTAGTGAACACTTTTCTCTTTGATGCAAATTCTTCACAGCCAATGGATTGCCATTTTTTAAGCTTTGGAAATATTCAGGACACGAAACTGTGATAAATTATCTTCAGAAAAGTCTCTATTCTTGGCAAATAGTTTTAGTACTTTGGCTATAGTGTTATACATGTTATAACGTGTCACATATCAACTAGGTATTGGCAGGGACGAACAAAGGCAATAAAAGTAATTCGCTGAATGTCGCCGATCAATAAACATCCTGGACATCGAAATAAATCAGGTCTAGGGCGAACCCGATAGCGTTATTGGTATATGCAAGATCGGATAGACCCAGCTGCTCACTGCGGCAGAAACTTCAACCGTTTTTTAAGTACGTAAAGTATTTTTGGGGTAACTGCCAGTAGGTTAATGCTATTCTTTGGAAGGTAAACCATGTGTGGGAGGTGCCGTAGTTGTTATAGGTTGTATTTCACAGTACTTAAGGCACCGGTGCGGCACTGCGGGGTTCGAAAGATACTCAACGAATTTCAGAGATAAAGAACGTATTTTCTTACGTTTTGTGTATGTCATTTTGTATTCTAAGTCATACTTTTACGTATTGCCTTACATCGTCATTCTAAGAATCTGTGAGCATAACAAATTAGTGTCGCAGTGATCAGACCACAGGTTGTCCGTTACAAACATGAAGGGTACCAGTGCCTAAATGTGCCAACATACTATGGTTCTATGATAGCTTTCTAAGTGGTTTATCAGTAGTTTTGACCCATTCGACGACTATCTTTGTACTCAAACATATGACTCCATATCTAAAGTTACGACCAGTTTTATGTTCTAGCCAAAATGCACCAACACACCATGGCTGACTGACTTATACATTCCCGCTAGTCTGCTTGAATGCATTCGGCCCAGTGTCATGGCGCTATGCCAACTATCGTACTTGGACCTCCACCATCACCAATACTGCAACACTTCTTGTCCAGTGCGATAAACATGGGAGCTGATGGGACATATTGCTGCCTAAAACGGAACAAGCCATTTTACAATTAGTCAGGGCTATCGAACGAAGAGGAAAGATCGAAGGCAGTTATCTGCCTTATTACTTTCCATTGATATCCAAAAGCACGCTGGCCACCAACCAGAATGTCACGATTAGCTCAATACTAGCTATAGCTTTCCGCAGTTCATCAAGCGTACCAATTGTAACTATCTCTCTACACCATTTCTTTGAGTTGATGACCCAAAACTGACAGATCTTTACGTTTGATCTTACTATGACTCAAGTGTTTATCTTTGATACAACACATATCATTTCGAAACTACGGCACCTTACACATAGCTAGCCCCCCCCCCCCCCCCCGGGCTTCAACCCTTTTCACGCCAAATCAAACTTGTAATTGCTAACTATAACAGGATGTTCCATGTGCTTTTACAGAAGGATAAAAAGAGCAAATCCTCTTCAACGTCGTCCCCCGCAAAGGTAGTGTGTCTTTACTTTCAGAATATGACTTACTGCATGTATGCACAATGGATATCTTCAGTGACTGTTATGTCAATTCCTTTAAAGATTGCAAGCCGTATTTCTCCTTGCCTAGTCACTGCATTTTTATTCGATGGGTTTCAGTACTTAATAGACCGTAAGGATCTATGCATCCTTACTTAAAAGACGTAAGTAATACGGATAGAGATGTTTATGAATTTAGACCAAATATTTCATTGTAACAGAGACTGCTCCTACTTTTTCACCATCACAAAAGAAGCAAAGGTCAAATTGACTTTGTAGAACATATAGTTAAATTGACATTGTATTGATATCATGTGTTGAATAATTAATTGTACAATATTTGCACATTTATAAATATAGAAGAAAAGCTCCTCATCCAACAGCAGCGGTGACAGCAGCGCCAACCCCTCCAGTGGAGGCAACTAGCAAGACTAGAGGAACGAGATGACCAACTTTTGTAACGTCAAGCAGCAACCGATGGCTTTTCTGATCAGCCTTCAAGTGCACCTAATTCCCGGATGTTCATGATGTCCCGGATGTTAGCAATACCCCGGATGTTCATGATGTCCCGGATGTAGAGGCTTTACCACTATGACGCACTGATTATTTGAAGAAGACATGCTGGACGCATTACGTAGATAAAAATGTAAAGAAGACATATTAGGAGTCTTAGAAGGAGAGAAGAAGAAAAAAGGGCAGATAGGAAAAAAGCATGAAGCTATTTAGCGAGATAATGGCCAGTTGTAAGAATAGGATGTTACAGGCTAAAATGAAGAAAAAAAAAAACTCCAACTTTGTAAGATTGTTTATCTCTAGTCCTTATATGATAGAAAGTCGTTTTCTGAAAGGTCAGGGGTTGTGACGTATATGTAATAGTAATTCGTGATTGGCCAGTAGATTTTCTGTAGGCGAGGGAACGGCTAACACATGATTAGATTCAGCAGGATGGTGTCCTTGTTATGGTAATGAAAATATAGATCGCTACTTAATTGCAGGGCTCAATGATAGATATTTATAGATTCCGGGTTTTAGAACCCTCCTGAGACTTCCCTTCTGTAAAATTTATGCTAATTAGCTAACGTCTTTCACGGCTGATAGTACAGGAAATCACACTGATGAGAAACGTGCACCTTTTGAAATACAGTTAGCGTGTCTACATGTATTAAGGAATACTCAGGATATGTCAAAATGTGTAGCAACAAGCAAATGTGTAGAACATATCACTTGTAGACTGTACTTGTTTAGATATATCTTGTTCTACGGCCGGTATATACATATATACATATACAAGTTATACATATATCATATAGTTCAGCAATTGTTTATCTCCGGGTCAAAAATTCTAAGATTGGAAAAAAATCATTGGAACACAATGTCTAATTGGCTTATTGAATAATTCAACATTTATCAAATGATGTCACAAATATGAATGGTAAAAACATGTAGCGCTTTTAGACGGATTTTATTAATGAAGATACTGTGATGAATCAATGAGTAGATATTGTATTCATGCTATTAATGACGAGACTCATGTAGTGCTTTCGGACGCAAAACAATAAGGGCGTAATACTATGTATTGTTGAACGTCAAAATCGTCAGACACAGAGACTGTGAAGTAGGCTTTATAATATCATAGATATACTACTCATTGTTGTATTCGTTAGTATGATCTATTGTTGGAAAATGTTCCATATATCTATGCCATGCATCTTCTCGGGTTTTGTGATTGTGGCTATAGGCTCTATGTCATATCTTATACATCCTACAAATGCCAGTGCTACTTAAAAGTTGAAACAAAAGCAGAACCACTGATGACTTATCCGTCTGATACATTTCTTTGTATCGAATGACAGCCATTCTTTTGTAAAATCAGTTATTCAATCCATTCCACATGCATCTGCAATGTCCTGTCTATCGACGTAAAGAATGTAATGTATGTTCTTAAAAATGTTCTATGATATATCATATGTGGACATGTACTATGACTAGATTAACAATGATTATATGGTATAGAAATGCTGTAATTTATCAGTACATTCAATGCAATCATCAAATATAACATCTACATATATCCCAAATCTGAGAGCAATAGGCATTATAATAACATTTTTGGAAAACATCGGTGTGCTGTGTCCCGCAGCCATGTCGGCTAAAGAGACACGCTGTTTTAGCATAGTCCATCAGCAACATCTAGCAATAAACTGAACACTGTACAAGTTATGATATATAATAGCGTATGGCCTTTATTTTGCAATGAGCACAATATTAACGAACAGTTACCATGAACTTCACTGGCATCAGAATCAGCAGAAACAGAATAACACCTTTAACACAACTGTTGGATAGTTGACCATGTTTTGTCAAACACCAGTAGTCAAACACTTCTGACTGGTTCACAATGCACTGCAGCTATAGGTGCAGCTATGCTTGAGGATGCATGCTACTTTATGTTTGTGACCACCGCGTAAAACAACCCATACATGCATTACATATATGTGTATAATACATTATACTTGGAACAGCATCTGTAAGCTACAGTGCAATTTAAACCAGTCTTAGAATTGCCCAGAGGAAAGTGACAGACGGTCACCGAAACGTCGGTGGAAATAAAAGAAATGTACAATTACAAGGTGTTCTTCATTCACGTAGGCATACTCTGGTCTCAGATGAAGAAACGTTAAGATTTGGCTTTCAACGTCTGCTGTGAAATTACAGATTACAACTATGAGTCGATTTCATATAACGTCGAGGTCAGTATAGGCCTTTTGATGTAAAAATCAATAACTTATTGCAAATTCTTAGTGCTTTCGGAAGAAAAACAGTAAGGACAAAATTATACCTTTCAGCATGTGTCTACTCTATCCCAATAGCTAACTCATTCAACAACATTGTCCAGAGACAGTGGAAGATTGAGACAAAAAAATCGCACCGTTTCTGTTATGTGTGGGTTTTGTGATGTTACTTGAGAGCAGTTCTTATGAAATAAAACTAGCCCTTGTTACGTGCCTGCGAAGCTGATAAGGTGACGAAAATGGTGAAGATATTGGTTAAACAATAAATAAGAGTCATTAAATCTACTGATCTAATCTTCACTATGTAGCTATTATAAGTAAAACGCCTCCCACTTAGATGTGCTAAGGTTGGGTGTGACAGTGTAGTATGACCAGCTGCTACCGCGCCGCGTGCCGTTTAGTGAAAGGGTCACATTCCAAAAATGAGTTCGTCCTGTAACGTTTAAGAACGTAATATAACGCTGTCTATAAATAGATTTGAATCATGCTCATAAATGATTTTTATTTTGTAAATTTTTAGTGTTTTGTTGCTTTCTATACTATATTTTTTGTTTGGAAAACTGCGCTGTCGGGCGCTATTGAATGGCAATGAAGTTGGTGATCTACACCAAAGGGCCCTGATACCGGCTGAGTAGTAGAGACATGGGCAATAATGCGGCAGTCTACGATGTCATTAGCATTCCAGGACCTGTACATTCCAAGAAAAGTTCAGGATCAATAACAAAGGTCAAGTGCTCCATGGAGATGGATAAGCACTGTACTTTCGAAGTAGTTAAATAGTTTTATGGAGACAAATGCACGTGAGGTAAGGTAAGGTCATTCGGCACAGATTAGGTAGAAAGTCTACCGAGCCAAATTGGTTGGGAGAGATCAACGGTTTAACGAAACGAGTGGAGATTAGGGAAGGTCGAGGTTTTATGTTCTGGGCCAAGTTCACGTTTATGTTATGGGTATTGTCACAAGCGGTTGAGCAAATTTCCTCCTTTCATACCAGTGGCGTTATATACAATTTAAGGGCAACCATTTCTTTGTTTGGATAATGAAAAGATAAAGATGGAGCTTTCCTCCGATGCAAAGCTGAAAAGTACTTAACAGGAGCGATTAAAAACCTTCCGAATGGAGACTTTAAACTTTATAACCAACACTTAAAATAGTTGAGACTTACCCACATTTTAGGCTAACTACGGAATGGAGCCCATTACTGTTACTCTAGGGACGCTACATTATATCCACTTGACGGCAGCCACGGGTCCAAAGTGCCAGTTTGAGGTAACCTATGTCGCCCCCCGTCTAGATTTGTTTGATTATCCTTCCAAGAATTTGACAATTTTGTCCAAGATGTAAACATAAAACTAACGCTTAGTGACCACTTAGTGATACCAATGCACATATTTAAGTGCATTTCAAAATTTATAACAGTATTAGTGCCTAATATCATTTTAGCGTCGACTGACATGGTGGAGTGACCTGTGCAGTACAAATGTTATCTCGATTTTTGTATTGATTATCATTTTTTTAGGTTCATTTGAAAGAGACGCATAAACCATTCACAATAAAACAGAAATTGGGATACAAATAAAGCACTTTTAAGATTAGTTTTTCGGGCTCTAAATTACATCTTTGCAAAACTTTGCTCTTAGTGGTACGTAATTTGGACGGAAATAGATCGGTAAGGGTAAAGGAGGTCAGCCTTGGCCAGGTAATTCAGTAATATGGAAACATGATGATCATTTAGTTCAGGTCAGGGCACAGGATATGTTGATGCGAACTGAGGGTAAAAGGGGAATTCACATTAGTTCTAGTTGTACGAGAATTGATGCCAACGTACTCGTGGATACATAATGGTTCAGTAGGTCTCAACGTAAACCATCCCATGAAAGGAAGTTAGCCGTGCGCTAGATTAGGCTCTGGCCCCGGTTGGAAAGGGGGCCCTGCCTGGTAGTAAACGGGTTGTGCTTTAAGGCGCTGAGCGGTCCCCTTGGTCATCTTGCGGCTGCCGGGGTATTTGGGGCCGGCCGGGCACCGGTGTGAATTAAAGTTGGAATTAAAATAAAGCCGGGACCCGGCATCAACAGAAAAAAAAAAAAAAAAACTGGGAACACCGAGGATCACCTCCGGTATCCTACAGTCCTCTGGGCCAAATTTGTGGCTTCGGAACCGGTATTGACTACATCCCTGGCGGGCGCTAGTGCATACAAGAGTTCGGAGACCTCATACCTCCATGAAATATACTGATCATGCAAATGACTTTCACATCTGCATAATTCATACTTGGTTATGTACACCTTTAGCTAACTAAACTGGTGGCAGCGGCAGGCCTTTGTGGCCGAGACAGGCCTTAGGGGCATGTTCGGGCATGACGCACCCGCCAAGGCACACGAGTCGGAGGAACCCCTTACATCCTTGGTCGGAAGTCCTCCTAGGAGACGGACACTCCGAACAACAAAGCTGCATCTGCTGGAGCCGCCTCACACGTTGCATACAGTTACCCCTGTGAGACTTGGTGCTTCAATAGACGAGAGGGTGGAGAAGGAATTGCACACCCCTCCTTCACCATAAAAAATCATGCGCAGGTCAGGCAAACAGGCAAATGTCTGTCTGCCTCCTCATCTGTCAAATCTACAGGAGAATCCACACAAAAAAAGCTAACAAAAACAGGTCACAAAGTTGGCAATCCGAATCCCTACCCACATACCAAATAAAATCGTAATACTAGGTTCTAGAGGCTTGTTGGCCCCACGTAGTTCAACAACCTTCATAGTCTCCTTGTCGACCCTGGCCTTCACAAATGTTTAAAGCTATGACGCCACCTGACAACTCTTAGCAGTACTGCAGCACTAAACTTGGGTTTGCCACTAAGGTGTTGCTTGCGTCAAGGAGGTTATTCATTAGTGTATTATTGCAGTCAGTAGGTACCCAATTGGAGTACTGGGGCTGTTTTACACGCTAGTCCATAGTTCAAAATCTATCTCTTTGCTTGGGTGAATACCCACAACGTAAATTCATTGTATGAAATATATATACATGTATGCGTTAACGCAACGATAGTGTGTTAACTGACTATATGTTTTGTGACGAACACGGAAAATATCAGACGAAGACATGAAAATTGTTTTTCTCCTATGGGTGCATACATAAATGAAGTCAATATATCTGATAGTTTTTTTTAACATGATCGAAAAGGTAAAAGTCTTTGAATGTTGTTTTAAATCTTTCAATATGTCGCAAACAGGCAACTAGGGAGATTATGTGTGCATTTGTCGTTGCCTTGACAAAAAAGCGTGCGTTGCTTGCCACCCACTCTATATTATTTTCTTTGATCTATGGTACAAACATCAATGAATTCAATATATCTGATAGTTTTTCAAACATGATCAAAAAGATAAAAGTCTTTGAACGTTGTTTTCAATCTTTCAATATGTCGCAAGCAGGCAAAGAGGGAGATTACGTGTGCATTTGTCGTTGACTTGACAAAACAAAAAAGCGTGCGCTGTTTTCCACCCACTCAATATGATTTTTTTTCATCTTTGGTTTTCAATTTCCTCATTTTCTACATTGTGTTTCGGACACGGCCTGAGGTAGGTCGTGTAATTTTTGCTGTGCAGAACGCTGACAAGTCGCACCATGCCGAGAGGACAACAGCAGTCCCAAACTGGTGACACAGGTAAATATATTTTTAAAAAAGTATCTTTTCTCTACCTATGCCAGCCAGCAAGTGGGGTTGTTCTTTAATAATCTATGTAATGTTAAATCTTTAGAAGACTTAACATTAACTAGTGCCTTATATGGTGAATAATGAGTTTTCTTTTCCAAATAGAATTTGGCCGAGACATAAATTTGTAACATACATTTTTATGATGTTATTTTCTATCCTCGTAGGGGCCGCACGTGGTAAATGATCTTACTGCTTCGCATTGTTAATCAAGTGCAAACCCCGCTTGGGGAATTGTGTAATGAGGGGTTACATCCAACATTTAGGATGGTGAAGCAAAGACTCTTACATGGGAAGCATCAGACATTGTGTCCGTCCTAGCCCTATGCTCCAAACTACTGCACTTTGCACAATGTGGACATTATTTGCATAATCATTAACAAACACTATTGACATCCAAGTTTTTACGGCCAAATTTATTTGGGGTCTTGGAACTCTTGTTAATTTTATAATTTTCCCCCAGCCACCACAATCATGCAGATGGCATCTTTTCCACCCACTGTGAGTGTACCCAACCCAATGTACACCACCAGAGAAGGTAAAAAGTTTTCAACTACACTTATGGTGTCCTGTTCTTATCTCGATGTTAACGTTTTTACTGTATGAGTTAGGTGGTTGATTTTATAATTTTGTCTCCAGCTACCACGTCCATGCAGTAGACATGTTTTTCAGGCACGTGACAATGCGCTGCGCGTGTACCCAACCCAATGTACACCTCAAGACTAGGTAGAACGCTCTTAAGTCCGCTGACGTCGTCATGTTTTTGTCTTGCCTTTTTCGTGCTTTATTTTGTAACTTTACTCCAGACACCACACCCATGTCAAGGCAGTAGACTGATTGGCATGCACGTGCCGACGCCGCTGCCAGTGATCCAAACCCAATGTACGCCTCCGGAGAGGGTAGATTTCTTTCAAGCACGCCTACAGCTTACTGTTTTATACTTTTTGCTGTTTGAGGCGTAGAAACAACTTCTGTAATTTTCCTCCAGACGCCACAGGTGCTCCCACGCAGCAGCCCCAGACTGATTGGCGGTCTATTGCGGACGCCGCTGCGTGTATACCTAACGCTTTGTACGTCTCCAGAGCAGGTAAATCTTACCTAGTAATACTTCTTCTAACAGTGACTGTTTATTAAAGCTAGAGAACGCTCTCTTTCTTAAATAAACAGTCACTGTTAGAAGAAAAATAAACCTCTTCAACGAAGGTAAATCTTTGCATTTCCTGTGGTTTTGTTCTGCTGCTATCAGCTTCTTGTCTTCCTGTGTCTTGTCACAGTCGTCGTACGGTTGCCATCATCAACACAAAGCGATTACATTCCTGAGATAGTCGTGCAGGTGTCGTACAAAGTTAGGCTGTCTTATTTCGCAAATACTGTCTTGGATCCTTGTCGGCGGTGAATTCTATAGACACTGGAAAAGTCTACGACATTGTAAGACGACGAATGTGACTGCGTCAATATCTCTCACTAGTTATGTTACTAACTCAACTGCAATAGTCAACACAGACAAATATGACTTTTAAATCAGCAAGCCGTCGTAGGTTATAAAACTTCAAAAAATGGCCCGAAAGTTTAAAATAGGACATGTGTATATATGTAATGAGCAAAAGAGTATTTAGTGGCAATGCGTCAAATGTAAAATCTGTCCAGTAGCAAAATTGTTTTTAACTTTAAAATTATTTTCAAAGAATCAATCGTAATTCTGATATTGATAAGATCGGTAAGGCATTTCTATGTTGAATAAGATTGTTCCCTGAATTTACCTGTGTCTGCCGTGTTGTTGATCTCAGGAATCTACTGTATATATATATATACAGTAGATTCCTGAGATCAACAACACGGCAGACACACACATATATATATATATATATATATATATATATATATATATATATATATATATATATATATATATGTCACAGGAGAGATGTCGATCCAGTAGAATCGTCGATTCTCCTAGGAGAGATCTCGATCGGAGCTGGTCCTAGGGCCAGCTCCGATCGGGGTCTCTCCTAGGAGAATCGGCGATTCTACTAGTATAGATTGCGATCGGGGTCTCTCCTAGGGCCAACTCCGATCCAAACTCAAATGATGCTAAGATATTGGAAACAGACTGCGATCAGGATCTCTCCTAGGAGAATCGGCGATTCTACTAGGAGAGACCCCGATCGGAGTTGGCCCTAGGACCAGCTCCAATCCAAACTCAAATGATACTAAGATATAGGAAACAGCAATACTTTTTATGATAAACAATGATTTTATTTAGTATTAATGCAAACCTACTAACTCATTAACAACTACACACAAGCCTACTTGTGTCTACAATGTTCACTCAAGACTACCACAATAGGGTCGCTTCTTCAACTTTACTCAAGGTAGACTATAGTATATAGCATCACTTTCATGGTAAATGAGTATGTTTTCTGATAAAGTAATTTCTGATACAGTAGTGGCAAAAATCTTATAATGTGTGAAAGGCACCAACGGGCGATCAATGTGTCAGTATGCAAATTTCACAGCTTTGGAAGAACGGGAAGAACAATAACAACAAGTCGTCAAACAGGTGTCAAAAGATTAAGTAGAGTTTCAAGATAATACTCACTATTTCACACCTATTGAGTACATTTCACTACTGACACTAGTCAGACTTGTATTTGTCTTGAGTGAACATTGTAGAAGTGACACAAGTAGGCTTGTGTGTAGTTGTTAATGAGTTAGTGGGTTTGCATTAATACTAAATAGAATCATTGTTTATCATAAAAAGTATTGCTGTTTCCTATATCTTAGTATCATTTGAGTTTGGATCTGAGCAGGTCCTAGGGCCAACTCCGATCAGGGTCTCTCCTAGTAGAATCGCCGATTTTCCTAGGAGAGATCCCGACCCGATCGCAGTCTGTTTCTAATATCTTAGCATCATTTGAGTTTGGATCGGAGTTGGCCCTAGGAGAGACCCCGATCGCAATCTATACTAGTAGAATCGTCGATTCTCCTAGGAGAGACCCCGATCGGAGCTGGCCCTAGGACCAGCTCCGATCGAGATCTCTCCTAGGAGAATCGACGATTCTACTGGATCGACATCTCTCCTGTGACATATATATATATATATATATATATATATATATATATATATATATGGCCTCTGCCACTTATTTAGTCCGTTCATTTTATTTTACATTACTTTTTATTTATTTTCTTTTATTTTCTGCTACTTCTGATTCATCTATCTTGGATTAGAATTGAACTGTGTTTTTCAAAATGGAAATTGGACCAAATTTTCAATATTCCAACCCCAGTCTATGTCAGTTGTTATCATTCCTTGACAAAACTGTTTAAGATGGATAGTAAAAAAAATCGGTAGGTCCAACATTTGTGTCGGAAACTTCTGTTCAAAGTTTTCAAAAAGCATTCAATGTTTTAAAAGCTCTTGTTGTCTGACAGATCGCACGTATCCGGGTGGAGTAAGCAGCCGCGGTGCTATCGGTAGCTTCATCCGCTCCCACAAAAGAAGTATGGCGGCCAGCATTGCCGTACTGCTTAGCCTGGCCGCTCTAGGACTCACGCCGCTGACGCTTATTAATAAAGAGGTAATTCTTTTGTGTTAAAAAGCTTTTTGTCAAATATCTTTCCCCTGTTTCTGTTGTTCCTTGATCCTTCGAGGGACTAGCGAGACAGAACATACTGCTGTTTTCCGTTAATTGTTTTGTTCGTAAGTGTGGGACTCTGACTTTCATTTTTAGGAAATAAGTCAACTGTCTACCACTGTAGACGCATTGAAGTGCAACCAAGACGACATATCCACAGCTGTGGAAGCCTTGAAGCGTGACCAAGACGACATACATCAACTGTCCTCCACTGTAGAAGCCTTGAAGCGCGACCAAGACGACATGCATCAACTGTCCTCCACTGTTGAAGCCTTGAAGCTCGACCAAGACGACATGCGCCAACTTTCTACCTCCGTTGACGCCTTGAAGCGCGGTCAAGACAACATACGAGAACTTTCCACTTCTGTTGAAGCCTTGAAACGCGACCAAGACGACATGCGCCAACTTTATGCCTCTGTTGACGCCTTGAAGAGCGTTCTAGACAAGATGGGCGAACTGTACACTACTGTTGACGCCTTAAGCCAAAAGCTGGATCTGGTATATAGCTGTGTACGCCTTTCACAGTGCCCTTTCCTATAAGGCTTTACACCATTGTAAAACCATTTCTTGGTGGGACTTTGTGTGAAATATGTGCATGTTTGGAGTGGCTGTAATAGGAAAGACCTTCTACTTATTGAATTAGTTGTAAAATAAACCTTTCTCCATCCAGAGTGTTTTACCCTCCCCCCCCCCCCAAAAAAAAAATAAGTATCGTCACCAGATAGCTGTTTTGAGCCAAACAGGCCAATCCAACAGCTCTGACTAGGGGGAAGGGGGTCTATCAAAAGACTAGCCGTATAGAAATTCTTGCAAAGGAATTTGAATTTTCTAAGGCATAACGTGGTAGGCTTTTATTTGAGGGCAAGTGTGTATGGCTTCTGATTCTTGAGATATTTGCATTTATCATTTGTTTCCTCAACTTTGAAAAATTCCCAATCATTCACATATTACTGGGGAAAATTGTAATTGTTGCGTGACCCCTTGAGACTGACTTGCTATACATATGCTACAGCGGGGAAGGGGATCCAGGGGAATTCCGAATTCTCCTAGGAGAGATTGGAATTGCAATCAGTACTAGGGGAATCAGGAATTCTCCTAACAGAACTCTACTGAATTTCTACCTGTAACAGGACAATCTTTGATTCTACCAAGAGTGGCTTGAAAGTTTCAAACAATACAACAAAGGATTTCATTTGTTTTATACTACAACCTTACCCTGCACTACATCAATGCATAATTATGTGATACCACTGAGTGTGCCACGAAACTGCCATGACTGCCCACCACACCACCGAGAAAGGGAAAAAAGGGGACGTTGTCTAAACCGCAAGATGCTGAGAAGCCAGTGCTACACATCAGAGCAAGATGAGCAGCCAAGAGAAGACAACATCTCGGAAAAAGACGGATATCCCTCTTTACTTCCTGTATATCGGATGTGTAAACAGACTCTTTATTGACATTTGTAATTGTTCTAGAACAATAGACCTCTAGGATTTAAGGTGCGGTATATGCACCAAGGGCAGAATGCACTGAAAAGGTAATACTATAGAGGTGCAAACATCACTGTACTTGTGTCATTTAGCCTCTAGCCACCGAATAAGCTGTACATAGCGAAACTAGTTTGGCCGACAGGCTGAACAAAAGTTCAAACTTGAATTTTGCGGCTCCAGATGTCTTTCTGAGGGACGAATGCAGTGTGCAAGGTGTCGGTAGCTTGAGGGATGAATCTACTCTACTATATAATGCATATGTGGCTTGTAATACAAGTAATACAGGCGAAACCTATCAGGACAATATTTGATTTTACCAGAATTCACATTAGTGACATCGTTTTGGAAAATAGACGCAATCGTTCGAAAATCAAGTTTTACTCAAGTTCATAAGACGAAACTGGAACAAAAAATAACAAAAAGCAATGTAACATCGCTAACTGGAAAAAACAAAAACAGTTGAGAATATTGAGTCACTAACTCATAATGGCCGTATGCATATGTAACCAATATTTAAATCAGCTACATTTGCATACGACCATTATAAGTTAGTGACTCGATATTCTAAACTGTTTTTTCAGCGAGGCTTTGAGTTGGTGAACAGTTCTGCACTTGGGACAAACACGATTTGTTTTATAAATTAGTGACTCGATATTCTCGACTGTTTTTCTAGCGAAGGTTTGAGTTAGTGAACAGTTCTGCACTTTGGACAAACAGGATTTCTTTCGTAAAATGTGAAGTAATGTGCAGTTTCCACTACCTTCTGGACTTAAGTACTTTAAAAGCCACATTGTTGAAACCAGTCTGTGTGAAAGACTGAATTAAAGTTCTAAACGAAAACTAAGCGGCTCCAGTTGTCTTACTGACTGAGGAGTGACTTTAGTGAGAAAAATGTCGTTTAGAGTGAGGATCAGTCTGCTTCACACATACTAATTATCAAACTCATCAACACTAACTATTAAAATCATGGCATGAAGATCACTAGAAATGGAAGTCACTTGTGAACAGTCTTACCGCCCCTACGGCTCCTGAGCTACGGGACTGATGAATGGATGGATGGATGAAGGTGCGGTGCCGAGTCACGTATGGTAACAGTTTTGCATGGGTATATCAGTACAGGACATCATAGAAATTGCGAAACTTTCTTTCCAACACTGAATTAATATAGGGACTTACCCTAAATTTTCGGCCAACTCCGTCGACCTTGTTCACAGAATGACCCTATCTCCAGCAGTGACGTCAGGAACACGCCACTTTTGCAGGAGGGGGTCATAAGTATCAGAGAGTCTGTGCCGCCCCCCGTCTCTGTTGAGTGTGGGCCGGTCGACGGAGTTGGCCGAAAATTTAGGGTAAGTCCCTATATTAATTCAGTGTTGGAAAGAAAGTTTAGCAATTTCTATAATGTATTCTACCAACACAGAACTTTCATGCAGTACAGGACATGTTGTACCCAAAACTGTGTTCCCCTTATGGCGACGACCTTTTCTTAATCAACGAGCCCGGGCACAGCTCAGTCCTGTCACCTACAAGAACAAATCCTCCATTCCTCTTCTTGGCTTCAAAAGTTGCTTTAACAAAAAATCCAGCCCAACCATCTAGATCTCCACCTGTGTTTATAATGCACAATTAGGCCACAGCAGGTAAATTTTATGGATGACATCAGGGCGCGCATTATTTTTCGCCTGATTTCAGAAAAAAAACAAGAATTTTCTTCTTCTGCAGGGATGATCAACATGACGATAAAGTACCAAAATGAGCAAATATATTGTGTTGTAGCCTAATAATTCAGTAGTGTAGTACTTGTAGAAGTGACACTTGCGAGGTACCCAGGACTGTAGTTGTAGAAATGATACTTATTGGATAGTTGTAAAGGTGACACCAATATGGGAGCTATGAGTGTGATTACCAACTTTGTTGGTGATGCCAGTCTACCACACTAGTGTCACTTTCACCACACCAGTTCATGTCTTAAATACAGGAATGAATGCCTTGTTGGCTCTGATACCATGTTTTGTCCCTTTAATTCTATTTACAACAGTCATCACAACTTTATGGTGCCTATTTCTGATAATGTAGCCATCTTGTTTTTTTCACCTATCTTGTTTTTTTCCGTCCTATCGCACTATTTTTGCAGTCTGCAGAGGATGTCATCCATAAAATTTACTTGCTGTGGCCTTACGTAATCCACACAACAGACAGCATTTTGAATAAAAAGTTATTGCGAAAGGAACAAAACCACTTATCTGTTTTTTTCAACACCTTCTTTTTTTATAGTTTATCATGAAAATCTGGAAGTACTCGGCTTCAAAATCTAGCAATCAATTGGTAATGCGCCCTTGACCGCTTCTGCGGGTAAAAGATAAAGGAGACGGATCACTTTACGTCGTACATTTTCTGTGGATTGTGCGTGTAGGACGGTTCTGCCCTGTCGTCAGAAAACACGGGAAATGAATGAATACATATGTAAATATTTATAACACATATACATTGAGTTTTGAGTTCTCACCTTCTTACGCACAACCTTTCTGAAGCTCATCCCTCCGAGTGCATATTAACTTCTTTTCAAATAAAATTAGTCTGCCACTTGCAGAAAAACAAGCTGCCAATCGTGAAACCTAATGCCACGTCATCATTCCATATGAATGAAAATGTGGTCTTACGTCGTCAGACTAATTAATTCATTATTCCCAGTTATACACTGTACCTGCACAGTACGCACGTTTCACATGTCCGAGCAAGCAGAGCCAACCCGTTCTTCTTTTCCGAGCGCCGGCAGCGGCCAAACCAACCGGCCGCTGCCCCAACCCCCTCCTGTCCGTCAGCCCAAAGGCGCCTCTGACCAGCGGCAACAAAACCAAGGAACTTCTTCAGACATGTACGGAGAAGCAGAGAGAGTGTACTACACAATCAAGGATGAAGATCTGCCGTCGTCTTTACGTGGGGTGGGGCAGAAGCAGGCGTCGCCCAAGAAGGTTGTGGAAACCAGCGGGCCGCCACCCCATCCCACTCCTGTCCATCAGGGGTGTTCCCGCGGGCGTGTCCACCATGACAACGGCGCTTCTGACACGTTGCAAGAAGAGCAAGAAGCATCTTCACACGCGTACAGAGACGGCGAGGATTTAAAGCGTCACGCAACGTACACGTCTGAAGGTAGCCGTCATGTTTGTTACTTGTTTTTCATGGTATATTCACACTTACAACCAGAGTAAATCTTATTTAACCCTATTCAGACCAAGCATTTTTTGTCAATCCTTGACCGGGGGTGGCCTTTTGAGACCCACCCCTTCTAACTCCTGTAACTGTAAACAACTTATCATATTACCACCAAATTTTCTTAAAAGTATAGAAAATTTGACGCTATTATGACGTAATATGATGTATTTATGACGTCATTATTTCCATTATATTGGCTGGAACCATTAAAAAGGGTATTCGCAGATAACTTCAAGGTATGCTACAAAAATGTAACAGAAAGATAATGTTTGTTATAACTTGCGTTGCCAAAAGCAACATCAATGACGTCAAATTGACATTTAAAATGACTCCATGCATATTTAAGATAACAGCGATTCTCGTCAAAAAATGGCAAAAGGAAAAAATGGTAAACTTTCAAATTTAGTGAAATTGTTGCCAACTGAAATTTAGGAAAACTCACCAAATTTGGTGGCTCTAGCATTAGCCGTTCTCGCGTTATGCGACATGAAAGTAGGCTCAAACATCAAAAGCCCATCACCCCCAACCCCACCCCCGTCTGAATAGGAGCGGATGTACATGAGGCTATTACTTATGTATTATCACCAAATTTGCTGTCTTTTGAAAGATGATGACAAAGGAGTTAGAATCACATCTGATCAATATTTAGCTGCTTTTCGTATTGAGGGTTAAGTCAGGAATGAATTCCCAGTTGCTACTGAACAGAGTCAGAAAGACATTTTTTGACCACCACCTTTGCATGTGCCGAAAGACGGAAAAGGAATCCTACTTACATGCACGTTGCTGCCTGCCTTCAGACATCAAGACTATCTAAACTTCTTTGCACAGAGAATCTTTAAATTTTACTTTTCAGCACTATTGACGATGCATATTTGATAGTCATGTGTGCAAAAGTTTAGGTATGGATTATATAAATATGACATATGAATTATATGTTTATATGTAAGTATGTCATATCTACATATATGTATATAGAAAGAGAGAGAGAGAGATACTTGTATATATTTGCTATAGAAATAGATGTATATATTTGCTTGTAGCTTCAAAGATATAAATACATGCCGACATAGATAATGAGCACTGTTATATATATTTTGCAAAATCAGTAAACTTCTTACATCAATGTGTCTCAGGTGTTTGTATATTTTCATTTATAATTTCGAGATATACTAAAAAATTAAGTATTACAATTAACGCATAAAATTTACAAAAGCTCTAAATATTCATGGAGGTATGAGGTCGCCGAACTCTAGTTGATATATGCAGTGGTACCCAAGCCATACAGATTTATTATTGTCAATTGTGCAAAAACAGTTTATTGACAGAAAAGTCCTTTCAATAACCTTAGTGTTCTTAGACACCGACATGGCTTGTATTTCCGTAACACACCCTGTCTAAAATGGCAGCTTTTCTACCAAAATTAGTACTTGTGACAATACCTCATTTGCATAATCAATGCGGACAATATCAATTTTTATTCTGTGGCCATGGTAGGGCCTATTGAAGATGTAGCTAGCTTAATGAATGTGGACAATGCTAAGGATGGCCTAATTTGCATAATTGCTTAAGAAAATGAATATTCATTTTGTGATGAATGGCAGGGACAGCAATACACATGAATTTTGACCAAATGCATTTTCGATGATGGCACCGTTTCACACTTCCGTTATTACTGGGAGGGAATTAATCTGCTTCTCCTTGAAAATACTGACTTTCTAGTTTAGCTCATCTATTTCTTAACTTGTTGAGTCGGTAACGTAAATTTGATAACCCACCGCTACAGACCGCACATATCCGGGTGGAACAATCGGACGCCCACGGTGGTCAAAAAGGCTCTCAAAAATCCTCACTCGCAAATCATGCATATGGATGAGGAAATCAATGTCAATCATCCATTTCACTACTAGCAACAATAGCTGATTGGTTTACGCCGTTGTAGGCGGGGATTACGTTTGTTTTGGTTGCTCCAAGTGGAGCTATTTTTTTACGCGAACTTGCTCCTTTGATATGCGCGTCTTTTCTCCGCCCCCATTGTTCTCCGCTTACCAAGTTAACAATACCTGAGCTTTTCTGTCGGTCATTCTCACGCTGGAGCTCGGCATTGAAACCACCGTTTTAGTTCTTTCTGAACTATATATTTGTCTATATATCATATTCACCCAACATGCTAAAACCAAACCTTAGGTGAGCAAAGATCGAAGGAGTTACCGTCACTCCCGGGTCACGCTTGGGACGGAGCAGTGGCCATCGTTTACAGACACAACCCGGACAATTATCCTTCATTCCTTGCCTTTTTACACACACACACACACACACGCAATTGCAACCTACGTGTTTTGATAAACGTGTTTTCTCAAATAACAAACTCCTTATATTCTCGTCATTCTGTAAATGAACTAGGTCCATACCAGCGCTTGACGTGGCGAATGTATCGATATCGGTAGTACGCTGGGCATTACATGGTAAACTTTAAACTGGCGTCCTTTGCCCCGCAATTTTCTTTGTTTAAATCATACCTTATACTATAGAATGGATTTGAAGTAGTAATAAAACGCATGGTAACACGGACGAAAGCATAGCAACCGCAACACCATGAAAATTCACCCAACTTACCGTGACCGCCATTGCCGGGCGCAGTTGCAAGATTCAGCGGGGACGGCGTAGAGCCCGCCCGCCCGACCGTAATATAAACACAACCCGGCCTTTCCTACGGAAGTCTAATATTCTCTCTCTCTCACTCCACACACACACACAAACACACACAATTGAACAACAGAACACCAGTTTAGTTTCTTGGTGAAGTGAAATCTGTATTTTGAACATTTGCACGGAAGCTTACCGCACACGGGAGAACGTAATGCACACTGACCTCTCGACAAAGTGCGTCTTCAAATAAAGATTCACGAACCGGCGTGTCTAGTCCTGTCCTACAAAATAACTAAAAAATGAAGAAAAAACTTCGTTCTCCGCTGTTTGTAGAAACAATTTCATATTGCCGTGAATTTTGTAACAGAATCTGCAGTTCGCAATTCACTAGGCTTCGTAACATTACACACCCAAGCGTTTGATGTGCTATCGGCTTGCATACGCTAGACGAAAAAACTCAACTTTTGGCGCCCTTGGTAGAAAAATGAAAACGGTTCAATACTACAAAGAAACTATCAAATAAATAAAGAAGCACAGTAGTAGATCAAACTTTTGTGAAGTAGGGGGTCAGATATGTAGTGTTGTTACCTGACAGCGGAACCGGATGAAACCGGTTTTCTCTTTTGTTTACAAAAGACGCCATTTTACTATTTGGGACCTCGTTCAAAATTTCTAAAATAATCTTAACTAAGGGAGAAAGTGCAGCTGCGAAAGTGCACTAAAGATCTTGTAGAATTATTGGTAGCTTAAATCAAGGATCTTGCAGACACAACAAACTGTACAAATAATTTGCTACAGCCGATTCTCTCTCAAATTTCGCGCCCGGGACGACAACAATGGGGCCACGCCAGCTCATTTCCATATCACTGCCGTCCCAGGTAAGTTGTTGTAGTAAGAACGTACGGAGGCAAGAACAAACCGCTCTGATGTTCGCCGACAACCTAATTATAAGTCTAGAGCATAGACATTCTTCCACGTGAAAATCTGAACAAAACGTACAATTCGTATTTTGAGCCATATCTACCGATAGTTTACACTTAAGCTGACCAAAAAAACTTCATCGTGAAGAAAAAACTATCGCCGCCATCTTGGAGAAAAATCAATCGATTCTCTTCCATCGCTGTGGAACTATGGGACAAAACGTAGTGAAAATGTGACAAAATTAGCTAAAATGTCGTAGACACTTAAAACTGCATAAGGTGGAATATTCTTAGAGGTCCTAAAGTCTAAAGCATAGGTCAAAGCTTTGCCTGGTGCGTAAAATAGAGCATTAAATTCAAAGTTCAAAGTTCAGTGACCTAAAACGACCTCCAATACGCACATGGAACAGCGGGCGATTTGAAGCGTTTTTCACATGGTCATCCCAAATAATTGAGATATTTTTAAGGCGAACTAATGTAATTTTCGTGTGCATATATTTTTTTCCTGATGTGATAATCATATCGTGCGTTATGTTGGATGAAATTTGTGTTGTTTTTTTCACACCGCCACGGCTCGCGCGGGCCGACTTGTGGGCGGAGCACTCTGGCCTGGCAACGCGGATAATAGCCTAGCAACGTGACCACCGTGGCCGTTCTCTCGGTAGCTTCACCCGCTCCTACCAAAGTTTTATGACCGCCGGCATTACCGTTCTGCTGAGTCTGGTGGCTATTGGATTCGCTCCTCTGATATTCATCAATAAAGAGGTAAATACTCTTGTAACGAAATTGCCACTATATTTTCTGGGGTTTTTTTTCGGATCTTAAATAAGAAACTTCCAAGGCTCTTTTTCCCATTCACGTTTTTTTACAATTGACGTTCTTTATTTCTGACGCACGTTTATAGGAAATTTCTCAACTATCCACCACTGTTGATGCCTTGAAGCGATCCCAAAACGCCATGTCCACCACTGTCGACGCTTTGAAGCGCAACCAAGACGACATGCGACAACTGTCGACCACTGTTGAAGCCTTCAATCGAAACCAAGACGCCATGCCCACCAACGTTGACGCCTTGAAAGTTGACCAAGACGACATACGCCAACTGTTTGCTATTGTTGACACATTGAAGCGAGACCTGGACATGGAGCGTGGCCGAACTGCCAACTTTGAGCAACGTCTTCACGAGATCAGTAAGGCCCTGCGTAAGTTATTATGCATGATATTATATTTCTCATCAATAATTCCTACGTCTGCTGGATGAGTTGAATAAATCAATAGAGTCAATATTCAGAACCTCAGTCAATGGCCTCACTAAAATTAAATTCCGACTACATTTGACTGCCTTCAGGGTATACTGAACAGTGGCTAGTACTCGACACTGTGCCATGTTTTGATACAGTGTATTGATATCTCTAATTCATTCTGGTACATACATGAACTGTTGCGCGGCAATTGACCTACTTTGCTATAAATGAAATTAAGCATCACAAACTGGATGGAGAAATATCTATTCTGATTAAGTAAATGTTATGATTTGTTAGTGATTGAATTCTTGAATATTCTCAATACCACCTATGTCTATCCCTAAGTTGGTTGTTCACTCTATTTTTCCCAGCATCTTGTCCTAAAGGTTACGCTGTGTTCCGTGGAATCTGCTACAGGGCCTTCAACTCAGAGAAGACATTCAGCGATGCGGCCGCGGCCTGTCGTGAAGACGGCGGCACCCTCGCCATGCCCCGAGACGCCGAGACCAACGACTTCCTCATCTCCTTGTACAAGTCAGTGGGCAATGATGCCTTCTGGTTCGGCCTGCACGATCAGCGCGAAGAGGGAAGCTTTGAGTGGATGGATGGTTCTGCACTTGGGAACTACAGCTCCTGGGGTCACGAACAACCGAACAACGGTTTTGGCAATCAAGATTGCGTTTATTATAAACAATATGTGTCAGACTGGAAAAATAAGTGGTACGACTATCGATGCGACTGTGAGGAACGCTTCATATGCCAGGCTATTCCAGGTACTTCTTATAACCGTACTATTTCCTGAACACCTTTAGTCTAGTAAACATGGTACTATTTACTATATATTTTCACCATACGAAACACTTTATATCATCAGAATTCTCGTCACAAACCATGCCAGAACACATCAGTCCAAATCTCGCCCTGCTATTTTTTTCAGTACGTCCATATGTGGGAGTAAAAACAGTAAGACGCACGGTAGAAACTGTAATCAAAGAATAGATCCAGCATCTGTATCTGTCTGTATCTCTGCTCTCCGAAGTAAAATGTAAACTCTGTAAATATAGTAATGTCAATGTGACCAAATAGCATATCTCAATATGATAGTCAATCCTCAGTTGTTGCACAGAGGAAATGTACACATTTTTTTGCATTAGGCAGGAGTTCATTTAATGAAGAACATTTTAAAAAAGGAAAAGCTCCTGGTTTGCCCGTCTCAAGTTGATTTTACTGTTTTGGAGCTTTTTCTGGAAAATGGTAAACAGACAGAGAGTAGACAAAATGTAAGCGCTTATTAACTTCACTTGAGAACACGTTACTTCACTTTTTACAGTAGGCTGAATTTGCTTTGTTGTAGTAAAAGAACATGACTATATGCTCCTGGCAAAACAAATAACGTGAAGTGAAGTGAATCGACGAAAAAACGCAAAGTGACAGAAATTGCAGGTATTTATTGATATACGCCTTTGTAACGAGTTATATGTAACCAAGTTACAGAGATTTTCTTGTTGTACTCCAATGTTCGTAGACTGTGCTCATTTAAGCCTGGACCACTGAAGCTGCCAGACTGGCAAAACAATTCCATGTGGTAGATTGAATAACAGTTGTAGAGGGGGATTTTGCGGCTTTGCCGTCTTACTGAGTGGTGGCTGTGGTGAGAAATATGTCAGCGTTAGGATCAGTCCGCTTCATATATGTATATATATATATATTTACTGGTTTTTCAACTAGAAACTGACCATTAAAGTCCATGATGTTGAGCTTATAATTAGTTTGCGGTCGACCTGAAAGTGAGTTGTAAATGAAGGTTTGCATGTATAACATCATAGTACAGGGCCTGTTGCACCAAAAACCTTCTCCCAGTCCTGGGGGCCTTTTCATGACCGAAGAACCCTAGCATAAGTTCAAGGCAGATCTACCAGTGGCATAAGGAGTATAGCTGAACAACGAATGAGCCACAGATCATTCAAATAGGAAGGAGCATTTCTATTCAATAATGGTGTTACTGCCCCTCCCCGTGGCAAAACTGACAGCAATAATAAGATCCGTGATGCTTATGCTTTTACGATAAATTCATATCTTTATTGTTACAAATTCACTGAGCCATGTACCATACCATACAAGCCAAACGGAATGGAGGGCAATTGGTCACCGCTCCATATTGGTTTTGTGATTTGATATATGTTCTTGAGCTTACCTGTAACTGATTCTTCTTTTAATGGTTACATTTAATAATAAGATAACCGCACGACGTATCTGATATGTAAATGCACAGCATTATTGAATCATCATCCCTGTTTGAATGACCGCAGATCGCCAGTCGCTCAGAACACCCATTGGCCAGCTTTGCTTCATGACAGTGGTAGATCTACCTGGAGATTACCCGAAGACAAGTCACTACTGCTGCACAAGAACAAATCCTTCAGTCTCTTCATCGGGAAGCAGCAGCTTGTTCCTTTGCTTGAAAAAAAAAACTGTTGTAACAAAGATCCAGTCATTAACCCCCCCCCCCCCCCAAACCACCAGAGGTTATATTGTACCAAGAAGTAATTAAAAACACCTGGCAACACTTTGAACGGACACTTGTATCTGTATAGTTAAGATAAATGGTCCAACAAATGAAAACAATACAGTACCATTCCAACGACACAACATCTATCCAGGAACTACGAGAATCGAATTCTTGACCTCTGTGCCACTACTCACAAAAATGTAACAAAGGTCCAGTCATTAACTACCAACACCCCCCCCCACCCACCCACCACCACCCAACCATCAGAGGTTATTTGCACCAATAAGTACTTAACACACCCAGGAACACTTTGAACGGATACCCGTATCAGTATAAATTGCCAAACATAAAACAAAACAAAACAAAACAATATAGCGCCTTTCCAACGACACAATGTCCAGCCAGGAACTGCGAGAATCGAATTATTGACTTCTGTGCCACGACTCCGCTGCCCTAGCCACTCGGCTATTTGATTCCACTATAAATGAAAAGACACCATCTAAAAACACACTGTATTCCAACAATTACATTTGGAGTTATCGTGTACTTTGAAACATGACCTTTTTCATGTTTATACCTCCCAAACATACGCCCCCTCCCCTACTCATATCTTTCGCTCGAAAATTAGTCTACCACTTGCAGAAAAACAAAGTGTCAATGGCTCCGTCGAGATCCCAGTGCCAAAGAAACAACCCTTTTCCCGGAATAATTTTCTGGTTAGGTTCCAGTTCCCAATTGTTTACCTTCATTTCTGGTTGTTTTCTAGATTACTGACTGAAAACCATTTCTATGATCATAACAATTATCAGAAAATCTTTATGTTTGCTTTGTTATTAGACACCAGATGTTTAAGAAGATGAAATGTCATTTTCTACTTGTATATACATGTATTAGAATGGTTCTCGTGTACCCCATGAAATTGGATTTTTTCTTATCTTTTGTGTTTCTACCTCAAGCTTCCAGTCCCAACGATTTAGTCTTTTCTTCATTAGATTAGGCTGCCTCTTGCAGAAAAACAAAAAACCTACTGAAATTGTATATTTTCTTATTTTTCTGTGTGTTTCTAAAAGTGCACTCTCACCGGACGTGGGGCACGCTTAAGGCTTTGTGCGGTTGGAAAGATACTCAACGTATTTCAGATATAAAGAACAAATTTTCTTTCTTGTTTTGTATTTTGTCGTCTTCTCTGTCATACTTTGACGTTTTCTTTGCAATATCTGACTTGCAATATCTGTATAATAAAGTATGCAATATCTGAAGAATAAAATAAAGGTCTGGAGAGAATAACAAAACAGTGACGCAGTGAACGAACCCCGCAATGTCGCAAGCGTGCCCCAGGTCCGGTGAGAGTGGACCTTATGTCGACCTTTAAGCCCCAAAGATTCACTCCTATCCTCGTTACAAGATTAGTCTGCCACTTGCAGAAAAACAAAATGCCATCTTCAGTACGTCATATTGCGCCACCCCTCCAAATATGGGCAAGTTCTCCTCAGTTCTTCAGACGTATCATGGTATTATCGTCCATATTTATGCACCTTGACGTCTACTGCTGTACTATTTGTTGTTTGCACATTACGGTCGAAATGTACGAGCAAGCAGAGCCGGTCCGGTCCCCTTTCTCGCGCCCTGACCGCGGCCAAACCAGCGGAACGCCGTCCCAACCCCCTCCTGTCCATCAGGGTGGTTCCCGCGGGCGTGACCGCCATGGCAATGGCGTTTCTGACAAGAGGCAAGGAGACCACGAATCGTCTACAGACACGTACGAAGAAGCCGAGGCGGTGAAATGTTTTGACACGTACACGTCTGCAGGTAGCCGTCGGTTTTTTAACTTGCCTTTTTCAGAAATAACGTTACATGTACCTTGACATTTGGACAATAAGAAGACACAATATCATGCTACACGACAGAGATGGTTAAAAAAAACAGGGGTGCCTAAGCACTTGCACAAACCTTATGGGATTCGTACGAATCTTATGTGATACACACGAATCACTATGCGAAATCGCACGAACCTCATGAAAATCACACAAATCACTATGTGATTTGCTCGAACCTTGTGTGATTGCACGAACCTTATGCGAACAGGCGCCGCCGCTACGTTGGGAGAAGGCGTGTTTTTGAGCGTCTCTACCCGTGTTTTTTTTTTTTTTTCAAAGCATTGAATGGACATATACCATGACGAAGACGTAGTTAAAAACATATGAGACACTCTTTTTCTTATTTTTTTGCGTGACACGTCGTATTTTTCCGTCGCCAAATATCGAAGCCGCCATCTTAAAAATCCCGCTCACCCTATCACGTGACCCTGGCAGTAATCGGCTGATTTCTTAATCAAATCTTGGTCTTTATTCATTGAATCAACATTGCAGAATTGGTCCTTAAGGTAACACCTCTGAATATCGTTGATCTAACCATGTAAAGTCATATTATTACAACAACTAGACACAGTCCGCATGACATACACAGTACACAGTACATAGACAAATAAGAACACAGTCAATGACTTGTTATACAGTCTGATGGTATAGTATAGGAAGGAGTTGGGCAGTTTGGAGGTCCTTGCTTTTAAAACAAATGTCGCATAAGGTTCGTGCAAATCACATAAGGTTCGTGTGTGTCACATAGTGATTCGTGCGAATCACATAAGGTTCGTATTTCTTCGCATATTGATTCGTGCTGTTTTCATAAGGTTCGTGCGTTTTTGTATAGTGATTCGTGCGTATCACATAATGTTCGTACGAATCTCATAAGGTTCGTGCAAATGCTTAGGCACCCCTTTGGAACTTCTTTTTTTTCAGAAACAAAGTTACATGTACCTTGGCATTTGGACAAAAAAGATATTATGTTACATATAGAGATGGTGAATAAAACACTTACTTCTCATAACTTATTTTACCACTTTAAAACTGAGAAAGATTTATTTTTCGTAGACCGCACGTATCCGGGTGGTGCAAGCGGTGGCCGTGCTGTCTGTAGCTTCATCCGCTCTCACGAAAGCCTTGTGGCTGCAGGCATTGCCATGCTACTTAGCCTTGTTGCTGTGGGATTCGCCCCTCTAGCTGTCATGAATAAAGAGGTAAGCACTCTTGTACCACAAATGTGTTCTTAAATATCGTCCTGCTGTTTCTGTTGTTCTTAAATAGTGATTACCAACATGGAGTATGGTGCTGTTTTCCTTTTGAAATTTCTACTTAATAATATGAATGATGACTTTCGTTTTTAGGAAATAAATCATCTGTCCACTGCTATTGACGCTTTGAAGCACAAACAAGGCGACATGTCCACCACTGTTGACGCCTTAAAGCGCAACCAAGACAACATATCCGCCGCTGTTGACGCCTTGAAGCGCAACCATGACGACATGTCCGCCACTGTTGACGCCTTGAAGCGCAATCAAGACGACTTGTCCACCACGGTTGAGGCCATAAAGAGCAACCAAGACGACATGTCCGCCACTGTTGACGCCTTGAAGCGCAACCAAGACGACTTGTCCACGACGGTTGAGGCCTTGAAGCGCAACCAAGACGACATGCCCGCCACTGTTGAGGCCTTGGAACTCTACCAAGACGACATGTCCACCTCTGTTGAAGCCTTGAAGCGCAAGAAAGACATGTCGACCACTTTTGAGACCTTGAAGCGCGACCAAGACGACATGTCCACCACTTTTGAGACCTTGAAGCGCGAACAAGACGACATGTCCACCACTGTTGACGCCTTGGAAGGTACATCTGTATTATTCCAGTGCACGATATTATTTAGTTTGTTAATAATCCGTTAGGCTGCATGATGATTTACATCAATAATTAGAGTCTGTATTCACCATCTACAATTGTTATCCTCACTTATTATGTCTCAGCTAATTTCAATGAGATGTTACATGTTTTAACAAAGAATATTAAAAATTAAATGTCTCTAGTAATCAATGTTGGTACTTATGTTAAACGTTGCACAATAAATTTTAACGTTACATGACTTTGTAAAAAATGCTGTCCATGTATGACATGACTGATATGCCTATATATACACATCGTGACATACTTACAAACACACACGCACACACACACACACACACAAATCATATATAGGAGAGATATATTATTCTGATGAAGTAATTTTAAAGATTTAAAAAAAAATGGAATTCCAGAACATTTTAATGGCACCAAACTCTATTGTTCATTTTTTTGCAGTGTCTTGTCCTGAAGGCTACACAGAGTTCCGTGGAATCTGCTACAAGGCCTTCAACACAGAGAAGACCTTCGGCGATGCGGCCGCGGCCTGTGGTGAAGACGGCGGCACCCTCGCCATGCCTCGAGACGCCGAAACCAACGCCTACATGATCTCCTTGTCCAAGTCCGTGTCCACAAGGTTCGCCTTCTGGTTTGGCCTGCACGATCAGCGCGAAGATGGAAGCTTTGAGTGGGTGGATGGTTCAGCACTTTGGACCTACAACGTCTGGGGACCGCGGCAACCTGACAACCTATGGGGCAGCGAATATTGCGTTCTTTACCACTCAAGCTGGTTTGCCAAGTGGCACGACTCTCGATGCAACATGCCGTTTTATTTCATATGCCAGACTGTTCCAGGTAATTCTTTAGCGGTACCACTTTCTGAACCCCTTCTGTCTAGTAAACATCACACTGTTTATTATATATATTCATCATACTATTAGTAAGCACTTTGGTCATCATAGCTCTTGCCAGAAACCATTTCAATACACATCAGTGCACATCTCACCCTGCTATTTTTTTTTCAGGACGTTCATAGGTGACAGACGAAACTCTCACCACCACTGTACAGCGGCTTCCGAAAAATCGGCAGTAAAAAATGGAAACGTACGGCAGAAAGTACATACATTTGTATCGGTCGGTGTCTGTACAACTGCTCTCCCCAGTAAAATTATCAAAATGAAAACCCTGCAATTTTAACAATGCTGATGTGCCGAAATAGCATACGTTTTGATATAGAGAACATTTATATAGCTTTTATTTTGCATTAGGCAGGTCTTTTACTTGAAGATCAATTTCTTAAAAAGGAAATTAAAGCTCCTGGTTTAGCCATCTCATGTTAATTTGGGTTTTTCTCCTTAAAAATGCCGAACAGACAAAATGTAAGCGCTAATTAACTTTACTTGAGAATACGTTGCTTCAATTTTTTACAGTACTCAGTAGGTTGTATTCGCTTTGTTGTAGTAAATGGACATGAGTGTTAGCTCCTGGTAAAACAAATAAAGTGAAGTAAAATGAATGGACAAAAATTTTTCAAACGTGCCAGAACTTGCAGGTATTTATTGGTGGACGTTCAATTGTATCGAACCATAACCAAGTTACAGAGGTTTTCTTGATGTACTCCAAAGTTCGTAGACTGTGCTGATTTGAGCCTGGAGCACTAAAGCAGCCAGATTGGCAATACCGGTCTGTATGACAGACTGAATAAAAGATGTAAACGGGAATTCTGCGGCTCCGACTGTCTTACTGAGTGGTGACTGTGGTCAGCGTTAGGATCAGTCCGCTCCATATATATATACTGGTTTTTCAACTAGAAACCTACCATTAAACTCCATGAGGCATAAAGATGTTATGCTTATAATGCGTTTGCGGTTGACCTGAATGTGAGTTGTAAAGGTAGGTTCGCATGGATAACATCATAATACCGTGCATATTGCACCAAAAACTTCCTCCCAGTTGTGGGGGCCTTTTCTTGACCGAAGAACCCTGCCAACGAATGAGCTATAGATCATTTAATAAGAAGGAGCGTTTTTATCCAATAATGGTGATACTGCCCCTCCCCGTGGCAAAACTTCCAACAATAAGAAGATCCGGTATGCTAACACTTTTACGATCAATTCATATCTTGATTGTTACAAATTCACTAAGCCATGCATCATACCAGCAAAACAGAATGTAGGGCAATTAACTCCTACTCGGCAAGCACAGCATTATTGATCAAGACCACAAGATCACATTTCCTAGCCATCCCACCCAATCTCTTTATAAACACACTAATCCTTCATGCTTGTGGCTCTTGCCGTTCCACCGTTCCGACAAGATCACAAGATAACATTCCCCAGCTATTACATCACATCCCTTCTTACACACTGATCCGTCAAATCGAAAATAGCACCACCTTTCCCGTCATACACCCCGAAACAAAATGGCGGTGCCCACACATACCATTGAAACAAAAACAATACATATTTTGGATAATCATCCCTGTTTGAATGGCCGCAGATCGCCAGTGACTCAGAACACTACTTGGCCTGCTATGCTTCTTATGCCACTGGTAGATCGACCTGGAGATCACCCGAGCATACGTCACTCCTGCTGCAGAAGAACAAATCCTTCAGTCTCTTCATCGGGAAGCAGCAGCTGGTTCCTTTGCTTGAAAAAAAAACTGTTGTAACAAAGATCCAGTCAATACCCCCAACCCCCCCCCCAACCACCAGAGGTTATATTGTACCAATAAGTAATTAAAACACCTGGCAACACTTTGAACGGACACTTGTATCTGTATAGTTAAGATAAATGGTCCAACAAATGAAAACAATACAGTACCATTCCAACGACACAACGTCTATCCAGGAACTACGAGAATCGAATTCTTGACCTCTGTGCCACTACTCACAAAAATGTAACAAAGATCCAGTCATTAACTACCCCCCCCCCCCAACCATCAGAGGTTATATTGCACCAATAAGTAATTAACACACCCAGGAACACTTTGAACGGATACCCGTATCAGTATAAATTGCCCAACATAAAACAAAACAAAACAAAACAATATAGCGCCTTTCCAACGACACAATGTCCAACCAGGAACTGCGAGAATCGAATTATTGACTTCTGTGTAACGAATCGGCTGCCCTAGCCACTCGGCTATTTGATTCCACTATAAATGAAAAGACACCATCTAAAAACACACTGTAATCCAACAAGTACATTTGGAGTTATCGTGTACCTTGAAACATGACCTATTTCATGTTTATACCTCCCAAACATATGCCCCCTCCCCATATCTTTCCCTCGAAAATTAGTCTACCACTTGCAGAAAAACAAAGTGTCAATGGCTCCGTCGAGATCCCAGTGCCAAAAAAACAACCCTTTTTATAATAATTTTCTGTTTAGGTTCCAGTTCCCAATTGTTAATCTTCATTTCTGGTTGTGTTCTAGATTCCAGACTGAAAATAATTTCTATGATCATAATAATCATTATAAAATTCTTATGTTTGCTTTGTTATTAGACACCAGATGTTTAAGAAGATGAAATGTCATTTTCTACTTGTAGAGTCCATTCCAAGACACCATGCGGATGTTTGTGGCCATTGTTTAGAATTGATTTTAAAGTTTTGTAATTATATGTCTAGGACATTTGATACTTCAGAAATATTTGTAACACTGTTTCAACTTTATAAATATTTCCCTGGTCCTGTAAAACTTTGGAAATATTCATCGTGTGGAATTGGATACTTCTAATGGTTTCTAAATAATGATAACAGCATTCTACCATTATCTACCATTTTCTACCATTTTTTGTAAATGGTTCAGTGGGCTGGGAAGATAGCAATTCACACATCCTTGCAAAGTATGGTTGGGTGCCATGAAACAATGGCCCACCACAAAGGATCCACCAGTGCCCAGCTGTGGAATCTAAAAATATACAGATGCAACAATAGGGCTTACTTTTATGGGGGCAATAAACTAATTTAACCATTTGGCGAGGTTAACCATTTTTTGTAAATATTTGTAAATGTGAAATAATCACACAGAGGTTTCACAATTATTGTAAATAAAGATATTTTTGTACAGTTACTTTCAAAATGTTTCTCAAATATTCAAAGGAATTCAAATATATGAGTACTTTCTCAGTCAATTTTTAAAAAATAATCTAATTATTGTGGCTCAGATATTCTTTTATTCAAAATAATTCAGACTAATTATAAATATCGCCTAAAAACCCTCATGGTGTCTTGGAATGGACTCTATATACATGTATTAGAATGGTTCTCGTGTACCCCATGAAATTGAATTTTTTCTTATCTTTTGTGTTTCTACCTCAAGCTTCCAGTCCCAACGATTTAGTCTTTTCTTCATTAGATTAGGCTGTCTCTTGCAGAAAAACAAAAAACCTACTGAAATTGTATATTTTCTTATTTTTCTGTGTGTTTCTAAAAGTGCACTCTCACCGGACGTGAAGCACGCTTAAGGCTTTGTGCGGTTAGAAAGATACTCAACGAATTTCAGAGATAAAGAACGAATTTTCTTTCTTGTTGTGTATTTTGTCGTCTTCTCTGTCATACTTTGACGTTTTCTTTGCAATATCTGAATTGCAATATCTGTATAATAAAGTATGCAATATCTGAATAATAAAATAAAGGTCTGGAGAGAATAACAAAACAGTGACGCAGTGAACGAACCCCGCAATGCCGCAAGCGTGCCCCAGGTCCGGTGAGAGTGGACCTTACGTCGACGACCCCAAAGATTCACTCCTATCCTCGTTACAAGATTAGTCTGGCACTTGCAGAAAAACAAAATTCCATCTTCAGTACGTCATATTGCGCCACCCCTCCAAATATGGGCAAGTTCTCCTCAGTTCTTCAGACGTATCATGGTATTATCGTCCATATTTATGCACCTTGACGTTAGCTGCTGTACCGTTTGTTGTTTGCACATTACGGTCGATATGTACGAGCAAGCAGATCCGGTCCGGTCCCCTTTCTCGCGCCCTGACCGCGGCCAAACCAGCGGAACGCCGTCTCAACCCCCTCCTGTCCATCAGGGTGGTTCCCGCGGGCGTGACCGCCATGGCAACGGCACATCTGACAAGAGGCAAGGAGACCACGAATCGTCTACAGACACGTACGAAGAAGCCGAGGACGTGACATGTTATGCCACGTACACATCTGCAGGTAGCCTTCATTTTTTTCCCGGAATACATGTACCTTGGCGTTTGCTGGGCAATAAGATACAGTTTCATGTACAGATGGATAATAATGACTTGCCTTAGAGTCCATTCCAAGACACCATGATGGTTTTTAGGCGATGTTTATAATTAGTCTGAATCAATTTGAATAAAAGAATATCTGAGCCACAATAATTAAATTATTTTCAAAAAATTGACTAAGAAAATACTCATTTATTTGAATTTCTTTGAATATTTTAGAAACATTTTGGAAGTAACTGTACAAAAATATCTTTATTTAGAATAATTGTGAAACCTCTCTGTGATTATTTCACATTTACAAATATTTACAAAAAAGTGGTTAACCTGGCCAAATGGTAAAATTAGTTTATTGCCCCCATAAAAGTAAGCCCTATTGTTGCATCTGTATATTTTTAGATTTTACTGCTGGGCACTGGTGGATCCTTTGTGGTGGGCCATTGTTGCATGGCACCCAACCATACTTTGCAAGGATGTGTGAATTGCCATCTTCCCAGCCCACCGAACCATTTACAAAAAATGGTAGAAAATGGTAAATAATGGTAGAATGCTGTTATCATTATTTAGAAACCATTAGAAGTATCCAATTCCACACCATGAATATTTCCAAAGTTTTACAGGACCAGGGAAATATTTATAAAGTTGAAACAGTGTTGAAAATATTTCTGAAGTATCAAATGTCCTAGACATATAATTACAAAACTTTAAAATCAATTCTAAACAATGGCAACAAACATCCGCATGGTGTCTTGGAATGGACTCTACATCGTTATTACTTATTTTACCATTGTAGAACTGAGACATGTATACGTTTCTCATAGACCGAACGTATCCGGGAGGAGCAAGCGGCCGGGATGGAGCAAGCGGCCGCCGCGGTCTCTGTAGCTTCATCCGCTCTCACCAAAGCCTTATGGCTGCCGGCATTGCCGTGCTGCTTAGCCTTGTTGCTGTGGGATTCGCCCCTATAATTATAACTGTCATGAATAAAGAGGTAAGCACTCTTGAACCACAAAGTTGCTTTTTACATATCGTCCTGTTGTTTCTATTTAGCTTTGATAGTGATTACCAACATGGAATATGGTGCTGTTTTTCCCCTGAGTTTTCTACTTAATATGAATGATAGTCTGACTTTCCTTTTCAGGAAATAACTCAACTGTCCACCACTGTTGACGCCTTGAAGCGCAACCAAGACGACATGTCAACCACTATTGACACCTTGAAGGGCAACCGAGACGATATGTCAACCACTATTGACGTCTTTAAGGGCAACCAAGACGACATGTCCGCCACTATTGACGTCTTTAAGGGCAACCAAGACGACATGTCCGCCACTGTTGACGCCTTGAAGCGCAACCAAGACGACATGCCAACCACTGTTGACGCCTTGAAGCGCAACCAAGACACCATGTCCGCCACTGTTGACGCCTTGAAGTGCGACCAAGACGACATGTCCGCCACTGTTGATGCCTTGGAGCGCGACCAAGACGACATGTCCACCACTTCTGACGCCTTGGCACGCAACCAAGACGACATGGCGACCACTTTTGAGACCTTGAAGCGCGACCAAGGTGACTTGTCCACCAGCTTTGACGCCTTTAAACGAAACCAAGACAACATGTCCACCACTGTTGACGCCTTGAAGCGCGACGGAGACGACATGCCCACCACTACTGAAGCCTTGAAACGCGACCAAGACGACATGCTTACCACTGTTGTCGCATTGAAGCGCGACCAAGACGGCATGCTTACCACTGTTGGCGCATTGAAGCGCGACCAAGACGACATGTCCACCACTGTTGACGCCCTGGAAGGTATGGCTGCATTATTCCAGTGCACGGTATTATTTCTTTCATAACCTTCGCAGAGAAGGTTATGTTTTTTCATAACCTTCGCAGAGAAGGTTATGTTTTGGCCAGCGTTTGTATGTATGTATGTATGTTTGTATGTATCTAGGAGACCAGCATAACACAAGAACGCCTGAATAGATTGTATTGATATTTGGTATATGTGGGTAGGTTTTGATGATACCTGGAAACCATTAGATTTTAATTACGGTAATGCAGCCGAACTTTCTGGTTTGATATCTCAAGTTCTAAACATGCTGTGGCTATGATTTTGAAGTGGTAGACATATCTTGATACTTAGAGTAAGGGGTATAGATTAAGGCCTCTTAGCGTCTCGGTTTGGAACTGCAGGGCAGGTTTAGTGTCAGACTTTTGAAAGGAATAACTCAAGAAACGATTAACGGATTGTTATGATTTTTGGTATGTAGATAGCTTAAGTGATGTTTCATATAATGACATACCAATTATGCAAATTGGTATCTAATTTGCATTTACTATGAAATCGTGTTAACACGCTCAGTTCAATTATAGAACCACTGCAACGTGTGACATTTGTAACTGAGAAAGATTGATAAATGAAAATTGATACTAGTAGATTGTGTACGTCTGTTGTCTGGTGAAGGAGATGATCAAGTGATATAGTTTATGCAAATGAGAACATTATTTTCATGATTAATAACAAACAAAATTAATACTGCAGTTAGGTAAGGTTAGGATCATATGGAGATGGTATGGTGTCGTGGAACTCTAGTTTGTTTGTAATTCGTTTGGCTGCAGGATGATTCGCATCAATTAGAGTTTATATTCACCAACTACATTTGAAATTCTCACCAATGTTTCAGCTGATTTTAGTAAGAGTTAGCTGAAATTATTACATGTTTCAACAAAGTATATTGATGTCTCTTGTAATCAAAGATGGTACATATGTGAAATGTTGCCCAACAAATTGTAACCTTACATATATAAAATGCTGTCCATTAGGGGTGGGTACCGGTACAGAAAATTCAGGTCCAGGTACGGTACAGGTCCAGGGGATCAGGTCCAGGTTCGGACCTGAACGTGATTCAGTATGTGAATGCGCAATACTCAGAATAAGAGTCCATTCTGTTACAAAGGAATCTGTTTGGTGGACTATTTTATTCCCAATGGCGTTTTGAAATCCTACAAGGCTAACTGCCACTGTACGTTTGACTGTACAAACTAAAGATTACACAAAACTGTACTCTACTTTGCTTTTATTCTTTTCCTCCACCTTAAACGCTAACATTAATCCTCAGACATGTGAATTTTTTCCCACATAACCTCTTCATTTTGTAATAGGCCTAACATCCGGTTCACCATCTGGTCCACCGAATTTCTACAGGTCAGTTTTTTTTCTAGACCGGTTCAACAAGAAAAACCGATGTACCGGTACCCACCCCTACTGTCCCTGTATGATAAGACTGGCTTTATATACCTATATATACGCACACGCACACACACACACACACACACACACACGCACACACAGATAGATAGATCGATAGATAGATAAATTTTTAATTGAATCATTTTAAATGGCTCTAAACTCTATTGACTCATTTTTTGCAGTGTCTTGTCCTGAAGGCTACGCAGAGTTCCGTGGAATCTGCTACAAGGCCTCCAACACATTGAAGACCTTCGGCGATGCGGCCGCGGCCTGTGGTGAAGACGGCGGCACCCTCGCCATGCCTCGAGACGCCGAAACCAACGCCTACCTGATCTCCTTGTACAAGTCCGTGTCCACATTGAGTGGCTTCTGGTTCGGCCTGCACGATCAGCGCGAAGAGGGAAGCTTTGAGTGGGTGGATGGTTCAGCACTTGGAACCTATAGCTTCTGGGCTCCAAGGCAACCGGACAACCTATGGGACATCCAGGATTGCGTTCTTTATCACTCAACGTTTACCGGGCATGGCAAGTGGCACGACTCTCGATGCAGCTGGCCTTTTTACTTCATATGTCAGGCTATTCCAGGTAACGTTTCCTAAAACCCTTTTGTCTACTGCGAACAGACATTTTCGCCATACTAATATAAACACCCCAGATAATCAGAACTCTAGGTCTCGTCACAAACCATGTCAAAACGCACCATTCTACATCTAAATCCTGCTAATTATTTCATTTTTTCAGGACGTCTATAGATGACAAGTGGAACTTTGGCTGTACAGCGGTTCTCCGACGATCAGCAGTTAAACCAACCAGCAAAACGTAGATCCTGGAATCACAACGGCAATGGTTTAAAGTATCACCTTTATTTGTGCCTGTTTTCAAAAATAATTTAATAAAACAACTGGAGTATGACTTCCTATTCTTGGTTATGTACACCTATAAATAACTTAAACCGGTCACAATGTTGATTGTCCAACCATACCACTTAAACTTTAAGTTAAAAGAATTATAGCACTTGTACGATAATCATGTAAATTAAGACTTATTTTCATAACATGTATCAGTTTATGTTTCACCTGCAACAAATTATATTCATTATGAGTATTTGATTGATTGCTTACTTGCTTATATAATGGAAGACACTACAAATATAAATTTTCCTCAATAAAGCCAGTGTCAGATTGTTATTTTGGATGATTTGATCTTAATGATGTGCATCTCTGTCTAAACTACCTACATGCTAAATATCATCTACGTCGTTCTCTTGTTCAGTTGTTCTCCTTACAAGATTTTGACAAAGCGGCCCTGCAGTTCCAGTGCCACTTGCTAGGGGACCCAAACGCACACTACATATTCCTTATGTCACAATTGTCCGAATGACCATGAACCTGTGCAACAGCGCCTCCTGTCAAGACGGTATGTACTGCAACAAGGGGTAACCCCGCAAGGTTTGCGGAGTATGGTTTGCTTCGGTATTTGTGTTTGCAGGTGATTGATCAGAAACAGCATGGTAATAGGCTATATGCAAATATACTTTTCGTAAGTATAGGTCACAACAATAACATGGAATGGTTGTCTAACACCTAATTTTTCCTGTACACTAGTCGTCAGACATTTAGGTCGTAATGAATAACTCTAAAGTTTTCAACACAGGAAATCAGTACACAATTCGCCTTTTAAATTTAACGTTATCACGTTTTACAATCATAGATTGATATCTTACGCGACAAGGGAAATAAACCACTCAACCTAAATTGCTTGTTAGCAAACAGTCAAGAAGCTAAGAAAATGTCAACGCGATAGCAGGGTGCCTTATAAAAGTATCCCCAAAGTACCTGACGGCAGCTACAAACGGTAAACTGTTCCTGCTGTTTACCCTTATTGAATCGGCATGGCCTAAGTCAACTCATTAACATGTTTCTGGGCACCTGAGTTACAGGAGTGCCACACTTAAAGAAGGGGTGCGAACCCACCTCACTTTTCGGTTAGAATAGAGGTACGTCCCGATCGCAACTTCACGTCGAACATTCCTCACCCAGATTGTACCTGTTAGCTGAATGCACAAAACGATATGTGCGTTGAACTTCAGAATCATAGGACACGAGTGGATTGTAACAAAACCTAACAGGCCTAAATGTTGATGTTACATAATGAAGTGGTGTACATATTCGTGGTACGATGGGCTTTTTTCTTCTTTTGACATAGGGTTTTCGGTCAGTATATAGCTGAATCGACAGAACATGTTGTGTCCAAAAACAATTTAATTCTATGTCATACATGTATGGCTATCCGAATAATGCACAAAGGACTGGCACGCGGCGTTTGTGACATATGCCTTGTTTTACCAGCGCTATTGTACAATGACGACAGAGGACCTGTTGCTATAGTCAGTCGCTATAGGACCTCCCACGAATGGGGGTCACTCATAGGTCAGAGGTATGCCCATTCACGTCACAACACCTAGCTACATAAGTGTCCTTTGGTACAGAGGTTAGCGACCCTTCTTTTGAACTAAATACCGTATTTCTCACTCTACTCGCATGCTACCGCTGTTTTACATGTGATTCATAAGGATAGATCATCTCTTCAATAGCAACAACTTCTCTATAAGGCGTAGAAGACACTATCAACTCCCAGTAACTTTTTGTTTTCAAAACTTGCTTCTTACCCTTCCGTACAGTGCGGAGCATGCAAGACCTCTATTTTGCATTTTTATCATTTTATAGATACACCATACATAACAGCACCGTATCACGTCATATACTAACCACAAGGTCTCAAAAAACAATTTTGGGGTGACCGTCTTGGGTACTTTATTTTGTAATGAAATAATTCGCTCCTCCTACGTTTCCATGCATTGTGGTGCATGCAAGACCTCTATTCTGCAATTCTTTTATCATTTCATAGATACATTATACATAACAACACTTCATCACGTCATTTACTAACCACGAGGTCTCAAAAACAATTGAATTGTGGGAAGACCGTCTTGCGTACTTTCTTATTTTGTTTTCAAATTCGCTCCTTACGTTTCGTACAGTATGGTGCATGAAATACCTCTTTTCCATTTTTAATCATTTTACAGATACACTATACATAACATCACTTTATCACGTCATACACTAACCACGAGGTCTCGAAAACAATTGTGGGAGGAACGTCTTGTGTACTTTATTTTGTTTTCAAAATTCGCTCCTTACCCTTCCGAACAGGGTGGTACATGCAATAAATCTATTCTGCATTTTTTATCATTTTATAGATAAACTATACATAACATCACTTCATCATGTCATACACTAACCACGAGGTCTCAAAACAATTGTGGGAAGATCGTCTTGCATACTTTCTTATCAGTGATAAAGAGGTCGTTGATACGGGCGTCATTTGGTGACCTTTTGTACCCAATAAATTACCTGAAGACGGAATGCCGAGAGTGGTAGGTAAACACTTGTATCATTGTTAACGCGACAGGGTGGCACGTAGAGGTGTGTACAGCTACTTGGGACATTAATAACAGTTAATAATCGCTTTGCTCTTTGATACAAGTGCTTTTTTGTTGTTCATGCATTGTAGCTTACCCACAATGAAGTCCCCTAGCCTAAGATTCAATCTAATGTTGCACCAGCCTTTTCATGTGCAACATTCCATGGGACCAATATTTACAACATCAGTATTTGTGGTCAGTGCATTGTAATGGTAGTTGATCTCCGTCATCCCCGTTGCACAAGTCTTTTCATGTCCAACATAATAATACCAAAAGTTGCTTTACACTTTGATATCCGTGTATCTGTGCTCAGTGCATTGCTACCGTTGTTCTTATAATGGTGTACTTAACCCCCACACCATCAACCTCTCCCACGTTGTACAAGTCTTTTCATGTCCAACATAACAAATGCCATGTGAACTTTGTCTTAAACATTGAAGTTACAAGAAAACCCTATATTCTAGTACTGTTAAAAGTCACTTTGTACTTTGATATCTGTGTATTTGTGGTCAGTGCATTGTTACAGTAGTTCATTTAACGATGTAGTTGGCATGGCCCCCACCCCACCATCCTCTCCCACGTTGTTACCCGTCTTTTATGTGTTACATGCCACTTATTGTGTGCATTGTCAAAATAACAATGTTAACGTTATAACAAATGCTAAAGCTCCATTTCCGCGTTGCCATTATGCATCTATCTACGAAAACAGTTTACCTCCTACCAGCCTCTTTTATTATGTACCAGGCTAAATCGTTGTTAGGTGAAGGTGACTGAAACGTTAATGTTACAACAAACTCGCAGTGCTTGTGTTCTCTCTTTTTCCGGGTAGATCTACTCCAAAGATGGGCTGTAGATTGGCGTCTTAAGACTCTGGTATTTAAGGCTGGAAGAAAGACCCTAGTTTCCGCCAGATTCATGTTAGCACTTACAAGACAATATTTGGATAGTATGGTCTTGTTCACTATGTTCATGAAAGCTAAATGAGACAGAAGCGACCCAAATGCTGTTTTTTGCAAGGTCTCCAAGAGTTTTATTCACCAGCTGACAAAGCATGGACCGCACTGACTGTAATTACACAAAACAAACAATACAAGGGGCACAAAAGTAATAAATATAATAGATAAAGTAGTGTACGGTAGATAAGAATATGGTATATTTGTATCTGTAAGATAGAAGTAGGAAACTTTGCGTTATAACGAGTGTTCACCTCATGATCTTGATCTTTTCCCTCGTGTTTACTGCATCTTGATTTGGACATTGTACGGAAATAGCTGTCACTTAGTGTAGATCAGTGACTGAGGTAAACTATCGTTGACGTAAACAGGGATTTGCGGTCGGGGTTCGTGGAGCTTGGCGTAAACAACATGGCGTCAATCTATCCACTGCAAACATCTAGTCAAACACTCCGGACACTGAGAAAAGCAAATAGGGATGTCCCGGGCATTGTTTACTGTGGTTGTCCCAGCACAGAAAAACAAGGTAGAAATCATAAGCATGAATGTCTTTACATCGTGAAAGGTTAGATTAATAGCACAGCCTTGATCAAAGTTCATTGTGAGAGCAAATGATCAGGAATGACTTCCACTAACACATTTCTATGTTTAAAGAGACTGGAAACATTGGGAAGTATAGTATTCAGTTCTTGCTAATTATTAAAATGAGAACACAGCAATGGGTAGATTCAAAGGAAGCGTCGTGTTCTAAATGACAGGCAAAACTGTATTGTTTATGTACTACGAAATTAAAAAAAAATACAGCTTTAAATCATTTGAAGTCGTGCACATTTCTCTTTGAATTCAAATGATTTCAAATCAAATCAAAAGAAAAAAAAAATAAATTTCAAACCACATGCCTGCTTTCACAGTATACACATATAAAAAAATCAGACGATAAATTAGAGAATTGCAACCGGATATCGCTGTTGCTGGTGTGACAGTTGTATATACCCTGACCTGTATAAGGAGACAATATGACGTAGCTTGGAAGCCACTTCCGGTCTCACAAGTTGACAGAATTTGTTACCTTCTCCTTGTAACCGGATGTTAGACATTGGAATGACGCTTGTTTCATGACAAGTGCTTCTTGAGGTCTTCTTATTCCCAGGGTGGTCTGTAAACATAACATTTTGTCATTTTGTAGTACTACATATCAGTGACACTAATAAATAGACACCTCTCTTGTTCATTGCTTGCACATATCTGTAAGGGTGGTATCTCACTGTACTTGGGGCACCGGTGCGGCACTGCGAGGTTCGAAAGATTACTCAACATTTTTTTAGAGATGAAGAACAAATTTTCTTACGTTTTGTGTGTTTTGTTGTCTTCTAAGTCATACTTTTTATGTATTACGTAATATCTATATCTCATGTTTTTGCTGATAATCAAGTAGTTTAAATAAAAGACCAAGGCTATTACAACAGCTGTTCCAGAATTCTCGGAATAAATGTTTCTCAAACCTTTAGGTTGCACTAGATACGGATAAAAACTACTTAATGATGTTTTGTGTGTAACTACCTAATGATGTTTTGCGTACAAGAAGGAAGTCATTCCCAAAAGCGTAGCACACGTCTAACCTCTACAATATGCCACCTGAGTAAACAAGCCAAAGGCAATGTGTTTCTGATGTACAATGTACACCCTGAAGGTCAGTTGCTAAGTCACATTGTATAGCGTTCGGCATGTAACGTCGTACATATGATTATAAATGGAGAGGACCTTTATTGTACGTTTCTGCTCTCACGAGCTAAGTAAGGGTCAGGAAGATAAAGTTCTTGGTAGTTCTAAACACTCTATTTGCAAGTGTTAGTACTGGTGTAGTAAGACCCCCTTTCCACAAGACGCCGATCGCGCTGCGCTGCCACTACGACCTAAATTGGGATATGTGTATCCTCCACTTTCACACTGTGTATATCATACAAAACGTAAAAGTGTGACCAAGAAGACAACAATACTTAAAACGTGTAAAAAAATCGTTTCTTTTCTATACAATTCTTTGAGCGATCTGTCAAATTTTAGGTCACAGAGAGAGCGCGGTGAGAGCGCAGTCCTAGTGGAAAGGGGTATAAGAACGAGTTATCTTACTACATGCAACTACAAAGTCTAATGTATGCTAGTATTTACAGACCACAAGAGCTGTAAGGCAAACCTAACTAATTAATGAATGATTTTCTCGTTTGGTAAATAAAACCACACACCGTGACATTCTATGGTCACCTGGGTAAGGCTAAGTTTATGTGCACATTTATTTCACGTAGACTAATCTTTAATTGTGTTTGTTACGTTTTCTAGTAGATGTCGTGATCTTGGGATAAGGGGGTATGACTCAGGCGTGTTGTTTTATCAAATGGAGTAGTTATGTTGTTATACACACCTGGACTCCATGTTTTATACCAGGGTCTAATTAATAACATTGTCTGTGTGGCACAACGGCTAGAGCGTTAGAATCAGAATCAGTAGGTCTTGAGTTTGATACTCGCCATGCCCTTGCCTCCATGACGGTGGAGTGACGCCCACCGAGCCTCATGGCTAATCTGTCTAAAGGTGCCCAAAACACCCTTAGACATGGATATGGTGCGACAGTACTAGTGTGTCAACATCTGCACACTGCCACTAAGACCCGTGATTTTTTTTAAATTAAAAACAGTAGTTTTACTTATAGTGAGTAATAAAGCCACTGCATAACTTTACAGATCGGCCTCTTCTAAGCACATACATACCTACAAAACCAAACGCTTTATCCGAGGAGTAACCTATATCCGTTTGTTTATAAACAAGAAATCTTTTAAAAAAAGTTGTGCCTTGCCGCGTGTTAGGGATATCGTCAGGAAAAAGTAGGTCAGCACTTCAAGCCCGGCAAGGCAAAATGCTGTGCCTTGGCAAAAACACAATACAATGACCAGGACTGTTTTTACTGTTTCTGAAAGAGCTAACCAAGAGGAGTAAAATGCTTTTTAGATGAAGCGAATATCTTGAAGGGTTGCTGAGATATGGCTCCACAAAGTTGCCAAAACCTACCCTCAGATATGGCCGGCTGCGCGATAAACGATGAAAATCAAAAAATACCTTTTTTGAGGGGTGATGAAAAGGTAAGTAAAGGCTGCAAAGCTTGTTTATCTTATTTCCCCGTAATATGTACTACATAGAATCACTCCACAGAGTTCTGAACATTCATGGCATTTTATTATGCTTTTACACAGGGTCGATGTATGCAGCACCCACTGGTGTCCTTTCACACAATAATTGTCATCTTACCTTATTCTTTAAGAAATAAGTAAATTTGGGTTTAAAAGTTCACATTTTGGGTTACAGTCAATGGTGTTTTTTGCACCAGTTGAGTCGCATTGTACAAGATTAAATATCATACTTCATATACTTTTGCAATGTACACAACATTATGGTATCTTATATTACCAACAATGTCACATCTATAGAATATCAGCAATATTAATTGCCTTATAACAAGGTCAACTTGGTCAAGGTGAAAGGTAAGTGTGTGAATATGTCGCATTATTTTCATGTTGAGCCATGATGTTACACTGTATCAACAATACAACTTTACACTTAGATACATTTGTAATAAAATATAGAAGACAGATGTTTGTACTAATAAGAGATAAAATATCAATAGGTAGACATTGTGTAAACACTAAATTTATTAGGACAAGTTGTAAAATATGCTAAAGAAAGCAATAAACTAATAAGAAAAAATTACTAAGAAACATTTTACATACATGTAAGTTTCATGACTAAAACATGGATAAAGAAACACTGCATAGAAATTATATTGCTGGGATTGACTTGAGAAAAAATTGTTCAAAAGCACATTTTCTTCAACATGCCCCCCTCCCCCAAACACTACAAATTGTATCAAGTATTTTACCTTGAAATTCTTCATCCATAGCGTCAAAAAAGGTTCTATTTGTGCCGCTTCAGTCACATATCCTCCGTTTCTGAGGGGCACGCGGCCCAAAATTTGGCGCGTTTGGATCGCCGCAAAATTTGGCGCGCCGCCGCCCGGCCAAATCGGGGCGATCGTCGGGGAAAACAGCTCGGCGCTTCGCCTTCGTGAATGCTAGAAACTAGCCGATGACATCAAAACAGCCGGAAGTGTGGAACCACGATCCGACGCTCCGGCCTCCCCGCTTACGGCGCGCCGTTTTCACCGGCAAATTTCTGGCGTTTTAAACAATTTTCAAGCAAAAGAAACACATCACAAGAAAGAGAAACTTATATCCTTTATTTTGATGGGTAAATTTGCCTCTAGAACCGGATAGTTTTTGTACCGCGGGTGTGGGAAGATGGTAGTAAATTTACGGATCGCCGTACGGCAGAGGGTTTTCGTGGTAGCGTTGAAATACATAGTCAAACGTTCTTGAGACGTTTCGATGACGTCATTGCCTACTTATATATTCACATGCATTGCATTGGTCTAATTAGGCATTTATTTCATCTTTATGAATAGGTAATGCAAATTATTATACGAGATAATTCACTTGATTATATTTTACTCCAATGGATCTGAAATATCACCATATACGAACGCTTCATTCATTCGATGTAACCAGATTTAAGAGGCTTTCAGTACCGACCACAACTGTTATCAAATGCGTAAAGGGGAGGTATAAAGCTTGACGGGGATGTACTGTTGGTCGCCTAAGTCGTAAGTTTGTCCACGAGAAAGAGAACTGGGAAGGGCCTTTGGAAGGGCCTTTGGAAGGGCTGGGTTAACATTGTTTGAACCATCGATCCAACCATCCAACCATCCAACCAAGAAAATAGTGGCCACAAGGCCATGCCGCTGGCGCGGCAAGGCAAGAAAGGATATCTAGTAGCAAATAGCGATATCAAGACGGAAGATGGTTTCAAAATGCAATGTTTTGAAAATATCAAAATACGAAACAGCAGTCCGCCGTTTAAATAATCCTAAATACCCTCGTTTTTTTAAACAACGGATATAGGTTAGCCCACGTATAAAGGTGAACTAGCGTCACCTACATATAACACATGTCCTTTTTATACGGAGCCATGTTCGTTTCACAGACCAAATCAATATAGATTAAAGCTACTTCACCTTTACCCGCGGGGTAACCTATATCCGTTGTTTAAAAAAACTGGATATTTTGGGATATCAAGTCAACGGACGGTAGATTCAAACTTCAATATCTTGAAAATAGTTTGTTTGTTTTATTGGGATCTCCATTTAGTGATACTAAATGTAGTATCACTATTCTTGCTGGAGTCCTACAATCCATAGACAATAAACAGAATAGTAACAAAATCAACTGAGGTAATTCTACCAATTCGAAACCACCCTTCCGACCACTTGATGAACCTACATACACTGTTGTTTAAAGCAACGGATATAGGTTACCCTACGGGTATAGGTGAACTAGAGATAATGAAATGGATGCCACATTACGATCGTTTTTTTCTTCTTCCTCCACTTTTGTCTGTTCAGCATTGGCGAAAACATAGCAGCCTTCCATACAACAACATTTCAAGAAGTATACGTTATACATCACTTATGGAGAGTTCAATTAAACCAAACCAGCACAAGTACTGCATGGGAGAGACAGAAAAAGTAATGGGGAGGGTTGAGTGAAGAGCTTTTGCCGACGAATACAATGAAGTCCAATTTCTTCGCGATTTGGAGGCACTTTTTGACGTTTATTACCTGAATCTATGAATGACCCTCACCTTGAAATCATAGTCTAAGTCGTTCTACAAGTAAGAGTTGATAAATGAGTGAAAGTTGTAAAGTTCATTGCTGTGCACCACTGACATGTCTGACAAGGTCATCAGGCTCTTCTATCATATCTATGACCTTTGCTAAGTGACCTTTGACCAATCTGGTGCCCCTGATGCCTTGAATATTAGATCTATATGTCAGTTTGTAGTCTTGGTAAGCTGCGTATGCTTTTTCATGTATTATGCCTTGAATCACCAAAATTAGACGTAATTCTTAAATAGAAGCAGTGCATTAATGTAACTTATAGCCATCAAAAGCATTTTGTCTTTTATGTGTTTGTTTATGACATTCCAAAACCCATATTTCCTCTTCGTTAACTACCCAGCAACTCGAGTTCAAGGCAAAGATGTGTTTGTCACAGCACTCTTCCGACCTGACAAAAAAACTTTCTCCGGGTATGTACAAAACATACAGTGGTTGTTCGGGTGACGCTAAGTTTAAGTACACATTTATCTCACGTTTGCTAAGCCTAATTGCGATTGACATATGTTTTTAACGTGAGTCATGACTAGTGGATAAAGGCAACGCTGACTTCAATGCTATTTTTGAAATAAAAGTGTTTTTGTTGCTGCGCTTAGAGTTCAAGTGTTGTCAAACGAGAGTCCAACTTGCCGCTAAGTAAGTTTTTATTTGACCAAGTTGATAAAACCGTATTACATACCTGTGTTTGGTGTGCATATCTTGGCGAGTTTAGAAAACATTACAATTTAATTTTTGTACAGACTGAAGTTTTCAACACCATTTAACACCCCTTTGGCCAGACGAACAGGAATTTGTCCTGTTGTTATATGAACGTGGTCACCTGAAACACAGGTCACCATGACACGAGTGTGTATTTTTAGCCCTATTTCTACAAGGCCATGATCGACAAAGCTAAGGGCGCCACCCGCCGTACGTGCAATCTGTCCGTACGTGTTTTTGGAGACCACGTCCGCCACGTATTTCTGAAAACGGGACACAAAGTTTTGCCTGCACGTTAAGTTTTATGTCGTGTCTGCGTGCTCCAAATTCCGTCGGAATCTCTACGAGTTCGTACGGAGGTGGTGCTTAACACGGATCCAAAAAGATTGCCCACGTTTTGGCACGTAGACAGCACGTATTTGCACGTACAGCGGGTTGTGCCCTTAGTTTAAGGAAACTTGAGTGATCAAAATTCGAATTACAGTATAACTGTATGTTTATTTGATTGCATAATTAGTATATATTTAGAAAAATTAAAGTAGAATTAGAGAATTAACGCATAAAAGCAAAGAAAATGCTGTTGTTCTGCAAAATCCGTTAAGAAGTCGTGTTAACATCATTAAACAGGAATATCTACTTGATATCTACTAAATCGCAGGAAACGTCATTTTGTTATTTAAATCGGAATATCTTATTTTCTACACTTTTTATAGAGAGTGCTACATTTCTATGTCATTTATAGATACATAGGTGTATACTGTGACATTTTATTGTTAATGATTGATGTTAATAGGAGGTTGAATGATCACGTCACTTTCGCAAGTCTTATCACTATAACAGTGAATGGTTTCTACGATCTTTTCATTCCCCCATTGTTACATAACGCCGGCTTCTATGGTGGTTATATCTCATTAACCTATTTTTCGACCGAGTTTATGTAACCCGTTGCTAATGAGAACTCAGGTTGTTTACAATAAGACTATTGTCCGGCTTAGTTTACATAATATGTGACCACTAGCAAAACTTAACTTGACCAAATTGAAGTTGCCATGCAATGCACCTACATTCAACTTTCGCCGTTAAAGCTGTCAAAATCCTAGTAAGGGGACCTCACAGTAGGACGGACATTACAGGTTCAATTTAGGACAAATATAACACAGGGGTTATTTACAGTATTCGCAGTACAGGACCCTTGTACTACCTTTGCTACACAAGACAGCAAGTGTCATTCCTGTTTCTGTAACATATTTTTACAGGAAGAATGCCGCCGCATGCAGCCGAGATGCCCTACGAAGGATAAGAACCGCCTTCTGATACCAGTTGAGCTACAGGGACATCCCGTAGAACTTTTGACCTTCGATAACATTGGTCGCCAGCCACGTAAACGCATTGTAAAGATCGTTCTTCTCCTCGCATGAAAAATAAATATTCGTTGGATATGACTTTTCTTTAGACTTTCAGTAATGCCTCAAAGACAGAAGATCTGAGACAACTTTTTTTTCTGTCATAAAACAGGTGAACTTTGCAAGAAAACACGTATGACTGTGTCAAGAATACCCTCAATTACGTGTCGTAAACATGTTGTCAATAACAGGGCCCTCGTTTTGTATAAAATGTATATATATTGACCTAGTTTCATTGAAGGAATTAGTCGATATGAAAGGTTTGAGTAATTTGACAGGAGATTAAACTTTCCGGCGCTAAACCGTTCCGTTTTGTTTGACCAATGACGTAGTACAAACAGCGCCGCCGTCAGAACAAAGACAAAGGGGGTGTGGGTGTGTCAGCGTTTCCGGACTTTGTCCTAAACCAATCAGACGGTTGTCGTATCGACCAGTTTAGTACAGTCGTGACTGTCGTACGGCGAAGTTTCAAACACGGAGATCAATTTTTGCGGTGTCTAGGTACAATTTTAGGGTCATCACCTACAAAGGTTTATCCGACATGTCGACCAATGAGGGCCAGCTTTCCAACGGGCAACCCGGAAAGAGACTGTCCAATATAAGCGAGGAACGAAGCACCCCGGGTAGCACTCCTCCCGAGACCAAGAGAATGGCGACGGGCGTCAGCGGCCCTTCCGTGGCCAATGGGCGGGTGCCCTCGAGCCCCACCCCGAAGACCTACGCTGGGGCGTACGAGCCGAGCCTGACCGTAAACATCCGTAACATCGAAGCGGACGTGGTGTACGGTGCGGTGGGGGAGACTCACATGTGTCTCAAAGTTCTCAAACTTGTTCTTTCCATCTTGATCGGATTAATCGTTCTCGGGTGTCTTACTGTGAGCAGGTTGTCCATCATTGGCATCACCAAGACATTCCGCAACCAATCTTTAAGATGGAGCGAGGACGAGTTCACGGACTTGTGCGAAAACGACAAAAACTTCACGGGAACAAAAGAAGTAAAAGAAATGGAGTCCACGGTACTTATGATGGAATACATCTTGTTGTTCCCATACGGAGTGTCTTTCTTCCGGAGCGTTTGGAATGGGGCGTTCCAGGCTTCCATGCCATGGCCACATGCAAAAGCCGCATTTCTGGTAAGTTTACACAATATTTTCATACATTTTATAGCAGTTTCTCCAAGTAGATCAATTCAACGTATTTCTGAATGTACACAAGCGCATTTTCTCTGTCCCCCCCCCCCTCAAGACATAAGGCTGTGTACGAAAGAAAACTTTTTTACAAAGAATATTGATATATTTTCAATTGCAATTTTTTTAAATACAGGAATGCGTGCTAATCACAAACCTTAAGATTCTCCCCAACCTATGACGTTAACTTCATCCAATAAACTTTCATCTTTATCGACATTTTCATTGCAGGCTTGTATAACGTGTTTGTTTTTAGGGAATTCGCTCTGTGATATCTCAAAAGCATTTTAATTGGGGTCATAAATCATGATGGACACATAGTGGGATTTACTGCGATTTTATGCACCTGTTCATAATCATAGTTCACGTGATGTTCTAGAAAAAGAAAGGATCGACCGAGAAAAGAATTCAGTGTGCGACGTATAAAATCTGTTTCTACTAAGTTGTTTTGTTGCACAAGTGACATTCTTATCTTGTGAGACTACACCGCCCATATTTGCATAACCTAACAAGAAAGATACATGAAAAGATTCGATTTTACAAACAACCGGGCCTTGGTCCTTCCAGAGAAAAAAAAAATTATTCACGAATTCAAGATTTGTATATTTATGAGCTGAGGGTGTTATTCCTTCCTAAAGGGTAGCCTAAAATCTTAACTGACGTACATTGATTTGTCTTCCAAATCTGCATTTTTAACCCCCCCCCCCCCTTACAGAAATTTACTATTGATGAAGTTGATATCAGTCCGCCATAATACAATAATTTTAAGTCTCCTAATTCTCGAATATTGCATCATGCATGTAAAATGTCCCCAATAGCTACAGATTACCACGGACTTATCGATCTTTCCAGAAAGAAAACTAACTATTGTTTAACGGCGCTGAGTCATACAAACTGTGTCACGTACATGCACACTGCACACATCAGGTTATTTCCGCATGCCCGCACGTACACTTGCACTTACACGTGTGGTCATTCACCCACCAATGGGTCTTAACGAATATAATATCAAGAAAAAATTAATTCATATTCTGACAAAACTATAGATATCCATATCATTCGAGTTTTTGTGAAACGATTACTATAACAATTGCTCTTAGCCGTGCAGATGAAAAACAAATATTTGAAGTTAACTGTACAGACAGAAGTTCGATCTCATATTATTGAACTGTATACTAAGCCTAAAATAGTAAGTTATCTAAAAGGACATTACCCAGCAAATAAAATACAGAATATATTATATCTAAACTCCAAAACGTGCTTCGTACAGGCCCGACGTATGACCGGCCTTGTTCAGTTTGATTAGAACGGTCCTGTTTATTGAACGCTTTTGGCCAGGCTCCAGAAATATCTTAGAAACTGGTTATAACTTGTTTTATAATGGATTCATCTGTTTCTTTTAAAAACGGCAATTCGGCGCACCAGGTGTACATATTTCTCAAATATCTTTGTTGTGGTCTAAAAGAAGTCTCTATCTCACAGATTGTTGACTGTGTAAACTTAAAATTTGTCCAGTGTTCTAGTTCTGTCAAATTTGGTTGAACCCATGAGTTAAAACTCCACGTTATTCCACATTTAAATGGTGTCGTACATCGCTACATCGTTTCCTTGTTCGGCGATTTCCGGAGCATGTCGGAATTCGTCATAACTTTCGAGGAAAAGCCCTTGGAAGCCTACCAAAGCGACGGAAAGTCCTCAAGTGTCTTAAACCTTACACGGCACAACAAAGGCACAAGTAGGCAGTCGAGTGTTTGGTTACCCTCGTAGAGATTCAGTTACTTGTGTCGTTAATTCAACATGGCGACGGGGTGTGACGGGGTCACCAGGTAATATAGAAGAAAGGACACGATACAATAGGTACGGGTCACTGGGAGGTGACTCCAAGCAGATATAACGGCCCTGGCGTGTTTAGGCCCCCTTTCCACTAGACGGTGATCGCTCTACATTCTCACTGCGACCTAAATAGGATATTTGTTACCATCACTTTCACACTGGATATATCATACAAAATGTGAAAGTGTGACCGAGAACACAGCAAAACACACAAAGTGTAAAAAAGATCATTCGTTTCTTTTCGATACAATTCGTTGAGCGATATGTGAAATTTTAGCTCGCAGAGAGAGCGCGACGAAAGCGCCGTGCGAGTGGAAAGGGGGTATAAGCACTACTTGTTGTTGCGTCTCATACGTTTTTCTTGTGTTTAGTGCGGTATGGGGTAGTGTGGCATAACTGCAGGGTGTTTGGCCCAGTCAAATCTTCCCATGCTATCGATCTTTCGCCCATGGGAAAGACACGTAACACGACTTTTCTCACTCGACTTAGGTGTAAAAATGGGTACTTGGCTTCGGTTGCGGAGTTTAAAGGTGGTGGAAGCAAAGGGTTGAGTAGAAATAGTGCCCCTGCTCAATCACTGCCTCTATGCGTCCTTAAAAGGGCTATAAGACTACATTTCCCTGTCCCTTTAGTTAATAGAGAGACATATAAACGTTCCAAAAGACGACCAATACACACGTAAACCAATGTGCAACCAGGTGCATGGCCATGACTATTTTGCAGGTTCTTTTTTGGCGCTTTGCAGATTCTTCTAGTTTTGTGGTGTAGATTTAGGCTACCATCGAAAAAATACGTATGGAATACGCACATAATGCGTACATGCTCGAAACACACACACCTGTTAAGCGAATAAGTAGGACAGGCGTTCGGCAACGGGAGTGTCTTTTTCTCGATAAACAAGATTTATTCAAGCAAAAAGATGCTTGTTTGTCAGTTCTATTTGGGTTATTGAGAAGTCAATTCATTTACCTCTACTGTAACTAACTTATAAAAATCTATGATATCGAGTTTTTCTCCTTCTTGTTTACCCCAAACGTGACTGGAAGAACGTCACGTTTGGTAGCGGGCATACATGAGAGAAAGAAATAAGGGAGGGGTCAATTTTATTCACTCCCCATTGCCTAACGTCGTTTTCTAAGAAATAACGGCCTGTAAAAGTTCAACGTTCCTGAGGTTGTTTATGGGGGCCACATTCCTGAGTCAGTGTGATTTCATGTGGCGGGGCGGAAATTGCTTGTTTGAGTGAGCATTTCAAGTAGATATTTACTTTTTGTCAGGGGTTGTATGCACTACTATGTATATGTACAAATGAGTTTAGACCACCAGTGAGAATACAGCATAGTTAACATGTGAAAAGCGAACAAAATGATATACTGACTTCAGTGCAGTGCCACGCTGTCCATCAAACCAGTGTGTCATAACGATTTAATATAGCGTGATATCGCTGCATCGGCCATTTTATCAAGGAGACCAAAGGTTTTCATCAAGTGTTAGGAAGTCCTTTACTAGACGATGTGTAAAATATCATGACATAATCTTGAATCGTGGGACCATATGCAGTACTGAGAAGTAGCTTTACCTCCCCGACCGAAGTCAGGTACCCATTTTTACACCTGGGTGTAGTGAGGAAGGTCGTGTAAAGTGCCTTTCCCAATGGTAAAACGTCGGGTGCACGGCTGGGATCGAACTCGGGACCTATAGATTCCAACCAGAACACTCTACCAGTTACGTCACGCCCTACGCCACAAATGTGTAGTCTTTGAGTTAAGCATGCCATTATTTTTTTGGGTAGATTTTGGCGTGCCCATACTATTATAGGTAGGTGTGGTGGATTCTTTAACGTTCGTATAATGTGGGTGGTTATTAAACGTCGTTTGGAAATATTTGCATATCCCTGTTCGTCAGTCCTGACGGGATACACGCCTTGCCTGTGTGTTATCGCCGTTAAACAAACACTCAATACAAACATCGTTTACGCCGTTTATTAGTCTCATTCAACATGTAAACTCAGCACACGTAATACCATTCGAGTTATGACGACATACCTACACGCCATTGTAGCACCTTTTATCTTGAAAAGCCTGGAATTCTGACAGTTTACATTGTATAATATGTGCTGAGATTGTTTGCAAATCCATGCACCTACGTATACATGTGACAGAATAAAGAAAGCCACGCCTAAAACACGTTAAAGAATCCACCACACCTACCTATCATTGTATGGGCACGCCAAAATCTACCCACACTTGACTCAAAGACTACATATTTTCACGCATAACTTTTGGCTAGATTTACAGCGCTGTAGCTGTCAGTAGTCTGGTATCCAGCTGTATTATAGGTCCCGAGTATTTACGGAGAGAACATTAGACTTGGGAGCTATAATACGGCTGGATACCAGGCTAGGTTGTCAGTCCAATATCTTTTAAATTCTAATTGTGTTTTAAACAATTGTAACTAATGTAAGCGTTGCCAAACACTAGTCGTGTATTGCCCTCTGTTTGCATCACACACAAAATGTTCTAGTTTTACAACAGGGGTGTGTTTAGACAGCATATACGAAGGCTTGCTTTACGTTGATGTTACAGTATTAATGTCAACAATAGCTTGTTACAGAACGGGTAGAGTAACAATCACCTGTAGTAACCCATGAAACGAAGAAGTAAGAGTGCAAAGATGTTTTTCAGATGGATTTCTAGGAAAAACAAGACGGAAAGATGGACAAACCTACAATTATAAGTGCCTGAAATGCCTGCAATGATATTATAGTTCTCATATTTGTGTCAGCTATGAATAAATACTTTCACTGTCTCAGGAAAAGAAGTCAAACCCAATACTATTCGGAGTTAGTTTCTAGACTAAAGCTGACTGTTTACTAGCTTTATTGTTCTACACTATTTGTTCGTCCTCTTTTTGTTACATGTACCTGAAATAAACCCAGATACAGGGATAGTCGACTAACCATTACATTGAAGCTTGGGCGGACGTTTTGTAATCAAACGTATTGGCATATTTTCAGGGCGTCGTCCTGAGTTTCCTGGAGGTGTTCGGGCTGTGTCTCTTCACGCTCCGGGTCATGCCGTCAGTCAACCCCTCGATCAGCCTGGTCCTGTCTAACGGCATCTTCTTCGTACCCATCATATTGCAGGTGAGATTCGATGATAATGTGTTAATATTCCCAATATGATGCATGCAGTCTGATGTCATTAGATATGATCATTCGGGTAGGTTACCGCAGTCATTGTAGTTTCTTGTTTTCTTTTGACTTGTTTTTTCATTGGTTTGGCTGTTTCACGACAATGCTCTGCACTTCAACGATCAACTAATTATAACAATCAAGCATTTCCAATATTTACCTAAAGTTGTATATTTTACTATATGTGAAGAAAGCCAAAGTCACGAAAACAGCCGCTAGTACCAGACTTACGCAATCAGTCTACCGATTTTGCTTTATAAAAAAAAATGACATACGCAGTCGTTTTACTGATTCGGTCATAAAACAAACAAACAAACAAACAAACAAACAGAAAAAAACGCAATCTTCTTCTCTTTTTCAGGTTGTGAAACACTCCATCAAACTGTCCAAGGTCCGGATAAGGAAACACCTGGGTCTGTTCTTCTACATCCTCGCGTCGATCATCCTCGCGTTAGCATGTGGAACATTAGTAGTGTGTTGGTGCGTGTTTCGCAGGTGGGAGATAGCGGACAACAAGTGGGAGATACCGGTATCTCTACTGTCCCTCTCCGTCGCCTGGGCGCCGCTTCTACAAGAGTACCAGACAGGAGAAGGCGCTGAAACCGACAATACCGAAAACACAGCCCGATCTAAGAAGAAAAGCAGGGCGCAAGACGTTGCAGTAGAAGACCCAGATGGTATCTTCTTTGGCAGGCAGAAGAGCGAAGTTGTCGTACAAACTGTGGACCATCTTGGAAGCAACGTCAAGGAGAACGCCAGATGGAAAATGGGGATCATCAACAACTTCTTCAAGCTCATCTTTGTGCTCCTTGTTCCCGAAGCCTTGAGGGTGCTTGGGTTGGTAGACATCTGTTCACCTTGGGTGTGGACAAAGCTGGATCTGTACACGGAGTGGGCAAACATGTACCGCATGAGTCACCTGTACACCACAAGTCAACCGGCTATCACCAACTTTATAGTGAATGTGTGTTGCAGTTTCAGCGGGTACGTGCTAGCATGGATGGCGTGTACCATACGGATGCATTTCTTTGGATTCGCCCTCCCACTCTGCATAGGAACCATCGTCGCATGTAAGTACCAAAGTTTACACACAAAAAAATTCTTCCCTTTTGGGATGATGAACATGATACCAAAAGAAACAAAAAAATATATCGTGTGGTAGCATTGATTGTGATTCGTGTTGAAGTGACACTAGTGAGGTACTTTTGCCCATCTTGTTTTTTTCGACCATTACATTTGGAGCCTGTAGTGTGCTTGCAGTGACTTAATATATGTTTTTATACTTGAATGTAAGTTAATATGTGACGGTAGTCAGCATTATTTTGCAAGTCTAAGACTTTATATCCGTGCACAAAATAAAGCGCTTACCGGCAAGCTTTCGATCAGTCGTCTGATCCTTCTCAAGTTGAAATGACCCGGTGTGACAGCGATCTCGCCCCCCCAGCGATCTTTTCGCCCCCCTTTAGCGTTTTCGACCCCCCCCCCCCCCCCAAGAGCAGCTGGTTACTACATATTACAGGTGCGCTACCTGGTACTATACTGCACCTGGGGAGTAACGTATATGGTGTGTTACGTGGTACCTATATGGCACCTTATTACCGTACCGTAAGATGTCATACCTCGAAAGTCGATACTATATTGTTCGGTGCAAACATGACATTGAAATGAAAAAGACAATTTTTGCAGCCGAGGTGGCATAAAAACAGTGCTACTGCGAACGTATAAATCAACACCGTCTATGGTACGGAATACGTCAGCTATATGTTTTCAATTTGTTTTCTTTCTTGTGCTGGAAACATTTCCAAAGCACTAACAAAAACACACGTGAATAATAGTTTCTCATTATAAACACTATCTACGCGCAAGTTGATATAGCTGTTGCTAAATGCTACACAAACACTGATAAAGTACCAGTCTTAAGAAACACGGGTAAATGCATCAGTTCCTAAATACTAGAAAAAACTGTCATGTTGGAGGTGAAGATATCCCTTGGCCAGGTGCATATACCAAAATGTGCGTCATTTTAATTAATACCTAATATTTGCATAATTAATAAAGACATTACATAGTTCTTTTGTGGTCACTTCATGGTAGAGACTTCATATTGGAGATATATAGGTTGCTTGAGGACAGGTGAATACAATGAGATACATCTTATGTCAAGATTCAGGTATATGCAATAATGGGAATACAAGGGACCCAACCCTCCTTGTCTGAAACAAGTTCAACTATCTTATTACCATGTAATTACGTTACTATTGATACTATGAATGGAGTTATGTATCAAACTCGTGTACTTATATCATTCTGAAACTGCATTTTGTGATTTATACCAATCAACTTCTAAAATGTCATGTAAACCTTTTTTTTGGGGGGGGGGGTGAAATCACTAAAGGGGGGCGAGGTAGGGGGGCGAGATCACTAGCCGGGGAGGGCGAGATCGCTAGTGATTTCGCCCCGGGGGGGGGGGAGATCGCTGTCACACCGGAACGAAAGTGTGACGTCAGCAAAGGGTCAAAGGTGCTTGGCAATCGGTGCTCTTTGTCAGGGGAGTGAAAGAGGCCATTTAAATCGGAGCCCACCAACCTTCCCTAAACCTAGACGGGGTCCGATACCGACTGCCAAGCACCTTTGACCCTTTGCTGACGTCACACTTCCGTTCCGGATGTGTGACTTAGGTTCTCGGTCATTTCAACTTGAGACGTATCATAGGACTGATCGAAAGTTTGTGGGTAAGCGCTTTATTTTGTGCACTGATATTAAGTCTCAAAATAGTAACATAAAGAATATGTTTTATTCTGTCTAGTCACAATAGCGTATGTCCAGCCCCTGTGTGAGTTCGTGACGTTCATTCCTGCGGAAACGTGCACGGATAACCTGGATCAGCTGATGTGGGATGTACCTGTGGCTGCAGGTCTTCTACTCATCCAGTTCCTTTCAACAACCTGGTTCGTCATGAGGAGCCCTACTATCGTCATGGAGAGGGAAGCGAGCGTAAGTGGCGACATCTGTGTTATCGTATGCTAGATTTTCAATGTGAACATCAGTCCTATAGCATTTTTGAGGCTGTAGGGGCAGTGGGTTGTCAATGTTATCCCTTGTGTCAAGGGCACGGCATTGGAAGGCTGAGCCCACACCACTTACCTGCCCCACCGAACCCATTTTATACCTCAGGAACATAAAGAGACGTTACATGCTTTTATGTACAATATATACAATTACGAGAAGGTTTACTACATATGAACGGTAGATGCCAATTCTATATCTGAAAACAAAGCAACAATTGTGAATGAAACAGCGTGTAGCTTAGACGTACAAGACTTGTCGTCTCTCTTGAGGAACTCATAGGTAAATTGATGCTTTAGATTTTTAAACAATTACTCTACTTTTCCACTCACTACTCTGTTTCTTCCAAGCACACGATTATAGATCTTCAAAGCATTTGCTGCTCTAAATGACCTTTCTTATGGCCTATTTCAAACAATGACGATTCTATCTGTTATGAGGCAGCACCGGCTCGCCCTGGCAGGGCATACAACGAGCAGGGAGACTAATGGACTGGCTTCCAGAAGGAAGGCGCAAAGTTGGCCGACCATACATAACTTTAAAGTCAATGAAAGAAAGAGACATTGGGCTGTCAGGGTCTAGTTTAGTGTCTGCCATGAATGAGAGATCATACTGGAAAAAATGTACTAGAGATTGTACCTCACTATGATAATGATGATGAACGATTTCAATTTTCATTCCCGTGCAGCTGTTCTGGTTGCCCGGGTACAGTGGTGTGTTCCCCGAACAGTGGCTGCTGCTCAGCCGTAAGAACAGGAACACTAAGAGCGAGGACTTCGTGGTGCAAAAGAGAACACGGCAAAACGCGCACGTCTACATCTGTACTACAATGTACCACGAGGTAAGGAGAACAAATAAATTTTGTTGTCTTTCTTGCTACACCCATGTCATCATGTTATTCTAGAACTTAGTTGCAGCGTGATTTTACTTGATTTTGCCGACCTACATCAGATGTGTGATTGGATCAAATGCGCTGACGTAAATTGCCTCCTTGAAGACCCTTACCAAATGGTCGTGCTCCGTATTCAAAATGCGAACTTAGTCTAGAGCTACTGTATTCTAGACGTTTACTAAAAGGAATATACTTTTAGTTGAATATAACGCTGTACGTACATCCCTGCTATTTTTCAAGAAAATTTCTTTAAATATAATTATTATAGTCGCATTAAATCCGTTTTTGTAACCATGGCTTTTAGTGCATGTAATGTTCTTTTCCGTCTTTTTGAGTAATGCTCATAATTTCATGTTGCTAAGTCTATATATGTACATAAACTGTTAAGCGATGCGGAAATTATCTTGCATGTTATCATTCCGTATACAAACCGTGGCAAAATCCAGTAGTAGCCCCTTTTTTAGAATAAAGGTTGGGAAATGAAATAGATACATGAATGTTGTTATACATTATTCACAGGCTGAACATGAGATGGAGCAGCTTCTGACATCCCTGCGGGGGATAGCGGAGAGTCAGGTGGGGGAGCGGACCTTCGAGTCCCACATCTTCTTCGACGGAGGCTGTAAGCAGGGCCAACCGTCACAGTGGGCGCTACAGCTGCTGTCACTCATGGACCACACACTGAAGGACGGCAATAGTAAGACTGGTTTTCTTTCTTTAGCTCGAGAGTTGTGATACAATACACTAAGGATGGAAACAGCAAAACTGCTTTTTTTTGTAGAAATATACCACATGTACAACCACCTGCCAATTAACACTACATTGGGTGACTACAATTTGTACATTATATGGAAACCATAGCCATAGCTGTCGTCTCTGAATGAATGTGTTCATTCAACTTGCATGCGTGGAAAGATACTTTATAATGGAGATAAACGTACACTATTAGGTCCGCACTTAGTGTAGTCTTAGTTTCAGTTATGTATGAAAACATTAGGACGATTTGGAAAAAAAGCAGCTTTGTCGATTACAGGTACAAAGTACAAAATGAAGTTACCCAGGCAACTGGATAAGCTTTGTAGACGGTCAGACGGTTCACTGTCACAAGCTAAAAGATTGCTGATAAACAAACTAATGTCCTCACAAACAAACAAATAATATCTTTAAAAAGATTGAACGATTTTTAAATGTATTCAGCTGATTGAGTATCTGTTGTGTTCCCTATAATTTAGCTGCATTGATAGAATTGAATTTTGCATATCATTATGATTAGGCAAGGAAAGCATCATCAACCAGTGCACGAAATACAAGACCCCATACGGGCTACAGCTACACTGGGACCTGCACTATGACAACGGGGAGACGGAGAGTGGCATGAGCTTCAACATTCACCTCAAGGACAACACACTGGTGAGAACGTAAAGAGCACATTGCAAAGGGCGCATTGGTCAATAATTCAAGGAGGCTTTTTACCCTCATTCTAGTTCGTGGGAAACTGGACATAATGTAATGAAAAAAGCAATGATAATTTATATATACAAGAATGATTGAATGTGTTTTGCGCTTTTATTGTTAATTATATGTAGAGTTAAAACTCTAGTGAAAATGAACATATAATATCATAGGGCTACAGCAGTGACACAAGTACAATGCCCTGTAGTGTTTTGCCATTGTTATTTCAATATACATAGTATTTAACTGCAAGTCTATCATGTTGCAATAGTATTATGAAAAAGTCATACCTTTTCAGGTGAAGAACAAGAAAAGATGGAGCCAGGTGATGTACATGTCCTACGTCTTAGACTATGCAGGTGAGACCATCTGAACCATCTGTGCTAATGCCTTTGATGTATCGTTTGTGCATCAGTAGGCAACAGAGGCTTTAAAGCAAAAAACTACTTTTAATTTATCAGCATTCATTGTCAGTAAAATATTGAGCTAGATACTCCTTTATACCTTTACCTTTACATATGTTATGTTCCTTTTAAATTAATCGTTACACATTTTATAGAAGAGCTATTTTGCACGACAATTGTACACGGTACAATTTATGGCATAACAGACTATTACACACTATTGCAAAAAGTACCAAACAGAGGTATAGAATAAAGCTTAACATCTTAGTTAAGCTAAAAATAAGGGCTAGCATAGTTCTTTGATATACTATTACAGTGGAGTGTAGTATCAGTATTCCTTCTAATAACAAAGTAGTCCTTGATATGTTTGCCTATTTTTGCAGTGTGTGGGTTGTGGAATCTAAAGATATATATAAATACCTTGTGTATATTCATGTCTTTAACGATTTGTTATTCCCTTGTAGTGTACTTCAGCCCGATCGGTGTTGAGTCCAAGGCTATACCAGACACGGATATGAAGGCCACCTCTGTACTAGGCCAGGACAGTTTTAACGGACCGCACCGAGCCAGACTCCACATGAAGCGGGATGCTAACGGTGGGGGCGGATGGACAGCCGGGGAGTTTAATGACGATCAGGTATGTCGTCCAAATAACACAATCATCACTAAATTTGGAAAATAACATATTGGAGTAGGTAAGGACGTTTTTTGTACGTTGCTTCCTAATTTCTATGTATGCGGAAACGAAAAAAAAACGTTACCAAGAAATGTACACAAATCATGACTATTTTATTTGATTTTTTTTCTTCAGATTTTTCGTTTCCGAAAGCTACCCCGCCGGTCCCCGGGTTAGGAATTGGGACCAATGCCGTACTTAGGTCTACTGCCCATCCATGCACATAGGTCACTTATAGAGTTAAAGTTATAAAGTTACACTTATAACTTTATACTATATATTAACTTTATAATAGTTATAAAGTTTTAAAGTTGGCACTAGATTCAAATGCCAATGTGCAATCAAATAAACTTCACATCCACTCATTATGAACCAATGTTGTTGATAGTCAAATATTTCGTATGATATGTCATCAACTACTCGAAATAGTACTATTTGTTTGGCTTTTACAGTTTTTATGGTCATTTTGAATGAGAATGAGAGCTTTATTTTGGTTCTTGCAGTTTAGTACATAAACTGAAATTCTAAACCAAATTACAATTGTGGGCGTATGTTCGCCCGAGAGTATCAGTCTTTAAAAAGTATCATTATAAAACATTCATTATAAAATAGAGTTACATAATAAAAGACGTCAGCGTTTCGTCTTCCAGAGAACATTAGACAATTGTCATTGAGAGGAAATGAATGTCTACAAAGTCTTGTTAAACAGAGATGTTGCCTGATACAAAAACGACTTTCTAAGTCGCTCAGTGCGACACGCCGGTAGTGTGAGCTGGTTGCAGTTCCTTAGTGTGCGTCCAGTCTGCTGTTGCCTGTTCCCCGTAACCATGTAGTGTAGCGGATGGTCACTGGCGCGCATCTGGTTTAGAAGTGTCACTGCTGCTTCTTCACGCCTGGACCGGAGAGTTGGCAGGAGGGTAGTCGTGCAGGAGGCATCACTGTTTCGGTGAATGATCCTCATGGCTCTTTTCTGTACTGCCTCGAGGGTGTTTGACTGTGAGCTGGTGCACCCAACGAACAGAACGTTTGCATATTCCAGTACCGGTCTGATGAGGGTTGTGTACACTGTTGTTAAATCCTCAGCAGGCATACCACCTTTGGCAAGAAGACGTAGGAAGTGCAAGCGTTGAGAGCCTTTTCCCGTCACGTGAGAAATGTGGCTGTCATACTTAAGGTTGGAACTGATCTTGAAACCGAGGTAGGGAGCACATGTAACGACTGCTACCTCCTTTCCTCCTAGAGTAAGTGGAGGGAGGTCAGGTGGTATTCTGGCGAAACATATCCTAAGCTCGTACGATTTGTCGCCATTCATGGTCATGTTGTTTTGTGTTGCCCATGAGTCCAGGTGGGTAGCCTCTTCCTGCATGGTGGTGTCGGATTCAGCAGTGATACAGGGGATGCAACGAGACAATCCAATGTCATCAGCATAACCGATGTTGGTGGTCGTTTCGTGTTTGACAGTTCGAGAGGACATATACACCAGGAATAGGTAAGGTGACAAGACTCCCCCCTGGGGTACACCGGAAGTGACGTCGTGCCAGCTGCTGAATTCACCGTTGGCGGCGACACGCTGTTTCCTGCCAGACAGATAACTGTTGATCCAAGTCAACATTTGAACAGGGATACCGCGTGTAGCAAGGTGCTGTAGAAGAATCCCATGGTCTACTTTGTCAAAAGCCTTTGACATATCTGCAAGTAACACGCGCACCACTGATGTCTGCTTGTTGTCAAGACTAGTAACCCAGGACTGGTATGCCTTTAGCAGTGCAGCAGTGGTTGACGATTTAGGCATATATGCAAACTGATCCTTGATCCATGGTTTCATTATGGGGAAGAGTTTGTTTAGCACGAGACGTTCCTGCACCTTTCCCAGTGTAGAGATCAGAGAGATCGGCCTCCAGTCCTTCTTGGACGTAGGGTGTGTTGTTTTGGGTACGGGACAGATGTTTGCAGTTTTCCACGCAGACGGCATGATGCCCGTGTTGTAGGATGTGTTCATCAGATGACAGATGACCGGACTGAGGTCCTCACAGAACTGGCTCAGAACCCAGTTTGGTACACCATCGGGACCACAGGCTTGCCTTGGGTTTAGATTTTTTAACAATGTCTTTACTTGGCCAATGCTGCAGAGATCGTAGGAGTCATCAGTGGGTGGGAGTGGGAACAGAGCAAAGGTGTTGCTGACTGACATCGCCTCCCCGAAGAAGTTGTTTAGGTGATCTGCTACTTGTTTCTCTGGGATGTTGGTGAGAGTGACCTTTCGTTTTGATCTCTGAGTGCGGCCTAGTTCGTTGTTTACAAAATTCCACCAGTCCCGGGGATTTTGCTTTTTCAGCGATCCAATGCACCTGTTGTAGTAAAATCGTTTTTGCTTCCTGATAAGAGTCTGTACATGGTTCCGGAGTTTCTTCCAGCGCTCTGTTTTGCCATACTTCAGGTAGACTGCTTGTCTTTTTTGAAGTGCCGATTTGATTGTGTCGGTCATCCACATACACATACACATACACATACACATTTTCATGGGTGACAGACAAGATTATTACTTTGCTGTATGAGCTGTACTTGAATCTTACCAATTATATATTTCAATACCGTAGCTTAATTTTGCTGTCTTGCAATCATGTCTATGCAGTCTTCTCATGTCCTGTTCAGTACTTATTGACTGACCTTCTTCATTTTGGGTAGCACGGTCTACAAAGAAGCAAGTACTTTCAATGTAGTCAGGAAGATTACAGATACTTGTACTAGCTTCTTTTATACAGTTTCAATGATCAATACACTACTTGATATCCCCCTACAGTACCTACAGATAGACCTGGGAGAAGAGATGGTGTTCACAGGAGTTATCACCCAGGGTAAGGCAGGTACGAACGAGTGGGTAACGAAATACCGACTGTTGTACAGCGACGACGGCGAGTTGTGGCAGTACTACAAGGACGACTCTGGACAACCTGCGGTGAGTCATACAATAAATCTTTAAGTACATGTTATTCATTTGTTTTCCACCAGCAATGCACCATAAAAACACATACATGCACATACACATACGCATACACATTCACATACACATACACATACACATACACATACACATACACATACACATACACATACACATACACATACACATACACATACACATACACATATATACATACACATATACATACACATACACATACACATACACACTCACCCAGACGTGTATACGCGCTCACCCAGACGACACATACACACACGACTACACACACGCACACATACACACAGACAAACACACAGACACACAGACGCACACACACACACACACACACACACACACACACACACACATACACACACACATACAAACACACAGAAATAAACACACGTATAGGTGTATGTATATTTATATGTACAGAGGAAGATGTATGGATATAGCCATTATCTTCAATAGCCAATCAATCGCTTTCTGTATTATGAATTTAACATACAACATAACATATAACACAAACAGTAGAACAGAAAACGTAGCCAGAGATATTGAATCGTTATAGATTCAGAACTAAAACACGGTACCATAAAGTCTTACGCTATTTTTTCAAACCCCGTCTCGTTTCAGGAGTTTGTCGGGAATCGAGACGCCGATACTCCCGTACGTCAGCTGCTGGACAAGCCAATCACAACCCGTTTCGTGAGCTTCAACCCCGTCCAATGGGCCAATCGGATCAGCATGAGAGTGGAGGTACTGGGGTACTCCGCAACTGGTAAATAGGCTCTTCACTTTGATGAAATGTTGCCTCTTTCTTTTAAATTATTACACATTGATAGCCTTTGTATCAGAATGCCCAACTGCTGCCTCGTTCTAGTGCCATGACTCTGGATGACCCCGGGAAATCCAACATGGCTGCCATTACTCGCGTTACCTTTTTTAGATGTCTTATGATCGTATAGATTTAAGAATATAGCCATGTATCATTTTCTATCTGAAACAAGTTTAACGTTGGTAACAGCATATCCTTACTCGATTCATTTGTTCAACAGAGGCACTTGATGTCAGAAATATAGCAGTGCTTACGTAGTCAATGAATTTTATTGCGTCTTTACAGTTTCAATAGAATAACATAGAAGAAAGAATATCAATAATAGCTCAATACTATTCTTTATATCATACCCGGTCCGTACGGTCCCAGCACTCCTGTGGGTAGGATCACCCTCCGGTCTTCGGGTGATCCTACCCGTGGTCGGGCCATACCTCGGGCGATACGGAATACCCGTGTTGTATTCTATATACAGAAAATGTTTTGCATCAGTAAATCTTAAGTAGCCAGTAGAATACCACTTCGTGTGCATATATTATACACTTTTCTTATCCAACAGACAAAGACAGGGACAACTTCATGCTCGCCACCGACGCAGACGTCAAGTTCTCGCCCCAGTCCGCTAAAGCCCTGCTGGACATCATGACACGTGACCCTAACGTGGGAGCCGTGTGCGCACGGACTCACCCCCTGGGGTCCGGACCCATGGTGTGGTACCAGATGTTTGACTACGCCGTGGGACACTGGTTTCAGAAGGTACTGTCTGATGATGTTCTGTCAATGTATGAAATGTTTCTTAAGGTGTCCTCTCGCCGCACTTGCGTCAAGTTTGTGTCAATGCGTGTTCGTTTTCTTTACTGCGCGATTTTCTCCTATTTCTTACAATTTAGATATTGCGTAATACGTAAACGTATAACTCAGTATTCGACAAAATACACAAAAAAGATGGACATTCGTTCTCTATTTCTGAAATTCGTTGCGTCTATTTCGAACCTTGCAGTGACGCAAGTGCAGTGACAGGGCACCATTACTACTCATGTTTTAGCAAGCATTCGTTTCTCTTTGAGAAATTGAAAGACCATACAACAGAAATTTTCAATTGGTGCATTGCCTTTAGCTTCAACTGGTTTAAAAAGGTAACAATATGTTGCCTTATGTGAATGTAGTTGACATATAAAAGTGTCCAATTTTAGTACATCTTTTGATTAATTCCCTAGATGTAAAGAGTCAAGTAAAGAATCAATTAGAATTTACAGATGCAATTAACTTTACAGTTACACTTGCGATATTTATTCTCCTTTAATGTTTAAACATTCAATTCGTTAAGCAACTTAACACTCAATAAACAATAGCTCGCAGCCGATCTCATAAAGATATTGCGATTCTTGTTGCAGGTAGCAAATAGCGTGCTCGGAACAGTCCTCTGCTGCCCTGGGTGCTTCAGTGTGTACCGTGCTAAGGCCGTCAGAGACGCGTTACCGACTTACGCTACCAAGGTCACCAAGGCTGAGGAGTTCCTCACCAAGGACATGGGAGAGGACCGTTGGTTCTGTACACTTCTGGTCAGTACTTTATACTAGAATCAACAGTCTACTACTAGATAAAACACTAGTATAACATAATGACAAAGCTAGCAATAGAACAACCAGTCCCTTTCTAAATGAAAGCATCTAAATGTTTTGATACAACAACCGATGCAACACATCCGGCATATTTCAAACGTAACTTCAAAATCGAAAACAACTAATTTGGACACGAGTATTGGTGAGGACTCAGAAGTCATCTCGCCTTATACACATGATACTGGGCTTTACGCCATGCATCTTTTGTCAGGTTTCTGATTTGGAATAAGGTCTCTCATAACTGACAACTTTTAGCGTTATGCAAAAAAAAACATTATGCTTTAAGATTCGTAAATAGTTTCATCAGGTTTGTAGATTATTCACATAGTAAGGTTCTTTAAAACACAACCAGAATTGTACTCACTTCCAACGTTTCGATGTCTATCAGACACCGTCATCATGGTTAGAATGACTGGGTCTGTTTACATCGGTTATAAGTAAGAGTAGCAGTAAGAAACAGACAGTCATTCGAACCCTGATGATGGTGTCTGATAGACATCGAAACGTTGGAATTGAGTACAATTCTTATTTTGTTTGTGAAGGACCTTTCTATATTTGTATATGATTTAATGTTTGTCAATTCATTCATTGATTCTTTTATGCTTACCATGCAGGTAGAGAAGGGTTGGCGGCTGGAGTACACGGCTGTTTCCGAGGACAGCACCTACTGTCCGGAGGAGTTTGATGAGTTCTTCAACCAGAGGAGGCGGTGGATTCCTTCAACTGTCGCCAACCAGTTGGAACTGCTGCGGAAATGGGCGAACGGGCAGATGATCAACGACTACATCTCCAGACTCTTCATACTGTATCAGGGCTTTCTGTTGTTCTCTACCATGATCGGACCGTCAACTGTCATCCTTATCATAGCTGGTAAGTGTTTTTACTATATTTATATATACACCTCTCAATGACTTCCTCTGACAAGAATGCAGTTCGAGTTCCTCTATAGCCTGGCCTGACATGTAGTGGCATTTTCATGTTGGCAGTCAGAGTTTAAATATACTTGCATTTGGGAATGGAATGATGTAGAGACAAATGTATCAATGCCTTAGCGTTTCCATTTATAGCAGTCTATATACGGATATGTATATAGTACACTTAATACAAATTGCTCCAGCAAGAATGCAGTTCGACTTCTCACTTAGCCTAGCTTGGCATGCCGTCGCATTTGCATGTCAATAGTACTTATACATGTGTTTGGACATATCTAGACAGCAATTAGTTCTTTATATTATCGTGTTCAAAAGCATTCTATATACGAAGAAGTAGATGCTGTATTACAGGCCATCTAGCCTCTGATAGCAGTTGAATAACTTTATGTAGATCTGTTAAGTGCCAACAGATGAATATGTTTATAGAATCTTACCATGCATTGTCACATATTTCAAAGGTGATAATGAAAAGGCGGATAAAAGCTGATTTTCTCTGATTTTGACAGCCGGGCTGGAGCTTGTGGTTGGTAACATCGGAGGCAGCATCATCCCTACAGTTGTTATCCTGTTCCTGGTGTTTGTGGCGTACGCGTTACTCTGTGTCTATACAACACAGGAAACTCAGCTAAAGGTTATTGTTTGTTTATTCACATATTTATATATCAAATTTGTGCAAAAAATTTGCAGTCTAGCAATCAATTTCGATTTGATAAAAAAAAAAACGACATAATATGGGCGGTATAGAACAAAATGCAATTTGTGGATCAAAGCTAATCGTGTTCAAAATACCGACACTTAAGCTTGTATATAGATGAATTAGATAACATAGTAAGGTAAGAAAAGTTATTGCTAGCAAATATTTCCCATGTATGAATCATTAAGATAAATGACGAGTTTGAATTGATCGTTTTCTAACTGATGTATGTTTCCATACTTCATGTACCGCGTTGAAAATTGAAGAAAGATAGTGGGTGCTACCTGAAACGCCTGACCGTTTCTAATATCTTTTTGTCATTCAGCCTTTACAATCCCATGTAACTCAATAGAATTGATGGATTTAGCCCATATGGGCAGGAACTTGCAAATAGATATCATAACTATCATTCATCTATTATTGTTCAATGCTCCCAGTGGGCCAAGATCCTGACGATGCTATTCACGGTAATCATGGTAATCGTGCTGATCGGACAGGCCCGGGAGATGGTCCAGTCCTTCCAGACACTGGACGCCAGGCTCCGCGCAGAGAATTCTGAACCGAACCAGAGCGATAAGGAAAAAAGTAAGGCAGTAGAAGTCGTCAAAGGTAGCCATGATTGTTGTCTACCACCGTCATAGTGTTGTTCAATGATTAAGAGAATATTCAGACAGTATTAATTAATCGTTCTCTACCGCCTCCATTTCTTTATGATTTCATCGCATATCAATGACCAGACCATATTTCACATATACAAGTACTACAATCGACTTTTAAAAGAAGGTCTTACGTTTGCCCAGATGTTGCATTCATGAGCGAAGAATATCTTTTGGATGAAACGACCCGATATATATTTATATTCTACCTTCCCGTGTGTTACCTTTAGTAATTCAGACACGTTATACGATTATGTAAGGACGAGTGATTTATAACACGTATTGTACGCCTATGCCCTGTCTCTAAAAAGTTCAGTCAAGAACTTTTCCAAAGAAAAACACAGCACAACTTAAACAACTATAACCTACTTTCTAAACTTCTAAACCTATTTGGTGGAGAAAGGGGTGGTGGCCCATGGTGGGTTAAAGGAGAGTAAAATCCGTGTGGTCCCCTGTAACAACTCATGTGACGTCAAGATCAGGTGGTCGGTTCACGCGGGCCGCACGAAAAGGAATAATGTTTGTTATTAATGAACAAAAATTACAGGGTGACACTTTTCTCAGTTAAAATAAAGGCATATTCTTTGGTTTAGAGGTGTGATGATGTTCTACACTTGTTTATCAAGGCTGCCTGGAGTGTCAGAGTTCATATTGTGACGAGTGCAAGATCCTGGACTGCAAACCGCCACTGGAGTGGAAACCGGGGAACGTAACAACGTGGATTTCCGAGTGCATTTCCGACTTGGGGACATTTGCTACCAACATATCTAAACATTTTGGGAGATACGAGTAAGTGCGCATGTACGACATAGATGTTAAGTTTACACAAGTTTTTCTCCAACGAGTTTGCCACATCGACCAAGGCCAGAAAACGGAGGACATAATGTGTTAAATACTTAACAAAATCAAGGAAGAAAAAGCAATGGAGAAAGCGAGAGCAAGATAGAGAGTGGAAGGGAGAGAGAGAGAGAGAGAGAGAGAGAGAGAGAGAGAGAGAGAGAGAGAGAGAGATGGAGAGAGATTGGTGACGAATTAACATGTGCAACGCTAGTTAACTTTTTATCAACCAGGCAACCTATCCGTTGTATTGAAAAAAAATCGAGGACTATGGTTTTATACTATCATTGTCAACAACAGAATATACCTGTGTCTCATTTCCCAACTCCTAGTGGATTCCAGCTGTCTTTGGCAACAAAAAGCGAGATGTGTGACGAGTTTGACGGTCCAAACGGCAACTTTCAGATGGAGAGGGACTGTGTGATAATTTTCACACAATTTCACGACAAGATACAGAATGCCGGTAAGTGTTTACTTTTTTAAACATCTAAAGTACATATAATTTAGTGGTGCTTCGTGAACTTTAATTGTAATGTTTAACCCCATGTTAGTGCTTTGTTCAAGTTTGAAAATGAAGTGAGTATGAATTATTACGACTATTTCAAAAGTACACCTACCTTAAGTAAGCCCAACTGTTTTTAGATACTCTCCAAACATATTAAGATATGTAACTGTTAATGTTTATTGATTTATATTTTCTAACAGCTGGTCAACCACTATATTACGACTATTCCAAAAGTATACCTACCTTAAGTCAGCCCAACTATATCTGTTTTAAGATATTCTCCAAACAAGTTTAATCTAGACACTAAGATAAAGTACTGTTTATATTTATTGATTTATCTTTTCGAACATCTGGTCAACCCTGATCAAGCTTGACAAAGTGTTTGAATAATTGCTTAAAATAGTTTCCAATTGATGAGCTTATCTCTTAACAAATAGCGCCAGTCTTTAGACTTACTGTTTTTCTTCTTTTTTTATCAACATCTTTCATTTTCACTGCTCTGATGTATTCCTATACAGAGAATGCCCCCACCCCCTCTGCGCCTCCAACCATCCTCCAACAGCTGCCCCTCCCCATCAGTGTTATCTATTTTCTGGGCCTGGCCGGGCTCTACGTCATCACCGCCCTGCTGCACCCGTCAGAGTTCATGACCCTGGTGTACGGCTTCGTGTATCTCCTGAGTCTGCCGTCTGGGTACATCCTCCTCATCATCTACAGCGTCTGCAACATGACGGATAGGTCCTGGGGTATGTCACTTTTTGTTATCATTCGTAATCTTCAAGCAGATTTACCAGTGGGATAAGATAGTATCAAAGCTAGCTAAGGAGTATAGCTGGCCAAAGGAAGTCATCAGCCACTCTGGTATCCAAACACACTCCTAGGCCGGCTTCACTCCTCTGGCAGCTTTTGATACTATCTCATGCTACCATAGGGTCTGCTCGGTGATTAAGAATTTATTCAGTGATGTTTAGTTAGGGACTTGTGAGGTCGTCGGGCGTAACTGCACGTCACTTAGCCCAGATCCAGAGGTCCATGGGTTGGAATTCTGTCATGCTACCTTGACAGGATTCGTGTTCCCTTAGAAAGGCCCTTAGCACACTTTCCCCAATCCACCTGGGTGTAAATGTTGTACCTGACTTCTGTTGGGAGGCAAAGGTGGTGGAAGGAGAGGATTGGGCTCCGCCCTCCAATACCGTGCCCTAGACGCAGTAGATAACAGCCCACTGTCCTTAAAAAGCTACCATGTCTTTCACTACCTTTACCTTCACCTCGCCAATGCTTTTCAAATAGCGATCAGCCATCAAAATACCTGGCCAATAGGGATCACACACTTATCCAGCAAAAAGAATCCCTAAGCATGTTGAAGGTATCCCCCTTGCAACGTTGAAACATTAGAATCTCGCTTAAGCGGATGCTCCTTTATTTTTAAATATGAAATTCGTGTTTTTACATACTATGTTTGATAATGGTGGAGTAGAGAAGACAATTTTACCCGTGACATTCCCACAGGTACCCGAGAGGTAAAAACCCCAGGTGCTGCCGCGGCTGGAAGGAGCTTCTTGGAGACTTTGTCGAACATACTGAAGAAAATATGTGTGTAAGTACACTTTACAATTAATTAAAATAAACAACAACATATTGCCTATTAACATGTTGAGTCGGAAGACATCCAGGCAATAAGATATCATATATACTCACAAGACCTGGATGTGATTTTGGAAACGGCCAGACTTTTAGTTGCATCCACCACATTTCGTCAGTGGCACTGAGCATAATCTGACGAGCAATGAATTGTACAAGCGCAAATAAACGTTCAACCCACAACTCTTTTCAAACCCAATATTTGTTATGTTAATAAGTTGATGACAAATTTAGATAGTCTAATGGACTCCACTGTACAGTTGGCCACCTTATTTAAAACGTAAAGCTTACTGATGATCGTGATCCAACAAATACGTCCCCAATGATCCTGTATTTTATTTTCAAATGAGCTTGATTTCGAATGTTTGTTTAAGTTTTGTTTTGTTTTCTTTATATAATTATTGTTGTGGTTATTTTTTTTGTAATGATTTTAGTTGTTAGCATTTAACTTATTATGAGTTAATCAGTTTATGTTATATGATTAGTGTTAAGTTTATGTTGTTTGCTTTGTTGCAGGGCTTCCTTTGAAATCCGTTTTTCGAAAAATGAAGGGACCACCCTACAAGATTAATAGATAAATAAATTAAACATATAAGTCCAACATTTCTTGCTAATAGATTGTTTCTTTTCTTACCGTTTTAGTTGCTGTCAAAAAGACACGGCCAGTGAGATTTCTGAACCAGCTGATATTGGACTTGTTCCGGAAGATGGAAACCTTAACCTCGCGTTTGAGGAGGATGAGGAGTCTGAATTTTTTGATGATCAGGATGACAATGACGGTAAGGAAACGTTAACACAACAGTATCTTTGGGCAGCAAAAATGATTGTTGTTGATACAAAATGTTTCAACATTTCTCATTAGTGACCCACCGATGGCAAGCTTCATAAAATGTAGATGGTACGTCTACTGATTCATAATGATTTTTATATTTCAGCCATACATAGTATGGTGAAATATATTGTATTCGTAATGTTTCTTTCTTTCTTTCTTTCTTTCTTTCTTTCTTTCTTTCTTTCTTTCTTTCTCCTGTCAAATTTTCAAAGTGAATCATCTCCGTCGTTCGTAAAGCGAATGACCTGAAATTTGGCACAATGGTAGAGTGGGCTAATACCCTCGGGCGTTTTTTCCAATTTTTTCATATCTGTCTCTTAAGAGGTTTTATTAAGGTTTTTTGGTCAATTTTAGACCAAAACTGTATATTTTGGCCCCTGTACCCTGGTATTACAACCAAATGAGCTAGAATTTGACACAGATGTGCCTTAATAATGCCCCCATATAAATTCAATAACACTTTTGGTGTACAGTACAACAAAATGCTTCTTTTTGCGACTTTTTTGCCAATTTTTGACCAAAAAAGGACACTTTTGCCTCCTGTACCTTGGTATTACAACCGAATGAGCTGAAATTTGACACAGATGTGCCTTGATAATGCCCCCATATAAATTCAATAACACTTTTGGTGTACATTACAACAAAATGCTTATTTTTGCGATTTTTTGGCCATTTTTTTTACCAAAAAAGGACACTTTGGCTCCTGTACCCTGGTTTTAAAACCAAATGATCTGAAATTTAGTATAGGAGTGCCATACACATATGCGCACATGGATTCATCAACACTTTAGGCATACAGTACAACAAAATGCTTAATTTTGCGACTATTTGGCCATTTTATGACCAAAAAACGTACAACTTTGGCTCCTGTACCCTGGTTTTAAAATCAAATGACCTACATTTGGGTACTTATTCAAATGACACATGTATAATTTTGGGCATAAACCTCTTCAAAATGAAAATGATATATTTGGGGATTTTTTGTCATTCTCCAATTTACGGGACTTGTTTTGGCCATTCTCTGTGTTCAGCGCGTTCCATATATGGCAAACAAAGCAATAACTCCCGCCCTGGGCGGCAGGTGGCAGGTGTCGGTCTGCTAATTAATTGAATTGCGCCGCCAGCCAATCAGCGAAGAGGAAGGAACACTTCGTCGCCAAGTGGTATTAAAACAACTAATGACACAACACTTGCCAAACAAAGCGCGAATTTCCAAAACTGAAGCTGATTGGCTAACATTGTCACGTGTGTATGTAGACGCAACCATGCATATTTGGGAGGATTTTGAAATTAATGTTACTCAATAAAAGGTACTGCAAAGAATATAGGAAGATAATATGTGCATTATTTATATGTTAGCAATACGTAGCATGATGAAATATATTGTGTTCGCAATGTATCTTCTTTCTCCTGTCAAATTTTCAAAGTGATGTGTCACCCTGTGCCAGGTTTAAAATTGTAGTTTGCGAGGATTTGGAGTTCAGTCATTTGAGCGGTAGCGGACGGTACGCGTGCATTGAACGTTAGAATACAAGTCTTTGTCATTGAATTTACCAACACTCCGCATGGCAATTGAATATGAATCATTTTCGGCAGATTTGACTTTGGTAGGGTTAGTTGAGACAATCGAGAAAATGTTATTTGGCGGAAAACGCGGGGAAATTGGCCAGTTTGCGTTTAGTTTTGATACGTAAGTTTGACAGTGGCGAGAATAACTTACTGTTAAAATGTTCCATTTTTGCGCAGGGGTGACTTGAACAGTCCAATGTTGCGTGGGAATGGGTATGGCTGAAATATGCTGTATTTGCACCCAAGCAAATGTCGTCCTTTCTAGTGTTTTACCTTTTTTTAGATACCAAGATAGCTAAGATAGGGATAATTATGTTCTCATATTTTTTCAACATTAATGCTTAAAGTTATCATTCAGAAAGTTTGACATGTCGAAAGTTTTATGCCAAATATTAACCATACCATTATCTGTATTACAGTGGATGGGGCAGGGCCATATGAGCAAGACAGTGCAGAGGCTAAACAGACTACGGAGGGGGATAACAATGCACTAAGTAAGTGTCAATGGCTTTTTTACAATGTCTTGCAGCTAGTGAGTACCTTAGTCCTAGTAGTGTCTGAAACTATATACTGAATTTAGATCATAATTTGCAGATCATTTTTAGACAAAGGTTTATAAAAACGCACTGCTTAGTCGGGTTTTAACGTTTCTTAGAATGCTGTTTGTCGTAAACTAGAGATAGTCTTCTTCTGTCTTAGACATAATGCTTGTAGTTCGCATTTTAATGTCTCTACTTGTTTTACTAACAGGCTCGTCAGTAGCTAAATTGGCCGAACGCTGGCGTTTCAAAGGTACAGACACAAGGCTTGCAGTGCTCTCCTTGCTCTCTCTCCCTCTCCTTATTTGTATATGACGTGTGAACTATTTCTGCAATATGACAAAATTAATCATTTTACGTCAGACTCTAAAACATGACATAAGTACCTGAATTTCTTATCACTCTTTTTACAACCCACTTACTTTCACGCTGATGCAAGTTTCAAACTTTGATTCTAAACTTAAGAAAATATTTATGAAATTACCCAAATTCTGGTTTGCAATGAATTTTACCTTTAATAAACGTTCAATCTGAAACTCTCTTACACGCTGTAATTTTTCCATTCCCTTCCAAAGATAATGCTTCAAAAGATTGGAAAATTATCACACGAAAAAAACAAACAGAAATTGATCTTCCTTTTGTACTATCCTATCTGTCACCTGAACTCTTTTTCATCGCATGGAAAAACATACCTAACCCACCATTACACCAATCAACCAACCACCCGGCAACCCCAACCCACCCGGCAAATCCAACCCACCCGGCAACCCCAACCCACCCGGCAAATCCAACCCACCCGGCAACCCCAACCCACCCGGCAAATCCAACCCAGCCGGCAAATCCAACCCACCCGACAACCCAAACCCACCCGGCAACCCAAACCCACCCGGCAACCCAAACCCACCCGGCAACCCCAACCCACCCGGCAACCCCAACCCACCCGGCAAAGCCAACCCACCAGACAACCCCAACCCACCCGGCAACCCCAACCCACCCGGCAAATCCAACCCACCCGGCAACCCCAACCCACCCGGCAACCCCAACCCACCAAGTCATCATCCAATCTAACAGCCGACCCACAAGCCAACCCCAAACCACCAAGCCAACCCTTTAGCCCAATTAACTAACCTACCAACCCATCGACCCACCCTGTGCAAACCCAGCAATTATACTTTTACAATGTTCTATATTCACATTGTATTGACAGCAAAAGAACCACGCCATGTAGCGGGACCCAGTGAGAGGCGCATCGGGCGGCAGAAGTCGCGAGGCCGCGGGAGGAGAGCCAGTGTCTCCAGCTCCAACTGGGGCAGCTGGGGGAGCCGGAGGTCTCACAGCCCCGCACGGCCTTCAATCTTCTGTAAGTCCTAGAAACATATTGGATTCATTTTAAGATGGACAGATGTACTTATAGAAGTCACAAGGAAGCGTAGAATATAATAGAATAGAATAAAGAAATCATTTTTATAACCCTTATTTCATTTCCGCCGTCATCTGGAACCATTTTGTAAACATCACATAAAACAATGACTATGTATGTAATTATTTTACTTTAATTTAGGACCGCATCTTATAAAACAGAGACACATAGTTGCGCATCACAATGTGAACCAATTAAAATTGCCCTAAGAAAGGTGACAGAAGGATGGTTGAAAATAAGCAAGGGTGTGAAATAAAAAGTCTCTTTACTCAGTCACTTACCAACCTGATGAAACTTTTAACGGATAGAAGATATACATACTAAGGATCACAATGAAGCCTCGTTTGCCTTCTGTTGAATCGCACAAAAGTATAATAGTAACGCTGAAGTAGAGTGATGGATGTCACTCGAAACGTCTGGAAGTATATCTTGATTTATATCCAGTTGTCGAGATTAAATCGTATTTGAATATAATGAGAACGACAGTATTATTTTTTACAGCAAATGTTTTGCATTGTACCTTAGTGGCAACCCCTCACTGTAATGGTACAATAGTATCTAATTGTTCATAGCATTCTGTATCTTCGTTACTTTAGCTGTGGCATTGGCTGTATCCGCTCATAGATGTCATAGATCAATGATTCCATTGTTCTAATTGTTCTGTATTTACGCCATTGTAGCTGTTGCCTTGGCTGCATCTAAAGGAGGCAAGTCGTTCTCGCGCATGAGAACCGGAAGTCTCGCGAGATCAGGAAGCCAGACGTTTGTGAAGGACGTTTCTGATTGGCTCCCATATTACTGGCCACCTAAGCTGAAGGTACATGCTTTTAATTTCTAACATGTAGACATTAGCTATTTAAATAGACGTGCACGAACATTTCATTGACACTACGGAATTTGAGTGTACAATATAGCATTTTAATTCGTCATAAAACTTATTTGTCACACACCATCTCTAGTAATACATTTAAAGTGAGGCGTGTAAGTCAATGTCTCCATGGTTTGAGTCGCATGTATACGAGAGTTACATGTTTTTACATCTTTCATCTCGCAGAAAAAGTACGAGAAGAAGTTTCGTGAGAATGGTTTCGAAAACACAACCTTCATTACCGGCATGACGGACAAGGTACGGCAGCTTTATTTAAATCAACTCTTGCTTGGATAATAGCACATATTTTTTTTTGAAATTCAAGTCCAAAGTGTAGTCCCAAGTGCTTGACTATGAAGTATACTACATAAGAGTTGGACTCATACTTAGACAAATGCGGAACAAATAACTACTAAAAGAATGTTGTCTTATTGTAGATAGCGCCTACGTATCTTATACAGCATAGCACACAATGCTTTATCTTACGGTTCACTCGATGAATGGTACGTTGAAGTGAGAAAAGCTAACTTTATGTTGTTTCATTTGCAGGATCTCCAGGCTATCGGCCTCAAGAATGACTTTCACAGGGATATTCTCATGAAGGAAATCAAGAAGCTCACGGAATTTGAACTGCCGGGTGACGTACCTGTAAGTCAACTCTGAACATTTGGCATCTTATTCTTGCCTTTAATGCCATGTCTTTACTAAAGATTAAATTCTGATTGTGCGTTTTTTTACGGTGCTGAAGTATGTGGACTGGGAAAATAGATGTCATCTTTTTAGATATAGTAAACTTTACAAATTATGTGTTCACAAAAGCTAAAGAACGTTTATATAATTTTTCAGGACAATTGCAGAGAGTGGCTCTTCTCCATTGGACTTGACCAGTACATCAAGAATTTTGAAAACTATGGCATCTACTCCAAGAACGACATGGCTAGTTTACGCAGTATGGACATCACCGAGCTCCTTAAGGATCTGAAGATAACGAAAATGGGTAGGTAAACATGAGATCATTTAAAGTTATACGTGGCGGTTACTTGTCAAATTCAGTTATTTATTCGGTTTTCTCATTCAATGCATTTGTGATCTAACGTTTTATTTGTCCACACAGCACACATCAACCGGATCAGCAATGCAATAGCGAGGATGCGAAGTCCTGATGAATGTAAGTATAATGTTCCTCATGCATTTTCCTGTTTCATATTAGCTTGTCTGCTATCTATTATTATGAATCATAAAGACACAAAACTCTTTGTTAAGTAATATAATTCAGTAAGTAACCAAGTATCATTACAAAAATGTTTGTTTCGTGATTGCATTTCTAGAAACGAAATTAAAGTTAAATCCTGTTTCATAAATTCTATAAACAAAGATGAACTTCCTAGCTATCATATCGCTGGGGTCTAAATGAAAACTACATTGTTTTACCACAGCTGACAGGAGGATCAGCCAAGTCAAGTCAGTCATCAGTAAGGAAGTAAAGACCCGCGTGATGCAGCAGGACGACGGCAGGACCCGCGAATTTAAGTTTTGGGACACGCTCCGGAGGGAGTGTCTGGATCCGGACATCGCGCTATTCAGCTCAGACGGGGACTTGAGGTATCAAGATACACTTTTTTTTTCAAAAATTGAATTCGTAGAACCTGATGTTGCCATCATTTTGATGAAGAGCAGCCTGTAGCCCTGTAGCAACAACTTTAGCAACATTTCTTCTCCCTGAGTCAGATACATCAAGCTTAGGCAAGCTTGACTTCACTGACTCAATAGGCAAAGCAGAGGTTACGAGGCTGTTCAGGATATTGCCCACATCATTTATACAATTGTCAAAATTACTACAAGCTGAGCTTTGTTGACTTTGTTGTAAAGATTTATCTTTATGGTATCGTAAATCAACCAAGGGGCATTGTTTAACATTGGGATTATACAATGATGAGATAGTTTGAACGATTCACCTAAAAGGTTTGACTCCTTTTAAGTTGAAAGCAGAAGAGTGTGCCATCGTTGCACAAACAGTTGCTGCAGAAACACTAAGAATGAGCTAGCTAGATCCTAAACGTTACACCTGCTTAGAGATTAGTATCTTCTCTACGTAGCGTCCTTGCTTTGTACCTGACGTTTTTGTCCTACGAATGACAGATCAAATGCTCTGTTACTAGGGCTGGGTATCGGTACAGCGTACCGGTGCAAAACCGGTTTTTCTTATTGGGTCGGTCCAGAAAAACCGGACCTGAAAAAGATTAGGTGGACCAGATGTTGGACCGGATGTTGGACCGATTAGAAAATTAACAGATTAATTTGTCAGCCATTCACGCGTTTTGGCGCTTGCAGGTGGAAGAAAATAACAAGAGTGAAGTAGAGTAGAGTTTATAGTAATTTCTACCAAGTTTTACAGCCAATCGTACAGGTGAAGTTAGCGTTGTAGGATTTTAAAACGCCACTGTAAGTCTCATACTCCACCAAACAAATTTCTATGTAGTGAAATGGACCATTGGTATGAGTCATACTGAATCAGGTCCAGGTTCAGGTCCGGACCTGGACCTAATCCTTTGGACCTGAACCGGACCTGGACCTGAATGTTCTGTACCGGTACCTAGCCCTATCTGTTACATATAAATGTAGTTGGATGAAGATACATTTTATGTTTTTTTTTTCGTGTAGAGGAAAGCTTGTTGAGCTGCGGAACATGTGGTTAGGAGTTCTCCTCATTATCAACGTGCTGTGGATCACCATCGTGGTGTCTCTCACCTACATCCCAGAACTCAGGCTGTGGGACGCCAACCCGCTCAGTCTGCTGTCTCTGTTGGTATTCGGTCTGCTTCAGGTAAGCCATGCAGTGTACATTGTAGTTACCAATCATTGCTAAGAATCAGGTAGCCATGGGTTCAAATCCCAGAACTCATACTACAGGACGTAAACCACCTAGGGATACTGTCCCTATAGATTTTCTGACTGCAACATTTAAGCCATCTTTGCACATTAAACTGTTTTAGATTTCTTCTGCTTCGTTTTGTGACTCCCTTTCTGTTTTCATCCTCTTCATTTTGACGTTTCAGACAAATTGATATTTGGTAAAGCAATGAACGGATAAACATAACAATTCGTTTCCAAAATTCAACCAATAGATTTGCGATCAGAATTCTGTATTGGTTATGAACTACGATGCAAAAAGCACTTACATAAAAGATCATGGTATCCATGATTAATATCATTCTAGAGATAACGATAATTAACGGTAGGCTATATCATACTCAGGGCTGTAGAAAGATTGATTGCAGCTGCAGAGTGTCCAGAAGGAGAATGCAGTGGGTGATGATTATATCATATTATGTATCTTCATCAATTACAGCATTTTTGTCTCTTTCTTCACAGTTGATCCAGTTCCTGGCTATGCTATACCACAGATTGAGAACATTGCTGCACTACATCGCCAGACTGCCATACCCGCTCAAAGTGCGCGCCATCAAAACTATAGGAAGCAGCAAAGCAGAAATCACAATTGAAGACAAAGGTAAGATACCTGGAAATACATGGGCAATGCTATACATGGTTTGTAATGCTATACTAGTGCTCTCCCTCTCTCTATCCCTCTCATACTAACACTCACACGCGCACATACACACACACACACACACACACACACGCAGCCTCTCTGTCTCCCTCTCTCTATCTATATATGAAGATATATCCATGTTAAACTCGTCACAACCGTTGTATTCATTTGCTATCAATCCAGTTTTGTAGCGTATTGTACACGTGATTTTATTTGCAAAGAAAGAGGTCTTTAACTAAAGGAGCTTTTAAACAAAAGCAACAAGAAACATGAAATGAATTCACTTGATGTTTCTTGTTGTTATTGTTTATTTATTACTTGTTGTTTTCAGGAGCGAGCGACGACCCCATGCCTAGTGCTGGAGATCTCCTCACACGGCGTCCAACCATACTCGGAGGAAACCGAAAAAAAGGCCCGACGACCTTCAAGACAAATCCATTGTTTGATTACTCAGATGAACTTTAGCAACCATACTGTCGCGAGACTATTTAGTGTCCACTATCTTTGTAGATTAACTTAAAGGCGCATGCAAAATTTCGGAAGTAATTTTCGTCATAACGTGAGAAGTGGAAGGCAAGTTTACTTTTACTAATACCAAGTGTCAAGAATTTGATGCTACCTCAGTATGTTACTTCGGAGTAACAGTTTACGATTTTAACGATGAACCCGATGTTAATTATTGTACAAAGTGTATATAACGTACTGTCTGAGTTGTATTCAGGCGCTCATTATTTGTTTATACCAGCCTTTTTTATTATTATTTACGTTGAGCATTGTTAGATTCTGTAGTATAGATTAGTTTATATTTACAACTTAAGTTGACGAATATGGATTTTTATACAAAATTATCATGTCAGGCGTACTACATAGAATATGAATATGTAATGTTTCGGAGACAAAAACAAAAGAATGTTGTGAAGCTTTTCAAATATGACAAGTTGTTTATATTTATTTGATATCGTTGGTAAGAGAAGGCAATAAATATGAAGTGTAATTTATGGGTTTATGTCATTGATTCTTCATGCGAGAAGGCATCTGGAAATACTTGTAAACGCCATTGATTATAGTTAATGTTGTAATACCTTCCCATTAAGGCTGAAAAATGCGCACGTTTGTATCTTTATGTACTTTGTATGCAATTAAAACCTGTATGCATTAAAATATTACATACCAGAAAGCCTTTCATATTTGGATGAAAGAGTGTCCAAACGAGTAGTCGAACCGTTTTTATTGTGTGCATAAAAGAAAATCTGTACAACATGGTGAGGTGAGGTACTAAACGATGGTGTTAAGTGCAAACATAAAATGAAAATGATCAAACATAACATAAGTAATATCTTAGTTTCATTCTTCAATTAAGAAAAATCAAAATTATCAGCATAGAATCCGGGAATATATGTGAAATAGAAAACAAGAAGATTATCCAAAATTGGCGTTGAGGTAATGATATTTTTAACGGTGTCACATTGTGACAAAACAAACCCTGTTTCCTGTATATGTATATTTTTTATTAAAGGTTTCACTAGTTAAGGTCTGGAAACATAAAAAGGATTTTGAGCCCCATAGCATATGTCGTTGGTACTACAGTGTAACGTCCGTTTTTCATTTAGTCTGCCTCATACACCGGGTTTGCCCGAGCTGCTGGCCACAGGTGAGGCTTGCCATTCCTGAGGAACCGAGAAGTTCCAAACAAGGGTGGTCGTCGCGATGGTCGTGAGGAGAAGTGAACTTCCGGATCTGAAACAGAGATAAATTGTGTTCACTTAATCAAAATTGATTTGTCCATGCCAATTGTTAATTATATCAATTATGTGGCCCTGTTAACTTATTTTTTTATAACTTTGAACGTGCAGCGCCACATTGTCATGTGTTCTTGAATTAAAAAAAATAGCAATTGTTCTTTAGATTATGTCGATTACGGTTAGGCATTCAGGTAAAAAGACATACCAAGTAAGAGTTACTTAATCAACTTGATTTGATTTTTCCACAACATATCTCATATAACATATCTAGTTTGTTGAGTAACTGCTATTTGGCAGTTATTTACATTAAAATGCCACATTCTTTCAGTTATCAGGTATATTCAATAAGAAGATCCCATAGGGCAATTATCTGTTAATGGAAGAAAAGGGTAACAAAGAAAAGTTTACAACTGATTGCATAAACTATATCTCACCAATATGTTCTATCTCTATGACGTCAGCCTTTCCATTTCCGGTGGCCTTGGTCTGCATCGTACAGGACGCTGGGTAAGGTAGCCGCGCCAGGTAGTGAAGTAGAGTCCGGATCCGGTGATACAACATCGTTAGGAACTGTAGGAGCTGAACAACACGTGAGGTAGGGCAAGGTTAAAATGGAATAATACATAATGTCATTTTATGTCACAGAGTTAGTTTTAAGTAAATGTTTAATTGTTCAAGCCAAAGCACCGCATTTGTGTGTATGTGTGTTTGTGTGTGTGTGTGTGTATGTGTGTGTGTGTGTGTTTGTGTGTGTGTGTGTGTGTGTGTCCGGATCCGTGTTTGTGCGTGTATGTGTGTTTGTGCGTGTGTGTTGTGTTTGTTTGTGTATGTGTGTGTGTGTGTGTATGTATCAGTGTGTGTGTGTGTGTGTGTGTGTGTTTGTACGTGTTACTGCATACATGTATGCTTGTGTGAGGCTGGTTTGAAGATACATGCATGTCTGTTGTTTTTCGCTTTGCATTTTTCTTTACATTCTGCCTGTGAGCATGTAAACTTACATCTAAAAGGGTGAAGTCTGCCGTCCCTTATCGCCTTGATACAGCTGTTTGAAAATAATATCAATACATTTTTGTGAAAGGAAATATTTAAAAAAACTATACCTGCAGTACGCCGAACACTAGAAGTGACAGCAGGCTGAGCGGGTTGGCGTCCCACAGCCTGAGTTCCGGCACGTACGTCAGAGATACGATCAGCGTGATCCACATCACGTTCAACACCAGTAGGACCAGGATCCAGGAGTTACGTAACTGTACAAGCTCTGTTCTGCAAGGGTTAAGTAACGCATAATGGATACTGGATAAGGCAAGCAGTGTAAGCAGTGGTTAGTTTTTTTTTTTTTTTGCAAAATGCAATGAATATTGCGAAATTATAATACATTTAAAACGTTGCATAATTATGAGCCCTAGATATGTTTAGTTCGCTTGACCATTTACTAGAGATACTTTAGTTAGTATTAGAGACAATATTTATTGTTTTTATTACTAAATGTCTAAATGCATACCACGTCGCTGAAGATTTGACATCGATATGCAAAATGTGACAGGCACTCAAGCAACTGGATATGATCTTAAAAGCGATGAGACGTTTCAAACAGTCTTTCATCACATACTTGACGAGAATCTGTAGTTTTTTTACCCAGAATCTGAATTGGTATGTTAATGAGTTGAATCTCATTAGTTAATTTGGTTCAGTTCAAATATCTTGATAATTAGTTTAGATTTTTACTATTAGCCTGAAAGCAGGACCGGCCCATTTTGTTGTAGCCATCATGCAGTTGATCAAACCTCACTGCATATGTTTCATAGCAAACACATAGATGAAAGCTACCATAACAATTTTGTCGGAATCCCGCTTACCTAATATCAGTATCGGTGCTGAAGAGGGCGATCTCCGGGTCCAGACACTCCTGACGTAACCTGTCCCAGAACTTAAACTCCAGTGACCTCGTGCTGTCGTGTTGCATGATGATCGTCTTCACCTTCTTTAAGATGCTTTTCACCTGGTTGATTCTTTTACCAGCTTGATATATGAGTATTTCATGGAAAAGAACATAGTCGGAGTCAAATTGTATTGGACAGCACTTGTAACATTTACAATGTAAGATGAACGCTGTATAAAATTATTGACTAGCTAAAGGTATTATTATACTGTTATATTTTTTTTATTATACTGTTATTGGGTGGGTCGACTACTCACTCTTTGCAGCCAGGGGCTGAATTGCGAGGAGCTTACAATAGGCGGGGATAGATCGCAAGGGTCTGGAGCGAGCTGCCATTCGGCGCCACTCAGGTGACCTCAATACGACAGTAATTGCCCCAGGTGCGGCCAAGGTACTGTAGGTTGTACATTAGTATACCATAAACTACATCTAGATGTAGACTCCAAAACATAACTGAAACGAACGGTTTCTAAAACAGTAATGTTTGATAGATGTAGGGCTATGTACTTGAGTTCCAAAAGTATTTTCTGTCCTTCAGCCGTACAAGACGCTGCTGAATGCCATGGCACCAGATTTCTATCATTGTTCCTCAAAATGTAATATGGTCAACAATGTTAACATAGCTAATGGGCTGAATTATGTACCTACGGTCACTACGCCAATGGCATATTGAATAGACATTTGTTAAGAAGAGAAATAGTACATACTTTCTTCCGGGCTCTTCATTTTCTTGATAGCGTTGGTGATCCTCTTGATATGAGCTGAGAAAAAAAGCAATACAAATACTAGTATTTAGTAGGGTGTTTTAATTAAAAAGAAAACATGCTGTGCAATAGATTTCTATTGTTCTATCATTACAAGCATTGGATAACTTTTTAATCTCCTTGGGTAAATGTTAATTCCCATATGGGAATAGTGTGTGGACCAAACACAAATACCCATTCTTATTGGTCACACAATTTCCCCTCGCCCACGCAGCGGCTTATCCTGTAGTAATGTTAGCTAGGCTATGATATATGATATGTTATCGTAACCCCCCAGGACATTAGCTATTAGATGTAATATTTAGAGACATACCCATCTTTGTTATCTTAAGATCTTTCAGTAGATCATTCACATCCATCGTCTTAAGGCTCGCCAGATCGTTCTTTGAGATGATACCGTACGTCTCAAAACTGTTGATGTACTCTCCCATACCGATAGAATCTAACCACTGCCGACAGTTTTCCTGTAAACAAAAGAAATATACAAGTCAAATTACAGTTAACGGACACGTAATGTAGAAACAATAGAAATACAAAGACCTAAACACACGTGGACCATGCACCAACGTTCAATGTTGATCTGTAATGTTATGCCTGTTAAGGAAGCCAAATGCCTGTTTATAAATTTTAGATTACATGATTATGATGAATTTAGTCTTATTCCAATTGGACGTACAGATGTAATTTTTATCTTTGTTATATCTTATATACCCTTCACCACATCCATCATGATCTCAATGAAAAGTGACGTTGATATTATGATGAAATGAGCATTGTCGGGAAAATGTTGCGCGTTATTTACAAATATGTTTTCTGTTCATTTTGCACACTTTTAACCCTAGAACGATACATGTATATCTAATACTAAATCTAAAAATAATAAAAAAAATTCATTAAAATGAAATATCCTTACCGGCACGGTATCATCAAGTTCAGACTCCGGCAGCTTCTTTATTTCCTTCATAAGAACGTCCTGATGGTACTTATTTGTGATACCAATAGCCTCCAGATCCTAGTGTTGAACAAGAAATAGAAAGTTTGAACAAGATTGATCATTTGAACATGCAGAAAAGTGCATAGATCACTAGAATAGATGAACCCCAACATGGACTATGTAGCGTTGCTATCTATGTTTTATATATTAAAGAATCGAAGTCAATGGACACATGTATCAGTGAACCACCAACCTTGTTCGTCATCCCAAAGATGAATGATGTGTTCTCGTAACCGTGCTCCCTGAACTTCTTCTCGTACTTTTGCTGAAACAGAGACAAAATACGGACTTAAAACAAACAGAAAATATGATAAAGCGTCCAGGGGCACATGTCGTGACAGACCAGATGAATATCGGTAGCCATGCATGTAAAGCGAAATTTGCGACGATGGAGTAGCATAACTAGTAGAGCATTGGTAGAGGTTCCTGGGTCCGATATTGTAGAAATAGGCACCTGACTTCGGTTTGGGAGGTTAAAGGTGGTGGAAGAAGATAGTTTGAAATCGCCTTCCAATGCTGTGCCCTAAACATAAACAACGCACTACCCCTACGGCCTCAAAAATGACACGGGACTACCGTTGCCTAAACCTTGAATGAAAATGGTTACACAAAGTAAATATCATCCTTACTCTTAGCTCGTCCTGCCATTGGCTCGGAAGGAAATCGTTCACGTCGTGCTGAGATTGCGTACTGGCCGATCTCATCAGAAAGCGATGCTCTCGCAATGTCCTGTGTAAATGTGACCGGTGTCCCCGGATAGAACCTTTCACTGACCCGCCCCACAGGCTGCTCTTGTTTGCAGGAGCTTGTTTCACATTACCTTCATGAGAAAACAAAACAAAAACAAATGACCATAGGTAACTCCGTAATTATGGTTTATGTTGGTTGTGTTGTAACCTGTGGTGTGTGATATGGTGTTTATATCGCATACAGAACACATCACATTGACTTATACCAAAAGCTTACTTAAAAGCTAAGTTAAACGTCACTATCACTGCCAAATGTAAACACAATCCTGTACGCATCAACAGCAAAATTAGTCTCTCAAAAGAACCACACCAAATGAAAACAGCTACAAAGCTTCACAGTGCATACCTGAGACCCACACCATCATATAAACAACACGACGTGCACAAAACACGCAAATCACGGAACATCTGCTTGACAGTATCCAATTACCGTAAGGCAATTTGAATTCACAATATGCCTCCATATCAAGACTTACCAAATCGTCGCCAAAATAGTACAGTGTATTTATCTATGGTTCAATGCATAGCTAACAGTTCGTCAATTGAAGACAGGAGACGCTAGGCGCTAGTACCGTGTACTGGGAAGCCTCAGACGTCAACCTCACGTATTGACAAAAGGTGTAATAACCCGGTGTGCTTTTCCAAATTCATTTCATTTCGCCATTGAGTGTCCTCTGTATGATATGTTACGCAATAAGTTATTCACATTCTTATGTCTAAATACTACAGATTTCAAGATACTCGATACCAGAAGTAGATTTGACCATATCGTTAGATCATATTTATCTTTATCTGTTTTCTCTACTGAATAGTAAAGAATAAAACGCAGGCATAAATAACATTGGAATGTATGTCAAAATGTCATACCAGAAAGACTGTGAAGTTTCCTACCTAGAAAAGATTGGGTCTCGCTCTGCTGGTATTCTGATTCACTCTCCTCATCTTCGGTCTGTAAATCATCGATGTCATCGATGGAAATTTCCTCCAGTTCAGGCTGCTTACTGTCTTCCCGCCGGCAACAACTATTTTTTTGCAAAGCTCAATGTTTTAATCATTGAAAGTCATTATCACTGTACACTTTCCATTGTCCCCAAAAGCAATATTCAAAGAAAATGAAATGAATTCATTTTACGTAACAACACTGACCTGCATATAGTTCGGCATAAGTTTGACATCACTTCCATGATACTTTTGCCTCCAGCGGCCATACCTGGTACTTTTATTTCTCGCGTACCTAGAAAATAAAACAAAACAATAAGGGTTACAAAAGGCACTTTTGAAAAACAGTCCGGATGATACAAGGAAGATGCAGTGGACGTAGCTAGCAAAATCAGTTGCCGAGTATAGGCATGTTCGTTGTACTACAACCACTCATTTGCACAACCAGTCAAATAAGGATGTCTTTATCGAGTTCATGATTTCATACAGATAAACTGATATCTTTGCCATCCAGTTTAAACGTGCTATGTTATATCAAGTACGACAAGTAACATTTGCTGTTTGTTGATGTCGAAATTCACATCATTCGTGCACGAATATTGCATGGGAGGGCATCAATGAAAGTTTGACATACACACATGTAATAAGATGCACAAAACTACACTAAGTGAGACATGAACTGGACGTATTTTATAAACAGTTCCTTCAATTTTTCTATGATGTGTCCTTACCCCAGGATCTGTCGGTCATGTTACAGACGCTGTAGATGGTCATCAGGATGTAGCCAGACGGCAGACTCAGCAGGTACACGAAGCCGTACAGCAGTTTGAGGAACTCTGACGGATGCAGCAGGGCCGTGAGCAGGTACAGCGCCGCCAGGCTGAGGAAGTAGATCACGCTCACCGGGAGAGGCAGCTGTTCAAGGATCGTCGTTGGTGGTGTACTTGTTATTGGAACTGGGAAAGCAACAAGCAAAGTATATATATTTTGTTACTCTACCTGTAGATGACAAGCAACTGCACGCTCTTAAGCTTTTATCATAATTGATGACCATGCACGTGGGTCTAACATGAAGAGCTGTCTACCATCATGAGCTTTAAATTTCTAGCATCAGCAGGTGTCTGTCCTCAACAGTTGCGTAGTATTAAATAAATCTTGGTAAACACAAAGGGATACAAGAGTCAACTTAGGTCAAAAACAGTTACTCAAGCAACTTGATATGATTTTGGAAACGGTCAGATGTTTCAGATAGCATCAACTATCTTTTGTCATTCACAACTATCCAGCTGCTTAAGTACTGCCCTTTGACGTATATTTGATGTCTTACCTTCATCGACGTATCAAGAGTCACATAGTTCTATGTAAAATTCTCATTTACTGCTCTGAGACTGGAAGCACAAAAGTTGCTGTATTTCATTTGGCGCAATGGGAGTAAACCTCTTCGTTCCCACTAAGCTCACATTCAGACAAGAAGAAGGGATAATGTTCAATAGATGAGTAGAACAAAATATTTTAATTAGCAACCTACCGTTTTCATCTTTCAGCTTGACAAACTCTCTGAAGATGAGTTTACAGTCCCGTTCCTTTGCAGGATTTCCATTCTGTCCAGCGAATGCACTACAGAGCGTCTGTTCGTCAAAGAGAGACAACTGGAAGCCACTTGGAAGGATAACGAGATTGAGAAAAGTTTTAATATTAATTGATTGATAGACCTAAATCTTTTAGCCTACAGTTTGCAACGTTGGCAGTCAAAGGAGACCTGGTACAGGAGATTGAATGATTTTATCTGGGACTGCACAAAGCTGCTGATGACAGAATGCAAGCAGAAAATACCAGGGACAGAAATACATAGACAAGGCTGATACTAGAGACAACCCCCCCCCCTCCTCCAACACACACACACACACACAGTTGTGGGGAATGGATAAAATAAGATAAGATACGGCAATTGTGTTAATTCTCTTAATCTAAACATACATGAAGAAAAATGAAAAAAAAAAAATTCCGCAAAAGGAGCTCGCCGTCCCACTAATAAAATGGAACTTCTGTTTCTCCTGTTAAAATATATTTAATGATGAATGTAAGATGGATTGATAAAGTTTAATTTACCTGTATTGTGTAATGTGACCGGAAACGTTGTCGAACTGGTCGTCTGGTCCAAAGCATTCCATCAACCATGTAGAAACGTTGTACTGCGACCAGTTGAGCGGCCCATCGCACGTTAACGTTTTACAGTCACCGCAGCCAGTAGTAAGACAGTCAAGGCAACCTGAGGGGAAAAGCAGTGAACATGCAAACTTATTTTTCTGTTCAAATAAAAGATGTATTTCTGCTAAAATGAACCGTGCAGATTTTATGTCAAAAGCTATGACTGTTTAGTCTCAAGTATTCGAAGGATTGCCTGAATACATGGCAGACAGAGAGAGAGGGGGGGGAGGGAGGGAGACAGAGAGAGAGGGGGGAGGGAGAGAGAGAGAGAGAGAGAGAGAGAGAGAGAGAGAGAGAGAGAGAGAGAGAGAGAATTTTTATTTCATTTTACAGCCAGCCGAAAATTTATGCTTGTTTACATTGTGTATATTATTACTAACAAGAATATTATAGCAGTAACAATACAATTGATGATTGCCTTTCAGCATCAAGCTGTTTTGTTATTGTTATTTTGCGGGGTCATAAATATATCTATATGCACATTATTATAGATCTTACTTTTCTCGGCGTCTGTGATATGGTTGGCGCTCTCCTGTGTTAGCCTGTCGTTGAGTCTCTGGAAGGCAACGACCATTTCCCGCGCCTGTCCTATCAGTACCATCACCATCACTACCATAAACACCAACGTCAGCACCTTCGCCCACTGCAAGAGAATGAGGAAGGTGTCACAAAACATTTCTTAAAAGTTACATATATAAGAATAAATGGATTTTATGGAGTCATGATCATAGTGAACATTGAGCATAAATACATTCCGACTTACTTTCTACTACCATAATTGTAAGCACCTTTGAACAATGAAATAGATGGGAAGATGTAATAAAACCTTATTGAAAGTTAACAGATAATACTAGGTGTTTTACTATTGTAGCGGTCAGTTGTGGCGAATATGATGATCATCTAACATGCAAAACAGCTCTGCATTATATTTGGCATCTTCGCCCACTGAAAAATGGCTGTAAAGATGTTTAAAAAGCCTTTGACATCCGGGTACATTACATCACACATAGTGAAACAAACTCATATGAATAGCTTCTCTTACTATTAGTAATGTGTGGATTTAGAATGTTAGTGTTACGTTAGAATTTTCAGTTGTAGATACCTTGAGCTGTGTGGATTGCTTTGTGTACAGACACAGAGCGCCGTACCCGAGGAAGATCAATGAGAACACAACTACTGTCGGTACGATGCCTCCTCCAACACTGCCTACCACGAGCTCCAGGCCGGCTGACATGATGAAGACAATCACCAATCATTAGAATAGGATCCATTACTGATTATGTGAAAATGATTGTAAGTGTCCTCCTTACTTCCGGGAAAGTAATCCTGCAAAATCCTGGCCCGCAGATCTCAAATACATATTTAATGAGTTTAATGTGTTGCTTTTTGTACGAGAATCGATTTAAAAGTATTTATTTTACTGAAGCTAAAAGTAAAATTTTGTTAACTATGATAACTGATTATCGTCTATCAATAAGCAGTTCCCTTCTTTCGCATTTCTTTTATTCGTTTAGTTTTTCCAATGAGTAACAACGACCACCAAGACCTTGTTGAATATATGTAGTATAACATCTAACTAAACTAGTATAAAAACCTACAACATCAATGCTTCTTGAACTACGCTGCAATATCCAACACAAAAATTCCGCAACTTATGATCCACTGCACAATGCGTCACGTGCAGACTGCAAAACGTGACGTCACGGCAGCAGCGGATTGTTCCCTTCTTGAAAAAGACCGGTGCTCTTCAATTGAAAATTCGGGTGAGTTAATTTTTTTTTTGGCTGGATACTACAGATAAACTCGTTCAAGAATGATTTCTACCAAAAACACAGATGAACTTTCAAGTTAATATCAATGCTTCCTTACCAGCCATGATCAGGATAACAGTCGATGGACCAATCATAGATGAGAACAGCAGGAAACCCTGATACATGATGAAGAACTTTGAAACGTAGTCGCTCTTGATCTGCCCCCCTCCCCACTTCCTGATGAGTTCCAGTTGGTTAGCGATGGTTGACGGGATCCACCGTCTCCTCTGGTTGAAGAACTCGTCAAACTCCTCCGGACAGTAGGTACTGTCCTCGGACACAGCCGTGTACTCCAGTCGCCATCCCTTCTCTACCTGTAGATTAAAATGACCGTCGTCCATAACATCATGCTCTCTAGGTTTATAGTGCTTTGCCAGAAGTAAACTCCTACATCTAAGTTGCGGATTATATTATAACTAACATCACTAAGTCAGAAACATCATAATTGAGACCAGCTTAACTACTCACTTAGAGTAAGGACTAGATTGCCCAATACAGTGGAGTCCAGTTAATTGCACACCGGATAACTGCACACTTCTATTATCCAAAAGTTCCGTATACGTGGTGCGGTCCAGCTGAATAACTTCGCCTTGTTGCGCCATCCGGATAATTGCACAGAATGTACTGACAAATGGGGAATTACAATTAAACGGCTTCTACTGTTAGTAGGAGAAGCAGAAGAGGTCTATACTTTTTTTTATATAAATGTACTTCACATACGGGCAACATGGATAGAATGTGGAAGGCAATGAGTACCGAGCTTAATTTATGGTGATATTAATTCTTTATACTATAGAAAAATAACACAAATGTCAGTATGCATATGTGTCAGCAAAACTGACCAAAGACATACAATAACTACACCATGGTAAGTGCTGATAAGAAAACTAATAAAAGGCCCATATGAGGACTTGCCATGAGTGTACATAGCCAGCGATCCTCTCCCATATCCTTGGTGAGAAACTCCTCCCCCTTGCTGACAGTAGAGGCGTACGTGGCGAGGGTGTCCCTGACAGCCTTACACCTGTACACACTGAAGCAGCCCGGACAGCACAGTACCGTGCCCAGGATACTGTTGGCAACCTGAGGAGTGCAAAGATATTTATACATTAAAATCAGCAAAGCTGGGGATTTTTCGCTTGCCACATAAGCACCACATACATTGGCAACATATCGAGGCAAGATGCTGCACTAAAGTCAGAAACTCTGAGGAAGACATCTGGTAGAGATCAAAACGTAAGAGGGTGAGACTTTAGTACTGCCTGGTTTTGAAAAAGAAAACTCCAATATCCGATATTACTATCAACCTGATGAAATTATGAAATTATCTTCGGAGTCATAGCTGATTCTGTCTGTTTGTGAGATCGTTATCATTACATTATTCCTTTTTTTTAGATCCGCAATCGAAGAACGTTGGCTTTGATTTAAGTATTAACCTTTTAGAACTTTATAAAGTTCGGTGATGTAAGCTTAACCTGTAAGTATGCAACTTTGGGTGCAAGTATATCGATTCTATAGTAAGAGTCAGACAGCACATATCATTTATCAAGTAGCATGTACATTGAAAATTCTGACAGTTGACTCTTAACCCTATCTAGACCGGGGGGGGGGGGGGGTTAAAAGTGCCTGCGCCAACTTTGACGTCCGATAACAGCCGAACGACGTATGCTACGACTACGAAACTTGGTGACTTTTCCTAAAATATTGTTGGCAACACTTTTGCGAAAAAAAAATTTAGTTTGGAATTTTTCCTGTTGCCATGGCAACGGTTTCTGACAAGCATTTTTTACCAAATTTACTAATTTCAGTTTGAATTATGGGATTTCAAGGTTTTATTGCTAGACCAAACTTTTTTATCTATATCATTAACATCCTGTGTAATTTCAAGTTATATTTCTAATTAAATATTCATAAATAAAATAAATGAAATAAATTAATGTTAATTTGATGACGTCATGTATAGCTGAAATTTGATATTTAGACGATTTTAGCCCAAAATATGACATTATGACGTCATACTTACGTCATATACGTCATAACGATACAAAAATTACATAACATATACAACTTTACTAGTACATCATTCCCTCCAAATTTGGTGATCGTAACCCAAGCCGTTTTGAAATTACGAAGGGGGGTCAAAAGAGCCCCCCCCCCCCGTCCCAGGTATACCAAAAAAGCCCGGTCTAGATAGGGTTAATTAAAGATTGATACAATTTATATGCTGAAGTAAAGGTTTGCGTTTTCCTAACCTTTTGGAACCAGTGTCCGACCGCGTAGTCAAAGATCTGATACCAGACCAAGGGTCCTGAACCCAGCGGGTGCGTCCGGGCGCACACGGCCCCGACGTTAGGGTCCGTACTCATGATCTCCATCAGCGCCTTGGCGGACTGCGGGGAGAACTTGATGTCCGCGTCTGTGGCCAGGATGTAGCTGTCCCGGTCCAAGTCTAAAAAAAAGGAAAAGGAAATTTCCGTTAGTCTAGAGATTAGCTCATGTGCGCAAAATGGCAGTAACTCAAGAAACTGGATATGATTTCGGAAACGGTCAGACGTTTTACATAGCATCCATTATCGTCAGTGGCAGTGGCACTTGTGTGGTAACATTGATTTGGCTGTCTGTACATTTATTTTTGTAACTATGAAAGATTATTTGTGTTGTTCTCTAACGTCTCTGTCTGATGGCAAATTTGATGCCACAGATGAGAATGCTGAATTTTTGCAACAATATACTATATTAGGTATTTTTTCATGAGTCAAAAGAGGAGTGAAGTGTTTGCATATCCAGCATCACCGCTTGCCGTTCTAAATATCTTTGAAACGAATACTTAAACCAAGATCTGGAAGTCTTATATATACTCGTACTTAGCAAAGCCATGTAGATATATTTTTCTTCATTCTTTTAGTTTAAGCAAAAAAATAATGTATAATCAAGAGAAAAACTGGGCATATACGCAATGTAGTTGTGTACCCACCCGTTGCACAATACCCGAGCAGTTCTACCCTCATGCTGATCCTATCGTTCCAGCTCACAGGGTTGAAGCTGATGTAAGCTGCTCTGATCCGTGTGTCTAGGATGTGCTGTACGGGGGTGTCGCTGTCAACGTTGCCTTCCAATACCTGAAACAGTAAAAAAAAATGGATAATTTCCACATTTTGCAGTTAAATTGCTGTAACGTTATGTAAGTTCACGTTAACCTTCTAAGTTGAATTCTGAACTTACGACTGAACTTCTCAGTTTTTTATGTTGACTTACTGAACATTGTTGTCTATTGTAAATTACCTGTCTTAAAGAGAAAAAGGCGATGCTAACGTCACTGTCACAACAGCACGTTACGTGTTCACCTATACAGCCGCATGGTCTTTTTAGCGAATGCCCACAAACGCCCACTCTAGAGAAGTCCGCGCTGCACGAATCTCATTTTTTTTTGCTTGGAATATGTCCACGTTGTGCTCCCATGTATTAATCCTGAGTTTCAAGTCAATCCATTGACCCGAAGTGACATAAATCAAAGTTTTCGATTCTCGATGGTCTTTTTAGCGAACGCCCAGCAAAATGTCTTTTTAGCGAATGCCCACTATATCCACAAAAATATCGGCCGTCGCGCAACGACACCTAAACCTACCGCCACAAACATGTTCAAGATGGTGTCCCATTGATGTGTACGGAGTTTCCGTGCTTTACAAGCATTTTAAGTCCCTATTTTTGGTCAAAATGTACGGCGACGATACTACCATACTTTAACTATAGCAATTCAAAATGGCGGGCACTAGTCATGTGACCTCCTTGCGGGACTGTTCTATAAGTATCGCGGGAGGGACTGTTGTAGCATAGCTTCTCATACAATCATTTTAGAGTGAATTCTGAACAAGATTTTCATTTCATGGTGCTATCATCTGACTAATATTTACAATGTGGTCATTTTTTCTGTGCTATTATTACCCAGGTTTGAGGAACTTAGTGCAAATTTGGATATTGATTCACCTCAGTGCCCAATTAATGTACAAAAGGCTCAGACACATTAGTGTTATAAACCTGAATAGGGGCAGGTAACCAATACTAGAAAAACATAGAAAAACAGAAAAAAACAGAAAAACATTATTATTAACAATACTATTAACATTATAGTGATAACTCTTTACCAAACTGGACTTTTCTTATCTTTATTTATCACAGAAACATTGTTACAATGAGGATTTGATTAGATGAGTATCTGTTACAGTGTGTACAAACTTATTTCAAATACAAAAATGTATTTCGTTTCACTTCCTAAATAGTTGTAAAGTATTGGAAGAAGTTGACATATAAACAATATTAATTGCATTATTTATGTGCAGTAAAATGTGACCACATGCTATCAATAGCCTAATAAAATGTTGAAACATGGCACAAGCGGGCTCCCCTTCTGAGTACAGAAAGGAAATGTTTTATAACATTTAGTTATGACGTAGAAAGGTGTGTTTCCTTTCATAGCACACCTTACTCATCTGTACGGTGTCTTACCTGGTCTGCTATAAAAGGAAACACACCTTACTTACCTGTACGGTGTCTTACCTGGCCTGTTATAAAATGAAACACACCTTACTTACCTGTATTGTTGTCATTTATTAAGAAGAGAAAAAAACAATTTGTTTGTAAATGTTAATAAAGGTACATTTTACAATTGAAATTTTCTACATCATAACTAAATGTTATAAAACATTTCCTTTCTGTACTCAGAAGGGGAGCCCGCTTGTGCCATGTTTCAACATTTTATTAGGCTATTGATAGCATGTGGTCACATTTTACTGCATATAAATAATGCAATTAATATTGTTTATATGTCAACTTCTTCCAATACTTTAAAAATATTTAGGAAGTGAAACGAAATACATTTTTGTATTTGAAATAAGTTTGTACACACTGTAACAGATACTCATCTAATCAAATCCTCATTGTAACAATGTTTCTGTGATAAATAAAGATAAGAAAAGTCCAGTTTGGTGAAGAGTTATCACTATAATGTTAATAGTATTGTTAATAATAATGTTTTTCTGTTTTTCTGTTTTTCTATGTTTTTCTAGTATTGGTTATCTGCCCCTATTCAGGTTTATAACACTAATGCGTCTGAGCCTTTTGTACATTAATTGGGCACTGAGGTGAATCAATATCCAAATTTGCACTAAGTTCCTCAAACCTGGGTAATAATAGCACAGAAAAAATGACCACATTGTAAATAATAGTCAGATGATAGCACCATGAAATGAAAATCTTGTTCAGAATTCACTCTAAAATGATTGTATGAGAAGCTATGCTACAACAGTCCCTCCCGCGATACTTATAGAACAGTCCCGCAAGGAGGTCACATGACTAGTGCCCGCCATTTTGAATTGCTATAGTTAAAGTATGGTAGTATCGTCGCCGTACATTTTGACCAAAAATAGGGACTTAAAATGCTTGTAAAGCACGGAAACTCCGTACACATCAATGGGACACCATCTTGAACATGTTTGTGGCGGTAGGTTTAGGTGTCGTTGCGCGACGGCCGATATTTTTGTGGATATAGTGGGCATTCGCTAAAAAGACATTTTGCTGGGCGTTCGCTAAAAAGACCATCGAGAATCGAAAACTTTGATTTATGTCACTTCGGGTCAATGGATTGACTTGAAACTCAGGATTAATACATGGGAGCACAACGTGGACATATTCCAAGCAAAAAAAATGAGATTCGTGCAGCGCGGACTTCTCTAGAGTGGGCGTTTGTGGGCATTCGCTAAAAAGACCCTCCCATAAGCGTTGTTATTTGGTAAATCAGGTGGATTGACCTTTACTGACCTCCACCTACCCCATACCTCCCACCCCCCAACACACACACACACACTTTAGCAGGAAACACAGCCTCAATTAAAGCCTAACTTTTGCCTATGGGGACTATCTTTCACAGTTGGTTTCTCTTACGTTTCGGGGCTTTTTAAAACCATGAAATGCAAGTACAAAAGCAGCTGTAATATTTCGGTAACCAAATTCAATCGCAACCCGAAGGAAGTGTAATCGTAGCCTCCTTCACCGGCCTATCTGGGAACCTTGGCAATTTTTTGGTCGATTCGCGATTTTTAACCGGGAATATGCCGGGAAAGGAATATACACCGGAAAGCTTGTACGGGCTAGGCGAAATCGACTGGGAAGCCGATTTCGCCTAGCCCGTACAAGCTTTCCGGTCGAAATTCCTTTCCCGGCATATATTCCTTTCCTGGCATATTCCCAGTTAAAAATCTCGAATCGACCAAATAATTGCCAAGGTTCCCAGAGAGGCCGGTGAAGGAGGCTAGTGTAATCGCAGGCCACGGGGTGAAATCCCTGATAATAATAATAATAACAACACTATGGGGTCATTTGTTTCAAATGGAAGCATTTAATAATAAAATAGGATGCTGATGCTACACAAGCATACACTAGCTTATACATAATAGAGATTATGCCTTAAGGTTAAGAATATAAACTCTTACAACATATTTGTTCTTAAGTACTTTAACTTACTGTAAGTCATAAAGAATATACCTACCACGGGTCTGCCCTCACTATCCTTGTAATATTCCCATGACTTCCCGTCTTGGCTGTATGACAGGTTATACTCAGTCACCCACTCCTCACAGCCGTGTTTCCCCTGAGTTACAACTCCTGTTACAACCATGTCTTCTCCTAGGTAGATCTGCAATCGCTGGGAGAAAGGGAGGAATTTTTGTCAATCATCGAGTAAAAAGTCTAGTATTCCATTGTACATTTTACAGATGCATTCGAAAAATGGTCAAAATTTAAGACAACTCCCGTCACAACCATGTTTTCTCCTAGATAGATCTGCAACCGCTGGGAAAAAGGGAAGAATTCTTATTATCGAGTAAAATGTCTAGTATTCTATTGTACATTTTACAAATGCATTCGAAAATTAAGGGGTCAGTGTTAAGAGCATAACTCTAGATTTGACCTGTTAACATTCTGGTTTTCAGCCCCATGTGCCACCTCCGGCCCCCACATGCCACTGCAGTTCTGAACAAAGTCGCTAAAGCAAAGTGCCGTTCAAAAATTGTCTATACCTGGTGTATATCAGAGTCTCCCGCCGTCCAGCCGCATGTCCGACTGCCGGTCCCCACGGCGTTCAGCCGGGCCTGGTGCGGGCCGTGCGACGCGGCGTCACCGTACGTGGACGTGGCGAGGATATCTGTATCCGCGATAACTCTGGACGCCATTCCCAGCGGATGGAAGTATGCTAAAAGGAAAAAAAAATACAATTGACTCTGGTATTAACTGTTGTAAAGCTTTTGAAGTATGGTTTCAAGGAATGAAAAGAAGAAATGGTGATGCAATATTGGTATATAGCAAGCATTTTGCTTACCTGCGTAGTCAAGGATGTAAGACATGTACATCACTTGGCTCCATCTCTTCTTGTTCTTCACCTATACATCCCCAAAGAGGCAATCGAATAGCATGTAAAGCAATTAATACAACAGGTCTGTACTTGAGTTGATATTTAAATCTGTCCATGATAAGGTTGAGTCATCTCAAGTCGGTACAATGGCCGAGTGAGTGGGGTGTTCACCTTGCATTCGGTAGGTCATGCGTTTGATGCACTGTCGAGTCATGATAAAGACTTAAAATGGTATATGCTGCTTTCTCTACTTAGCACTCAGCATTTGGAACAGAGTGTAAATGTTGAAGACACAGACCACAACCAATGGAATAGCCCCATGCTGTTGTGGCTTGCAAATATGTGGCCTAAGGGCTACAGAAATAGAGATGGTTGCCACCCATTGCCACACATGCAAATATATGCGATTAACATAAAAAACTTACCAAAACGTTGTCTTTGAGGTGAACCGTGAACTTCAACCCACTAGCAGTGTCTCCGGTGCCGTAATGCAGGTTCCACTGGAGCTGCAGTCCGTACGGAGTCTTATACCGGGTACACTGCTTTAAGATGTCTTCTGGGTCTACTGCACAAGAACACATGGATGTCAATGTGCCAATTAACCAGAAAGACGCTCAGATTGAAGACTATATCTTATTGCATATTGTTAGTTTGGCAAGATAAGTTTACGTACAAGTATCGTTTAAGAAAGTGAAATATTCTGTGTCCAACAACTTTTACCATAATTTCACCAAAATTACAGGTTTGCGATAGCAAAAAACTGTATTGTTTTGATGGCGTTCTTGGGCTTCGCCATTTTGTTCCAAGGGAGTGGTGCATGATGGGAAGTTATGAAGCGAGCTATTTTTGACGTGTTATTGATGCTATGGAATGTTGTGAGCTTGCTGTTACTACTCTCCAAGCAGAGGTTCGGTTTGGCTATTTTTGACGTGTTTTTAGTCATTTTTTAAGTTTTGTCGGGCATCCATTTTGTACCATTTTCTTTATGTCTCGCGCATCCGTAAAAACAGCTCAACTTGGAGAGTACTATTTAGAACTCTATGCCTAGATTTATCTCGGTTAAATTATTGTACAGTATATCCCACCGTTCTCATCCTGAAGCGTCCTCTCCATGACGCTAAAGAGCTGTAGCGCCCACTGTGACGGCTGCCCCTGGCGGCACCCGCCGTCGAAGAAGATGTGGGACTCGAAGGTCCGCTCTCCCACCTGGCTCTCCGCTAGGGCACGTAACGACGTCAGGAGCTGGTCCATCTCACGCTCAGACTAAATACAACAAGGGATGAAGAGACAAACGTAAAATTATAAAGGACATGTCAATTTCCAAAGACAGAGTCTGCTCATCATCAAAAATCGTCAGCATCATTAAAACGTTGGGTTCTGAAATTCTGGATTTGCTGTAACTTCGGGCGGATTTTAAATGGTCTTATTATGCAGAAGTGAGCAACAGTGCTGGATAAAATCGTGAAGAACCCAGGTTAATACACAGTGGTTTTGTTTCATGAAAAATTGCTATTTCTTCAACAATATATACTCTCTTTCATACATAACGTTGCATTTATAGAGAGGTTTGGTTGATTATATTTTACAGCCAAAATTACAAAATATCAGCCAACGTTTTTGAAACTTCCCATCTTGTTTTCTCAATGCATATAGGATTCCAAGCATCAAGACTGTCAAATTTTCTTACTAGAATTTAACGTCCGAAAGATGCACAAAGGTTTACTGAAAAACATCAAACATCTTTCCTCACCTCGTGATACATAGTAGTGCAGATGTAGACGTGCGTGTTCTGTTTGGTCTTCTTCCGTGTAGTGAAGTCCTCGCCCTTCGTGTTCCTGTTCTTACGGCTCAACAGCATCCACTGGGCCGGGAACACACTGTTGTAGCCTGGCAGCCAGAACAGCTAGGGAGGTTTGGGATGAAACAAAGTGAGGCAAGTCTTAATATTAATCCGATATGACTGAATCGCTGGAACAGAAATACGATGCTCTATTCAGGCAGCCAGAACAACTGGGGAGGTTAATGTTTGGGATCAAACAAAGGAAGGCAATTCTTCATTTAATAATGGACTGATATGACTTGATCACTGGGCCGGGAATACACAGTTGAACCCGGGAAGTCAGAAGAGCTGAGGAAGTTTGAGATTTAACAAGGTGATGTAAGTCTTTATTTATTAAGAGTCTGATATAGATCAATAACAGTTTAATGACTGAAACATTGGGCCGGGAAGATAATGCTGTAATCGGGCAGCCAGTATATAGCTAAGGAAGATTGGACTTATGTATAATTTGAATATTGCGATAAATATTGTATGACTTAAACGACAACAACATACACAAAACATAAGTTATTTCGTCCTCTATCTCTGAAATTCGTTGAGCAATCTGTCGAACCTTTGGTAGCTCCTAAAAAGATGCTGATAGTTTTTCGTCACGCTGAGAGCGCGCTGGGGTCGCCTGAGAGATTCCACTAGAGCAGATTTTCTGGCGATGCTCTGGCCAATTTTCCATCGCAGTGAGAGCGTGGTGAGAGCGCCGTCAAGTGGAGAGGGTGCATAAACAAAGCTGCTAAGAAGCCAGACTCTGCCATCTAAGTTCACGGCAGCCCTTAGATTATTGCACAAGTACAGAAATACATAAATTTACATTTCTTTAACAATTTTACCTGTGCTTCCCGTTCCATGACGATAGTTGGGCTCCTCATAACGAACCACGTGGTGGTGAAGAACTGGACCAGCAGCAAGCCCAGACCGACTCCGACGTCCCACGCGAAGTCCTCACTCATAAACATCAGACAGGTATCGGGATGGACGAAACTCATGTTGGAACATATTGGTTTAACGAATATGATTCCTGAAAATACATTTTGATATATGGCTTATTATAAATCACCCCACACACTGCCATATTATCTTCCCCATGTATAACATCGGCTATTGCATTTGGATGGATGGATAGGTGAATGGATGGATGGATGGATGGATGGATGGATGGATGGATGGATGGATTGATGGATGGATGGATGGATGGGTGGGTGGATGGATGGATGGATGGATGGATGGATGGATGGATGGATGGATGGATGGATGGATGGATGGATGGATGGATGGATGGATGGATGGATGGATGGATGGATGGATAGATGGATGGATGGATGGATGGGTGGATGGATGGATGGATGGATAGATAGATGAATGGGTGGTTAAAGGATGTATTGATGGGCATTAAATGAATAGATAGGTGGTTGATAGATGGATGAATGGATGGAGGGATAGATAGATGAAAATATAAAACTGTTTCGGGAGCAATAACCTAATTCTAAATCATATTCAATGATATCCAGTCCCCTAGGTACTATAGTCATTTTGTACTTAATAATTAGAAATAGTTGTTTTGGGGCAGATGAACCCACTTATTTTGTAAAACAGAGTCTTTCAAGTACTAAGATCTGTTTAGTTCACAGACTTAAAGCCACAAAAAGCAACGGTATCACGTACCTGTCACCACAGTGCTTAGAAAAGCCGGCAGCGCGAATCCGAAGAAGCCCATGCGTATAGCACAGGCGGTCCATGCCAGGATGTACCCCGTGAAGCTGGCGGTCACGTTCACGATAAAACTGACCATAGCCGGGTGGTCAATCGTGAACCGTGCGTAGAGCTCTGCCTTGGTCCAAACCCAGGGAGAACAAATATCCGTCAGTCCAACATACCTCAAAAGGTCAGGGATCAAAAGGGCAGACACAAGTTTCACTAGATTATTCAAGATCCCTGCCTTCCATCTTGAGTTAGCATGGTCCGGTTTTGACGATTTGGACATGCGAAGGCATTCGGTCTGAAACTCTTGAAGCTTTGGAGCCCAGGCAGTGGATAGAAGCAGTAGCGAAACGACAGTTTCTACCACGTATTTCTGCTTTCTAAAGTAACACCAAACACCGACAAGTCCTCCACAAGCCAGAACCCAGAATATGCATGTAACAAGACGAGAAATACGTCGGCAGTGTCGTTTCTTTTTCTGTTTCCATAGGACGGCTATTTGTTTAGCTGTTTGGCTGAGAATTGGCACGAAGAGGATCCCGTTCGAGAGGACGACGCTGAGGGCGGAGGTAACGGACGGCATGACCCGCAGGGTGAGGAGGCACAGTCCGGTCACCTCACAGATGCTGAGAACTGCGCCCTGAGGAACGGAAATTCATTTCAATAACTCGTATATTATATGCATGGCAGCATGATAAATATGGAATTCTATGTTTTGTAAACAAAACTCCTACTGAATCCTAAGGAAGTAAGGAAGGAAGGAAGGAGGGAAGGAGGGAGGGAAGGAGGGAAGGAGGGAAGGATGGAAAAAGGAAGGAAGGAAGGAAGGAAGGAAGGAAGGAAGGAAGGAAGGAAGGAAGGAAGGAAGGAAGGAAGGAAGGAAGGAAGGAAGGAAGGGAAGGAAGGAAGGAAGGAAGGACGGAAGGAAGGAAAAAGGAAGGAAGGAAGGAAGGAAAGAAGGAAGGAAAGAAGGAAGGAAGGGAGGGAGGAAGGAAGGAAAGAAAAAGAAAAAGAAGGAAGAAAGAAACAAGGAAAGTGCAAGGAAAGGAAAGAAAGTAAAGAGTTAATAAGGAGGGAGAGAGGGACGTAGTAAGCGATGAAGGGAAGTATGCACGGCGAGAGGAACAATGAAAGGAAGGAAAGAAGGAAGGAAATGACAAAGAAAAGAAAAAGATAGGAGGAAGAAAAAAGGACAAAGAAAGGGAGAAAGGAAGAAAGAAAGGGAAAAAGAAAGAAATGAAGAAAAAAGGGACAGATGGAAGAAAGGCAGGGCGGAAGAAGACAGGGAAGGAAGAAAAAGAAGAAAGGAACGAATGATACTCGAATCAATGTAATCGACAGCATTTTAGCATTTGATTTTATGAATTTACACATCAACATTAATTTGTAAGTTGACCTTATGTTGTTTCCCTTGCACCACTGTCACTGAAGTCAGAGTGCACACAGAGCAGGAAGTTTGCTTTTTGGGTCTTTGTCAAAAGCAATCAATGCGTCGTTTTCACAAAAATGTGTTGACAAGTCAAAGTCAATTTTCGGCTTTGTTTTCAGGCCGTGTTTTTGTCGTGGGAACTTTTCGTTCTCATGGCCTTTTCTTCTGTACTCCTAACAGTGCACTTGAACCCACAACATGGCTGTTTGTTTTCTCTCGCACCAGCGCTAGCGATATATGAAAGCAAAACACGGAAATTTTTAACGGCAGTGTCATCACCGAAACCATCTCAACATGCCGCTACGCCAGACAAAACTTTGGTATCAATTACGGAGTTGAATCATTTGTTTATTGAATTTTTGAACAGCTGTATGTACAACTGAAGGGTGGAATTGCACTCTTCCGTTGTTTTCAAAGGGCCTAGTCTATTAGTCTACCAAAACACAACGTCAACGTTCTTCTTTGACTTTAGTATTTACTTTGGCATACTACGACATTTCATCCTTTAAGGGCCTATCTCACTGAGCGGAGGCACTCTGGAGGTACTGCGGGGGTACACTGGGGTTTCTTCGATTTTCTCTTGCACTAACACTGACTTGAGGCACTGTTGAGTTTCAAGTCCAGATGAAGATGTTATTGGAAATCGCAGCGTTGTCAATCGACTAAAACAAGGTGTGAGAGAGAATTTAGCATAGCATTGTCAACGTTAAACCCACTTTGTTGTCGACAAAATATTTTCAAACGTTGATGAGAACGTTATGCTAAAAATAGACAGCGGATGACAGCACCTCCCGACCCTAGCTTTGAGCGCAAAAGTTTAATTACCATTCCTCAGCGTTATTTACATACCTTGACCGCAGTTTTCGATACGACACGTAATGTATTTATCTATTACTTCCAAAAGCTAATTGCAAAGGGTCACGTACTTGTTACTACACATAGAATACTGTAAAAAAAAGGTTTTAATAATGTGCACGCTAAAGCCTATATATAGTAATATATCATGTATGTTATGTTTCTAACGAGAACACGGAAGGGTGGATTTGTTGGAGGTAGTTTGCTAGTAGATACCTTCAGGTTTTATGAATGAGTGGGGTTTAGTAGACGTGTGTTTTCCTTGATACCATTTAAACTTATATTTTTTCAAGCAGTCTTCGATTCAGTGTAATTCTTTCTGTATCTGTATCCGTATCTATATAGCCGGTATAACCGCCCTTTTGCGTAACACACCAGCTTCACAGACACGCGGCGCGGCAGCAGCTTGTTATATTACACCGAAGGACCGGCCACGCCTTACTTTCGCATATATCTTACATACGCATCTATCTGTAAGCGTTCTTTGAAACTATCAAAAGAACATACCCCTTCTAGACAAAAGAAATTAAACCAATTTAGTAATCTTTAGTAAATATTTCACATAGATCGAACTTTGGTATTTTTGTTTTTTGTACGCCTTGTCAAAGCCAATCCTCCAGCAGATCCCTTTATTAACGCCCGATACCCAAAAGCTTAGATGTTGACAGCTATTTTGTAAAATACTTGTAAAGAGGGCATGGGGGGGGGGTGGTTGGTAACGCTTAACTGTGAATACGGAAAACCCTGGTAACGCAAATTGCAAGAGGGGTAGCAAAGCATAGCGGTAAATTGCGGCGGGTTGTGCCCTTAGCTTTAGAGAGATACCGAAGTGACCCACAATTTAAAATGTATGATTAGATTTGCCACCTCGAACAATTTTCTTTATCTTTTATCAAACAAAATCAACACAATGCATTTCTGGCCCTAGAATCGTGACAGCCACTCCATCGGCCCTGGAATATTATATGCGTTACGTACACATTACAATTCAGTTAGGGCCATTGGTGCTTTGTATCTTTGTGTACAGTACGAGTATTAGGTTACAGTGAATTGTGCCTGCGTATTGTACTATACTTTGCTGTATTGTTATGTACTGTGTTGTGGGGGGTGGGGGTAAAGGGGCCACTATTTATTTGCAGCCAGTTAGATCACTACAGAAAGTCGCGCAATGTGGCGTCGACTAACGGCTAACACCGAGTCATCCTTGTCTTCTCGATAAGTGTGTTGGGGTCTTTTACATTCAAAGTTTTATTGCGTGAAGTCCCAATACACGGGACCAAAGGCTTTGCTTACCCTGACACAAACTACTGACCGTAGCCGTGACACCGTCAACAGCGTCAACAATGATCATCCGGGTAAGTTAACAGCTGTGCCGAGGGTCAGTGGAAAGGTCGTTTGTAAGAACAATAATGAGCTCTTCTTTTCCGAGAAAGAAACAGAACCCCTGGGAACGTGTCTGACAGAAAACCAACGAACCCTGGTGTGTTTGAAAAATATGTGTGTGTGTGTGTGTGTGTGTGTGTGTGTGTGTGTGCGTATACGTATGTCCGTATGTTTGTGCGTATTGTTTTTGTGTGTATGTCTGTTGTGTGTGTATGTGCGTGTGTTTGTTTGTATGTATGTTTGCGTGTGTATGTGTGTGTTTGTGTTTGTGTGTGTGTGTATATTATGTGTGTGTGTGTGTGAGTGTATGCATGTGTGTTTGCGTGGTAATGTGGGTATACGTGTATGAATGTGCGTGTGTATGTGTGGTCTGTGTGTGTGTGTGCGCGCGCGTGCGTATATTTGCGTGTCTCTGTGTGTGTATGTATGTGTTTGTGTATGTATGTGTAGGTGTGTGTGCGTGTGCAAATATTTGTATATGTGTATGTGTGCGTTTGTGTGTGAATATTTGATATAAGGCTTGATAAAAATTATACTACTGACTTGAATCACAGGACTCCCACGGAACATAAGGTAAATACAAACACGCCTAAGTGTTAATACCTTTACAGGTGTCGCAGACATTCAAAATCAAGGCGTGGCATATCCTTGTTTTTCTTCCTTTGTTTATCAATATTACACCGTTGCTAAAACATGCCATACATTCGAATCCGAGGCGTTTCCTTACTTCAAAAAGCATCCATGCGTTAACATGAATATAAATGAACAGCCAGAAAACATGGGAACAAGATACACAACCGGAGAAACCACCGGTTTTTCAACTTGACACACTTAACAGTATGAAAATAAATGAAATACATTCAAAGCTAATATGCCATTTTCTTATTTTTCTGCGTTACACATCTTTCCCTGTAGAGTAATTGCGACCACTGAGCTACAAAATATTTTGACCGATAGCTACAGTTTTTCTGTCGAAAAAAGAGAGCTGAAAAGTTAAATCAAGTTCTCAATATACGATGCTCAGATTGTCATCCGAGAAAAAAATGGAGCAAAAAAAAAACAAGTTTTGAAGAAAATTTACCTTCATGACTTCTAACGTGATGTAAAATATACATACTAATAAAAATTATACATATTAACAGCACGGGTATACACCTATCAATAAGGCCCCCTTTCCACTAGGACGGCGATCGTGCTGCGCTCTCACTGCGACCTAAATAACATATGTGAAACCTTTGCTTTCACACTGGGTATATCATAGAAAACGTAAAAGTGTGATTGAGAAGACAACAAAACACACAAAGTGTAACAAGATTCGTTTATTTTCGATGCAATTCGTTGAACGATGTGTCAAATTGTATGTCGCAGAGAGAGCGCCGCGAGAGCGCCGTCCTAGTGGAAAGGGGGTATAACTGAACAATACAAAACAAAAACATTATGACTTCAGTATAGAAAGTAATCGCCAACGCCCGGGGTTCGCCGGTATCACTGCGATTTCGCCACACCCAGTGATCTCGCCCCCCTGGGGGGTTGGAAATTTGACGACATGAAAAAGTTCGAAGTGTGACTGCTTCTCAAACACTTGATTAAATGACAACAAGGAAGAAAATACCCCGGCTTTAAGCATGCGTGACGCTTACGTGCAGAACCGCAGATAAGCTTCACCCCACCCCCACATGTAAATCGATACGACACTCATCTTTCACTTTATACATTCCACTAGACGGCGATCGCGCTGCGCTCTCACTGCGATCTAGATAGGATATGTGTATCCTTCGCTTTCATACTTGGTATATCATACAAAACGTAAACAAGTGTGACTGAGAAGACAACAAAACACAAAGTGTAAAAAGATTCGTTTCTTTTCAATACAATTCGTTGAGCGATAAGTCAAATTTTAGGTCGCAGTGAGAACGCGAGTCCTAGTCAAAAAAAGGGTAATAGCTACCGTGAAGCGTAATCTCCAAGCATATCTATCGGGGACAAAGGCAGTTTCTATACTCTAAACTGTGTCCTACAGAAAAAGAAAGGCGCCTCTCTGTTTGAGTGCTAGGGGCAGTTGGGCACAGTTTAGCTCCTATATACTAACTTTGTTCCCGATAGCTCTACTTTAGAATAACGCACAGCGACCAAAATTGGATTTTTGTTACTTTTGATTATATGGTTAAAATATGATGCAAGATGTGATTACTAATTCTACAGGGATGGTTTCTAAGACAACAAAATATACAAGACGTAAAGATAAAATAGTTCTTTATCTATTAAATTCGTTGAGCTTAAGATACAACGCATTTTAGACATTGTCCTCGTATCTACAATATTTATTCATTGTAATATTCATGCTACATGTCGTATTTGTATTGTTTATGTTACAATGTTCTCTGCAATAAGGTAGCAGTACACAAGGTAAACTGATAATTCGGCTTTCGAGCCGCAAGCTGGCTGTGGTACAAATAAACCATTCTCTCTCTCTCTCTCTCTCTGTCTCTCTCTCTCTCTCTCTCTCTCTCTCTCTCTGTCTCTCTCTGTCTCTCTCTGTCTGTCTGTCTGTCTCTCTCTCTCTGTCTCTCTCTCTGTCTCTCTCTCTGTCTCTCTCTCTCTCTCTCATACAAAGAGAAGAGAGTGGAATGAAGAAACACTATAGCTTATAACTGAGAAAGAAGTAGCAGACATAATACCCAGGAGAGTAAAAACAAACAAATTTGCGTCACAAGCTCATTGTGGACAACTGCTTTTGTTGTATCCCCATTATGAATAAATTCCACAACAAAAAGAACCGCATGACATTTATGAAACTATTTGAAGACTGGGTTAGTTATTATTAAAGGAGGATATAGTAGACCTGAGACGGCGTAAGTATGTCTACTAATCAAAACTAAGCACGTTGGCCAAATATCGTAAATGGCTCAAGACAGCTAGCCTATATATCTGTCTGTTTCAGGGTTTACCTACCGACTACATGTAACAGATGTCACCTGTGTTGTCGACGTGAGGTTACCTTGTCTACAGCTAGGGGGTAGGGTATGTCAACAGCTTGACTAATGATTATTTTGCTGTGTTTTTGTAAAAAGAATGGTGCGAAATCTGCATCAAATTCTACTGAATTGTGCATACCTAGTAAACAACTAGTACATTTAAAAGGCGCAGCTGGTACTAGTTTGTCTAATAATTTTTTTCTGTGCCTTTGTAAAAAGAATAGTGCGAAATCTGCATCAAATTTTACTGACTTGTGCATACCTAGTAAACAACTAGTATATTAAAAAAGCGCGAATGGTACTAGATTGTCTAACAATTATTTTGCTGTGTCTTTGTAGAAAGAAATAAACCAAATTTGTATCTACTGACTTGTGCATATCTATTTAACATAAGCCGCGGCTGGTACTAGTTTGTCTTTCTAGCCTAATGATCTATTGCGTAATATCTATAATGTCTAATAATTTGTTCTGTGTCGTTGGAAAAAAAGGCACGACGTCTGTAACTGCTGACATGTGCTTGCTTTGTCAACAGCTAGGTATTTTAAAATGAGTATGCCCTGGCACTTCCTTGTACTACCACCACAATAATGTATAGTGTTATGTCTGTAATGTGTACTAATTGTTCTTCGGTCTCGTTGTAAAAAGAAAGGCACGACATCTGGATTGACTGACCTGTGCTTCCCCAGTAAACATTTAGTATATTCAAGTGGGCGTGATATTGTACCAGTTCGTGCTACTTATTAGATGATTTATAGTGCTGTTTTTATAACGTCAACTAAATCATTTTCCATTTCATTGTACTTAGAAGGGCAAGGACAGTGTTTATAAGCAGTTATAACTTTTGCTATCAATCAAAAGTGTATTTCGACCGACGAAAGCACAATTTTGTGGCTGTGATGACCAAATGTCGAGGGTTTTCTTAACTCAAATCCATCGTATTTGTGTTCTTAGCAGAAGAATATCAAGACTATATTTGCAACTTTATTGCAGTGGGCCATAGTCTGACATCAACAATATGATACGTATAGCAAGAAGCGCACATTAACCAAGTGCATGGTGAACCTTCCTGAAAATATGCGTGCTGATTTCCAGAAATTAAACATTTCATGTGATATATCTTTATCGACTTTAACGTTTGGTTAGGTTTGTATTGGATCTCAATTGCCAATTAGTGACTGATACATCAACACTCTCTTCCTGGAGTCCGGTTGAATGATGTAATCATCGTGTGGCTGATACGAGACGGCGGTTCCCTTTAACCTGGTATCCAGCCGTAATATAGCTCCCGAGTCTCTTCTCTCCTCTTTGCAATTAAAGAGGAGAGAAGAGACTTGGGAGCTACATTACGGCTGGATACCAGGCTAGTTCCCGTATCCTCCATCCGGGTGATTTGAAGTGAATCACCTACTCCAGACCGATGGATTTGCACCACCTCACACCAGACATGCCCTTGTTATATTTCGAAAGGTGTGGTGGGCTCTTTAACGAGCGTGGGGGTGTAGACTCTCCAAAACGTCTGTATTGGCTCAGAGACCTTAGCTTTAATTTGATATTTCACCTCAACTTGACCTTCTAGTGGGTCGTTGGGGCATATTCAGCTTCTCTATTTTTTAGATGAAGACATAGCACTGATAAAGCCAATGTTCACTCTGTTGAAGATACGGTGTCCCATGTATTGTGTACTTTACTCTAATGTTTGTGATGGTAGTGCTAAGAGGATTTGTCCCCACTTTGTTGTACACTTCCTCTTTTGTACAGTCAAACCTGTATTAGCGGCCACCTTTGCATACCGGCCACCTGCCCATAGTGGCCACTTTTTGTCGGTCCCTTGGATTCGTAATGATTAAGAAATAGGCTTAGCGGCCACCTGTCCAACGCGACCACGGCCACACCATTTCCGTTCCCGCAGGTACAAAAACACTGCCGATTACGGCCACGCGGACCGCTGATCTACGTTTCGGCACGCGTTCGGCCATATACAGCGGCCGTATCGTCACTCTACGCCGGGTTTAAAACCTCTTTGACTTATTTTCAAAACAAAACTTTCTAAATAAATTGTTACAAAGACAAAATAATATGAACTTCAGACTATGATGGATTTTGTTCTTACATTTATTAAGATATAAGTCTAAAATGACGAGACTTTTCTTGTGAGTACCACATTAGCATAATGGGCGAATCTGACGTGTGAACGCGAGCAGGAACACACGGACGGCGAAGTATCAAAGGATCCAAGACGAAAGATCAAAGAAATATGACGATACCGGTCTCTTCAGACAATAAGAACTGTATATTATTTAAAACTTTTTATAGCTTTTGTTTGTTTCATACATATACTGTAAAAATCATTGCAGTACATGTACAGTACTGTATTATGTGAATAAAGATCAGCGGGTACTAAAACCATGTGTAACTTATTGCTTGTGGTCAACTAATTAGCATATTCTCTATAGTGGCCACCTCTCTATAGTGGCCAATTTTAACCAGTCCCTTGAGTGGCCGCTATAGACAGGTTTGACTGTAATTCCATCTCTGTATGTTCTGTTGTGTAGCGAAGGCATCTTTCTTCGGAGTACATCATTCATCAAGTTTCTATTCATTATTGCTGTGATTTCACATATCTCACTTGTATAGAGGGCAGTTGAAATTACTGCTGATTTGATTAGCTTCACTAGTACCGTAACGAGGTGGTATACAAACAAAATTAAAGCGTTATCTACTTGCAACTCCTGTTAGAACTCTAAAGAAGGTGTCGGAGATATATCGAAAAATATTCTTGCTGTGTAATTCTTCTAAACCTAGCTTAGAGACTTTGTCCCACATTCCTAATGGATTGTCCGACCTACGCAGAAGACCGTCAAAAGTTATTACAATCTTTTGTATGTAAGTCCGATATTGTACTGCCACATGCTAAGACAGATATTCAATATGATATTTACCATGTTCTGTTCATATATCTGCCTACGTAGGCCAATTCATTTACAACTCCTTGCAAAAACGGGGCAATGCTATATTGACATAATGATCTGAAATATTAACTTTTAAGACATTAACTAGATTGTTTATACTGTTATATTAGATTAAATTGAATTAGTTGTAGATTGCCATACATTGTACCTGTTACGATTGTCGCGCAAAAATAAAGTTATGACATCCTTACGTTTTTTGGTGCATTCCAAAGTAGGAGAATTATTGTAAGTTGCTTACTATCGGTACACATAGATAAGTGCACAGGCAACAAGATCTATTTCATCGTCGGGCAGCAATTAAAAATGTCAAAGGTTAAAGGTTGTAGCACTGACCAGACCTGTATTTCTTCCAGCTGTTATTTTGTTTTGAATTGGTTACCAGGGCAACGGGGGATAGCCTGAAGGAGGCGGAAACACTGACCCAAAATCACCGTGACTGGAAAAGGCTTGCTGACCAAAGTACTACTAGAAATGGTAGGATTTAAGTGTAAGGAAGTATGTCTTTATGTACTAATGCATTGCACGTGGTAGAATAAGCATACTATTCATCATATTGTTTTGTCTAACTTTTAAATCTATCTGTGCAACTTTTAGTACCTTTTAGAGATCTATCATTGACGTGAAGTGATTTGCGATTACGTTAAAATATGACTTCAGGGCGACAATAAATTTGCATTTACAGTATACTTACTCTACATATAAATGTTCTCATTTGAACGCTTGTTGAATCCGCATGAGTTTGATTCCGTTGATGTTTGATATGGTCTCATATAGTCTTCTACAGCTATATGTATCTATCGTCATGTAATCATATAATGACGCACAATAAATGAGCTACTAAACTCGAAAGTGTAGGTTAACACGTGCGTATATTCAATTTCGTATGACGTCCGTATGAAAGCATTTGCCTCTACCAGGCTCCACAGGTCATTGGCAACAAATAATCGGAATTGGACAAATATACACATGTCAGAGGAGTTAGCTGAGAAGTATGGTTTGAGACCAGCTAACTTCTCTGGCATGTTATCTTATACTATTTCTATATCTGCCCGATTTCTACTACTTTAAATTTACTGTTTTGTTTTCTTTGAACCCTGCTGGATTCCGCGCGGAATTCATATAGACTTGAGAATTTACAGACGTGTGAACTCACTTGAAATAAAAGTTGTGCCCCGAAGCGTACATCAGGCGGACAATAGGTGATATGACAAATTATCTCATGGACGATCAAATCACCTCCTTTGACCCATGCTTGTCATATTTGTAGACTCTTGTCTAGTACCATATGTCATACAAAGTGGACACAAAAGTTCTTCCGAGTTAGTATACTCGACAAAAAAAGTGGCGAAAGGGTATCGAGGGTCCAAGATTAAGTTCATATTTCTCATTATTCATAACAAAATGGTATTTGATACAAACAAGCTTAAGACGCGATGTGTTTTGGGTGAAAGTTGATTATGGGTCCGAACCTCATTTCCGTCTACGCATCTAGGTTAAAAGTGCGTCTCCCCGTACATTGACCCAGATTCGCCGTCCAAGCGTTCTGTGGGCCGTGTTGCAATGTTTCGCGCGTCGAAGTATCATAAGTGTAAAAATCTCAGTCAGTGTTAGGATTTTCTTAATCCTTCGCTTGCTTTAAAATCTGTTATGGTATTCTCTTCCCAAAATTTCGTTTGTGTTGCATGTGAACTATTGGCGATAGTTTAAATCCACGTGAAAATTCCCGAATTTGTTTACCATTTTTATGCGACAAAGAATGCCTCCAAAAAGTTACGTAACTGAAAAAAAAGAAACTGAAACTCTGTTCTTGAAGATAGAGAAATGTTCCCATACAAGGCTTTTTTTCTGTTCCGGATTTTTTTGTCTTAAAGAGACGGTAACTAGACTTTAGAGTGCGCAGCTTCGAATTGTTGCAACATTTTATGATCGACAAAGACGTGTTGACAACATGCTTAAGCACATAGCTTATGTTCGTGCTGCCATAAAAAGGGGCATTGTCAAAGTACATTTGAACAAATACAGAATAGCAAAATATTGTTAGAAAAACTACATAAGCTACAACAAAAGTAACTACATGGAATATCACCAACAAAAGTTACATGGAATATCGAATTGACCCCCCAATTTCTAACTGGGTTGTGCACCCGGAAGTAAGTATATAGGACCAAATGTTCGACGCTTCAAATTTTTCCCTTCCACTGTGTGTCCCCTCAGTTCCCCTGTCTATATATTATTGTACATTTATATAAACAAATAAAACTTTTTTTAACACATGATAAAATATGACTTACCACGGCGATAGCTTTAAGGTGCGGCCACGGTACGGAATCTTGAAAAGCGCCGTTCCATAAACTTCTCAACAAGGACACCCCGTACGGTATCATCAACACGTACACCAACATCAACGCAGTAACGTTACGATCCCGTTCACGTTCAAGTTCGACGCCCGTGGCATTGCACGTGGTGACATTGTCTTCACTCGTGACATTGTCTTCACTCGTAACATTGAGGCGGAGATATCTCACCAGAGAGATCGCCGAAAGTTGGGAGAGCGCGAAGCTCGCCAGAACTACTAACCCGAGAAGTATGGATAGTACCAGCTTGAGAAGTTTCAAGTGAAGCCCGGTTTCGCCCACCGTCTTGCCGCGACCGTTTTCAGACTTGGACGGCTTCGCGTTCACGGTCAAAGTTGGTTCGTAAGAACTTGAGGCACTCCCCTCCTCTAACGACGCCATGCTTCTTGTCGCTACTCCTCAAGTGACAAGCTAAGATTGCTTATGAACGGGAGGGTGAACAGGAACAAAAGGGGGGCGCCTGACGCGTATTTGCCGCCTACCGTTTGACACAGGTGTCGGTTACCTCAACTAACCAGCAGCATGACGCTCACACAAAAGACAAGGAAGTAAAAATTTGACACCGCAGCCGAACGTTCAAACAAAGCGCGCGAAAGTCTGCCTCACTGCGTTTGCACAAATGCCGAACGTGTGATAGTCATGGGGGCGTGTTGTTTTGCCAAGGGGCATACCTGCATTTAAAACGTGCCTCATAAAAATCAGGAAGGCAAAAACACATTTCTCTATGTAAAGTATCTGTCAATATGTACTTCAGAGAACACAGTGTTCATGATCGTAGACTGTTTTAGTACTTCGATGATAGCAACATTTACTATTACTATTTAGGTAGCAAATACACAAAGTAAATGACATGTGGCTAGCTCTAAAAACGATAAAACGACGAGATTTATACTTATCATTAGTATTATCATCATGGGCGGGGCGACTACTTTCTATTTTGCAGCCAAGGGCTGAATTGCGGGGAGTTTAGACGTTGCTAATTTGTTTGGGTCTGGAGTGGCTACCATTCGGCGCTAACTCAGGTGACCTCAATACGACAGCGATTGTCTTCGTAATCTCCAAGCAGATCCTACGGTGCCATAAGATAGTATCAAAGCTGGCCAGGGAGTATAGCCGGCTAAGGGAGTCAAACGGGCACGGGAAGTTTGATACTATACATTACGCACCGTGGATCTGGTTGGAGATTATTGTCTTCGGTGCGGCCACAGGACTGTAGGTTTTGAACAACTCACACAAGGAAGAACTTTTCTTTACAATAAGTGTGGTGGGTTCTTCAATCTGCTCGAGGTGTGGCTCTCCTCAAATGGGGCCTCCATTCAACGTCCTATCCAAGGGACGTCCCTAGGCGAAGCTAAGTACTCATTTTCACCTAGGTGAAGTGAGGAAAGTCGTTTAAAGTGCCTAGCTTTCCTAAGGGCACAAGACCGGGGATGCATCAACGGATTCAAAATCAGAACCCAGTGCCGTTTTATACTGTATTGACTTTAAGCTCGCGGGGATTTAATTTCGTGGTAGCGGGAAAAATGACTTTTCGCGGTGGTTTTAATTTCGCGGTAACACCGTAGACTGCAGTCTAACAATAGAAAAATGTTCGCGGTGGATTTAGGTTCGCGGTGAAGTGGTCACCGCGAAAACCGCGAACATTAATCCACCGGGAACATTTCTGCATTTACAGTATTTTCAAATAAAGAATAAACATGCAAGAAGAAGCCGAACATAACATATGCAAGACTTCGATACCCTTGTACCAATTTGTCTTTTGTGCATTTTGGTACCTGTAATTACCTCGTTTGGGCGAAAATATACAATAAAAGTTTATTCATTTACCAAATAGAAAAGGATATCAATAGGCACAGTGAAATGACCCTCAAGAATACAATGCATTTCTTAACTTGCTCTATTACGAAAAATGCCATACCACTTTGTGCACTTCAGTGTCGAATCTAAGACATTATTATTAATCACATTTGTTCAGTGATCAAAAGAATTTCAAGTCAGGAAACCTGATAGTTGGAAGATTGTGTTAAATCTATTTTTTGCATGATAATTTCTACAGTGAATACTTCATCAGGTTGGCAAATTACTTGATCGTAAAGTTTTTAATAAAGATCATGGTTGTGTATCAAGAACTTTGTGATTATGGAATTTTTAACAACTCCATTTCATAATGCTGATTTCTTTCATACTAATAAGATCTAATAAGCCTTGTCACAAAAATTCAACCCCCTCCCCTCAACTCAACGATCTGGAGGTCAAAAGACTAGTTAGGCAGGTTCACGCAAGGAAAAGGAGGTCAACGACCCAATGGTCGATGACCTTTCGTGTCACTTTCAACCCCATGCTGTATGGGCACCAGCTGGGTATTACGGTTTTACCGAAGTGATTTGTCAACCATCGTCTGTTACATTGAAAGGAAACATATTCGTCCAGGTCAACATGAGTCTATGTGAAAAGGACTTTTTTAAATCACTGCTGACCATTGTCTGAGCCAAGTGCAATTGCAATTGTAAGTTCAACATGGCTGAGAAGAACGCACCATCGGCGACATTTTGTTACTTCCGGGGTGCCCGTTTTCCCAGTCCTCCGGTGAGTCCGCAAGGTTTGGAGTTGGTGGAATCGTTTGAAGTCCGAGACGACGACGTTTTCGTGTCCGCCTTCCCTAAGTCAGGTAAGGAAGGAAGGGCTGGGAGAAAATATTATATTCGTGACTTCGCCTACCGCAATACCTACTGTAAGCTCTTCGGGGAAAATGAAGCTCTCTGCCACCGAGGGTAAAGCTCTTACCGTGTGAAACTCCTACGGGGACAAACGATTTCCTCAGCGGCAGAGGCCTTCCTTTGCCCCGTATAGAGCCTACACAGGCTACGAAGGCAAAGTCACGAATACAGACTGGATTCCATATGAAGTCAAGCAGGGCTCGAAATGCTTTTTTCTGTATACCTGTACTGGTGCAGGTAACATTGAAGATTACCTGCACCAGACAAATTTTACCTGCACCACTCTGAAGTTAGGAAGTATGGATCATACTAAAAACTGTTCAGAAACCATTGTTATTATTCATAGGTGGTAGCAGTCAATGAAACTACTAAAATCCACATACCCCTACATCGTTCATAGTACATGTATACATGTAATACAAACCCAGTACATGGACCAGTGCAGGTTAGGTGCAGGTAGACACCAGAAATACCTGCACAGCTCCAATTTTACCTGCACTAACCTGTATACACCCAGTACATGGACCAGTACAGGTTAGGTGCAGGTAGACACCAGAAATACCTGCACAGCTCCAATTTTACCTGCACTAACCTGCATATGCAGGTGGTATTTCGAGCCCTGTCAAGTGATTTCTGAAGTTAAAAGTACAAATGAGGGCCCGCGAGTTTATTTCTGCAGGGCAAAGCCAACCTATTTTCATTTTTGCAAGTGCCCATCTTATAATGCACTCTGTGTGGAATGTAGGTTTGACTGCAAATTGGGTTTCCGTAAACATATCAGGTGGCTAGTAGGACTGGCTACCACGGCAAGCTTCTATGACACCAATCACGTTCTGCCAGCGAAATTCATCGAATCATGCCCACCAATGCCTTCAATGAACTTTAGAACATCTATAATACTGTATTTGCAAAAATGTTCGCGGTGGTTTAATATTCACGGTACGTATTCGCCGCGGCCGCGTCACCGTGAATTTAAAACCACCGCGAACATGTTTCCATAACAATAAGAGACTACAGTGCATGGTGCTACCGCGAAATTAAAACCACCGCGAAAAGTCCATTTTTCCGCTACCGCGAAATTAAATCTTCGCGAACTCAAATGCTTTTAAAGTAACTACTCCGCATTTATTAGCGTATCATCAAGAAATCTTCAAGTAGATTAAACTGATTGAGTTGATATTTGATAACTGTTTAATTTCTTCAGATTTTTTCTGGGATCCTTTGTGAGGATATGTGATTTGTGAGGATATGTGATTTGTGAGGATATGTGATTGAAAAAAAAAGAAAAAAACTGACGCCAGACAGCCAGCCAAGGTTTTCTACAGGGCATGCAGGTCCCCTTTTTGTCTGGTACATAATCTCTTTCTAACTTCTGCTTGGCAATGAACTGGTTTCCCATCCTAGGAACGACATGGACACAACAGATCGTATCACTCGTGACCACCGGAAGTAATATCAGCGAGGTCAGTCGAATCCCCTTGGGAAAACGGGTTCCGTGGCTGGAGAGAGCTGGCCTTCACGCAGATGCGCCCCCTATCATCTCACAGCTGAAAGACAGCCCCTCCCCACGGCTGATGAAGACCCATCTGCCCTACAATATGCTGCCTAAACAAGCTCGAGAAGGGAAAGGAAAGGTATCTTCATTTATTTTTTTTTCTAACAGTTACATTAGCTTAGCAAAACACTATTTATTAATAACTATTGGGTCATGGGCGCCGCCATGTTGGATTGTACATGTGACATCATTTGTCGGTCATCACAATCAATCCCAAAAGGAAAAGTCACTCCTACAAAGAGTTACTTACAATCAAGTGACACTTGACTTTTGTTTCTTTGTTTGCTGTTGCTCCAGATCGTCTATTGCGCCCGGAACCCGAAAGATGTGGCTGTATCACTATACAACATGAGGCAGATGAACGACATGCTGCAACCCCTAACCTGGGAAGAGGCACTTCACGACCTTCTCTCAGGTACTTTTTAATTAAAGGATGGTATCTTTGTTTAGAACTGTGTGGGGTTTGATTATTTATCTGTAGGTCGTCAAAGGTAACATAGTAACATAGTTAACATTAACCCTCAAGCACCCGACCTTTTTTTGCGACTAAAATGACCGAGTGGGGTCCAAACGGTCCCCAAAATGTTTTGTTCATAAAATCTCAGTACCATTTCTTATCGGCGACGATTGTATATACATAGCTTCGTCAATGTAAGATAAAGATTTTGAGATGTTAAGGTGTTGCTAATTCCAACTCATTATCATAATTTATGCAAAAGTTCAGAAGGACCACGTTTAGCACTAAACCTGTTCCGACCAGATAGGGGAATTTTGACGCCCTCAGCAACATTTATGTCGCATAACTCATGAACGGCTAGAGCTAAAACTACAAAACTTAAAACAAATTTATCACAAAATATTGTTTGCAAAAGTTTTTGGTCAATAAAGTGAGTTTATCATTTTTGGAGGTTGCAATGGCAACCATATTCTAACAGGCATAATTTTGCCAAAATTTGACAATTTCAATTTAAACAAGGTTTTCTTGGTAAACTACACCTGTTTTCTGACAACAATTAAATTCTATGAAATTCAATGCAATTTTCATGACTAAAAATTGGCAAATGACGTCATAATGTCGTCACATTACATGTTGATGACACAGAAATTTTTGTGATGATTTAAGTTTGCATTCTTATTATTGTCTAAAAGTTTGGTAGTCATACTGTAAGTGGTTAAGGAGTTAGCCTCCAAAGTTTGTTTTAAAAACTGCACATTTTCGCTGGGGTCCGTTTGGACCCCAGAGGGACTGAACACTAACTTTCTTTATATTTTCCACTATATTGTACCAATCTTTGCGAAAACTTAGGAGAAGGTATAAGACATATTGACTGACAAAGTCACGGAAGGATTTTTTCTTCAGATCAAAAATGTTCAAATGGCACTTCAAAATGTACGCCTGGGGTCCAAATGGACCCCACTCGGGTGTTTGAGGGTTAATGAAGATGAACATTATGAATTGAAGTTTATTTGCAAGTTCGTGCCCGATGGCTAATTGGAGTACATGGTATAAACATAATAGATACAAGTGACAATGAACAGTTATAAACAATATTCTACTCTAAAACTTTATTCGAATACCTAATTATATATATCTATCTTCTGCTTTAGAGGAAAGTTTACATCGTGTTAGTAGTTAACATAGTACGATCGAAAGATCGCGTGGCGTCATTGGTAGAGCATTGGGCTCAGGCCCATGAGGTCCCAGGTACGATCGTGGATCATTGGGAAATGCTTCGGCTAGAGACATCCCTTAGATAGGACGATGAAAATAGAAGGTGCCATAATGATCAACATAATAATCGTGGACACTTAAGGAAGAAAGAAAGAAGGTTTAATTAATGATCAATAAACTTTTTTTCAACACTAGACCTGTCTGTTTCAGAGCCACCCGCAAACTTATGGTGGAACGTGATTCCCGAGTACTGGTGTCACAAGGACGACGACAACCTCCTGTTTATCAAGTACGAAGACATGAAAAAGGTGTGGCGTTGCTTCTTTTTAACGAATTTGTTCAATGCAAGGCCATTTGACCACCAAAGACTACGTCTATGGAGGGTAGAAATTGATTCTTAACCGTCAAAAACAGTTGCAACCGAGAGAGTTCCATTGTTTGGCAGGATAGAAGCTGTTGCTGTAGAAGAGTATTAAAATCTAATAATAAGAATAGTTAGAATAATAATTGAAAAGTATAACGAGTCCCGTTGTTTTGCTATCGACAGGAAAAATATGAATGTTATCAAAGAATATAAGTGTCCTTTGATAGTCTAATTTGCACAAACTATCAAGTATTGTAAATGCAGAAATGTTTGCAGTAGTTTTATATTCACGGTGGAAACTTCACCGCGAAATGAAAACCACCGCGAACATTTTCCCATGGCAGTAAGAGACTACAGTGCATTATGCTACCGCGGGATTAAAACCAACCGGGAAAAGTCCCTTTTCCCGCCACCGCGAAATTAAATCCCCGTGAACTTAAATGCATTTACGGTAACTATATGAACTGATGAGTATTAAATAGTGTACATAGCATACAACGTATATATAGAACACTGCACGTTAACATTGTATTCCATATCACCCGAGGTATCAGCCCGACCACGGGTCGGATTGCTTGACGTCTAAAGGCCGAATCGGAGGTTGATCCGACCCATAGGAGGGCTAAAACTACTCTCCAAGCAGAGGTTAGGCACCGGCCGTTTTTTAAAACGTTTTTTAGTTATTTTTCTCGGGCTTTCAATTTTGCATTGTATCTTGTATTGTCAAAGTTAGATTTTGACAGTACACGATACAATACAAAACAGAAAGCCCGATAAAAATGACTAGAAAAAAGTTTTAAAATCAGCCGGAGCCTAACCTCTGCTTGGTAAGTAGGCTAAAACACCGTATCGAATATCAGGACATCCGTGTCGACTGTTTTCGCAGCTCAGGAATGACGTAAATTAACATTGCAGTTTCGTTTTGGGATGAACTTCAAATTTGGTTTCATCAAAAGACAGGTTCAAATTTAACTTCCATTCCTGCAATATTGTTTTTGTTATCTTGAATTTGGACGTCCCCAGATAATAGGTAACCTTGTAATTTTCTCAGCTAAAACCGGTATATATAAAAGTAGAAAGGTTTCTTTATTATATTTTTTTTCATTAAGTGAAATATTCTATTGCCATAAGGAAAAGAAAATTGCAGAAGAACCGGAGCAAATGGAGTACATCATGTTCTTGACTGTATGACTATTATTTCGATTAATTATCTAACGCATCACCCTTTGCGTTTTTTTTTATATTAGTTGCAGACAAACGGATGGTTCAGTCTCTGCATTTTCTTTTGATTTATGAATAAAATGATTTTAAAAGGAGAAACTATAACTTCTCAAACTGACAAATGTAAAGGCACTTTTTGTACTACACCGGACAACTGAGGCCACTTCTAACATCAATATCGCTGAAGAGGTTCATCAGTCACGTATGGATACAGTTACTCCAATTTTCTTCAATCAATGACTGTTTTGTAAATGTAAGGTACATACCTCCCAAATTTTCCATGTCTAACAGCACATCTTCGTCACGGGGGATGACCTAGTCTCAATCTCGCGAGAGAACACGAGACAGGCTTGCGGAATGCGGGTTGGGAGCTGCCAAAGTCCTACCTACCCCTTCTCCGCAAGGAGGCGGGGGGGGGGGGGGGGGTAGATGATCCACGCAAGCCTGACCTAGTCTCGTGTTCTCTCGCGAGATTGAGACTAGGTCATTCGCCATGACGAAGATGTGCTGTTAGACATCGAAAATTTGGGAGGTATGTACCTTACCTTTACAAAACAGTCATTGATTGATTGAAGAAAATTGGAGTAACTAACATCAATGTCATATATTCATTTGACACAAATTAAATTCCCAGGACCTCCTCGGCCATGTGGTGAAGATTGCAGAGTTCCTGGGAAGGAGTCTCACAGAGGAACAGATAGACGAAGCGACGGCCAACTGTACTTTTGCCGCCATGAAGGAAAACCAGGCAACAAACGTGTCGCGTGATCCTCTTATACAGGAGAAGATGTTGAAGCGTGGGAAGGAAAAAGGAATTGAGTTCGTGCGAAAAGGTGAATTCTTGTAACCTCCTAGGTGTTTTCTTCTACTTTTCAACTGGACTACTTCTCATAGTTCACCCTGTGGCTAGTTCTTTCTTCGATGGAGAAAGGGACTACTATTTATTTATTCTAAATAAAAGATCAGTTCTCCCAGATCTCTTCAGTGTCACTGACGAAAACTAGTGGATGTTAGGCCATGTTGATTTGATGATACGGATTACATCCGCGCACGCATAAATTTTCCGCCGTTTCGACCACACAGAAAATTGTGCAAAGCAGATGTAAAATGACTACATATATGAAGTATATATATCAGAAAACAGATAACTATTGTCATAGAATGCCAAAATAAATCTAAAGTCAAAGAATAAGATGTGAAAGGACAGGAAGAAAAAAATGTATTGTGGTAGGGTAGGTATCAGTACAGTAAATTCAGGTATAGGTCCTGTTCAGGTCCAGAGAATCTGGTCCAGGTCCGGACCTGAACCTGGACCAGATTGTCTGTGGAGAATTGGCAATACTGAAAACAAAATTAACGTAATGGGTCAAATTTGCTACAAAGGAATCTCTTTGGTGGATTATCCGACTCCCACTGGCGTACCTTTGACTGTAGAAACTTGGCACAAATGTGAAATGACTATAAACTGTACTCGACTTCGCTCTTCTTGTCTTCTTGGCCCTGTAAGACCCCAAACGCCTGTCGACATAGTGTGTTCATTTTGTAATTGGCGAAACCCGTTCCACTGATTTTTTTAGGTCTGTTTTTTTAGGATAACTTACATCCTTAACCAACCAACATGGTGGTCGTGAAATGACGTTATAATCACGTGACTGCCAACCCACAATTTTGTGTATCTCTCCCCACAGGGCAGGTTGGCGACTGGAGGAACTGGTTCTCTCCGCAGCAGCTGGAGACATTCGAGGCTTTCCACCGGGAGAAAATGGCGGGAACAGATCTCACTTTTGAAGACGAGGAATAGATTGTACACATTGGATAAGCATTCTGTCGGTAGAAGTTTAGTTTTTTGGTTATGGCCATTGTATTGCCGGGAGAAAGATACAGGCATAGATCTCCCTTTTGAAGGCCATGAATACATTTTACGCATTGAATAATATTTAGTAATGAGATGATCGTCTTATGATTATGATGGTTTAATGCTCCGTTGTTACTGGGAGATTAATTATTAGATTAATTAAATTAAATTGATTTAATGGATTAACATAATTCCTATTTTTGAAACAAAGGATAGATAAAATTAGAAAATATGAGCGAAAAAAATCCAAAAGAATTTTGGTCATTGTTAAATTTTCTAGATAACGAAGTTAACGGAAAAACACAGAAGAATACAACTGACCCTAATATTACCAGCACTGAATGGACAGAACACTTTAAAGGACTGAATAATCTAACAAAGAATAAAAACTTTGACACGGATTTCGAAAAAACAATCACAGAACAAATCAAACATTTAGATAAAAACCCATCTGATTTGCTGGATTATCCATTTACTATGGAAGAAGTTTTAGATGGCGTCAAACAATTAAAGTCTGGAAAGGCCTGTGGTATAGATTCTATTTCTAATGATATGTTAAAACAGGGATCAAAACAGTTATACCAGTCATTGGTTACCCTTTTCAATACTATTCTTTCAGAAGGTTCATTTCCATCTAACTGGAATACTAGTATTCTCACTCCGATATTCAAATCAGGTGACAAGTCGAATGTTGACAATTACAGAGGCATTGCTCTCTCGAGTTGTCTATCTAAATTATTTACGCGTCTCCTAAATACTAGATTACAAAATTTTGTAGAAGATAATAATTTGTTAGCGGACACACAATTTGGATTCCGAAAAAAATGCCGTACTGCTGATAATGTATTCATTCTAAAATCTCTTATTGAAAATACACACAAAAAAAGAAAGGTAAATTGTTTGTTTGTTTTGTGGACATGAAAAAAGCATTTGACAGTGTATGGCGTGACGGATTATTCTACAAATTGTTACATCATGGTATCGATGGAAACTTCTTCAATGTACTGAAATCTATGTATATGAATGTCAACTATGCTGTTAGAATGGAGAATGGTTTATCAGATTCCTTTGTTTCCACATGTGGAGTAAGACAAGGTTGTAACTTAAGTCCGTTGCTATTTAACCTATTTATCAATGATCTGTCGCAATGTTTTGACCGTGACCAATGTGATGCAGCTACTTTAACTTCTAGATCTATTAATTGTCTGTCCTGGGCAGACGATCTTGCCTTGATTTCATTGTCAAAGCAGGGACTTCAACAATGCATCAATACTCTACAAACATATTGTGATAATTGGAAATTAACTGTCAATGTATCTAAAACAAAAGTTCTTATCTTCTCTAAAGGCAATACAAAAAAAATATCAAAAGAATTCTTCATATATGATAGTGAAATAGAAGTTACAGACAGTTACACCTACCTTGGAATCCCTTTTACGTCCTCAGGTAAATTTAAAACAGCCAGAAAATTTCTAAAGACCAAAGCTATGAGAGCTATCTTTAAATTAAAATCACTTTTATCTTCCGAAAATATTTCCATAGCGCTAGGTAAAGATCTTTTCGACAAATTTGTAAAACCTATCCTCATGTATGGATCTGAGTTAACATGCTTTGACCATACCTCGAAAACACTGAAACTTATTGTCTCAAAAAACATCCCTATATCTTCTCCAAAAAATACTCTCTCTTTCTTATTGAAGAAACTTCAGATCGACGATAATATTCCACTGTCGATTCGAAAGAGCACTTGCACTGATGCAACTCATTCTTATATCATTAATTTTGAGAGAAGACCAGACAAAGACATGTTCTTAAGACATGCGTCTGGGCTTGATATAGAAAAGGATGGCTTTTCAACCGATAAAACACGCCTCCCTTTAGATATACCGGAATTTGACATACTTGACACACGTTTTCAGAAATTTCTACTTGGTGTTCATTCAAAATCATCTAATGACGGCGTGCGAGGAGAGTTAGGAACTTTTCCTATTATAATACCTGCTAGAATTCAGCTCATTAAATACTGGCACCGTTTGGTAAACTTACCTGAGGACTCTCTGCTTCGCGATGCATACAACACTGTACTTACTGATAATCAAGACTGGATTAATCATGTTAAGGACATTCTCTGTTACCATGGCTTTGGACACATATGGATGAAACCTGAGGCTTATAATATAGATTATATTGTCAACCAACTACGCCTCCGGCTACAAGATACATATATACAAAAGTGGTTTAATTCTATTGAAAACAATTCAAAGCTGTCTTTTCTTAGCAAGTCAAAAGAATGTTATGAACAAGAAACATACCTTTATGATATAAATAATTTTGAAATTCGAAAAGCGATTACTCAGTTAAGAATCAGCAGCCATAAATTGAATATTGAAACAGGTAGATACTACAATGTAGCCCCTGACCAAAGGTTCGGTCCTTTCTGTCCAAAGCATATTGAAGATGAATTTCACTTTTTAATGGAATGCTCTAGATACGCTATTTTACGTAATGAGCTATTTACATTTCTCGAATACAGTACAGCAGATTTCAAGAGACTCGATGCTACAGACAGATTTGTATATATCTTTGGATGCCACGACTCCCATAATGCAAGGATAGGCAAATATATCAAAGACTGCTTTGCTATTAGAAAGAGTAATGAATCTCATGTATAGCCCAACTCGATTGTAACACTATTTCAAAGACTAATGTGTCAGCCCTTCTTGTTACGTTAATTAGGATATCAAGTCTTATTCTCTACACCTATTTTGTACTTTGTGTAACAGTCATTGCCATACTTTGTACCATGTACAAATGTCGAGCAATAAAGTTCTATATGTAACGAGTCCGGTTCCTATATAGATCTCTCTCTCTCTCTCTCTCTCTCTCTCTCTCTCTCTCTCTCTCTCTCTCTCTCTCTCTCTCTCTCTCTCTCTCTCTCTCTCTCTCTCTAACATTTTGTCAATAGCATACAACGAAACACCTGTTGCAAAATCATTAGTATAATATGATTCATCACGAACCGTTTTTTAGATTGCTTCATTAAAATTATCAAATTTGTGAAGAGTGGATACATCTTATGCATGTGTAAACTTCTTTATTTCTTTATTGAACTTCTCCATCCATTACAAAATGGAGGGGTCACAATATAGGTGATTACCCTATTCCATGAGTTGTCTCCCCCCAATATACAAAAAGTCACAGTTAACATCATCTATAAAATGGAAAATGTAAATTGCTCTACTGTTAATGAAACATCACTACAAAAGAATATGCCGCCCCGAAAGCGGAAATACGTATATTACCACGGGCATGAGTTGCTACGTACATCAAATTATTTATCATTTTCCAACGTTTTCAACTGTCCACAGGGATGTATGACCGTCTTCTCCGTCTCAAGACACTTGCCGATTGATTTTCCACAAGGGAATAACGACCTTTCTACTAATGACCTTATTTGTTGAGAAGGGGCTGCACGAGCAACCTCCATGGAGGAGCTCCACAGAGCTCCTGCATGGAGGTTGCTCGTGAAGACCTCTAGCTCCACAGAGCGGGCTCTACGCACTCATGAATGCAAACACTTGGTTCTCGTCACTTTCATGAATTTTTTTTTTAAAACTCCATGGAGAAGCTTCTCTCGTAGAAGAAAAACAAACTGGGACTGGCTGAACTAGCACCTTAAGCTTAAACAAATTGTTGGTAGGGCTCTAAGGAGATATCGTAAATGACAAAAATACACAGAACGGAGAGCAGAGCAAGCAACCTCTACCAACTATGAATATAAACATTCGGTTCACGTAACCTTCAGCAAATTGGTGTTGGGGCTCTATACGGAGATCAGTGTAAACAACAAACACACAGAGCTGATAGCTGATCGAGCAGCTCCACGGGCTATATGTATGTAAACACTTGGTTCACGTCACCATCAACAAACCGGTGTTTAGGGCTCCATACAGAGATACTGTAAACAATAAACACACGGAGCCGATAGCTGATCGCGCAGCTCCACGGGCTATATGAATGTTGAATGTGCGACTGTTATTGACTATTGGTTGTGGGCAACGGTTGTCTTTAGACATGCGTTCAGAGTATTGCGGGACACCCGCGGCGCAGGATTCCACTGCGGTGCGTGCGTGCGTGACCCACAGTGACCTCTTGCTTGCAAATTAAAAATGGCGGGAGAATTCTTCATTTTCGTCATGTAGCAACTTACTATTCTTTTGCTTGCAAACAAACATTGTCCCCAATAAAGAATGACACAGAGACGGGAAAATCTGGAATTAAACCCGGCGTTCGTGGCCGCCGGTGGTATTACAGATTACTACTAGTATCATGAAGGATGTAGCCACTGGTGGCGGGGCATTGCGCTGGAACAGGCAGTTTCTGTTGACAAAATACGTTTCCATTACTGACTGCATGTATATTTACGGAGAAAAATGCCCTTTCAAATATTAAAAAAAAATGCTGCAGGCTTATTAGCACATGATCCAGTCCCGTCGCCGGCGACGTTTTTTCTTTAGACATGTGAGGAATAGTCGCGGACCCCCCGCTGAAGGGTCGCGCGACTGGGTCCGAGGTGGTCGCACGATGATTCCATAAAAACCCTCGCACGACTATTTTGATCCTCTTTCAAATAGTGGTTACTCGGCAAATGTTCTACGAACGGACAGAACAGTCCACTTTTGACTTTGACAGTGCTGGCGTGATCAACTGGTACTGATCCGTAACTACTCTCTTAATACATAGTACAGACAGTACAACTTTCCTACCATGGTGTTATACACGGTGAAATGAATAATTACGAACGCCAAAAAAAGTATTCATGTGTATTCACAGCACCTGAGCAGAAAGAAGGTATGTATTATAGAACCTTGTCATCAAGTCACAATTTTATACAACATAAGTTGACACTACAGTAACACTAAACAGTGATATTCACGGCGTATGAAAGCGACTTTGTTTTGCCGTGGGAATGGTTTAAACATAAACTAGTCCCACAACCACTTGACTTGTCAGACATATTCGTCCAAATGGGAATTGGTCGCGATCGGCTATCACATATTTTCACGGCTTGCTATTGTATACTGATGGTGAAAATGTGGAAAAAAAGTAACGCAAAAAGTTGCAAATTCAACCTGAATGAATTTTTTTAAATACAAAATATTTACAGCCATCCGAATTCCGACAATACGCCTCAGATTACGTTTAAACACCCCTGTAACAAAATGGGTAACACCTGAATATACAGCTGACATAACTCTAAATGAACACATCACACGGTCTCTTTTGACTTCTGTATTCAGAGGAAGAAGGCACGACAAGTAAACTCTCAGGTAAAGACTCAGCGATGTGTAGTGTACATTCGACACTGATGCTGTGGTTTCCACTAAGATGAATTAACTATGATTTTGTATGCATTTTTGGACGAAGTTTTAACAACATGGTCACAAAAATGGCATGCTTAGAAATCCAGTAAGGTGTCCGAACTCAATATTTGATAACTTCCTGGATCGACTATGACATAGTTTTCATTTTATACGCTTGTGGTTTATAGAACAAAGTTTGATAGAAGCACAAACCGATAGAAAATGATCAGGTGTTGACCCATGTTGATGGGACACAAGAACATTTAAGACCAGCAAATCATATATATGTGTAAAAGAACAGAGCAAGTATTGTACACGTATTTGTAAGTCTCGTGACGATCACCAGATGTGGGGGTGTCGTGAGAATATTCAAATTAGATACGCACTGTATTGTCAACACTATATTGTATATTGTCACCAAAACTTATTTTCTTCAAAGATAAATTCTTAAAAGAGACGTACGTCAACAATGACTATATTGTTTGCCAAACCAAAGAAAATGTCTTACATGTTACTCGTCAAGGGCGCTACAAACGACCAGAACAGTCCACTTTTGACTTTGACAGTGCTGGCGTGATAAACTGTGACAGTCACTGATCTAACCATATCTACCCTCTGATTACTAGTACAGTAATACTTGTAGTTGTAAACCATGGTGTTATACAGTAGGTGTTATGTAGAAATGAATGAATGCGAACTAAATTTCATCATACTTTGACAATGTAACGTTATACTACATACATGTTGTAAGAAGGGAGTGCCGTAGACGGCACGGGCAGAACACATAAGGGAAATGTTTGCGGTGGTTTTGAGTTCGCTATGAAGAGGCCACCACGAAAACCGCGAATATAAAACCACAGCGAAAGAGTCAGCAAATTTGGGGTTTGGGGGGAGTTACCCGAGCCAACGCGGGGGGCGACCGGGGAACTTTCTCTCCCGTGCGTTACTGGAGCAGTCAGTCCGTTTTGCGAAACCGATGAGGAAAGATCATGGAATAAACGTCTCTGTCTCTGCTGAAGAACTGTAGGGCCCCGAGCCTTCATTCGAGCAATCATCACAGCAGGTAGGCGGCTTCCAGGACTCTGTCCGGGAGTCGTCGTTTGGAGATCGGCAGTCAGCACACCTGTCGGCATCCTTACATAAGTACAGTATATGTGTACCTTGGTGGAGAAGATAGACCTGTGGCGTAAGTTTGAGCCCTCTAGGATTTTCCTTCAGGACTGCCCAGGCTCGTAGTGTTATTTTGATACAAGATATAATTCAGGCAGGGAAGGATGGATTTTCATGTTTCTTTTTCTTTTAACTGTGACATTAATTATTCAAAACTACATGAAATGAACAAAAAACACCTAAGTAATGAAAATATGAGGGACAGGAATGCAAGCACAAGACTAAGAATTAGCTGCCACAAACTGCATATTGAAACCGGAAGACATATTCGAAAGTTACCCCCCCCCCCCGAACAAAGACTATCCAAATATTGTTAATTCAGGTAGAATAGAGGATGAATGTCATTTTGTAGTAGAGTGTATAGATTGTGTACCGTAGAGAGAAATAGACTGTAATCTCCTTATTTCATACACATAGGTGCTGTAGAAAAAAATCATATTCCTAATGCAACTAGACAAAGCATTGATCATAAAACATATCTGTCCTTTTATCTACACTATAACAGAAAAGCGAGGAGAAGTTAAATTTATCCATCGATAGGTTCATTTTGTGTCTGTTAATTGGATCTTTTCAACATGTCTTGCTGTGACCTGTACTTAGCCCGGTGTGGCAAAAATGTGCAATGAAGGCCTTCAATTAATCAATCAATAAAGACCAGCACCAGGGACGTCGTGGCTTAATTTGCATGTCTATTCAGAAGAAAATCTTCTGATTAGGAGGAAAGTTTACTTGTGTAAGTATTTAACATAATACGGAGTTTAAACGTATTCCAACACCTAACATTTCTGTCACAGCACTGCCCGCAAACTTATGGTGGAATGTAATTTCCGAGTACTGGCGTCACAAGGACGATGCCAACCTCTTGTTCATCAAGTATAAAGATATGAAAAGGGTACGGTGTTGCTTCCTTTTAATGGGGTTTTTCAATGCAAGGCCATTTGAACACTTTTCAGGCAACGAACTACGTTGATGAGTGGTAGAAATTATTATGCTAGGATATAGTCGCGAATAGTGGCTTTTTTAATGTTGTAAAGGGGAGGAAAACAGTTGCTATCGGGAATTCCAAAATTTAATTAAAGCTTTAATTGCAGCTTGCCCGAGGAACTGGAATAGTTGTTACTGTAGAAATATCAATTAGAAGCTGGTCATTGAATAGAAAAACGATGCGAGTCATTCTAATTATACAAATTATTAAGTAAATTCGTGAAGAAGTGATCATTAACTAGAAAGGCCGACATTTGCTTAAGAGCAAATACAGCATATTTCAGCCATACCCCTTCCCACGCAACATTGGACTGTTCCAAATCACCCCTGCGCCAAAATGGAACATCCTCTTAACAGTACATTATCCCCCAAAGTGGACTGGTATTGTGACTTGATTCCAGGTGAAGATAGAGCTTGCTTCTATTTTTCAGAAAATGACAATAATCACACCTTCCATTTAGAAAATTTTCATCATGACTGAAAATTGTTGAATGACTTCATGTAATGTCATTAACAATTTTCAGTACGATAACTAGGTGTAAGTTTAAAAAAAGTATAAGCTCCTTGTGATGTGGGTACATTTATTATTGCAGTGAACTTTTTTTATTCAAGTAGGGCATACGATTTAATAATTATCAAGCAGGTGCAGGTACTGTAGGAGCGTTTGTTTTCTTCAAGCTGTAAAGCTGTTAAACTGTTTTACTTTGTATGCAATTAGCCATCGAGCCTATTCTTATTTTAGTTTAACAACTCAGTCCTGCCAGACCCGGAAGATACGATTGAACCTTGTTCGAGGATTTATTTTCGTCTGTCTGGTCAGTCTGTTCATACCCTGGCGCTGAGAGTGTTTTATTGGGCTGAAACTCTGGCAGTTTAAAGTTACTTACAATTTAAATATTCAAAGTTTATGTCAAACAACAACAGCACTAGGAACACATACATTTGCTCTGGAGAAAATACAGCAGTTTTCGCAAGTTCCAGTCCAGTGATAGAAATGTGGCCACTATAGACAGGTGGTCACTATAGAGAAAAATGCTGATCTATTGACTAGGAGCCATACGTTACACATGATTTCAGTACACTGATCATTAATCATATAAACATTGCACAGGTAAGCCAATTGTTTAGATGTACAATTAAGTTCAAATAATTCTGAAGAGAAATATTGATGAGAAAATAATCATTCTCGCCACAGTCTAACTTATAATTACGTATCAAAACTAAACGCAGATTTTCTAACTAACGCACCTTTCGCCGACTTCATCAAAGGACCGCCGGCTATCAATCAAACACGGCTGTTGATTAGACTTAGAGTTTCAAACAGTCATGTGCTGTGTGCCAGTTGACAGCGAACTTCATGCTACGTGATGTTTTACATTGCTTGGACCTTCTTTCCTACAGCGGTGCTTCTACAAAATATTTAGACTGTAACACTGAGTCCCACGTGTTTTATAGAATAGAATTTGACGCAGAACAACGTTTTTTGCTGGGTATTTTTCTTGAAACATGTCCGTGGGAATATCAGCGAGGCGGCGACGTAGGGATACAGACCGTCAACAAAAGTCGCACGGCGGCTAACGGCGCAGCGAAGATACTAGCGCTATAAATAAGCGCTTCAACTAAGGATGGCAACCCGTACAATATTTTTGTATACTGTTGAGCTAAGTAAAGTTTGTTGTTTATGAGTTTTTAGTTGTCTTTGAAGCTTTGACCCGAAATATTTTAAAGTCAAACTGCTGAAGAGAAGTAAGTGACTGCTACGATTATCGTAGATATGGCCCTAAAAAAACTGATAAAAGAAGCCTTCTCAATAGTCTAAAATGCAAGAGCTTCCGGGGGGGCTTCGCCCACCTGGGTCTCCCCCACAGTGGCCCTGCCCCTGGACCCCGCCAGGGACATTCGGCGGCCCCCGGACCCCTGTCCGACGCTTTAAAAAAAATCCTGGCGAGAAGTCTGTACGGCCTGAATCTTCAAGTTAACGTATTGTGTGGTCCCGCTTATGAATATCAATTAGCCTTCGCTTTCCTCTTCGCTGATTGGCTGAACCATTAATTGAATTAACTCTTCCTGCCGGCTAGACGCAGGTGCAGATGTCGGCTCTGTGGGGTGATCGTCCGAAAGGTCATGGCATGGAGAACGAAAGAAAACCAATTTCCCCTAAAAAAAGTGCTGTAATTAAGCCTTTTACAGTACTTTATGCCAAAAATTTTACTTGGATCATTTTACCAACTATCTTATGCCTATCTATACCAAATGTTACTCATACCAGGGTACAAGGGTGCAAAATATACCGTTATAAGACCGTCAACAACAGTCGCACGGAGCTAACAGCGCACCGAAAATACCATCGCTAGCGTTTCAACATCGGATAACAAGTTATAAGTACTGTTGAACTCAGTAACGTTAAAGTTTGTTTTTAGTTGCCTTTGACGGTTTGACATGAAATAGTGTTACGCTAAACTCCTGAAGAGAAGTTAAGTGACTGCTGCGATTATCATAGATATGCCCCTAAGAACTGATACAATATAAAGCCTTCTGAATAGTCTAAAATGCGAGAGCCTTAGGCGGGCTTCGCTCCCCCTGGCGGGAACACTGCTATATACGGGATCATGAGGCCCCGCTTATGAATATTAATTAGCCTTTGGCCTCCTCTTCGCTGATTGGCTAGGTCTTGGATTCAATTAACTCTCCGGCTGACGCGCACAGGTGTGGCTCTGTGCGGGGTCACGAAAGGTCACGTCAGGAGGCCAAAAGAAAACAAATTTCCCCTCAGAAAAGTGCCAAAATTAATCATTTTAAAGTTGTTTATGTCAAAAATTTTACTTGAATCTTGTTACCATGTATCTAATGCCTATCTATACCAAATTTCAGGTCATTTAATTGCAATACCAGGGTACAGGAGCCAAAAGTGTCCTTTTTTGGTCAAAAATTGGCCAAAAATCGCAAAAATAAGCATTTTGTTGCACTGTACACCAAAAGTGTTATTGAATTTATATGAAGGGATTATCAAGGCACATCTGTGTCAAATTTCAGCTCATTCGGTTGCAATACCAAGGTACAGGAGCCAAAAGTGTCATTTTTTGGTCAAAAATTGGTCAAAAAATCGCAAAAATAAGCATTTTGTTGTACTGTACACCAAAAGTGTTATTGAATTTATATGGGGGCATTATCAAGGCACACCTCTGTCAAATTTCAGCTCATTTGGTTGTAATACCAGGGTACAGGGGCCAAAAGTGTCCTTTTTTGGTCAAAAATTGGTCAAAAAATCGCAAAAATAAGCATTTTGTTGTACTGTACACCAAAAGTGTTATCAAATTTATATGGAGGCATTATCAAGGCACATCTCTGTCAAATTTCAGCTCATTTGGTTGTAATACCAGGGTACAGAGGCCAAAATATACGGTTTTGGTCTAAAATTGACCAAAAAATCTCAATAAAATCATTTTAGAGGCAGATATGCAAAAACTGAGAAAAATGCATCAAGGTATTGGCCCATTCTACCCCTGTGCCAAATTTCAGGTCATTCGGTCCAGGAACGGCGGAGATGAATCACTTTGAAGATTTGACAGGAGAAAGAAGAAAGAAAGAAAGAAACATTACGAATACAATATATTTCACCATACTATGTATGGCTGAAATATAAATAGTGTATAACGTTAGATCTTTCAATGTACACATAGCATACAAGATAGTGCATTCCGTATCACCCGCGGTACAACCCCAACCGTAGGTAGAATCGCCCGCGTCCGAAGGCCGTAGGGTGATTCAACCCACGGGACGGTAGGCCAGCGTATCTAACACCTTTACAGCCATATCAAATGTTTTCGCGGCCTAGTTATGACATAAAACAATATATGATAGGAAGAAGCAACTTCTCACTGACAAATGTATATGCACTCATTGTACTGAACTGGACAACGCACTTCCAAAACCATAATTCTAGCATCATTGACCTGACTGAAACATCACATTCATTTTTGACACAAATCGAATCCCTAGGACCTCCTCGGCCATGTTGTAAAGATTGCCGAGTTCCTGGGAAGGAGTCTGGCAGACGAACAGATAGACGAGGTGACGGCCAACTGTACTTTTGCCGCCATGAAGGAAAACCTTAGCCTGAGTATCATCCGTATTCTACCGGGGCTCCTTACACTCGCTACCCCTAAAAAATACTTGCTGAAGGAGGGGTTATTCAGGTGGGGCTAGTCCATTTCTTATTTCTGGGGGGTCTATTCAGGTGGGGACAGTCCATTTCTTCCTGCAGAAGGATGGAGCGTTCAGGTTGGGACAGACCATTTCTAACTGCCTCACCCCCTTGTCTCACCCACACTTTGACCTCTAACTACAAGGGCTGTATATAAGTTCACACCTGCTTTTTAACATTACCTAGCTACAATTTCACCTGACACAAATTACACTTAAAGGTGACCCTGTGTGCATGTGTGACTACACATATTTATCTCTAGCTTTAATTAAAAGACAGATCTATCGCAGTGTTACGTTGAATGAGTCTCAATTTTTTAATCAAAATCTATTTTCTTTGTCGCCTAATGTGCCTTATAATGTTTTGAACATTTTCCGATTGTTTGGGAATGTTGGTTCACTAGATTAGGGGGTAGTGTGTACAACCAAAACAGTGGCACATTTGTTTTATTTGTGTGTTGAGCTTTTGTCTTTTTCATGAGATTGTTGTCATTACCTTTATTACATACTATAAGAGCAATGATGTGAGTAATTTTGTGTCATCTGTTACAGATTACTTCAATTAGGGTCCCTTATCTAGCTTTTTTCAGAATTTTTTTTTATATTTATCAATCTTTTAGGCCTAAGGCTAATCCCTACAGTTAAAAAAAGGCTGATTTCAAAGACGTATTCAGCTTAACGTGCTAAGTGAGCTATAGTGAGCTTATGACATAGAATTTTCTGCAGGTGTCCTGTTAAATCATCATTCCTACTAGTGGTCACTTGGTAGGGTCAACGGTCAACACTAAATGACATTTGAAATGTCCGTTTGCAGGTCGTTTGATAAGCAATTGTAGGTTTGTTTCAAATCGCATGGTGCAATGGTGCAAAGTTGGTGACTTGCTATGAACAAACATTGTTAGGAGCGCCACGGATGTTATAGACTTACTGTATCCGCGTTCTCACCACAATCTTATTCAGGTCCGTTAGGAGACATCTTCGGATCACTTCGAGTCAGCGACGGACGTCTGGAAAACTGTCTAATGGAAGAAATGAGGTAAGATCTGTTCACCTAGACCACAGTTAATAAAATCATGGATAGACTTCATTGATAGAGGGCAGAGAAAAATTGAAATCATTTTAATTTTGGACACCTACATTTATGTAACAAATTCCTATTTTTCTTTCTGAGCAGATTAAGATAAATGGCTGTTCCTTTTGACTTTTTTTATCGAATGTTTCTAAGGAACATGTCTCCTACCTGCTCCATATCTTATATCGGTTTTTCGAATATGCATTTGTGACTGTTGTTCTTAGCTGTCAATACATGCATTTGAGCTCTTCTGGTACACTGTTGTATGTATATGTATGTATTTATGTGATACCATAAAACATGCAATGCATGCATTCAAGTGTCTTTGTCTACTATCGCACTGAAGATAAAACAATATTTTCTCTAAAACCTTAGGCTTAATGTGTGGGGTGAGGTGTCATTCTTCATTCATTCATTGGCTACAGGTTGCTGCTCAGAGAATAACAACGGATTGAAAAGACGAAGGGAGGTACTGAGCGAGGATGGTCTAGTTTCGCTCGTGCTGAGGGAAGAAGCAGCTGCAAGATGAAGCTAGAATTGAGAGCGTACCTTTTATGCAGAACACAGCTTTAACTGTAAAAATTAGCTTCATGTGTTAGCCTAATATAAACTGTTTTACGTTTCCTTTGATCAGCCTTTAATCCTGGAGCGGTTGGAAAAAAAAGAAACCGGTCAAATAGACAGATAACATACCAGAGGGGTTTGTCCGTTATAGGAGTACAGTTTGCTCCTTTAGTGGACTAACTCCTCTGGCATGATACTAATCCGTCTGTTTGGCCCATTTCCCCTCTTTCCAGCCGCTTTTGATAGTTACAGCTTATAAAATGATCATGTATTTACTGATAGCATCTGCGAAAATTATCATCCCTTCATATTACCTTGATAAGTAAATTATACATTAGCTGCTTTCTATACACCGTGTCATGTATGTATATGTATGAAAGGAATACGCCTACCTTGTGAAAGGTGTCGCGCAAAATTGAACATCATAATCAAATCACTGGTGATCGTGTAATGATAGACTTTCAGAAAAAAAACACCCTGACTACTACTGAGATTTTAAGGCAGCGTATAAATACTCTTTCAAGCAGAGTATTAATACTCCCTCAGGCAGAGGGACCATTCTCCTTCATGTTCCTCTATCAGGAAGAGTATAAATACTCTTTTTAGGCACAGGGTCCATCCTCCTTTATGCAGAGTATTCATCCTCTATCAGAGTATAAATACTCTTCCCTACCAAGCAGAGTATAAATACTCCTTCAGGCAGAGGGACCATTCTCCTTCATGTAGAGTATCCATCCTCTATCAGGCAGAGTATAAATACTCTTTCAGGCACAGGGTCCATCCTCCTTTATGCAGAGTATTCATCCTCTATCAGAGTATAAATACTCTACCCTATCAGGCAGAGTATAAATACTCCTTCCGACTGAGTATAAATATTCTTTCGGACAGAGTATCCATCCTCCTTTATGCAGAGTATTTATACTCTATCAGAGTGTATATCGTCCTTCAGGCGGAGTATATATCCTCCAAGTTGCTGGACAAAACTCTAATTCATTATATATCCTCGGTTAGGCTGGATTATTATTGATTTGTCTGAGTATATATCCTCATCTAGTTGTGATTTTTTTGAAGAAAGTTTCTTAAAAATGCAAATACCAAGTCATGAAGGCTGCATTTTGATAAAAAGAAAGGCTTAATTTTTGTGTTTTGAAGCCGAAAAAAGGGAATAAAATGGATTTTCCCTTATTATTTTGGATTCTGTTCTTCTTTACAGCTGATAGTCTTTACCTTATCTTTTACCAAACACTTTAGAATACTTTTGACAAGGATAAGCAACCAATATGGCGGACGTCAAGTGACGTCATAGTCACGTGACTGCAAACCCGCCATTTTGTTTGTGTCTGTCTCCACAGGGCAGGTTGGCGACTGGAGGAACTGGTTCTCTCCGCAGCAGCTGGAAGCATTCGAGGCTTTCGACCGGGAGAAAATGGCGGGAACAGATCTCACTTTTGAAGACGAAGACTAGATTTTACACACTAGAAGAACGTGTAGTTGGCAGAAGTTCTGTTTTATGATTATGATAGTTTTATTGTTCCGACATTTCTGGGAGATCAAAATATCAAGTTTATATCCCAATTTTGAAGGCAATCTGAAATAAAAAAGTCCGATTTGGTTCCATGAGCTGTACAGTTGTTCTTTATTTAACAGGGTATAGCAAAATGCCTGAAAATTTTTAGCATTATGAAAAGTATCACTAAGCGCTTCTTTTTTTTTTTAAAATAATATCACTGTTTCATAGAAGCTATCATCAACGTTGTGGACCCCATTTATTTATGTGTGAACGAAGCAAAGCTTACCCTTAGTCCAAAGCACTGTCCGCAGTATCATGCAATCCATGATTACGATTAAAACACAGCAAAATTTTGCCATGTACATTTTTACGTTAAATAATGCATTTAAAGGATTTCCATTTGGTATTAAAATCACTCAAATATGACGTCTGCCTATTGCATCACCAATGCAAGCAATCTACTAGATGCATCACGTCATCCCTGCCAGGTCAAAGTTCAAACTACTTGCTTGGAGTTAACTAGAATCACGCCAGGTGGTACACTGGACAACAACGCCACTGAGTGTGACCTTTGGTCGTGGTTTCCGCCTGTTAACCTTGGGAGATTTGGACATGGGCGGTTGGTATCGACGGCTCGCTGGTCTAGTGGTATGATTCTCGCTTAGGGTGCGAGAGGTCCCGGGTTCAATTCCCGGGCGAGCCCTGTTATTTTAAGCATATCGTCTCTCTTTTGCAACTATTATTACAATTGTACAGACAGACAATTTTTTATACATATTTCACTGAATATTGCTACGAATACAAATGTCTCACTCAGCGGCCATGATAGATCTTAAACGAGTTCAATGAGGCAAACAAAAGACTGCCCATTACAATTACCAGTTCAGCCAATGGTGACATGGAAATTCGAAAATTGACCAATAAGGGAATTATTATGTTTTTATTTTTCATCTCGTAGGGGACTATAGAATCACTCTATGATACTCTAAGTTGCCTTATATTTCAGTGCATAACAATAATTATAAATAGTACACGTATTTATAATTTGATATTATGATATTGCGAAAATGAGTGTGGTCTGGGGGAAACTAAAAGGGAGCTGATTTTAGAAATAGGTTCTGTCTGTTTGCCTCATTGACCTCGTCTTCGATCTATTATGGCCACCGCCAGAGAAACGTATATTAGCATTTTCGTAGTAATAGGTTTGATATGGTTTCTTAATAACGGGGTAAACTGAAGATTCGCAGAAAACAGTAGCATGAAGTTTAGCCTTGGTAAGTATTGTCCGCCCCCAACGGCCTCTTCGAATTCCCAGCCAAGAATTTCTCTAAGTCATCATAAATTATAGAAACATCGCAGTTCCCAGGACAAATATGTCAGAAAAAGAATTGCAGCGTGCGATTGACAAAATCTTTTACTTAAAACTAAACATTTAAACATCAAACCTGAAGGAAAGGCTAACCCTGGCTAGGGAACGACGAACCTGGTGGTAACTCTCTATCTTCATGTCTACATTGCCCCCCCCCCCCAACGACCTGGAGGTCAAGGGACTAAGTAAGTAGGTAGGTGAACATCTAAACTTTACTCATGAGTCTGTGTTATTCAAATGTCATGAAAATAAAGACACACGGGTTGTTAGTAAATATTTTATTCTTAGTTCACTTTTATTACATCTAGTTCTGAATTCAAGTTCGATTTCGAACATCCTGTACCTCTACGGTGAACACAAATATAATAAAAAAATAGTAGCCTCCCCCATGAATTAGTAGCCTCTTCCATTGACCCCATGACCTGGACTGTCATGATTGCTTAAGCCTATGCCATTATTCAGACTTTAGTTACTTAGTTAACCTGATGGTTTATAAATGATAAAAGACACTAAAACAATACTCCTTTCAACGAGTAAAGCCGTAACTATAGCAAAATGTATCATTATAATGATGGAAGCATTCCAGTTATTATTTATGATACGATATATATATATATATATATATATATTGCTATGACTATATATGTATATTGCTATGACTATATAGTACTATGATGACATTAACGAATGACACGGTCACATTTAGGGTCTGTAGCCCCCGCTGGACTCTGAAGCTACAGATTTGCCCTTGTGGACTGCCGGATACCTCTGGGGTACCTCTCGGTGTTTTCACCCGTTAGCCGGGCCACGGCCTGATGTTAATGCCGAGGGGCATTCCACTCCAGAAGGGAGTCTTGTTTTCCAATAGATAATGTGGCAATGAATACATAATCAGCCAAATTTTGTGGAATTCACACGGGATGAATTACGTGATACAATAATGACACTCGCTAAACCCAAGCAGACCCTACCCATGCATTCCCTATACGCATTGTCAACCTCACTGTGTTTATCGTACATATTTTCGGAATAAATGAGGTACGCTAAGCACACCGAGGAGGCAAATTGCTCACAAGATAGCAAAGAATAAAAGAACAAGACGGGATTTCTTAGCGAACCTGAAATTAGTTTTGTAACTTTACCTAAAAGTTTTGCACTGTATTCAGCCATAGGATTAATTCAATTAGAGGGTACTTGCGGAGTTTAGTAGAAGAATGAATGATTTTGAGGCATGTGGAGCAACTGGGTACTTTGTCGTATAAGGTGAAGAAGTATGCAGTTTTTACTTCCTAAAATAAATATCTATCGGAAAATAACACTGTCGTGTGGAGTGGAATGCCCCTTTAAAAGAAATACGGGGCCCTGCCGTGCCTCAATGTAGCCGCATGGTGGCCCATGGGCCCATGTAGGGGTCACGCCCGACAAAACGTTCCGTAAACTACCCGCCGGGTCCCCTTTTACGAACTGTGACCGTAGCATAACACGCAGACAAGCATAGCAGTAATTTACTAGTAAGAAAAAAATACATATTGTATACGTATGATCTAACATGGAATGACTTAGTAATTTTTCATATTACTATATTGTAATATTCTATAGAATCATGAATTGATATACACCAACATCTTATCTTCTTGTCAACCTCAGATTAATAACTCGGATAGAATATCAGAAAAGTTGAAATCTCTGCATATAACTTTAGATTAACGATTTTTTTTTAATGGGTGGCCAATTCAATGCTACTAAATTAGTTTTCAGTGGTGCTCAAAACACACACACAAGAAAAAGAAATGTAACAACTTGTAATTTAGGTAACACAGTTCGTTTCAACATCGGTATAATATAAAACAGAATGAAAAAAAAAAAAACTGGGACTGTTTTAAATGAAAACAGATAGAAAAGTAAGAAAACAAATCAAATAATCGTAAACCTTACTCATGTCCATTACCGGTCCGGGTCTATATTTCTTGACTAAAGGTCTTCAACAACACGTGTTTTCTTTAATGCCATGTTTTCAGTTTTAAACTAAGGATTGGCAATTGAAAACAGATTCTATAGAATGTTAGGTGTCACCGTATTAAGTTGTGTCATAACTGCGGGCCCTTTTGGAATGTACCACGCATCCAGCTAGAGCGAAACCACAGACTGACAAAACGACCATCAAAGTATAAGCAAGTGGCGGCAAAAATGCAAAGTTTGCAACTCCGGCCTGCAGTGAACATCCAGTTCCGTTCAGCACACCGTCCCCGGTATAATTACCGTTACACGTACAGCTGGCGTCCAGGGCTGGGGCGGGGTTGTCTGTGCAGGTGGCGTTCACATGGCACGGGTTGGGAGAACAGGCGTTGATGTCTGCAGACGGTAAAATGAGATAACAATCAGCTCACTCACTCAGCATACAAGTGAGTGAGCTGATTGTTAGAGAAGCCTTCACATGGAACACCCCAGGAAAACGCAAGAGGGGAAGACCTAGAAACACCTGGAGGCGACGCCTGGATGCGAAGCCTGGAGGCGGACGCGAGGAAGTCTGGCTACACATGGGGACAGCTGGAGGAAATGGCCCAGGACCGCCGGAGATGGAAGCAGCTAGTTCGTGGCCTATGCCCAAGGGTGGGCAGTAGGCCCAAGTAAGTAAGTAAGTACTCAGCATACAAGTCAATCAAGAATTCTTCATGTTCTAAATAAACAATACAGGGGACATTATTTAGAACATTAGGAATTAGAGGGCTTTAGAGGCTTTATTCGTCCATTAGCTGTGATACAAGATGGTACACGAAGTATTCTTTGTTCCGCAAGATTTGTATTTGACTTTTTTTAATGTCATACCTGAACATCCAGTTCCGTTAGTCCGACCGTTTCCTGTATATCCGACTTTACAGGTACAGTTGGCGTCCAGTGAAGGGGCGGGGTGATCTGTACAGGTGGCCTGGGCATGGCAGGGGTTGGACGAGTTCGAGCAGGCGTTGATGTCTGGATAAGGAAAAGGAAATATAGAATTTCATTAAGGAAAAATACATATTTAACTCTATGCATCTCCCTTAACATGCATAATTGTATTGTTTATATTAATTATTTTAGGAATAGACCTCCACAAGTTACTCAACCACTCCGAATTTAGTTTGCCGTTTTTTTTTCATTTACTTTCACGTTGCTTTTTGAACCAGATTGGACTTTTTACAATAACGAAAGCTGCCCCTTCCTAATTTCTGGTCATTTGGCCTTCATGATAATCCTAGGAATAATATCTGAAAAGGCCACAACTAAAAACAAAAACAAAACTAAACAAATCTTATACCTCATCCAATTTAACATCTAACTACTTGTTTTTTTATTAATACCTGAACATCCAGTTCCGTTAGTCCGACCGTCTCCTATATATCCTGTGTTACAGGTACAGTTGGCGTCCAGTGAAGGGGCGGGGTGATCTGTACAGGTGGCCTGGGCGTGGCAGGGGTTGGACGAGTTCGAGCAGGCGTTGATGTCTGCAATTGGTATTTAAAAAAAGACATTGAGTATCTTATGCATCATCAAAATATCTACAATTCAAAGTTATGAGCATAATATGACCTGAACACGAAAGTCGTAGATTCTTCTCGGTACACCTGGCTTCCGCTAGGTAGTCTTAAATCCTGAATTTGCCTTCTGTCTGATAATAGGTATATACACATGCAATACACTACCCATATGCTCATTACATATTATAGATCAATCTACTATTTCTAAACAGCTTTTTGAGGTAAAAATGATTCAATTCTTAGGGTAATGCATTCCAACATTTTTTTTAGAATATCACTGAAGCATTTATATACTTGGAAGTGTCACAATAAACGTAGAATATGTACCTAAACATCCAGTTCCATTAGTTCGGCCATCTCCTGTGTATCCGACTTTACAGGTACAGTTGGCGTCCAGTGAAGGGGCGGGGTGATCTGTACAGGTGGCCTGGGCGTGGCACGGGTTGGACGAGTTCGAGCAGGTGTTAATGTCTGTCGCGGGACATAAGAAGAAGACATTAGGCATATTACCCCCTTGCTAAATATCTAGCATTCTTATCATAGAACTTATACTCGTCAGACGGGGCACAATAGAATGCCACTAGGAGGACAAACATAGAACTTTGCCCCCGTTTCCAAAAACACTTTTAAAAGCCCTCCGCCCCTGAAGCGATGCCAAAAACATGTACCTGAACATCCAGTTCCGTTAGTACGACCGTCTCCTGTATATCCGACTTTACAGGTACAGTTGGCGTCCAGTGAAGGGGCGGGGTGATCTGTACAGGTGGCCTGGGCGTGGCAGGGGTTGGACGAGTTCGAGCAGGTGTTGATGTCTGGACAGGAAAATTTAAATAGAATAATGAATAAAGAAAAAAAGAATGATAGAACATTATCAAATCACCGTACTAAAGGAGCCCATAGACATTGCCATAAACAATATCTCAGCATCATGTTTTTGCCACAATACCTGAACATCCAGTTCCGTTAGCGCGGCCATCTCCTGTATATCCTGTGTTACAGGTACAAGTTGCGTCCAGAGAAGGGGCGGGGTGATCTGTACAGGTGGCCTGGGCGTGGCAGGGGTTGGACGAGTTCGAGCAGGCATTGATGTCTGGACAAGAAAAAAGAAGAAAAAAAGTGTCCGTATGTAACATGCCCTGTGACCTAATAATGGTTTATGTCGGTTGTGATGTTTTCTGTGGTGTATGACTTGTTGTTTATATCGCATACAGAACACATCACATCAACTTGTACCAAAAACTTAGTCAAAAGCTAACATACCTATCACTGTCAAATTTTAAAACACAGTCCTGTACGCATCAACAGAAAAAATAGCGTCTCAACCGAACGACACCAAATAAAAACAACCACACAGCTTCGCAATGGCTACCTTAGACGCACACCATTTTAAAAAGTGGAGCAGTGACAGCTGTGGACAGCTGCCCACACGACCCCATATCTGCTTGGAGATAAGTAATTGCCAAACCCCATCGCCTGTAGGCCAGCTGTTCCACAATACCAGGGAAATAGGGGTGATTTCTCAAATTATTACATCGATAATCAAAACAGCTACCGCGAAAAAAAAAGATCCCAAGGATCAAACACGTTATAACCGTAAGGTGCATATGACTATCAACCGCGCAAAATGTTAACAGTATGCTCTGTCAAACCAACCTCAATACTGGAAACGCAAAACGCGAACGAGATGGCATATTCTGACGAGTGACGAGGACAACATCTGCTTGACGATATTGAATTACCACAAGGCTTAATGCGAAGACCTAAACCACACCACCGGACGGCGTAGGGGTGAAAACTGAAATTATTACATCCATAATAAAAACAACTACCGTAAAAAAAGAACGTGCATCATTTCGTAACGGAGTACAGACGACATGCCAATCCACTTGCAATTGTGGCATACGGAACATAGAGATACATGTGCGAACACTCAACGCACAAAGTGATCACAAGACTCTGTTGCTGGAGGCTACCCTCCAGTCACAGATTAATAATTATTAAAACATGATCGAATCAACGCAATAATGGATCTCATAGACATTGCCATAGGCAATTTCCCACAATCTTTTTGCTGCCAAAATACCTGAACATCCAGTTCCGTTAGTGCGACCGTCTCCTGTATATCCTGTGTTACAGGTACAGTTGGCGTCCAGTGAAGGGGCGGGGTGATCTGTACAGGTGGCCTGGGCGTGGCACGGGTTGGGCGAGTTCGAGCAGACATTGGTGTCTGGACAAGGACAATTGAAATAGAATAAAGACGTATGATAAAAACATGATTTGAAGAAAGAATAAAAAGATAGAACATGATCAAATCACCGTACTAAAGGAGCCCATAGACATTGTCATAAACAATATCCCAGCATCATGTTTTTGACACAATACCTGAACATCCAGTTCCGTCAGCGCGACCATCTCCTGTATATCCTGTGTTACAGGTACAAGTTGCGTCCAGTGAAGGGGCGGGGTTATCTGTGCAGGTGGCCTGGGCGTGGCACGGGTTGGGCGAGTTCGAGCAGACATTGGTGTCTGGACAAGGACAATTGAAATAGAATAAAGACGTATGATAAAAACATGATTTGAAGAAAGAATAAAAAGATAGAACATGATCAAATCACCGTACTAAAGGAGCCCATAGACATTGTCATAAACAATATCCCAGCATCATGTTTTTGACACAATACCTGAACATCCAGTTCCATCAGCGCGACCATCCCCTGTATATCCTGTGTTACAGGTACAAGTTGCGTCCAGTGAAGGGGCGGGGTTATCTGTGCAGGTGGCCTGGGCGTGGCACGGGTTGGGCGAGTTCGAGCAGACATTGGTGTCTGGACAAGGACAATTGAAATAGAATAAAGACGTATGATAAAAACATGATTTGAAGAAAGAATAAAAAAATAGAACATGATCAAATCACCGTACTAAAGGAGCCCATAGACATTGTCATAAACAAGATCCCAGCATCATGTTTTTGCCACAATACCTGAACATCCAGTTCCGTCAGCGCGACCATCTCCTGTATATCCTGTGTTACAGGTACAAGTTGCGTCCAGTGAAGGGGCGGGGTTATCTGTGCAGGTGGCCTGGGCGTGGCACGGGTTGGGCGAGCAGGCGTTGATGTCTGGAGTTTGCAGTAAAAACAAGGTATTGAGCATATTATATCTCACCAAAAATATCTAGAATTCAAAATTATGAGCATGTCATGACCGGAACAAGAGATTCGAAGCTTCTGCCCGGTACACCAGGCTCCCGCTAGGAAGTCCAAATTAAAATTTTGTCTCCGGTCTGCTAATATATACAAAAGACTACCCGTACACTAAACGTCATTGAATTTGTACGTTATTTGCACATATTGTAATCCCGTGAACAATTTCATATCGTATTGATAACTTTGCTCTGGTATTACTGTTGATTTGTTGATTGTAAATCTCGGCATAATTCAGTTTTACTGCAAAGCCGATTTGATACATGTTTTTATCAATAAACCAAATACTACTACTGTTACATAAAAAATGAACACTTCAGTACGTCTAAGCTTTCACTCCACCATACCTAGGTATGGTACGGAGTGAAATGTTGTTATATTTCAGCCATGCCACAGGTATTGTGAAATATATTGCATTCGTAGTTATATTTCAATCCAAACATAGATTGAAATATATTGTTTTTGTCGCGTCTCATCTCCTTGTTCTTCTTCTCCTACCAAATCTGATTTGAAGAAAGAATAAAACTAGAGTTCCACGAACACATACCTTTGCCAATTAAACCAGGTTTGTTATGTTGAATGATGTCTGTAGACATAAATGTGTTACTCATTACATTTTATTTTATATGCCTGGAGTTGGTTCATAACATTTCGCCATTGCTTATACACATCCGATCCCTATTTACATACTAATATTAAATTGTATCAAGCATCACTTAACCTATTAAGCTACCAAAAATCATGATGATCCTTTCATCCCTTCTTGACTTATTCTCTTTCAAAGTAGGAAACTAAACCGGCTCCTGCAGTTCAAGAAAAGACGTTTAGCGGACTCAAACATGTCTCTCTGCCATCTTTCTCAGTTACATATGTGACAAGTTTGAAAGTGCTATCACGGAATGCAGTGGATTTACCAACTTTCCTTGTTAATTATGCAAATTAGCTGTTAATTTGCATAACTAGTATCTCATTATGTAATTTTTTACTTAGGCTATCTACATACCAAAAATCATGACGCTCCGTCAACACGTTCATATTTTCCATTAATTATGCAAATGAGATCATCATCTGCATAATTAATATGTATTGATATTTCTTTCTTTCTCAGCTACAAATGTGACAAGTTTGAAAGTCCTATAAAGGAATGCAGTGGATTTACACACTTTCCTCATTTATTATGCAAATTAGCTGTCGATTTGCATAATTAGAATTCCATCATGTAAGTCTTCCCTTTGGCTACCTACATACCGAAAATCATGACGATCCGTCAACACGTTCATATTTTGTCATTAGTTATGTAAATGAGGCCGTCATTTGCATAATTAATATGCATTCATATTTCTCTTTTTCTCATCTATATATGTGACAAGTTTGAAAGTCCTATCATGAAATTCAGTGGATTTATAAACTTTCCTCATTAATTATGCAAATTAGTTACTGATTTGCATAATTAGTATTCTATTTTGTACATTGTTACTTGGGCTATCTACATACCAAAAATCATGACGATCCATCTACACGTTCTCGAGTTATTCTCGTCCAAATTTTGAAAGGAAGTCGGCGACTGCAGTTCCAAACAAGCCGCTAGGGGGTCCAAACTTACAGCACTTAAGGGCTATCAAGGGCTACCAAGGGCTATCTACCACTCAAAAATCATAACCACAGCATGTCCAGAAGACGAGATATCAAAAATTGAGATTCTGCTGCAGTACCTTAGCAAGCCGCTAGGGGGCCCATAATCGAACTTGACCTTCGTTTTCCCGACCCCTACCCACCTACCAAATATTATAGGGATCCATCCAAGGCTTCTTGAGTTATACTGTTAACACACACACAGACAGACCCACAAGCCCAAAACATAACCTTAGCCATTCTGGCAAAGGTAAAGATAGAACATGATCAAATCACCGTACTAAAGGAGCCCATAGACATTGCCAAAAACAAGATCCCAGCATCATGTTTTTGCCACAATACCTGAACATCCAGTTCCGTCAGCGCGACCATCTCCTGTATATCCTGTGTTACAGGTACAAGTTGCGTCCAGTGAAGGGGCGGGGTTATCTGTGCAGGTGGCCTGGGCGTGGCACGGGTTGGGCGAGTTCGAGCAGACATTGGTGTCTGGACAAGGACAATTGAAATAGAATAAAGACGTATGATAAAAACATGATTTGAAGAAAGAATAAAAAGATAGAACATGATCAAATCACCGTACTAAAGGAGCCCATAGACATTGTCATAAACAATATCCCAGCATCATGTTTTTGACACAATACCTGAACATCCAGTTCCATCAGCGCGACCATCCCCTGTATATCCTGTGTTACAGGTACAAGTTGCGTCCAGTGAAGGGGCGGGGTTATCTGTGCAGGTGGCCTGGGCGTGGCACGGGTTGGGCGAGTTCGAGCAGACATTGGTGTCTGGACAAGGACAATTGAAATAGAATAAAGACGTATGATAAAAACATGATTTGAAGAAAGAATAAAAAGATAGAACATGATCAAATCACCGTACTAAAGGAGCCCATAGACATTGTCATAAACAATATCCCAGCATCATGTTTTTGACACAATACCTGAACATCCAGTTCCATCAGCGCGACCATCTCCTGTATATCCTGTGTTACAGGTACAAGTTGCGTCCAGTGAAGGGGCGGGGTTATCTGTGCAGGTGGCCTGGGCGTGGCACGGGTTGGGCGAGCAGGCGTTGATGTCTGGAGTTTGCAGTAAAAACAAGGTATTGAGCATATTATATCTCACCAAAAATATCTAGAATTCAAAATTATGAGCATGTCATGACCGGAACAAGAGATTCGAAGCTTCTGCCCGGTACACCAGGCTCCCGCTAGGAAGTCCAAATTAAAATTTTGTCTCCGCTCTGCTAATATATACAAAAGACTACCCGTACACTAAACGTCATTGAATTTGTACGTTATTTGCACATATTGTAATCCCGTGAACAATTTCATATCGTATTGATAACTTTGCTCTGGTATTACTGTTGATTTGTTGATTGTAAATCTCGGCATAATTCAGTTTTACTGCAAAGCCGATTTGATACATGTTTTTATCAATAAACCAAATACTACTACTGTTACATAAAAAATGAACACTTCAGTACGTCTAAGCTTTCACTCCACCATACCTAGGTATGGTACGGAGTGAAATGTTGTTATATTTCAGCCATGCCACAGGTATTGTGAAATATATTGCATTCGTAGTTATATTTCAATCCAAACATAGATTGAAATATATTGTTTTTGTCGCGTCTCATCTCCTTGTTCTTCTTCTCCTACCAAATCTGATTTGAAGAAAGAATAAAACTAGAGTTCCACGAACACATACCTTTGCCAATTAAACCAGGTTTGTTATGTTGAATGATGTCTGTAGACATAAATGTGTTACTCATTACATTTTATTTTATATGCCTGGAGTTGGTTCATAACATTTCGCCATTGCTTATACACATCCGATCCCTATTTACATACTAATATTAAATTGTATCAAGCATCACTTAACCTATTAAGCTACCAAAAATCATGATGATCCTTTCATCCCTTCTTGACTTATTCTCTTTCAAAGTAGGAAACTAAACCGGCTCCTGCAGTTCAAGAAAAGACGTTTAGCGGACTCAAACATGTCTCTCTGCCATCTTTCTCAGTTACATATGTGACAAGTTTGAAAGTGCTATCACGGAATGCAGTGGATTTACCAACTTTCCTTGTTAATTATGCAAATTAGCTGTTAATTTGCATAACTAGTATCTCATTATGTAATTTTTTACTTAGGCTATCTACATACCAAAAATCATGACGCTCCGTCAACACGTTCATATTTTCCATTAATTATGCAAATGAGATCATCATCTGCATAATTAATATGTATTGATATTTCTTTCTTTCTCAGCTACAAATGTGACAAGTTTGAAAGTCCTATAAAGGAATGCAGTGGATTTACACACTTTCCTCATTTATTATGCAAATTAGCTGTCGATTTGCATAATTAGAATTCCATCATGTAAGTCTTCCCTTTGGCTACCTACATACCGAAAATCATGACGATCCGTCAACACGTTCATATTTTGTCATTAGTTATGTAAATGAGGCCGTCATTTGCATAATTAATATGCATTCATATTTCTCTTTTTCTCATCTATATATGTGACAAGTTTGAAAGTCCTATCATGAAATTCAGTGGATTTATAAACTTTCCTCATTAATTATGCAAATTAGTTACTGATTTGCATAATTAGTATTCTATTTTGTACATTGTTACTTGGGCTATCTACATACCAAAAATCATGACGATCCATCTACACGTTCTCGAGTTATTCTCGTCCAAATTTTGAAAGGAAGTCGGCGACTGCAGTTCCAAACAAGCCGCTAGGGGGTCCAAACTTACAGCACTTAAGGGCTATCAAGGGCTACCAAGGGCTATCTACCACTCAAAAATCATAACCACAGCATGTCCAGAAGACGAGATATCAAAAATTGAGATTCTGCTGCAGTACCTTAGCAAGCCGCTAGGGGGCCCATAATCGAACTTGACCTTCGTTTTCCCGACCCCTACCCACCTACCAAATATTATAGGGATCCATCCAAGGCTTCTTGAGTTATACTGTTAACACACACACAGACAGACCCACAAGCCCAAAACATAACCTTAGCCATTCTGGCAAAGGTAAAGATAGAACATGATCAAATCACCGTACTAAAGGAGCCCATAGACATTGCCAAAAACAAGATCCCAGCATCATGTTTTTGCCACAATACCTGAACATCCAGTTCCGTCAGCGCGACCATCTCCTGTATATCCTGTGTTACAGGTACAAGTTGCGTCCAGTGAAGGGGCGGGGTTATCTGTGCAGGTGGCCTGGGCGTGGCACGGGTTGGGCGAGTTCGAGCAGACATTGGTGTCTGGACAAGGACAATTGAAATAGAATAAAGACGTATGATAAAAACATGATTTGAAGAAAGAATAAAAAGATAGAACATGTTCAAATCACCGTACTAAAGGAGCCCATAGACATTGTCATAAACAATATCCCAGCATCATGTTTTTGACACAATACCTGAACATCCAGTTCCATCAGCGCGACCATCCCCTGTATATCCTGTGTTACAGGTACAAGTTGCGTCCAGTGAAGGGGCGGGGTTATCTGTGCAGGTGGCCTGGGCGTGGCACGGGTTGGGCGAGTTCGAGCAGACATTGGTGTCTGGACAAGGACAATTGAAATAGAATAAAGACGTATGATAAAAACATGATTTGAAGAAAGAATAAAAAGATAGAACATGATCAAATCACCGTACTAAAGGAGCCCATAGACATTGTCATAAACAATATCCCAGCATCATGTTTTTGACACAATACCTGAACATCCAGTTCCATCAGCGCGACCATCTCCTGTATATCCTGTGTTACAGGTACAAGTTGCGTCCAGTGAAGGGGCGGGGTTATCTGTGCAGGTGGCCTGGGCGTGGCACGGGTTGGGCGAGCAGGCGTTGATGTCTGGAGTTTGCAGTAAAAACAAGGTATTGAGCATATTATATCTCACCAAAAATATCTAGAATTCAAAATTATGAGCATGTCATGACCGGAACAAGAGATTCGAAGCTTCTGCCCGGTACACCAGGCTCCCGCTAGGAAGTCCAAATTAAAATTTTGTCTCCGCTCTGCTAATATATACAAAAGACTACCCGTACACTAAACGTCATTGAATTTGTACGTTATTTGCACATATTGTAATCCCGTGAACAATTTCATATCGTATTGATAACTTTGCTCTGGTATTACTGTTGATTTGTTGATTGTAAATCTCGGCATAATTCAGTTTTACTGCAAAGCCGATTTGATACATGTTTTTATCAATAAACCAAATACTACTACTGTTACATAAAAAATGAACACTTCAGTACGTCTAAGCTTTCACTCCACCATACCTAGGTATGGTACGGAGTGAAATGTTGTTATATTTCAGCCATGCCACAGGTATTGTGAAATATATTGCATTCGTAGTTATATTTCAATCCAAACATAGATTGAAATATATTGTTTTTGTCGCGTCTCATCTCCTTGTTCTTCTTCTCCTACCAAATCTGATTTGAAGAAAGAATAAAACTAGAGTTCCACGAACACATACCTTTGCCAATTAAACCAGGTTTGTTATGTTGAATGATGTCTGTAGACATAAATGTGTTACTCATTACATTTTATTTTATATGCCTGGAGTTGGTTCATAACATTTCGCCATTGCTTATACACATCCGATCCCTATTTACATACTAATATTAAATTGTATCAAGCATCACTTAACCTATTAAGCTACCAAAAATCATGATGATCCTTTCATCCCTTCTTGACTTATTCTCTTTCAAAGTAGGAAACTAAACCGGCTCCTGCAGTTCAAGAAAAGACGTTTAGCGGACTCAAACATGTCTCTCTGCCATCTTTCTCAGTTACATATGTGACAAGTTTGAAAGTGCTATCACGGAATGCAGTGATTTACCAACTTTCCTTGTTAATTATGCAAATTAGCTGTTAATTTGCATAACTAGTATCTCATTATGTAATTTTTTACTTAGGCTATCTACATACCAAAAATCATGACGCTCCGTCAACACGTTCATATTTTCCATTAATTATGCAAATGAGATCATCATCTGCATAATTAATATGTATTGATATTTCTTTCTTTCTCAGCTACAAATGTGACAAGTTTGAAAGTCCTATAAAGGAATGCAGTGGATTTACACACTTTCCTCATTTATTATGCAAATTAGCTGTCGATTTGCATAATTAGAATTCCATCATGTAAGTCTTCCCTTTGGCTACCTACATACCAAAAATCATGACGATCCGTCAACACGTTCATAGTTTGTCATTAGTTATGTAAATGAGGCCGCCATTTGCATAATTAATATGCATTCATATTTCTCTCTTTCTCATCTATATATGTGACAAGTTTGAAAGTCCTATCATGAAATTCAGTGGATTTATAAACTTTCCTCATTAATTATGCAAATTAGTTACTGATTTGCATAATTAGTATTCTATTTTGTACATTGTTACTTGGGCTATCTACATACCAAAAATCATGACGATCCATCTACACGTTCTCGAGTTATTCTCGTCCAAATTTTGAAAGGAAGTCGGCGACTGCAGTTCCAAACAAGCCGCTAGGGGGTCCAAACTTACAGCACTTAAGGGCTATCAAGGGCTACCAAGGGCTATCTACCACTCAAAAATCATAACCACAGCATGTCCAGAAGACGAGATATCAAAAATTGAGATTCTGCTGCAGTACCTTAGCAAGCCGCTAGGGGGCCCATAATCGAACTTGACCTTCGTTTTCCCGACCCCTACCCACCTACTAAATATTATCGGGATCCATCCAAAACTTCTTGAGTTATACTGTTAACACACACACAGACAGACCCATAAGCCCAAAACATAACCTTAGCCATTCTGGCAAAGGTAAAGATAGAACATGATCAAATCACCGTACTAAAGGAGCCCATAGATATTGCCAAAAACAAGATCCCAGCATCATGTTTTTGCCACAATACTAGTACCTGAACATCCAGTTCCGTCAGCGCGACCATCTCCTGTATATCCTGTGTTACAGGTACAAGTTGCGTCCAGTGAAGGGGCGGGGTTATCTGTGCAGGTGGCCTGGGCGTGGCACGGGTTGGGCGAGTTCGAGCAGACATTGGTGTCTGGACAAGGACAATTGAAATAGAATAAAGACGTATGATAAAAACATATTTGAAGAAAGAATAAAAAGATAGAACATGATCAAATCACCGTACTAAAGGAGCCCATAGACATTGTCATAAACAAGATCCCAGCATCATGTTTTTGCCACAATACCTGAACATCCAGTTCCGTCAGCGCGACCATCTCCTGTATATCCTGTGTTACAAGTACAAGTTGCGTCCAGTGAAGGGGCGGGGTTATCTGTGCAGGTGGCCTGGGCGTGGCACGGGTTGGGCGAGCAGGCGTTGATGTCTGGAGTTTGCAGTAAAAACAAGGTATTGAGCATATTATATCTCACCAAAAATATCTAGAATTCAAAATTATGAGCATGTCATGACCGGAACAAGAGATTCGAAGCTTCTGCCCGGTACACCAGGCTCCCGCTAGGAAGTCCAAATTAAAATTTTGTCTCCGGTCTGCTAATATATACAAAAGACTACCCGTACACTAAACGTCATTGAATTTGTACGTTATTTGCACATATTGTAATCCCGTGAACAATTTCATATCGTATTGATAACTTTGCTCTGGTATTAGTGTTGATTTGTTGATTGTAAATCTCGGCATAATTCTGTTTTACTGCAAAGCCGATTTGATACATGTTTTTATCAATAAACCAAATACTACTACTGTTACATAAAAAATGAACACTTCAGTACGTCTAAGCTTTCACTCCACCATACCTAGGTATGGTACGGAGTGAAATGTTGTTATATTTCAGCCATGCCACAGGTATTGTGAAATATATTGCATTCGTAGTTATATTTCAATCCAAACATAGATTGAAATATATTGTTTTTGTCGCGTCTCATCTCCTTGTTCTTCTTCTCCTACCAAATCTGATTTGAAGAAAGAATAAAACTAGAGTTCCACGAACACATACCTTTGCCAAATAAACCAGGGTTGTTATGTAGAATGATGTCTGTAGACATAAATGTGTTACTCATTACTCTTTATTTTATATGCCTGGAGTTGGTTCATAACATTTCGCCATTGCTTATACACATCTGATCCCTATTTACATACTAATATTAAATTGTATCAAGCATCACTTAACCTTTTAAGCTACCAAAAATCATGATGATCCTTTCATCCCTTCTTGACTTATTCTCTTTCAAAGTAGGAAACTAAACCGGCTCCTGCAGTTCAAGAAAAGACGTTTAGCGGACTCAAACATGTCTCTCTGCCATCTTTCTCAGTTACATATGTGACAAGTTTGAAAGTGCTATCACGGAATGCAGTGGAATTACCAACTTTCCTTGTTAATTATGCAAATTAGCTGTTAATTTGCATAACTAGTACCTCGTTATGTAATTTTTTACTTAGGCTATCTACATACCAAAAATCATGACGCTCCGTCAACACGTTCATATTTTCCATTAATTATGCAAATGAGATCATCATCTGCATAATTAATATGTATTGATATTTCTTTCTTTCTCAGCTACAAATGTGACAAGTTTGAAAGTCCTATAAAGGAATGCAGTGGATTTACACACTTTCCTCATTTATTATGCAAATTAGCTGTCGATTTGCATAATTAGAATTCCATCATGTAAGTCTTCCCTTTGGCTACCTACATACCAAAATTCATGACGATCCGTCAACACGTTCATAGTTTGTCATTAGTTATGTAAATGAGGCCGTCATTTGCATAATTAATATGCATTCATATTTCTCTCTTTCTCATCTATATATGTGACACGTTTGAAAGTCCTATCATGAAATTCAGTGGATTTATAAACTTTCCTCATTAATTATGCAAATTAGTTACTGATTTGCATAATTAGTATTCTATTTTGTACATTGTTACTTGGGCTATCTACATACCAAAAATCATGACGATCCATCTACACGTTCTCGAGTTATTCTCGTCCAAATTTTGAAAGGAAGTCGGCGACTGCAGTTCCAAACAAGCCGCTAGGGGGTCCAAACTTACAGCACTTAAGGGCTATCAAGGGCTACCAAGGGCTATCTACCACTCAAAAATCATAACCACAGCATGTCCAGAAGACGAGATATCAAAAATTGAGATTCTGCTGCAGTACCTTAGCAAGCCGCTAGGGGGCCCATAATCGAACTTGACTTTTGTTTTCCCGACCCCTACCCACCTACCAAATATTATAGGGATCCATCCAAGGCTTCTTGAGTTATACTGTTAACACACACACAGACAGACCCACAAGCCCAAAACATAACCTTAGCCATTCTGGCAAAGGTAAAGATAGAACATGATCAAATCACCGTACTAAAGGAGCCCATAGACATTGCCAAAAACAAGATCCCAGCATCATGTTTTTGCCACAATACTAGTACCTGAACATCCAGTTCCGTCAGCGCGACCATCTCCTGTATATCCTGTGTTACAGGTACAAGTTGCGTCCAGTGAAGGGGCGGTGATATCTGTGCAGGTGGCCTGGGCGTGGCACGGGTTGGGCGAGCACACTACAAGGTGCATAAATGTGAAAATTATGTGAATTTAGTGCACGATGCCAAGAAAATGTGATATAATGTGACTTCCTTTAGAAAAATGTAAAACCCAAAATGTGATTCATTTTCAAAATGTGAATCGTCAAATGTTATTCTATGTGAAATAATGTGACCCTTCGAAAAATGTGAATCGATTATGTGAAATCGCACAACCCAAAAACGTGACCCAAAAAATGTGAATGTAAAATGTGTTAAAATGTAAAGGGATGTGAAACGGTTTTACTCTGCAAACTGGACGGAGGCGAATGTGAAATTATGTGAAGTTGAAATCACATATTTTCACATAACAGATCAAAATGTTATTCTATGTGAACGTGTTTCACATAATTTCACATTTGCCGGTGTCCTAGCTAATAATGTGATTTTATGTGAAAAAATTACAACATATCACAACATATAGGTTTCCACGTGTTTCCAAAATATGCATTTAGCATGCAAACACTTTTCAAATATTTTAAGTATTGCATGTACATGCATATGCTTGTCTTGTCATAAACCACGGACTTCGTACGCGGTCAAGACAAAAGCTGTCTTTTTAATTTCACGTCGCTCTTGTATGGGTTAAATATTTGTGGACTGTTGTTGTTACAATATGCGTTGTAAGCGATACAAAGCTTTGCGCAAAGTTATTCTGTGTCATATTTATCATCTACTGTTTAGTCAAAACAAAAGCTGTGAAAAACTCCCCACTCCCCTCGCGTGCCACTGCTATTCTGCCGATTAACTAATTTACAACTGAAAGCACCGAATTTCACTACCATTCACGTATGGTTTGACGGCTACGCCCAACTGCTCCTTTATGTACCACCTAAGAGTTAAGAAGATTCAAGAAGTTAGTGATCTGTTAGTTGAAACGTATCGGCCCAGTTTGTAAAAACAGTCTGTTCAAAAGATCTTGTATAAACATTATGATCAGTTAGAATTAGAAATCTTAGCATGGGCAATCGGCCTCGGAATTGTTGTTGTTGTTGTTTTGCAACAAAGAGGAAATGCAGTACAGTGGTGCCAAAATCTAGTCTCTACCAGACTCCGGATCGCTGGAAAATCGTAGAAATGGAACAAATAGAGGAGTAAGCCGGCCAGAGGAATAAACCGGCCAGGGAACAGCACGCGATCTACCTAGGATCGCGAGCTGTTCCCTGGCCGATTATATTCCTCTCTATCAGTTGTTCCATTTCTACGATTTTCCAGCGATCCGGAGTCTGGTAGAGACTACCAAAATCAACGAAACTGGCACTCGAGCCAATTCAAAGGCACCGATCCACCAGATAATGGCACCCCGCTGCGCTCATAAAAGGCCCCCGTCGGCCCTTCCGGTCATCCTTAGAGCAGACCTACGGGGCCTTGCCTGATGAGTTAGACCTACCGTCCAAATCATACCCTCCATATCAACCTTTAAATCATCAAAATCCGCCAATGCGATCCGGAGATATGAATGTGTGAATGTTGACACATCTGCCATATTCTATTGCCAATATCGTCGCTAAGGCCGTTGCTAAGGCCGTTGCTAAGGAGGTTTTGGATCATACTCCACAACAAAACTGCTATGCAGAACAAACTTTTCCGATGTATTTTGCTTTGGTTATCTCAGTAGAAGTCTAAGGAGAAAAGTTGTTATGTTTATTGTTAAATAGATGCAGGAATACTGTTTTCTAACGTCATTTTTTTCAGAATCTGTTAGCAAAACTGTTGTTGAGGCCGTTGCTAAGGGGGTATTCAGTCATGTTTCAAGCAAAATACAACAGTTCAGAGTCAAGATTTCTGGCACATTCTGCTCATGCCATCTCGTAAACCATGCATAACTTATTAAAATACTTTAATTGTTTGATTGATTGATTGGTTGGTTGGAAATATTAATTGGGGCTCTGCATGGGGGATATAAGGATACTTGAAAAGAATTATGCTGATTTGACATATTTTATTGTTCCTCCCTAATGTCGCTAAGTAGGTACCTTATTAAATCGTCGCGTATATCTACTGCTATGTTGAACACAATGAAAAGGGCTCTGCATGGGGGTTATCAGGACACCAGAAATGTGATTACACAGGACACATGGATCCAAACTCACACGGATCTGCATGGGGGTTATCAGGGCACTAGAAATGTGATACCATGTATACAAAACTGTGTTAAATACAACATATTACCAAAGACTGAACTGCCAAAGATTGCCAAATAAGATATCCGACAAACATCTACTAACGTTAGAATGAAACAGTATATGGGATCTAAAAAAAAAAAGTTTGCACATGGGTCTGCATGGTATTTAAATTACAAGTTACATGGTAACAGAGTTTTTTTATATAAACAATTTATTTAGAAAGACCAATTAACAAACGCAATGTGAATAAGAAAAGGAAAATCTTATCAGGTTTGTGTACATTGCTTGATAAAGTAGGATCAGTATACTACCAGTGCGAAGGCCGATGGAGTATCCACCTTGGTAGGTTGTGAGTTTGATTCCTGACAGTGTCATAACAAAGTAACTTTAAAAAAAGTTGGACACAATGCCTTATCTCCCTACCACGCAACATTTAGGAAAGAGTGTGATAGCATTACACACACTAACAATAACACAAACAGTAGACTGGCCCCCCGCTTAATACATGTATGCACCAGTGTGTGGCCCAAGGGTTTATAGGAACGGTAGTAAGCAACGTCAACTGTAAGAACTGACTCACAAACAACCCTAGGCATGAGATTAATAATTGAGATTGTATCTGGAGGATGTGCTGAGACAGACAGTAGTCTTTCTAAAGTACAAAACACAGAGGAACACTCGAGTTGACTATGCTTCGACTTGAACAATCACATTCAGCCACTTACAGTTGGAAGTCCAATTTGCTAGGAGGAGTTTACCAGGATCTTGCCAGTCTTCTTTGCAACAGGTAGATAAACAATTAGCTCTAGTTGTCTTGGACTGGGCCATGAAACATTAATTCCTTCCATTAAAGTCCAGAGAGCAGATGACAGACTTATCTAAAAAGCGCGGAAGGAGCTGGCACGTGGCTGCAGTAATCACACAGGGGGACGATGGCAAGTATGATGTGAAGAATTTTGTGCATTTTTTTAGTTGTGGGCATGGACCTAGGCGCCCCTATCCCGAATTTCAAGTCGTTTTCAATGTCAAGACACAAGAAGGCAAAAATGTACGTTTTTGGTCTCAAAATAAACAAATAATACCTTAAAGTCATTTTGAAGTGAGAGTGCACATTACTAGATACAGCTGACTGTGAGCAACAATCAAGTGAAACTGTTTACTATTATGTTGCAGCAACTGATAGAAACTGATACAATTTGATCAGTGTATCATAAACACTGGTTTAAATTTCAGGAGCGACCCTTCGAATTATTATTAGGCCACAGCAAGTAAATTTTATGGATGACATCCGCGCGCTCATTAATTTTCGGCTGATTTCAGAAAAAAAAGATTTTCTTTCTTCTTCATGGATGGTCAGATAGACAAAAATTGGTAAATGAGTTCTGTTGTAACCAAATAATTGTATATAGAATTGGCACTAGATAGGTAGCATTGATTGTAGTTGCAGAAGTGAAACTTGCTGGATAGTTGTAAGAGTGGCACCAATATGGAAGTCATGAGTGTACATGTAGATGTCAACATGGTTAGTGATACCAGTTTACCACACTGGTGTCACTTTTACTACACTACACTAAGTGCATTTCTTTAATATAGGAATGAATGCCTTGTTGGTCGTGATGCCATAGTTTGTCGGTTCAATTCTTGTTACAACGTTTATGAATTATGGTGTCTATTTTGAAAATTTGCCATCTTGTTTTTTTTTACCCGTCTTGTTTTTTTTTCGCCCTACCTCATTATTTTTGCAGTTTGCAGAGGATGTCTTCCATTAAATTTACTTGTTGTGGCCTTAGGATATAGCTAAGTACTATACTCTTATTTTGGGCCATGAATATCTCTAGTTCGAAGTTGTCAAACTGTTGATCACTTACCGCCACAGTAGACCACGGCGCACGCAGGAACTATGGGGAGTTTATACACGAAGTAGCCGCCGCTGCAGGCCCGCACCTGGATTGTTGTTTGCGTGTAACAGGGGTTACCGTTCCAGTACGCACACGCCTGGCGGGAGACTTCACCGTCAGCAAGGGTGGGATGTTGCCCGTTCATCCACATCGGGGCGTCGGTACCGCACCTGTAATGGCTGGGTGGTGCCTGTGTCGGCATGGCATTTCCCGCAGCACCCGTGAAGCGGTACCACTCTCCGGCAAACCCACGGTCACACATATTTTGGTTACCATCGTTGACCTGTTGGACGTTCCGCCATGCCTCATTCAGTTCAATGTAGTCGCTGGGCGAGCAGGCTGGAGTTTGCAGTAAAAACAAGGTATTGAGCATATTATATCTCACCAAAAATATCTAGAATTCAAAATTATGAGCATGTCATGACCGGAACAAGAGATTCGAAGCTTCTGCCCGGTACACCAGGCTCCCGCTAGGAAGTCCAAATTAAAATTTTGTCTCCGCTCTGCTAATATATACAAAAGACTACCCGTACACTAAACGTCATTGAACTTGTACGTTATTTGCACATATTGTAATCCCGTGAACAATTTCATATCGTATTGATAACTTTGCTCTGGTATTACTGTTGATTTGTTGATTGTAAATCTCGGCATAATTCAGTTTTACTGCAAAGCCGATTTGATACATGTTTTTATCAATAAACCAAATACTACTACTGTTACATAAAAAATGAACACTTCAGTACGTCTAAGCTTTCACTCCACCATACCTAGGTATGGTACGGAGTGAAATGTTGTTATATTTCAGCCATGCCACAGGTATTGTGAAATATATTGCATTCGTAGTTATATTTCAATCCAAACATAGATTGAAATATATTGTTTTTGTCGCGTCTCATCTCCTTGTTCTTCTTCTCCTACCAAATCTGATTTGAAGAAAGAATAAAACTAGAGTTCCACGAACACATACCTTTGCCAAATAAACCAGGTTTGTTATGTAGAATGATGTCTGTAGACATAAATGTGTTACTCATTACATTTTATTTTATATGCCTGGAGTTGGTTCATAACATTTCGCCATTGCTTATACACATCCGATCCCTATTTACATACTGATATTAAATTGTATCAAGCATCACTTAACCTATTAAGCTACCAAAAATCATGATGATCCTTTCATCCCTTCTTGACTTATTCTCTTTCAAAGTAGGAAACTAAACCGGCTCCTGCAGTTCAAGAAAAGACGTTTAGCGGACTCAAACATGTCCCTCTGCCATCTTTCTCAGTTACATATGTGACAAGTTTGAAAGTGCTATCACGGAATGCAGTGGATTTACCAACTTTCTTTGTTAATTATGCAAATTAGCTGTTAATTTGCATAACTAGTATCTCATTATGTAATTTTTTACTTAGGCTATCTACATACCAAAAATCATGACGCTCCGTCAACACGTTCATATTTTCCATTAATTATGAAAATGAGATCATCATCTGCATAATTAATATGTATTGATATTTCTTTCTTTCTCAGCTACAAATGTGACAAGTTTGAAAGTCCTATAAAGGAATGCAGTGGATTTACACACTTTCCTCATTTATTATGCAAATTAGCTGTCGATTTGCATAATTAGAATTCCATCATGTAAGTCTTCCCTTTGGCTACCTACATACCAAAAATCATGACGATCCGTCAACACGTTCATATTTTGTCATTAGTTATGTAAATGAGCCGTCATTTGCATAATTAATATGCATTCATATTTCTCTCTTTCTCATCTATATATGTGACAAGTTTGAAAGTCCTATCATGAAATGCAGTGGATTTATAAACTTTCCTCATTAATTATGCAAATTAGTTACTGATTTGCATAATTAGTATTCTATTTTGCACATTGTTACTTGGGCTATCTACATACCAATAATCATGACGATCCATCTACACGTTCTCGAGTTATTCTCGTCCAAATTTTGAAAGGAAGTCGGCGACTGCAGTTCCAAACAAGCCGCTAGGGGGTCCAAACTTACAGCACTTAAGGGCTATCAAGGGCTGCCAAGGGCTATCTACCACTCAAAAATCATAACCACAGCATGTCCAGAAGACGAGATATCAAAAATTGAGATTCTGCTGCAGTACCTTAGCAAGCCGCTAGGGGGCCCATAATCGAACTTGACTTTTGTTTTCCCGACCCCTACCCACCTACCAAATATTATCGGGATCCATCCAAGGCTTCTTGAGTTATACTGTTAACACACACACAGACAGACCCACAAGCCCAAAACATAACCTTAGCCATTCTGGCAAAGTTAAAGATAGAACATGATCAAATCACCGTACTAAAGGAGCCCATAGACATTCCCAAAAACAAGATCCCAGCATCATGTTTTTGCCACAATACCTGAACATCCAGTTCCGTCAGCGCGACCATCTCCTGTATATCCTGTGTTACAGGTACAAGTTGCGTCCAGTGAAGGGGTGATATATGTGCAGGTGGCCCGGGCGTGGCACGGGTTGGGCGAGCACACTACAAGGTGCATAAATGTGAAAATTATGTGAATTTAGTGCACGATGCCAAGAAAATGTGATATAATGTGACTTCCTTTAGAAAAATGTGAAACCCAAAATGTGATTTATTTTCAAAATGTGAATCGTCAAATGTTTTTCTATGTGAAATAATGTGACCCTTCGAAAAATGTGAATCGATTATGTGAAATCGCACAACCCAAAAACGTGACCCAAAAAATGTGAATGTAAAATGTGTTAAAATGTGAAGGGATGTGAAACGGTCTTACTCTGCAAACTGGACGGAGGCGAATGTGAAATTATGTGAAGTTGAAATCACATATTTTCACATAACAGATCAAAATGTTATTTTATGTGAACGTGTTTCACATAATTTCACATTTGCCGGTGTCCTAGCTAATAATGTGATTTTATGTGAAAAAATTACAACATATCACAACATATAGGTTTCCACGTGTTTCCAAAATATGCATTTAGCATGCAAACACTTCTCAAATATTTTAAGTATTGCATGTACATGCATATGCTTGTCTTGTCATAAACCACGGACTTCGTACGCGGTCAAGACAAAAGCTGTCTTTTTAATTTCACGTCGCTCTTGTATGGGTTAAATATTTGTGGACTGTTGTTGTTACAATATGCGTTGTAAGCGATACAAAGCTTTGCGCAAAGTTATTCTGTGTCATATTTATCATCTACTGTTTAGTCAAAACAAAAGCTGTGAAAAACTCCCCACTCCCCTCGCGTGCCACTGCTATTCTGCCGATTAACTAATTTACAACTGAAAGCACCGAATTTCACTACCATTCACGTATGGTTTGACGGCTACGCCCAACTGCTCCTTTATGTACCACCTAAGATTTAAGAAGATTCAAGAAGTTAGTGATCTGTTAGTTGAAACGTATCGGCCCAGTTTGTAAAAACAGTCTGTTCAAAAGATCTTGTATAAACATTATGATCAGTTAGAATTAGAAATCTTAGCATGGGCAATCGGCCGCGGAATTGTTGTTGTTGTTGTTTTGCAGCAAAGAGGAAATACAGTACAGTGGTGCCAAAATCTAGTCTCTACCAGACTCCGGATCGCTGGAAAATCGTAGAAATGGAACAAATAGAGGAGTAAGCCGGCCAGAGGAATAAACCGGCCAGGGAACAGCACGCGATCTACCTAGGATCGCGAGCTGTTCCCTGGCCGATTATATTCCTCTCTATCAGTTGTTCCATTTCTACGATTTTCCAGCGATCCGGAGTCTGGTAGAGACTACCAAAATCAACGAAACTGGCACTCGAGCCAATTCAAAGGCACCGATCCACCAGATAATGGCACCCCGCTGCGCTCATAAAAGGCCCCCGTCGGCCCTTCCGGTCATCCTTAGAGCAGACCTACGGGGCCTTGCCTGATGAGTTAGACCTACCGTCCAAATCATACCCTCCATATCAACCTTTAAATCATCAAAATCCGCCAATGCGATCCGGAGATATGAATGTGTGAATGTTGACACATCTGCCATATTCTATTGCCAATATCGTCGCTAAGGCCGTTGCTAAGGCCGTTGCTAAGGAGGTTTTGGATCATACTCCACAACAAAACTGCTATGCAGAACAAACTTTTCCGATGTATTTTGCTTTGGTTATCTCAGTAGAAGTCTAAGGAGAAAAGTTGTTATGTTTATTGTTAAATAGATGCAGGAATACTGTTTTCTAACGTCATTTTTTTCAGAATCTGTTAGCAAAACTGTTGTTAAGGCCGTTGCTAAAGGGGTATTCAGTCATGTTTCAAGCAAAATACAACAGTTCAGAGTCAAGATTTCTGGCACATTCTGCTCATGCCATCTCGTAAACCAGGCATAACTTATAAATTAAAATACTTTAATTGTTTGATTGATTGATTGGTTGGTTGGAAATATTAATTGGGGCTCTGCATGGGGGATATAAGGATACTTGAAAAGAATTATGCTGATTTGACATATTTTATTGTTCCTCCCTAATGTCGCTAAGTAGGTACCTTATTAAATCGCCGCGTATATCTACTGCTATGTTGAACACAATGAAAAGGGCTCTGCATGGGGGTTATCAGGACACCAGAAATGTGATTACACAGGACACATGGATCCAAACTCACACGGATCTGCATGGGGGTTATCAGAGCACTAGAAATGTGATACCATGTATACAAAACTGTGTTAAATACAACATATTACCAAAGACTGAACTGCCAAAGATTGCCAAATAAGATCTCCGACAAACATCTACTAACGTTAGAATGAAACAGTATATGGGATCTAAAAAAAAGTTTGCATATGGGTCTGCATGGTATTTAAATTACAAGTTACATGGTAACAGAGCTTTTTTTATATAAACAATTTATTTAGAAAGACCAATTAACAAACGCAATGTGAATAACAAAAGGAAAATCTTATTAGGTTTGTGTACATTGCTTGATAAAGTAGGATCAGCATACTACCAGTGCGAAGGCCGATGGAGTATCCACCTTGGTAGGTTGTGAGTTTGATTCCTGACAGTGTCATAACAAAGTAACTTTAAAAAAAGTTGGACACAATGCCTTATCTCCCTACCACGCAACATTTAGGAAAGAGTGTGATAGCATTACACACACTAACAATAACACAAACAGTAGACTGGCCCCCCGCTTAATACATGTATGCACCAGTGTGTGGCCCAAGGGCTTATAGGAACGGTAGTAAGCAACGTCAACTGTAAGAACTGACTCACAAACAACCCTAGGCATGAGATTAATAATTGAGATTGTATCTGGAGGATGTGCTGAGATAGACAGTAGTCTTTCTAAAGTACAAAACACAGAGGAACACTCGAGTTGACTATGCTTCGACTTGAACAATCACATTCAGCCACTTACAGTTGGAAGTCCAATTTGCTAGGAGGAGTTTACCAGGATCTTGCCAGTCTTCTTTGCAACAGGTAGATAAACAATTAGCTCTAGTTGTCATGGACTGGGCCATGAAACATTAATTCCTTCCATTAAAGTCCAGAGAGCAGATGACAGACTTATATAAAAAGCGCGGAAGGAGCTGGCACGTGGCTGCAGTAATCTCACAGGGGGACGATGGCAAGTATGATGTGAAGAATTTTGTGCATTTTTTTAGTAGTGGGCATGGACCTAGGCGCCCCTATCCCGAATTTCAAGTCGTTTTCAATGTCAAGACAATGGCAAAAATGTACGTTTTTGGTCTCAAAATAAACAAATAATCCCTTAAAGTCATTTTGAAGTGAGAGTGCACATTACTAGATACAGCTGACTGTGAGCAACAATCAAGTCAAACTGTTTACTATTATGTTGCAGCAACTGATAGAAACTGATACAATTTGATCAGTGTATCATAAACACTGGTTTAAATTTCAGGAGCGACCCTTCGAATTATTATTAGGCCACAGCAAGTAAATTTTATGGATGACATCCGCGCGCTCATTAATTTTCGGCTGATTTCAGAAAAAAAAAGATTTTCTTTCTTCTTCATGGATGGTCAGATAGACAAAAATTGGTAAATGAGTTCTGTTGTAACCAAATAATTGTATATAGAATTGGCACTAGATAGGTAGCATTGACTGTAGTTGCAGAAGTGAAACTTGCTGGATAGTTGTAAGAGTGGCACCAATATGGAAGTCATGAGTGTACATGTAGATGCCAACATGGTTAGTGATACCAGTTTACCACACTGGTGTCACTTTTACTACACTATACTAAGTGCATTTCTTTAATATAGGAATGAATGCCTTGTTGGTCGTGATGCCATAGTTTGTCAGTTCAATTCTTGTTACAACGTTTATGGTGTCTATTTTGAAAATTTGCCATCTTGTTTTTTTTACCCGTCTTGTTTTTTTTTCGCCCTACCTCATTATTTTTGCAGTTTGCAGAGGATGTCTTCCATTAAATTTACTTGTTGTGGCCGTAGGATATAGCTAAGTACTATACTCTTATTTTGGGCCATGAATATCTCTAGTTCGAAGTTGTGAAACTGTTGATCACTTACCGCCACAGTAGACCGCGTGGCACGCAGGAACTATGGGGAGTTTATACACGAAGTAGCCGCCGCTGCAGGCCCGCACCTGGATTGTTGTTTGGCGGTAACAGGGGTCACCGAGCCAGTACGCACACGCCTGGCGGGAGACTTCACCGTCAGCAAGGGTGGGATGTTGCCCGTTCATCCACATCGGGAGGTCGGCACCGCACCTGTACTTGCTGGGTGGTGACTGTGTCGGCATGGCATTTCCCGCAGCACCCGTGAAGCGGTACCACTCTCCGGCAAACCCACGGTCACACATATTTTGGTTACCATCGTTGACCTGTTGGACGTTCCGCCATGCCTCATTCAGTTCAATGTAGTCGCTGGGCATGCACGGATCTGAACAAACAGGAATAGGTAGAATAGATCGGAAATCACTGATATGCAAATTCTATTTTCTACCCAATTTTGTTATATTAAGTTGATTGTATCACTAGTGTGTATTCCTTTGGTTGCTGCATGATATTTGTTACAATTTTGTATTAGACCACAGCAAGTATATTTTATGGATGACATCCGGGCGCTCGTTAATTATTTTAGAAATACAGTATTCGTAATGTTTCTGCTTATTTCTTCTTATTCTTCTTCTTTCTACTCCTGTCATAATCTTTAAGGGGAAAGATCGCCGTCGTTCCTTGGCCTAATGACATAAAAGTGTAGAGCGGGCCAATACGCCAAGACATTTCTTAAATGTCTTTAGAATAATTTAATGGAAGTATTTGGACTATTTTCCGACCAAAGCTGTATATTTTGGTTTTACAATTACATGACCTAAAACTGTATATTTCAGTATTACGATTAAATGACTTTGAATTTGGTATATGTATGCATTGAACATTTTGTAAAATGATCCAAGTAAAACGTTTGAGCATTAACCACTTTGAATTATTAATATCAGATTTGTTTTCGGGGGAAATAGGTTTGGAGTCGATGTTTTTAGTCGGAATTGCGGTTTGACCATAAAAAAAAAAAAATAACGGTTCTTAGTGGAAGTCAAAGTGCAGATGTTGGCACATCGACGCACCAAATCCGTAGTGTGTTTCTTACACACAGTTAGACAGATTAGCCGAAGAGGCTCGGTGGGGGTCACTCCACCGTAAGGGAAAGTCGTGTAAACTGCCCTTCCCAAGGGCACAACGTCGGGGCATGGTGGGAATTGAACTCGGAACCTTTCGATTCCGAGCCGAATGCTCTACCAGTTACGCCACGCCAACGCCACGCCGTTTGACCATGCTCCTTCCTATAACTATTCATACAACTCAGCAACATCAGCATAAAATTGAAATATAGATACTTTATAAACAGGCTCTGGCATATTGAACGTAGTCTCCGTCGTTAATCATATTTTGTAAACGTTTCGACGGCCATCTTTCGTATTCCTCATCGCATAATGAACTTTACTATGAATGAATAGGTAAAGTTCAAAACGAACAAGAACCTATTGTTTATATGGTTATTTGTTACCAATATTTGTAATAAGGACAAAATTTACTTGTGTTGCCTGCGAGAGCCTTACCGAAACATTGAACAAATGAAGGTCCGTTTGTGACAGCTTACACTGAATGACTATAAACAGATACCATGTTCCTACCTTGGCTTCTCGCCGTGCCCGCCAGTAATGCCAGGGAGATACTCAAACAGACCCAGCGGTGATCCATTCTGTTTACCTGCTGCAGCACAAAAACGTAAAAATATTAACCATTCGCGCGGATGTTTCCGGTAAAATCAAGAAAGAAGGTAGTCACAATCGCTTTTTAATAATTGTCAATAATCGTGTCCATAACATGCCTGCAGTGTGAACTGATTGGAAAAGGCGCAAGTTCTGCTGCAGTACCAGCAAAAGTCGTCAGTGACGCTATGTCTAGTCCATGACTTGCCGAGAAATGCGTTTGACCCATTTTGTATACCTACACTACATGTATTTGTTCTTGTCGAAGAAAACGAGCAAAAGACTGACGCACTCTTCTTTTCTCGCGGATTACGTCTGTAAGGAAGATCCAATTTTGGGACAAATACCACAGAACAAAAGGAACACCGCAGGCGAAAATTACGGAGATTCCTTTGATGTATGATCCATCAATCATCCTCAGTTACAAAACGATGTTTACAGAGGTACCAGACGATACACCCAAACTGTTACGTCTTTCTTTCTCCCGACAATACTGGACAAGGTTAAGTCTCCTTTTTCAGTAACATGACATCATTTTTCAGGAAAAAAAGACTAAAAACCTGCAAACAAATCAAACTAAAAAGAGACGCATGCGTCAAATACTAGCAGAGCGAACTGCAAAATTGTCGTCTAATACCCCTGTCACATTATCCACGATCTTCGGGCATATCGACGAAAGATCGGCCATATTTAAGATCGACGGAGGGTTGCGTGTATATTTTTCACCTGAAAACCATCCCTGTCACATATAAGCTATGATACTGTGTACCTTGTGCAATTGTTGTGCAATAAAGTTATGAATGTAAGCCAGGCTCGTCGTCCGATCGATTTTCGCGAAATGTGACAGGGGTATAAGTCCCCTTTTCCAATAGACGGCGACAGCGCTGCGCTCTCGTAACGACTTTAATAGAATATGTGTAACCTTCGCTTTGATTTGATTTGATTTATTAGAATTGCAACGATACAATACAATGGGGTCACAGGCAGCGGTATGCTAGTGTATGCTACACATGAATACATACACATCAATTGACACGGTGGTCAAATACGGGCTCAAAACCTCACATGTCTAGCAGAATTCGAACCTTATTCCACAATGTTCGATCTGACGTAATTCGAACCGAACTCGCGTTCTATTTGGGGTCATCTGCGGTCGTTGCCGGTAATCACTGCTTTCTGGCCTTTTTTTACCCAAACTACCTTGAATTAGCCAAAAAAGATAGTTTTTCACTAAAATAAACAATTTTCTGGACAGTACATCCATGCTATCACTTTGTTTGGGACCTGTAATATTCAACGAAGCCACTGACGTTTGTGTTGGTGACCTTGAATATGATTAAGTGCGAAAAATGCAGTTTTGGGCATATTTTCGACTGTTACTTTGCTTGGAATCAAAAATTAAAAATCCCAAAAGCAAAAAAAGTTTTATTTTCCTCATAGATGACGAAAAATATATTAATCGAGAAATTTCGATGACGCATGCGGCCCATCTTATTAAGAGTTTGGTCAAATTAAATGCCTTTCCGAGAATAGAAAATGGTCGTCTTTTTGAGCAACATGGAAACGAAACAGCTATTTAAATTTAAACGACAAGATTGAAAATTTACTAATTTAAAATTATTTTGAAAAAAATTCTTTGTCAAAACATTTTGTTTATTTTCATTTTACGGGCAGGCAAAGGTAGGCATCCTGTAACCCGATATTCTATCGAACGCGCATAGCAACGGGAAAGAATACCATAGCATCCGACCGACCTATGATACATCATACAAACGTAAAAGCCTGACTAAGGAGACAACAAAACACAGAAAATGTAAAAAGATTCGTTTCTTTTCTATACAATTCGCTGAGGGATGTGTCAACGTTTTTAGGTCGCAGAAAGAGCGCGGCGAAAGCACCGTCCTTTGGGCTAATAGTGGTAGGAAGTGGTTTGGGCTACAAGAAATAGTAGTAGATTTATTGATACAAGTAAGATTACGTGGAGCCTTATTCACAAGCGTCACATGTTATGCATTACCAAGAGGTAGGCCTACGTCACATTTCCTACCAGGGCCGGCCGGGCTGTTCGCGGTACGAAACATTTCAAGTTTACTCAAATAAATATACACAAGTCATGCTCTTGAATTATTTTTGGTCCGTTTTGTGTTTTTGTTGTCTTTTATATCGTACTTTTCGTATTCTAAAAATGCCGGGTCTCTTTGTGGGGATGTGACGTTAGCCTAAGTAAACAAAAAATCGTTTTATTTTTCGTTGTAGGCTACTTTGCTGAACTGATAGCTATAGTTTGCTAGCCTGATTATCATACTTGTTCGATTACTGGTACTCCCATACTCATTTAGCCTGCTATTTCAACTGTACAACAGCACTAGAGCAACAAAGTCATTGTGCTAAAGCATAGTGACTGGTAAGTGTAAGCCCCCTTCCCACTAGCGCGGCGATCGCGCTGCGCTCTCACTGCGACCGAAATAGGACATTCCAACATTTGCTCTCAAACTGGGTATATCATACAAAACGTAAAAGTGAGACTAAAAAGACAACAAAACACACAAATTGTAAAAAGTTTCATTTCTTTTCTATAGAATTCGTTGAGCGATATGTCAAATTTGAGGTCGCAGAGAGAGCGCGTCGAGAGCGCCGTCCTAGTGGAAAGGGGGTATAAGACCAAGGTTTAGTCGAGATCCTTATATGTCAGTATTTGACCTGTAGCTGAATAGCATGTCATCCAAGGCCTGTGTCATTTGGATTTTGTAAAAAAAAAACTGTCCAATATTAGCGAGCTACCAATTGTGAACTGGGATATTGTCCGTGCATAGCTTCTAAAACAGCTGGTTTGAAAAATGACCAAAAAACCACAAATTGGAGCAAATTCCTCTACCTTTTCTGGTACTTGAGATACGGTTTATAAAGAATGTGCACATACCTTTATAGCTGGACTAGCCCATAAACGAACGGCCTCCAAGTGATGAAAAACTCCGGAGTAAAATCTGACACACCCGCACCAGAGATGTGCGTATGTCTCAGTGAGATCCAAAGACTCAGGAGAAACCGGCCAAAAGACGCCAATTCACTGAAGCATTAAGTAGCCTCCTTCGCAGACTTCTTATGGGCACGTGGAGGCGTCCATTATTTAGGTAACCGCCGATTCACAAGTTTCACAATAAGTTCTCTATTCTTAAAGGGAGTTGTGTACTACCCAAGTGTGCGAGGAAATATTTCCTTACCCGATATAGCGCTCATGTTAAAAATGGCAAATCATTGCTCTTGCTATGCCGCCACTCCAGAGGTCTGTGAAGGAGGCTACAACTTATGGTACTTTCCAAGAAGGCAGTCTACCATAAGAAACAAAAGGACATGTGACAAGACTGCCTTAAGGGTGATGGACAACCATCCAATTATATGCAGAGGCAAACAAAAACCTGTTTCGAAATAATTGGGCCCCACAGGCAAAATCTGGTCAATAGGGGGAGGGGGGTTTTGATGTTTATTCAAGATGGCCGCATTTCCCACTCATGTTGTATAAAAGTAGGTCAAGAATCTTTGCCAAAATAGCTTATCAAAGTAAAACTCTAAAACCTACTACATTGAAAGACCTACAGCTAAATATATTTTGGGTGTAACCAATCTAGTGAAGAGACAAAGAAATGGTACTGAGAAATAACATAGAGACAGACAACTACGGGTACGGGTACGAAGTAGATTGGGCTCTGCAGACAGATTTTGAAGATGAGGGTTGTTGGATCGGGTCATGATGGCCCCATTCTCGGCCGGTCCTATCTGTGGTTTTTATTTCCCTTAATACAAACCTTGGACTTTTGTTTATATTATTCAGAGTATAGTGAATAAGCCTTTCTGGGCTATATTATTGTCTAGTGCATAAATAATACACAGTGAATGTTACAAAATATTTATCCATTTTGAATATGTGCAGTGGAATATTCCTGATACACTCCATTCATTCAGTCACAGAACAGCTTCGTATCAGTCAACACACACACGTACACACACACACACACACACACACACACAGAAACATACACACACACACATGTGCACACACACACATGTGCACACACACACACACACACACATGTGCACATGTCACATACATACGAATATGTCACACATACACAAACACTTCCACATCCACACACATACACACACGTCAAACACAAGTTACAAACACACACATGTCACATACACACGCACATGCCAGACACACACACAAACACACACACATACACACTACACAAACACCCACACACACATGACACACACACGCGCGCGCACGTACGCACACACACACATGGTACACACACATAAACAAAGGGAGACACACAAACACACACATGTGCACACATACACACACAGAATACACAAAACAATACCTCAACTTATCACGAATGCAATAAAATAGCCATAGCTTATGTGAACAGACAGCTGTCTAAATAAACAAAACAAACATCCTAACGTCCACATATACCATTCTATATAAACCACAGCACGTAAACGCATAGTTTAATTGTGTATTAGTACAACAACAAGCCACCGTAGGAAAGACACAGCGTTTTCATAACCCTAAACAGAGACCATGAAGGCAACCATCGTCATCTTTCTTGGGCTCCTCGTCTGCTCTCAGGGTAAGACCTCAGTATTGTTGACTATGATGTTTCTAATCTGTTACTTGTAAATCTTTTGGTCGTTAAGTTCTTTTGCGTAGTTTGTCATACTCTGGAAAGACTGACTGACAGAGAAGAGAAGACTAGCAAATTAGCGGGGTGTTTGGCCCACATCCCACAGGTCTTGGTTTACATTCTGTTATGCTACTAATCGTGTCCCCTGGGGAAAAGCACTTTAAACGTCGACTTTCCTCACTCAACACAGGTATGAGGATATGATGGGGGTCTGTATGTGTTTGTGTGTGTGTGGGGGGGGGGGGGGGGGTATGGGTTGTCTGTGTGGCGCAACGGCTAGAGCGTTGGAATCAGAATCAGTAGGTCCTGAGTTTGATACTCGCCATGCCCCTGCCCCCATAACGGTAGAGAAACGTTCGCCGAGCCTCACGGCTAATCTGTCTAAAGGTGCCAAAAACACCTGCGGATTTGGTGCTGCCAATGTGTCAACATCTGCATACTTGCCACTAAGACTCGTGATTTTTCAACACAGGTGTCAAAATGGTTACCTGGCTTAGATTGGGGAAGGAGAGGGTTGAGCTACCCCCCTCCCATAACGGGCCCTAAACGCAATGGATAACAACCAACTGCTCTCACTGCCTCAAAAGGGCTATTAGACTACCTACATTTACTAGCATACTATAAAATCGTTCAGTATTTAGAATTTTGATCAATTTTGAGCAACGGTGAGGACAACAAACGAAGAAGCAACCGTTGAGCAGAAAAAGCACCATGAGACCATGTCTAGCGGTGAAGTAGACGTTAAACAACGATTTACAACAACAACAACAACGACATTTTAATCTGTTCTAAACCGGACGAGTTATATCTAAATTTATATGATATATTTTTTTTTAAACGAACGTAGACTTATGTCGATCGAGAACGTTTGACATTCTTTTAACAAATTCAACTAAATCTGTTGTTTTTTCAGCCATGGAACTCTCCAGGCTGAGCATTCTGCCATGGAACGATGGTAACGGTGGGATCGGTATGTCACATAGTAAATTTAGTAATTTTTGAATGATACAGACATATTTAATAGTGCGTGTCATATGTTAATTGTAAACACTAAGAGGGGCACAGAAGAGGGAGAAGGAGATGGAAAGGGAGACGGTGAGAGAGAGAGAGAAGAGAGGGAGATTCATATATTATGGCATACATAGGAAAATTTATTTAAGAATGTCTAGACACTATAAATCCCTCCAATGATTGTTAAAGACCATTTTCCTCCCATACTATGCACCCTTGTATTAAGTAGATTTTACAACCGTAGTTATGAATCAGTGCCATGCTTTGTACCGTGTACATATGTTGCGCAATAAAATTACTAATATTATTACTATATTAGGTCAAGCCAGTTCGAAGAAATTTAATGCCTCACATGTAATCAAACAGTTCATGGTTTTATGCTATGAAGGGTCTAATCATTTAGATTTGTACCTATATACAAAAGTATAAAATTTATAACGACGTGGTCTCTGTTCGTGCCTGTGTGTTTCAGCTTGCAACATGGTGTACTGTTTTGTCGACCCATGTATGATGGCGATGTGTCCGGAAGGGACTACGTGCAGGTATGGGTGAATATGTAACCAGAAAACCAATATTTGTAAACCGGTAGGATGTGTCCACTGGCACTGGCTGTACAGTAATATTTGAATGGGCGCCCCGCACTTCAATGTTAACTTGGGGTGTTGTGTGTGGGGGTGTGGGGTTGGGGGCTGTACGCTGTGTACGTGTGTGTACATCTGTGTATGTGTATGTGTACGTGTGTGTGTGTGTGTGTGTGCCTGTGTGCATGTGTGTACGCATGTGTGTGCATGTGCGTGTGAACGTGTGTGTGTGCGTTAACGTGTGTGTGCACGTTTGTGTGCATGTGTGTGTGTACGTGTGTGTGCAAGTGCGTACTTGCGTGTGTGTGTGTACGTGTGTGTGTGTGTGTGTGTGTATTGTACTTTTATCTGTTTAGAAAAAAAATTAACCGATAACGTTGCGCAGGATATTACAAGGCAATGAATAAACAGTCAAACAAACTTTGTTCAAAACCGGCTAGGCATTCAAGTTTTCTTCCTTTTTCTACTGTATATGCAGGTCTAACTACTGCAACGGTTGTAACTTTGACTGTGTGGACGGTACCGGCAATACTGACTTCCAGGACCTCTTCGACACATTGGGCTGAAAGTAGGCCGTGTAAAAACGAAACGGTAGTTCACCTTTATTCGCGGTGTAACCTATGCATGTAGTTTTAAAAACCATGGTTTCAAATTTCAAAATCTTGAAATATTTCAGTAGACCCAACACTTTCAAACTATTGCAGTTTGAAATCTCTAACCGTCGTGAGGATATTCCTAAATACCATATTTTCCCCAAAACAACGGATATAGGTTACCCCGCGGATAAAAGTGAACTAGAGTTAATATTAATCTAGCCACAGGAACCTTTGTCGTATAATGGTCAGTGACACTATAACAGGCATGAACAAAGTTCTACAACATTCTGTTACGTCACAAGAGAGTTAACTGACAATATACTTTCAGCTATCCCACGTAACTTGCCGTTGTAAATTTGCCTAGAAGTAGTGTCTCACTGCAAATTGGGCACGGGTGCGGCACTGCGGGTTCTCTCACTATGGCACTGTGTAACTTTGTTCTCCATTCTTTTATAATTTATTTTATTGGTATTGCGCAAAACGTAAAACTATGACTTAGAAGACAACAAAATACACAAAACGTAAGAAAATTCGTTCTTTATCTGAAATCCGTTGTTTATCTTTCGAACTCCGCAGTGCCACTGGGGTGCCCCCAATGCAATGCGATACCTCCTTTACGTCGTTTGTGATAGGGCCATTTTTGTACGGCCATTACACTAGCGCCACTCAGTTGGGGTCTGAAGCCACAAATTTGTCTCGGTGGACTTCCAGATTCTGCATATAGGTTACCTCTTGCTGTTTCATGGTTGGGTGACCGGGCTTATTTGCTGCCGGGTCCGGGTGGGTTGGTTTTAACAATGTTCTTCAGAATACTTGTCGGTAAGGAGCCGAATAACATTTGTAGCTCCAACGTCCCTGTCCATTCTACCCACATAGATTCTAGATTATTCGATTCCTTCAGTTTTAAACTATCTAAGCCCAAAACAAACTAAAAAAAGCGAACTTTTCTAGATCTCTACCGTGCCATCTGTCTATGGAATGTCCTACCGTGACACATCAAATCCCTGCCCAACTTTCCACGATTTAAAAAGGCAATCTACCATCATGTATTCTCAAGTTGATAGTTTCTTGTGATTGTGAATGTTTTTAATCTGTTGTGTATACATATATACATATATACATGTATGTTTGCGCTGTATATGTTCGAACCCTGGTAGACTAGCCCTACGGGCTAAATGGTATCTAAATAAAGGAATAAAGGAAATTAGGGGGCTCCGTCGTGTCCCAACACAGTCCGATTTATTTTTAAAATTTGAATGATTGAACTGTATACATCATCAGAGAGAAAGACTCTATGGCTAATTTCTATCTAACAAAGCGTCTCCTTTTTCCATAGAAACGATGCAGTCAATGGCCATCTGTCTCAACCTAATTGCAAGAGGAGCGACGTTTGGACCAAAACCTCACTAGACGTCATATTAAAAAAATCATTGAGAAAACTGTGGAACAGTATTTATATTTGCTGAGTGTTTGTAACGCAAAAAATTACTCTGCAAACTGTGCGTGATGCGGACGTTTTGTTGTTAAAGCTGATAGGAAGCTACTCTGTTTATGAATTTGAAGTAGATATAGCTGAAATGTGCTGAGTACAAATATATGTTTTTTCGATCTTTATTTAACTTTGATAACTGTGCGTTCTACGCCATTTTTCAAGAGTTTTAGGATTATGGAGGTGAGAGGTCTTGCCTTCTTAATTTGGTGTTTATTTGCAAAATCATACCCGAAGGCTAATTGCACAAGGACCAAGAGAAGTAGATAGTGTTATACATAAAACTAGTGTCTAATCAACTATATATGATACAGTGAATACTATTGTCGGGTTTGACTTCTTCTTTGAAGGCAGTGGCTAATGAACTGTCCCACGTTCTGTATTATGGTGGGATTTTGTGCTTTTATGAGAAATATGGTCACAAAATAGTACTTCATAGGACACAAAAAATACTGAATAGTGTACTTAATAGTACACAAAAAATACAAGTCAACATTCGATAATCAATTTTGTAGTAAACATAATATCATGATCATATTCTCATAGTCCATAGTTATTAGTTTTCCCTTTTCATGATTCTAGGCAGTCGTCATCTCTAAAGAAACTGTCTCAGACTTGTTAACAACGACTTTTTGAATGATTGTACGCATTGGCAGAGGTTCAATAGAATAAAAAACAACGGGACATTAATGAAAATGAAAAATCGGCGCAACGTATCTGCTTGAATGAAAACCCCATCCAAAAAAACTGACTAAGCAGAAATCTGTAACAAGGATACCCAAAAATGTTTCGCCGTCCTGAAAAACAAACCCAGACAAATAGCTACACAAACACTTAGGCACACCTGGACCAGGGGACTTTGCCCGCTTCAGCAAGCGAACCACTAACCACTATACAAATACACTAGAAACTTGGCAAACATGTGATTAATTCAGATATAGACATGCGGACGTGCACGCACGTATACACAGGTATCAATCTGAAGCATTCTTTGTGTACGTTTTCGCAAAATTATCTGCACTTGTGCTAAGAAAGGTTGAACTGACTAGAGTTCGTACAACCAGGCCGTTGTTTTAGGTACGTGAATGTTGTTATATGGGTCTCTATTGGGGTAATCATTTAGCAATTCGTTAGACGTTTAGATTCTGATGGTTCACAGGTAACATAGAATTCAAAGCATTCCCCCGCCAAGCAAAAAACGCAGTTTATTATGGCATGTTTTATCATTAGAAATCATATCTAAGAGTACTTATGTGGTTGTTTTTAAGGGCATGTACCTGGCAAATGTGTAACAAGGATTTAAGTCCACACCTGTCTGTTTTGACGGCATAAAGTGCAATGGTCCAAAAGTAAACATTACGTCACCCTCTTAGATTAGCGTACGGCCACAGGGTTACGAGGAGGAAGTAACGGAGGGTAAAAATCTGTCCCCAAATCTAAACCATGTCAACCGAAGTCTGCCATCCATGTGACTGAAGACGTATACTCTTCTACCTGAAACGAAGACGGCCAGGTATTTCAAAGGGAGCTCGGCGGGTGAAGATGACATGGAGGCTTTGGAATGATTTAGACTCGGGGCGCGTTCAAAGTCGACGTTTGTGCGAACCACAGTAGCTTAGCGTTCGCACCAGCCCACAAGTACACAAACATGGCTGCCATAGAGATGGAGACTATTGCGGAGGAACCAGTCCGGAGTGGCAACGATCAGGAGAAGGGACCGTCAGAGGAGAGAGCTGCGAGTGGAGGTTCCATAGATGACATAGTACGCAAGTACAGTAAAATCAAGACTAACAACGACAACACGAGTCCACCTGTTACGGAGTTGTGGAGCAGCAATCCTCAAAATGGACACTCGGGAGAGCAAGATTCGTTGAACGGGGAAAATTCCTCTGAAACAGACAGCGGACATTTTGAAAACTCAGTGGCGGGTCCCATGAAAGAGGAGGAGACTGTTCCACACAGTTTAGTCGGCGAAGAAGTTACCACAAACTCCGACAACAACAGTAGGCAAGACTCGAAAAAACGTAGGAAGACCCCACACTACTCCAGAAAAAAAGACTTCGCACCAAACACCGAGGCTACAGTTCAGTCAGAATCGCAACACGACCAGTTTGGAAACCCAGCTATGAGCACAATGGAAGAAGGGGAACATGTTTCCAACAGTTCTGACAGCAAAAATGTCACGACAAACCAGGACAATGGAGAAAACTCTGGAGTAACGGAAAGGAGCGAAGAGAATTCAACGCCACCAAACTTTGAATCGCAGCCTCAGCCAAATGACAAGAGTACTGCCGACACCTTTGACAAACAGGAAGGTGACAGAAATCTTTCGGAAGAGAGAGGCAGCGAAGGACCTCTCGCAAATACGGAAGGTGGTTCGGATTCTTTACCGAATGGCCTTGTTCCAAGGGTCGGTGGGAAAGTCGATAAAGACCACGAGACAATCGTTAAACAGCCGGCAGGCGCAACACACAGTTCCCAAACACCGGTGGTACAAACGGCGAACCTGCAAGAAAATTCCTTGGAAGAAACGTCGGAAGTGAACGGTTCAACGGCAGTTGAAGATCATACGACTATTCTTGGAGTAAACCGTGTACAGAACGTTTCACAGATGGCTGGAACCTCGACAGACCTTGACAACAGCCCACAGACAACACCACAAACGAACATGGTCGACGACTGGGCCTCTAGACTGACCGTCAGTAACGTTGTCGTTACAGATAATAGCGAGACAGAATCAAGTGAGGAAGACGATCGTTGCTCTAGATACCTGAGAAAGGTGCTACGATTCAGTGCGATAGCTTTTGTGTTCTTGGTCGTTCTCTGTTGTAGTGTCGCTTGCAAACTCACCCTCTTCTATCTGGAAGTAAAACTGTACAGTAAAACAATCCCCAGCACTCCGGATCCGTTAACAACAAACGTATCATCAGCAGCAAATTCCAACAGTTGTGATCCAGTTCAGCAGGACACGATTGTGATCTGGCTAGCCCTGATCCTGGTGATCCCATACGTGATCACGTTTCTCAGATGCGTCTGGATCTCGCTCATGAACTGGAACTACGAACCGAACCCCAGCCGACGACACATCATTCTGGTGAGTTTATTCCATGACTTCTCCAATAGTTTTGATAGGCCCCATTTGCACTCGACGGCGATCGAAATTGGATTTGAGCGATCCTTATATTCGGAAGTAAATTATAATACAAGATATACAAGCTATGACTTTAAAAAGACAACAAAACAAAATAAACATTTTTTATCTATGAAATTCCTTAAGGGATATGCGAAACCTTGGGTCACAACCTCCACTGGAAAGAGGTATAATTACACATATTGTGCAGTGGATATGCCAGTGATGTTTTTTTTAGTAGACTGTTAATACGGGCTATTATATTTGCAATGATATATTCACGTTGAAACGCCCAATATTGGTGACCTAATTTTCTGTTTGTACGTTGTTTCTTTAATTAAAGATAAGCATCTGACAAAGACAAAAGTATAAAACTTAAGGGCTTGAGCAATAGATTATTTTACCTGATATCTTCAAACAGCTTTTTAGATGCATAAAACTCTAAAAAAACTTGTCATGTCACTTTAACATGTCATTTTATTAAAAGCAAGCCAGACGCTTTTACACGAAAGCGCCAACACTACGCCAGTGATAACAAAGAAGTTTTCCCAAAATAGCTAACGTCCCCTGCAATGCTTTTATACACTATACACTTCAATCTATAACCATTAGTAGGCTAATTATTATCAATTCATATCCATAACTAATCAGCACACCGGTGGGAAAATGTAATACACAGGCCGGCTGGATACCCTGTAATGAAAATGGACATAAATACAGAAAGCTGATTTAAGTTCATTGATATCCTTTTTTCAATGTAAGATCGCATGTCAAAAAATATATTAAGTATTCTCAAATTTGGGTAATTTGTAGATGAATCCCTTTCAAAGTTTGTTTTTCGCAATGTGCCTTCTGTATAGAAGGTCGAGTGTTTAGGATATCAATTTTTAATCCTAAGAATACTTTTATTATCTTGGTTCATGTAAATAATACGGACTTCCTTGTCAATGACGCGTTTTTGTCTTTTAGGGATTAAAATTAACACAACTGCCAAGTGTAACGTGACATATTTTAACAAAGCCATTGGCTATACAAATACTTTTCTCATTTAAATAAAAACACGCTACTCACCTCATGATAGTGTACCCACACTATTTACTTATCACCTAGGTTACCGACAGTTCAACTTTTCAACCCGGCTAATTTGGGCCAAAGTCTCTCTACAACCCAGATATTGCTTTGTTTGCCTTATGGTCGTGGTAATGGCGTATCGTGCCAAATACGTCCATCTTGTATCGGTTGTCAAGGCCAACGCTAAAGAAAGTTTAGAGAACATGAGGACTTTCACTCAATGGAACGTCAATACTTTTATTGTTAGGGAAAGAGTTTGCTGTTAGGTCACGTTCTATCCCCACCTCACGCAGTCTAAAGGTGCACTCTCACTGAACTTGCGTCAAGCTTGCGTCACTGCGGGGTTCCAAAGAAACTCAACAGATTTCAGAGATAAAGAGCGGATTTTCATACTGTTCGGGTATTTTGTCGTCTTCTTAGTCATGCTTTTACGTATTAAGCAATATCTAAATTATAAAAAATCGAAGAAAATAACAAAACAGTGACGCAGTGAAAGAACCACGCAGTGACGCAAGCTTGACGCAAGTGCAGTGAGGGGGCATCTTAAAAGAACAATGTGTGTTGGATGCAAAGGTATCTAAATGGAAAGTTAGATAAAGCTAGATTGTTCGCTCGCTCATTACTATTTGCAGAGCTTTGTTTATCAACAATGGACGATCAGAAATAAACTCTAACGATGACGTAATCAATAGACAATGATTACATTACATTGCTCATGATTCCCCTTTTTAAACTTTCACAGTACACAGAGGACTAGAAGTTAAAAAAAAACAATCAGCATTAAAAACAAAAGAGGAAAGGGTTAAAGGGCACCTCGGCCAGTCGACGTTCTTAATAAAATCCGGGACGAGAAAAATAAGATCTGCCAATACATGACCCTTTATCGACCGAAAACAAAATCATCACTTTGCTAGAACCTTTGGTATAGGAGTTTTTTTTTTTTTTTAAATTTCATTTGAAGAAAATATTTGATAGCCATCGGAACGTAAGCAGGTGAGACTGCATGTTTGAAAGAAAATGCCTATATCCTATAATCTATCAAGTCTACATGTATATGTACTACAACCATACGATATTCCTGTCCGTTTCAGGGAACTCTATTGGCTGTATTGGAGGTGTTCTCATTGGCATTGCTCGTTCTGTTGGCTCTACCCGCGTCCCCAACAATCGGGCTCATCGTTGCGAACTTAGTCTTCATGAACACTGTCCTAACGAAGTCCATTCTCAGCTTCACTGGAGACAACGATGGGGCCACAAAGAGTAAAATCAAAGGTTCATCCCTCTTCGTTCTCTTCTTGGTGATTCTGGCCTGTCTTGCGATTACAGTTCTACCCGATGAGCATTGGTCAAAGGAGCCAAACGGGTACATTTTAGTCTCCTTCGCGTTGTTGGCCGTTTCCTGGACTCCGATCCTCCACAAACTTTCTGTATCCAAAGACAACTCCGTCCATCCTGAAGACCAGGAAACAGGCAACTCATCCGGACCAAACAAAACACAGAACAACACAGCCTGTTGGAAGCTTGGCATCATCACAAACCTGGTAAAATGTCTGGTCTGGGCTCTCTGTGTCTTCGTCTTCTACCCAGTGACGAGAGGACAGGACCCCTTTTGTACGCTCTGGCATATCCCTTCGGTGTCTATCAACGAGAGTGTGTTTGTATCCTTCCTCACCAATGTGTTGTGCGGCGTGTTCGGGTACGCCTTCGCGGTACTGGCGTTGATGATGAGAATGCAATCATTGGGATTTCTCCTGCCAGTTTTTCTCTCCAACGCGGGCGTCAGTTTGTTCCTCATCCTTGGCATCCAAACTCCGCTTTGTGTGAGCATTGCCCCGATACAAGAGCTAGGCCTCTGTGGAACTAGCGACTGGGGGGAACTGACGTGGGAGCCGTTCTTGGTGTGCTGCTTGGTATTCGTCTTCACCATGATCGGGATGATCGTGCAAATGTACGACGTGTGGAAAGTGCCGACAATCGTCATGGAGAAGGAATCAAAGGTGGGCATTCCGCTTTGACGCTAGTTCACCTTTATCCATAAAATAGTATTTAGGTTTATCAAATCGACGGACGGTAGTTTCAAACTGAAAGATATCCAAATATTGCTGTTAAAACCACCGTCCTTCGTCTTGATATCCGAATTTCTATAAATATCCCGTTTAAAAAAACGAATATAGGTTACCCTGCCGATAAAGGTGAACTAGTGTTACATATGTCAATGGATAAATGTTATCCATGTATGACATTTTTGTATTCTAATCTCTGAATAGAGGAGCGGATTATCCAGTTTTTCGGCATTAACATGAAAATTACTCATACATAATTTCAACAGCTATTTCTTTCTATTTTGCTTTTGGACTGACGAGAACAATGTACTAGTTTTGTAACTTATATCAAAAGTGCCACATACACGATACAGACAGAAGGTAAGGTAGTCTGTTACCTCCCCGACCGAAGTCAAGTACCCATTATCACACCTATGTGAAGTGAGGAAGGTCATGTAGCGTGCCTTTCTCAAGGGCACACCGTTGGGGGCACATCGGGGATCAAACTCAGGACCTCTAGATTCCGAGCCGAACGCTCTACCAGTTACGCCACGCCCGACGCCACGCCGCACGTGCAACACACACAAAAGCTCTTTGTGTGTGTTGGTCTGTCTGTGCATATGTATATATTTGAATCGAATCTCACGTATTTCCCGTTACACAGTTGCTATGGACACCAGGCTACAACTCAGTACTCCTGGACCAATGGCTGCTCCTGACCAGACGTACTGATCAACCCAGACATAACGAAGTAGAGGCAACTCCGGAAGGAAGTGAGACAACGCGGGTCTTCATCTGTACCACCATGTATCACGAGGTTAGTACAGATCTTATAGGCGGCAATGAAGCTATTTGTTTGGCAGCATTGTTGTGTTATTGTGCTCGTATATAGCTAGGTGTTTGTTTGTTTGTATGTGTATTTATTTGCCTGTGTATATGTGTGTATAGTGGTGATTTCTTAGCTTGAAAGTTCATCTGACAGTGTGTTCACTATGATTAAAGTCTTTTATGAACTAGACTAAGTTTTTCTGTAATATCCAGCACAAACATTGTGGATTGTTCATTCCTTGACAAAGACCGGTGCTGTTCTGTCGAAAATTGTGGTCCATTTTTTTGTGTTGGATATTACAGTTAAACTAGTTCAATAATGAGTTGTTTTTGTGTGTATGTGCGTGTGCGTGTCTGTGTAGATTTGTATGTTTGTGATATTATATGGATTTATATACAATCGCAGCATGTTTGATACTTAGAAGCAAAAGTACATGACATCTAACAATAAATCATAATTTCTTTCAATAGATTGCCAAAGAGATGAAGCAGCTCATGAGCTCCCTGTGGGACATCGCTAGAACACAGACAAAGAAGAGAATTGAAGACACCAAGGTAGAGTTTGAGGCCCACATCTTCTTTGACGACGGCTACAAGAACGGCCAAGTTCAGGACTTCGCTCTGCAGCTGCTGTCAATCATCGATGGCATGGGTGACAAGGGTGAGTGGAATCTGCCTGTATTATGTTGATTTAGGATAAAAAAATTCATTTTTCTATATTTTCTATATACATGGTCAACCAGTTACTCTAACCTTAGCTGACGTTTCGATGCCTGTCAAACATATACCTCTGAGCTTCTAACTTGAGTTCTGTTTTTCGCCGCTATATGAAGCCGATGTAGATGGCGCTTTTGCGACGAGAACACAGTCCCAAACGTGTCTTTGTTTGTATCCCCCCACGTAACGGTTCATCACTGATCTACCAACCTGACGAATTTTTTTCCGGAAATAATCTTCAATTATATTAGCATATTCACATGATATGACTGAAATGACTATCTTATGTAGCGGAAATTCTAACTAAATTGTTTGTCTTTACTGTTTGAGCACAATGATAGTTTTCACAATCAGTATACAACGATTTAACGGTAAGCGCTGTGTTGCTGTTTATGTTTCAGATATTGATGAGTTATTTGGACATTTTGAGAATTACTCATTAACGATTTTTTTGCCATTTCCTTTTAGACGGACCTAGTTTAATTGAAAGCTGTGAAAAATGGCGGACGCCGTACGGGCTTCAGCTGCAGTGGCATCTGCACTCGTCAGAGGGCGCTTGGGACGGTGGAATGAACTTGACACTTCACCTGAAGGACAACACGAAGGTAAGACGTTTCATTCAATGCTTTTCCAACAAGTTTAAGTTGTTGTTATCTATGTCCATGCTGCTATTTAAGAAGCCAGCAAATATCACGGTTCGTGTTAAAGATTCATCAGGTATATACAGTAGATAAAATAACAAAACATAAGAACGAATGATGAGCTTTTTTATTTTTTCCTGAATGACCAGGTAAAGAACAAGAAGCGGTGGAGTCAGGTGATGTACATGTCCTACGTCCTGGACTACGTCCTGGGAAGTCAATCAAGAGAACTGACCCAAATGGAGGGTAAGCGCAGTGGTTACTTTAGATTTGAACTGGTTGACACGACGAAATTGACTTCATTTCTTGGCATTCAACAGCGTTGGTTGCTATCAACACGTGACATTGCGGAACAGTGACGTAAGCATTGGGTCAAAGGTGAAGGAAGTCGGCATCGTCCCTCGTCCTGGGCCATTGGACTGAAGGAGACAGAAATCTTGTTTAATATTCACAAAACACCTTAACAATTCCAGACGTTTGTTCACCAACACTTATTAACTAAACATTCTAAAATGAAAATTAACGGTTATTCAGGTTAGCCCTACCCTTTCACCATTCCCTGCAGTTTTCGACATGCAGGTGTCAAATGACATGCGTATCAACATCGATGTGTGCTATTTTTCTTTGCCCATTGAAAATATGGCAAAGTATTAACTTTATGAATATACTGCCTCAGGTATCATAAACTACATCATTTCTCGCAGCTTTTGACCGTGACACGTACATCCTTGCGACGGATGCAGACGTGAAGTTCACGCCCGAGTCGGCCATAGCCCTGCTGGACCTGGCGCGGAGGGACCCCACGGTGGGGGCAGTCTGTGGCCGGACTCATCCCCTAGGGTCCGGACCCATGGTCTGGTACCAGAAGTTTGACTACGCCGTGGGACACTGGTACCAAAAGGTAAGCATCCTACTATAATAAGTTATTGCAAGATCTTACTCACTCACTCACTGACACAAACTCGTTTTGTCCCTTACTCTCACTCACTCATTTGTCACCCACTTAATCATTTTCTTGCTCCGACGAGTGCGCTCGAAACCAATACTTGATTTTGCTTCCGTAATTCTTCTGGTTACCAGCAATCGATAACCAACATAGAGTTCCAGCATAGAGTTCTATGAGGAATGAAATCAATTTAGAAATTTCGCTTTAGGCTGCGGAATAGCTATCTGAAAACATAACATAGCTTCTTCTTCTACCTGGTTTGGCAACGTTTAGCTGACTAGATGTCGTGAATTCCAGTGCGTTACTTAGAAACGTTGAACCTTATAGTATGTTCCTAAAACTTAGCACTTCTTGATAAATACCAATAATGCAATGGTTTTGATGTTCTGGGCACTCGAACATAACGTTTTGTGCTGCTAATATGTTGTTTTTTTTTTCAGACGGCCAACAGTGTTCTTGGCTCCGTCCTCTGCTGCCCGGGATGCTTCAGTGTTTACCGGGCCGAGGCCTTACGGGAGGCCCTCGGGACGTACGCCGGCGGAGTGTCCGAGGCCAGAGAGTTCCTCATGAAAGACATGGGGGAGGACAGGTGGCTGTGTACGCTCATGGTGAGGTCGATTGCCATATCGTTCGTAATAGATCTATCGTAACCCGGAGTACGGCACTGTGTAAAGTTAATGTGTTGGAAAATCTATCTATGAAAAAAGACATAGTCTATAGATGCATCACACAGTTACTATGTCACTCCGAGGTAGAGGAGTTAGCCTACTTAATAGGCTCTATGAGTCTGCCACTTTTCCAGAAGGAATAATAGTTCTATTGCAATATGTGCGTTGTTGCTAGCCGCTCCGAGTACAGGCCATCGTGAAACTGAAGCCTCGTAGAGCCTGCTATAGAGGCTCAAGAGGTATCGTTTTCTGCTTTTGCTGCTGTGTATATGCTTCTGTGAATGCAACACATGTAACATTTGCCATACATCCTCAGTGATGCTATTTGTCGTTTTGGAAAGGTCCAAAAGATCGTTGATTAGGGGATGAAGTTTTCCATCTCAGACCTTCTTGTTCTTTTTTTCTAACTCAAGTGTCCTGTGTATGGTTCCAGGTTAGTAACGGCTGGCGGCTGGAGTACACGGCTGTGTCCGAGGACAGCACCTACTGTCCGGAGGAGTTTGCGGAGTTCTACAATCAGCGGAGGCGCTGGGGACCTTCTACAGTGGCAAACCAGGTACGACAGAAACGTAGAAGCATTTTTTTCTATACAACACATAGGAAACATTTACAGTATAACTTGTTACACAATATAAAAAAAGCTAGTCAAACAAGAGGGATAGATTTTGCAAGCGTCCAACGTTTCATGGAGCGTCAGCTGCCTTTCGTCATTGATGCTATCTGAAACGCTTGGCCGTAAAAATGGTCCAAATCAAGTTGAATGTTTTGATTTTGCTATTGTGACTCATATTACCTGGATATTTTAGACTTTCTTCTACATATCATTAAAAGTATAGTTGAAGATCGGTTTGCTTACCTCATGTGCAAATAACAACAGATAAAGAATACATATTTCAAATGAATCTGCCTGTCAGATCAAGTACTGGTAAGTTCCATTCCAGGAAAGAAAACTTTCACTGCATCCTTAAAATATTTCATTTCTTCGTTGTTAACCTCAGATTGAGCTCATTGAGAAGTACTTCGGACACGAGATGAAGCGGGACAGCGTGTCTTTCCTGTTCATGGTGTACCAGGGCCTGCTGTTCTTCTCCGGGCTTATCGGACCGGCCACGTGTGTTCTCATCATAGCAGGTAAGATGGTTCTACAGTTACAAAGATGCCCTTTAACTCTCATGCAACTTGGAAAATGACTGAAGCATATGTTTAACGTATATCAGAAAACAAAATGACTGAGTTATATGGATATCAGAAGATCACTAATTTCAATTACATAGTTACCTGTTGCTTTCAAACACACACTACTGTATTGTTAACCCTTTTTAGACGGGGGGATTTATTACATTGACCAGAATTACCCAAAACTTCCGGTCTGAATAGGGTTAAGTCAAGAATGAATATAAATTGCAATAGAACTACCATAAGATCATTATTGATACCAAGAAGCTATAATGGATTTTTGAAACGACAACTTATTGCTCTTGTCGATAGAAATACACTGTAACCCAGTACATACAACTTATGACAATTGCCTTTGTCAGGCGGATTGCAGTTCTTCAACTATGACAATGGGCTAGCCAGCGCCCAGGCGGTGTCCATAACTACAGTGGTCGTCCTGTCTCTCGTGTCCCTGCTCTACGGAATGATCTGTCTCTGTACCTCTCAGAAATTTCAACTCAGGGTAAGTAAAAGTGGCAGACTTATAGAGCCTGTTACGCAGTTTAACGTTTATATTTCTATTTCGTATAATGTATTCGTGTCTCTTTAATAGATAGTTTTTCCGACATTTATGCCGTACGTATTTAAGGTTAATCTCAAAGCAGATTCTACGATGGTATAACTAAGTACTAAAATGGCCAATGAGTGTAGTCAGCCAAGAGAAGTACATTTGGGCCGGCTTCACTCCTCTAGCAGCTTTATTTTGATACTCAGAAATTTCAACTCAGAGTAAGACTTTCAGCCATTCCATTGTGAATTCAAGGTTAAGTTCTCAATATGGAACAAGAAAAACATACTTCTTTTACGGGCTTTTTTCACTTTCGATTGTGACCCCTACATGACCCCGTGAGACACCCTGGGGTTACCGGGGTATTCTAACTCGGAGTTAAGATAAACTCGGGACCCGGTAACAAGTAGACATCGTAAGCTAATCGTGAGCGCGCTGAGAGGTACTCCTGCTTTATCCGGCTGTCCAACGTTTGTGGTTTAGGGGCCTGGCTAGGGCTACATCTCCTACGGGCACCGGTGCAAATAAGAGCAAACATAACGTGTTGGAAACGACTGATGAGTTGAAGTTAAAAGATACTGTAAATGCAGTTAAGTTCGCGGGGAATGAATTTCGCGGTAGCAGGAAAAGGAAATTTTTGTTTGTGCCTTTATTTTGACTCGATATTTTCGCGGTGGATATAAGTTCGCGGTAACACCAAATACTGCAGTCTTACACCATTATAGAAAAATATTCGCGGTGGTTTTAAGTTCGCGGTGAGGTGTTCACCGCGAAAACCGAACGTGTCCTGATCTATCGGGTTAGCTTGAAGAAGATCATATAGAGGGTTAGTTGAGAAACTGTCTAGTGGATCATCTTGTGATGTAAAATAAAAACAGGCTCTACCGTAATGTTAAGTAAAAACGCTGATTAACAACATCCATGCTAAAGACCATATCTCACTGCACTTAAGGCAGCGGGTTGGCACTGCGGGGTTCGAAGATTACACAACGAATTTCAGAGATAAAGAACTAATTTTCTCCTTTTATGTGTGTGTATTTTGCTGTCTTCTAGGTCATACTTTTACGTATAACGCAATTTCTGACTTTAAAAAAAAAGTAGAAAATAGCACAACAATGCCGCAGTGAACTAACCCCGCAGTGCCGCATCGGTGCCTCGAGTGCAGTGAGATACAACCTAAACATCTGCATGATATCCCAATGTCCTTACTGCTCCAGATGGCGATGGCCTTGTCTCTATGCTTCGCCGTCCTGATGACGCTGGTGCTGGTGTCTCTGGTAGAGGACACGGTCGTCGAGTTTCGGAATATGACCATGAGCATTCAAGCAGGTAGGTCCTTTAAATAACGGAAAATGACACAGTTTATCGCTGTTCTTGTACAATTCATTCTCCTGCACAGAGACATCGCCTCTTGTCTGCACTCAACTATCTCAACCATTACCATCAGTTCCTCATCGCTCTGCTGATAAATATTAATGAGCTTACCCTTATATATGCAAGATTCCTTTTGAAAACTGAAAGGACTATTCTCTAATTGTCTAACAGCTTGTTTGTGGCAACGCCAACAGGAACTGATCATGACGGTTGAGATAGCAGAGTACAGACTGTTTGCTGGCGCCGTTGTATGTCTCTGCGTAGACGAATGGTACAATTAAAAAACGTTTGATAACAGAACCCTTGCTCCTCCATATATTCGATTAGCGAAGCGGTCTCTATCTCGTGGTACATGCATTTACATGTAACGTGTCATGAATAACTTTTTGAGACTTATGTAGGGACATGTTTGACATTAAGATAATGCAATTATTAATTATGAACAACTTGTTTCAGGTAGACGGAAGAGTGGTTCTCTAGCATGTCACACGTGTCTGTTTTAGATGATCAGTACCTTCGTCTAGTAAACGGAACCCTGATTGATTGGTTGATAAATTGAATGATTGTTCGTCCAGTTAAAAGCTACGCCCCCAATGTGCCTGAGATGATTGGTTGATTATTTGATTGATTTATTGAATGATTGCCTGTTCCTCCAGGCGAAGAGTACAACCCCAGCATCAGCACCCTGTACTTCCTGGCTCTGGTGGGGATGTACATCATCACGGGACTGGTTCACATCACGGAGTTTCACACTCTGTTCTACGGCCTGGTCTACTTCCTGTCACTCCCCACAGGCTACATCCTACTGACGCTCTACAGTGTCTGTAACCTCACGGATAGAACCTGGGGTATGCTACAAACCCTTCTACATTAGCTACATCCTATTGACGCTCTACAGTGTCTGTAACCTCACGGATAGGACTTGGGGTATGTTACAAACCCTTCTACATTAGCTACATCCTACTGACGCTCTACAGTGTCTGTAACCTCACGGATAGGACATGGGGTATGTTACATTTCCTACTACACTAGCTACATCCTACTGACGCTCTACAGTGTCTGTAACCTCACGGATAGGATATGGGGTATGTTACATTTCCTACTACATTAGCTACATCCTACTGACGCTCTACAGTGTCTGTAACCTCACGGATAGGACATGGGGTATGTTACATTTCCTACTACATTAGCTACATCCTACTGATGCTCTACAGTGTCTGTAACCTCACGGATAGGACATGGGGTATGTTACATTTCCTACTACATTAGCTACATTCTACTGACGCTCTACAGTGTCTGTAACCTCACGGATAGGACATGGGGTATGTTACATTTCCTACTACATTAGCTACATTCTACTGACGCTCTACAGTGTCTGTAACCTCACGGATAGGACTTGGGGTATGTTACAAACCCTTCTACATTAGCTACATCCTACTGACGCTCTACAGTGTCTGTAACCTCACGGATAGGACATGGGGTATGTTACATTTCCTACTACACTAGCTACATCCTACTGACGCTCTACAGTGTCTGTAACCTCACGGATAGGATATGGGGTATGTTACATTTCCTACTACATTAGCTACATCCTACTGACGCTCTACAGTGTCTGTAACCTCACGGATAGGACATGGGGTATGTTACATTTCCTACTACATTAGCTACATTCTACTGACGCTCTACAGTGTCTGTAACCTCACGGATAGGACATGGGGTATGTTACATTTCCTACTACATTAGCTACATTCTACTGACGCTCTACAGTGTCTGTAACCTCACGGATAGGACTTGGGGTATGTAACAAACCCTTCTACATTAGGTTTATCTTACTGACGCTCTACAATGTCTGTAACCTCACGGATAGGACATGGGGTATGCTACAAACCAGGGGTATATTTTGAATCCCTAATCATAAGACTACACTAATTGCAATATAGCATTCGTTTGCAAAAACACTTTAATAACTTTTACGGACGAGGATCCTCGAGAGACATTCCTGGGAGACCATTACCCAAATATTATTGCCTAAAAAGCAAAAATAGTGTTTGACTTACTCCATCGATGGAAGATGAACTACTAGATTTACTGATAAGAAGGCCTTCACTTCAAGAACAAATTAAATGAACATTGAACTCCTTTGATATTTTCTCCAGGTACGAGAGAAGGCAACTCACCTGGACAGTCTGTGGATAAGAGTCTAACCGAGACCATAACAGACTTCTTTTCACAGATCTGCGGGTAAGACAAAATTAGCATTCTCCTTTTTAGCAGCCGACTCAAGATCAATAATATTGTTTCAAAACTTTGCGCGTGTATCAGAATATAATACAAGTAAACATCACGTCTTTAAAACTGCAGGTGAAAGATAGGTGCAAATTAAAGGAACGTAAATATATAGATGTTTGGGTCTCTGTGTTGGTCTGGTGGAATGTTTGCAATGTGCAGTGCCATAAATATTATCAAAATAAATCTCAACTTCTTTAGATCTGAGGGGAAATGGCTTTTACGGTGTGGCAGATAACTAATGAAAGATTCTTTGTGCTTATCAAACTTAGGTGTTGCCAAAGACCAAGTCCAGTTCAGGAAGTTCCTTTGCAGGAATATGAGGAGGAGTGGGACCCAGACACTGACGATGAAATACAGGACACATTGAGTACGTCTTCATGTCACATTTCTCCCGATAAGTTATAATAATGAGGTCTAATTCCATTTATTGTGGGTCAATGTAAGTTGTTTGTTCGTCTGTGGTTCAGCCTTTGTCAGGTTGACCCTGTGTATTGCACTCATTTTATTGCAAAAAATACAAATATGGAACTGCTGAATATGACCAACGTTTCGTCTACATTCGAAAATAATTTCATCAGGTTGGTAGAATATAGGATATAGGAGAATGCTTGTACACAACCAGGATAGACTTACTTTGCCCATCAGACACCTTCCTCAGAGCTTCTTACTGGAGTTCTTCTTCTCGCCGATATATGTAGCCGATGTAGGTGGCGCTTTTCCTTCGAGAACACAATCCCAAACGTGGCCACAAAAGCGCCACCTACATCGGCTACATATAGCGGCGAGAAGCAAACCTTTACATCGAAGTCTTAACGAGTCAAAATGAATTGCGTTTAATATTTTAAAATTAGAATCCAAAAAGAAGACTCTTAGATGTTAAACTACAAGATTGTCTCAGCCACTGTGATTAACTGTAGTGCTCCTTTCGTAGCAATGATAGAGGGGGAGCCTGAGATACCCAGAACCAGGAGACGGTCAACCTACGCGAGTCACAGGGTCTCCGTGGTGTCTAACAAGAGGTCCGTGATATCCATGGCACCGGAAATGGCACGGCCTGTTCCAGTCATAAGGTGGCTGAGGAAGGAACTCAGAGAAAAGGTATACGTTGATATAAATTTTTGTGAAGTACGTCAATGAAGATTAGAATAATAATACAGATAGATATCATTTCTGGAGTCCTGTCTTTATACCCCTGTTACATTATCCACGATCTTTGGGCGTATCGATGGAAGATCGGCCATATTTGAGAACGACAGAGGGTTGCGCGCATTTTTGACCTGAAAAACGTCCCTCTCACATATAAGCCATACTTTGTACCTTGCACAATTGTTGTGAAATAAAGTTATGCTTATGAACAAGGCTCGGGTGATTGCCGCGGAATCACCGTCCGATCGATTTTCGCCAGGGTATACTACCCCTGTCACATTTGGCGAAAATCGATCGGACGACGATTCTGCGGCAATCACCCGAGCCTCGCTTAGAATGATAACTTTATTGCACAACAATTGCACAAGGTACAAAGTATGTGACAGGGACGGTTTTCAGGTGAAAAATACGCGCAACCCTCTGTCGATCTTAAATATGGCCGATCTTCCATTGATACGCCCGAAGATCATGGATAATGTGACAGGGGTATTAGGACTACCCTTCTTTAGTTTCGTCTTCATCATATATATTCTTTTCATCTACTCTGTTAACGATATGATCTTCCCCATAAGGACACATTTTTCTTATATATGTCTCAATTTTCATTAGCTCGGGGAAGAAGGGTCACCAACTGTAGGTGGTATTGAGGTTGGCCATGTCAATACGTTCACCCGTGTCTCACGATCCGTACTCTGTATCTCACGATCCGTACTAGTACTCTGTATCTCACGATCCGTACTAGTACTCTGTATCTCACGATCCGTACTCTGTATCTCACGATCCGTACTCTGTATCTCACGATCCGTACTCTGTATCTCACGATCCGTACTAGTACTCTGTATCTCACGATCTGTACTCTGTATCTCACGATCCGTACTCTGTATCTCACGATCCGTACTCTGTATCTCACGATCCGTACTCTGTATCTCACGATCCGTACTAGTACTCTGTATCTCACGATCCGTACTCTGTATCTCACGATCCGTACTCTGTATCTCACGATCCGTACTCTGTATCTCACGATCCGTACTCTGTATCTCACGATCCGTACTCTGTATCTCACGATCCGTACTCTGTATCTCACGATCCGTACTCTGTATCTCACGATCCGTACTCTGTATCTCACGATCCGTACTCTGTATCTCACGATCCGTACTCTGTATCTCACGATCCGTACTCTGTATCTCACGATCCGTACTATGCATTCGTATGTAGTTGGCATGTTCGTCTGCTGGTATGCGCGAGATTATGCACGTTGTATTTTTTTCACAGTAGTAGTTGTTATAGTTAATGTTATATTTCAGAAGACAACCGTGTATTCGTAGAATTGTGGATAAAGTCATAAATATTGTTGGATTTTGTGGATATATATACCTAATTATGCTTCTTGTTCAAGCTGACGTTGGGCTATGTGTTTTGTTATGTCCTTTGCCTGTATTTGTTTATCTACAGGAAATCCGATTTGTGACAATACTGTATTTTTTGTTCCCTTGTAGATTTATATGAAATTGTATGCTGACAAATTCCTGAAGGAGGGATATGAAGATACGAGCTTTATTGCTGGCATGACTAATGAGGTAAATTCTCATTGCTTTAACTTATCACTGACAGATTACCTCTCTAAAAATGAGCACTGTTGTTGTCCCGTTTCTAGATGATAATTATAAGTCAAGGGGTTCAAATCCGTTCACGTCTGACGTACTCAAGTCAGATTCTTTCTACAATAAAATCATCATAGTCTGTTTTACTATCAACCAGTTAGTGACTGCAGTAAAGAATAAAAAGTAAAGAAAAGATCAAATAATGGTAAATAAAAGATTAAAGAAATTTTCTAGTAATTTCTATCATAACACATTCTTCAGAAACCTCTGGGAACGATAATATATACAGAGTGCAATATTTTTATGAGTCTACCTTGTTATGTTGTGCGTATTACATAGACTACATTACTATGGTGCAGTTCGATAGTGCCTGTAGTAAAAAAGTAAAGAAAAGATCAAAGACCAAATAATCCAAATAAAAGAAATAATCTAGTAATTTTTACCGAATTTGAATACGCATGAATTACCTCAACAAGGAATCCCTTTGAACACTATTGTTGCAGGATCTGAAGAACATCGGGGTTGACACAGACTTTCACCGAGAGAAGCTGTTGACGGAGATTCACAAACTGACAGAATTCGAACAGGAAACTGCCGTGCCTGTAAGTACAATACTTTATCTTATATTTGAAACCTTTATGCAAAACTGAAAACGTTTGGAAAAAAAATTATTTATAATTCTGACAACCGGTTGCAATGGTCATGTCCTCGCTTTGCAGTCCGCAGGTCTTGATTTTGGTCCACGGCCTTGTCATGCCAGTTTAGTTTCTCTGCACCCATCATTCGGAAAAGAGTATGATAGTTGAACACACCAACCGCCACCAGTGAACATGCTGCAGCTTTTGCCAATAAAAGTGTGGCGCATGTTTACAAAAAACGGGAATAGACGCCAAACTATGCGCCTTCTGGTAAGGAAAGAACGTTAAATTTTTAAATGCTGACAGGATGCTGGATGGTAACTCAAAGTAAAATTCTTATTGTTTTGTGTTTCTTATTTAGAACAACGTTACTGAATGGCTCAAGAAGCTGCGCCTAGAACAGTACACTCAGCCGTTTAAGGACTACGGCATCAACACAAAGTCCGATCTGGCCTGTCTGCGTAAGACAGACCTGACCAAACTCATGGCAGATCTCAATATCATCAAACAAGGTAAAAATGTAAAAAAAAATCATTCACGTTAGTTTCAGAATATAGCTGTTTTTTCTCCGTTTTTTTTCTTCTTTCAAGCAAATAAGATCCAAAACTTAAACCAAACAGCTGTCAACATGATTACTGAATACTGGTAAATGCGGTAGCAAACACCCTGTGGTGTTCGATTACAGTATGTAGCAATTGGCAGAACAAAGTTGGACAGTATTTGTTTATTAAAAGTAACCAGAACAGTAGTTTGTTTGGCTAAACCACGTATGTATTTGCTTGCAACTGTTACATTTATAGTTCATTACATGTATTCGGTAACAGTATTTATTCTGAACTCTGATATTCGCGCTAATATCCGCGGTAAGAATAGGTCTTGTAGTCAGTAGTACTTCTAATGGGTTGAACGGTATTTAACCCTATTCAGACCGGGGGGGGGGGGCTTTTGAGGCCCGCGGCAACTTCGATGTCCTATAACGCCAAAACGGCTTACGTTAGAGCCACCAAATTTGGTGAGTTTTCCTAAAATATTGTTGGCAAAAATTTTTCGAAGTTGGAAAAATTTTCCATTTTTTCGTGTTGCCATGGCAACCGTTTGTTGACAGGCTGTTTTGCCAAAAATCACTATTTTTGGTTCTAACAATGTATTTTTCATATTTATTTGTTATATTACTGCTATTTTGTAACATAAATAAAATCTTATATTATTTAGCATATCTTTCATAATTATATATGCATAAATTATGCTAATTTGATGACGTCATCAGCCCAAAATCCAAGATGGCGGACCGTATGGCAAGATCAAGAATAACAAGCTAATTATCCCTCAGAATTTGTAACTACCTGGTATTTTTTCATCAAAAAAACATCTAAATGAATGGAATTAGTCTATTTCCATTGCCCTTTGTGATTATCTGTTGCAAAAAAAGGATTTTTAGAAATTCAAGGTGGTGGATATAATATGGCGGAGCCCAACTCGTATCTTAGATGTGCATGACGTCATTTTGTGACGTCATTTTGACGTTATAGATGTTGCTATTGGCAACACAAGTCGTAATAAACATTATTATTCTGTTATCTGCACTTGTTGTTACATTTTATTAGCATAACTTGAAGTTTTCTGAGAAAAACCCTTTTTTCATGGGTCCGGCCTATATAATCAAATTGATGACGTCATAATTACGTCATCTTACGTCAACGTAACGTCAAACGTCAAATACTTGTCAGAAATTATGTCGATATTATGTCCTGAAAATTTGGTGGCCCTACGGCACGTCGTTTTAGAGTTATAGGACTTAGAAATGGAGGGCCTCAAAAGCCCCCCCCCCCCCCGGTCCAGGGATGACCAAAAAAGCCCGGTCTGAATAGGGTTAATAGGCGAGTCACAGCTGACGCAGAGCCAAGTCATCGACACACATAACAGTACATAACTTGTTGCCAATGATGTGTTTGCAGTTATACATGTTTTTTTTTTTTCGTTATCAAGTCTTTTGTTATCTTTTTCCAGGTCATATCAAAAGGATCAAGTCAGCCATTGGCGCCATGACAGAGCCCGATGAACGTAAGTACCGTTGCCCCTACTTATCTTCTAAAATGTTTACAGCCGTCCATATATTGTATGTATGGACAAATGCGACATACCGCCAGGTGCTATTTTGAAAACTGAACACGTCATTGCAAAGTAGACAATCTTTGACACTTCTTTGTCTTTTAATGGTTTCAAATATGAGAATGTCTACTTTCAGTTCAAAAGGAAAAGTACCGTGTAAAGAGGATCCTCATGAGGAGGGGATGCAAAATCAGAGACCTGGAGGAAAAGGATGACCACGGGTAGGTAGCTATAGAAACTGTTGTTTGCCTTAGCTTCATGTACATTGTTTATCTGCAATGACAAGTTCTATGTTTGCTTGCTGATGATAAACGTATATCTACAAGTCATGAAATGGTGCGCAATAGAATTGCTGATGTCGTGTCCTGTAGATCTATGACATGTACACATTGAGACTATAAAACTTAATAATCCAGGTTTGCTTGGCAGCAAAGTCAATGGTTGACCAAGTGTCCAAGGCCATCAAAAAGTCTGCAAAGCTACAGGAAATGATATGAGGAACATGTAACACTAGTTCGCCTTTATCCGTGGGGTAACCTATACTTATATTTATAAATAAGGTATCTAAATGCCGGGATATCAAGTCGGCGGATGGTGCTTTCAAACTGGAATATTTTGAATATATTGCAACTTGAAATCACCTTCCATCGATTTGATATTCCCGAATACCATGATTTTCAAACAACGGATACAGGTTAACCTGTGGATAAAAGTGAAATAGCGATGTAATTAAATCTAAAGTACTAGTCCATATATGGCCTCCTTCGGTCAATATTGACCATGGTAAAATCCTAATTGATATCAGCCCTACAGCGTCAACTGTGGCTAAACAGTCCTATGCGAGAATGACAGTTTCTGCCACATAGGGCACATCTGTAAGCTGACTCAGGTCTGTTGCAGAGCTCTTTTCGCAGGATCCGCTTTTCTTCTGTCATACGCATCAGTCTGGTTTCTCCTGATTTTAGCTGACTGGACAGTGTACATCTCCAGCTGGATCTGTCACTTGCAAGGTCCTCCCTGTGCTCTGTGTCGATATATGTTCAAAATAGATGTTCGATTCAATATATGTTGAGTTCAATCTTTAATAGAAGTTTAATAGGGAGGCATCTTTGTGTAATAACCTTGGTTAAATTTCTGTTTGTCTTCACAGAGAAGAAGAGGTCGAGTTCTGGGAGGCTCTGCGAGAGAAGAAGCTGAACCCTGACCTCGGCATGTTCACCTCGGACGTGGATCTGAAGGCGAAGCTGGTTGGTCTGCGGAACTCTGCCCTGGTGGTGCTACTGGTAAGAAACTTTCATTTTTTTTGGCTCATTTTATACCTTTGCCAAGAAGATTATGCTTTCATCATGTTTAGGCAGCACAGCTCACTGAAAATGCCTGGATGTATCGTTACACAAACACACACACACACACACACACACACACGCGCGCGCGCGCACACACACACACACACACACACATATTTGGTATGTTGGTAGGTCTTGGTGAGACTTTAAAATGAACAGATTTGGGACACACTATTGGCTAGTGTACTATTACAACGCTACATCTTAACTTCTAGTTTTGAGATCTCAAATTGTTTACATGCCGTGGTCGTAATGTTTGAGTGGTAGATAGCTCTTAGGACCAAGAGTACAAATGTAGGTGGTGCAGAATTGGGTCCTTTTTTATTAAAATGTCCTATGAATTCCACTTGTCTAACACTTTTACTAAAGCCGATAAAATGTAACCTAAACCAATCTTTTCGTAGTATTCTTGTTGCACATGTATATATATCAATAATTCATTCATTCAATTCTTTTTTTATTCTTTCATTGCCACAGGTAGTGAACGTGTTGTGGATTACCATCATGATGGTTCTGTCCAGCCGTGAGGCTCTACAAGTGCTGGGACAGAACCCACTGGGTTTCTTCTCGCTAGCTGTCTTCGGACTGGTACAAGTCATACAGTTCCTGGCTATGTTGTACCATAGGTTGTTAACACTCTTACATGCTGTGGCAAGATTATAGTCAGTCTAAATGCTTGCTTTTATCATCCAAGATGTGTTTGTCAGAATCCCTTTGTCATCGTCTTCAGATAGTACAAGGTATATAGTTTCTGGCTATTTTGCATCAGTTTCTGGCTATTCTGTATCATACACAATTACACTCTTATATGCTGTGGCAATATTGAATTGAGAGTGCAATCATTATGGTTTTTTTGTGTAAATTGTTATGAAATGTAAGCATTGTTGTACCATAGGCTATTAATGTTTACGCTCTTACATGCTGTTGCAATATTATGTCTATTAAATGATTATTTTTGTAATGTACATATAAAGAGTCAGCTTGTCAGAACCCCATGGATTGATCATTCCTGAATCCATCTGTTGTTGTGGTGGTGTTTGACACATGATATTAATCATCATGATATAAATAGCGATTTTACAATTCTTGTTGTAAAATATGGTTCTGTCGTCACTTAACAAGACTAGTGTATATGTTTTTAATATGTTGTACTGTTGCAAATAATAGTGGCATATGTATGTATGTTAAGGGGCATATGTATATAATACAATACTTGGCAGTTGTTTACTAAGTAATCCACTGTCAAATAATTTGTCTTGAATTTGCCTGTACATATCTTGATATATGCCATGAAGTATATGAATTTAAAAGTGCAAAACAATTTGGCTATTTCTCTTTTTTGCACTTTTGGCTGAACGCTACATGGTTTCTTTTATTGGTTGCATTTTATGTCTTGATGTGAGATACGTGCTAGATCATATGGTAAAAGAGATATTGCTGTTCATACATCATAGTTCAACTGTATGTGTTTTGTAAACATGGCAGTTTCTTCACTTTCATGAAAGTGTGTAGGGTTTGTGGTTTGAAAAATAAAAATTTAAAACTGTTTTACCATTGATATTTCTTTGATGATTGTCCTCTTTTAGAATGAGCAGCAATACTTAGATTAATAAATTTTATGTCATACATGGGCCACAATAAAATTCCATACAGGAGTTCCAGAGCAGATAATAACTTTCCATATCACATGGGACGTAGGCTTTCATTGAACAAATTAAAAAAAAATACAGTCTGCATGTGCTGACTGTGGTTAAACATTTGAATACTAACTTTAGACATTGGAATTGCTGTTGTTATAAGTTTTTGTTTGAGAACACCAAATTTGCTTCTCGCACATTTTTTGAAATAGGTAATGTGTATGGTGTATTTGGCTATTGGGTGTTCCCACCTGTAGTTCTTTGGGTGATACAGAATACACCATGTTGTATTTCTGCGTGCACATTGCATAATGTCATCAGAAAAAGAAGAAAGTCATACTGAAATTAGAACGCAGTACAGACAGGAAAAAGTCTTGTAAAATGCTATAATTCACCAATCAACAAAAAATACAGCAATTTGAGAGGAAGTACTATATAGTCTTTACCAAATATATACCATTATCCCCATTCTACAGCATCATCATCAACAGTACTACAATATAACTGAGCAATGCTTCCATTTTACTCCATGTCCACACAGAGTATGTAATAGTCAAATGAGTAGAGTGTTTGCCTTGCATTCAGTAGGTTGTGAGTTCAACTATAGTCTAGCTAATATACGAAAGACTGTTCCTACTGCTTTCTCTGCTTAGCACTCAGCATTTGGGAAAGAGTACAAGAGTTGAACAAAGACAACTGCCCTGTTGTAGTGATTGCATTAAGTTGTGTGGCCCATGGGCCATTGTGACAGAGATGGGCACAACCCTATATACACAATCTATGCATGTGGGAAGGACCTAAACTAACTCCAACTAGTTAAGTCGATTCCCCAGAGTCTACTTTCAGCAATGCCTGGAAAACTATATCCAAAGAAACAAAGAACAGGTTTACTGTCGCATAGTAAATTCTGTGCTGAAAAGCATAAATATTAAAATAGCATTACATGCTCTGAAGCAAAACAATAACTTGAACATATTTGGTTATTCTGTTTTGAGTTTTTGGTCTTGTTTACATGTACACGTAAGGCAAACAACAACAGTTACTATGACAACAAGCAGGCCTGCCAACGTCACCATGACAACAAGGTTTCCTGTCAGTGCTGTCACCGCTCCTTCTGTCTTCACTGTGGCCACAAAGGCCTGAAAACAGAAGAAAACATTATAAACACTTAGTCTACATAAAACAATAGTATGTACATACTTGACATTTGGAACAGCATCTGTAAGCAGCAACACCTATAGCTGCAGTACAATGTTAACCAGTCAGAATTGGCCTTAAGGTCACAGATTGCCGTCACCAAAATGTGAGTGGAAAAAAAAGTAATGGATGTGCAAAAAGGCTGTCTTTCAGCGACTAAACTGATGAAAATATATACAGAAGAAGATCACAGAATAAGAAAGTGAAACTATTCACAGAAGAAGAAAGCAAACTGTTCAATTGGAACACAGTCAGTGTTACCTGCAGAACAGATCTAAAGGTATCAAACCACAACATTTATATGACATTGTGTAAACACATTTAACCCATCTGTGATGAGGAACAACAGCTAATAACCTTGGTAGTATCACCATGATTTTTAATTGTGCCTGCTTCAAAAATAAGCTATGCTACTGTAACAGATTGGCATAACTAAAAAAAATGCAGATTCTCCTTCAAAATGTGAGATTTGAAAACATTAAAAAACATCTGGCCATGTGTTAAGATATTTGCTTAACCAGTGACAGTGTGACTCAAATGGAGCATCTAATTATTATATTGTATTACTTCTTACCTTTAAGTGATCCACAATCTTTTCTACAAGCTGGTCACTGAAAAGGAAGAATAAAACATGTCACCATCGGATTTCAAAACTGCAGCTTTTATTTAAAATCTCTCAAAGGTTGAAAGTACATGTAGTATAAAACACTTGCTGTTGTTATTCCACTAGCTGCCATATTACTCAGATTAAAAGTGATTTGCATCTTATTATCATTATTATAACACTGAGAAAATTTTGCCTACTGCCATAATGGCCTTACAAAGACCATGGGACTAACTCATCCTTTACTTTACTTTTACATATAACCCTGAATCTTGGACTATATATATTTATAGACGGAGATAAAAGTCTCAGCTTTCCAACATAATAAATCATATCATTATAGATTAAGAGACTTTGGGGAAAAGCCATTATTGACTCACAATGGTGTAGGAATGCCGGGTACTGCCTCCGCTCGCACGTTTTTGTACCACCCCTCCATGAAGGATTTGATAGTTGAGATGTCCATCTTGGGGAGGTTATAGGTGTACATCTTACCCAGGCGGAAGCTGTGAAGGGTAATAGATAATTAGTCTGATTAAATCTCGCTTATAGCAGCCCACCCAACATCCGGCAGGGTAGGACCAGTTACAGTCCCGAACAGCAGACTTTCTGTAACACAAACTAAGAGATAATCAGCATTGAAGCTCATCTGTGTTGGTAGTTATCACACAATGCTGACCATTCTTCCAACACAAAGGTATATATTTACATGGATCAAATTTTCAATGACAACTCGTCACCTTCTTTAGGATCAATAGTGATGATGAGCAAGAATTTATCCTACAGTAACAAAAATGATTGTATTATCTACCTATACAACAAATATCCGAAAATGACTTCATCAGGTTGGTAGAACATAGATTTCTTTTCCACAACCTGCAACCATGTCTTTCACCAGTGCTTAACGGGGGCCGCCCTAAGATGCCCCCTGTCCTAAGATGCCCAGATTTTTTGCTGATCTTATCATGCATAAGTATGCCGTGTTTGTTGCCACTGACTATGATGATTAGAAAGGTAAATAAACCAAGTCCAAACAAACAGCTTTTTTTTTTCTATTAAATTTTTTTTTTACACATGTTCACTTCCCCTTTTTTTGAAGACATAATTTTCACAATAATGTTGGTACTGCCGAATCACTGTGGTCACCTGTTACTAGGTGTTGGTGGCTCATGGCCATAAATAAACAACCAATAAAAAACAGCCACACAACTGTCATACACATAAGGAACAAAGCTTCACAAAACACGTACTACACATATTGGTCTTCAAATGTTTGTTGAGTAGAAGACCAGCCATAGAAAAAACAACATAAGCATCACCGCCATTGTTTTCCCCAGGGAGTGTGGCCCCTCAGGTGGCAGACGAGAGAACGCCCAAAAGATTTGTTACTTTAAAAATGATTCGTACCGTCTATAAAAATGAAACTTCACAGAGTGATGTCGAATATGTTTCCCAATACGTACAAAGGGTTTTTTTTGTGATTTTGGCGTTGTCGTTTTTCGTAATGATTTTCTTAGTCGGGCCGCCGCATTCAGTGCATTTTGCCCATTTCCCATGAACACACGACCTGGATTGTGAATGATTTTGCCCTCCTCGCGGGAGACAAGAAGCACACACAATCACAATTCTACTCTCAAAAGAAAGCTAATATATCATAAAATTAGAATTTTTATTTATGTTTGTCTAAATTGGTCACCAGCTTCCGAAGAGAGCAAATTCCAAAAGCGGGGCAAGTTAGGGCGCACTGTTTAACACGGCTCAAAATCGAAATTTATATTCACGATAAAGTCCTCGGTGTTTTCCAGTTGTAACGCGGAGGGTGAAGGGTTCATGAACAGTATGGATGCCTTCCTTATTCAAGTATGGTCTCTAGATGAATGTGTTAAAAATTCATTGATCAAAACTTGACCACTCTTTGGCAACTAGTGATGGAGCACCGAGCTCGTAAAAAAGGGGGGCATCTTAGGGCGGCCCCCGTTACTTTTCTACATTTGTATGTTTATCAGACATTTTCCTCAGAGGTAGATGTCTGACAGACATTGAAATGGTTAGAGACATTACTGCTTGTGTACAAGAAAACTACAACACTTTTAAAAGTGAAAACAGTAGAGGAATCAATCAATTCCATGCAGTGATCAGTAACTGTTGTGAGCTACATTTCTTCTATCTGCATCTCACATTATGCAAAACAAATATTATCAGCAGCAGCAGCAGCAATAATTCTTGCTGAAAAGTCACTTTATTTTTTACTTAATGGTTACCAAGGGACAGGGCTGTTTCCAGCACCCGTCCTTCCATCCTGGGACGGAAATTTACTTGTTGGCTCAGAAAAAAATTTAACCCATCCGTCCCAAAAATGACATGCAAATGTACTTTAATATTATTATACTATTTCACCAGGACAATGAACATGCGCTCAAAAAAATGAATGGGACGGAAAAATTTAAGCTGGAGGCAGCCCAGCCAAGGGACCTCCATTTAATGTCCTTTTCCTAGATCAGTGACATGAACGGATTCAAACCCAGGGCCTCTGGGGTCTTGGAGACACCCTACCATTATGCCACTTGACTCTAAACTGCCCGAGTTGTCAGTTGAGTTACAGAACACTGACAGGAAGAGTTGCATTGACCTACTGGGCCTTTATCAAAGGAGCTGTGGACACAACTAAACTTCAGTTCAAAAGTTGAAACTCTGGAAAACAGTGGAGAAACACACCCAGCAGAAGAGGAGATATCCACTGTGTGTATCTTGCCTTTTTCCTAATCAGAGGGTTCTTTACGTTTGCTTTGGAGGATATACATGTTGTACATGTATATCCAAAAGGTTTCCTTATCGCCAATTTTAGACTGTGATTCCAAATTGAGTATATTGCTCATGAGTTACATGGTAATCAATCACTCCTAGGAGGAGAGCATAGCAGACAGCAGGCTGGCAGGTCCTTGCATTTCTGTGGGTGGAGCAATTGGTTATGGATATTAGCTAATATAATAATAATATAGTATGTTTTCATGTGTATCCTTCAGTCATGCATTGGGATCACAATAGAAAAGTGTCCCAGTATGTGTCTACTGTATGACTAAGCTTTAGAAGAAGAGAGGTAACCTGTGATACTTACAAGATTATTGTTGGCACTTCAGTGACCTTGAATCTGTCCTTGAGTTGAGGATTTTTCTCCACATCAACAACTGCAACATTCTGTCTCCCCTTCACTCTGTGAAATTGACAACATTCTCAAATTTAAAACTTACAATTACACACACTCAAGTTACCTGTTTTATTTCATTTTCATTTCTACAGCTAATTCAATCTACACAGTTAACATGATTGAAGTTTTCTGTTATGTATTTTTGGTTGATAACATTACATTCAGTTGACATAGTAGACATTCTATCAATAACATTTTAAGACACTTTGTCACATCATGACTATATTGAACTGACATGATTATATTAACTTTTGTGATGATAATAAATCTTTAAAGCCAACATTATTTTATTGTTGTTATTGACTGCTCTCCCTTTTGCAGTCAGTGGCTTAATAGCGAGGAGCTTACAATAGGCAAGGCTAGATTGCATTAGGATCTTAAATGGCTGCCATTGCACACAGACTGGTGATCCGAACACAACAGCAATTAATTCCCCAGATAGGGCCATGGGACTGTAAGTTTTGAACCACTTGCACTGGAAAGGAGCCCTACTCATTTCAATAAGTGTGGTGGGTTCTTTTGCAACGAAATAATCTTTATTGACACGACAAAAGCACAGCGACAAGATCTACATGTATAAAAAAAAAACTACTTACAGTACAACTAAACAAACATATATGGATATCTATAGGTATGAATACATCAACAAATAGGGTCTAGCATTTTACGTGGCTCTCCTGAAACATGGTACCTCAATTCAACATCAAGGGATGGCCCTACTTCACCCAAGCTAGGTTGCGTAGGGTACAAGGGCACAAAATCTGTGGTACAAGATCCATGGCATATCAACAGACACGTGGGGATTTAATTTCACCTTAGCAGGAAAGTGGAGTGTTTGCTGTGGTTTTAAGTTCGTGGTAGTGCCACATTATGTAATGGAAAAATGTTTGCGGTGGTTTTAAGTTTGCGGTAATGTGGCCACCGCGAAAACTGCGAACATAAAACCACCATGAACATTTCTGCATTTACAGTAACTCAGGACCTCTGGGATATGGACCTAACACTCTGCTGTTAGGCCACATGACCCCACAAACAGGAGACTGGTCATAAAATATTGGAATAAATAAAAAAATATCACAGTGAATATCATACAAAACCTACTTGGTTGCTACAGCATCCAGGACTGGTACGGCCACTTTGCAGTCCACACATGATTCAGATGAGCTGGGAGGAACACAAGCATTGATATGTACTGTCCACAAATATAATTCATCTTAATAATTTGAATTCCAGAGATCATCTTCCTCACATTACAAATACTGTAAATGCATTTAAAGTTTGCGGGGATTTAATTTCTCGGTAGCGGGAGAAGGGACTTTTTGCGGTGTTTTTAAGTTGCGCGGTAGCACCATGCACTGTAGTCTCTTACTGCCATGAAAAAATGTTTGCGGTGATTTTAAAACCGCGAACATTAAACCAACGGAAAAGTTTCTGCATTCTACAGTACCGTTGACCTGCCTTGCTTTCACATATATGTAGTCACAAGTGTTCTCTTTTTTGTGCATTTTTGCAAAGAGGGGAACGTAACACATTGAGTAAGTGTCTCAAATATATATAAATGCATTTGTAGTTATACAGAAATAACCTTTCAAATTGTACATTGACAAGTATAGTAAATATTAATGTGTATAATTCTGTGTCTGTAGAGAAAAATGGAATAAAGACTATGAAGACCAACTAACAACATGACGAGCCAGTCCCCTGTAGTGGCTCCAGTAGAGGCCTGAGTCAGGTGTTCAAAGTTATCCTCATACAGCTGCTGCAGGTTGAGCTGTCTGTTCAACTCCAGCCACTCATACAGGTCCTCCTGCATCAGGGCACCTGTGGATGGGTAATACACCTGTTAGCACACCTCTGGATAGGTTACACACCTGTTATACATGTAATTAGCACACCTGTACTGAGGCAAACCTGTAGTTACAGCTAATTGCTGCAGGTATACATACTGTCTGTTGAACTACTAGAATAGCCCTTCCTGTAGACAGTATCCTGGGAATACTGTTGACTCCAGGACAATAGCCACTTTATCCACGAAGCCGCAGATGGTTGCATTTGAGTCTACACAGCATTTAGCCTATTCTAGGCCCTTTTCATGTAAAATATAAGAGAAATATTGACAGTGCAGGCTGTACACTTTCAGATTTGGTTTTAAAAATAAAAGGTTTTTGTTCATTTTTAGGCCTGTGCAGACCCCTAACTTAATGTGGTTAGTCCTTAAACTGACGTCATTAGAAACCAAGATGACGGCATTTTTTGGAACTGCGGTGACTCCCGCGGGTCGGATTTTTTCAAATCTGACTTTTCGTACACTTGAAAAGTCTGCTGTGTGGTTTGTTGTTGTGACCTGGAATATATTGTTCAAGGATGAGATAATGACACCCCGAACTTGCATATTTTTACATTGTTACCTGTTGGCGTTCTGTGTCCCCCATACTACAGTAGTGGCCCATTGTGAGATCTGTCAAATCACAAATATGCAAAAGAATAGAGGATATATATTTAAATGACCCTACCATCATACAGCACAGGGCTGCCGTTCCTGAAGAACAGTATCCTGGGGAAACTGTTGACTCCGTACTCCGGCAGTGGTCCATTGTGAGACACACACACCACATCTGCTTGTTCCAGCTCCTGGGACAGTTCTGTGTACGTAGGGTAGAACGCCTTACACTCTTCACAGCTGGGCTCATCTAGGATGGAAAACAAATGTTCTTTCTTGACTAATCACACATTCACAAATCTTTATGCTCATGACACCATACATATGTCCCTTCTGAGTTCTGTGACCACAGTACAACAGCATTATTTCAACATATTAGAAAAACAAACTGTGACAATCTCCTTTTCCATCCAAACAGAAAAACTTGAAAAACCAGGAAGAGTGGATGAATTCACAGACCTATTTAAATACTGCATGCATAGATTGAGCTCTTGCTAAGGCGGTATGTCATTGCACTTGCGGCACCGGTTTTACTCAACAAATTTCAGAGATAGAGAACAAATTTTCTTACGTTTTGTTGTCCTTTTAGTCATACTTTTATATATTATGCAATATCTGAATTATGAACCCCGCAGTGCCGCACCAGTGCCCCAAGTGCATTGATATACCACCTTAAGAGACTTGCACTTAGTGACGTCATATGAAACTGAATCAATAGCATTAGTACTATTGCTACTATGTCTAGACCTGCTGTACACTACAAGCAGCTTGTAAATGAATAGACATGTGGCAAAGATTATAATAATAATAATAATTATGAAAATATTTTACGTTTCTAAGGTCGACAGATTAGATCCTACACAAAGTATCAATACACCAACAGGCGTTCGACATTCACAAACAACCGTCTTTCTACACCTAGTACTAAAACAGCTGTTCATACTACGCTGACGTGTCCCTAGACCTCTTATCCATGGCGCCAGCCGCGCAAAAACAAGACCCGGAAATGGCCGTATTTTCGCCCATACTCACAGAAATTCACCAAGACAAGCTCTTCCGTGGCCACTAGTCGCCTCAGGTCGTCTGTAGTAGGTACGATCGCACCAGGAGGGGGCCTCTGAGCGATGTAAACAGGCGAAAACAGGCAAATCAATAAAACCAGCACGGAAAATGTGTACTTGGGCGCCGCCATTTTGTTTTTCCCACAATGCCATGCGCGGTCGAAACTGCCCCTAGCGATTTGGTTGGTCAGAAGTTGAGTCCTACAAAATGACCATAAAAAGACAAATTCATTGAGCTTGGACGATTGCTCGTTAAACCTCGCTTGTGAATAAAACTACATAGAAACCAGGAATGCCTTAAGCATCCATATGAGTTTTGACGGAATCCATTTACTTTATGATCCATATAACTTCAAACTCGTATGAATAACGTAAATTTTGTTTGAATACGAGTAAATTCTGTCTATTTGCATTAATAATTTGATTGATTTAATGTGTTGTTCCCAGAGTAGCGTTTGCATGTTTGCCATGAAGAATAATTGTGTACACCTGTATGTACGTAATGTTAGCATGTTTGTTTGTATTGTATACCCGGTAAACCGCCCCATGACGTAACGCACCAGGTATGTACTGAAGAGTACAAGCTGCATATGTGGACAGAATTAGTGGTGCGTACCTAAAGCCCGGACTTGGAATTGGACTTAAAAATGTTTAGGTCCAAGTCCAAAAAAACCCTAGATGTCCGGAGCCAAGTCCGGACTTGCTAAAAGCTATCTGTCACGTATATTCCCTTTTTTTGTTCTAAGCCATCTAAAACCTTCCATAGACAGTGAAATTTGCACTGGAAAAAGACAAAAAACATTTTATATTTACACTGGTTGTATATAATTTGCATGTATTTTTCACATTGCATTTCAATTCATGCTAACATGCAATTTTATTTGCACCTTCCCCCTCCCCCTCAAAAAAGAAAACTTTCTAGCGCATATAATATGCTGAAATTGTTACATCCTAGAATGTCGTCTATCCTAAAAGCGCTTTTAGGATAGAAGCGCTTTTAGGATAGACCGGCATCCAAAATGTGCTTCTATCCTAAAAGCGCTTATGGGATATCCAGAATACGTCGCAAGCGAAGAGCGCACTCTGGATATCCTGAATGCGCTTCTGTCGGAGCGCATTCAGGATAAGCCGGCGTGTTTATCCAGAACGTGCACTTGTGGGAGGAGCTTAGTGTCTTAGGAGGCGGAGACTATCTTGTATGAGATTATTCGTAGTCAACCTGAGGCCGCCATCTTTGTTCTCCCACGAGGTCACTTCCGGGTTTGATTGTGATAGAAGATCGCATATACTTACACCAAATCAACGTAGTTTGCATAAACCAAATCATTTTTGGGGACTCCGTGGCCCGATCTAACCCTCACATAATCACGTAAAATCTAGGTTCAGCGCTTGCTTTATAAACTGCGTATTTCCATCACGTAGATTACGGCAGGTGTCGCGAGGTCGAACTAAATATGGAAACTTTGGTGTTAACAATCGCCAGAAGTGACCGCTGCCATTTTCTCGTGACGTGTTGACTGCATGGACCCAACACACCGAGGTAGTATCGCTATCTCCGGTTCGATAGTTCGAAACAAAACCAGAAGCTGAAATTCAGCAAACCATTAACAAAGTCAACCTGCACAGGAGAAGACAGATGTCGGCCGCCTTCGACAGGAGCGCATTCAGGATATCCAGAATGCGCTTCTTCGCTTGCGACGTGTTCTGGATATCCTAGAAGCGCTTTTAGGATAGACGCAGATTTTGGATGCAGATCTATCCCAAATGTGCTTCTATCCCAAAAGCGCTTCTAGGATATCCAGAATGCGCTCCTTCGCTTGCGACGTATTCTGGATATCCCAGAAGCGCTTTTGGGATAAAGCACATTTTATCCCAGAAGCGCTTTTTAGGATAGACGACAAGATACTTTTCTTGTTAGACGAACATCTGCTTCTATCCCAGAAGCACTTTTGCGATAGAATACAGCCTGGTAACTGAATGGCTTGGGGAATTGATCAATGTGCAGCTGGACGTTTTCACTGACTGTCATCATGTTTTATTATGGTACATTTTGTAATACATTTTATATGGTACATTTTGTAGTACATCTTGGGATGCACTATTGAGAATTGCTTTCTGTGTCTTCCATGCACAATTAGATGAAAATCATATAGTGAGAATCAAAAGGACAAAATAGTGTTTAATCTGCATGGAATTAAGTTTGATAAATGTCCCATTATTTGTGTACACTGTATACATATTGTATTCAGCAGTGTATAATTACCTCTGTGCATTAACTTGCATTAACTTCCATTAGAAGATTTGTCATCTTTTCTTTTCATATCTATGAAGGAGAAATAAAAGCTACTATACAGTACGACAGGGCTTTGAGAAATTTCATCACTAACTAAAAAGACTGTTGCAGATATATATCATCACATTCAGTCCCTCCATGCTTTTATTTCAGAAACAAGATGTCTTGAATAAATGACTCTAAATGGTGGAATTCGCACATCAGCCAGCATTCAGCGCAATTATCGCAAGTAGACTGTCGCGACGTCTCGCGAGGTCGAACCAAATATGGAAACAATCACCGCTTGCGGTCCTGTCAATCACCATGATTGACGGCGACAAAGAAGCGCGTCTGGGATATCCAGGATGCGCTCTGGTTTAGGGCGCTTTTAGAATAGAAGCACATTTAGGATGCAGGCTTATCCCAGAAGTGCTTCTATCCTAAAAGCGCTTTTGGGATAGAGCACATTTGGGATAGTACACCTCCATTTAACTTCGGTTAGAGACGTCACTAGCCAAATCTAGCCCCGCAAACGCCGGTCGAGCTGCTAAAAACCGTCCGAAGCCCGCGTAATTGCCAAAACGCCGGTTAAAATCCGGCCGAAAATGCCCATTTGGAGTTCGCTGACAAGTCGGCCGAGCTGAATTCTTGATTTGTAAACGGGGCTTTAGGACGGTAGCGAGTGTGTGCGTCCGTTTGTTTGTGTAATGCATAACTCGAGAAGCCTTGAAAGGACCCTGATAATATTTAGCAGGTGGGTAGGGGTCAGAACAGCGAAGGTCAAGTATGATAGTGGGCCCCCTAGCGGCTTCCTAAGGTACTGCAGCAAAACTTCAATTTTTGACATATTGTGTTCTGAACATGTTGTGGTCATGATTTTGAGTGGTAGTTAGCCTAAGTGACGACTTACATAATGTAAAGTGCTTATCGAGTTTTATAATTTCTAAAATTTTTATATCATTATGATGTAATATGACGTAATTATGACGTCATTAATTGGTATTTTTGGCTAAAACAGGGAATTTTCATAATACCTAAATATCACTCAAAAGTTACCAATAAAGGTTTCTTATTAATATTTAAGTGTTGTAAGACTTCTGTTGTCAAAAGCCGACGCAACGACGTCAAAATGACGTCATAGAATCACGTCATCTGTAGTTTAGCTATCCACCATCTTAGATTATCTTAGATGAATGTTTTCTGTAATAAAATACCACATAGTAATGAAATCTGAGTGAAAATAAGCTTGTTATACTTTAAATCATGATATTGTCGGCCATCTTGGATTTTGACCAATAACGTCATCTCATTAGCATAATTTATGAACATTTGATTATAAATGTCTAGCTAAGATGTGTTAGATATTAAAAATATATGAAAAGAATTTTAGTTTAGCAAGAAAATCTTAAAATTCCATTGTTTAAACCAAAATTATTGATTTTTGAAAAATTTGCCTTTCAGAATCCCGTTGCCATGGCAACACGAAAAATCATAAACATAACCAATTTTATTTTAAATTGTGGCCAACAATATTTTAGGAAAACCCATCACCAAGTTTGGTTGTTCTAGCACAAGCCGTTTGGGAGTTATAGTAGGTCAAAGTTGGCGCGGGCACTTTTAGCCCCCCCCCCCCAGTCTGGATAGGGTTAATAACATTCTAACTATGATAAGTACGTAACTGTTTAGAACTATTTATAACATATGTGTGATGTTCTTAGTATTTTCTATAGTGTTCATACATGTTAAAAACATTTCTAACATCCAATACATTCTTTCTGTTAGTTTCTAAACTGTTCCAACATAGATTCATCATTTGTGATCACATGTTTGAACATTGAAACTATATGGTGAAACTGGGTCAGTGGGCTGGGAAGAGGGCAATTCAAACATCCCTGTCATGTACAGGAAATTGTGTCTGTCTGACAGCTTTTCACAAAAGAGTCATCAGTGTCTAATTAAGAGAATATGTGTCTAATATAAGACCCAAACAAAAGACCCAGCTTAGCAGCTTGGTTTATGGGGGTAATAAAAGCTTTTATGGAGGAAAAAAATTGACGCAAATTGTTGGAACATGTGATCACATGTTCCAACAATGACAAAAACTCATAGATGTTTCTAAATTGTTCTAAACAAAGAGATATTTGTACCATTACTTTCCCAATGTTTCCAACATATCTAGATAGGGTCGAACATGTTCAAGCTTTCATTTTCAATTGTTTGAACAATTAAGAACTTGAGTGCCTGAAATATTCTTTTACCTAGAATAGTTCAAACTTACTACAAATATTATTTCAAACCCCTCTCGGTGACTCGGAATCGACTCTATCACTTCAACATATTTCAATGAATGCACAGAAATAGCACCAATAGATATTATGAAACATACAAACGTAACAAAGCCTTGTGTAAACATTTCAATCGCAAATCTTCGACCGTATTAAGTGATAAAAAGTGAAATATTATCGACAAAAATGAAAGTTCACCTCCTTGGGTTTGAATCCGAGCCTATAAGTTATAACGTCTTTTCGCTAATTAACTATACGCCCGAGGCATCACAGTGCGTAGATGTGTGCTAATGCAACTGAAGTAATGACGCGCGTGATAGTACGAGAAGGAAATTGTTGCAGGGCGATCAGTAAAAAAAATCTGAAGGCGTAAGATCTCTCAAGGCTTCACTTTTTGTCATCAAAATAAGATTTTCAAACGTTACTGATATAAATATCCTCCTTGATGGAATACCCTGGGAGCCAGACAGGACCGGGTAGCTAGCGAGGTTTGTTGGCAAGTTTTGTTCGGGGAGCCAAGGCAGTCAGCCCGACAATCTCACATTAGCACTCCGGGGGAGTTTAAGCCTGAAGGAGTTATCGCTACCCTTTCCTGGGATAAAGGGTAGGTCCTAGCTGCCCGATCCCGGATGGCCTCCAGGGTATGATGGAACAGCGGTTGTGTAAAACTCCGTCACGGTACCTGCATAAGTGAAACTTGTTATTCAATTAATCTTGCAATTTGATGTAACAGCGGATAAAGGTTATCCCACGGATAAAAGTAAACTAGCATTATGCACTCTGAGAAATTATTCTACCCTTTTCGGTCACATTCTACTTTTTTCTCTGTCTACAAAGGATTGAAAGTTGTGCTCAGTCCCATCCGTCTGCTCAAGACAACGGTCCTGACAGAAACGGGTCAGGGGGCCGAATAGGTCAACGGACAAAAAGTAACGACGGGAACAACCAATCAGGAGCCGCGTAGCTGTCGTTATAAAAGGTAATCCGGGTCAGTGATCGATAGTACGTGACCTATACTTGTTTTACGTCACAAGGCCGCAGTGTGTAAAGTTTATGGATACCATCAGCGCACTTATTATATTTGCCTGATTTCAGAATTTGTTTTCTTATTCGGAGATGGTCAATATTAATATTAAGTACCAAAAAGGGTAAATAAGTCGTGTTGTAGCCTAATGACTGTACTTGTAGAGTAAATGTGACACTAGTGAGGTAGCTATGATTGTAGTCATATAATGTATTACGTAACGTTAGATCTCGAAGTGTAATTATCTGGGTAGTTGTAAAAAAAGTAGCACCACTATGGAAGCCATGAGTGTAGTTGCCAGCTTATATAAATGTAGTAAAAAGTGACACCAATATACCACACTAATGCCCGACTTTTACAACACTAGTTCATTTCCTGAATACAAGAATGAATGGCTTGTTGACTATGCTACCATGTTTTGTCACTTTAATTTTTGTCAGCGTTTATGGTGTCTATTTTGAAAAAAAAAATAACCATCTTCTTCTTTTTACCAACTTGTTTTTCTCCCTCTCGCATTAATTTTGTAGTCTGCATATGATACCATCCATAAAATTAACTTACCGTGGCCTAATGAACTAGCAGGGAAAACGTCTCAGGAGATGGACTCCTGATACTGAAAGTAGAGTACATATGCAGATCGCCCGATAGAATTGTTAGGGACTAAAATATATTTGTGGAAAGGGCCTGTTGAACATAATGCATGATAGTGAATACTTGAGGTTGAACTTTTATAGAACTATTTCGTATAAATTAGTAGATAACTAGCCGAGGCGACTCAGTCATGGATGGACGTATTTACGTGTATGTTATATTTATACTGTGCAGGAGGACACTTTATACAATATACAACTAAATAGAATTACATACTTTCATGCCTAGCTATAGTCGCCTCGGATAGTAGATATCTAGAGTAACTTCCCTTCACACACGTGACCCGGAAGTTGGTAAAACAAATTTATATTCCTTGTGCGATTAGACAAAATTGTCTGTACTTTCATATACATAGAAGTAGTGCAAAATGACCGAAACCTGAGAAATAGGGTTTCAAACTTATATGGTAAATGGAACCTCATTTTGGGCCAATTTCTACTCTTTTTTCACCGTCTACACATACAGATAGCCTGACTAAAATCGCGCTCCTAGCGGCCGGCCCTATAGTATTGTCGGGGAGGGGGTCATTAACCCCAGCCAGTGAGAGATTGTGTAAACACAGGCTACACATACAGAGACCTACAGGAACAATATCTGCCTCCACTAAGGAGCCAGAAAAATTCGAATCTACCATACAACATTACGAATATAAATCATGTTTATTTTCGATGGATATTCCTTAGTTTGTTAAGGCATGAGTCATGAAGTTAATATAAATCTTCATCCTCTCTTTAATCTAAGGGCACAACCCGCCGTACGTGCAAGTACGTGCTGTCTACGTTCCGAAACATGGGCAATCTTTCTGGATCCGTAGGTGGTAAGTACCGCCTCCGTACGAACTCGTAGGGAATCCGACGGATTTTGGAGCACGCAGACACGACGTACAACGTTACGTGCAGGCAAAACGTTGTGTGCCGCGCTGCGGATTCGCCCCCCGTACGTGCCAGTACGGGCAACGCGCCTGCCCTGTACAACCTGAACGTTTTCAGAAATACGTGGCGGAAGTGGCCTCCCACAAAAACGTACGGACAAATTACACGTACGGCGGGTTGTGCCCTTAGCTTTATATTCAATAAAACAAGTGAATCTTTCATACACATGCTACCGGATGTTCACAGCATATATCTTTGGCTAAACCAAACAAGAAGGTATTTTAGACCATTGACGTCCTGGTTGATAACATTATTGCTGTACAATGATAGATATGATAGATATAGATATCATTCTTTTGTAACTGCATTAATTGCGGTCACATCTGGTCCCACTTTGATAACGCCTTGCAAAGCTGCTACTATTCGGGACTTTCCTTATCGATACACATATTTTTGGAGCCATAAAAAATTGAGAGACGCGAAACACCATTGCCAAATATACAACACTGTCTCTATTGCATCATATACGCAAACACTGAATGAACATTGAACACGTTGTGGTTTTCGAGAGATAACATTGCATGAAAGGACAGGAATCCATTGAAATTGAGACACATATTTATGTCGCCAATATTGTAAGCCCTACCTTGGCAAATACACAGCATGGTCACCATTGCGTCATATATGCAAACATGAATGAAGTTTGTGATCAAGACTGCATGGCATAGCATAGCAATCTGTAGAAAACGTTAGTGGGTTTAATGATTTCATAGAAATACTGGTTCTCGTCCATTGTGGCAGCAGTCCACCCCATCGGGAACTTTGCGGTATCTCTTCGGTCCTTTGTATGATGTTCGCCCGCCCAGGTCACGTAGCACACGCCGTTGTTCGGAATCACAGCAAGACGCACAGCCGGGACTTTCTCCTCTTCTTTTCTTTCCCTTCCTTCGAATCTGCAGCAGAGTTCGTGTCCTTTCCTTGCGCTTTGGTGGCGATTTCTTCCTGCCCATTCCGCGCGGTGTGTCCGTTTTCGTCAGGAGAGTTCGTGGTCTTGCTCTGGTCTTCTGACATCTCGCCGAGGGTAGACAGCGAGGCGCCGGCGTCATTAGTCGGGATGCTGTCGTCTCTCTCCCGCCCGGGCTCATAGAAAACCTCCGGTTCCACCCGCAGGTCGTCCTGGCTCGGTGGCGTCGTGAAGATGACCGGGCCGGTGGAAGAGGATCGCCGGCGAGTCTCGAAGACGTCGTCCGATAGGTTGGACGAGACTCGCTCCTGTGGTTGTAACATCATTTTCTCGGACGGACCAGCTTCCGACTTCTGCCGAGTGTCTCCAGACTCTCCTCGGTTGTCGTCGGGGACACTTCGTCGGTTCTCGGCTTCTTGATTCTCCGTAGCCGCTTCATGGTCTTCTCTAGGTGTTGTTTCCCACACTCTGAAGCGATCTTCCAAGTTTTCAGTCGTAGATGGTAGTTCCTTCTCCGATTCCGGTAGACCGCCGCGGCCGCCACTTTCGTCTTCCGCGCTTTTCTCATCCCCCATTTTCGTAGTTTAAAGACTTCTTGAAGAGGGACAAGTTCAAGACGTTCTCGTAAAGTGCCAAGGAAGAATGTCAAGACTTGTTCTCGTCGCAGCTCGCTCGGTAAAGAATGACTGTTTGACGGGTCCTATTCACGTGGTGCATCGAGCAAACAAACTCAGAGAATGCCGGTCGAACATAGTTAGATAACTCACTTCGCTGTTTTACCTTGCTAAAGGCGGTTTTGTTTTCTGTGGACGATACCACTAATCCGTGTGAAAATAGGGGTGTCAGCAATGTTTCTGTTTTTTTCTAGGTCATTACGTCGAAGTTTACAGTGAGTTCCAAAGTTTATAATTACCAAACGTGGTGTATGCAACGATAAGCTTAACGTTTAATTTTGGATACATCTACATTTTAAGCAATTCCATCTTGAAAATCATTTTAAGAAGGTCCCCTCCCCCTATAGTTTCCGTAATTCCATAGTTAATAAGTCCCACGGATCGATGTTAGCAAGGACATTACGATGTTAGTGAGAGAAGCCCGCCCAAACACCACTAACAGGGGCACAAACTTACACAAATCCATCTGAGCTTACACGGACGTTCACCCGGGGTTGACACCGTTACCGTGGCAACCGTGGTAAACAGTAGGGAAGCACGTCCTTCGCGCCAAAACATCCATCTTTCAAGGGATTAGCGAAAGTGACTTTTCATGGGTAGGTAGTTGGGTGCAAGCCAACTTTCCAAAGAATTTCATGCGTCATAGCTTAGACTTTAAATCTAGAAAGACGCCAGAATATGAACTTTTCTGCAATATCTAACAATCCTATATAGATATCAATGTGTTATGTTGCTAAGAAATGCAGATATTACAACACATAGTTGCTGTCTCTCCTTCATATAATTCTCTGTACGTCCAGTACTAGTCACAAGATACAGTCACTAAAGATGATTTGTAATATTTCTAAAACCACTTTTAACACTGGCTGATTTTCTATGTTCGTTCCCAGTGCTCACCTCAGCACTACAGCAGTCCGTCTGTTGGTTGTTTTATCTAGATTTTTCAAACTGACGGACATACACTGTACATACATACATACATTCACCGTGGTTTGTGCTTAACCAGGACTATGTCAACTCAACGTTGAAGACGTACCACAAAACAATACTCGAAGGCAACTCGTTTTTCAGAAATATCGTGATGAAGGCAAATTTCACTCACTGAAAGCGACTAATTAAATAAATAAAGCCTCAATTCATGAACAATGTGTCGCTCCTTTGGAGGTTACGAAAAAGGTTCAGACCACCTTTGCAACGATCCTTTACCAAAGACCTTATCAATTGCCTTAAATTTTCTGCTTATGATCCACTCTGTCTCACCAATCGCGAGCGTTGTTATCTGAAAAACGTGACGTCACAGAAGCGGGGAATTTCTCATTCCTTGACGAAGACTGTAATTGGACAATTGAAAATTTAAGTTTCTTTGTTGGAAATTAAAACTCAACTTTGCCAAAGAAGAATTGTCCAAGTCTAGTTTATACATTTCCTGACGTTTTGATCAAAATAAATGGTAGTTTGATGTAATGAGGAAGTATACACAAACTTCTGTGTTTATTACACAAACCACTTAGAACCCGTACCTACATTCAGACCAGGGGGCTGTGTAAACCTAGGGAGATATAAACTCCAGATAGACATTAGATAACTTTGGGCCCATGTGTGTCAGCTGTTAAAAGCTTTACCATGGCAACCGGTGCACTGGCCAAGTCAGTAGAGTGTTCGCCTTGCATTCAGTAGGTCGCCCTCATATCAAAGACGTTGAAAATCATTATGGTACATGCTGCTTTCTCTGCTCAGCACTCAGCCTTTGGGAATTAAAGAGTACTAGCCCCCTGCTGTAGCGATTGCACAAAGTTGTGCAGCTCAGGGCAACAGAAATGGAGATGGGTGCTGCCCTATGCACCATTGGGTGTGCGAAGGGCTTTGACTAACTTTTAATGGCAACATGTTATTATTATTTTTGGGGGAGGGGGGCTGTGCGAAGAAAGTCCCAAGCAGACACTGGGTGGAGAAAGTTCCAACGTCTTCTGTGCGGAAATTTACTTTTGCGGTAGCGGGAAAATGGACTTTTCGTGGTGGTTTTAATTTCGCGGTAGCACCATACACTGTAGTCTCTTACTGATATGGAAACATGTCCGCGGTGGTTTTAAATTTACGGTGAAGCGGCCGCCGCGAAAACCGCAAACATTAATCCACCGCAAAAGTTTCTGCAGTTACAATAGTCCTCATTGATGTATAAACTTAAACACTTACTGTACTTTCAAATGTTGTATGTTGCACAGTAGCTTTCTCTCTATTGTCTCAAGTGATAGTTTCTAACAAATGATTTCAATATCAGAAAGCACATTTAACAGATGTGAAATATCTGAACCTAAACTTATATTCATTCAAAGTCATCACTTGTCAAGATGTTCATTTGTTACAGTTACTGTATTTTTTCATCTTTTCTACCAGGACTCAAAGCATGTATATGATTAACAGTAAAAGAAAGGTTAAGTATAAAGAATGTGTTGTTAAGAATACACATTCACTTTTCACCAAGGCTACAGTGTATGCTTTTTTTAACTTATCTAGTCAAAGAGTCAGGTTTGTTTCTTCATGTTGTTGAAACAATCTTAGAACAACATCAGTGCCAAACAATGGCCACTTGATACTGTGTGTGTCAGTCTTGTACTAACTGCTACTAAAATAAGACATTTGTTTTTCCAGTTTTTACTTAAGGAAACTTGCATACCTGTATGAAACTTGATAGTGTAGACTATAAGATTACAAATAAATCAATTACATAGTGACAATGTTTAACAAAGATTGGATTGAGAGCCATATGTCACTGTAAGGCCTTCAGATAACATAACAGAGAACAATATCTTCACAACGGTGTCTTTTGTCTTTATATGGTACTCTTCTGTTTCATACACAATGAGAAAAGACTTTCACAAAGTAGAAAATAGTAACATAAACATAAAGTTCTACCTCCAAATGAGTACTCTTTTTACATAATATTATGCTTTAAAGTTTCCATCATTGAACAGATTCTCTCAAAGTATTAAATCAAAACTACTACTAGTTCTTGACTTCCATAGTGAAGACTTTAAGATAACATAAAAGAAAACAATGGCATAAAAAACTGATACTAGTTCTATTTTCATATCACCATGTGATACTCTTCTTTTCCAAAATATGACATTATAGAAAAGACTTTTATGATAACATAAAGAAAAGCTGCCCCTAGTCCTATCCTTCCTGCTGTACAAAAGGGTTGGGGATGGCCTCCATGCCGTCCTGCGGACAGATGAGCACGACAGACGTCCCGCGGCACACCACCAACCCCAGCTGTCGTGTGTCTTCTGTCAGCTTAAACGGGTCGTCTGGGTCTGGGGTAAAAAAGGAAGGTACAGTAGACAACATGTAATGAGGTGAAGCATGTTTACTTGGATCTCTATTTAGTCCATTATCTAACACATATTATAGCACAATGTACTAGTAGCTTAGCAAGGTCACTATTTGAGGGTACACATACAAAACTGATGGACCTGTTTTTTTACCAGTTAGAGAATGAACACACTACCGGCAGTTGTCAAAACATATTGGGGCTTACTGGACCAAGAAAATAACAAAAGTGGAGTAGAGTAGAGTTAAAAGTGTGCTTTCTCTTTAATGTGCTGAATAGGGCTGGGTACCGGTACAGAAAATTCAGGTCCAGGTCCGGTTCAGGTCCAAAGGATCAGGTCCAGGTCCGGACCTGAACCTGGACCTGTTTCAGTATGACTCATACCAATGGTCCATTTCACTAGAAAGAAATCTGTCTGGTGGTGTATTAGACTCACACTGGCGTTTTAAAATCCTACAACGCCAGCTGCACCTGTACGATTGGCTGTAAAACTTGGTAGAAATTATTATAAACTCTACTCTACTTCACTCTTGTTATTTTTTTCCACCTGCAAGCGCCAAAACGTTTGAATGCCTTATAAAATAATCTGACAGAATTTAGATTTCCAATCGGTCCAACATTCGGTCCACCCAATTTTTTCAGGTCCGGTTTTTCTGGACCGGTCCAATAAGAAAAAACGGTTTTGTACCGGTACGCTGTACCGATACCCAGCCCTAGTGCTGAAGTTTAACACTTGCTAGTGTGTTACACCATAGGGCAGTTTTGGGCAGCTGACCCTTAATCCCTGAGAAGAATGGGAACCAGGTAAACCTACATAGCACCTAGGCTAGGTTTTATTAGTTGAATAACATAGATAAGATCCCCTCTGAAAAAGTATAGTTGTCAAATTGAATACACTTAATGTTAGTTATGATTTTGATTATGATTGATTAGACTATCCTTACCTCTTTGGTACTCTGTTGTGTTGTCCAACACCAAGTTGAGAAGTGGGTCATACCCTTTCAAAACTCCACTTGCTAAACAACAAACAACAAAAAGTAGCAGCTTACAAACTTTGCACTCGAGTGTGTATCTTGATTTGTTGGTAGTGTAGATCTAGACAAGATACTAGTAATTCAACTGACTATGAATAGATAACTCTGTTTTGCAGCTGGGGACGGAAAAAAGTTTTGCCCATTCCGTCCTCTGTGATGGACAAAAATCTATATATAAAGTCAGTAAAGATGGAAGAACTGTCTCCCTTGTGTAATTTGTCTCCAAAACAGATGAACAGCTTTGCCTACCAGCAAAATCTACACCTCAAAATACAGGAAATAGCGTTTCAGAGGGTCTAGATATGAAAATTTTCCAGGGGAGCATGCCTCCAGAACCCCGTAGGAACGTTGTGCCTTCAGCTCTGCGGTCTTGCGCCTTCGGCACTCTATAGGATTCAAAATCGAGGGGACGGAAAATGATTTCAGGCTGGCTACAACCCTGGTCCTGTGTTTTGGGACTATTTTGGGACATTTTAATAAACAATCCCATGTCCAAGGCACAAGTGGCAAAAACAGCCCAAACGTGGTAACCAAGTCTCTTCTAAAGGCTGGAAAACTATTCCTTTTATTTTTTTTTTTCGTCCAAGTTCTTTAAACTATAATATGTCTCAAAGATAAATTTGTGAAATGCATTTTCTGCTGTAGTGTTAGTAAATGTCATATCATTTTCTGCTGTAGTGTTAGTAAATGTCATATCATTGTTGTTCTATTTTTGTAATTATGATGTTTGTTGGATTGTATGTTTGTAAAGTTTTGGTGTACCCAGGGTTTCCTGAAAAGCAGGGCATTAGCCCTGAGTGTAATGCCTGGTTAAATAAATAAATGAAATGAAAAATTTAATAGTAATAGCCTGGGACAATATCCTGGCCATATCACAGAGGCGGCGGCAGGAAATTTCGTATGGGGGGGGGGGGGGGGGGGAACTAGGTTTCTTTAGGAAATTAACTATTGTGCTACCAGGGATTTTATTAATTCTCTGCAAGGAGGTTGAAAATGTCTTTTTCAACCTCCTTGTTCTCTGGGGCATTCATCTTTGACATATCACATAGAATTCCTGTCAGGCTTTTAGCTAGAATTTTATTATAGGGAGTCCAAATTTATTGGTGAGTCGCGGTAAGTGACTATTGTAGTGGGGTCTGGGATGATTTTAAATTAAAAATTGTGCATTCTAAGGTATCCTAAAAGGCAAAAATAAAGTTACAGAGGCCACAGTACAAGACTGTGACCACAGATGACCTGGTAGCATCCCTGGTCAATCAGAATTTCATGCTTGTCAGAGAATTTTCTCCCCAGTGTAAGGGCGTCCAGGGGCATCAAATTTCTTGTTATTCTAAGAAAAGTGTGTCCAGATGACACATTGACACATGCCTTGCTAAAAGCCTGATTCCTGTCATATCAAAGCTACTTTATGGCAATACAAATATGGTAAAAAAAATTACTATACCTTCCCTCCCCCCATGAAACTTGACCCTGATGGGTTTGTCCAGGTACTTGGAAAGGTCCAAAATGGTTTCCTTTTTCTTCCTTTCTTGGTCTCCTTGCCCTTTGTTGCCACCCTGGAGTAAAAAAGAAGAAAAAAAAATCAGCAAAACAATTTAACAATCTACGGTTCTCGTCATTTGTAGCATTTCTCAATAGTGTAACAGTGGTGTTAAAGGACTGCTAAACAAAAGACGCCTCACGGGCACACTTATCTCATAGGTCCTGTGAGATGTTGGTGCGGCCGCATGGTCTTTTAGTGACGTGTGCAGCGCGTACCGAGTGCGTGCCCTCATTCGTCGTTTGTCGCAAAATCGCACTTCGGGTACCTTCCGCATCAGTCGGAACTCGCCGTCGGAACTTTCCGGTCTCACTCGTGTTCTTCGGGTTGCACACGGAACACCGACCCGGGCGCTTCAGCACGGGCGATCCGACAACAATACCGTGGACTACCGCCGAGGGGCTGACCGCACTCTCGGACCTCTCTCTCATTTAACCAAAGTAGTGTCGACGTGCGGTTTTCGGCATCCTATTCGTAACTAATCTACCTACCCGGGATATTACTGTGATTTTGGACACCACTTTGGATTTTTTTTCTATATCATCTCAAAGTTGGGACATACAAACATGGCGAACGTACCTTGAAAGTTACCTTCTTTCAGCGAATTTTCCAGAAACCACTCCGACTGACAAAGCTGGCGCCCTCCTTTTACGCCCCTCTAAGGTTCCCAGATGAAAAACAATTCAAATTACATGTCTGGACATGTCTGAGAGGCAAAGTTTCAACGGAAGTTTGAATCGGCGAACCGAGCCGCCATTTTCCAAATTGCCCCACGTCGGCGTTTTGTCGTAAATGGACCAGACCAACTTCTCACAGGTGTGTGCCCGTGCGCCTAACGGCTTAAGCAAGACTGACAATAGGTGGATTCAAGACAGACAATAGGTGTGTTCAATACAGACAATAGGTGTGCAAAGCTTTAATTAGTTCCCCCACCGCTCGCGTGCCGTTATCATTGTGTTGATTACCAAATCTACGTGTGAAAGCACAAAATTCAAGCATTTAGCATGAGCCCCCCTCCCCTTTATTTCTGTGGCACATTTTGTTTTCTACATGTGACCATGCATGCTACTCACCGTTCAGCTGATTTTAGGCTTCAAAAATATTATACGACGGCAACACTAAAACGTATACTTCACAAAGGTTCTAAATAAACCACAGACTGAATTTTATTGCCGAGAGTAACCTTAGTAAAGAGTTGTAAGGAGAAAACTACGGTTGAACTTACGCGCTGTTGCGTTTGGGCTGCCATGTTGGTCTCAAATCTCGAGAAATGCGAGATTCTTTCTGTGGCGCGAGAAGCTGCGAGATTTGAAGTTGTTTCTCAAAAATCGCGAAAACTTTCCGTAAAGGGAAAGCTAAATGATAAGATATACAGACGTTGTTAAGAAATAAATGTAGGTGGACACTGTTATAAGAAACGCTTAAAAATGTCACAAAATCACGAGGAAAACCAGTACAAAGGATTCTTGCCCAAGGAATGATACACAAGTTCAGAGGGTGTATTATTTTTACACTTTCATAACACACAGTTAAGATTTTAGAGATTGAATAAAAATTTAATTTTTTTCAACTTTTTTAGTAAATATGAATAATATAGATGGCGAATGAAGAGTGAAAAATGTCTAAATTATGAATATTAATTTCATCATTATCACCCCTCCAAATTTTCACCAGGTCGACTATTCCAAGATGGCGGTGGTGGGAGTAATTTTTTCGCTTCTCGTCTGCCAACTCGTCAGAACGGTACGGCGTGGTATTTATCTTTTTTACTCCACATTTCCTCTCAGATTTTAGTCATAATCCCGGGGAAAGGTTTGTGGTACATTTGATGTTCGAAATCTTCGTCAATGACGCAGAATCTGGCTCAGACAATCGACCATTTTCTCCGAATTTTCAGACCGGTGTAGTCATGCATAGAGAGAGATAGACAGATTTGTACTCCAGAAAATTATATGAATTTATGCAGTAACGTTGTTGTAGTCTCTAGTAGCTGTTATATTTGCTGTTAACTGGGATTATTGGTCGCAAAAGGGAAGGATGTTTGTTCGGAAAGGAAAAATAGCTCTAGAAGTCCAAAATATTATATATTGATATTACTAAAGAACAAGGAGCAACCCAAAGCAACTTGGGCCAATCTAATATTTGGCTTTCACGGCTGACAGCATTTTGAGACTCCAAGTCTGATGTGAGAGTGTGAAACAAGTCGTTCCAACCTGATATGTTACAAGTATACAATGCACTTTAATGATGTATGCTTTCTTTCTTCTAGTGATAGTTGCAACAAACAATTTCATGTTATTGTTAAGATTGTTTTGTGATGGGAACCATTTTCTTAGTGAGTTACTTAGTCTGTTAGTGTTACACACTGTTGTTGATCTTGTTGTTGATATATTCGCTATGTGCGTACGACAGCATACCATTATTATGGAGATATTACTAAGTATACAACATATTTATGGGCAATGTTGTATGCATATGTATGATATAAATGGACATGCTTTATATACCCAGTAAGTTGTCTCATGGTGTAACATACCAGGTTTTTACTTAAGAGTACAAGCTGTTTATCCATTTTATTTGATCTACTGGGAAGGATCCCTACTTTGTTTGCGGTTAAGTGAGGTGGGTTCTTTAACGTGCTTGAGGTGTGGCTCTCCCAAAACACGGGACCTCCACTTGATACCTTTATACCTGGACACTGCATCCAGGAGAGAAGGCTTCAGCCTGTTGTGTCCTGATCTTCGCTCTTCACGTGTCGTACTTTTGACACTCCCAGTATTTGTCAAGCCTGGACTTAAACTCTAGTTCTCAGCCACTTAACGGCGTAGCAAAGGGAAGGCCTTAACCGAAACTAGTAACACTTACTTCCACCTGAGTGAAGTGAAAAAAATTGTGTTGAGTCCCAAAAGCACAGCACCAGGACGCGTCACAGACTTGAACTCAAGTCAGTGCCTCCAAGAGACATATTAGCGGTGCTTTTATGTTTGTGGTTTCACGGTGGCCGCTTCACCATGAACTTAATCATTGCAATTTTCCATTTTCTTACTAGTATGTGACTACAGTCAATGGCGAGACCATGAACACTCTATTTTCCTGCTACTGTGAAAGTGAATCCCGTAAACTGAAATGCATTTACAGTTAAGTGTTATTGTGAACTTGGTACAAGGCCAAGGAACTGTCTCAACCTTGACACTGTCATCTGACTTGTCTTGACTTTGGCAGCATCATTTGACTATCAGCCTGGTCTGATGATTTTTCATGATTACACCCGGACAGCTCCCAAATCTCTCGCACAGTCAGTAGCTGGCTGTATGCCCAACTACAGGAGAAATATAGGACAGGTTGTTATATTAGGATCATCAGGGACCTAGTTGTACCGGTCAACTGACCTGTCAGTCAAGGTTAAGGGTCAAAGGTTAAGGGGTGTAGGAAATCTTGGATGGATAGATGTCATATTTTTGGTGGTGTTTCTGTCAAGGAATTCCTGGCCCAAATTCTAGTCTGGTTTCGGCTGTGTCCAGTTTAAGCTGGCCTTTGCACATATAGACCAGGGTTTGAAATACACATACTTAACTTGCAATTTGCACATACTCGTAAAGATATTCTTAAGAAACTTGCAATCTTGCATGTTGAAAATACCTGGCCTAAGGTAGAAATACTGAGGAATTAGACACCCTACTATTAGACAGAACGACATATATATGAACGTCTGTCTTTTTCCTTCCTTGTTTTTGCCAGTAACTTTCTCCAGTAGCTTGACTATAGATGTAATAAAAATTCGCTGATTCAAGCTAGCGAGCCTCGTCGCGATTACGGGCCTAGTTGTATTTTGCATGTTAATTTTCCAAATTGCATGTAGAATTTTTGCCAACTTGCAATTTTGCATATAGCAAAAAAAATGTATTTCAATCCTTGTAGACCAATGCCAAAGTCATACCAGTACCATGTCATAAAAGATTATTGTCTTCCAAATATACTTGAATATATACTTCTACTATATGTTAATTCATTATTAGTATATTGTATTTTTCATTTACTATTTCACCAGGGGAAACATATCACCTAATGGAAGTTTTTAATATTTTCTGGAGGGAGAAAAAAACCTGAAAGTGGTATATCCGATGTCAACATCAAATGAAATCAACAATACAACTTGTATTACAAGAAAAGATAGAAGAAAAATTGGGCAAATCGCTAATTTGTGCAAAACCAAAATACATTTTACCTTATTATTAATACTATTGCTTTAATTTATAGCAATAGTGTTTATAACAAGACATGTACATTGTAGCTTGAAGTTTAAGCTATAATGTCTTATTCCCAAAAAATGGAGAAGATTGTTCAAAGTGCCTTGTGAAGAGTCATGTGACTCATATCTAATGTTACAATGTTACATACTATATGCAGTGTATGTCATCATGCATTTTGCCCTGATAAAGAAAGATGAGACCGACTATTAGATGACAGGCTTCCTGTGTTTGTTACTACTGGAGTCAGGCCAGATATCAGATGTACCACGTCAGGCTCACGTTTGTGTCAGAGCAAGGTTATGGCTTTTAAAGCTTTTTGTTTCAGAGGCAGGGCCAGTAACCAATGTTGGACTATACCCACACTACTTTTGTTGTACTACTTGTAGCACTTACTCCACTCTCTTACTGTCTTGGCATTTCTTACCATTGCATCACTGTAGGCTGTATTTAGTAACTGATGACACCAGATTGATGTCAACAGGTTCGCTTTAAGCAGCAAACAAACAAACAAACAGAAGGAATAATAAACATAGTTAAATAATTTGGATCCCCTTACTACTACAAATATTTTGTGATGATAATTCTAGTATTACTAGTAGCAAAAAATTTTGACTTTTGAGACTTTCTTTTTTGTTCTGCAATTGTATATTGGCTCGAAAAGTGACAATTTACAGTGTTACGAATAAATCAAAGCAAGTGGCTGCCAATTCTGTTGAAAACAGTTAAGATCTGTGTACACTGTTTTGTCTAGAATTTGGGACAAACTTGTCATAATCATGTCATACAGCAGTAAGCTGCATTTGAAACAGCTTTTGCAAGTAAAATCTTCGTTGTCACCCAACGAGTGTAGACAAAACTGACAATCCAAAGACTTCAGATAAACCAATTTCAACTGTCCAAATTGTGATCAGAAAAGATTAGAAAAAATCTTTAAAATGTCAATTTTGTTATTCTAAATTTTTGGTTTGTACACTGGTATTTGTATATGTCTTCTATATTTCTCAGAGGTGGGAGGGGCTGTGAGATTGGTCTGTAACAGAAGCTATGGGGGTCGTTTAACTCTGAATACCCCCCCCCCCCCCTCCTCACATAGTGGCTGCATGTCTCAAATATCAACATGACTGACAAGCTGCACTTGTTGTGCTGATCTCACAACATGGCCTGTGTCTGTGGGCCGGATCTACCCAGAGGTTCTATTTCTATGGATGTTTACATCGCTGTAATTATAGCAGTTCTGGCTGGGCTAGAGGGAGTGGCACTTGGAATACATCTCTTGTATGTCTGTTGAAAATGACTTTTAGTTTTACCATTGGATCCCAATTTTCTATTGTGTTCCGTAGTGGAAAAATCGACACAATAGACCTATATAGGGCTATATCATCTGCAAATTGTAAGACTAAGAGGGTCGTAGTAAACTTAAGTAGCAGGCATAAAACTAATGTACATATATATCATATATATATATTTTAGTTGACCTTAAATCCACTTCATTCAAGATTGTTTCTTCAAAGAAAAATCTACCTGAATAAAATGCAAAGGTATAATGAAATAATTATGAACTTAGTAGTATTCAAAAGGAACAATTATTATAGAACAAAAATAAGCTCTAAATGACCCATTCTCTTCCTAACATTTACAAAACATTGTACTTAGTATTGTACTATGTTTAGATTACCCACTTGGCTGAAAAAATATTATGCATGTGACATGTCACATACACTTTATGAATATGGAGTTACATTACATGTATCAGCAACAGCAAGCAAAGAGTTTCAGTTTTGCAAGTGTGAGATGTGTATATTAACAGGTCCTGGATGGATTCAGGCTACGTCAGGTGATCAATAAAAGTTAAGGACTGTTCTGTTTAGGTATACAACAGGTAACAAGGGTTTGATAACTGTCATTAAAAAGGCAAACACTGTTCTCTGTTTGCTGTAAACATTGTAAATCGGGTTCTTTAACTTAAGTCATTGCATTGCCATTGTCTAAAATATTATTTTGGCATAAAAATAGGAGAAAAGTTTAAAGTGTTGATTGAAAGGGCTTTATTCATGTCGTCTGTATCTGACTGGAAGTGGTTTCCTACATTTTGTATGCCGTGCAGTTGCTTTACCAGGTTTGACTACATTGCATGTTCTTGACTTTGACAGTTAGCGTCACAGGGCTAAATTTAAAATCATTTCGTTCTTCAAACTACAGCGGAGTATGGTATCCTGAAGGCCCAGCCCAGAGACCTGTCTACGTACCAGTATTACTGTCTCAGGTATGATCCACAATAACAACATACGATTAACACAGACCCTATGTTATATTTCCTTCAGACTACAGCAGAGTATGGTATCCTGAAGGCCCAACCCAGAGACCTGTCTACATACCAGTATTACTGTCTCAGGTATGATCCACAATAACAACATACGATTAACACAGACCCTATGTTATATTTCCTTCAGACTACAGCAGAGTATGGTATCCTGAAGGCCCAGCCCAGAGACCTGTCTACGTACCAGTATTACTATCTCAGATATATTCCATCATAAGAGCAATTATCATTAACCTTATGTAACATCCCCTCCAGACTATAGCAGAGTATGGTATCCTGAAGGCCCAGCCCAGAGACCTGTCTACGTACCAGTATTACTGTCTCAGATATGACCCACAATGGGAGGCCCTACCCACAGACCCAGATGAAGCTGTGAGTATGCCTATTTAGTTGTCAAAATCTTTTAAAAAGTTACTTTGAAAAGTCAGATTTGCAAGAAAATAAATAATGTTTACCTTAACATGGTATAGCCTAATAAATTACTGATCTATTTATTCTGACTGAAACATGTTGTATATCTGGTGACCAGCACCTGCAGCTCTGTACTGCCACTTGTTACATTATGTAATGGAACACCACAATGGTGTCTGTTACTTTACCAGTGACTTAATGGTGACTGGTTGAGGTCACTGTAGAAAAAGAAAGAGAGCAAGAACAAGTAAGAGAGAAAAAACATACTATTACACAAAAGATGATATTTCCTGCTGCCTAAGTCAGTGACAAATGGGTTTGTTAAACAAGTCTTTGGTTTGGTTTGGTTTGGTATCTCCATTAGTGACTGATACGTCACTATTCTTCCTGGAGTCCGGGTAAATGGTACTCATTTTCACTTGAGTGAAGTGAGGAAAGTCGTGTAAAGTGCCTTTCCCAAGGGCACAAGATCGGTGATGCGGCGGGGTTCGAACTCAGGACCTTTGGGCCTGAGCCTAACGCGCTGCCGATTGCGCCACACGATCTCACTTCCCATGGTTTGAGTCCCATGTATGAAGAAAGGATTTCTGAAATTTCAGGTCCCAGACCCACTGTATGACCTGACCCCCCTGCATGGCTGTGAGGACTACAAGTCCTGGGTTTGATTCCCATCTATGAAGTGTTCCCTTTCTGTTCCAGGTCCCAGACCCACTGTATGACCTGACCCCCCTGTATGGCTGTGAAGACTACCGGTCCCCAGCCCAGGTACCTAACCATGTGGTGGCCATTATGAGGGGGAACTGCACCTTCTTCCAGAAGGCCAGGATAGCGCAGAAGTACAACGCAGACGCTATCCTTGTCATCTCTGAGGACAAACTGGTAAGGATCCGAGAGTCTCTGGTTTGATTCCCATGTGTTTGATTACATCCTTACAATGTTCAAGTGAGATATTGGTCATATTGGAAAAGACACTGGTAAGGAACTAAAGAGTCAGATTCAGAAGTTGCTGTTTCGATTCCCATGTAATTCAATACATCATTCATTGCAATGCTAATACCTGTGATATTCATCATCATTCACTGCATCCTGCATCTATTGTTGAAGATATTGGTCATATTAAAAAAAGACCTCCAAGTTGGTAAGACTAAGAGTAAGAAGTAGAATCAGAAATATCCTGTGTGTTCCAGTACATTACAATTCCCCGAGATATTTGTTATATTAGAAAAGAAACACAATCAGAAGTCTCTGGTTTGACTCCTGTGCGTTTCAGTACATAGTAATACAATTCCCCCAAGATATATTGTTCTTGTTATAAGAAAAGCCTGGTAAAAAGCAGAACTAGAAGTCTCTGGTTCGATTCCAGTGATGTTTAGTATATCATTACAATGTTGATGTGAGATATTGTTTATAACAGGAAAGGACCAGGTATATACTGATGTTACTATAGAACATGTACAGAAGTTTTATGGTTCAATTCTTATGTGTCTTTCACAACATGTATCATATCTCTTGCAAGGATCTAATGGTCTCTGGTTTGATTCCCATAATTACAAAATGTTTGTTTTTAGTATAGCATTTGCCTTGTCTAGAGTTTATTCAATGTTTCTTTTTCATTACAAAAATATGTAGCAGAGTATACGTACTGAATGCACATTTTGTCACCTGTATACTGGGATCCTTTCACGTGTTAGGAGGAAGTGAAAGTTTAGTGACAGGTGTGTATATCTGTTCCCAGGTTGACCCAGGAGGTAACACCAGTGACTATAAGGAGATCCACATCCCCGTAGCCCTGCTGTCTTCTGAGGACTTCAAACATATGAAGGTAAAGTTACATTACTTGAAACACCGTGACCATTAGATACATGTCTCTTCACAGAGAGTAGTGTCTAGTAAGATGTCATTTGTGTATTTGTATTACTCTAAGTGGGCACCCTTAAGGAGATCCGAGCCCCAAATTAAAGGACTGCATGGACGCATGTTTTTAGTGAGAAATTTTTAGCCAGCCCAACTGATCTCAATCGTTGGGCTGATGAAAGTTTATTTGTAACTGAAGGAATTAGCAGATAATTATGACAGCCAGACACTAGGTCAGAGGTACACAGTCCTGGGTTCTAAGTGTTGTAGTTGTATATCAACAGGAAAATTTGGAGGAATTTCATTATTATTATGAAAATCTCTTACCATATTTGGTATCTGCTTATATTACACTCTATTTTTTAAATCCTCTTTAGAGAGACAAATGACAGTGGTAGCAAGGTTTGATCATGTACATGTAGTCACTACAGTTGTTTTCCCTCCCCAGTCCCTGGGAGCAGACCTGGAGGTGTCCATGTACTCCCCCCCAGAGCCCCTGATGGAGTATAACCTCATCGTGATCTGGCTCATGGCAGTCTTTACTGTAGGGGTGGGGGGGTACTGGGCGGGGACAGCCAAGGGAAAGTAAGTATGCTTCATGGTCATATCTCTAGCTGTCTTAAGAAATAACTCTGGTTTAGGTTAAGTTGAGAAATCCAAATATCTATTCACTTGTTCTAGATTCAATATCCCAAAAGTGTACTGTTTTGATACTATCAACCAAAGTTTCACTGACTTCTTCTATTGTTCAGTGCATGTATGTATTTCATGTAACTGACGTGACCTTGAACCTTGAACGGAGTGACCAACTGGTAATCTCGCGAGAGCACAAGACTAGGTCTGAGACTTGGTCCAAGATCTATGAAAGTCTCAGATCTAGTGTCGTACTCTCAAAATTTGTTGGTATGTGTTTATGCTTTTGAAAAGAGTCACTGATTGAAGGGTATTATTTATTAATTGAATCTTAGATAGCATCACAGATATTATGACTGCTAGCCTCACTAGTAAACACAGATCAAAGTTGTCTGCATCTTGTGTTGTCTGTATAAACCAGTTCAATAAATAGATCTTGTGTATCAGTAAACGTAATGTACATGTAGCTGTTTAATTTCCTGATTGTAACCTTTGGCTAGTTGGGTAGCCCTGGCTGTATTTTTTACTAATCACATCCTAATAATTATCACTCTATGTCTGTACAGGAAGAAGCATAAGAATAGGAGACAGTACACAGCTGAGGATGGGGAGAGAGATGGGGATGGGGAGGATGAGGAGGAGGTACCACAAGAGGAGGAGCAGGAGCAGCTCATCGAGACAGTGGAGATCTCCCCCAAGTTCATCGCCATCTTCGTCTTCATGATCTGTGCATTGCTGCTGCTGCTCTACTTCTTCTACAACTACTTGGGTCAGTTTGGGGCTCTTCTTGTTGTAGCTGTTATAAAACTGTTAATCCAAATTTATTTAATATTGTGTTACACACACAACTGTATGTCTTGAAATCTCTGATTTTTGTGCTTTTTAAGATTGGAAAAAATGTTAGTAAAGACAGTCACTCACATGCATGCACAGATACATACAGTGAGATTGATGGAAAGACGGTCAAAAAGACGGATAGACACACACAAAGACAGACACACACACACACACACAGACACGAAAGACAGATAAATCAGATAAATCTAGATAGGCGAATGCAGACAAGAGGAAAAACAACCCCAAAACAAAATTTCTGGTCTAGATATTGGAGGGTTTTTTTTGCACAATGAGTAGTGTCTCTTACCTAGTATTATGATCTCTGTCAGACATCTTCCTCAGAGCTTCTGACTTCTGACAGACTTGTCAAAACTGAAGATGAAAAAGATTTGAGATGAAGTTTTTCAAATATCCCTTCTAATATTGAAACTGTTGTTATGTTCTCCAGTGTACGTGATCATCTTCATCTTCTGCTTTGCGTCAGCAACTGGTCTGTACGTGTGTCTGCTGCCCCTGGTGCTCTGGTTACCGGGGAACTGCAGGTAGGGACTGTGTGTTTGTTTGTCTCTAGTCTTTGTCTCTTCTTTTTTAGAACAACTGAAAGACTGCCTTAAGCTTACAGGTAACAGTTAGGTTGATGAATAGCCCCAGTACACAGGGCTCGAAATACTTTTTTCTGCATACCTGCACTGGTGAAGGTGACATTGAAAATTACCTGCACCAGACACATTTTACCTGCACCACTCTGAATTTAACAAGTATGGATCATACAGGAACCATGGCTATTTTTTTTTTCTTTTAAACTTTATAGATGGTAACAGTCAATGCATCTAAGCAATCCACATACACCTACATCATAGGACATTTATGAATAAAATCCAGTACATGGACCAGTGCAGGTTAGGTGCAGGTAGACACCAGAAATACCTGCACAGCTTTAATTTTATCTGCACTAACCTGCATATGCAGGTAGTATTTCGAGTCCTGGTACAAGTTTCATTTGGTAGTGACCAATGTTTTCAGCCCTCACACACCAGACCATACTCTTTGTGGTCGACTCTTTAAAAATGTATGACTTAATCCTCAAAGTTTACTCAGGAATGTCACATCTGTATATGTGCAGCCCTTTTCTGCTATTGTGCAAACATACAGCTGTTGGGATCAAAGTTCTGTGTTGCACACGACCTCACGATTAAAAAAAAAAGAAATTCCTACTTAGCTTTATGAGTTAGCAACGATCTGATACATTTATGTAGACATTGGATAGGTTAAGGATTCAATCACATGTTCAGTCACTGTGGTAGTAGACCCCTTGAATTTCTGGAGTTGACTTGTATTTCCTCATTATTTCCCTGTAGAATTCCAGAGAACAAGCTGCCGCTGTTGAAAAAGCGCCCCCGTGTGAAGACGATCATCCTTGCAACATGCTGTCTGACAGTCTCCCTCATCTGGTTCATCTTCAGAAAAGAACGGTAGGAATAAAGCCATTCCCTTGTCTTAAAGTTACAACTAGTGCCATAGAATGTTGTTAAAATGTACTGTGTTATTTTTAACCAAAGTTTGAAATTTGGGCTTACTAAAGTTACTTTTTGATGCTTGCTTTCTCGTTTGTTGTTTTATAGTAAAAGAAAAGCTCAACCGTTTTTATTTTTTGTGATTTATGTCAGAAGCTGAAACATTAACAGTTCATTTTGCATATTTACTAGTAATTATATCTAGAAAAGAACAAAAGAGTATTTTCCTTATTCTGTATGCCTCACAAAAGATTTTATGTAAAATATCTCTAATCTTCCAGTCCTTTAGAAAACAAGTGCTTTTAAAAAAGCTGGCATTTTGCCAATGTTTGCGTGTGTGAACGTTTTTTTCTAGTTATTAGAATGTCATATAAATAGAACAGAGTAACTAAACCTGATATTGGCGCATGGAGAGATTCACATATGCATGTGCCTGAATCTAGATCTAGACGCCACCTGTTAAGATTTGCGTGAACTGCAGCAAATTTCACTACACTGCCTGTTTTTGAGTGAGCTCTGTTGCGGGGCATTTTTAAGTTGTTTTTTTTAATTTTTATTTCTATTCGGCAAAAAAACGAAGCGGCGAATCCGTTAACCAAAGAAATAAATTGGTGTGGCCAAATGGATGTAAAAATTAGTATTTTAATGGTGTAAAAAAGAAAAAAAAAAAATCTACCTCCCCGGATTCGAACCGGGTGCATTGGTTTAGAATGCGTAAACTTTAACCACTGCGCCAGTGCGAACATGTTGAAAAAATCCCTGTTTTAACAGGTATAGAAATGTTTGGCATGGAGTGAACAGGTCCGTTCATCTCAACATCACTCCATCACAACGGCGACTATTCTGGTCTCAGGGCATTTTGCCGCTAAGGCGGCAAAATGCAAAAAGTTATACATCATTACACTATTTGATATCTGTAGACAACAGTCCTTACATGTATTTAATATCTACATTGTAGCCACTTATATTTCATAGAACTGCATATTAGTATCCCCATCCCACATACATGTAATTTCATTGTTATGTATCATCTTTGTTTTATTAGAAGTAGCCCTAAGACAAGAACATGGTGTAAACTTTGTGTCTTATATCTGACAGTTGGGCATGGATTCTCCAAGACGGCCTAGGGATAGCTTTCAGTATCTACATGCTCAAGACAATACGTCTGCCGAGCTTCATGGTGAGACCTACAAAAGTTTTGAGAAAAAGCAGTTAAGCCTTTGCTTAAGCTAAGGGCAGAACCCGCCATAAGTGCAATTTGTCTGTACGTTTCTTGGGAGGCCACGTTCGCCACGTATTTCTGAAAACGTTCAGGCTGTACAGGGCAGGCACGTCACCCGTACTGGTTTGTACGGGGGCGAATCAGCAGCCCGATGGCACACCTTTGTTTTGCCTGCACTGTAAAGTTCTACGGAGTGTCTGTGTGCTCCAAAATCCATCGGATTCCCTACGAGTTTGTACGGAGGCGGTACTTACCACATATGGATCACAAAAAAAATACCCATGTTTGGGCACGTATTTGCACGTACGGCGGGTTGTGCCCTTTGCTTTAGTGACCACCATTGCATGAAGATCATCTAGTAAATGTGGCTACTTTGTTCTTCTTGCCATTGACACAAGCATAAAGAATCCTATCTATAGTAGCCACCTGTCCACTGTAACAAATTTTAATGGTCACTTATATACAGGTTTGACTGTACAAAGACACCTTATTGTAAAATTGAATTTGTACTTCAAAATCACAATGGCAACAAAGTCTAAATTTGATTCATCTTCATCTTTCTTTTCAATATTGCTGAATATGCCTTATTCAATAACTGATTTAATCTCCTGATATATTTAATTACATGTATGGAAAAGTGAAATGCTGTCAAAAGTGTCATGACACTTGTTTCAAGTCATGTTGACCAATCTTAATTGTACATTGTATCATATATTTCCAATGTTCTCAATGAAAGTAAGAAATGTACATTGCTTTACAGTACATCAGGATTTCAATTGGATATCTCTGCTTTTGCACTTAATCTAACTAGAAGATTGTACATGTATGCTTGTTTTCTGAAACTCGTACTACACATTAATCTACTTCTCTTGTAGACTAAAGCTGTTTTCTGAATTTAATGATAAATGAAAAGTTACTTAGTAACTGTAATGTATCGTAGACTTCTAAAGTAGACTTCTACTTTTTCTCTTACACTTACAAAATTGTAGTCTACAATAGACTAGTAGACTATGATGTCTAACTACAACAGTATCAAAATAGAGTAAAGTGGCCTACATTCTATAATGTACATCATTCTACATGTAACATTTACACAATGTGTTCCTTCTTAAAAAACAAAGCATGACCGTGAGTTTCTCCCCGCAGGTTTGCACAATCTTGTTAGCAGCGTTGTTTGTGTATGATATCTTCTTCGTCTTCATAACCCCACTTCTCACCAAGGTGAGTCCTGTAGTCTGAGCACATGTGGACAGGTCTGCTGCCAGCTCAGAAGTGGAGAGAGGGGAAGAGGGGAGAATTCAAATTTCTTTCAAACCTCAAAATCTCAAAACAGAAAATTATAGAAAATACTTTTATTTCTGGATTCAAGTTGATTTCAGAGTGTTCTTTTTATCTTCTTTTCTAAGGATGTACCTTATTCTTGGGAAATTAGGATGTACCTTATTCTTGGGAAATTTCTTGTTTAAAAACCTTAGAATTGATAAGAGACTTTCTTTCACCTTACAATTGATTATACTCTTTGTTATAAAAATGTTGGAAAAAGAATACTATTAGCAAATGTAAAAGTTTAAAGTTCAATGGCTTTTGGAATGCCATTAAAATAAATTTTAAGTCCTTTTTGCTATAAAAAGTCATTTGCAAGTTTTAAGGTTCAATTTGATATGGAACAATTACACAGTATTGTATAAAACATATTTTTTTCTTGATATACAAAATTTAAGATTGTCAGACAACTCTCCCCAAATTTTTCTTGATAAAAAAAATGACATCGCCACATAAACACTGCTCTTTATTTTTGCTTAAAAGGTTTAGCTTCCCCTTCCACCCTCTCCTCCCTGAGCTGACAGTGGACTTGCCCGTTATTTTATTTTTTCCTTCTCGGTTGTCACACAGGCTTGTACGATCTTTTGCTGCTCCCTCCTTGTCTGTGACGTGTTCTTTGTCTTCATTATCCCTCTTTTCGCCAAGGTGAGGCACCAAATTCCTCCGTTTCTTTCCCTGACTCTTCCCAGGGCTCTCTCCAGCCATCCTCCTCCAGCCCAACCTTTTAACTTTGTTAGAAAGAATTCAAACCTTTCCCACACTTTTCAGTGCACAAAGGTGGTGCCCATCTCTTTTATAGCCCTTGGACCACATAGGCTGCTTGAAAAGGGGCTAGTCAACTGGTAGTGGGTTGTGTTCAACAGTTTACTAGTAGTACGTTTACCAGAAATTTGCTGCTCAGGACAAACAAAAACCCCACCAAGAATCAAAAACATTTTGTAATTATCATCAAGTGCCAGAAAGTCCATTAAAAATTTGCCCTTCAAAATGCAGGAAATAACATGATTTTAAAAAGTGGAAAAAAAAATTAATTGACCCACAAACCCTTTAAATTCCTCTCGCCTTTGATGCTCGATAACGAAATTTGCTTTCTCAAACTGAAAGGAAAAGCAAAAAATCTAAAGCTGGAGAAAGCCCTGCTTTAACCACCTGTTAATCTTTTGTTTGTGTTCTTTTCTCCAATTTTACTTTGTGAATTTGTCATTGCCCTCTTTGAGGGGAACGTTTGTGAATGTTGACAAAAACGTTTTGTTATGTCAAAGAACAGTGTTTTGTGACTGTGTGCAGAAAAGTAAGTTTTCTTTGACAAAAGTTTGTACTGTCATAGAATGGAGGGTGCACCAAGGATTGTTTGCTGCTAATAGTATGTGTTTTATCTTATGTAAGCCCACACCAATACAATCGGTTGTTTATCAGATTTAGGAAATAAGTTCTGTTGAACTAAATGAAAATGGTGACACAAAAACTGATTCTGAGGGGAAAGTTCTTAATTTGCTGCAAATAGTATTTTAAAGTGAAAATTCAATACACTGTTAGCTTTGAGTTTCCTTCCAACCCTTTGTTTTCAGTTTTTTCTTTCTAAATCTTCACTTTTGAATTTCCAAGAACTAAACAAATATATTGGTGTGGTCTTAACTCGTTGTATATGATGGCTAAAAATATACAAAAACCTGTGTTAAAGATGTTTAATTTTAGTGCAATATCAGTGAATTTATGAGTGTATTTATCTACAAAATACAGCTTACTACAAGGTAAAATTTTTCCATTTTGCATCATGATTTTACTGTAAAGATTTGTTGTTATAAGAGATTCTGTCTACTAGCTTAGTTTTTAAATATGTGCAGCTATTATAAGATGTGGTTTTCCCTGTTTCTGTACCTAAGGTTTCTACACATGTAAGTTACATGTATGCCGATGTATTAATTGACAGTTGACATCTGTTCATGTATTTCACCCAGAGTCAGACCAGTGTGATGGTAGACGTTGCCACAGGACCTGCTGATGCCACAGAGCAGGTAATTTTCTTCTTATAATAAGCTTCCGTCAGTCCTTTTTTTATGCCTCCAGTGCATGAGATATAACGTTTCCTTCAACTTCAAGCAATTGTATACTTAGTGAATGTCATTGTTGTGATTCTTGAATATTGTAGAAGGCATTTTTCTAGCTTTAGAGTGAGTAAGGAGCCTTTATCGATAAAAGCTACTTTCAGTGTGTTAGCTTTAGACAAAACTTGGACTTGGAGTTAGATATGCCAGGCTTTTCATTTTGATATGTAACAATTCTTGTGTTGATGAGAAATGTATGTGATACACTGGCAAAGTATGCACATGTATACCCACCCACTGATGCATGTAGTACATATTACATGTAGTACACACACGTTTTATTTTACATGTAAACTCGGAACTCCCTAAATATTTTGCCCTTTGTCCCTTACCCCAGATCCCGATGGTGCTGAAGGTACCCAGCCTGAGACATTCCGGCTCAGCCATGTGCAATCCCTACTCGCTACTGGGGTTCGGGGACATCCTGGTTCCAGGTAACTATGGCATGTTATACCTTTATTGTACTGGACTGGAAGGTTAGGGGTTGAAATCCCGGTGTCAAACCTTTACATTCTGGCTCAGCCATGTGCAATCCTTACTCACTACTGGGGTTCGGGGACATCCTGGTTCCAGGTACATTTGTCATGATTGTGTTATCTACAAGTAATTAATAAGACTGTTTCAGGCAGTTGCAATCCCTTCTAATGCTAAGGGGTCATTTTGAAAAAAGGAGCCCCTTGTCCGGCTGTTTTTTTTTTTCAAACACTTTCTGGCGTGACCCCTATGTGTCCCCTTGGGGAGCCTGCCTTGGGACACCGTATGGCTACCAGGCAATTTTGATTCATGACTGGGTCCCTGGATTATTTTAACTTGCTGTTAAAATCAACCCAGGACCCGGCAACAAATAAATTGAAAGCACCCCTTGGTGTTTTCACTGGTACATGTAGGTTACATGTATACACCCCCCCTCCACACTTACCCCCTCCCCCACTCCACACTACACCCCCTGTGGGCTCCAAAGCAAAAAGGACTGTAGTATTTACATTCATATGAGTGCATGTATACTGGAACACATTATTGAGGGTTCAACTTCTGGCCAAACTATCTAGATCTGTATTTAAAATCATCACATTTGCTCATATTTTTGGTTAAGATTGCATGTCCTTTTTTTTCTATCTCCACAGGTCTCCTTATTGCATTCTGCAAGTATTTTGACACCAAGATTGGAAGCTGGGGTATCTATTACCTCGCAACACTAGTAGGTAAGTCTGGAAATTGTCTCCATGGTTTCTACATCAAGTCTATTAAGCCACAGCATTGCCCTAGTGGTAGAATACTCACTTTGGATGCTGTACATTGTGTTTTTTGTCCGAACCATACCAAAAAAAACACCTACTGGCTACTGTTGGTAGTAATCACTGGAGAAAGATATTCTGCAACTGTTGTGGCCAGGATTTTTAACAAACAAAGAAATGAAAATGTCCTAAGTCAGTTCCTGTTCTGCTGTTGTTGTGACAGTTGACAAGCCATCTCTACTCAGCTTTTTGAAAATAATGTTTGAAATTGTTGTTGAATGTCACTTTGTAATTGTTTTTAAATTTCAAGTGTTTATTGTTTCCCACCCCAGCGTACGGTGTCGGAATGATCATCACGTTCTTCGCGCTGGTGTTCATGAAGAACGCCCAGCCGGCGCTGCTCTACCTCGTGCCCTGCACGCTCCTCACCGCCACCTTCGTGGCCTGTCGGCGCGGAGAGATCCGCCAGTTCTGGCGGGGAACCACGGTGAATAGAAACGTTCACGCTCTCAATTTTTGCTCTCCAGAAAAAAGCTGTTTGACGTCGGTGGTGTGAATATTGAAACACTGGTTACTTTACTTTTGGAAAGTCATTTTTTTACTGATCAAAAGCTTTAGGTTGAAGTTATGGTTAACAGTTTTGCTTGTATTATAAAGCTTGACATTTCATCCTTATTTGAAAAAGCAATAATTTCTTCCCATTATTCAAGGTCTTTGCATTTCTGTTATCAAATTCTTGTACAGCTTGCGCAGTTTTGACGGTTAATTATTTCCAAAATGTAAAGCAACCAGTGGTTTGAAACAAGAGCTGAGTTATCGTTGATGTCCACATGGGGATTTTACATGTGTATATGAGATTTTCTTTCTTTTTCTTTCTCATAGATGAGATTAAAAGATTGTTTTGTACATGAGAATAGAGTGCATGCAACAAAGAAAGCTGAAATCTGCTTGAAGGCTTGGCTAACATTTCATGATTTAGTTCCAGAAATACATAGGTTTTTGTCTTGAACTTCTTACCTGGTATGTATACATTGTACCTGCAAGACTTAGCATGTTTTCATATGGAAAAAATACAGAGCATTTGAAACAAATTGATTTCAAGCGAGGTCTTGATCAATGAATTTGCAGTATGGTATCATATTTATCGGAAGAAAAAATTATTAGTCCATTGTAACAGCCTAAAATCTATTTTGTATGTCATTATAAGTAAGATTTGCGGAAATTCAAGCTGGATCGAGTTGTTACGTCAATCCCCACGTGGACATCAGCAGTCACAGATATTATTTCCTTTTCCTTTCGGCATGCGTAGTGAAGAATCGGCATTCTGTGTGATGTGAAAACGGTCCACATACGGTTTTGCTTTTCTGTTGTTTCCAGTCTGGCAAGAAAAGTTCCTAAGGAAGACTTTTCTGCAGACTTTCGGTGAGGAGCCAAGCTACGGGGGTTTTTCTGAGAGGACAGACAACAGAACCAAGTTTCCAACAAATCTAACTCAGTTCAGGAGCCTTCTCTACAACTTGTTTTCCAAGGCCAGACAAGTTTCTTTCCTTCGTTCTCAAATATTTGAAAGAAAATATCTGAAAAAACCTGAACACATAACTAGACAATTAAAGATACGGAAAACACTGTACCTTCCTTTTTAAGGAATTAACAATGAAAACAAGGGCCAGAAAGTTAAGAATTTATTACACTGTCTTCATTTTAACAACTTGCTACTTGGGTGTAAGGTTTTTAATCTGGTGAAAGAAGTATATATTTCAAAGCTTTTTTCAAAGCTTTTACAAAATACGTTCTTTCCTAGAAAGGTACAATCAGTTTTGTTTAAATCATTTTGCAAAATTTAATTATAAAGAAGGCACTTGACAACTGACTGGTTTGTTGGAAATGAAGTTTCATAAACTAAGACATTTTTAACAAGTACTGATATTTTAACTTTGATCCAATAGACGTTTATAAAGCACACTTCCATTGTTTTGTAGTAGTGTTTTATATAGCGATGTTGCATGATCTTTGTTTTTGCTTGTTTTGCACTGAAGGTTTCCTTACGTATGAGGTACAAGAAGGAAGGAGTGTTACTAGAGGATCAAGTATGTATCAAATTACAACGTTGGCTGAAATTACCACCATGGACAGTTTCTGCACCATCTAGGAATCCGTCCTATTCTACCTCTGTTTACACCTTTCATCACTTTCCAGCAATATAGTCTAGCATATATATGGCAGTCTCTAAATTTTCTATCCCACTTATTGTTTGGGACAGCCTACATTTAAATTGTAAAATCTGTCAATTTTAGCTTAGAAAAATGAAAAATTTTCGGCAACTTTTCATTTGTGAAGGTCAGATTTTTTTATGGAAAGAGTGAACTTTTTGTTCGTCCCAACAATAGAATTACTGCCCTGGGACATAGAGACAGGTCCTGGAGAGTGTGGCACCTTAGAGAAAATATTTCCATTGGAATGTATGCCTAAAATACACTATTATTAATATATCATTAGATGAGAATTATTGTGGGACCGCGTGGCACGATCGGGAGCGCATTGGTCTCAGGCCCGAGAGGTCCCGGGTTCAAATCCGTTTGCCGTGTCACCGATCTTGTGCCCTTGGGAAAGGCACTTTACACGACTTTCCTCACCTAACTCAGGTGTAAGTGAGTACATAGCTGCGGCTAGTGGCAGTGACAGGCCTTTGTGGTGGTGACAGGCCATAGGGGCATGTTCGGGCATGACGCACCCGCCATGACACACGAGTCAGGGGTAGGAGGAACCCCTTGCATCCTTGGTCGGAAGTCCTCCTAGGAGACGGATACTCCAAATAATAAACCTGCATCTTCTGGGGCCGTCTTACGTGGCAATAAGTTCTGTCCCTGTGAGACTAAGTGCGCCAGTAGACGAGAGGGTGGAGGAGGAAGTGCACAGCCCTCCTTCACCTTAAAAAGTCACGTGCAGGCCAGGCGGGTGGGTCGCTCAAACCCACCCTGCCCACTGATCTTCGGATACGAAGTAACAGCCATCATCATCAGATGAGAATTCCTATCAGCTCTGAGTTACATGATGCTAGTAACAGCATGGCAACTTAAATGGGTAATCCGAAAAGGCATTCGGAAATTCAATCCCTTTTTAATATAATATTGTTTCTTTGAAATGTTTGATCCCAATATAATGTTGGACGAAAAGACAAAACTTTACAATGAGAACAGAAGCTAGACTATTCTGTGTAGAAGTGATCTTTCATGCAAACTGGAGCTGAAATAGGATGGATTCTATGAAACTATTTCTGCACAATATTCCCTCTCTATTTGTTTCAAGCACATTCTACTGTCACGTTGTAAGAGCACTTTCTTCTATTGTCACCATGTAAAAGCACTTTCTCTGTCAACCTGTGCAATTTCAATTGTTGAAGTTCTTAGCACAAATTCCTTCCTTCTACATCTAAGTGTTGTTTCCACATCTTCTTGACATGTGTCTTAAACTTCTTTTCCATTGTCCTCAAAGGTGGAGAAGAAGGTGATTTCTGCTATTCCCTTATAACAGTTTCTGTCTTTTCTTGTAATAGTACATTTTGTATATTATGTGACATGTAGATAGCACATGTAGATATCACAAACTGTAGGACTACAGGCAAAGACTGTGTTTAATGTAGATGTGAACTAGGATTTTGCTATGCTTAAAACAGAGGTGAACTTAGGATTTAACTACGAGTATGGGCAGTCATCATTATCATCATCAGTATGGTCAGTATTGGCCAATGGAGGACATACAGGTAGAAATGTTAGGTATGATGAATTAGAATAATGCAGATTGATCACCATGTCGTACAAAATGCTCTTAAAACAGCCAATGCAAAACAGTGCAAAGAATATGGCTCAAAATAGGATTACAACAGTGCTGTCACAGTATTTCTTTACCAAAGTACATGTACATGTAAAGTAGATTGGCACAGTACAATAAAGAATTTTTTTCTCTGCACTATGTTACATCAGACCTCAGAAATACAAAAGGACAGTTTTGTAGTCTAAATACTAAGTAAAGTTCTATCGTAAGATACTGGCAACTCTGTCTTTCTGTGCCCCTATGTCCTCAAAGTAAATAGATTGCACAGTGCAAATTAGATTGATATGGTAGACATCAAAATGATTTCCTTTGGAATACTTGCAGCAAACCTCAAATTATAGTACACAAAGGGGAATTTTCTAGGACAGAGGTCACTGTGCCGTTCAACATTGCTCATGATTAGACTTCCGGCTAGAACACCATGCAGTACAAAATAACCCACGCAATTGGGTAAAATTCTCTTAATTTTCAGATAGCTTCCACATATTTTAGCATTCAAGAAACTAACTCATTCACATGTGTCACTGCTGAAAGCTAGTGAAAGGATGCTGAAAAGGTACTATGTAAAATGTCCAACTGTTTTGAGAGTCCATCTGTTGTATGATTTAATTTGTATAACGTAATGATATTGCTCATAGCTCAGCATCACTGATTTCTTCGCTATCCTCTGTACTATTAATCTTCTACCATCTTGCCTCTCCTTCAGGATGAAGAAGACAAACTACAACAAGACGAGGAACAGGTTGGAACAAGGGAAGGAGAGAGAGAAAATTTAACGAATGAGGAGGAGGGAGCAGTGGGTGGGGAAGCAGAGACAACGCCAAAAACGACAGACACAAACGGCCAAAACGACCCCGACGCAATCTTACCATACACCGGGTCACCGGTACAAGAACAAAGGAGCCCACAACGGTCGGCGTTGGCGAGATCTAGAGGCCCGCGCAGTCCCAGCTCAAAACATGTGACTATACAAACTTAGGAACGGTAGAGAGTTGTGGCAACGCTTTCAGTATTTGTGTCTGGCTTGTGTCTTGTAATCAGTGCTACATTGTTGTATGTATGCAGCTGTGAAACAGTGAGATTGTGTACGGTGGCGTGTATGTATGTTTATTTGAAGGTTTAGGGGTGGAACTACATGTACATGTATGTTAGGTTGTGTTGAAGGAAAAACGGTACCTGTGTTAGTACATTGTACAATTACGAGGGATATCAATAAGTTCTCATCCAGAAGTAATTAGAACCCAAATTTCGAGGCACAACTTTGTAGTATGAAGCTTTTTATCAATATCCTCATTGCAGGCATTACCTAGGACTTTCCTTTTGACATCTTTTTGAAAATCAGTTGATATGTGGCGAGAAAAATACAGTGAATTAGCCTTAGGGTAAATTGTGATCAGACATAGTGGTCGAGATCCCCATGCCATAAATTCTTTTAAGACATTGTTAAAATGTTTGATTCCCTTCATATTTTAAGTAGAATTTTAGAAGTGACTTTCAGTGACCCACACACATCAAGTCGCAGCTCAAGTGTCCATTTCTTTTTCCTACTCTCTTACCTACCATTACTGGGTGTGGTGAAGTGGCAGTGTGTTTGCCTCAGAACTGAGGTCTTGAGTTCGAATCCGGCTGGGTGTTACCGATCTTGTGCCCTTGGGAAAGGCACTTTACACGGCTTTCCTCACTTTACTGAGGTGTAAATGAGTACCTAGCTTCAGCTAGGGCCGTCTCTCGGGAGAGCCACAACCCATTCACGTTAAAGAACCCCCACACGTGCGATGGTGCGGTGTGCGTTGGTGCAAATCCTTTCGTCGGGAGTTGGTGATTCACTTCAAATCACCCGGATGGAGGCCTGGCACATCCCTGTCTTGTAATTTAAGCCAGCGAAAGGGTATGTCACCCCATAAGGGGCGGTATAACCCTGCCGTGTGTAAAACACGTGCGAACATGTGTGATCACGTCAACAGATTGGAACGGCGTGGAACGGCTATTGCTAATATGTTATGTTGTATATATCATGATTTTTTTTAAAAGACTGAGACTAACTTAATTCAGCCATGTTTACAGCAATGTATAGTAGGCTGCAACGTTGTTTCAGTATGTCCTTGTATGTATATGTATATATGTATGAATGAATAAACCATTGAGTAACAGATGATGATGATGATGATGACTGGGTGTCACTTACAATTTGAAAGTAATGATCACTGACAATGATTTCAGTTTTGGTGCACTTTCTTCAAAGACTTAATAATTATGCTATGTATGCTATGAGAAATTTGAGTTATACACCTTTTAGGTGAGGCTGAGAACTTATTGATCACCCCTCGTACTGTACGTACTTGGGTTGAATACATAAGCGTTCAGTAGTCTAGAGAAGAATGTACATATGATATAATGTATGATGATGATGTATGTTAAGGGCTACTCTGAAAAGTTTCAACAAAGTTTGCCAAAATAGACTTCATAATGCTAAAAGCTTCTTCACAAATATTGCCTGGGCTGATTTTTTCTTTACTGCAGTGTACATTGTACATATTGATATTCTTTTAGAAATTGTATGGAATTTGAAAAGTGCTCCAGTGTAGGGGTAAGGTACCATTCGGTGTGTTGATCAATGTATATCTGTGGAAAATTATCACATTAATTGATTTCTATTCCCTTATTGTACAGAGAATTGAGCTGTGAGATAATTTATTTTTGATTTCATTTCATTTGAACACTTATTTTACAAAGTGTGCAAAGTACATTTTGTACATTTATTATTGATTTGTTTTGCTCAATACAATGTCCATTGTCCCAGAACAGGGATTGCTATGACAATTGACACTGTCGATGAAGGTTTAAGTCACCCAGGTAATAAGATACACCAAAGTTGCTATGAGTAATATTTGATACACTGCCGCCCTCTGAAAATCAATCAATGTACATGTACTTTCAATTTGTTAAAATTTGGGCTGTGTAATATTATTTATGATTGTTATTATTTATGATTGTACAAAGCGTGAATGCTGGAATATATTTTGATTTTGTTTTTATCTGAAGATTGACCACATTGTAAGGTCTTGACCAAATATTATTATATAGTGGTCTATAACCTACAACAGGAGATGCACTTACAAGTTAACAAGTTCTTCAAAGTTTGTAACATGATGTCAGGATGTACAGTTACTGTTCAACCAATCAGAGTGCTGGTCTCAGAAATCGGACGTGGTCATTGGCTAGTCCTTTGTATGAGATCTTTGCACCTTGACTCTCATTCGTTGCCAAGTTAGTGTAGCCAACACAATAAGGTGTGCATAAGGAGCACTTTTTTATGCTGCAAAATTTGCATTGAAAATCATCACATGTAGGGTTGAGGTTTATACTCGAGAATGCATGTGTACAGATACAAGTGGTGTTCTGGGAAAGACGGCTAGTGTTAAAGTGAGAATTAAATGTTGTAAAACTGTATTTTAGTAATTTGTGCCGGTGGGGATACTTTAAATTTGAAAACAGCTAAATACACATGCCATAAGTATAGATTTAAAGACATTTCAGATGTGTATGAGGATCGGGCACTTCGGTGTCAATTCTTGAAGGGCAGTTCTTAACGTTTAGTTCTTGGTTGAAGAAAAGGTCTCAGTTTGTCAGCAAATTTTTAGTACAACATTTAGGATTATGATATTATCTTGTACAAAGAATTACATGTAAATGTAAAGTCAGTGAAAGTGTAGCGGTATACAAAAAGTCACAGGGTTTCAAATTTAAAGGCAGCAACTGATTTATTGGTTGAGGAGAGAGTTGGATTAAATGCAATTAAGGCAAAAAGTGCATGGCAAAGAACAACTTAAGAGTGCCATTTGTTTTTTTCAAAACTGTCATGAATTTACAGAACCGTAATTGTTGTGAACCTTTTTAAATAGCTTTAATTTGAATGTTTGCAATATTTGTCTTATTCTTGGTAACGTTTTCCAAAGATGGCTGTACTTTTTCCAAGATAGAGTTTTATCTTGATTATCTGTACCTTAGAAGTATTGTGTGTACTCCAACTGACATAGGCTGTTAATTTGAATGTTTATGGTTACTTGGTGATGCAGTATTTCTTGGGAACTTTTCGACAGGTGTATTTATTTTATTCTTATTGTTTTTACCTGAAAAATTTAAAAGAAAGGAGGCAATATTTGATTGTTTATGCAATTCTTGCACTGTACATACTTCTTATTGCAATAATTTTCCTGATTTTGGGCCATCTTTTGCTGGTGTATATTATTGATTTCTGAAATAAAAAGGTTTGCAAATGTTGTGTAATTTTGTCGTCAAATGTTTGTAAAGTTGATGCTGCACTATTTGTTGTGATTTTACTTCACAAACAAGATGTTTCAGCTATATGATAAATAAGTTCCTTGTACACTTCCAACACTAATATTCATGTATTACATACTTGCAAAAATCCATATATACGTTAAATCCATATATACGTTACGTTTGTACACCAACACACGCAAGGTCAGCTGCATAACATTATCATCTTCCAGTCCAAATATCTATTATTAAAAGCAAATCTATGTACTGGTTGCAATCTCCCGTTTTTTTTCTCTCAGTATGATAGAGACAGGTAGTGCAGTACCTTACTAAAACTTTAGTCATAGCCAACTGAATGCATGCATGGCAGAGATGGGCCTGCAGTTTCTTTCCCAGACACTGGGAGGCGCTGTACACCAGTAAAATCCAAGGCATTAAGATGGCAGCATTCCCAAACAAAATGCAAAGAGTCATACATAAAAACCAGCATAAATAAATATTCATACCTACAAACACTCATATACACGAAGACACACAAACACAAAAACCATATTTCTTTCAAAATAGTTTATTCTTCATTGGCAATGATTCTTCATGAAGTTTTTTTTTCTTGACTTGCATGATCGAAAAAAATCTGCTTATGTACAGTAGAATGAGCTTAACATGGGCAAATTGCTGTAAAAAACATGGATGTCATTTTTTAAGCAACAAATGGGCTGTACAGAATCCTTAATGTATATTTATTGAATTGCATATTATGTAAGATATGTACATTTGTATTTTCTTTCCAACCATTGAAGTTAAGCAGAATTCCTACGGCATACTCACAATTCTAAAACATTCATAGCAAATGAAAAGTTTCCTTATAAAGATTGTACGATTACAAAGTTCCTTTGCTGTGTAGTGGTTCTTATGACTTTAGCTGTCGCCCTTATTTCAAGTCATACCATTCATAATGCCTATAGTACATTTTTCTACAGTTGATTAGGCCACAAATTTTTGATTCTATGGTTGACATCAATAGTAATGCATCCATTTGGCTTGTTTCTTGAAGAAAAAAGAAGAAATGTTTCCCGTTTTGATACATGGGCAGTAAGAAATGACAATGGTTGTAGCAAGGTAAGAAGAAGCTATAAATGGACACATCTGACTAGTTGTGACAAAGGACACTTAACTCGTTTGACCAATTCCAGTTAAAAAATCTTCGGAAGTCTTTCAAATAATTGAACTGGAAGTTAACAGCCTGATATGCCTTTAGGCAAGGTAGGGCCTGAAGTTTTCCATAAATCTGCCCCCAAATGAGTAAACATTTCGTAAATGTGAAGTTTCTAATTCTACCACCAAATGTGTTGTGCTTTTTTCCATTCACTAAATATATTAAGGGTCTTCGGTAGATGTCATCCACAAAATCAGCTTTCTGTGGCCTAAAGTTGAATTACTAATGCAGTTTTTTTTATCATCTTTCTTTCAAACAAAGCAGCTCCAGTACCTCATGTTGATATGATAAAAGTTTAAGGTAGTTATGCAATGCACCCAAGTACTATTGAGTTTGAAATGCAAGTTTAAATCACGATAATATTGCAAGTTAGTCCAAAAACAAGAAATCTCAAAGTTGATGTTAGGAGAAAAATCATAGCACTTTCAAGCTGTCTGGTGTTTTTGACTTTAGGGTTGCCAAATTTTCCCCTTACATCTACTTGGAGATTTAAAGTGAGCCTATTCATACACCATGCATTTATACATACACCAACCAGCCTTCAACACTTATACAACATGAAACATGTAAAATATGATAAAAGTGGTAAAAACGATATCGAAAACACAAACGGACATAATAATGCACAATGCACGTTAAAATTTACCATGTAAAAAATCAAGGAATGTCAATATAACTGTAATGTTACACATGGATACAGAATACAAGTATGAAGTTAAAAACCAACTGCTATGACATTTCAGTTCATACTGAAATTTCGCGATCGAAAGCAAGCAGTGAAGCAAAGTATGAAAAAGTTAATGCTCCCCTCTACACAACAACGCCCTCTATCTCTTCCCATTAAAACTGCAAGGTCAGCTACATAACATTATCATCTTCCAGTCTAAATATCTTTCATTAAAAGCACATCTATGTACAGGTTGCAATCTCATGTTTTTTTCTCAGTATGGCAGAGACAGGTGCTGCAGTTCCTTACTTCATCAATAGGAGGCACTGTACACTAGTGCATATAATATCCAACATGGCAGAGACAGGGTCTGCAGTTTCTTTCCCAGACACTAGAAGGCGCTGTACACCAGTAAAATCCAAGGCATCATGATGACAGTATTCACCCAAACCAGGCTTCTATCAAAACAGTCTTGTCTGTTGAGATCTTTGGAGATCGTTTGAATATGCACAGATGTCTATATCCTATGGGACGTAGTGGTTGATATAGAAAGTCTGACTGCACAGCATTATCTTGGCGTATTCCTATCACGTTATCTTCTCGCAATCTGAAAAACAAAAAGTCACTGTCAATACAAAAGTACTGGTGTTTTTCATCTTCATAATTTGACATCAACTGTCTTGTGTAAACAACATGGATTACACGGTGTAAATTAAGTTTTAAGACTTAATCATTTTTGTTGTTATATTGCATATATTGCAAAAATATATATGCTAAGTCCCCCACAGCTACTGCTCTGATCTGGTAGTTATGGTTAGCTAACTTCTCTAGTTACAAATATATGGTTATCTAAATTACCTAGTTATGGTAAGTTAACTTACCTAGTTATGGTTAGCGTACTTACATTTTTTTGGTTAGCTAACTTACCTAGCTATGGTTAGCTAACTTACCTAGTTATGGTTAGCTAACTTACCTAGTTATGGTTAGCTAAGTCCCCCACTGCTACTGCTCTGATCTGGTAGTTATGGTTAGCTAACTTACCTAGTTATGGTTAGCTAAGTCCCCCACTGCTACTGCTCTGATCTGGTAGTTATGGTTAGCTAACTTACCTAGTTATGGTTAGCTAAGTCCCCCACTGCTACTGCTCTGATCTGGTAGTTAATGTTAGCTAACTTACCTAGTTATGGTTAGCTAACTTACCTAGTTATGGTTAGCTAACTTACCTAGTTATGGTTAGCTAACTTACCTAGTTATGGTTAGCTAACTTACCTAGTTATGGTTAGCTAACTTACCTAGTTATGGTTAGCTAACTTACCTAGTTATGGTTAGCTAAGTCCCCCACAGCTACTGCTCTGATCTGGTAGTTGTTGACAGGAGACGAGTGGTCATACCCGCCCTTCGATCTCATCTGCAGCTGAACTGAATTGATCTGAAACAAAAAAAAAATATATTCTATCAAATAACAGCACAATGATAGGGACTACATATTTACACATACAATATTGTTCCTAGCTTGTTGTTTCTGATCACATTTTACTGTCAAATGTAAGGTCATTCTAAATCATTCTAAATGTAAATATGTGTACCCTGTGTAGGAAACATTTTATTTTAACATTAACATCTGCTTCATGAAGCATTTTCAAAACTTGTAACAACATACATGTAGTTGGGTGAAATAAATCTGTACACATCATACGAACAAAATCAAATTAAGTTGAACAATAAACTCTCATAACAATTACTAACATGGAATGCTGAATTTGCACACATTTTTCAAACCCTGTAAAGATCCACATAGAATTATAGTGATATGTTTGAAAAAAAAATCACACCAAACTGAGTCTTACTCTAAGTTTTGAAAAATAATTAACCACAATCATAATTTTTTGACCAGAATTAATAAAAAAATGATTATACAATTTCACTCAGAAACGATCATTTGCAAAATATAACTTTGATTTGAAAATTTTCTGACATGATTTTTCAGTTGTTTTCTTGAAGAGCCATGCTTACTTTTGACTGTTGTTGTACTGAGTCTCCCTCATCCTAACATGAAGAATAACAACAAAGTTTGAACCACTAATTTATGATTAATTTGGGAAATTCCAGAGATCATATTTGTCTGTATGAGATTTTTTCTGCAGTTTGGACCACACAGTTTCTAAGAGTTTCGCATGTACAAAGTCAGCTTTACACATGTACGTTTTTCTTCTTACTAACAATAAAGTAGTGACCAAAGCGATTGATTTTATACAAAAATAGCACAACCTTCTACAACCCTTGAAGGAGGTCACAAGGCCATGTGTATCTTCCTGCAGGGCTCGAAATACCACATGCATATGCAAGTTTGTGCATGTAAAATTGGTGTGGTGCAAGTAAGTTTGGACCAAACTTGCACCAGTGCAAGTTACTTTTATCCACTAATACCTGACTTTAGAAAAAGCTTACACACACCAAGAATATTGTCTGCCATTGAAAGGTAAAAGAAAACAACACTGAATATAAAAAATAGCCTAAATTTGTTATTTCTAAACTTGGTTAGACATCCAGGTAAACAAAATTTGAAGACAATTCCATCTCTATAATGCTAATAATTCCTATGGTGTTGTCTTACCTTGATTTGCATATGAGTAAATACATTTTGCATACAATTTAGTGACTTTGATATGATCAACTGGATTTTCCAGTTATATGTGTTTGTATTGAGTTGTTCTAGCGATGGTTAAGAATAGTGATGGAAGTCACTCGAAGACTCCAGAAGAAATCTATTGATCTTATCAAGTTGTAGACATTGAATTGTCTTAAATTAAGCCTAAATTCACATTTGTTGTACAATTTGAAATCCTAAATAAAATACTCTTTGGAAAACAAATATCCAAACATGTGGTCTTTATGTATCCCCATATATTTGCAAATTTTCAGAAGAAGAATAAAGGGTTAACAGTTCACTATTTTGGGTTGTGCAAGTAAGTTTCTTTTGGTGCAAGTTACCCTTGGCTTAACTTGCACTGGTGCAAGTTGACTGAAAAGTGTATTTCGAGCCCTGTCCTAAGATACAGTCTGCCATTCCACACATGTCTGTACATGTAGGGTCAGTATGTACATGTATGTACTGGTCACAAGTCAAGGTCTTTAGGGGGGGTAGTTGGAATGGCACCAATTCTGGGCTTGGTGACCTGCTGTATGTTTGGTTTTAAGATAAGGAAGGCTTGAACTAGGAGGCAGATATTGAAATTTTGCAATATCCTGTACTATACATCTTAGATACTCTTGTTTCAGATCTTAAATGCTAAATGTTTTCCAACACTGACAAATGAAACGTCACAAACTTCCTACCCTTTGTCATTCCTTAACCAAGGAGCTTATATTGAGATATAAGCTCCTTGCCTTAACAAAGGACTGGCAGGGTAGAGTAAAAAGTCTCTTTTTTCTTTTTCCTTTGGAAATAGCAGTTCAATCCTGTTTGTCCACGATGTGGTTCTTATGTTAGTTGAACTTACATGATTGCCAGCCATGTCCCCGTGGCCTATGTGTCCTGTGTGGACAAAGTTTGTGGGTTGGCCTATCATCGTCCGGTCTATTCTTTTTCTCCTCTGAAAAACACAGTAAAAATACACATGAATAAACGGTGACCAAGGTCTCAAACCTTACCATACTTAACACGCACATGGAAATCACTAAACCGCAAAACCTCTTCAAAGTTAGCATACAAATTTTGTTGAATGTTTACTGCAGTCGGAGAGGCAACTGCTGGGTGGTGTGTAAAATTTGAACACTTTTTGCTGAGGCCAAAGGATATTACAACACCTAGTATATCAAATTAAACTGATGACATCTTTTCATAAAGGACACTTTTAGATGCAGGTCTAGACTGGACTAGTTAATGAGTTGGATTAACAATGATAACTAAGTTAACTAACTGGCTGTGGTTATTAGGTTTAACAGCAAGAGAAGCTGACCTCTGTCGGGTCTTGACTAGTTAATGAGTTAGGTTAACAATGATAACTAAGCTAACTAACCGGCTGTGGTTGTTAGGTTTAACAGCAAGAGAGGCTGACCTCTGTCGGGTCTAGACTAGATAATGAGTTAGGTTAACAATGATAACTAAGTTAACTAACCGGCTGTGGTTGTTCAGTGTAACAGCACGAGAAGCAGACCCAGGTCTCACTCATCTTCATGGAGAACAGTTTCCGGGTCGCCACGGTGACGGTAGTAAACAAACAAACACCTCAACAGAAACAAGGCAGCTTCTTCTCACAGCACACAGGGTCTTCAGACGTCTCAGTTAGGGAGTCTTCTGGAAGGAGGAAAAGAAGAATGTCTAAGTTGGCAAGAGCTCTATATTTCAGTAGAAAACTAGGACCTGAACTTGGAGGTGATATGATACTACCTTTTGTATTGGATAGGTTGTTTCTATCGTTATTCATGAATTAGATTTAGTTTTTTACAATTAGATATTAGCAACACACAGTCATAGTTATTGCACAACTCAACTCCCATGTACAGTACATACAATTTTGTATATGTACAAATTTCCATACACTGTACCTTACTTGTCCTGTTTAAAGTTGTCGCAATAACATTTTCTCTATATAACACTGTTTTGGGTGTTGGAACTGGTGTTCAACTCTATTGCCTATGTTTTGGCTATGATTGTGATACATAATTATAACCAATGACTCTATTTCCAAGTCAAAGTCATAACAAAAACATTTGGAGTATGAGACTATGACTTGACAAGTTCAGTTTTGTTTGTTCAGTGGTAAGGTGACCTTTGCTACTGAGTATGTTCCCTTCCCACTCCAAAACCAGTTAAAATGTTAAGTTCTATCTTAACTATTTCATTACACTATTTGGAACCACATCTACAAGTCTGGACAACATTTAACATATACATGCACAATCATGTAGATATTTTAGAAACAACAAAGTGTATCTTGACCACAGGAGATCCGATACTAACTAACCAAAACATACAACCGTTATCATATCTTATCACCAAGCTTGCATGTGGTATTTGATAAACTGAAAATATTCCTTATAGATATGATAAAGGGATAATTTAGGTATAAGTTTTGGGTATGAGAAGAGAGACATCTGGAATCAATACTATGTTACAGTCCCTTGACTAAGACCCTTGTATTGTAATATTTGTGCACAGTGTAATGTTTATTCATGATGTAATGTTTACAGAATAGTCTGTATTGAATCAATATTGTACATGTATGCTTATGGCTGAGCCACAATGAGTCATTGTTGTGATATGGAAATAAAATAGCTTTCAAAATATTAACATGGCACATTTTTTGTGAATCAGAGGATGATTATGCAAACAACACAAGTTCTAAGTTCCAGAATATGGAAGGATTCAAGGAAGTGCCTTTCTCAGTTGCTGTGTGTTGAACCCTGTTCAAAAATTGTATATGAATTCTGATAATTCCTTCTTGGCCCCAAAATGCCAAGCGCATCCCAGTGCAAGGGTACCATCTGAAAGACAGGTATTTGTTTAGACTATACAACCACAGCAACAGAGGTCACATTCCCTCATTATCAGTGTCACACAGATAACATCCATGATTTGATACGCTCCATCACTATTTCAGATATTGTGAGCCAAAACTACATATTAATTTATACTTATAGGAAGCAATAGGTCCTTAAATCTTCAGCCTGTTAAAAAAAATATTTTGGTACATTTTTGCCCTTTATGCCTGAAAAAAAGTATTCTGAGTAGGCATGCAACTGATGTTGTGCCCTTGGAAAAAGCACAATACACAACTTTCCTCACTCCACCCAGGTGTAAAAATGGGAACCTGAGGTTGAGACTGGTAGAACTAAAAGGTGGTGGAAGGAGAGGGATGGACTCAACCTTCCAATACCTTGCCTTAGAGTTAGACACAGTGGATAACAACCCACTGCCCAATACAGTCTCAAAAATGCTATGGGGCGTAACATGCATTGGCATAATACCGGCCGTAAGACTTATACCAGCCGATAAAAAATAGTTATTTCAGAGGTATGCACACTTCAGACATCTAGGTGTCCAATACATCTTTTACAAAGCATTGATTACAATGCATTCGAAGACGACAAGGCCAAAAGTTTTCAGTATCTTTTTCGGGACAGGCAGCTCGTCGTGGGACGAACACACTGTCACATTCATTGCCAGATTTGTAGATCATAATTACACATGCTCACGGCACAAGACGAACATGATTCAACAAAAATCTTGAATTTCTTTTGGTGACCTACAACTCATGTAAAAGTGTGAAGAACCGTTGCATAATAGCCCGGATCTACGACTGAATGGGCAAAATTGAACGTACGCAGCCATTTTCCCGCCATTTTTATTTCTACGCTACATGTAGCAGTGAAGTGTTACGTCACAGCGGTTGTGACGGACAAAAGTTAAATGAAAATTCTTGACAGTATACGTCCGTTTTCTCATGACATTTTGTATGCTCATGCGGGTTTAATGTATGTTTTATGCATTTACTAACATAAAAGGAAGGAACATGGAGGATGTATAAAGGTACATAGCGACAGTTAATTGTGCCGTGTTTTTTGTACCCCCTCCCAACCACGCGCCCGTTCACCATGTAATTCCGCGGCGTGTTGTACAATTACGATATTACGCTTTTAGCAGGACAAGAGTGGCAGAAAAGTTATACAGAAGAAGTGGCAAGGGTAAGCTATAACAGCAACATGTAACTCAGGAGAAAATGATGCGTTGACAATTTGTCAAATCAGTATGGCTAGAGAAATCGTCGTAAACGTGCCGGTATTATGATAATAGATGTTATACCTTTACATTTTATTTTCCTTCACCTATTTTCAGAACTGGAATAAAAGAACTTGAGAAACATCTGATTTCAATTGACATTAACCACTGACTATATGTCACTGTAACAAGTTGGCTTGTACTAGGACGTCCCACTGGGTGCCCTTGAATTTGGCAAAATACCTTTCCAAATTTAAGCAGACAAGCTCTAGGGTTACAGGAGTTGGAGGGACGCCAAAGGTAGTATTTACTACAAACAGTGCTAGGCTTACCACGGTTTTTGGGTTACTACATACTGGTGGCCAACTTGAAATACATTTTAGTATATCAAATTATATCTAAATGTATCTCCTTTGGTTAGTAGGATTACTTATAACTGAAACCTGACTGTTGCTGACAACAGTTCACTATAAAAACATGGGTGTGTTCTCCCGACTTTTGACACAGTTACTGAAATTGTCCTTTCATCTTTGGTTTAGATGGTCATGTTATTGGAATCAAAGTTGGCATGTGTAACAGTGCTTAAGTCACCTTTGGTTAGTTTGATTACTAACAGGTGAAACTTGTCTTAACTCTGGATATGACTTAAGTTTACTATGAAAACATGAAGATCTCACCTCAAGCTTTTGGCACTGTGAGTGAACACGTTGTTATAGTTTAGAGGTTATTGAAGGCAAAGTTTTATAGTACATGTATAACAATGCTAACGTCCCGTTTGGTTAGTGTTATTATACCAACAGGTGCAGCCTGTATGACTCTAGTGGTAATTACTGTTTACTGAAAAACTTGGAGATTCAACTTTTGGCACTGATACAGTGATAGTGGTCATGAACTTGACATTAGAAGACATGGTTCCCCTGTGACTCAAGTCTGTGACAGTACAAAATGTATCTGTCAGTCTGATTTAGAACAAATGTACATTGTATCTCTCTGACTCCAGTGCTGACTACACTTCTCCAAAGAAACACGGGAATATACGTACAGTATTAACTCACCTTTTGACACAGTTACTGAACTTGTCCTATGTTTATAGCTAATACAAGGCCACGTTAATGTGTATCAATGTCAATGTTCCCTTTGGTTAGTATGATAATCACTAACAGGTGCAACCTGTATGGCTCAAGTGCTGACTACAGTTCACTAGAAAAACACGGTTAGTTACAATGTACGTTTGGCACTAGCACTGCGCAAGTGAACATGAACTTGGCATTAGAACAACAAAGTTCCCCTGTGACTCAAGTCTAACTGTAACAGTACTCATGTATACCGTTGACTTTTAGGTTGAACCTGTCTGACTTAAATGCTGACTACAGTTAGCTATAAAAACATGCGGCTCAAGTCAGCTTACTGAACACGTATTTGGCTTTAGAATTAGAACCACATGGTTCCCCTGTGACTCAAGTAAAATGTTACGCAATTTTTGTATATTGTAAAACCTAACTTCAACATGACACCCAGGAAAATAATTTGAAATGGCCCAACGTTAAAGTAAAAAGTTTAGCCTATCCCATTTTTCTACATGACTGATTTTCTGGGAACAAGTATATAAGTCATGACATGCACCAGCTGTTCTATAAAGCTTCCTAACTTAAGTGCAACGTCCCGGCACTGTACAAATAGACTATAAGTTAGTGTTGGTCACGTTCAGACATCAGAATAGTTTCTTAGCCATGGTTGCACAACTACATTTTGTACATCATGTAAGTAAGATGATTGAAGTTTCTTGTTGTTGTCCAGTACACATGTACATGTACAAATGTATTCCACCTGGAGTTAACGGTATCTAACTTCTGAGATAAAGTCTATGTCAAATATCTAAAATATGATTACCAATAGAGTTTTGAAGAAAATATAATACACTTTTGAAATGAAAGGCCTTGAAGAACATATACATCATACACAAGAAATACATGTTGTCTCAAAAGCAAGACCTACAACCTACAAAAAATGTCATTTGGAAATGGTAACAAAAGATTGTTAAAGATTAGGGTAGTGGGTCATAAAATAAGATTAAAAGAAATAAAATTCTATTTCGCCATCAGAAATCAAACTTAACAACAAACAAATATAATGAAGACAATGTCTTACCACAAAACCAAAGCACACCACCTCCAACACCTGTACTGGTACACACAGTTACCCGATCCACACTGAAATGTTTTGCCCTGCCCATACTCATATGTTTATATACCTTGGTCATGACCCTCAGTGCACAGCGTTGCAGCATGTTTGTTTTCCAGTCATGCCTACGTACCTCGGTGTACACATTGATAAGCATTGTCTGGTTTCTCTGTAGGTTGGCGTTCACATTGATAGACATTGTCTGGTGTTTTAGTCATGCCATTACCCTACGTAGTGTGCACACACATATTGATAACAATAGTGAGGTGACTGTAGGGGAACCAATACATGGTTAATGTTTAGGTGAGTTCCTCCCAGTTTCTCTGACCAGCCCACTACTATAACATTAATCAATGTTAACTGACAGCCACAGAAAAATCAATATAAAGATATACAGTAATATAATACTTCTAACAGATGTTGTAATATAGCTTGGAAAAAACTCACATGGACAATGTCATGTACATGTTACAAGTATATGAATATGTACAATGTCATGATGTTTCAAAAGACTACAAGACTACTGTAAATGCAGAAAGAATCGCAATTGTTTTATGTTTGAAATTTTCACAATTACAGCTTCACTGGAAAGACACAAACTCAAATTTTGAACCATCTTGAATATCTTTTTAAGCATTACATAACTTTAAAAATAATACTACCACAAACCCAATAAATTTGTGCTACCACGAATATACATGAAACTTTTACAGTTCACAACAATGGTTTGAGATTGAATGACCCACCTGCAAGTTGCTGAACAATAAACAATGTCTTTCTCTTTGAAAACTTGTCGAACTATCTCCTGAGCACTGCAAGTTGTGTTTTCTAACACAGCGTCCACTATAATTTTGGGTTCACGAAATGAAAATGTTTCCATTCATCTTTTACCTGTGATGTCAGTTTTGCCAGTAAATTGTTGGTGTGGGTGGGCATATTGTGCCGAGATGTACAAGTACTATAATTATTGACTTGCCTCCAACTGACTCACACTGAGATCAATATATTGGCCCAATAACCAGCCGTTGTTCCCACATAGATCAATGGATAAACTTCAAGGTTGACAAAACACCAGTTCTACAGGCATGGGGCCAAGGCCAAGACAATTTATATTTATGTATATCATCAATCTGCTTAGTACCAAAAATCTAATGCCAGAAAGTGGGGGAAAAGATGACTGGATAAAAATGCAAAAATCTAGATTACCATAAACCATAGTTCTGTTCCGCAAGTTTGAGTTACGTAATGACTAAATGAGCTTGACAATTCAGATCATAGTTGACAAAAGACCTGAAACATAGAGTACTCTACTCTTCCAAAATTACCCATAAGATTATAATTACAATGAAAAAGAAATCTGCCACAAACTGTTGTCAAGAAAACTTAGTTACAGCCTTCAATATGAAAATCTCTATGTAGATAAGTAGTAGTAAATCAATCAGGGTTTATTTTGTTGGAATTTTGCAGCCTTTATAATAAAATATCTAAATTTCAAGCGGCATAAAAATGCAGAAAAGGCCACAAAAGATGGACATAATAGTGCTGCTATATGCATAACTCATCTGCTTGAACTTGGAGGGTGATATACTAACAGGTGTCTGCAAAGTGTGCACATGTATTAACACACCCAGACTTTGTTCCTTACATCTTTGTTAGGTTTGAACAAAGAATAATCAACCGACCACAACCTCCCCTCACAGGTGCCAAATCCCCTACATGAATGGCCCTAATGTTTCCCCGTCTCATACCTCTAGTTTATTTACTCGTTAATTCGTCGGAGTTTGTTATGAAGCCATCACCGCAGCTTTGTTTAGGTGGTTACCGTTTATGACGTTTGCACGGTCGCGGGAGAAAATAAAGAAAATCCTGTCCCCTTATCGCCCGACGTTTTGTCGTACGATGTATTGTGTTGATTTGGTAGGAGGGGGTCGGTGAGCTTTGTTTTCGTACAACGCCCAGGGTTCTCGACGTCACAAAGGTGCTTTGAGTTCAACAACATTGGGGCATTGTTCTACTATGGAACAACGGAAGAATGCAGAACATAAATCCACTGTACACTGCATTATGTGGATGGGAAAGGTACATTGTAGGGCAAGGCCAAGGACAAAGATGATGCAAGAGTGACAAATGTTTGGTCATGTCTATGTAAAATTACCTTAAACAGAAGTTCATGTTTTGGGGTAGGGCTATAGTGTGTGCCTGTTCCTGAATGATTGCTAAAGAATCCATACTTGGGGTTGGATATGTGCACACGTACTGATGAAAGTTCAAAAGCACTGGCGCATTATTCTCGAATAGAACAACAGAAGAATTTAAGGCACAAATCATCATGTGGATAGGATGGAAAAAAAGATTTAGTCAGAGATGACGTTCAACGACAAAAGTTTAGACAGTCCTTCTTCCAATTTTTGCTAACCGTGTTCAAGTTTCAAAACATATATAAACAAAATTAAAGTTTACATTGAAAGTGTCCTCATGCATTTCAGTTTACTTTGTTCAACTGTAACTTTAATATATCACACTAGAGTTTTGGCCAGCCTAAAACAAGATAAGAAAAAAAAAATAATCCCTACTTACCAACCCAAATTTTTTCAGGACAAAAACAGGAAACACAACATTTTTTTTTCTAGGCCTTAATCTACAGATGGTCTGGTCTTCCATTGACCAGGGGGCAGCCATAGTGGGAAACCCTGGGGTAGTTTACTGATTGTCTGGTAACCTTGCCACTCAGCAAACAAATACTGAAGTTGTCAGTCATAACGGCGCGTGGTACGGTCCTGATATATACCGAGAAACCGTGTGTGCATTCTGGGTACCAAATCCTTTTTCAGTCATGGTAATTGGTAGCACACTCTAGGTAACCAAAGTTCAACTTTAGGTTTCTCAGTGTTTCATGTACTAGTACATTTGTAGCTCTGGCTAACTGAGAACGAAATCCTTTTTCAGCCATGGTAGCACACTATATGGGTAACCAAAGTTCAAGTTAAGGTTTCTCAGTGTTACATGTGCATTTGTAGCTCTGGCAATCTGAGTATGAAATCATTTTTAAATCATGGTTGCACAGTCTAGGTAACCAAAGTTCACGTTTACATGTACATTTTGTACATGTACCTCTGGTTTTCATTCAGGCGGATATTAATCTCAAACATCTCAAACTATAAAATATGATTTACAACACTACATGTACTTCACCAAATACATCTGTATATATGACACCAAGTTCAAGTTGTAATATGTGCTTATGCATCTGTACGTGTCTATGCATCTCAACTATAGTATGGCACAACTGTTACATTGATATGTACCCTACGCAATGGCTATACCAGTTAAATATATGCTGATATTGGAACGGCACTCACATATCTTCTCTTCAGTTCAAATGTGAGATTTATAAGTTAGTGTATTCAAAAACTGGTTGTGTCAAACCAAAGAGTTGGAAAGGGGTAGCTTACTAGAAAATAATGACATGAGTCCTGGTTACAAGTGCCATAAGAAAAATATTACCAAATGTATCTAAACACAACCAAGGCCATGTAATGTACAGTGAAACATTAGGAGTGGAAGCCATACTCATGACATCAACATGTTATCTGCTACCCTTACAAGTGTGGATGTTTCGCTGCTATTTTGGTACTGGTAGTGACGCATGTTGTGCCCTATCTGCACACCCACTTAACATTACATACTGGTTACTGATACTAGCACTGTACTAAGATGCACCACTCTCACATGGGATGTTTCTAGTTCTACCCAAAACAAGTGTCGACAGGATTCTGAGAGTGTAAGTCTATGAGTCTGACACAGCAAAAACTTTGGTTCCTACCATCTTTACGTTGAACTACGGCCTCCTTCAATTTTGATCCCCAGGAATATAAAATCACAAAATAAATTCGAGACAGTCTATGTTGTAGATCAGGTAGCAATGGCTTGGGTTACTGACAAAGGTAAGAGCTACAATGTATATAGAACATATTGTAAAAATTGCCAAAAGGCAGTTACTCAAGCAACTGGATATGATTGATTTTCCAAAATCATATCCAGTTGCTTGTGTAACTACCTTTTGGCGTATCTTATTACCTGGATGTCTAATCTTCATCGAGGTAAATAACATTATGATCTTGAAAGTTTTTTAAGTGAGTTTACATGTAGATGCTATAAATATATACAATGTACTGCCAGTAAGGTGCGAGTCAGAGCTAGCTAGTCAAGACATGTCTTACACTTATAGTCCAGACTTTTTCAGCTTGTATTGTACAAAACTGGTATGATACACCTAAAGGCAGTTTACAAGTTATATACCAGTAAACCATTAGGGGAACTGTGACTCAGACAAAAACACTCACACTAATCTGTAATGAAACTTTAGCCACCACACCCTTAATGACCTACATGTAACATAATACTGTAAATGCAGAAACTTTTGCAGTGGTTTAATGTTCGCGGTTTTCGCGGTGGCTGCTTCACCGCGAACTTAAAACCACCGCGAACATTTTTCCTTAACAGTAAGAGACTGCAGTCCATGGTGCTACCGCGAAATTAAAACCATCGCGAAAAGTTGAACTGTTCTTTCTCCCGCTACAGCGAAATTAAATTCCTGGGAACTTAAATACATTTACAGTATATAACCCACCCAAACAGTACTGGTCCTACATGTTAGTATGTTTCAGATAGCAGTTCGAGAGTTCCGGGAATGTTGATTTCAAAATACAGTAGAAACTCCATTTTAACAATGACTGAACAAATAAATGAACTAATGAATAAATGAAATCACAAATCTTAAGAAATATATAAACATCCCAATAATGCTTAGATACGTTAGAACACAAGTGCCATTTTGATGTTACTATCAGTTTGTCGACTATTCCTTACATACAGACTATATAGTCTTTCACAACAGAAAATAGTCTAAAGAAAATATTGACTCTTGTGTCTTTTCCTATACAATATCTCATTTTTCTTTCCCCTGAAACATATAAAACCCACACCTACCATTCCCTGTGATGTTGTCTGTATAGCGCGATCATGAGTTTACTCAACCCAAAAAACAAATGTTTACCGTATACTGTTAATTGTCTGTGGAGAGGGAGAAACCACTGACAAACATGGGGGTGAAACCATCTGGATGCCAGCCACAAAAATTCTTATAAATGCTTCACCTAAGGATGAATTATAATAATGTACTAAAATAATATTTGTGCAGTTTTTGGGACGACAAAGGTCAAGGTCAATTTTTGGGCAGTGTGCAAAATACTTTTCTGAGCCAGGTTGCACAGTGTGCAACCTGGAGCAAAAAGTAGGTTGCACAACTGAATTTCAAGTTGCACCACCTACAATTCTTTAATTTCTGGAAAAAAAAGGGACCAATATATACATACATCATAACCATTTACTATCATATTTGGCAATTACTTACATGTTTGGCTGATATGAATTGAGCTGCCTCGGTCCATTTATTTCTTCCAAGTAAATTGACAACAGAATCGAGTTCTGAGGCACAAAATCTAAGTTGCGCCCTGTGCAACCTGAGTTTAGAAGTAAGTTGAACCAAGCAAAAAGTGGTTGCAATGTGTAAGTGTGCAAGTGGGTATTTTGCACGCTGTTGGGCTTTCTAAGTGGCATTCCTTGTCATTAACTTTACTTATATATCTTTTCACGAAAATTCAACAAACCAAGAAACGAAATTGGTGATGCCTGTTTTAAGAACACATGTAGACATCCCTGTTGGAAAGGTACCAACGCTAACCTATTAGGAAAGAACAAGACATCTCATTAGAGTTTTATGAGAACACATGTTGTGTCCAGTAGAACATGTTGTTGTGACTGACACAACATCTGGTTATCATATAGACCTGGATCTGTCCAGAGAAAGGTCCAGGAAGCAAGTAGTGGACTTGTTTATTGGTATAGCCTGAGTCATATAATTATGTACTAGATAATATACTGGAACTTTGTTGGTTTGCTTTGTGTTTATACATGTAGGTGTTTCTGAAATTTAGTGAAAAGGATATTTATTACCTTCGCCAAGAAGGTTATATTTTCGTTAGAAAATTTTCGGGTGTCCCAATATGTAGGTCAATCTCATATAACTCGAGCAGCTGTGGATGGAATGTCACGATATTTGGTATTTGAGTTGCGTTTGTGGATACAAAGGTTTTGTACGAAGATGGTACCTCTGGCACTTTCTGTCTTGAGTGCAGCGGGGTGAGTGTGTGTGTGTGTATTTGCGTACAATATAACTTTTGACGCTGTGGATCGTTTTGCATTATATTTGGTAATTATTTAGGGGTTTGAAAAACGACGGTCAAGTTCGATTATGGGCATCCTGGCGACAAGTTGCGGTACTGCAGCGAAGCGTCGAAGTTGGCGTTAAAGTTATCCTGAAGTGGCAGGTTGAGGATTTTTGGCTAGTGGATACGTCTTTGGGTAGGGAGTAAGTCGTGTAAGTTTGGGCACCCTGGCGGCTTGTTTTGAACTGCAGTGGGCGATTTTGTTGTTATCTTTGAAAGAGAGTAAATCAAGCAGGGGTCGGTGGATTTGCATTATTTTTGGTATGTACATACCTTAGGTAATGATTAAAATCCTGAAATGTATTGTATGCAAATCGGGGCTTAATTTACATGATAATTAGAAGAATGTGTAAATCCTTCAATCAACCTCTTTTCTGGACAGTCAGTGCTCAGTGTCAGTGTGATGCAGACTTGTGTAGTTCATGACAATTATTTGTGTCAGCAAAACATAGATGTTATTGTTGCTAACACATTGTTTATTAGTTCTCACTTTGCAAGTGCCATGTTGTTTGTTTGTGCACTATGGGAAGGGGTTTCTCCGTTTTCATGTCAAGGGGTGTTTTCCCCCTTATTTTGGTGATGCTTATGTTGCAGGGAAAAGTGGAAGCTTGGTGGTTTGTGGCCTTTTCATTACCTTTGCCAAGAAGATTACACTTTTGGTTAAGGCTTAAGCCATAGTGTTAGGTGAGTCTTTATGTAGGTCAACAGTATAACTGGAGAACTGATTGATGGATCTTCATGATACTTGGTATTGAGTAGCGGTCGCAGAAACAAAGGTTGAGTTTGAAAATGGTTCGCCCGGTATCTTCCGTCGGTACTGCAGCGGGCTCAGTGTGTGAGTGTGTGTGTGTGCGGATAACATAACTTGAGAAGCTTTAAAACCTTTAAGTCATTGATAAAGGCATTCTCCATAACAACCCTTCATTGTTTGGCGAAGGTATGTGTTTCGTGGAACTCTAGTCTTATTATTAAAACACTTTGTTAAAAATTTCATTCTCAGCTTGTTATTGTATTCTGTTGCAACTTGATGAAGATGATTACTTGCTTGATGAAGACAATTATCTAAACTAAGTCTTACTTTAAAATTTGTTTATCAATCAGAACTTATAACTTTGCCATGGTGCATCTTTTTAAGTCTTATGACTAATATAATTTGAAACTCTTTTTTCTTAGTACTACGTAATAAATATAGTAATGTGTATCATGCTACATTATGCTTTTTTTTCTAATTCTTCTACATAGGATAGATATAGCATTCCAGAAACATGCCATATTTCCCATGTGCAAGGGAACAAGGACCTTCCCAATTCCTTTTCCTCCCCAATGTGGACAGAATTTATCCCATGTTGACTGATATAACACAGCTGTGATACATGTAGCTATCCCATGTACAGTCCTGCTGAAGTAAAAAACCACATGTAGAACCATGGAGGCATCTCCACTTGTGTAAAATGTAGGTTAGGAGTTTCCAATGACCCAGACAAGTAGCCAGATAACCATCAGCAAGTCTTCTGTTAGGTAGAGTGTTACATGGATTACATTACATTGGCAAGGGTAGCCTGGTAACCAGACTGTTACCAGGGCCAAACCATAGCCTGGTAACCATACCAAGGGCAGCTCCCAGGGATCACTGCAGTGCAGAGAGTGAGTGTTATCCACCTGCCTACATGTATTTCATTTTAGGGGAAGCTGAAGTTTTACAGGATTGTTCTCAATTAGTGTAAATGCAGAAATTTCCGCTGTAGTTTTATGTTCATGGTTTTCGCGTTGCCTATCCACCGAGAACTTAAAACCACCGCAAACACGTTTCCATGGCAGTAAGAGACTACAGTGCACCATGTACATGTACATGTGTAGGCTGTCATAAAAAGGCAATTGCTAAGTAGGACTTGGGCCAGCAAAGAAGATGGGTTCAAATTTTCTTGGGTACATGCATTGGCCCTGTAGCCAAGGAGCTGCATATGGTCTGTGAGCACCCTGGAAAGAGTCTGGCACCCAGTATACATCATTGGTGACTCAGAGTCAGAAGGCTAGCCTTGTATTTTCCCCAGTTACACATTGATACCCAGACACTTTACAGACATGGGCCTAAATCAAACCAGACCCTGGGCTGTAATCTTACCCCATTAGAGGAAACTGAGCAACTTCTTTGTTACTTGTGACCTTTGGAAAATTAGTTGTGACATTTTGGTTATTTAATTTTGACACTTCCTGCCTTCTAGTTAACAAAAACATGTTGTATACGCCAAGGAACAAAGTACCTACCTGAAACATGTTATCTGTAGACTAAAACTGAAATTGCAAGTAATGAAAGATCTGTAATTTTGCAAACCAAAATATCCATGACATGTTATGAATCATTGCCGGATCAAATTCTACAGTATATGCTGATGTGGGTTCTTTAATTGTAGTAAAACGTGGCTATACTTCAATGGCAGCAAAAGATGTATATACATTGCAAAACTAACATGACGAACGTCTTTACAACATTTCTTTGATGTACACTATGTCTTCTTCATGCAATTTTACCATGTATATTATGACTTAAATCGACAATGATAACATCACTAGTATTCACTACCAGCAAACACTTTGAAACTCATATTCAAAGTCATACTTCACAAGTATGAGTATACATACAATAAACAGGCAATAGTGCATGTGTACGTGCAGAAACGAACACACGTTCCTTGATAAGAGAAGTCCTTTTGACTTGTGACCACGCCCAAACTACCAACATTTGGGCCCCACCAGTTTGGGCTACACTTTTGTCCCTAAAATTTGCCAGCAATTTGAACAAATTACGGCAACAAAGTACAAAATCCCGTGGATTTGTGCCGAACCAAGTGCGAAGATTAACCGCCTGCGGTCTTTGAATAACCGCGGAAGTGGAGAAAGCGTTGTTTTCAAAATACGTCTGTGTGTGAGTCAGTGCCGGTCGGGAAACTAGCGCAGACTTTGAATGGTTCAGCTGATAAAGAATTTGGCATCAGAAATATGTGACCTGTTTAGCTATGAGGTGCACGTGTGTGTACATGTGTTTAAAACCAGACTGATTGCAATACCATTCCAATAAATGGTCCTTGAGGCTTGACAAATAAGCTAGAAAACGGATGCAAGGTACACAAACATTATATATAAATTGCAACAACAAAGAGTTCTATGCAAAAGAACAAAAGAGTTCAATGAAAACACTCTTGACTTATACAAGTTATCTGTAACTATCATAGAGCAACATGGCAATAATTATAATTTGTAATCTTTGATTATGAATTTATGAATATAAGGGCACTTGTTTTTAAGCTCGATATTTTTAAATGTGAACTAATAATATAATATAATAATATAACTAAGTGATGAGATGTCAAAGTAAACAATTCAGTCATTCACTCATTTATGATGCATTCATAGTAGCCAGTTAATTGCACAACGGATTACCACACACTTCTGTTGATTGCACTGTTTTTTTTGCGGATCATTGCAAGAAATACTCTGGCAAAATGGGCATGCAATTAAACGGCTTCTAGTAGTTCTACTGTACCACTGAAAAACCCAGCACCTTGTATTTATCATACTGATACAATGCACTAGTACTAGGTCAATTGGCACTGTGTAGTGTCGCATGTCTTACATGAGGATATAAGGCTACATAGAGATGTGTATACCAAAAGGTCAGACATCTGTAGCTCATTTGTGTGCAGTGTTCCTATTTAGGGACAGACAAGACTGTCGACAACAACCAGGGTAACACACAATGGATCTTTTGCTAGTCTGATCAAGAAAAATTTCAAATCAAATGGGATTTCCAGAGATAAGAAAGATATAGCTAACAAGAAATATTGCATACTGGGGCTTGGAATATACATGTAACACTTACCAACTTATTGACACTACATAAAAGAAAACTTGGTTGGAGAGCACCAAACAGACAGAATTTAATAAATTTGAAACTGTGACTGAGTACCTGTACAAAAAATTCAGGTCCAGGTACGAGAGGATCAGGATTTGATCCATATTTTGTTACAAAGGAATCTGTTTGGTGGAGTATCCTATCTTCACATAAACAATGCTAACTGACTGTAGAAACCTGACAAAAAAGGACTCTTTTCTTAACCCTCCTCTACTTTGCTCTTGCTATTTTCTTGGACCAATAGGCCTCAAAACATGTGAACGTGTACATTTCAAGCAACAAAACAAAATTTATCATCTTTTTATAATAATTATTCTTACGGTTCCCGAACAATGTGTGCTAACAATGTTTCCCCCAAACATACTGGACAATACTGCAGATGCAGACATTTCTGCTGTGATTTTATGTTCGCAGTTTTCGCGCTGCAAATTTACCGCAAACTTATAACCACAGCTAACATTTCTTCTCCTAGCAATAGGAGACTACAGTGCATGGTGCTACGTAAACAGTCCTTTTTCCTGCTACTGCAATATCAAATCCCAGCAAACTTATAATGCATTTACAGTATCCAATCTTGGTGCAAACCCAAGCCTAATGGTACATGAAATTCCCATTACCATCTTTAGTAACAGCCCGTCAAACGGGTCATTAACACCTCAAACAGCAACTTCTGCACTCACAGCACCACAACATGCCATAATGGTCACCTCTAATATCTCTATAGCACTGACAGCACCCTGCAAAAATGTCACACTGGCCAAATATTGACATCCACACGCTACTGACTATGGCTTCAAAACGACAAACTTCCTCCAAAAAGAACTCCTGCAAAGCATTAATTTTTAATCAGATGTCTATGACTTCCTAAACAAAAATGCCACACTGGCAAAATACTGACATCCACATGCTATGGGTTCAAAACAACACAGGAAACGTCCTCCAAAAAGAATTACCATGTCTAGGTTAATATTAACGTTGCAACTCTCTAATGCCACACTGGCCAAATATTGACATCCACACGCTACTGACTATGGCTTCAAAACAACAAACTTCCTCCAAAAAGAACTCCCGCAAAATATTAATTTTGAATTAGATGTCTAGGTTGTTGACAATTGTCAAGTACATTTGTATTACAAAAGCTACATACAATTGTTGTTTAACTTTAACAACATCATTTTGCAAAAAAAAAGATGTAAAGACACTGATAACTTCCTTCACTCTTAAAAACTAATACAGAATTTATCAATTTTGAATTTAGTGTTTAAGGTCTTTGTCAAACTACATAATAATATTGGAATAAGAAGTTGAATAACATCCTATTTGAACTATGGCTTCAAGTTCAAAACAACAGTCGGTTTGTAAACTTCCTTTACCTGTAAAAAACATTTCACAAATTTTACATACCAACCTTGAGTTTGTTCTGTTAATGTCAAACAATATTATAGCTACACAATCATGTTGTTTAAACAATCGCCTCTACAATGATGTTTGGGTTTGAACTGAACAAAAGAAATATGATGACAATTCAACCATAACTTCAGACTTTGGAGTCTGGACATTAAAAACATGAGCTGGCAGGCCTTTAGTTACCTTTCGAACTTTTGAACCCAACACCTAAACAGTAGAGACTACACATATAAACATGCTTTCAACCTATGTATTACTGTACTGTAGTATGAAAACATAACACATTGCTTGTTTGGAAGATTTGAATGCACAAGATTGTCAAAAACTTACATGTACATACCGTAATCACTGTAAATATATTAACTTTCTTGGTGGTTACATTCCGTGGTAGAATTTTAGAAGTTTGAAAAGATTCTTTATTGTGGTAGAACTGCTATATTACAGTATATACATTTATGTTTTTTACAGTCAGTGGTGCAATATACATACATACATGTACATACCCTAAAAGATTGATAAATGAATAAATAAATCTTAAGATTTGCAGTAAGAAACAGACAGGAGTATCAAATAGCCCTTGAACTTTAAATTTTACCTCACCTTTACGCTTATCCCTGAACTTCAGTTGCCCAAGTCTTCAAGTCTTCCTTCCGTTCCTTCAAAGTTTTCTCCAGACTTCTTGTATCAGTTTGCAATCTGAAATCAATACAAACCAAACAGGGACATTTAACCATTTGCTTTAGACCACAAGGACACCAATTGTTTGCTCCATTATCAGTTCATCACTAGTAGATAAATAACTAATGGGTTTAATATGTTTGTGGTTTATTTTATACAACATTGAGGTGATTTTAATGATGGCAATCATATGCATATCTGATACTAGTCTTACTAGTAGAAATATAGAATAGTTCAGGGAAAAAGAAGGACACTATTGAAAATTAAGCATATGAAAAGTGTTGAAAGATGAATTAAGGTAACCAACAGACAAAGGTCTGAAAAATTATTTCTATTGTTCAACACAAAAAATTATTAATGCTTATTCTTACTATCCATACCAAACAATCACACACACACACACACACACACACATACACATACACATACCCAACAGTAACACCAGCTGTACACAGTAGAAAGTATTGTGATGTTTTGTGATTTTCGCCTGTCAGTTTTTAATGGATGAGTACACTCAGGGTAGGGGAATATGTCAGCAAGGAGAATAGGGTACCCAATTAGCTAACCTTTAACAAACAGCTGAGTCCAGGGTTAGTGCACCTTTGTGTCCCATTCAGGGGAAGGGGAACCACTCAAGCAGATGTACGGAGGTTTTAATCATCTGAAAAAAACTGTTCCCAATAGCTTCACATTGACTCTAACATTAACAAGTTTATGCTCATGAACAGTACATTAACATTTAAAGTGGTATGTGGCTGTGCAAGCTTTTTTGTCCCTACATTTTCTCCAACTAAAAAAAAGTTGCATGTTAGCAAGCTTGTGCAGAATTTTTTCATTAGATGGGTCTTCACAACTTTGTTTTAGTTGTTATACAATTATACTGCCTTTACATGGTGTTAATATGGAAACCTGAATTATTCTTTTGTAACTAGAAACAGATCACCCAGATAACTTCATGAATAATAAACTGCCTCATAATCACTTGTCATTATGTGGACAGAATTATCATACTGCCTTTTGTTCACAAATAAGCTAAAACTTTAACAACTTGACTACTCATAATCATATCCTGAAATGATGAAATATCATTTCAATATCACTTTTGACATTTATCTATTAGGTATACATAAAAAAATTACTGTGGTAATATCTGAAATATAAAATGACTGAACTCCCCAAAGTTGCTACTAAAAATACCTCACTATTTCCCAGTCCCTCTACATGAATATACTGAACAGTACATCATAACACCTCCCATAATGGCCCATTATGACTGATAAAGTGGTCATCTGTTGTGGTAATATGATTATGTATTGTTAGTGATGCACCACAATGGAGCTGCATCACTTATGTATGAGCATCTCACTCACACCAGTCATCACTCAAAATGGACAGCATCTCTGACTCTACCATTGTACTTGCTCTATTGTTGCTAGTTTTGCAAATGCAAACATGTTCGCAGTAGTTTTATGTTCGCGAGGCAGTCTTACCGCGAACATTTTCCATTACAGTATGTTCTTACAGAACTTGAAGCCACGGCGAACACTCCACTTTCCCGCTAACACAAAATTAAATCCCCGCAAACTTGAATATATTTGCAGTAGTGCTTGTATGCAAGAGTCATGCATATGTAAAAACGGGACCTGAGATAGAAAGAAATGAAAGTTCCTACCTACTAGTATATGAGCATCACAAGAAATGTACACTACACATAACTCCATAAAACTGTGTGTAACAGGGTACAGATTTTCCCATCAGACTGTTTCCATATTTTCCTCTTCGAATTCAGTATATTCTGTATCTGTATCTGTATCTATATAGCCGGTATAACAGCCCAAACACACCAGCTTGGCAGGCACGCGGAGCAGCAGCAGCTGGTTATATTACATTACTGAACGATCTGTCACACCTAACTTTTGCACATCTATCAACTCTTGAGCAACCACAGAAACAAATGTGTATATCCTGTACAAATAACAGCATTTGAACCATTTCTTTTGCCAACCGAGTCAAAAATGCTGACATACAACCTCCAATCTAATTTTCAAAACAATACAACCTTGGTTTTGTTTGATAGTTGATAGAGAAACCTTGAGTAACTGCAATGTATGACTATGAAAAAGATAATGGTCAAAGGGACTATGTAACGTTACTCAAGGCTAAATAAAGGTTGAAAAAAAAAATCAACTACTACTAAAACATGTAGCAAGTCCCCTCTTACTAGTCTTAGAACAGTCTAAAAAATAAATGTTTAATAAAGTGGCTGTGCAATAACATTTACAAAAGCTTACAACTTGTGCAAGTAAAACTAAAAGTTAGCTTAAAATTTGCGTTACTAATGATTATACAGCCGAATAAATCAAATCAAAATCAAATCTACGCTCCAACAAAAAAGACGTCCCAAGTTATAACCGAAGCTTAATGACACAATATTATTGCATCTATAATATCTATCATTTCATTGTAGGCACTTTTCCTCTGAACATCAGGGTTGAATGTAATAAGAAATGTATTTACAGAAGTAAGTTGTACAAGTAAGTTTGCTACTATAAAGTTGTGCCAGCCCAAGCTCCTCTCTGTAACATAATAGCCACCCCAAGGTCACTGAACTGGAAGGCCGACATCTAGGTCATTTCCTGTGTTTGAAAGAGCTGTTTCCTGTGGAAGTCATAATTGCTGGCAACGACATTTCTGAAATCGGTGGCAGACGTTCAAGTGTATGTCTTGCCTTTATATTGGGACAACTATAGTAGTAGTACCTACAAAGAACATGCCACATGTACGTAGTAGTAGTACTACTTAGTTGAAGTACTTTGCTGTTGAAGATAGGATAGTCAGAACTTGGGGTTTTCAAACATTACGGCCATCCCCAGAAGGAATAATTACTACCAACACATTTCAGACATTTCTCAAGTTGGTGGTAGACTTTCAAGTGCGTGCCCTTGCCATAATGTGGTGCTAAGCTATGCCACCCTTGAGCTAATGGAGTGTCCCAATGGATATAAATCAGGAGCTATGGCAGGGTTAGACATACTTCCCAAGCCATGGTTACCAGTACATTGTACATACATGTACATGTACATGTGCTATGTACATGTGCTCTCCAACGTGGACAGAAATTTAGGTTGTTCTGTGGTTCCCTCTTGCAGTTCTTCAACAAATTCAAATACATGTAATATATAGCCCATATACATGTACACATACTTTGTACAATATATGGACCGAACTAGGTTACCAAGTCTGGTTACCAGACCACAGCCCGATCTCAAAAATATCTATCGCGTAGGGACCACACGATATATTTTGAGGTTGGGGTCTGATATTCAGGATAGACCAAACCTCATAAAGAAAGAAGGTAATAAGACTTAGTGGTGCACCAGGGAGAAATTTTTTTTTTTAATTTCATTGATGAAAAGGATTACGTCAGTTCCTTTTACAAAAGTAGGCTAACAAAAACATGCCTGCCCAATAACTTATAGAGTAAAGCACCAGGTACATAATATTGTCTTATCTTTACTTTAATAACAAATGCTTTTATCAGTTTTAAATTCATTTCTGTATGAATTATGACTGTGAATTTGTACTTAGCAATGGCAATGATCAACAATCATCAAGTATATACAATGTAGAAGAAGGTCTATTTGTTAACCTACACCTACAATAGTAATCCACCCTTTCCACGATGTTATCTGGTCCATGTCTCTCCTCAAACAATCAATTTTATGTTCATTTCTATACTAATAATGATTGTAACTTGTACATGTGTACTTACCAATATCAATGACCAAGCATGTTACTATATAATAAGAAGATCTACTTGTACCTACAATAGTAGTAACCCACCCTTCCCACGATGTTATCTGGTCCATGTCTGTCCTCAAACAACTTCTCCCATGAACTGAGACAGTTTTGCCCTGGGGCATGACAGGGGTCACCTCTTCTGTGAGCATAAGGTCACACGTGGATGGTTTCACTTGTTTGGGTACAACTAAAGAGTTTTAATGCTTTGGCCACTGGTATGTAAGTCCCTCTCTCAAAATAAACACCACACTTCAAGGTTGCGGTACAGGAAAATACAAAGCGCTGAAAAATTTACATGTCACAATGGAGAACTGATATTTCACTAAATGTTAGGACTTAGGAATTCAAACAAAATGGTTACAAGTTCCTTTCTCAAAATGAACACTTCAAGTTCAAGGTTTTGCTGCAAGAAAACACAAAACACTGAAATATCTACGTATAACACATTGGAAAACTGATATTTCACTCTGTTACTGTTAGGACTTAGGAACAAACAAATTGGTTATAATGCTTTGGTAATAGGTGTATAATTACAGTACAAGTTTCTTTCTCAAAACAAACACCCCAGTTCAAGGTTTTGGTACACAGGAACGCAAAACACTAAAAACTTCACATGTCACAATGAAAAACCTAAAATTTCAACCGTCTGGATGGAAGGCCTTGGTCACAGATATGTAAGTTCCTTTATCAACATAAATACCACACTTCAAGGTTACAATTTGCTAGAGAACACAAAGAATGGTACAATAGAGAACATTCCACTTATTCTCTATCACAATGGAAATTTTTAGTTTTGGTTGTTTGGAAACAATCTAATGGTTGTAACGCTTTGACCACTGATATGTAAGTCCCTCTCTCAAAATAAACACCACTTTCCAAGGTCAAACTACACAGAAAACATAGAACTTTCTGCAAAATAAACCTTTTGATAGATTTAACAATTTATTTAGTAGATTCTATTTGAAAATAAAAAATGTAGTGTACATGTGTTATTTGTATATGCATTTATGTCAAAAAAGCATGCAACCATTACTTACAATTTGTTTCTTGCCAAGAATTTCAAATGTGGACGCACTCAATTCTTTTAAATATGTAGTATTATAATCCCTCAGTCTCAAAAACCCAGCCTTAGATTTTGATAGAAAACCTTTTAGACATTAGTCATGACAATGATAAATAACTTACAAGTCATGTAATACATTATTAATCATTATTTCGTACCATGAATTCCAAATGTGCAAGCTCACAACATATACTGGTTACTAGTCGCATTAGGTACACCAGAATACTGAACTGCTATTCCCCAAAACAACGAAAATTCCAGTTTTAGAATTTGAAAGAACAATATAATATGAACATGAACATGCTAAAAATATTACAACTACTTATATGAAAGTTACAATTTCTTTCTTACCTTGAATGTCTACTGCAATACACGCACAACCATACAATCTTTTTCAGTACTCCCTTTCCAAAATAATGTTTAAAATCCAGACTTTAGAGTTTGACACACCACCTTGTGAACATGGCCATGCTTGGTCACCGTGACCCCGAACTATGGTCCAACATCTGACATCAGACCACTCCACTCAGCAAAATTTGACGTTGTGCAAACAACGACAGCAAATCAGCTGACAGACGACCTCCCATGCACACACCACGTGAACACAACGTGGAACATTCACTTCATTAACGTTAGATTCACTTAGTAGTATCATTGTTTTCTTCCACACTTTATATCTGAGATTGAAGCATATTTTTAACTTTCCCATGTATCTGAAGTCCAGCCTTGATTATAGCTTTCTACAAGTGTAAAATCATCATTCCAAAGTGTGCAGTAGATCTAAAATGTAAAAGTTGGAATACATGGTCGTTGATATAGGTCAAAGCCCCAGTTTTACGAGGTACAAAGTCCAATGGTTGTCGCGGGCGATGTTTAGAACATGATGTCATCCTGTCAGGGGGTTCTTTTTCATTCCCCATGTTTCATTTCAAAGAAAAAAGGTTTACAAAGTTTTTCTGTCATGAACAAGTAAAAGCTATACAGACGACAATGGGCGGGGAATTATTGACTGGAAGGGAGACCACATGCAGGGATGATGTGAGCTTGGATTAGCGAAGTGTAAACTTGACTGCACTGAAAGAGGTCCAAAGTTGCAGGGAGGGGCTGTGAGTGTGTGGTTACGTAATGGGATAAACTTGTTACCAATACAAGTGCACATGTAAATGCTTTCCTATTGCTATAAACGATAGGTCACAGTTTTTGCCCTGTACACTCAATATCATTTGCTTTTGCTTCTATCTTTTTCTTTATTAACACACATGCTTTGTGCATTAAGTATGTACTGTATATGTACTGTACATGGACATTATTATGAGGTTTGATCCACTCACTCTGGGAAGGACCCCTACTTCTAAGTTCTATTGATAAGTGTGGTGGGTTCTTTAATGTAGAGGAGGTGTGTCTCTCCTCAAACAAGGGACTGCCGTCTTTACGTCCCATCCTAGAGGATGTCCCTAGTAACAACAAGGTTCTCATTTCCACCTGAGTGGAGTGAGGAAATAGGTGTAATTATTCTGTAATTTTGTAAATTTCTGTAACTGTCCCGAAGTCTGTAAATTAGGGCTTAATTATGCATTACAAGGGGAAAGGACGTTTTCGCAGTGTTTTGAATATTGGTTAAAACAGTTTGTACTTTGTAGTACAGTACATAAACAACAGATTCACATGGTCACAGTGTAATAAATTCACGGAGGAGCAGTCATATATCACTTCAAAAACCATGAAAATAGAAAACACAGTGAACATCTTAAGAGTCACAGTGATTTTCCGTGTAAACCTGTGTTGTTCCTATCCTTGTGCAGGGTAAGTAGGCCCTGACAACAGGCTAGATAAACAAATTAGGCCTCAATAAAGTCGTTACAACTTAATTGGCGCAGGTGCACAAACTGAGTTATCTGTAGAAAAGATAACAAAAGATGTCCTTCCTTCCTTCTTGGAAGTAAAGGATCCATACACAAAGAAAGACAAATTAAAATTGCATTTAACCTCAAATTAAAGAGTATGGATTCCTATGGAACCAAGACACAAGACACAAATACTGGATACTAGACAACTGTAAATGCATTCATTTTTGTGGGGATTCAATTCTACTAATTCATAAGGTTCTGAGTTTTTGGTAGTGCCATATACTGCAGTCACATACCTTATTGATATAAAATGTTCGCAGTGGTTTTGAGTTCAAAATAAAGGAATGCGAAAACAGTGAACATAAAACAAGCACAAACATTACTGCATTTTTTTGTACATTACAAAGTGCCACAGGAATAAGAGAAACCAGAGTCGCCAACCCAAAGCATGTCGTATGATATACTGAATACATTCAAACATACACTAGTGAGACATAGATTGAAAGCTAAATTTCAAGACGAAAGAAAATGTTCCAATAACAACTCTGTGTGTTGTATTAAACATAAAATACACCTTAAGAGTACTCCAAAGCTAGAAAATAATGGCCTTACTTTAATACTACAGGTTGAACCTACAATGTCCTGGTATCCAAACTCATCATAATTGCTCCAGATCTCTTTCGAAGAGACGACAAAAGAGACTTGACAGCTTTATATACAATAGGTGTGGATACTAGGCTAAACTTTTACCTGACCAACCTCTTGGTACCTACTCAACTAAATCCTAAGGTCTTGAATTCTTTGAGCTTATTGTAGCCTTAACTTTTAAAACCCTGATTTGCAGCAAATTTAGGTAGAAAGCCACAACAACTTGACTCAAACACAATTTCATTACAAACAGAACGCAAACTCTTTTCCTAACACCACACAATACTTCCTAGCTATCAAATTATGCCCTACCTGCTATGTTTAGCCGCCGACACTCCCAACATAGTAACCGACCTTGTTACAAACACAACAGCGAAGGGATTGTAAAACGAAGCTAATGACGCAAACCACTTGACTTTTGGGCGATATTTCCCTTTCGTGTCACGTGTCGGACCAGTCAACTTGAACGACTTGCATTATTCGGTGGACACTTGAGACGTCTTGAGTGTTGGGGAAGTGTTCTTGATTTGGCGCAGGTATTTGGGCTATGGTCTGTAGTTCACTCATGTTGAAGTTCAGTGTAGGTCATGTGCGAAAAGTCATTAGGCCAAAGTAACTTGTTTCCACAGCCAATAGCAGCTAGGATTGTAACTTTGGCATGCAAGGAAGAAACAGCGTGTTACTTACTCTCCAAGCAGAGGTTCTGCTCTGGCTAGCTGTTTTGACGCATTTTCAGCCGTTTTTATTTTCGGCTTTCCAGAGACATAAACGATAAAGAAAACTGCACAAAATACAAAGCCCAATAAAAATGCCTAAAATCGTCAGAAACGAACCTATGCTTGGAGAGTACTTGTTACATTATATTTGTTTGCAATTACATTGCGTCTGCATCAAAACTGCCTAAAAAGACCACTCTGGGGGTCCAATACAGTTCGGTCTATGTAGACAGGTGGTCACTATAGTCTATACACTGGATTCCTTATGTTTGTGATGGTCAACTTGATGGAAAAAATCATCAATAGAGTTATAGACCACCAAATAGTGGTAAAGAAAGCATAATTGCATAGCAGTCCTCTTCCATAGTATACATATCAAAGATTACAGAGTGCTGTTACCCCCTGTGCCTAGATTCCTATCTTTGTAGACTCAAATACTGGCCAGGCAGTGTCAAACATGACAGGATGCCATGTAATTAGAGATCTTTCCTAGTCACAACAACATGTGTGCTGGACCTAGTCTCTACCAGACTCCGGATCGCTGGAAAATCGTAGAAATGGAACAAATAGAGAGGAATATAACCAGCCAGGGAACAGATCGCGTGCTGTTCCCTGGCCGGTTATATTCCTCTGGCCGGCTTACTCCTCTGATTTGTTCCATTTCTACAATTTTTCCAGCGATCCGGAGTCTGGTAGAGACTATGCTGGACCAGTGATCACTGTACTGTGTAGAGAGCTATAATCAGAAGGGATTGGCTGTCAGAAAAAAAGTTACAGGACTGTGCCAGTAAAAAACTCCAATGACTCTATGAGGCTATGTAGCTAATGTGGCTTTTTTTTTTAACAGCACATCTTTCTATATCTGTATATTCATTTTGCCTGGAAAGTTAGACTTTCAAATATAACTTGATTTACATTATATTCATAACTGACGTATAAATGCTAGAATGTGAAAGTACTGTATCAAGTTCGTGGGGATTTAATTTTGCGTTCTAAGCGGGAAAGTGGAATGTTTGTTCGCGGTGGTTTTTGCAGTAGTGCCATACATAGTAGTCACAGACTGCAATGGCAAAATGTTCGTGGCGGTTTTAGATCTGCGGTAAGGCTGCCTCGCGAAAACTGCAAACAAACAAAAAACACAAACATTTCTGCATTTATCTCACAAAAGGCTTTATATATAACATGTGACTGAATGAAAGCCCAAAGGGCGCAGTCTTATAATATAGTTATATGCGTTTATGAAATATATTTTTTTGCCACACAACAGCTGAATTTTGTAGCCTGGTATCCAACCGTATCATAGCTTCAGAGTCTCTTCTGACCTCTTCGCAAGTTTTGTGTGCGATTTTGCGAGAGGACAGAAAAGACTCTGGAGCTTTAATACGGCTGAATACCAGGCTAGAATTTTGCACAACTCATCCATTACTTTTATCTCAATCTCAATACAACAATGTGTGAAAAGGGCTCTTTCCTAACCAACAATAACAACTCAAAGTATCTTTATCTTCCAGATATTTTACACATTTCTTATCTGTTCTCCCTACAGTCCTTGCCTGACAAGAAGACCTCCCTGGGGACAGGAAAGAATGGACACCAAATGACAGGAAGTGTGGAGTGTTTACATAGACCAGAATAACTGGTTACACAGTACAGAAGGGAAGTCATCACTACTAGTCTCCAAGCAGACCCTACGGTGCCTTAGAAACAGTATCAAAGCTGGCCAGGGACTTGGTATACCGGCACCCGGTGCCCGTTTGACTCCCTTAGCCGGCTATCTCCCTTTGGCCGGCTATACTCCTTTGCCAGCTTTGATACTATTTCTAAGGCACCGTAGGGTCTGCTTGGAGACTAATCACTACTGTAGTACTGGCTGGACTCAATTTACTTGTCTGGGAAAACACTGTCTGCCATAAAACTTTCTCAGACAGGGCTAAGTATTGGGTAACCTGGCTATATAGCTTGTCTTGTGCTAACTGAGGCCACATTTGTATTTCTTAACAAAGTACACGAGTGAAAATAAAAATCTAGCTTCCACTAAGGGTATCATTTTGGATATAGGACATAAAGCCAGCGCGCTAATGTTGGAGGAGAGCAGTACTTATAACGGCAAATGCAGAAATGTTCATGTTGATTTTATGTTCGCAAAACCACTGAGAACACCCCATTTTCCCGCTACCATGAAATTAAAAACAGGCAAACTTCAATACAATTTTTAAGTATCAGACAGACAAAATTCTTTAAGTTTCAATTTTTTTAAAGTTCACCTGTAAAGGTTTATCCAAGGTCCAGAGCTAAAATGTATTCACCAGTGTCCAAACATTAAAACTGAAACTGAAACTGCCATCTGCATCACAGACTGGATGTAGTCCAACTTTTTAACCCCTTTCGTCACAAACTTTCTCACAGTGAAAGGCCTTAGGCCATTTAACACACCAGTTGTTCTGGGGTGTGCAAAAGTGGCATAAACTGATAAAGGATAACACAGGACTGTAAGGTTTGGTCCACTCACTCTCTTTTAAAAATAAGCTTCATGCAGTTAATACACACCTGGTTTCAACTGCTCAAATTTCAAAAAGCAACCAGGTGATACATACAGCATACAATCGCTTCAAGCACAATTGAAAGAGAACAATGCAGATCCTTTACAAGACAATGGGAGAGAGTACATAATGACTTTATTATTCACATTTCAGATGCATGCCATTGTTTAGGTACACAGCAGGGAGGGGGAGGGGCAACAATTCCACAGTAATCAACAAAAACAAAGAGAGGGAGGGGCATTCGCTAACTGATTTAGTGGTGGCATTTTGTGATATAGTAGTCTAAACATAATCTGATGTAGCAGTTAGACTTGTTTGAAGCATATTTTGTTTGGAGATTTTGAACATCTTCCTGTTTACATAGCTTATGCACAATATACAGCCAGAGACACTCTGAGAGAGTAACTGCAAAAAGTGTGAAATCGTTAGAAAAACATGCACTTTACACTAGCTTTTTCTGAGACGTCTTTGCCAACACTCTCAGCCAAGACCTCTAAACAATTTTCCTCTACTGTGCACTGTATACTAAACAAATGCAATTCAAATGTAATATTGACTTCTACATGTTTGTTTTTAATACATAAAGAGCAGAAACCATACGTACAATATATGTAAAGCCAGCCAATACAGAGGGATTCCAAACTGAGCCAAACAAATTCTGATTAGATCAAAACAAAACAAACAACTAGAAGCTGAATAACTTGTCACATTTCCGAATAAATAAATGAAGCTGAATTTCTCTCTTTGGCAAACAGATGGTATTAAAGGTAAATTACTAAATCATGGCTACATGCGCAAGCGGTATAAGGATTGAATGCCTTCTATCCTAAAGAAGGTATGCAGGTATTCAGGTAAATAAGGTAGGAAAATCCCTTATCTCCAAGCAGATCTATTGGGAGCAAAGGGGCTAAAAAGTATCCGATTAGATTCAGCTCTTGGGATACTGCCTTTGCCCCAGGTCTCAATAGATCTTATTGGAGATTAAACAATCCCTACTCCTGTATTATAGCTCTGCCCAGGCCATTACATGTGTGTATATCCTTACATAATGTCTTTGGCTCTCCCAACTGGAGGGCTGACAGTTGACATGGTATCATCTGCACCTTCTAACTAAAGCCCCTCCCTGTAGAATACATTCAGAATTCCAGGTACAAGACAGGGATTCGAACCCCATGCCTTCGATCCAGAGGTACCATTATAGCATGTTGACACATGAAACAAGTTGAGTTCGTCACAGCTGAATTTCGTTCTCCACACTAATCCTGAGCAGTTCAGAGAATCCTGTGGGATGGTCCCAGTTTATTTGTCCTGAGAGTGAGAGCTGATACATTTCCAAAAGGCTCTGACACACATTTCTTATACATCCAGAAGGCTCTGACACATACTTCTGTACCCAGTTCAACCAGAGAAGAACCAGATAGGAAAGCGGAAGAAACCAAAACCCAGCCAGACATTTGGAGCTGTGCTACAGCCTAGTTTTGCAATGAATCACCACGCAAATTTGTACTCCTCAGATGACAAGCGATGAATGTCCCTGTGGCTCAACTGGTAGCAGCCTCACAGATAACAAGACCTCACAGCTAAAGCGACTGGTAGACCCTGGGCCAATCCTGGGAGGGGCATTTTTCACAAGGGACAAAAAATAAAAGGAAAGTTCCATGTTTGAGGTGTCTAAAGAGAGAGGCCTAGCAACCCCTATCCTTATATTAGAGGTACATGTAGCCTGATTAAATCTCGCTTATAGCAGCCTGTCAAAAATCCGCCGACCTCCAAGAAGGGCCAGTAACAGCCCCAGACAGCAGAGTTTGTGTTACACAGACTAAGGTACATGTATAACCCGCAAAATCTAGTAAAGAAAAGATTTAACCCAAAAAGATTCATTGACAGTTGTACTAGCCACTCTCCCATTGAACAGATATCTCGGACAGACAGGTCGGTCTAAATTGAGTAATCCCATCCGTTTTGCTCACGCGGATTTAACAGCAATCGTTTTTAAAACGATTCACCTTGTGCCCTGTCCGGAGAGTAAGTGATATTGGACGAGTGGATTACGGTCACACCGCTTTATTTCCTAACTTCGCTCTCCGACATTTTGATTCAGAAATGCACCAAGTCAAGAAGACACGATAAAAACATCTAGGGCAAAGAGAAAAACTAATGTATCAGAAGCAGGCAACTATTTTGAAGCCAAATACTGTAAAAGCAGAAATGTTTGCGGTGGTTTTAAGTTCGCAGTTTTTGCGAGGCTGTATCACCACGAATAAAAAAAAAACAGCGAAATTTGTCTATTAATTAATATAAAATGTATTAGAGTATGTGACAGAATATAGTGCTACGGCAAACTCAAAAGCACCGCGAAACACTTCTTTTTTCCCCTACCACAAAATCCCTGTGTATTCAAATGCATTTCCAGATACATGTATTTTAATTGATAATATGTAAGAACTGGGCATCTATTTTCCATCAAGGGACTGTATTAAAGATAAGCTGAGACTCTTTGAATCACCACACAATAACCATAAGGTCTATCCTTGATTAGTATGAGAAACAATAAATTTGTTGGAGTGGCCAAATCCATCAATATGTATACCAACTGGATACAGCACACTTCTACCAGCACAGGTCCCTAAGCTAATGATATTCATAGCTCAGTTCCATAAGGCCTGTCCTAATTCCTGTACCATCCATCTATGGATTCTCATCTGTCAGTGCTGTTAGTATTTATAGCATGGGTGACATCCATCACTGAGGGGGCACACCATGGTAAAAATGGCCATTTACTAATTTGTTCCACTTGTAATCAATCCATAGGTATCAAACTTCAATAGGAGCCTAGTGTTATGCCTTGAAATTCACAAATATAATTACGTTTACACTGAATTCCATTGACGTTATTATACAACAAAGAACCAATTTCTTTACTTTATTGCACACAAATTTCTTTCATCTTGTTCAGTTTTGGATGATTTCCAAGTCTTTTATCCAATATTTCCTTCATTGGAATCAGTGAATGGTACTAACTTTTTTCTGCAATATGCAGAAATTATGTTGTATGTAAAATTGCTAGAGGCAGTAGAGCCCTTGATACAGAATTGAGAATATGAATTTTCAAAGGCTATTCCTGTATTAGTCTGTGTAACACAAACTCTGCTGTCTGGGGCTATACCTACATGTATCACTTATAAGCAAGATTAAATCTGAGGCTTTCATCTCTTTCATAACATATCAATTCAAAGTTAGGATTTTGAAAAAAAAAAAATGTTCTCCAACGATATCTCGATAGTGTTACTGACGGTAGTGGCAGTGGAGTCTACCAAATTCTGACCACTTCCAAAGTCATATCCAGTGTTATTTGGCGTATTAATACATATTTGTAAACAGTATACTGTACTGCACTTGTCCTCATTGAGCCCGAGCAACTCAACCCACCCCTCGCGCACATAAAACCAGCCATTATAGAAATCCAATACGTGAACTTCAGCACAGAACAATGCGACTGTAAACATGTTACAGTGTATTTTACGGGTGAGGCTAAAATCAATAGGCAAGAACACGGGGTACAATCTAACTGGTAATGTTCTATCGATTCATGGTGCACATAAAAGAAGAATGGTAAACATAGAAATTGTGCAGAATTTATCATCATCAAATACACATATGGAAATGGGCATTATGCTTCGAGTTTGACCTGATTTAGCCCACCTTTCAGGAATTCCGTCTCTATATTTCTTTTGGATTGTGCATCGACATAGTGCATTGTTGTTATATATAAAGGTTGCTGCTATTTTTTTAAGAACTACAAAAACTTTAAGGCCTAGAGTCTACAATGTAGATGTGACAAGTAATCCAATGTGACAAATAACATTTGTGGGAGTGAAACCACCATACAGTGAATTGTTCAACAATGTAATGTTACATGTACATGTATGGCTTATGGTTTCTCTCTTTTTCTCTCCCTTCCTCTCTCTCTCGTGAAATAAACTGAGTGTTCAGCACTGTAAATGGACCCACAACAAAGCTGAACATTACATCTGCTTGGAGTTTAGTGGCAATACTACCCTACAAACTAACCTAATTTCCTAACAGATGTGAATAGCCAAAATTGCAATACTTCTCAAGCTCCAAGTTCCACAGAAGTGTGATGTTATAAAACGGTTGCTGTTCCACAAACTAAAAGCCAAGGAATTGAGAAATGTTGCAATTTTGCCCCTCCACATCTGCTTGGAGATTGCCTACAACTATCCATGAATGCACAATTGGCTTTATTCTTTCTACACAACAGTACAGGAAATCTCCATTTCCATCCACATCTGGTGAACAGGAGTTCACTTCCCTGCCTGGGGAATTCCAGGTTCCCTACAGGACAAATAGGTTTTCCCTCTGCATGCCTGATGTTCCAGATACATAAAGGCGTAATCTATCAAGTTTATTGGAATACCTGTACTTTATCTGCTACAGAGTAACAAAAAGAACAATTTATGTCTTACGTTGAGACATAATCCAGGAAGGGAATGACAAAAATTAGATGTCTCGAACAAAAGAGGATAACTTTTTAGAACTAGAAGCCTTTCTGCTTGACTAATTTGAGAAATAGGTTTTTCCTTCTGCATGATTGAAATTCCAGCAACATAGAATAATTTACATGCAACATAAAGAATGATCTATATGATATAGAGAAAGTACATTTTATGCCCATAGGTAGATGCTGCATTGCATAACATGACCACAAGAATTGGGTCTTGTTACCTCAAAATCATTTTAAAAGCTCTGTGCATGACATTTTTCAGAAATGAAAAATAGGTCTAACTTCTGTTCTGGCTGAAATTCCAACTACATATTAAACATATGATTTATAGCAACTTAAAGAACTAACTATTCCACACATAGATACAATAATTATTGCATACATAGAACTTAGGTGTCCCCTTTGAAAAAAAGAAGATGACTTTAAAACATAACTAGTTACCCCCTACAGAACAATTATGGTTTTTCCATCTGGCCTGAATTCTACACTACATAAAGTATAATTTGTAGCTACATAAAGAATGATTCATTGCTATATAATAGAATAATTCATGATCAGATGTCTACTACTATAATTACAAAGTCATGCATGTCTGAATTCTATTACTACTATGATGGCAGTAGAGGAATACATTGTAAAACAACAATAACAAATAACATTTCAGAAGTGCATCAAATTGTTTCCGTCCAGTTTAACTTTTTTTCCACGAAATATTATTTCCGTGTTAGTACTGTTATTTACAAGAATAGCAAACAAGGTAATATACTGGTGTAGCACTGTTATATTTCCTTATAAAAATTTAGGATAGCTCTTGAAATTTTGTAGATCAATGATACTTATGTTTCTATTCTTTAATTCCTGAGCTATCTAATCACATTGACAAGTGCAAAAAAAGAAGGGGAAAATATTCTTATACTTAATTTTTAACAAGAGAAGTCTACCTCTGACTCTGAGTCAGAAAAAAGGGGAAGTCCAAGTGTTTTAGATCAGGAATGTCAACAAAACAAATCCAGTTGGTGAGATCACCCTATGACTAATGCTTTTAAGCATTAGTCATAGGGTGATCAAAAGACAACTTAAACAGACCACCAGCATCTTTGAAGAATACGAGAATTTTGAGAAAAAAAAAGCCTTGAAAGTGTTGAAAACAATCTAAAAACTGACAAGAAAATCATTGGTATCAGAAGCAGAAAAGAAGAAGGAAAAATCTTTAATAGTTGGCCTTTTTTTACATTATTCGCTAATGACATTTTTTTTTTTAATTTTCATCAGTAAAGCTAGTTGCTAACAATTGACTGTTTTATTTTTACTTGTAAACGTTTTTTCCTTGTTCTTTTCCTGGAGAAACACAGGAAATACTTTTTTCACGGAGTAACACCAAACATAACAACTTGGTAGTGTAGATTTCAAAAACAAGGTAACTTTCATCAATATAGGAAGCAAAAACATGCTCAATGGTTGGTGATATCTTGACACACACATAGAGCGAGCTTAGGTCATCGACTTGTTGGCAAAATTGAGGGAAAAGTTGAAGAAAAAGCTTGCGAAAGTTTGAAAGGCCGGTGCCTTTCCCCCCTCCCTTCAAATTAGTCATACTCACAGGGGTACTTCACACTGGGTACAACCGCACAGCGTAACGAAACATGTCAAACCCTCAAAAACTCGCCTTTTTCACCAAAAATGACCAAAACACTTACCTCCAAGTGTTGATAAGAGTCTTGGACGTCGTCTCTGAGCTTCTGATGTCCAAGTTTGAATGAAAATCCGGCGTTTTGAGACGTAAAACCAGGAGAAAAACTGAAACTTTGTCGTCCGTTCAAATCCCTGTACTGACTTGACCGGGATGACCTCAGCTGGGCGGGGCTTATTTGCTTATTAGCATGCAAAAATAGTTCTTCCCTTACAACTATCCAAATCTTGCACAATTCTTGCATTAACAACTTTGTTTTTATCAATTTTTCTAACGTTTCTCAAACTCTACAGTTTTCCTCATTCTATAAGTATTCTAAGTCTTGGTAAAATGGGAATTTTGTACTTTAGGTAATGTCGGAAGGATATAATAGTGGTGCGGCTAAGATATCACTCCGCGTTAGACATGCGCCACCTGTCTCTTGCTCAAAAGAAGCGCAGGTGTCAGTTCGAAGAAATCTTACAAAAGACTTGACAACCCATGTTTTCTTAGTTTTACAGAAGACGTCTGTGGAAGGATCGCATTTTCCAAGGAATTCGGTGCTTCCTGTCTCCATTTTCACGGACAAATGTCAAGCAGTTGACTTTTTTTTTGCACAATGCCCGCTTGTTTCAAAGGTTAGAAAAGCACCCTTGGCTACACCTTCACGAATAAGATATGTTTATGCACAACATTTGTACCAACAAATAGAGCACATAAATCCCTAGCGATCCATTGTTATGAGCTGTCTACTCAAGCAAAGCCCAAATATTATGTTACCTCGGAAAAAAGAATCGATGGGGTCGAATTTAGGGCGATGAACTTGAAACGTCACTGGGGTTCAAGTGCGCTATGCACTAAGACGTCAGCCACAACAGCACTATTAAATGAATTCAAAGGTCTTTCAGGAAGGAAAGAAAACGATGGACTAAAAATCAGTGTCATGATTGAACCGCTAAAGGGGTCAAAACATTTCGACGCATATGGTGGTGCCCATCTTCGTCCCCATGGCCCCTGGGTCACACAGTTTCCCGTGCACAACATAGACGATATTCCATTGTAATATACTGTTGGCATTTTTGCCTAGCAGTGAGAATAACACACTACTAGTATTTGAAGAAGATCTTCTTCTTTGGTATTTAAGTCTATCGACCTTGGATAAGTGGGTTCTGTTGTCTTGTAAGTGTATTCATACATTTGTATTTTCTTATTTCTTTTATTTCATTATTATTATCATTTTGCAAATACCGCATACTTTATTTGAAATTGTGTGTTGTGTGATTGTATTTTCTTGACTTGTACTTTTTTGTCCATTCTTGGCCCTACTCCAAGTTCTAAAGGATATCCGTCACAGTTATCCATGACTAGCTAACACCAGTGCATTCTGCCCTACATGTACAAAGTAAAGCTCGCAGAATGCAGAAGTCCTTGGTCAAAGCCAGAAAAGAACAAAACGTTGAATGGTGGCCCCCTGGCGCGCAAGGTCATGTTTGCAGTGTGCAGATTTTCCCTTTGTCGTTTTGTGTACCGCCTGTTGGCAGTGTAAACATTGCGGTGAGGCTTTAGTTTATTTGTTTGCCTTTTGTACAATTGTGGTCAGAAAGGAAACAGTTACAGTGGAACACCTGCGCACGTTTGGTACTGGGGAGGTTAGTTCAGGTGGGAAAAAACTTTGCGCTATTGTTAAACGACCTTAACCTTGCAATTGAAACGGAACCCCCTCAACGGTTTAAGCGGCTTGTTTTACACATTTTTAGGCACTTTATTAGTTCCCAAGAAAACAGAATGCTAGGCTCTTTTTGATTTTTAGACGTTTTTTAAAGGGGTTTTATCGGGTTTCCTTTTTACCGGCATGTTTTCTTTGTGTTTGGTAGACAAAAGAAAAAAGACACCTGACAAATAAGCCTAAAACGTCAAAATCTAGCCAGGGCTAAATCTTCATAGTCTCCAAGCAGACCCTACGGTGCCTTAGAAACAGTATCAAAGCTGGCCAGGGACTTGGTATACCGGCACCAGGGTCTGCCCTCAGTCGGGCTGATCTGACGCTATTAGCATCTATTTGTTGCCTATTAAACTGTGCTTGCCGAGTAGGTGTTAATTGCCCTCCCGGCCTGGGATGGCTCGTGCGCCCCTGCACCGTCTCACGGGAAGTCACGTCACGGGTCACCTACGATGACCGTTACCGGCAGATTTAAAATGCCGGCAACAATGGAGGCCAGAGTGCGACGTGTTTTCCGCGATGTATGGGGATTCGAGCCGAAGAAAGCACAGCTCGATTCCATTTTGGCCACTCTGGAAGGCAAGGATGTCTTTGTCGGCATCGCTACCGGTCAGGGGAAATCCCTGTGCTACCAATGCAAGCCATAGTTGCTAGCCGGGAGCAAACATCTGGTCCTTGACGCAGTTTTTGCCGGACGAAATTCCAAAATCGCAGAACGAAATAGAAATAAACTTTCAGGAGACAGAAATGGCAGCGCGCTTGGCTTGTTGTGGTTCTTTCTACCGCATCCAAACATAACAGAGAGGATTACGATCAGGCGGCATGTTTTTAAAACTCATAACGTTAGTTTGGTGTTATTATATATGTATATCGAAATTTGTAGTTTGTTTGGCATTATTTTCAGACTTCAAATCGATTTTAAACTAAATATTTTATGTATTGTGGCGCTTGTTCTATTATGTTGCGATGCTGTCAAATTTTTCAATCCGGCGCCATTTGGCGCGAACCTACCGCTGGGAAGTGCGCGCTATCACTGACTTCGTCCAGTGTAAGTCGCTCGTAAAGTAATTAGCACTTGACAACAGGGTGGGGCAGCGACACCATTGTTGAATAGAAACGCTCCACCCTGTTTCAGTGCAGGCAGACCTCCGGTGCCCGTTTGACTCCCTTAGCCGGCTATCTCCCTTTGGCCGGCTATACTCCTTTGCCAGCTTTGATACTATTTCTAAGGCACCGTAGGGTCTGCTTGGAGACTAAAATCTTCACATAGAAATGGCGTTTTGTATGTTGTTGCGTTTTTAGTCTGTATAATATGTTGCTCTGTGTTTGAACCATATAAAAGCGAAACGTTACGGGGTAACACCCGTAGTGGTATGGGAAGATAGGGCCGACGGGTGGATAAAATGTCAAACTTTTGTTAAGCGACCTTAGCTTTGGCTTTGAAAGTAAATCACGTCTTTCACGTCTTTACACGTCTTTCTGAGGCGTTTTATGTGAGTCATTTTAAGGTAATATGCACATATAGCAACCTCCTTGGTAACCTACTGTAAATTCTGTGCATGCAATTGCATTAAACGATTTATAATGTAAAATCAGCGACGCAAAAATAACAGACACTATGACACTACACAAGAATACTTACGAATGTATAGGCTTTGCCCTAACCATAGGTATTCTGTATAATGTCTTGTGTTTAACAAGCGGTCTTTCTGCGATCCTTCTGCTTCCTGCGGCAACTTTGACGTCGTATAACTGCCGAACGAAGTGTGCTAGGACTACGAAACTTGGTGACTTTTCCTGAAATGTTGTTGGCAACAATTCTGTGAAAAATATTTTGAGTTTGTAATATTTCGTGTTGTCATGGCAACGGGTTTCTGACGGTATTTTACCAAATTTAGTAATTTCAGTTTGAATTATGGGATCTCATGGTTTTATTGCTGAACCACACTTGTTTATCAGTATCATTAACATCCTGTGTAATTTTGATTTACATTTCTAATTAAATATTCATAATTTATGCTAATTTGATGGCGTCATGGCTCAAAATCCAAGATGGCAGACAATGTCATTATTAATGGTAAATACATCTTATTTTTAATCAAATTCCGTCAAAATCTTTTATTTCATTACAAAATACAATCACTTGAACCTTTTTAGTCCACTTCTATTGGGTTTGGAGGCTATATGTAGAAAAAAAAGTATTTTAGAAAATTCAAGCTTGTCGATCTAAGATGGCGGACAAATGACGTCATTTGGCGACGTCATATAGCCGTCAGTGTCGTCGTCATTGGCAACAAAAGACTTGGCATACTCAAACCCAAAGAATTTACCCTTTGTAGTCATCATTTTGTTTCATACCTTTAAGTATAGCTAAAATGCCATATTTAGACGATTTTAGCCCAAAATATTACATTATGACGTCATAATTACGACATATTACGTCAGAACGACAACAAAATTACAGAAAAGATAAAAGTTTACTAGTACATCATCCCCTCCAAATTTGGTGATCGAAATCCAAGCCGTTTTGAAATTACGAGGGGGGGGGGGTCAAAAGAGCCCAAAGGAGCCCCCCCCCCCCCCCTCCCAGGAATCCCAAAAAAGGCCGGGGGTTAAAGGGGCATGTTCGAGCATGACGCACCCGCTATACACGAGTCAGGGGTAGGAGGAACCCCTTGCATCCTTGGGCGGAAGTCCTCTTACGGATACTCCAAATAACAAATTCGCATCTGCTGTTGTGTCGTCTTTTGTACATGTGTCTGTGAGTGCTTCACCTGTGACACTATGAGCATCAGTAGACGAGAGGGTGGAGAAGGAAAATTAATGGCACACCTCTCCTTCACCTTAAAAAGTCATATGCAGGTCAGGCAAACAAGTCGCCGAACCCACCGGCAAGACAAGTGACTGTTTGCCTGCAAATTTGTCTAATAATACGACAGAAGAATCCGAATTAGGCTACTAGAAAGATACTAAAGCTAAGGGCACAAACCGCCGTACGTGCAAATACGTGCCGTCTACGTGCCAAATCGTTTGGTATCCGTAAGTGGTAAGTACCGCCTTTGTACGAACTCGTAGGGAATCCGACGGATTTTGGAGCACGCAGAACTTAACGTGCAGGCAAAACTTTGTGTGCTACGTGCCCGCGGATTCGCCCCCTGTACGTGCTAGTACGGGCGACGCGCATGTCCTGTACAGCCTGAACGTTTTCAGAAGTACGTGGCGGACGTGGCCTCCCCCTCACCAAAAACGTACGGCGGGTTATGCCCTTAGCTTTAGTCAGCAGCTCGACTTGCTGAAATGGCAAGTTTGCAAACGATTAGCTATAGCTTGTTGGAAATGTTGAAAAAGCTGACCGCACGAGAAGTAGACAAAGTTGAGCATGAATGTGGCTCAAATGTGGAATGTTAAAACGAGATCAAAGTGCAGACAAAAGTAAAAGTAAACGAAGCAGAAAGTGCTAGCAGGGCAAATATTTGCCCGTTATGCAACGCCGCTTTGGTGGGAGGGGGTCTAAACGTAGTTGAGCAATACTATCAGAATTTTCGAAAAATTCGAATCCCGCAACAGTAAACGTACGTAGCACCTTATACACGTAGTTGATTAGGCATTAGTCTTATGTATAAAATGTACTACATTAATGCTGTACATGCAATTAGCCATAGGGAATGATTTTGCAAATAAACAGTTCGTTATTCAAATCAATACTTCACCCTACCTACGGAATAAATTCAATACTAAAGAAAAAACAAAAACGAGAAAAAAGTTACAAGTGTGGGCCTCCTTGATCGAGGGTTGCTATATATTATATCAAACCGGCAAAAGAATGCGCATGCCATCTTGGTCTTTTACTCCTAAGCTCATGTTTGGTTCTTTGGGGGTCCGGGTAAAAGGAGTACATGAAAAATCATATCCATATTACTACACCGTACAACAAACATGTTCTACTTGTGTTAGTTCTGGCTCAACCAACAATGGCAACTGCCTCTACTCTCCATGTGTTCCAGTGCTTCATCTCAAAACAGTCATCGCCCCATAGCCGACCTTGTCACTTCGCTGGCATTCTTTGGTTGTTGACATGGATCAAATACGCCTAGTGATAAACTGAAGTAGGCTTTATCGAAAATAAACCTTTGTACCTGAACGTGTAACGTATAAAGTCACTTCGATTGCACAAAATGATATGACCTAAAATCCTGGACAATTCAAACAGGCATTTCTCTGTACTTTAATTTTGGCGAATACCACAGGGGAATGAAGGCGAATCCGACAAGGGATTCGTAAGAAATCCGAACATTGGAAACGGTTATTTGGAACCTCATTACGACAAAATAAAAGAATAAAAATGGATCTTTACAAATGCGGAACCGTAACGTTTTTCTGTGTTTTTTATGCATCCGTAACAAATCCGAACATCGGATTCCGTTATTCGGAACCTCAAAGCCGATCGCGACGAAATCCGAAAACAAGGATTTTAGACAGATACGGAGCCATATTCTCTAGGTGTTTTTGATGGATCCGACAAAGAATCTGTAATATATCCGAACATCGGATTCCGTTATTCGGAACCTCATTACGACAAAATACGAAAACAAGGATTTTCGACAAATACGGAGCCATATTCTGTTTGTGTTTTGATGGTTCCGACAAAGAATCCGTAACAGATCCGAAAATCGAAATACGTTGGAAGTTATTCGGAACCTTATTACGACAAAATCGCAAAATAGGGGTTTTCTTTTTTGTGAATCCGTAACATCTGATTCCGTTATTCAGAACCTCATATCCGACAAAACACAAAAACAAGATTTATTTTAACAAGCAGTGTTGATGACTTCATATTTTTTTTAGATACAGTGTCATTATACATATCGTGTTGGCATTAGTAACGTGCTCTTCAAAAAAACAATGAATGTCGATTAATAATCATAAGCAGTGAAAGTTGATTTACAAATCGCCGCGAAACTTGGTTACATGAGTAAAAGAATGAGTGAGTGAGTAAGGTGAGTGAGTGAGTGAGTGAAAGAATATGACGTGTTAACAAAGTTAGCATGGGAACATTTTATCATCAAACCTCTTTGGTCAAACAGATCACATGATATTATATATACTTAGGTCTATTCTTAGCTACTGGGTAAACTACCAGGCGATAAGTGGTAATGAATTCTCAGAAGTGAACAGAGTAACGAACTTTGTTACCACCTGTGACGTTGCCTAAGGCGAAGGCCCCTTAGTCTATAAGTCATGTACAAATATGTCATCCTTGGTCAACTTGTCATTTCAAAAGACAATGAGATAATGGAGATGGCACTCTTGCTGTATATTTGATGTAAAACAGCTCACTGGCCTTTAAACTAAAAAGTTATTCATGACCATGTAACCCCCACGCTTAGCAAATGGATCAGCCTGTTTAAGTTTGAAAAGCAATTACGTAAGTCATACAATTGTTACATACTAGGCTTTCTTTCCATCAAGGCAAAACCATTTGGCTATTTGAGGTTATGTGTCTTTTTATTTCACTTAATTTCATTCTACTATGTTCCGTTTTCATTATCACCCCTGAATGTTGACTTGTAAGTATAACATGATATCTTTAGATGTGACAAGAACTGTCTCCTTTTTAGACTCACCTATCGCAACTGGATTCACACACACCTCTGCTAATCAGTGAATGGACGAGTCTATTAAGTTTGAATTAGTGCAGTTGGGATATCAGTCATAGTTGAGATCACGCCGTCATGGCCTCTCCATCGAATCATTCGGTCAACAGCACCAGTGTTGATTGCGGCAACATTCAGCCTACGACTGGAAACAGTCGGCCTACGACTCCAAACAGTCGGCCTCCGACTCGAAACAGTCGGCCTACGACTCCAAACAGTCCGCCTCCGACTCGAAACAGTCCGCCTCCGACTCGAAACAGTCCGCCTGCGACTCAAAACCCTGAAGATTCTCACTCTTGTCCTGCAATATTTCTGAAATGGCTGTTAGCCATTGCGATCATGCTCGCCGTACTGTCCGGCATGATGTACAGTACTCTTTTCACATTTGCTCTAGCGAAAGACTTGAGAAACGGAACAACCACAATCAAGGATGACGATAAGGTACGTCCGAAGGTACAGGCCGACTACGTGGCTCTATGGCTGATACTTTTTCTGCCATCCTTATTCGGCTTCACCCGCGCGGCCATCAAGGAGATCTTCAGCACTGGTCAGCCCTGGCCAAAATGGCCCAAATCCGTTATTCTTGTAAGTACCTAATTTTCTTATTCCCGTATTCTTCTCCTTGGCGTCCCTGTAGTGTTTCTTTGAATATTAGATTAGGCACTCGTTCTCATTCGAATGTAAAAAATGGCATTTTTTTGTTCGAAAAAAAATCGGCTTATTTTTCAGTGAAACATACCTAATTGTATAGGAAAATCTCTCTTTTAACCATGGCCAAATAAATGGCAACTTAATATTTTCTTACCCATTGGTTATATATTACAGGGCAGGTAACAAACGTTACCGGTAACTTTTTTTTACAAACGTGAATAGCATTGATTTTCTTGGCTACATCCGATAGGTGGACGTCCCTAGCCCAGGGACATTTAAAAAGTGGGCAGCAATTTTACACCAGTTCAGATAGAAAGCATGGATAATGATAAACCATCAACCAAATTAAATACTAGTATATGAATGATTTGGTGAATCATTTGTAAAAAAATTACAGGAGATGGGGAAATGATGAGAGCAGTGATGTTGTCAGTGATAATTTGCGCCATATCAAGTCTTAAAGGCAGGCGACAGCATTTTTTACATTTCAATGAGAATGAATCTAGAAGATATTCCACACAATTTGCATGCCCTTTGATTGCTGCTGAAACTAATCCAGGCCCGCCCCTTCTGACACCAGTAACTCTAGATCGTATGGCCACCAAATTTTCAGAGAATGATTCGTAAAATCTAACGTTCATAAGACGTTTGACGCAACGGTGACGTAATATGACGTAATTCTGACGTCATCAATTGGACGTGATTGGCTGGAACCGTGAAATTGTGGTATTGCCAGAAAATTTCAAGGTATGCTACAAATATGTAACAGGAAGTGCAGATAACAGAACAACAATGTTTATTACGACTTATGTTGCCAATATAAACATCGATGACGTCAAAATGACGTAATAAGATGACGCCATGTATATATATATATAAGATACTAATTGGGCTCCGCCATCTTATATCCACCTCCTTGTATTAAAAAAAAACATATTTGGCTATAGATAATCGCAAAAGAAATAGACTTAAAACGTTCATTTAAACTTAGCGATTTTCGTCAAAAGTTCCTGTCAACAGAAGTTTGCCAAAAATGGAATTTTTTAACGTTTTAAAATTGTTGCCAACTAAATTTTTGGAAAACTCATTAAGTTTGGTGGCTCTAGCGCAAGCCGTTCTGGCGTTATGGGACATGGAATTTGGCCCAGGCCTATAAAGCACCCCCCCGTCTGAATAGGGTTAAAGTGTCATCCCTATTGAATTCAATAGTGTGATCAAGTGTTAATCACTTGACGTGGTTAACTTGTCAATGAGGTTTGTCACTTGTGTTTCTTTTATTTGCCTCTATATAGTTTAATAAGATAGATAAGTCAATTCAACATTGTATAGTTTTCTGAGGCACACAAACTAATCTTATTTCTCTACAGACGTTTGGACCATCTATCTGATGTCTTCATCAGTGTACGATAAACTTCAGTAGTTTATCAGTCAACCTAACTTGTCCAAAAATGTGCACTGTTTGCTTGTGTGCCGAGGAAAACTATGTTCTAGTTTAATCTAAGTGTTCTACAATTGATTCTGAGAGTATCAGACGGTCCCGTTATCAATGATTACCTTTGCCAGAATTGCTAAGGTTATGTCTTGGGTGTGTGAGTCTGTGTGTCTCTATGTGTGTGTGTGTGTGTTAACAGCATAACTCGAGAAGCCTTGGATGGATCCCAATAATATTTGGTATGTTGGTCGGGAAGACAAAGGTCAAGTTCGATGATGGGCCCCTAACGACTTGCTAAGGTACTGCAGCGGAATCTTAATTTTTGATATCTCGTGTTCTGGACATGCTGTGGTCGTGATTTTTGAATGGTAGATAGCCCTTAGGGCAGAGAGTAAGTCCTGTGAGTTTGGGCCCCCTAGTCGCTTTTTGGCGACGCCTCAGGGGCAAGCCAAATGGTATATCATTGTGTTCAGTCTGCAAAAATTCTAGGAATTGAACAGGCATTTTTCCACAGGAATGCCAGGCCACAGGCATGTTTGCAATGTGAGAAGTTAGTCCAGAGGAATTTCAATGGCAGGAATTTGGGTCATGCAAGCTCCCCCAGGCATTTGTCCTAGATAACTGGACAGTCAGCCACACATGTTGTCCAGATGGAGCACGTAATAAGTTGTATATAGGTAGACTTTGCACAGTTCATCACATTTTCTTGAGTTTTATAGAAAAACACACATTTTCTTCTAACTCAGAAAGACAGACATAGTGTTGTACCAGTTCAAAACGGAGGGGCAGTCCCATTGCAGAAAGACCACTGCAGAAAGTTGGTAACAAGAGAAAGAGGTAGACATCACACATTAGCTAGTTAGTCCAGACTAGCTGACGGAAGATTGATATCTCTGTGGTTACAATCCTTAGAGAATTTCTTTTGTGTACATGTTTTTTAAAACAGTGTGTGGCTGTTACAAAGTTTCTAGATGCTGTTCCGTCACAAGTATAACATTTAATATCGTATACGAATTTCATAATCAGGAACACCTAGTCAATTATTTTTCAGGGGTCGTTTGTCTTATGTACACCTCCTGTAAAAGACAATCGTCGCCATTGCAATAATGTTTTTATTGCTAATCTTGTTGGAACTGAAGCCGCCGGTTTCCATTTAAACTTTGGACGAGAATAACTCGAGAATGTGTTGACGGATCGTCATGATTTTTGGTATGTACATTGCCCAAGTAACAATGTACATAATGCTATACTAATTATACAAATCAATAGCTAATTTGCATGATAAATGAGGAAAGTTTATAAAATCACTGCATTTCATGATAGGACTTTCAAACTTGTCACACATATAGATGAGAAAGAGAGAAATATTAATGCATGTTAATTATGCAAATGACGGCCTCATTTGCATAATTAATGAAAAAAATATGAACGTGTTGACGGATCGTCATGATTTTTGGTATGTATATAGCCAAAGAGAAGACTGATTGAATTCTAATTATGCAAATCGACAGCTAATTTGTATAATTATTTAGGAAAGTTGATAAATCCACTGCATTCCGTGATAGGACTTTCAAACTTGTCACGTATGTAACTGAGAAAGATGGCAGAGGTGTATCCTTTGGTCCCCTAACGTCGTTTCTTGAACTGCAGAAGCCGGTTTAGTTTCAGACTTTGAAGTCAGAAGAGAATAAGTCAAGAAGGGATGAAAGGATCATCATGATTTTTGGAATGCTGATAGCTTAAATAATGTTTGATACAATTTGATATTACTTTATGTAAATAGGGATCTATTTGGCATAATCAATGGCAAATTTTTATGAACGAACTCCAGGGATATAAAATAAAATGTATTGAGTAACACATTTTTGTCAACGGACATCATTCTACATAACAAACTTGGCTTATTTGGCAAAGGTATGTGTTCGTGGAACTCTAGTTGTGTTATGAAGTAAGCTATATACGTTTAAGTAAAGGTTTAAGAATTCGATTATGTTTGCAGCCAGTGTTCTAGACTTCATGCTGGCAATAAGATTGCTTTTTTCTGTTACCGTACATTTTGCGGACGACGTCTAGAATGCTGTTCAAATGAAATTTTGTCGGAAACAAAGGGAAGATATTTCGTTAAGCAGCAAAGCAGGGACTTTCCGACTGACACGGGGAGTTGCATGCACTTTTCGACTTGATGAGGTCATCTGTGGGCAATTTTAAACTGTACTTTAAACTTTGCCCAAATGTCTGCCAATTAAACGATGGAGGCACGTACGACATGAAGATGATAAGGCCCATATCAAAGTTTGAACACTGATCGATAGTACTTGACCCACAACTTGACCCACAACTCCTCAAAATATTTCTCCTGATCAACACCGATTATCGCCAAGGTAACGGGTCAAACATGTTTTGGGGCCATTTACCCTAAGTCAAGTACGTAGTCTAACAAAGATTTATTTAGCATGTAATTAAAACACGACAATTGCCATGGTTTAAGACAGGATTCCAAATGCTTGAAATACTAAACTTGTGATAAGAATTCAAACTTTACCTCTTTTCTAGAACAACTTTAAATTCTGATATTTCAATCCAAACATGGATTGAAGTAATTGTATTTGTTTATTGCCGTGTCTCTTCTTTTCCTTCTCCTCCCAAATCTTCAAATGGATCAGCTTTTTCATTTTTTTTTAGCGAAATGAGGTAGAAATAGCAAGTTCTCATGGTGTTTTGTCTTCACTTTTTTAATAGAGGCTTAAAATTACTTTATTAGGTTTGGATCATATTTAGACTAAAATATATATTTTTTGGCCCCTGTTGACACTATAACCTAGTGACCCCAAATTTCGCAAAGATGTGCATTGGACATATGCCAACATTTTGGGCCGTTTTTTACACACAAAAAACGTATATGTGACTCTCATTCCCAAATTACTTCAAATTTAGTATGAAAGTGTGTTTGACATGTGCCCACAGTACTTAATTTTCTCTTTGGACACACATTACATAAAATTGTTGAATTTTAGGATTTTCTAGCCTTAAAACATATAGTTCTGGCTTTTTTGCATTTGGATGAAAACCGAATGACCTAAAACTTAATATGAGCCCACAGAACTCCATTTACGCTTATGGTAAAATATGTGTACATTACTTAATAATTCTAAATTGGTGATTTTTTTGCCATTTTTGACTAAAATAAATATTTTTCTTTCTTTGTCTTGACGAATACAGGTCATTTCGTTACATCGTCTTTTCGTTACACGTCATTTCGTTACATCATGAAGTCATTTCGTTACATCATGAAGTCATTTCGTTACATCACGAAGTCATTTCGTTACAGGTTAAAGTCAGGCCGTTATAATACTTCTTACTATTACTTTGCGTGGTAACAAAAAGCCGGGACTCAAAATTCAATTATTTTTCTTTTTTCGGCAGATATTGAACGCCGCTAAGCGCTGGAGGCGTTGACGGGCCACGCTGCATGTCGGCCCGTCGGGTCCACCGGGTGCGCCCGCTCGATGTATTAATAAATGTCGGCTGACTGTTCGATCAAATCAACATACACAGGCTGCTAGGAAAATACGTGAAATAATCTACTTCGTTTTGTGGAATTATCCTGCTTTCTAGAAGTTTCCATGAAATTCCATTTTCCTATCATGACCATTCCCTGTCTTTGTGGACGTTTTCCCCACATGCGACGCCCTGTTACATTTTTCTTCAGACGTTCAGTGTGGAGAAATCCAGTGTGGATACCGATCGGTGCTATCTGAACCAAGGAGCGATTACACATAATACTAGTATCTGTGGAACTTATCTGTGTTATGTAGTAACTTGAGCATCTATCATATATGCTGTGATAAATCACGATTTTAGTATCGTTGATATACAGCGCGCGCAGTAAAGAACCTATTGTTGTTAAACCGGCGGGCACGCACTTTCGTGGGCTTCCGGTCCGTTCGGTGCCGACAAATTGCCCCAAAAACGATATCCACTCCCCCTTCAACTTGAATATTGCAGGCTGATATCTCTCCTTACCATCTTTCTTACTAAACACTACCCATGTGCCAGTTTAAAAGGAGAAAATATCATGTCTCCGTACATTTCCTACAACACACACGAATATATTCCTATGCCGACAACTGATGCTAGACCGTCATGCATTGTATGACTCAAGGGTTCACTGTCCTCCTCCCACCACGTACGTAGTTACTGTTATAGTGAATACCGTAATACTAGAAGTATACAGGACAAAGGTCGGTGGGGAACCCAAATGGAACAATAATCTTGTTGTGTATTTCTGACTGTATATAAATATGAAGGAAAAAGGAGAAAATACATAAATGTTTCCGTACATTTCCTACAACACACACGAATATATTCCTATGCCGACAACTGATGCTAGACCGTCATGCATTGCATGACTCAAGGGTTCACTGTCCTCCTCCCACCACGTACGTAGTACTGTTATAGTGAATACCGTAATACTAGAAGTATACAGGACAAAGGTCGGTGGGGAACCCAAATGGAACAATAATCTTGTTGTGTATTTCTGACTGTATATAAATATGAAGGAAAAAGGAGAAAATACATAAATGTTTCCGTACATTTCCTACAACACACACGAATATATTCCTATGCCGACAACTGATGCTAGACCGTCATGCATTGCGTGACTCAAGGGTTCACTGTCCTCCAACATCAAATACATAAATACATCGCAACATGCTATACATGAATCGCAAAATGTTGAACATACTAGTGATATATACCATTTTTAGGAATACGTACGAAAATACATATTAGTTAAGAATGAAGTTGTAATGGATGATAAAACACTACCAACTAAAGTTCTACCAAAGTATTTGACACTTTGCCTGTCATGCCGATTAGGCAAGTTTTGAAAATAAGTTTCAAAAGATAACAAGAGGTTTTTCATTGTTGATATACAATACATCATGAATAATGCTTTACAAAGAGAACTGCGCTTGTATTTTCAAAGTTCATAAAGACGCGCCTGACAGCGTCCTTTGGGGTGTTTAATTCAAAGACAATGCCTTTCGGAACTCTTGGGTGTGCAAGACAACTTACCTTTGCCTTACCTGTTACTTGTGATGCAAATAGGTACATACATGTATGAAAGACTGTTGTTTCAGTCGGCACCTTCTATAAGAAAAGTCGGCTATTTACAGGGAAAGGGTCTTTTGTAAAACAGTATACCGACGCGGCAGACAAACTTCCTTCTGCCTTTAAATGGAGCAAGATACCTCAGCCATTCATTCTATTCGACCATGGCTTCCTGCGTTGTATGCGATGACCCAGTTAGAGACAGACAGCACCGCCTTCAATGTGACGAATGCTTGGGGTGGCAACACAGAGTGTGCCGTTCAGGTAGGCAATTGCCCTTGTTTTATTTACCATTCAAGTGGTTTTATAACAGACCCATTTTTAATTGAAATTTGGCGCATGGCGCAAATGTAGAGTCCAATTAACGTACAATTAAGAATGTCTCTTAACCAATTTGAGATGCATGAAAGGTTCCATGAAAGATTTGCGATGAAATAATTAAACGTTTCGACAAGAATCGGTTTCCAAGAATCGTATGTGATTCTTTACAAATATGTCAATATTTCGTGTAACATTTTAGAGATGGTACAGTTGTGTTGCCCCAATGAAAGAAATGATGACATGCTGTTACCGTTCCAAGTTAAAAGTTTCAAAATATCCTATTCCACATTGGGGAAATATTTAGAAATTGGAAACAACGTTCAAAAGTATCGAATCTCTTAGATATATGATTACAAAGCTAGTGTGCCACGCCGAAATACAGAAACAAAGAACTGAAAACACTAATTCTAGGTAAAGCGTAGGCAGTTACCTTTATGATTTTAATGATAATGATTATGTTTTTGTGATAAAAAAGCAAATAAATATGTCATTTATTATATACTTGCACTGATATGCAGAACCAGAGGGAGAATAGCAAACATTTTTTGTGTGCCTTGTATTGACAATTTGTCATTTTTTTACGTTTAAGGTATATCACAAGCTCTGTACAGACAGATTGTCCGAGGAGAAGCTGACCTTGGAGTTTGGGCCTGCAACAACTGCCGTACCCCTGCAGTGAGCGACGCGGACATCACTGATCCACCAGTCTCCCCTGCGTCCCGATCGGGGAACAACGAGACCATGGAGGATTCTTTGGAGGAATCTGCATTGGAGGAGATGGAGATCGACGAACAGCCAGTGCCCCGTACCTACGAAGTTGTGGAGGGCGCGTCAACGAAGGGGAAACCTCAGCTGATAGACAATCTAGGGTACAGGTTCGGTGTTCAGCGTAACCTACCCAGCGGAACTGTTCACTGGACCTGTACTAACCGCCCGAAGGTCGACCCTTGCAAAGCCAGCGTGAAGGAGCGAGACGGCGTGTTCGAGGCTGGGCCCCACCAGCACAACCACGGACCCGACGTCGGCGCCGCGACAGCAGCTAAGATTGCGGCTCGGGTGAAGAAGGAGGCGGAAGGAGACCTCTTCAAATCGGCGGCAGTCATCGTCAACGACGTGTTACTTGAGGAGCTTGGTGACGGTCCCTGCCCAGCACTGAGTAAGCCCGAACACCTGGCGAGAGCTGCCAACCGTCACCGACAGAAGCTTAGGCCAGACGAGCCGAAGGACTTGGACTTCGAGGTGGACGAGGAGTTTGTGCCGCCATCATTCCTCAAGGGGGATGTCCGGGTTCGCCGCGGGGACAGCGAACGTCGTCATCTGATCTTCGCTACGGACACACAGCTAAAACACCTGGCCGACGCCAAGACCTGGTACTTGGACGGGACGTTCAAACTGTGCAGGGCGCCCTTCATGCAGCTATTCACCATCAGCGTCTTCATCAGGAAGGACGACTGCATGAAGAGCGTCCCATTGGTGTTCGTCCTAATGAGCAGGAGAGAAAAAAAGGACTACAAGAAAGTTCTTAAGAAGATCCTGGACATCCTGCCTGGGCCAGCGAACGTCAAACGCGCAATGTTGGACTTTGAGAAGGCGATGTGGCCGGCCATGACACAAGTTCTGCCTGACGTCCGCATGACTGGGTGCATGTTTCACTGGACCCAGTGTGTGTGGAGGAAGATCCAAGAGCTCGGACTGCAGACAGCATACCTTCAAAAAGGTAGCACCTACAAATACCTCAGGAAGACAATGTCGCTGCCTTTCCTGCCAGAAGATGAAATCGCGACCGAATGGGAGGCCCTGAAAGCACAGGCATCGACCCCTGCCCTCATCGCCTTGGCTGACTACATTGATAGGAACTGGATCGAGTCATCTCTGCACCCCCCGGCGACCTGGAGCATCTTCAAGAAAACCATCCGCACAAACAACGATGTTGAGGGATGGCACAATGCCCTCAACAAGCGAGCAACCGGGAAATGCAATCTTCCGTTCTACTTGCTGGTCCCCCACCTCCAGAAGGAAGCGGCCCTTGTACACCTTAACATCCGGCTTGTCAAGGACAAGAAGCTGTCCCGTACACAAAGGAAGGGCAGCAGGATAGCGCAAGAGAAGATCTTCCAGCTGTGGGACGAGTACGACAACGGGGAGAAGACTGCCCGCGAGCTGCTCTCAGCATGCAGCCACTACTGCCCTGAGCCGGCCCGCCATTTCGAAGGGTAACAAATTTTCACATGACAATTTTCAGCTTGTAAATAGTGATTTTCTTTTGCTTGTAAATAGTGATTTCGTGACATTTTTTCATAGCCAAGTTGTACATAGGGACTTGTAAATTACCGATTTGTTGTAATCTATGTATAATGTAATGTAATGTGTATTTGAAACTTGCATGACGATAGTAGGGCAGTCTTGTCGTATGTAAAATGTAATATGTAATGTGCAAATAAGTTGTGAATAAGGGACTTGTAAATAGTGATTTCCTTTTGTCGATTTTTCCTTTTGCCGATTTTGACAAACATTTTTTTCCATTGTAAAGTTGTGACTTGTAATTACTTGTTACATGTTACATGTAATTACTGTGATTACGATAGTATCAGGGTAGTATATAAGGCACTTGTGAATCTTGATTTTCTTTTGTCGATTTTGACAAATAAAATTTTGTTTTCATTTTCACAGTTGACAGTTTCGTTGTTTCATTTTAAGTAACGTTATATCGAATAGCAGTCAGCCAGAGTCTAAGCTTCAGAGTACTACACAGTGCTTATTACACAGTGAAGTTGGTATGCGTAAAATAGTGTGAGAACGACTAAGGTTTCTGGTCTGCTACCACCTACCACGTATGGGTTATGACGTCCGCTTGCAATCTCTGTGCATGCTGGGATAGCCGACCCCGTCGGGCCGCCATTTTGGATCCGAGCCGAGCCGATCGGCAATTATTCTCCGACTTACCTTTCCCGAAATTCGCATTTCCCCGGTAAAAACTTAATCGAATACCATTTCTTGAAGATATAGAATATTGAACAGTGTTAGTAGAGGGATATCAGAAACAGGAACGCGTTAGGGATGTTAGGAATGATATTTGTCTTATTGGTATCACGGAACGGAACAAAACCGAACGATAAAAAACAAAAGTGTAACCAAAAACCAAACGTAAAATTGTCTCCAGTCACGTCTCTAATGTCAACTAAGGAAGATCAACCTGAAAAAGATAACAGGAAAATGTAATATGCGACCAAGATAAGATAATAATCATGTGTAACGAAATGACCATTCCTTGTGTAACGAAATGACTTCGTTCATGTAACGAAATGACTGTGTTCAGGTAACGAAATGACTGTAACGAAAAGGCGATGTAACGAAATGACCGGTTACCGTCTTGACAAAAGCAACTGATCTGAAATTAGGTATAGATGTGGTGGCCGCGGTGGCCAATTTTACTCCTCTGCCCCAGCTTATGTTACTGTTTTATACCACCGGAGGAATCTGCTTGGACATTAGTTTTTTTGGCCATTTTTTTTACTACAAATGTACATTGTTAGCTCCTATGCCCTTTTATCACAAGCAAATAATCTGAAATTTAGTATGAAGATAGCTAAGTTTTTGAAATAGTGACTGAGTAGGTCATGTGCCCACAGTACTTTTTTTTCACCTATGGCATAATTACTTCACATTGATTAATATTTTGATTTTTTGCCATTTTTAGACCAAAATATGTTATTTGGAATGAGGATGTGCACGGTGAATACCTACAAGACACCATTAACCCTCTTAACACTGCATGAAATTTTTTATGTACTCCAGAACACTAGCTATAATTCCAGACTTTACAGTATTCAACGGGTACTTTGTGTTTATTATTTTTGTAGCTCTATTATGTAAAGAGTAGACTAGGAAAACTATATATTTTTGGAAAGCTCACAAGTTGAACTCAACATTAAAAGTAGAATTAATATTTTGCCATCTATCTGATGACAGCTAGCAACTAAGTACTCAGACACATTTGCAAAAGTCCTGAAAAAAGAGTTTCAAAAAAGGGGCAGAGATGGCCAGGGGCAAAAATGCTTGTCAATTATGATAAAACTCTACAGAAATACTCAATAATATGTATACAATGCATTTATGCTGTTAAAATAACTGAAAACTAAATCTGAAAGCATAATTTTACATATGTTCCGTGTTTATATACAAATTTTCACCCCTCAACAAATGAGCCCCCCTCCCCACCCCCTATACTGATGCCTATTCCAGTGCTAAGAAAATGCTGGGAATGATAGCCAATTATTTTCTGGCTTCTCTTCTATCAGTGAGTGAAATTATGTCATTGAAATAAAGAAATAGGCATCAATGTATCAAGGAAAGTTTCTTTAGTCCTGACGTATCAGATCTGACCTCTGGACATCATGTCAGAACATAAACAAAGAAAGCATGCAATGATTTATGGAGAAAAATAAGCAAAAACACCATCCCATTTTGTTTCAATAAAATCAGCTGCCTATTTGCCTTCCTGCCATCCAAAGATTTCCCTGCCATTCCTCCTGCAAGCCTCCAACAAAATCATCCACCAAATTGGATGATATCTATTCAATTCACTAAAAAACTTGACAAAACTGCAGTCAAAAACCTGCCTCCAAAGTCCATGAAACAGGGCACAAGTATTACACACCTCCTGGTTGGGCATTCCTATTTAGGTACAAGCCTTCTGATTGGTATATTCTGGTACATGGTTCTATTGTACACTTCATAGTTTGAATTTCCCGCCGAAATTCAAGCTGAGCCAATATAGTGGCTCACGGTGTTGAGTGGGAAAAGCCACTATAATGGCTCATCGTGTTGAGAGGGTTAACTTAAGAATTGTTAAATGTTGTGTTTTTGCTTGCCATTTTTGACCAAAAATGTATATTTTGGCTTCCTGTGTCACGAAAAAGCCAACTGATCTTGAATTTAGTATAGGGGTAGCTTGAACACTGGGAATAAAAAATGGGTCACATAAACTTGACGTTTTGGAAGATTCGTCGGAACTTTTCCAAAACTCTTTAGACATATGAAATGTTGATTTTGTGTCTGTCGGTTAAAAGTTTGCACTTTAGTGTTTACATAATCTTAAAAATGTGTGGCAATGAAAATTATTGCCATGGCGACGATTTTATTGTTTATAAGTATCAATGATTGTTGTAGGTGTGTTGTATTTGTGTTCTATTCTGTCGCCTGGCTGTACGTATGAAGATTGTTCTACGTGATGGATGTTCGTAGGGCATTGCTGTTAACAAGAAAAGCGATCTCTTAATAACAATGTGTTCAAAGTATCAAAGTCTTAGCAAAGAAAGCTATTGTAGCATTGTATAATGAATTATGTAAATGAGACCCTAATTTGCATGACTTACGTCTGCATGTTCAACTTAACGTACATGTTGCTGCCAATGTCGCAAGAATTGAACTTTCACCATTTAATACTACAAGAACAATTTCTCATTGAGTATGCAAATTAGGTCATAATTTGCATAATTGATGTCTTTCGGTATTTCTCTCTTGTCTTGTGACGTATGTCATGTTTACGTGTCCCAGTTAGTATCATGAAATACTGTGGCTTATTAAGCTGTGCTCATTAATTATGCAAATTAGCCACTGGTTTGCATTTTGCCCTTTGAAAATGGAAGGCATTTCCGAAGTTATCTACATATCAAAATCACGTTGATCCGTCAACCCCTTCCCTAGTTATTCCCTTCCAAATGGATGGTGTATTTGCGCACGCGCGGACGAATCGCTGTGGAATTTCGGGAATTTTTGCCGATCAGATATATACTTAACAGTAAGCCTAACATTTCTTTCTTTTTGAGTTACATTTGGCATATTTCTTAGTATTCTAAAAAGAAATGCAGTGTATTTATAAACCGTCCTCATTAATTATGTAAATTAGCCCCTGATTTGCATGAATAGTATTTGATTATGTAAGGCATCACTGAAGCTATCTGCGTTCTAAATATCATGAAGATCCGTCAACCCATTCCCTAATTATTCCCCTCTAACGGGATGATACAGTTACGCAGGCGTGGAAAAATTCCTGACATGCCTGCGGAATTTTGGGAATTTTTGGCAAACGGACGCAGAATATACTAGTAGGCTAGCCCCTGAGGCGTCGCCAAAAAGCGTTCCTCGGTGTCAGATATAGTGGACGCTAACAGAAACGTCTGACAGTTTCCATGACCAATTACCTTGAGTAGCTGCTTTTTGGTGTGTCTTGTTACCTGGGTGTAAAACTTCCATCGACATATACACAGTGCGCATGGTATAAACTGCTATCAAATACAATATTGAGCTATGTTTAAAATATTATAGTATATGGCAATGTCATTATCATCTGTCAAGGGACGTGGTAAGCCGGTTTTTCACTACCTTAGAACAGCAATATAACCTAGCTTTTTTCTAAGGTAATCAATCCTACGCATTGCTTGTAGCGGGGGCCGCCCTAAGATGCCCCCTGCCCTAAGATGCCCGGATTTGTTGATGATCTTTTTATGCATAAGTACGCCGTGATTGATGCCACTGACTATGATGATTAGAAAGGTAAATAAACCAAGTCCAAACAAACAGCTTTTTTTCCCATTAAAAATTATGTACACGTATTCACTTCCCTTCTTTTTGAAGACAGAATTTTCACAACAATGTTGGTAGCGCCGAATCACTGTGGTCACCTAATACTAGGTATTGGTGGCTCGTGTCCCTAAATGTCCAACCAGTACAAAACAGCCACACAACTGTCATACACATAAGAAATAAAGCTTCACAAAACACCAGAAATATTGGTCTTCAAATGTTTGTTGAGCAGAAGACCGGCCATAGAAAAACAACATAAGCATCATCGCCGTTGTTTTCCCCAGGGAGTGTGACCCCGCAGGTGGCAGACGAGCGAACGCCCAAAAGATTTGTTACTCTAACAAATGATTCGTACCGTCTATATAAGTGAAACTTCACAGAGTGATGTCGAATATGTTTCCCAATACGTACACAGAGTTTTTTTTTTCTGATTTAGGCGTCGTCGTTTTTCGTAATGATTTTGTGAGTCAGGCCGCCGCATTCAGTGCATTTCACCCATTTCCCGTGAAAACACGACCTGGATTGTGAAAGATTTAGCCCTCCTCGTGGGAGACAAAAAGCACACACAATCACAATTCTACTGTCAAAAGAAAGCTAATACATCATAACATCAGAATTTTTATTCATGTTTGTCTAGATTGGTCACCAACTTCCGAAGAGAGCAAATTCCAAAAGCGGGGCAAGTTAGGGCGCACTGTTTAACGCAGCTCAAAATCGGAAGTTATATTAACGATAACGTCCTCGGTGTTTGCCAGTTGTAACGCGGAAGGTGAAGGGTTCATGAACAGTATGTATGCCTTCCTTATTCAAGTATGGTCTTTAGATGAATGTGTTAAAAATTCATAGATCAAAACTTGACCACTCTTTGGCAACTAGTGATGGAGCGCCGTGAGTTCGAGCGCGTAAAAAAGCGGGCATCTTAGGGCGGCCCCCGTTATATGTTGGACAAGATATACAATGTAAACTTTATCACGATGGTTACTTTGTACATGTATATGGTCTCTACAGATCGTTGTTGTGAGTGCAGCTGAGGTGGCCGGGCAGTGGCTGTTTACCTTCAACGTCCTGACAGACGATTACGTTGACGTCCCGACTGTCATTGTTCTGATGAATGTCGTTCTCTTCGGCCATTTCATACAACAACGCATCAAAATTTACGAATGGGCGCTTTTTCTGCATTTTTTGGGTCTTGTTTGCATCGGAATTGGTGTGGGTATCCAGATGTACTTGCAAAATATACCTTCTGATTCTGCTTTAGTCTGGACGACACCGCTTTCGCTTGTTCTTTTGTCTTTTGCCTGGTCTCCATACATCCAGCTTGTTCAGATGGAAAAGCACGAGTCCTCGCAGCAAAGTGAGCATCAGGATAACCATAGTTCTAAAAATGGCATTCAAAGGGACTCTCAAACCGCACGTGTGAGGGCCACGATAGTGAAGAACTTATTCAACATGCTGTTCTTGTTCATTGCGCTATTTGTGGTGCCATTACATGACCATCATTTAAAAGGAATTTCAGCTAGTACCGGCTTTGTCTTCTTGTATCTCAGGCGGACAGAGGCGATGTTTTCCGTTCTCCCTGCCTTCGGTGGGTACATTCTTGGTGTAATCGCTTGCTCTATGTGTATCCAGCTCTTCTCCTTTCTCATTCCTCTAAGTTTTGCCCCCATGGCAACACTTCTCTTCGCCGTCCACATGGACTTTTGTCCCTGGTTTGGGAACGACCTGTGGTGCAGGGATGGCGCACGGGTTGTTGTCGAGAACAAAGAGTATATCTCTGTCTTTCTGGTCGTCCTGGGACAGTTGTTTTATTGCGTTTACAACTATCTCGCAACAGCACCGCTAATACACGAAAAAGAGTCAAACGTAAGTACTTTTAATTAGTTAACGGAATTGTTTTCTCAATTTCCACACTGTATATGATTGTTTCTAGTTGGCCTGTCCCTTAGTTTATTTCATGCGTAAATTTTGACGTTTACTACCCTTCAGCGTTAAACGTCCACTCGAACACAGTAATCAGAACGTTTGATTGTACCCTTCCCCATCTGTCTGTTCCTAGATGTTCTGGTTTCCTCAGCACACTGGAGTCTTCACAGGTCAGCACATGTTACTCAATAGGAATAAGATCTTTAAAAAACAAGCAAAATCCCAGCCTGCTGAAAATCCAGCAGAATCCCAGCCTGCTGAGAATCCAGCAGAATCCCAGCCTGCTGAGAATCCAGCAGAATCCCAGCCTGCTGAGAATCCAGCAGAATCCCAGCCTGCTGAGAATCCAGCAGAATCCCAGCCTGCTGAGAATCCAGCAGAATCCCAGTCTGCTGAGAATCCAGCAGAATCCCAGCCTGATGAAAACCCAGCAGAATCCCAGCCTGAGCCAACAGACCTGTGTGGGCGCGTGCTCATCTGCACCACCATGTACCGTGAGGTATGTGGTTATGTAAAACATTACATTCGTTGATGGAGTTCAAGAATTCAGGGAACGCTATTCTCAAAGCAAATGTTACTCAAGCAACTGAATAGGTTTTGGAAACGGTCAGATGCTTTACATAGCATCCCCCACTCCCAGTCATTGACGAAATGCAGCGGATGTAGATTGAAACTTTTGACCGTTTCCAAAGAATATCCAGTTGCCTGACTAGTAACTTTTGAATTAAGTAATATGTACAACGTTAACAGTGGCCCAACAGTGGTCGTTGCACAATTTTGAAATAGTTAGGATGCTTCTTTAAAGGTTTCCATTCTCCCTCTTTCACTCTCTATCTCTTTCTTGGAATTTAAGATCCATACATCAATTTAAGATCCATGAGATCTGGACGTCCACTGTAAAATTGATTTTACCAAATCGCAGACAGACACAAACACACACACACACATGGGAAAGGGATGATATCAGAATTAAGTGGTTATTGAAAGAGGGGGTTTCTGAATTTTCAAATTCTATACAAAACTTTGGACAAAAGAAGAAGCTCATTATACACAATAGCATGAATTATAAATTGTGAATCATGAAAATTACATTGAATTTATTTAACTGATGTAAGAAAACAAGAGTAGTTTACCAAAAAAAGCTTGTTTAAATCCAAATTGGGAAATTTGGGCAAAAACATGCATGTCAGAATTCCGTTACCATGGCAACCCCCAAAAAGATAAACTTACTTTATTGACCATAATTTTTTGCTAACAATGTTTTGTGAGAAATTAGCAAGTTTTGGTGGCTTCAGCACTTATCTAGCAGTTCATGAGTTAAGGGCCTCAAAATCCCCCTCTCTGGTCAGAATAGGTTTGGTGTAAAACGTGGTCCTATTGATGTTTTGCGTAAATTATAATGATGTATGTAAAATGATCACTGATAAGAATTGGAACTGATCTTTTTTATTAACAAAACATTATGGGGACCGTTTGGACCCCACTTGGTCATTTTAGTCGCAAAAAAGGTCGGGTGCTTGAGGGTTAAACTGCTATTTTGTTTCTCTTATATTCTGTGAATATTTTGCACTGTTCAGTTTGATTAGATGTATCCTCTGCTCACTTATCTTATAACCTTTGTTTATTTAAACTATATGTGTGACTTATAAGCCCAGACTTTGTTATTGGTTGTTCATGCAATCTTTAACTTCATCACAGCTACAATTGCTTGTTGTTTCAGACATGGGATGAGATGTCGAACTACCTGGACTCTATCATAAAGTTCGGCATGTCAACAAAGTTTGGGAACGAATCCGAATACGACTGGGCTGGAAAATTCGAAGCACATGTGTACTTCGACAACGGTGTACGAGGGGATAAATTGACCGATTTTTCCTCTCAGCTGGTCTACCTTATTAAAGACAAATATCCAGGTTGTTATATTTTCGTTATCAATTAATTTTGATTTCTAGGGTAATTGGACACGTCGACCATCTACAAACATATAGACACCATATTTTTATATTTTTTTATATTTCAACCCATACAGGGATTGAAATATATTGCTTTTATATTTCAATCCATACATGGATTGAAATATATTGATTTTACATTTCAATCCAAACATGCTTTGAAATATATTGCTTTTATATTTCAATGCATACATGGATTAATTGACAAGAAATTGGTTATTTTTGAATTTTTGAATTTTTTAAACTAAAATCTATAATTTTGGCTCCTATGTCTTTGTATTAAAAACCAAATTATCTAAAATGTGGTATGGGAATTAATTCTGGCATGGGGAAAGTACATTTCTTTAAGTCCATTTTGGAATGGGCTTTGGCATATGTCATTTTTTCCAAAAGGTTGATTTGGAACAGTTTAGCATGGGGATGGAGATGGATTGAAATGGTGTACAGAAAGTGCGAAAAGAACGAAAGGGAACGAAAATGAACGGGTAGGAACGAAAAGGAAAGTACCGAGAGTGCCGAAAGGAACGAAAGGGAACTAAGTATGAAGCAAAGTGAAATAAAGTCGATGGGAATATAACGGCAGGCCAAAGAAATGTTTGGGCCATTTCCCCAGATTTTGGCATGTAAAAACATGAAAATTGGCCAACTTTAGGTCACTGTAATTCGATGCTTGAACGAAAGCAAAATGTTCTGATTAAAGCCTTAACTTTTATGAATAAGTAGTGAAGTCAATCTCCTGTAAAATCTACGGTCACGGGCAATATATGAATGCAATATATTGTTTTAGAATTAGATTAAAATTCACGGGTCTTAGTGCCAAGTGTGCAGATATTGACACACCGGCAGCACCAAATCCGTAGGTGTTTTTTGGCACCTTTAGACAGATTAGCCGTGAGGCTCAGTGGGCGTCACTCCACCGTCATAGGGGCAGGAGCATGGCGAGTATGGAACTCAGGACCTACTGATTCTGATTCTAACACTCTAGCCGTTGCACCTAATAGACACCCTGTATTCAGGTGGTCAACAAAATGAAAGTTTGTCCAACTTTGAAGCACTGAAAGCCCATAAGTATAACATACTTTGCTTGCAATTCACACCGAGTATTAATTCACTTAAGAGCTATTAGATATACAAAGTTTAGGTGCTACGCAAACATCCTTATAAGTGAAAGTTCATCTGTGTTGGTAGAAGTCATTCTTGAACTAATTTAACTGTTATTTCTAATAGTTAAATTAGTTCAAGAATGACTTTTGCCAACACAGATGAACTTTCAAGTTAAGATTAAGAATGATTATGACGAGGATTGCTTAAAAACTGTTAGAAATTAGTCCATTTTTTTATCTTATTATCTTTGAACAATCATAACTTTCAAACCAAACCTACTCGGTAACTGAAATTTATTTGGAAAACAAACCAATTTATCGTCTATCAAATGCATGTCTACAAAATTTAAGTTCTTGTTTTTTTTTGCTACGCAATTGTCCTTTAAAGTGGGTCAAGTTTCATGATTTTTGAAAGTATGTCATTTTGTGCTACATTTGCACAATTATAACTTTCAAAGCAAACTTGTTTTGTAAATGGAAAACACATAATACATCAGTTCGGTTTAGTGGAACGACCGATAAATTGACTTAAAGCTGTAGAAAACAAGCCAAAGGCTGACCTCTAGTGAAGAGTAATGATCCAGCTAATCTTATTGGATCATGTTTATGCTAATGACGCCTTCTTTCCTGAAGGATTCTAGCATGTAGTTTCTGTCTTTTTATATAAATATCTACATGTGTTACTGAATATTGACGCAATGACAAAAGAAATTTCTATGCTCTAACAGTTTGTAAGACTCTCAGCACGGACACCCAGTACCGGTACCGCTGGGATCTGGCGCCGTTGCCAGGAGCCCAGTTCGAGTTTGAAGTGAAGGCGACCAATGACGTCCATGTGGCTTTGTCATCCCAGAGGCAGGACCTGGAGCACATGTATGAAATCGTCATCGGCGGCTGGGGTAACAAACAGTCTGTCATACGCCGCAGCAAGCAAGGCACCATCCATGCTACGGCCTCGACACCTGGTCAGTTTTGAGATAGTTGTTGTATTTGGTCTGATTGATTGTTTGTGTTGGAGTGTGTATACAAGATTCTTCCCACTGTCACGGGTCGAAGTTTATTCCCGCCCTAAGTTGAAGATGGCTTTCCCAGTGCTGAGAGCGCCTGAATACCGGAAGCCTAGTGCTGAAGCATTGGAACCCAGTGGAGTATGGCGAGTTTTTCGTAGTTTTGTTCCTGGTGGGTTGTAAATAATGGAGACTGTCAGGATACGAAGGTTGAGATGTCCTGCATCTAATTTCGATGGCAGGCTGGCGGGAAATGCACGCTGGCACATGGCCAAAAGTTAGGAACCCGAGGAGGGTATGTGCCTGAGAGTGGAGCATGTAATGGGTGAATAGGGCATGGCTATTATATTTTGACAATATATCTATAAACACTTAAGATATTGCACGGAGCTGAAGGTATAAATCTCGAATTTCTTGTCTAATTTCTGTCTTTGCCTACAGGAATCAACTCCAACACAGAGTACAGAAAATTCTGGATAACCTGGTCTTCAGACGGAACCATTGCTGTTGGGAGGGGTGGCGAAACTGAGTCGTTCATGCAGTGGACAGACCCCGACCCTCTGCGCATCATCTATGCCGGATTTTCCACTGCGTCGGAGAGTACCGGATGTTGGAAGTTCTGCCAAGATGCAGGTGTGTTTGAACACTAATTGATAAGATAAGTCATTCAGTAATATCTTGATAATAATTTAGATGTACTTGTTACTCTGTGACACTGGAGGGTAACCTCCAGTAACAGAGTATTGTAATCACTTTGTGCGCTGGCTGTTCGCACCTATATCTCTATGTTCCGTATGCCGCAATCGCATTTGGATTGGCATGTCGTCTGTACTCGGTTAGGAAATGATGCACTTTTTTTCTTTTCGCCGTAGCTGTTTTCATTATGGATTTAATAATTTCAGTTTTCACCCCTACGCCGTCCGGTATAGTGGTTCAGGTCTTCCTTATGATTGTGCCTTAACCGTTGTAGTTATTTGATACCGTCAAGCAGATGTTGGCCTCGTCGGAATATGCCATCTCGTTCGGGCTTTGCGTTTCCAATATTGAGGTTGGTTTGACATAGCATATTGTTAACATTTTGCGCGGTTGATAGTCATATGCATGTTTTGGTTAAAATGTGTTTGATCTTTGGGAGCCTTCTTTTTCGTGGTAGCTATTTTCATTATCGATGTAATAATTTGAGATGTCACCCCTATTTCCCTGGTATTGTAGACCAGTTGGCTTATAGACGCCGGGGTCTGGCAATTACTTATCTCGAAGCAGATATGGGGTTATTTCCACAGCTGTGGTTGGCCTACTTTTTAACGTGGTGTACGTCTCAAGTATCCATTGTGAAGCGCTGTTGTTGTTTCATTTGGGTCGTTCGATTGAGACGCTGACTTAGCTGTGTTTTAAATTTGGCAGTGATAGGTATCGTAGCTTTTAAGTAGGTTTTTTGTATTAGCTGATGTGATGTGTCTTGTATGCGATTCACCACTATATAGGTGTGGTGGCCATGCTCTTAATCTGTCGGGTAGGAACGTGTCTTTTGTGACCGGAACACCGAAAGTAGAGGGAAATAGCAGGGACAGAAGAAGTATGATCTTGGAGGGAAATTATATTTTACACCAGGGATTGAAGGGTAGTTTTCATGAATGGAAATTATATATTTCGCATATACACAGAATTAAGCCATTGTCGGTGGGAACTCAAACTTTAGGAAATTATTTGTGTACCTTATATTTGTAGGACTTGGAGGAGCGTGTGCGTTGTATACGACATAGGTTTTAGGAATTATTTGTGTACCTTACATTTGTAGGACTTGGAGGAGCGTGTGCGTTGTATACGACATAGGTTGAGTATGTTTCGTTCCGGCTCACCGAAAGAAAGGCGTTATGATCAGGAACAGAAAGGGACTGTTATGAACGGTGATTATATTTGAACCATACACACAGATTGTTATGACTGTAAACCAACCATACAAACAAATACAGAAGCATTTACCTGCTTATCCTCATCATTAACAAACCATTATTACGTCACAGAGTTTGTTACCTACGGTCACTTGTTTGGATTGAAATGTTGCATTTGCTCAAGAACAAATGTCGGCCGACAACACCAATGTAGTAGGTCCATTGATAAGTAATAATTCAGCACACCAGTTATATTGGTTTCCACGTTTTATTCACATCCTAGCCTCACAGTAGTTGCTCTCAGACTCCCCTGCTGCCCCCTCTCTCTCTGATGCCCCTTTGGGTCATACCAATTAGTTCAAGAAAGACTTCTGCCAACACAGATGAACTTTCAAGTTAAGATTAAGAATGATTATGATGAGGATTGCTTGAAAACTGTTAGAAATTAGTCCATTTTTTAAATCTTATTATCTTTGAACAATCATAACTTTCAAACCAAACCTACTCGGTAACTGAAATTTATTTGGAAAACAAACCAATTTATCGTCTATCAAATGCATGTCTACAAAATTTAAGTTCTTGTTTTTTTGCTACGCAATTGTCCTTTAAAGTGGGTCAAGTTTCATGATTTTTGAAAGTATGTCATTTTGTGCTACATTTGCACAATTATAACTTTCAAAGCAAACTTGTTTTGTAAATGGAAAACACATAATACATCAGTTCGGTTTAGTGGAACGACCGATAAGTTGACTTAAAGCTGTAGAAAACAAGCCAAAGGCTGACCTCTAGTGAAGAGTAATGATCCAGCTAATCTTATTGGATCATGTTTATGCTAATGACGCCTTCTTTCCTGAAGGATTCTAGCATGTAGTTTCTGTCTTTTTATATAAATATCTACATGTGTTACTGAATATTGACGCAATGACAAAAGAAATTTCTATGCTCTAACAGTTTGTAAGACTCTCAGCACGGACACCCAGTACCGGTACCGCTGGGATCTGGCGCCGTTGCCAGGAGCCCAGTTCGAGTTTGAAGTGAAGGCGACCAATGACGTCCATGTGGCTTTGTCATCCCAGAGGCAGGACCTGGAGCACATGTATGAAATCGTCATCGGCGGCTGGGGTAACAAACAGTCTGTCATACGCCGCAGCAAGCAAGGCACCATCCATGCTACGGCCTCGACACCTGGTCAGTTTTGAGATAGTTGTTGTATTTGGTCTGATTGATTGTTTGTGTTGGAGTGTGTATACAAGATTCTTCCCACTGTCACGGGTCGAAGTTTATTCCCGCCCTGAGTTGAAGATGGCTTTCCCAGTGCTGAGAGCGCCTGAATACCGGAAGCCTAGTGCTGAAGCATTGGAACCCAGTGGAGTATGGCGAGTTTTTCGTAGTTTTGTTCCTGGTGGGTTGTAAATAATGGAGACTGTCAGGATACGAAGGTTGAGATGTCCTGCATCTAATTTCGATGGCAGGCTGGCGGGAAATGCACGCTGGCACATGGCCAAAAGTTAGGAACCCGAGGAGGGTATGTGCCTGAGAGTGGAGCATGTAATGGGTGAATAGGGCATGGCTATTATATTTTGCCAAGATATCTACAAACACTTAAGATATTGCACGGAGCTGAAGGTATAAGATCTCGACTTTCTTGTCTAATTTCTGTCTTTGCCTACAGGAATCAACTCCAACACAGAGTACAGAAAATTCTGGATAACCTGGTCTCCAGACGGAACCATTGCTGTTGGGAGGGGTGGCGAAACTGAGTCGTTCATGCAGTGGACAGACCCCGACCCTCTGCGCATCATCTATGCCGGATTTTCTACTGCGTCGGAGAGTACCGGATGTTGGAAGTTCTGCCAAGATGCAGGTGTGTTTGAACGCTAATTGATAAGATAAGTCATTCAGTAATATCTTTATAATAATTTAGATGTACTTGTTTGGATTGAAATATGTTGCATTTGCTCAAGAACAAATGTCGGCCGACAACACCAATGTAGTAGGTCCATTGATAAGTAATAATTCAGCACACCAGTTATATTGATTTCCACGTTTTATTCACATCCTAGCCTCACAGTAGTTGCTCTCAGACTCCCCTGCTGCCCCCTCTCTCTCTGACGCCCCTTTGGGTCATACCATTCCACACATTTGTAGGGGCTGGGTTGTCTCAACATACAGGAACATGCTTTCTTCTGTCTCTCTTTCAGTCTGAGTATAAAATGTATTGCTTTGTCATCGTTTCCAACGTTTGCTATAGAGTCCGCATACCAAGCCTACACCTTGCAGAAGACTTGGTACGGATGGAAGCTACGTTGGGATCTTCCTGGCACCCTTCTGCTGCCTCTGACCATACACCTGAAAGACAACCAGAAGGTGAAGAGCAAAAAACGATGGAGCCAAGTCATGTACATGGAGTCTGCGGTGGATAGCCGGAAAGAGTTGCAAGACTGTAAGCGATCAGGACTAATGAGGATTAGATTTGAATTCACGTGCCACATTTCCCTTTGTCAAGCATGTTGTTGTTTTAGACTTGTTAGTTATAAATGTTAGCACCAAGCCGACTAACCGTGACACTACACATTTTCAGTTGACCCTTTTTCGATGAGCACACTCAACTTGGCAGGTTTCCGTCCTATCGACCATCCAGTACACATGGCAACATCGTTATTTTTTTCATTCCTAGCCAATGAATGTGTGAAGTACATCCTCGCAACCGATGGCGATGTGGACTTCAACGCCAGCTCCATCGTAGCCATGCTTCTCCAGATGAAGGGCGACCGGGAGAAACAAGTGGGTGCTGTCTGTGCTCGGACACATCCCGTCGGATCCGGACCTTTTGTTTGGTACCAGATGTTTGACTACGCAATCGGACATTGGCTGCAGAAGGTAAGATGTTTGAATATTGTATCTAAAGCCTCTTATTTGTAAGTCATCTCGACGTTCACCCTGTACCGTTACAAATAACAGCACCATTGAAGCTAACGGTAATAACAAGCACTTTTAGTAAGTGAATGTTTGCCATTATTGGTATGTACAGTCTAATGTCACACTCTTTACATGGACAAAGGCAAATTCTTAACGCACTGCTACAATTCTGCCACTGCCGCTGACTCGCCTCAGGTTGCCAACCACGTGCTGGGGTCCGTACTGTGTGCCCCCGGCTGCTTCAGTGTCTACCGTGTGGAGGCCGTCGCTGATGTGTTGGAGGAGTACCGTTCTGACGTGGAGGAGGCCTCGGACTTTCTCACTAAGGACATGGGGGAGGACAGGTGGTTCACAACACTACTGGTGGGTCAAAATTTATTGTCTTCAGATATAGGCATTCATAAATAGACCTAACCCTAAACACTAACGTACTGACCAACTTTCCAACTTTTGACTGTTTTCAAAATTATATCTAGTTGCATGAATAATAGCTATATGGTGTATTTTATTACCTAAATGTCTAAGCTTAGGTCACACTTCCAAACCGGGGCTCACCCGGACTGCTTTCGGAGGCGAAAAGAATGATATAATGAAATGCATCAAAATAGACAAAATGTCAAAATAAGATTCATGGGCATGCTTTTTGCAGATTTCTAGGTATACAAATTGAATTTACGTTCCTTAAAACATCCCGTCCGGGCTTCGGTTTTGAAATGTGACTTAAGCCTAACCTTCATCGACGTACTCTTCAACTCGATTTCGAAATGTACGTGCTAATTGGTATCTCCAGGGGAGTGTAGATGTATTGTCATTTTTTCACTCTAGCTAGCTCTACATGAAAGCGGTGACACTATCAACTAACAACAATCGTTATTTTCATACCAAATATGTTTGTTCTAGGTCAAGGCTGGTTGGAAGATCAACTACTGCGCGGGAGCCTCTGACTCCACCCATTGTCCGGAGGAGTTCGAGGAGTTCTGGAAACAACGAAAGCGCTGGATCCCCTCAACCCTGGCCAACCAGATTCTACTTCTCAAGAGCTGGGAAGACGTCAACAAGAACAACAAGAACATCTCTATGGCGTTCATTCTCTTCCAAGTTGTCATGCTGTTTGCAACTGTTGTTGGCCCGTCTACCTGCATCCTTATCTTGAGCGGTATGTCAGAGCGCTAAACCTCAACAATATTATATTTTTCAGGTTCAACTCTATGACACGTGAAGGCTGCCAACAACAAATTCAGCACGCACTACAGTCTCGATCTTCTTTGTACTTGGTCCATTCAATATGGGTGTAGTTCCCGTGTAGCTTCAAGGCATTGCTAATAACTTGCACGCTATATATAGTCCATTATGTATATAGAAACACAGATTATTCCTTGCTATATTCTTCTCCGGCCCTTTTCGTCTCAGGGGACGGTTGATAGAGTCAGTCATCGTTTCCTATGCATCTATCAGTTATTAGTTGCTTAAGCTTGCTGTAATCCTGGGAAGTTGCTTTGTTATATGCACTGTATATTTATTGCCATCATGTTGTTATTGTAATGTTGTTGTACATTTGATGTCATTTTGTATGTGTGGGAGGGCAACTTTGGTCATTTGGACTTGTTTTACCTTACCTTTATTCTGTGATAAACTCAAATATTTATTTCCATTCTAAAAAGACGTTTCTATCTGGCTGGAGAGAACAGCTCAAAAGCACCAGCCAACCTCCAAACGTATTCAAAAATTAAAAAAAAAACACTTTTGCTTGGAAGAATATCTCACATCAATTCAAAATAGACAATTTAAATACACCACTGATTACAAAACTGAGAATTAGTCCACATGGGTTAGAAATTGAAAAATGTCGTTACCGTAACACACCAGCCACTCAGAGACTGTGTCCTACATGTCATGAAAATATAGAAGATGAATTCCACTTTATTATGAAATGTCCTACCTACAGTAAGGAGAGAGAGATATTTTTTAAGACTAGAAAGGCCGACATTTGCTTGGGTGCAAATACAGCATATTTCAGCCATACCCATTCCCACGCAACATTGGACTGTTCCAAGTCACCCCTGCGCAAAAATGGAACATTTTAACAGTAAGTTATTCTCGCCACTGTCAAACTTACGTATCAAAACTAAACGCAAACTGGCCAATTTCCCCGCGTTTTCCGCCAAATAACATTTTCTCGATTGTCTCAACTAACCCTACCAAAGTAAAATCTGCCGAAAATGATTCATATTCAATTGCCATGCGGAATGTTGGTAAATTCAATGACAAATACTTGTATTCTAGCGTTCAATGCACGCGTACCGTCCGCTACCGCTCAAATGACCCTGTCTGAACTCCAAATCCTCGCAAACTACAATTTTAAACCGGGCACAGGGTGACACATCACTTTGAAAATTTGACAGGAGATAGAAGATGCATTACGAACACAATATACTTCATCATGCTACGCATTGCTAACATATAAATAATGCACATATTATTTTCCTATATTCTTTGCAGTACCTTTTATTGAGTAACATAACTTTCAAAATCCTCCCAAATATGCATGGTTGCGTCTACATACACACGTGACAATGTTAGCCAATCAGCTTCAGTTTTGGAAATTCGCGCTTTGTTTGGCAAGTGTTGTGTCATTGGTTGTTTTCATACCAATTGGCGACGAAGTGTTCCTTATTATTGTCATTTGAATTATACATGTGTCATTTGAATAAGTATCTAGTGCACCCTTTTACCCAAATTTAGGTCATTTTGTTTTAAAACCAGGGTACAGGAGCCAAAGGTGTACGTTTTTGGTCATGTCGCAAAAATAAGCATTTTGTTGTACTGTACACCAAAAGTGTTATTGAATTTATATAGGGGGGTTATCAAGGCACATCTGTGTCAAATTTCAGCTCATTCGGTTGTAATACCAAGGTACAGGAGTCAAAAGTGTCATTTTTTTGGTAAAAAATTGGCCAAATAATCGCAAAAATAAGCATTTTGTTGTACTGTACACCAAAAGTGTTATTGAATTTATATGGGGGCATTATCAAGGCAGATCTGTGTCAAATTTCAGCTCATTTGGTTGTAATACCAGGGTACAGGGGCCAAAATATACAGTTTTTGTCTAAAATTGACCAAAACAACTTAATAAAACGTTTTAAGAGACAGAAATGAAAAAAAAAATTGGAAAACACGCCCGAGGGTATTAGCCCACTTTACCCTTGTACTAAATTTCAGGTCATTCGGTCCAGGAACGATCGCGACGGAGATGATTCGATTTGAAGATTTGACAGGAGAAAGAAAGAAAGAATCATTACGAATACAACATATTTCACCATACATATGGTATGGCTGAAATATAAATATTAGAACCAAAACACACTTCTCTCCTACTGGTACACAGAACGATATCGTCCATATACACTTATTTTTTATTTAACATGTTCACCTCATATATCCGTCTACGTAGGTCAGTTTCTTTATACTGTATTCCAAATGCGAGACCAGATCACTCATACATGACTGTACTGTTATCGATAATAAAATGTTGTTTTGTATCTAGCCCCGTAGTAATATTGTCTGTATAGCTATTAGTTGTTGTTGGTTGCCATACGTTGTACCTTGTACGATCGTTGAGCAATAAAGATTCATTCATTAATTTACCACGTTTGTGGAAGGATTGACAAAACAGGTGACTATCACCTTTTCAAGATGTCAACCGGGAGACCAGTCTGTAGGTTTGATCCATTCACACCTGGAAGGTCCCCAACTCGATAAAGTGTTTGGGGAGAGTGTTTGGCTCTCCCCAAGAAACACGTGACCTCCATTCAACATCCTATCCGAGGGAAGCTACTTACACATTTTCACCTGTCGTGAGTAAAGTGAGGAAATCTGTATAAAGTGCCTTTCACAAGTGTACAAAATCGGATTCGAACTCGAGACCGCTGCCGCTGCGCCCAGCGATCCCACGAAATAAACACTCAAAGCATGCATATCACCTGGTGAGGGAAATATTTCATAATCAGCATCACTTTATACCGCACCATCTTGATGTTTAGGCTTGACCTTCTTTTGGCAGGAGGACTTTACTATGGAGCCGGTGTTCCTCCATGGCTGTCGTTGACACTCTCAATTCTACTCACCCTTGTCTTCGCAGCGGTCTGCATTCGATATTCACAGGAAACACAACTCAAGGTACATGAAAATGTGTTGATTTTGTGAGAATGCTAGGATAGCTGGGAAAAAAACTGTTTTCTTTATCGATATTGGATATCATGCAAATATATGTCTGTATGTGGCATCTAAGTCGGTTTTCTATTTTACACAAAACCACGCGATTGTAATTATAAGCCAGGTAGATTTTTTTCGATATTTTAACTTCTTTATGCTTTTTCGATTTTAACACATATGAAGGCAGTGTATTGATTGTAACAATTACATTTGATATGATGTGTCTTCCTTTTTCAGCTTGCCAAGATATTGTGTTACATCTTCCTATTGGCCATGCTTGTTGCAGTAGTAGGAACTGCGAGTCAAATGGTGCTGGTCAACAACTCTCATTCACCGCCCTTAGGTACTACCCACTCGTCACTTTCTACTTGGCTTTAAAATCTCAATAACGTTTTTGGCGTATATGTCACGGGTGCATTCTGAAAGCTCCCAACATTTCATCAGATTGATACACCACTGGATAACAAAGCTATCTGTACAAAACCAAGTATGTAGCTAAGCCAACGTTTAGGTTACCTTTTCATACTGAATGGTTCTACAGAGGCCTGTCAGTCACGTTTGGGACCACATTTTTTACGTTGTAGCCGAGCACCTAGCTGCAGTGCAAAGTAGAACCAGTCAGACTGTCAAACTGTAATTTCCAACACAAAAAATTGAACTTACACACATTTTCGACTGAACAGTGGTCTTTGTTATTTGTCAAGGAATGAACAATCCACTGCTGCAGGAGGTCTATGGTGCCCACCGTCTATGTTCAGTGATGGCTGTAAAGCTCTAATGTAGATGGCTTCTTTTATCCCTCTAGCAAAAAAAAATTCTGGTTCCGTGTCCAAAGATTGTCACTTTGTCCGGTGAGACTAAGCGTCTATGTGAGTCTCTGTGTATGTGTTGGAAAACTTGCGTTTGTGTTCAAGGAATCTCGTCTTGAGTTATCTCTCAGTTTCTCCAATGTATGTTTCTTTCCAGGGACCTATGATGTTCTATAAATTTCCTCAAGGTCTTTGCCCTTGGGTGCTACAAGCATGTTGCACAGGGTTTTGGAAGGCCTGAAACAGGTTTCTACACCACGTGAAGTGAAAATCATTCTAAGTCCTTTAGACACACTTTTCACAAAAGGGAGCACAACAATTCCTCTGTTTTTCCCTTTACTGGAGTTGTTCTGAGTGGAATTACTGTACAGTGGGTGTTGCCGTTTCTTTTTTTGTTCCATAGGATGTTCAGACCGAAGATTCAGATACTGGTCAGTGTGTGGGCCTGGGGATTGCGTTAGATTGTCACACTCAGGGACCCGTCCTCTTGTGCTCTTATCAAAGTGTCAAGGAAGACTGAGGATCTATTCTCTTCCTTCTCAATCGTTAACTTGATATCGGGTCAAGGTTGTTGTGTTTTGTGAACTCAGCGGTGTGCGCCTTTTTAAGTTTTGAGTGGGTGTCGTCAATGTATCTGTACCACCATAAAGGGGCGTTTTGAGGGCTATATGTTGGTCGCATACAATTGATTCAATGGGAGGGAAACTGGTGACCCTACAGCAGCACCATGGATCTATTTATAGAAAGTTGCATCGTACACAAATAAGATGGAGTTACGAGATATTGTAAGTAGATCAGTCAACTGTTCAAGAGTCAGTGTAGAGCGTTTAGGTAAAGTTTGGTCCTCCAGTCAGGGCTTTAGCCAGCTCGAGATCTTTTTCCGTCAGCCAATTCCCATTGACGGAAAATTCCTGTCAAGAATCTTTTTTTTTTTCCGTCATCGCGTAAAAATTTCCGTCATTGACTGCAAAAATGTCTACCTCGTCCGATATAAATGTTGTCATTGGGAGAAAATATGACACCACGCTGACGTTTTGTAACAATGTGAACAGTAAAACATCGTTTCTTCGCGTTTTCCCCGCAAAAAACACGGCGCTAAAATCAACTCGCGGGGTATGCAAATCTAACATTACATATTCTCAATACGCAATGTTGATTGGTTGATCGTATCATCTGGAGGGGCGTCTCCTCAGATCCCGCGCTCTGATTGGTAAAGCTATGGATACCGACCCACGATGCACCGCGCGCACCAGCGTTCAAATATTTTATTTGTTTGAGAATGTTACATTTGTAAAGGCAGGAGAACACTATATTTTTCTATTACACGACAATTTTCTAATTAAGAACACAATTACTCAAAGACTCTTTTGAGAAAACATGCATTCATATACGGATTTATGGTGCATTTGGGGGAATTTTGGCGTTCAATTAACCCGGAAGTGTGCCAACAACAACGTGGCGTGGGTATCTCATCTGTGTCGCTGCAAAATTAGCGTTTTCTCGTCAAAACAAAAACAAAATTCCCGCTGAAGAGAACCGTCCAACATTTTAGATCCTAAAGATTATGTTTTTGATCAAACTATTTGTGGATAGCATGATGTGCCGGTTCTTTTAGCTGCGACTGTCACCTTGCGTTGTCGCAAGCGGCGCGGCTGGGCGAGCGAAAATAATTTGTACGGCCAGCCCCGGCACGCTAGCGTACAAGTTAGGTTTTGATGAGTGTCAAGATTCCAAACAAAGTTCCTAGAATGCACTGTTCTTGGAGTGAGACCTTGAAAAACGGGTTTTTAATGAGATTATCGTATGCGAAAGGGTGCCGACACACAATCGTCAACAATCATGACAATAGCAAAACAAACAGTGTGTGGCTTTCCGACAATGGGCTGTCCGGGCGTCCCCAAGCCGTAGCTTCCCTCTTTTCAACTTGTCCTCCTTGCTTCAATCCTTGCTTCAATCAACGATTTTTTTCCGTCAAGGTTGACGGATTGGTTGAATTTTTTTTCCGTCACACGCAGCAAATTTCCGTCAATTGACGGAAAAACGGACGCTGGCTAAAGCCCTGCCTCCAGTCTTTATTGAATTACTTGTACTGTCTTTATCTTGTCCATTGGGACTGAGGTAAAAAGTGCTGTCACGTCGTATGGTAACTACTGACCCGCAAGAGAGAAGGAGAAACTACAGTACTTAGGCGTTGAAAACGTGCGGTTATCCTTCCTGGGCTATAGAAAAGGCTACAGCACCCAAGCACCCACTGTACAGTAATTCCACTCTGAACAACACCAGTAAAGGGATAAACAGAGGAATTATTGTGCTTCCTTTTGTGAAAGTTGTGTCTGAAGGACTTTTCACTCCACATGGGATAAAAACCTGTTTCATGCCTTCCAAATCCCTGCGCAACAGCCTTGTATCACCCAAGAGCAAAGTCCCTAACGAACATAAGTGTGCTGTCGTGTATTATATAAAGTGCCAAGGTCAGAACATCAGAGGTCTCACGTAAAGAAACATACATTGGAGAAATTGAGAGATCACTCAAGACCAGATTCCTTGAGGACGAACGCTGGAGTTTAACAGTCTCTGAAATTTCCCAACACATACATATAGAGTCAAATAGACACTCGGTCTCATTGGCACTGGACAATGTGAAAATCTTGGCTACGGAACCAGACTGTTTCGACAGAGGGCTAAAAGAAGCCATCTACATAAGAGCTTTACAACCATCCCTGAACAGAGACGGTGGGTGCCATAGACTCCCTGCAACTTATGATCCACTGCTCACTGAGTCACGTGTCCTATCTGCATAACGTGACGTCACAGCAGCAGTGGATCGGTCATTCCTGGACAGAGACTGGATCTGTTCAGTCGAAAATTTGGGTAAGTGCATTTTGTGTGCTGGAAATTACAGTTTCACTCGTTCCAGAATAACTGCTACCAGCACAGATGCACTTTTAAGCTTAAGTAACTTTAACTAATTAAATAATTTGTTATCTTACAAATAGGTGTTTGATAATGATCACTAAACCTAGCTACGAAAAAAAGTTATGTATCTGCCAGAACAAACGTGCCATTTACATTAAAGTAGAACATGATGTAGCTGTAATTATAAAATGAAATTATAATCCTCTCAACCTCAGAAAGTGTACATGGAGACTATGAAGGGTGCTATCTTGCACATATTGGCTCGGACGAACCTATACTACCCCATGCTGTCACGCCGATAAAGGATCTTACCAACGGCAAATGCATGGACCACTGTTACCACAAGCGCCTCGAATACTCAGGTACGTAGTACACAAGGTATCCAATACATCATTTAATAAGTCTCCTGAGAATAAATTTTCTGAGGTACAGTCACAGTGACAACGATTGATTCCACCTCACCAGTACAATCTTGTCAGTTACCAGTCAATCAAATAGGTAACCACTTCCGAACAATTATTAACGTCAATTTCTATTATATTGCCTATCCAGGCACAAGTCACCCAGCCATGTGTTTCTGTGGATCTGAGGACGACATAAAAAACGGAACCAAAGTACCAGACGAGTTGTGTGCCTTCCCGTGTCCGGGCGACAGTGGGGAGTTCTGTGGGGGCAGCGCCAAGCCAGGGCAGATCTCCGTTTACAAGATTTATGAATGTAAGTAGATCGGCAGCAACACATTTTGCAAACAAGAAATGTACAAAGTGTTGGTTGTGTATTCGTGGATATTCATTATTCTTTATGGCAATGAATATTGGCTCTGAGATTTCATGTTAAACCTTTCAAAGTGAAAGATATTTTCCTTCGATTCATATTAAAGGTTGTGGAAAGACGTGTCAGAGATTAAAGATATCCCGGACTTTCGATTTGTTAGTCAAATCTGCCCGAGGAGACCAATCAGGGGACAGATAAAATCTGCCTCACCCTGAATTTGAGATGTAAGGAAAAAGCAGTAAAATTATAGCAAATAAACATGAAAAATATAATTTGTTAGAACCGAAATAAGCCTGGTAGAGGCTAGTGAAAGTTGGCTTGGACCTCAAAAGCCCCCCCCCCGTACACTTAAGGTAGCAGAACACAGCTTTCGGCCTATGGGGACTTCTATAGTTAAGAACCACAAGGTGACTGACATCGACGCTGATAAAATCATAGCCGGGTGCAGTTTTCAAGCCCGACAAACTTATATGTTAAAGTCGAGGTTATAACCTACCAAAATAATTGAAAAATAGAAAAAGTTGTCGTTTTGAATTTTTTAAAGACCTCTTTTAAATGGGGTCATTCGGGGTCATGTGGAACTGCAGTGGACTCACAGGGCCAGGCAGCTGTAAAGGTCACGCGCATTTATACACCAAATGGACAAACATCAAAACCTTACACATACCACCTGCAAGTCGACTCCTTATACTACCATATAACAAAGCTCATTCCCCGCTGTCTTTCACATTACGGGGTTCACAGGCGCTTCCAAATTTCGGCCGTACTATTTTTTTTACCACTACGGCGGTCACGGATAAATACTGTGGGCTGCGACCTTAATCACACCTAGTAACTTTCTAGCGAGGACCAATCATATTGCTACTGAAAGGTCAACGACAATTACTACGGTGTCAATAGCCCGAACGAGTGGCGGGCCATTCTCCCCTTGTCTATCATGTAGACGTCATAAACTCACACCAAGGCCTGTGCAGAGGCTTTACACAAACATAAATAGTTGAGATATAACCTCCTTGTTCTATCTATAACGGTTTAAAACGTTTACATTGATGACGAAAACATGAAAAGACTAGAGAGATCTTACGACTTCAGATTTTTGAAATAATGATGAACCTGCAACAATTATTGTCTAGTATCATCTCGCGCTCCGTCACTTCAGTTATATTAGCACACCTATACACATAGTAATGCATCGTGGCATAGTGGATTAACGAATAGACTATTTCACTTATGGTCTCGGGTTCGAATCCAAGTTGGTGTACTTTTTTCGATTATATCTCACTATCTATCACTTAGGGTACCACCAAAGACAGGTCACATTGGTCAGGTGGTGATCCTTTAAGGAGGTGGTCAATTCTATCTGCAGGTTTAAAGGCAATTCCACAACAAGCTAATCTATTTAAATTATGCAGTGCTTTGGATCAAGCTTCCCGTAGATGTGAGTACCCTGTACATCGCCATAGTCGCTGGGATACACATCATAGCAGCTCTGCTTCATCCAGGGGAGATCACGTGCATTATCCACGGCGTGGTGTACCTCTTCACCCTGCCGTGTGTCTACATCCTCTTAAACGTCTACAGCGTGTGCAACATCACTGACCGGTCATGGGGTAAGAGTGATGCTGTTCTTACCTGTGTGTGTGTCTTTGCGATTAGGATTTATGAAGAAAACAATAGCTGATTGTGCTAATATTTCTCATTTCTCTTAAGGAACGAGGGAGGCGAGATCTCAGCAAGACCAGGACAAAGACAGAATTTCCCACGACATCTTGGCCAAGCTGCGTCAATTTTGGACGTAAGACGTGTTTGTTCGTGCTAGTACAGCAAGTCAAGCTATTTGGCAAAACCTGGGTATGGCTTTGATCAAATAGCTTTAATAATAGGTCAATTGATTACACTGAACACCAACCAATACAACTATAAATGAATGGAACGAATTTGAGGTAAATATAAATGGAACTGAAAGAATAAAATGTCTTCATTTGGAAACCCCTTTTTTGCCCCAAGGTTTTGCAAAGGATGCTGTCAGAGATCAAGTAGAGACAGCGATGAAGGAGCGGACGAGGGCACTTTGGAGAACACTGGGGCGGAATCTGAGGCGGAATCTACTGGAACAGAGGGCCGTGACCGCAGCGGCACTGTAGAAGGTAAACACACCGAGAGATATAGGCGAAGGCTTCGAATATGTGACAGAGACTTCATAACGTTATATGATTATAACCTCCATGAAATATTCACAGGTTCCTTTAAAGCGTTTGTGTGTGTGTGTCTGTCATCAAGATGACGAAAAACGGCAGAATAGATTCATTTCATACTTAGTGTGCTGGTGGGGTGTGACAAAAGCTGGAAATTATGATAATTTCCAGCTTTTGTCACACCCCACCAGCACACTTGCCAACCTCGCGAAGGTAAGTTACCTTCGCGAGATTGGCAAGGTTATGTTTTGGGAAGCGTTTGTATGCATGTATGTATGTATGTTTCTGTGTAGAAGACAAGCATAACTCAAGAACCCCTGGGCCCTGGATGGATAGTATTGATATTCCGTATGTAGGTAGGTATTGATGAGACCGACCTGGGAACGACTAGATTTTTGGCCCCCTAGCGGCCTGTTATGGTACTGCAGCGGAACCTCCTGATTTGATATCTGGATTTCTGGACTTGCTTAGCCTATGATTTTTAAGTGGTAGACAGCTCTTGATGCCAAGAGTAAGGCCATGTTGATTTGATTATATGGATGACATCCTCCGGGAACTCCAAAACTGATGCGAGCGAGCGAATAAAAAAAAAGTTTGGCCAAAAAAAAAGTTGCCTTCAGTATGAAATCAAAGTGGCCAGGAAGGTTGAACATAGGACTAAACACACATAGTATGGTATACCAACAGTTAGGTGTAGGGACCAGTACATCATACGGGTGCAAAACATTTTTTCTTCTTGGACCAATCCGAAAAAAACAGACCTAAAAAAAAACAGAGGAACAGGTTTCGCCAATTATAAAATGGACACACTATGTCGGCAGCCATTTGGGGTCTAACCGGGGGGCCAAGAAGACAACAAGAGCGAAGTCAAGTAGAGTTTATAGTCAATTGCACCAAGTTTCTACAGTCAAAGGTACAGAGACAGTTAGCCTTTATTACATGGAGATGGGATTTTAAAATGCAGTGGGAGTCCAATAACCCACCAAACAGATTCCTTTGTAGCAAAATTGACCAATTACCATTGTTTTGAGTATTGCCAGTTCTCAAGTTTCCACAGACAATCAGGTCCAGGTTCATGTCCGGACCTGGAAATGATCCTCTGGACCTGAATTTTCTGTACTGGTACCTCCCCCAACCAACAATAGATTTTATTTCTGTCCTTTCACATCTTATTCTTTGACTTTAGATTCATTTTGGCATTCTATGGCATTAGTTATCTGTTTTCTGATACTTTTTTTTCAATCTATGGAATATTTGTGCTCATTTTACAGCTGCTTTGCACAATTTATTGTGTGGTCCAAAACTTTTTTTTTTTTGGAAATGGCCGAAAATTGGTGCGAGCGCAGATGTCATCCATATAATCAAATCAACGTGGCCTAAGTGTTATAGGTTTGCTCCCCATATCGGCTTGTTTTGAAACTGATGGCCATGTTTAGTGTCAGATTTTGAAAGGGAATAACTCAAGAAGAGGTTGACGGATTGTCATGATTTTTGGTATGTAGATAGCTTGAGTGATGCTTCATTTAATTACGTATTACTTATGAAAATTTGGAATTAATTTGCATAACTAATGAGGAAATCATCTAAACACGCTCTGTTCTATTATAGGACAATTTTATGTGCCTAATTTGCATAATTAATGAGAAAATGCTATAATGACATTGTGGTAAATGACGGGAACTTCTTATCTGAAGCATTTGGAAGATATGGACAGATTAACATTGTTAAACATTGATTATGCAAATAAGATCTTAATTCGCATAAATCATCAGAAAATGCGATAAAAAGCTTACTTTTCAAATATAGATTGTATGCAACCTCTGCTTGGACATGTCCATTAACAGCACAACTATAAGTCGGCCCTGGACTCCTGGGCTAACCCAGCCTTGACCCCTGCATGTGCTTGCCAATCATGAAGGTCACCCAACACTTATATTGGCTATGGTTTTGAACAGTTACGAACAGGTTTTCCTCACTATGACACTTGACATCAGTTGGAATAGATAAAAGGGAATTTTCAACTGTTAAAACCACACGTCCATCCTGTCACTTACTTTTGGCTAGGTACTCTTTTAGTACTACATGAGTGAGACCTTAGAGACTTAGAGTACCGAATAAAGGCACTATCCATAACAAGTCTTGATTATTTGCCGAAGGTATGTGTTTTGTGAAACTCTATATTTTGGGCCACCTAGTGGTTTTCTTGCTACTGCATCAGAACTCTTAAGAAGAGCGTACTTTTAAATTTCTGCAAAATTTACTTCATGTCTCGAAAAGCTCTGTCAATGCCGCCGTAAGAGTCACGGAATTAGGAGTATTTCCTCTATTCGTCGACAAACACATCTGATCAAGGAGAGAAAAGCTCCTTGATCTGATTTAATACTGGCTAAGATTACATACTTTACCAAATGACGGGATTGTTAAAAGGGCTTACGACACTTCAGTCGAGGAAGAATATGACTGGGCTACTCACGTTCAGGACATTTTATGGAGACATGGGTTTCAAAATGTTTGGCTTAACCCCGCTGTTAATGCCAAACATTTTGGGAACAAATTTAAAGAGGGTCTTTCTTTCTGGCTGGACGGAACAGCTCAAAGGCACCGGCAAAGTAAAAACCTATTCGAAAAAACAAACACTTTGTTATGGAAGAATATCTCAAATCAATCCCTAATAAACCATTTAAATACAGTATTACTAAACTAAGAATAAGTGCACATTGTTCAGAAATTGAAAAAAAGGTCGTCACCGTAACACACCAGCCACTCAGAGACTGTGTCCTACATGTCATAATAAAGATATAGAAGATGAATTCCACTATGTTATAAAATGTAATCTCCAAGCAGAACCTACGGTAGCATAAGGTAGTTTTAAAAGCTGACAGAGGAGTGAAGCTGGCTAAGGAGTGTGTTTTGCTACATGGCAAATGGACACCTCTTGGCTGACAACACTCCTTTGGCCAGTTTGGTATTATCTTATGCCATTGTAGGATCTGCTTGGAGTTGAATAAAACTGCCCTACCTACGTATACAGTAAAGAGAGAAAAACATTGTTTAAGAATTATATTGGAAACAAAACACACATCTCTCTTACTGGTACACAGAAAGGTATTTTCCATATACTGCTAACATGTTCAACTCATATATCCGTCTACGTAGGTCTGTTTCTTTACAATGTATTCCAAATGCGATTTCCCTTTGCTATGGAAAACAAGGAACTCAGACTATGATTGAAAAATCATAGTCTCTACCAGACTCCGGGTCGCTGGAAAACCGTAGGTCGCAAGCTGTTCCTTACTTGAACGGCTTTACTGCTCTGTTTAGTCCTCTATATTTGTTCCGTTTCTACGGTTTTCCAGCGATCCGGAGTATGGTAGAGACTAGAAAAAAATTATAGAAAAAAGACATGCCACGTCAAGACTTGTATACGTAGAGAATAAATCCCTCATCTCCATCGTTTTGCACCTATGTTATAGCTGAACCTAAATTTTCCTGGATTTACTTCTCTTTTCAGACAAAACTGATTCAGAGATAAAGCCCAGCCCCAACTCAACACTTACACGGGACTGGCTGAAATGTATATTCGGACAAGCTTCTGATAAGGTATGGCAAATATTAATTAACTTACAGGTTGCTCTAAATGCCTATTTTGAGATGGTGAAGACAGGCAAAAACACCAATAATGAGGGCAGGATTGGCCCTTTTCCATGTATAAATTGACAAAACAGGCATCACTGATGCAAAAGAAGGGTGAGTGATGGGGGCTTGCATGAATATAGGAAAACGGGAAGGCTAAGGCTAATGTCACATTCCCAAACCGTGGAAATGAAAAATAGATACTTGTACGTAACATATATACCAATAATGCTTACGACTATTTACGTCTTTTGTGTAGTTTGGTGGCTATTATCATACTGTTTGTTTCCGAAAGCATCGCGGTCAGACCCGGTTTGGAAATGTGACGCCCAAGAGGCATGTTTTCGAACAGTCATGTCCCTAAATTCCAAAGTGCAAAAGATACTTTTTGTTCTAATGATGAAAAAAGAACCGTGACACATTTTTGTATTCGGTAATAATTATTGCACCTATTGTAGGTAGAGACCTACCAAGGAAAGTTTACTCGTGAAGGCTACACAGATACAAGCTTCATCGCTGGGATGACTGACAAGGTCAGTACATCTTTTGCTGCTGTATTAGAGCAGAACATTATGTATTGATTTATCTTCTTTTAACGTTGCATTTTATTATATATATACATATATATATATATATATATATATATATATATATATATATATATATGTATAATACGAGACCAGACATCCAGACTTTAATAAATTTGGATCACACTGAATACCGAAAACAACCAAAAACTAGAGTTCGGCGACCTCATACCTCCATGAAATATTGAGTGTTTTTGTCGATTTTATGTTTGTTGATGATGACAACTGTTCAGATAAGGTAAGTCCAAACACATCCACATAATAGATATGTAATAAAACCGAGTACATACTAACAAAACTTCAGCGTGACGCAAGGTGGACCACATAACATCTAACAGCACAAAAGAAATATAATACATCATGTCCCTAAAAGCACAAGTACATAAATACAATTTATTATCACTTTCAAAACTGTCTGGTTCACCTAAACAGATGTTCTACGATGTCAACTGTATATCGCAAATATAGGGGTGATTTCTGATATTATTACATCGATTATAACGACAGATACGGGGCCCAAAATCTAATCACTTCCAGCTATCATCACACCCCACCAACACATCAAGTATGAAACCAATCCACCCAGCCGTTCTTGAGTCGAGGCTATCGTTTCCCCCAAACAGTTGTTGTCAACTGATCAAAAAAAAAAAAAAAAATGTTCATGGCTATCACTGGCGAAACAAATCACCTTACCATCTGCTTGGAGATAAGGTGATTAACAAAGAGGGAAACCACCATGCCTGTTCCAATATTGGCAGTTATAGGGGTGATTTCTGATATTATTACATTGATTATAACGACAGATACGGCACCCAAAATCTCATCAATTCGAGCTTTTGTCACACCCCACCAACACAACAAGTATGAAACCAATCCATCCAGCCGTTCATGAGGAATCTTCTACACAGACAGAGACACAGAACAGAAAATATAACCTCCATTCCATGACATTTCATGGAGGTAACTATCGAAACAACCGAAAACAACTTGAAACTACTGAAAACAACCGAAAACAACCATAAGCAACAGACAATCATTTCAATGGGTTAATATTTGATAATTTTGATTTTGGACTAGAAGTTATATAATTAGGCTAGGACTGATTCCTTTGTTTGACGACCGATGTTATCAAAACAACATTAGTGATAATAGAGTCAACGATCTCCTTTGCCTGTTTGAATGTTCGAACTCAGATTCACGTATCCTGTTATGAACGGGGATTGCTTGGTCAACACGCAAACTCATCAATGTATATCTATAATACTTGGCATCTATTGTGTAACTAAAAGAAGAGGTTACGGTGGGGGTCACTACTATCTCCCGACAAAACCTCTGCTTGGAAAATCGGTTTGCTTATTAATTACCGCTGAATTTGCCTGCTGCGCCTATTTACCTTATGTGCACTACATTTTTTTCTAGCAACCAACATTATCTAGTACATACTTGCTCAATTACAATGCATATCCGCTGCAAAACAAATCGGTTTAATGGACAAACCGCAAATGTGTATCACCATATTTTGGATTCAACTAAATGGTCAAAATAAGGATTTTACTCTACACCATAAAACAGCGTGTGATAAAAAGGGTTTTCAACGGCTATATCCGCTCTGCTGGAAGAATCCTTCATTCAGAATCACCCCATTCTCTCCCTCGGCCGTGGAGAAAATAATTTAAGGGATAGTACATATAAACGAGTAGAGAAAAATAAAATATAAATAATTTTCCAGCTGTTTTCGAGTTCTGATCCGATTTGTCATGCTTTGTTTGACACGTTTTAGGAGGATTCGAGTTGATTTCGGTATTTTCAAGTTGTTTTCGGTTGTTTTCGGTAGATTTCAAATTGTTTTCGTTTGTTTTCGGTTGTTTTCGGTAGATTTCAAATTGTTTTCGTTTGTTTTCGGTTGTTTTCGGTATTTGATAAATTTAGTTGGTAACGAAAAAACAATAGGATCCTTTTCCGACATTCAGTCAATATCTGCCATTTTGAAGAATGAACTAAGTATAGATTTTTTTTCTTTATATAAACGACTTTCTGTAGGACCTTAAAGACATCCACATCACAGATCCTCACGACAGGCACGACTTTCGGCGTCACATTAAGAAGTTACATCAGGATGAGCCAGACATCGACATTACAGTACCGGTAAGTGCTCATAAGATTACAGGCGACTTCCCGTTTTTCTTTGATCTATGCAAAGCTTTGCGGAATCTTTTTGAAATATTCTTTTACACTGAAAACATGGGTGTGCGGAATGTAAAAATGTAGTCTCAAAGCCCTTTAAGGCCGTCGGGGCAGTGGGTTGTACTCTACTGTGACTAAGCCACGGGCGTAGGGGTGGGGGGAGCAGTGCCTTTTGCTTGCCTCCAAAACCAAAGTCAGTCACCCATTTTTACAACTATGTGAAGTGAGGAAAGCCGCGTAAAGTGGCATGACAGGGTTTGAAAACAAGACCTCTGGTTTCTGGGCCAAACACCATATAGTTATGCCACACGATCCCACTCGTCACGGCTGAATGCGATACTTAAATAATGTAATTCATCGCACCTTCCTTTATTTTTCCTAGGATAACGTACCAAAATGGCTAGAGCTGATTTGGCTACAGGGATACGAGGACAACTTCAGTAGAGCTTTTCCTGAGGCAAACGCAACAGAAGTTTTTAAAGCCCTGAAGGTGATGACTGAAGATGCCATGAAAGAAAGGCTGGAAATTACAGCTAAAGGTACAATAGAATATATTTTATAGGCTAGTTATGCATTTCATGATTTTGATAACGCCAGTACTAAAGTCGCCATGTCTAAAGTCGTCTTTGAGCCTCCTGGTTCCAACGTTATTAACTGTTTGTGCTGACCAAGCAGTAGTGTTGTTTTTGTAGCAAGATACTGTGAATGACTGTACGGAAATATGACTAAGTTAAATGCCTATCACACATGATTAGTTGCCATAGTGTGGCATCAAACTCGATAACACTCTATGGTTACATAAAATTATGCATTGCACTTTTATTTCTTCTGCAAGAGTTAGTTGATTACCGTCGCAAAGACGTTTTTGTTTTTGGGGTAGCTCACTCGCGCGTGCTGTGTTCGCTCTAGTCTGACAACACGATACTAGTAATTCAAGAATGCTTTTATGGTTCATCTTGATACTTGGTATGCGGGTACCTCGAAATTATTAGGTTGCGGCCTTCAATATATTTTGTGAGGAAATGCTACAATGGCCTTCTTTGCTGAAATACGACTTAAATATTTTAAAAGAACTTGTACGTGTTACATGGGTAGAGATAATCAACTGATATATTTATGCAAATGAGGGTATTTCTTGGGTCCATATAGTCAATAAGAAGCATTTATAATACGTTGCTCAGAAATGTTATCATTTGGCGAAGGTATGAAGTCATGAGACGCTAGTTTTGCAATTAAAATCTATGTTTCCCTACTTCATCCACCTAAGTAATACAAAGTTTGTCAAGAAGGTTTTATTTTGGGTAGCGTTTGTATGTGTGTATGTGGGTGTGTGTGTTTGTAGAAGACAAAGTCGACTGGATAACTCGAGAACGCCTAGATGGATTGTATTGATATTCGGTAAGTAAGTAGGTCTTGTTGAGACCTGAAAACGATTAGATTTGGGGCCTCTATCGGCCTGTTACGGTACTGCAGCGGAATTTCCTGGTTTAATATCTCGAGTTCTGGACATGCTGCGCCTATGAATTTTTAATTAAGTGGTAGACAGCGCTTGATGCCGTGAGACAGTGGTATAGGTTTGGCCCCCCTAGCGGCTTGTTTTGGGACTGCAGGGTAGGTTTAGTGTCAGACTTTGAAAGGGAAGGGGTTGACGGATTGTTATGATTTTGGTATGTGAATAGCTTACGTGATGTTTCATAATTACATATTGATTATGCAGGTTGGAAGATAATTTGCATAATTAATTGGGAAATTGTTTAAACACGCTCGTTCCATTTTAGGACCATCGGAACATGTGACATTAGTAACTGGGAAAGAGAAGAATATTGATAGATTGATATATTATGCTAAATACCTAAGACTCAATTTGCAAAATTTATGAGAAAATGCTATAATGTCATTGTGGTAAATGATGGGAACTTCTTACTTGTAGCATTTGGAAGTTATGTAAAGGTGAACAACGTTGAACATTTATTATGCAAATGAGATGTGCATAGATTATCAGATAATGCAATAAAAGCCTTCTTTCTCAACATAGATTGCGTGCGTCTGTTGTTTGGTGGAGGACATGATCAAGTAATATGATTTATGCGACTGAGACACTTAGTTGCATAATCAATGACAAACACAATTGATAAAGCAGTTGTAAAAGATTTCATCATTTGGCATAGACTCCCTTGCAGTCTTCGGAGCGGGGCTGTTTTTTTAGGGGGGGGGGGCTTGTTCCGCGATTTTTAACGTTGGCCATGTTCTCTTGTGCCGGGAAAGGGAGTTTGCCGAGGAAGGGACTTTGCGTTGGAAGGGAGTTTGCCGTGATAGCGAGTTTCTGCCCCGTCCGAACGGCAAACTCCCTTCCACAGCAAAGTCCCTTCCTCGGCAAACTCCCTTTCCCGGCACCAGAGAACATGGCCAACGTTAAAAATCGCGGAACAACGCCGCCCCCCCCCCCCCCGCCTAAAAACCAGCCCCGCTCCGAAGACTGCAAGGGAGTCTACATTTGGCAAAAAGGTCTGGGCGCGTGGAACTCTAGTATTCCTAATGAATTTAGATAAACATTTGATTGTAAAGAATATATGTTCCTAAATGTTCAGTATAACAAAGGAGCGAGAAGAAGTCGACTTCACTTAGGATTTTTGTGTTGGTAGATATTGTATATATTTCAAGTATCTGTCAATTGTTGTTTTGTTGCTTCTTATACCTAACCGAGTGGGCATGTATGTACAATAAAGGTCTTAATTCATTCAATAAGATTGATACCGGACGCTAGTTAACATGTTGTCCACAATTTGTACCTACACAGGTCATCTGCGAAGACTGAAACTGGCAATCACGAGGATCCGACATCCAACGCCGCGTAAGTGCTATTCCTCATGATTATTGGATGAAATAGCTTTATTCTTTCTTTAGGAGTAAACCATATATAATCTGGTTTAATGTCATAGCACGCAAATTTAAAAACAAAGAAATTCTCTGTTAATTTGTGCTCTCATTCTGACAAAGTTAGAGATAAGTGGAAAGTTAAAACTGGAGAAAAGACGAACGGCAAGAACTTGTTCCCCTTTGGGTTCAAAACTATAGTATCAATACTATCATATCCCTTATTCCTTTACTTTCTTTCCTTTTCAGGTGAGAAAAAGATACTTGGTGCAAAAAGACACATGGAGGTGAGGATTAAAAACCAGCGTGGCGTCGAAAACTCCCAGCCAGGCACCACCGGAACCACCGACACGGAGAAACCCGACTATCTGGACCCCACAACTGAGCAGTTTCGCCTCGATCAGAACAAAGAGGAGGCGTTCAAACAGAATCTCCTGCAGCTGCGCAACTCCTACCTCGTGATGTTCCTCGTGGCCAACTCCATCTGGCTGGTGCTGATGGTTACCTTGAGTCCACACGCTAATCTTCAGGTAACTGTTCCTTTTTTTCAACTCAAGTTTTCATCATATCAGCGCATGACAGCCCTAACTTGCAGCGTAATGAAATGTCTTTATGAAATTGAATATATATGAAGCACGATAACGTCACCTTGAACACCAGACAAAAGCAAACCCATAGCTACAAGCCCGATTTGATTGTGACGGTTGATAGATTCTCAGCATTTCTAGATAGTAATGCGTGTCATATGACAGCTTAATCACCAAGGGCGAGCCTAAATGATAGTCAAACTGACAACACGTGACATGTTAGTACGATGGTACTGAATGGTTAATAATCACTTTAACCATACTGTCCTTGACGCTGAAGATCTGACACAACCTAACCGAAATCAAGCTTAGCTCCCAAATCGGTAGTCGGATAGCTTCCCGTAACCCTAATAAGCCCGTGCTTTTCTTAGTCAATCTGGTACAGGGAGGTTTTTGTCATGGCAACACGACAAAAATTGAAATTTCTTTAAACTTTGTGAAACTATTGCCGACTAAATTTTAGGAAAACTCACAAAATTTGGTGGCTCTAGCGTAAGCTGTTCTGGCGTTGTGGCGACATGAAAGTTGTCGCGAGCCTAAAAAAACGTTTGAGTGATAGGGTTGAAGGTAGCAGAACACAGTTTTCGGCCCATGGGTATTTCTATAGTTAAGGGCCTCAAGGTGAATGCCTTCGACGCAGAAAAAAATGTAGTAAGGTGCACTTTAGAAATACCAAAAAACGGATATGTTCGAGCCACAAAATATTGATAAACAACAAAATCCTGTCGGCGCATCGCCATTTCACGCCGACTTTGAAATGCCCTCTGCGGAGGTCACAGAACTGCAGCCGGCTCACGCTAGAAGTGCTGTTGCGTAATAGGGCGCATTTATACACGAAATAGAAAACTTTTACAACCCAAACCATACAGTCTCAGAGTCGACACATTCCGTGACCACCAAGCACAGGTTATATCTGGCTGTCCCTCAATTTAGGCTTTTTACCTCTCCTTCAACAGGTTAGCACGTACTACTTTATGTACCCGCGTCATAGACCCCGGGGCTCGCGGATAAATACTGTGTTCTGGTACCTTTAAGGAAACGATTGTTTGTCAGATCTGCATACTACCGGATACGGTGCCGAAATAGATGATGGTAGAACAACAATGCATAACGATGTCCTTTCCTTTGCTGTTTGCAGGTACTCAACACAAATCCGTTGGGCTTGGTGTTCCTGGTCACCTTTGCCCTGGTCCTTGGCATACAGTTTGCTGCTCTGGTCTTCCACCGACTGGGAACCTTCATCCAATGGGTCTCGCGTATCCCATTGTTTGGAAAATATACACGTACATGCCGTAACAACAACAGTTGTAACACTGAAATGGTATAGCCTGAGGAAAACAACAGGTATTGTGTTTTGGACAGCTTGACACGAAGTCGCGCTTAATTTTGCTGCTTCTTCATTGAATATCAATCTACCACAAAAGGAAAGAAACGCCAATATATAATATAATGGACATTCCATGAGTATAAGATTTACCTGACCACAAGCTACTACATAGAAAGTGTTATGAATAGATATTCACAGTTATGATGGACAACAATGTTACTTCAATTTAATCTTAAATCTGATCAGAATACAGTTACCATATGTTCTACTATACACATGTGATTCATGCTGAAGTAAACTATATCCCCAGTCACTGTGACAAGTGATGGAGAAATTTGTTAAACAAGAATTCCTATGTTTAATATTGACGATTTTATACATGGGGCACCTCCATTAAAACGGAGTTCTATACTCTGAATTATCTTTGACTTGCCTTTTGACGGATATACTTGCAAAGAATGAAGAAGCATCTTGAAAGTTGTAAAGTAATCTATAACGTAATGATGCATAACGTGACTTCGCGGCAACAAAAATAAAGCTTTTACGGATGTAACATGTAGCTATGGCCATATTTGTAGAATTAAGTGGAAACTTGTTAATCAGATAGTAACTATTAAAATTTCGGTTGTCAATTTGGTCAGTGATACCAGTCTTCCATACAAATGTCACTTTGCGCACTTTGTACTCTTGAATACAGAAATAAAAGCCTTGATGGTTGTGAAACTACATAGTCTTTCGCTTCAGTTATTCTAATATTTATCGTTTGTATTTTGAAGATTTAATTTTTTTTACCCATTCTGTTTTTCCGCCTATCTCATAAATTTTGGAGTCTGCAGAGGATGTCATCCATAAAGTTACTTGCTGTGGTCTAAACTGAAATATAGTGGTGGCTGTAGATGCCCTAGCGTCCGGTAGGTGGCGTGGTCTCTGTTGCCTTAAGGCGGCCAATGGCCTGGAGTAAAGTAGTATTCTATACATCGATCGTAAGTTTTGATTGCTCGGTCGCACTACGATGAAACTTCACACAGTTTTAGTAATACGTTAAACACATTGAATACTTGTGATTTTGTTTTTCTACATACCGGATTTTGGGTTAGAAATAAACATTTTGGTTAAAAAAAGTGTTGTTTATTTCATGAGTCTAGTCCCAGCTGGAAACAAGATTTTCAATTATGATATACTAAAGGATGAAAGCCAACCTTACACTTATTATTTTTCCCCGAGGGTATCTTGTTTCAAATTAGGATTATATTGTTTTTTTGGGCCGAAAACATCAGAAACGACCATTTTTTTTCAATTTTTGGTTGAAAATGCACCATAGTCAAAAACATTACATGATTACACAAAATACCCTCGGACAATTTAAGCTGATAAGAAAGGGATAATAGATCAAATGATAAGAATTCACATATGCAGAAAGTACGTACACAAGAGCTCTTATCTTGATTAGAGGTTAATGACCTTAGGTCAAGCTCCTAATGTAACCTCCTACATGTAAATTAACCGTGTAGATTTCCACAGGGTGTTTTGCAGAAATAAAGGCTGAGCTGGTCAAAACCAGTCAAAACCAAATCTGTTACACCCCTCCAATCAGAAGAGAAGTTTTAAAAAATCCCACCAATCATGTAAAACCTTTGATTTATCACGTGCTGTCAATTTCCCAGAATCCCAGAACTTGTTGGACATGCACAGTGTGTTGAGAAGGATTCGGGTAAAAAGAGAGTCGTCAGGTCCACATCCGAAGCTGGGAACTCACAACCCCGGACAGTTAGAAGATAGTTGAAATTTTAGTTTTCAAAGTGTTTAACGTGACAGTTAAGAGTCTGCTATTTTTGAAGAACCGGTCCGCACTCATCGGGAGCACGTCTGGCAAGGTATGACGCAACTTTTAATTTTCAAACCTGGCTTTTTTGGGTGCTGGGGCTTTTGAGGCCCCCGTATTTCCAAAATTACTTATCATATGATAACAAAATCCTTATAGAAAGGTGTAGACATCAAATGTGAAGATTGTTGCATCACCCATTTCTACTACTTGCCAAGAGAGTTCTTCCTGTAAGTTGTGACACCAGTTTTGAGTCCTTTCATGTACGCAAAATTTAAGCCCGCGTGCGTATACGTGCAAACATCATGTTAAGATTGTGACCGATAAGAACCCAACTTACCTACTTCACAGCTTAAAATGACTGGAACTGTTTTCAGGATCCAAAAAATTTTGTTTTAGGGATTTTTAAGCAATACCTTCAATATTGAATTGTAAACAATTGAGTGCGAAAAATGTCATTTTAGACAACAACCGTCACTATAATACTTAAACTCAGAAATTGAAAAAAATCTCAAAGCAAAATTTTTATTTCACATTTCACAAACTTGACAACTAGGGTGATATTTGGCATCATTCATATCAGATGTCTGGTAACACAACCGCCCTTATGTAACCAGAAAATAATCGTCCTAAATTTGAATCCAGAAGCTTTCAAGCAAATACAGCTTTGCGGGTGAGATTAAAAACCTCCGTTTTGACGAGATTGTTTTTCTGGCTTGATCCCACAAAGGACAATTATACTAGTGTATGTACGTGTGTCACGTTTTATGGAGAGACCGGTCGATAACCGAACGATGACCTGTGTGTCAACGACCTTCACATATGTCGATGACATTTGCATTGAATCGCACCAGTCGATGATGAAGTGAAGTCGCGTGGCGCAGCGGCGGCATTCGTGCCTCGTGACCGAGAGGTCGCGGGTTCAAATCCGACTGCGTGTATAACCCCGCCGTGTGTAAACATGTGCGAACATGTGTGTATGGCGGCTTTGAAGAGGTGACCTTTGACACCTGTTTCGCCATACCCTCCATTGTCATCGTATATGGAGAATCCTAATAAATAGATAAATAAATAAATGATTGTTTTTCCCAGTTTATGATATAGACCGGTCGATGACCGGACGATGACCTGTGTGGCAATGACCTGTGTATATGTCGATGACATTTGCATTGAATCGCACCAGTCGATGATGATTGTTTTTCCCGGTTTATTGGAGAGATAGGTCGATGACCGGACGATGACCTGTGTGGCAATGGCGCGTTGAATCACACCATTGTATTTTCTTTTATGATCCCGTTAGACCCTTTTCCCGTCAATATGTAGTTTCATTTGAACGAACTACATTTCAAGGTGACGTGTCGCGGATCAAGCTCGTGCGCAGTCGTATTTGCTTATTCTCCAAGTAGAGGTTGGGTCGCGACCACTATTATATATATACCATATCCGCAACCGAACCTCTGCTTGGAGAATAGTATTTGCTATGCAGGAGAGTTCCGGGCAACTCCGCCAACTTTCTATTATGTTATGCTCGTATATTCGTATATTGTATGCAGAACTAATGGATGTAAAGAAGGCCCGGATTGAAACAACAAACTTAAAGAATGAAAATCGTAAACATTTTGCGTACCAAATCACGTTAAATGTCCATTGTAAGACACGTCAACGCTTGGGGTCAAATTGGAAAAAGGAGCCATGGACGGACGGGCTTTTTTTTGCATTGTCGATCTTGACTCCAATGTGGAACCTTGGAAAGCCTAACGGCTCTCGGGGTATTTTTAGCCCCGGCCGAACCCCGGATTGAATTTAAGTCCGACTTAAAATGAAACCGGGACCCGGTAATAAATAGCCGCCATCACCTACCCGTGGGGAACACCGAGGGGTACCCCTGGTATCCGGCAGGCCAGCGGGACAAATTTGTGGCTTTGGAGCCTGGTAGGGGCTACATCGATCCCTAACGGGCACCGGTGCAATTTTGGGACCTAAGCCTAAATAAGCGACATGCCAGTTTGGCTGTCATAACTCTACTTCATTGCCATTTGCGATGGTATAATGTTGTGCGCCTCATAAATTGGGTGACTTAAAGAAGATAAATCTGATTCTTTGGGAATCTTTGTGTAGTTTTGTATGTCTATCTATGCTCATACACCAGTTTGTGTACCACGGAAGCAGGCAACCTGCTCTGACAAAAACACTTGTCTGAACTTGCTGTCTCGCCCACCTAATTAATCAACAGTGCTTTCTAACACGCTTTCTAAACACTTTCCCACGTGACCAATGGCATAAAAGGCGTGACTTTGCCATATATGGACTACCATTGAACTGTGATTGGTGGATGTTTTGTTGCGTCAGTGACTTCAAGCGAAAGGACCTGACGAACATGTATGGGCACGTGCAAAGACAACCGGCACAGTTCACCGGAGAGTCAAATTTGGACAAGAGCTGCCTTTTGACTTAAATAAGAACCTTCACCGAATTCATGTAAGTTGTGACTTCAGTTTTTGTTCCGTTCACTCACAGGCCTTGGTTAAATATACTTAAACATTTCCCGAAACAAGCGACACAGAGAAGTCATTATCTACCAACTAGCTATAAGCTAACTATTAGTCAGTTCTGACTTCGTCCATGTTCAAGACATAGTACAATCTAATTAAAAAATTATAATCAGTTGTGTTGGACGGACGTTGGACGAGCTCCGTCCATTTGTAAAGGGGGAAGATTTTCAGCGAAAAATACAGCCAATGTTCGGGCGATGCTGAAATGCGGCGAGCTCTGACCGATCTACAAATTCGGCCGGTGTCAGTATGAATTGTAAAGTCGAATTTAAGGCTTTTGTAATTTATAATATGAAAAAAAATGCCGCGCTTTTCGGGTTGATTTTTTTATTATCAACAGTATATTTCACATCATATAATATGTATCGAGAGACTGTTTTCTAATCGCAGAATTCTAAGTCAGCGTTTCGAACACGATCGCTGTTGGAAAATTTCCTCCCATATTTTGCATATATTTGTACCTCACTGACGGCACTGGATGAGAAGTAACGTGTTACATTTTATCGAATATCATACCTTCCTTGGTATAAAGAACAATTAAGCAACACCAGCAAAATAAAGAGTTATTGAAACACAAGGTCCCTCGTGCCTAGGTTACACATAGCCGAATTTGGCTCCCGACTCTCTCCCGAATATTAGGAGTGATTCGGGAGCTAGTCGGCTGTAGTCGGCTGGCGTCCGGCTGAGTCGGATGGCGTTCGGCTGGCGTTCGGCTGAGTCGGCTTGTGTTCGGCTGCTCCATCCGAATGTTTTGAAATGTTCAAAACATTCGGCTCTGAACGGCAACTCTGGAATGGGTCGGTTGGTGGTCGGCTGGTGGTCGGCACGGTCGGCTGGTGTTCGGTTGGTGTTCGGGAGTAAGTCAGCAGTCAAATTAAATCTTAACCACGCCATAAACATTGCTGATTTACTACCAGATTGTTTCCAACTTACCAATGATTCACCCCAAGACCCTAGACAAATCTCTGCTAACTCATTCCCAAGCAAAAAGACTATTGCCAGAACGTAGACGAATCACTCCCGAACTTCACACGACCGACATCCAGCCAAAAGCAAAAAGACCCATAAATGCCGCACTGAAGCTATATGTGATCTAAATTTGACCTCTTGGTGATGTTTACAAATAGAACAAAGGACATTCTTGATTAAAAACGAAAATGAGCACTCTTTTGAAAATCGCTTATTATGTCTATTTCAAGTCGAAAAAGGGTCGTCAATCGGTTGGGGATCAGTCAGGAGTGATTCGGCAGTCTGCCGCTAGAAGTCGGGATGGTTGGTGATAGGTTAGTTAGCATTTGGGACACAGTCGGGAGTAAGTCATTTACTGGTCGGGAGGTGTTCGGGACATGTTCGGCACTAAAAAATAGGCGTGGCCTAAACTGGTCAGACTACTCCCGAACTACTGCCGACATGGGTCGGCTAAGAGTCGGCTAGTGTTCGGGAGCCAAAGTCGGCTATGTGTAACCTAGGCATTACTGAGACTTCGAACATCGGCTCCCGACCTTGCCGCTTTGACGCGCTTTGAGGGCCCGAATGTATCAATTCCTTAAAGTCCTGTGGAAGCTTTGCTCGCTGAACGTGAGGGCTGACTTACTAGCTTACTTAATCAAATACGATTTTACAACCCCAATCTATGAACAATCTCTGGTCCAAGTAGCAGTGCATAGTTTATATCCCCTGACGTCTTGGTAAAAATAAATGATAGTTTGATGTAATGAAGAAGTTTACACAAACTTCCCTGTTACCTAATAGTATACAAACAACTTAGAACCCTTACCTATATAATTGCCAGGGGGCTGTGCAAACCTGGGTCAATATCAACTCCAGATAGGTCTTACATAACTCTAGACTGGTGTTTAGCATCACAACGGCAATGGTTGCGTAACTCTGTAAGGGCACAACTCGCCGTACGTGTTTTTTGTCAGCACGCTTTTTATAAGGCCACGAGAGGAACTCTAAACTGTTTCTGTTTTTTATCTAATTTATTCAAGTAGATTCCGGGGGAGGGCATGGTATTATTTTCACATAATAAGTTATTTAATTAGTTGTCTCTCCCTAGATAAGTATTCCTTTGTTTTCCAAGTACCTAATTTTAAATGCAGTGATATAGATGATAATGGCTACTGTCCTCATCATATGACCTTATCGGAGTTCCGAACTAACAAACTGTGCTGATAAAGGTCTAGACAAAGTTTGCAGTGATCTATGGGAGCCCCACAACTTCGTACGAAAAGTTAAAAATTTCCTTTACGGTCTCTTTACGGAAACTTGTTTGCAATCTTTTGTCCCGATGTAGCTTTAATTATTGCCTTATATTGTTTCTATAGAGCTACTTTCTTTTGCCATCCACGTTGTTGGTTCACGGGTTATGCTTTGCTCGTACAGTCGACTCTGTATTCTGGCGTAATGGTTATAAACATAGTCCTGATGAAAACACCCTACTCAAAAGATTAAAAAATGGTGAACTTCATGTAAGACGGGAGAAGGGTTGTCAAGCATCGTCACAAGTTTCAAAAGATTTCTCGGTGAAGTGGGCCCATGTATAGTCGACTCATTGTATTCAGGCGTAATGGTTATAAACACAGTCCTGATGAAAACATCCTACTCAAAAGATTAGAAAGTGATAAACATACTGCGGTGATAAATTAAGTTAAATGTCCATCGTAAGGCACGTTATCAGTAACCTTTCACTTTGGGTGTAATAACTCTAATTAATGGCCATTTGTGACGTTATCATGTTTTGTAACTTCAGAATTATATATTTACGTTATGAAGATTAATATGATGCTCTAGGAAACGTATTTTTACGAACTTCAATTATCCAAAATATTGGGGTTTTTACAGTCGCATTCTTTCTTCAAAAGTGAAGAAACAATGTTTTGCTTTGGGGAGTTAGACGAAAAGCCTGGTGAGAGTGCATACAAATCAAAACAATCTATGTTTTTTCTAAATCATATTGCCCAGGAAAAATGAATTTAGTTTTTTTTCCTAAGTCAGGGGTCTTCGAAGAAATGAATATAAGTATAGAAATCTGATAGTTTTTTTCTAAAATTTCTTCAGGATCACAAATGAAGGTATATTTTCCGATATGTCAGCTTCTTGGCATTTTCCGAGTGTTACTTGTTTGTACAAAGTCAACGAAAAACAAAGTGTACATCTATCCCCCCTTCATCCAGCGAGTCCTTGATCTTAGTATCATTTCTTGAACACATTGACGTATAGTAGCGAAAACATCTTGTGTACTGAGGGGAGGCCACCTGATTATACGTCGAGAGTTAATTTTCAGACCGAGAGAAGCAATCTGATTTCAACGTGACATGCCTTCTGTGGGCGAATCAATCCCTCCTCGGTACAACATCTTCCGACATTCCCGGTAAATATTTTTCCCGCCGTAAAATCTGGCCTCAATACTAGTATGTTGGACATAGCGGATCTGGCTCCCTTCCCCCTCCCAACAGATGACATTAATTCACCTTGACGCTGAAACCGAATTAGCAGGAATGAAGCAGAACCAGCCGGAATGAAGTATTTGCAAAATTCGTGCCACATTCGGGGCCATTCGGGTAAGAATTTCAAATGGATCTTATACCCCCTTCACACGAGAAGGAATGAGCCACAATGCCGTCAGAATGAAAATTCTTGTCTATTCCTGGGAATTTGCAGGGTATTCTAGAAATTTTGACTGCATTCCAGATATTCCTTTGACCACATTTTGGCAGGATTCGAAGTGTCTTGCCGTTTCGGTTCTCCATCGAATGAGATAAGAACGTTTCGACTAATGTTGAAATGCGGTCATACTGCAGTTAGAATAGTTAGAAAACACTTAGAATCCACTTTGAATGCCATTCGATATTTCTCCACTTCGAATGCCCCTCGACAGTTTTTAACATGCCAAAAATTTCGGGCCAGCCAAAAGAACAGGCACAAATAGCATGAGTCATGTTTTATGGGAGGGGCAGGTCGACTACCGGACACCGTCCACTAGGCCCTTGACCCAAACGCTAAACCTGTGACCTCGAGTCGATGACGATTGCTTTTCTTTGCATGATCTCACCAAGGACAATGCTTGGAGGGGCAGGTCGACGACCGGATCACCGGACACTGTACACTAGACCCTTCGTTGACTTCGATCTGTCGATGATGCAGATTTTCTTTGCATGATCCTAGTATCCTCCTTTTCTCCACTTTTGGCAGCGTCATTTGTTGGGGAGGGGGCAGATTCGATATTTTCAACATATGACGGCCAGGTTTTACGCCCGGCTGAACTTAAAAATTTGCCAGGAACTTTTTTTGTCGGAGAGATCTTGTTCATGCGGGGGGGGGGGGCGGTGTCAATTGATAATTTAGAGCTAATTTACTGACCGCGAGAAGCAATCTGATTGCAATGCGACGTGCCTTCTGTGGGCGAATCAACCCCTCCTCGGTACAACATCTTCCGACATTCCGGTCCGGCAAATGTTCTTTCAAGGCGTAAAACCTGCCCACGATATGTTGGAAATAGCGGATCTGACTTAATCTCCAAGCAGACTGCTCCGGTGGCATAAAACAGTAACATAGCTGGGGAAGGACTTCAGCCGGCAGAGTGGTAATATTACCCCTCAGCCGACTGAAGTCCTTCCCCAGCTTATGTTACTGTTTTATGCCACCGGAGGAATCTGCTTGGAGATTAGATCTGACTCCCTTTTCAACAGATGACATTTAACACCCGTAACAAGGTCGCGAAGGAGGCTAGCGTGATCCCACCAAGGACAATGATTGGACTAGCTGGATGGTCAGCTAGTTCGACGAGCAGACATTGTACACCATATCCTTGACCGCTCTGTGACCTGTCACTTTTGTTGTAACAACTTTTAATTTATGGCCATTTGCGACTTTATCCTGTTGTGCATCTTATGATCATAAACTGTCGTAAAGAAGAAAAGATTGATGTTCTAGGAATTTTATGTAGTCTTGTAAGTCTATGTTGTCAAGGAAGATCAGCATTTCATGTGCTTAGCTAATGGACTCAGTAATAGCTCCCTCACGTGTAGCGAAAATCGACCGGACAGCGAGTCTGCGAGCTCTAGATTACGAGGAGGCATAACCCTGACATGAAGGGGGGAACTCTGCCATTTCTTTGTCGGCATCATGGTCATGCCTTCTCGTAATTTAGAGCTCGCAGACTCGTCGTCCGATCGAATTTCGCTACATGTGAGGGGGGTATAAAGACTCCGACTCCACATTTCTCTACGACTTCCAAGATGAGAAGCGTACCGTGCACACTAATTGACAATGAATGCACTTTAAATTTGAATATCAACAGATCTTGACATATATACTAGTATATATTTCTCCAGAATTACCGACAGTCAAGCTAGTAGTTGTCCTCGGGGCCGTTCGTGTATGCTCATGTTCCAAACACTCCTGCTTGTGTACCGAAGAAGGAGACAAAACTTTGCTGACTAAACCACTTGTCTGAACTCGCTGTCTCTCTCCCTCCTAATTAATCAACAGATAGACATCTTAGACACACCCCTCACGATAATTTACGAGCTAACACGTAACCCTGCCACGCGTGACCTGTGGCAAGAAAAGGCGTGCCTTCGCCATATAGTGGACCACCATTGAACTGTGATTGTTGGACGTTTTGCAGCGTCAGTAACTTCAAGCGATAGGGCCATATATAACTGCATGCGTACCTGCGAGACAAAGACAACGCCCACAGTTAACCCGAGAGTCAAGTTTGGACAAGAGCTGCCTTTGATTCAACTAAGAACCTTCACCAGTTTTATGTAAGTTGTGATTTTGTTCCTTTCACTCACAAGCCTTGGTTTAATGTACTAAATATTTTCCCGAAACAAGTGACAAAGAGAAGTCGTTATCAAACAAACTAACTAAGCTGCCGTTGGCTGAAAAATATGGTCTAGGCAGCCTATTACTGAAATGTGTCCTGCAGGATATTGGCAGGGGGTACATGTTCAAAATTGGTAGCTGTCAGTCATTTCATTTACTGCGGGAGAAGGGTTGTCAAGTATCGTCACAAGTTTCAAAAGATTTCCCGGTGAAGTGGGCCAGAATCTAACAAAGTCCATATAATTTTTTCCCGGGTGTAAGAAATAGAATACGACACGGTGTAGCGTTACTGCATCCCGTATCGCCCTAGGTACGGCCTGACCGTTGGTATAATTGCCCGATGGCCGAATTGTTTTTATTATATCGTGTAATCCGAAATACCTCAAGTTTATCGCAAGAAAAGAGAAAAAGACGTGACATCAATGCGCATCTCGCCAACAACTTTATTAGTCAATTTGAATAAAAACTGCCATTCTGCCATTCGAGAAATGTTGTCTACAGCGGCGCACGCAAGCGAGTTCCAATCGTTCGAAACTAAGAATGTCGGACAGTTAGGCACATGGGCATCTCGGCCCCCTGCCAATAGGGACATTTCGGCCCCAAGCCGAGGTCACTTCTGCCCCACGCCGAGGACACTTCGGCCCCGGGTCCAGTCCACGATAGTTATCTAACACATAGCCTGAATTGACTAAATGACGTATAATTTTACTTGTACCTTACTTATACAGTAGTACTGTTTGCTATGTTTCAAGACTTATTTATTTATTTGTTTCAAGACTTAATTCTCATTATCTTTTATCGTTGCGTTTCACATAGCTTTTCGACTAATTTGTACATTGCATAGCATGCCCACATACATAAGAACTAGCGGGCCGAAGTGTCCTCCGAGCCTGGACCGAAATGTCCTCGGCCTGGGGCCGAAGTGTCCTAGACCTGGGCCGAAATGTCCGGGCCGAAGTGTCCATGTGCCGAACTGTCCTGATACAGTGACCATCACCTGTTGTTGTGCAAACGACAACTGAAACTTAGAAAGGAGAGAAATGGCGAGAATGATCAACTCTTTGACTCTGGGACACTCAAGTACTTAGCTGTAAAAGAGCAAGCTCACAGCGGAGTTCAATATTATAATAGGTTTCAGGTACTCGAGGACATACCGGTTGATGACATTAATCATTGCCAGATGCGAGAGTGTACACAAAGTCTTCGCAAACACTAGGAATGAAGTACTAAGATACCGTAAACAAGAGAGGAAGGAGAGGATATCGGACATCACTTTGAACTTTGTACAAGAAAGGAAGGAAACTAAACAACATGTCATGTTACGTAGGAGAGAGAGACAAATAGCTGCAGCAGCCAAGACCTACCAAACAAAGAACAAAGAAGTTAGAGAATCAGGTGCGAGAAGAGACAAACGTGTGTACATGCCATAGCTTAGCAACTAAGGCACAACAAGCAGCAGAGATGAATGACACAAGAACTGTGTACAAAATCAGTAAACAGTTATCAGGAGATCTCACAAATAGGAGCACAGCAGCAAAGGGCAAGAACGAGAAAGTACGTATAGATGGAAAAGACCAGTTAGATAGATGGACAGAGTCGGAGCATTTCATGGGTGTTCTCGGATTGAGAAAATGATTATTGTCCAAAAGACTAATGAGGTAACTTTGCGAAACGTCTGGTGCATTGGTATCCAAAAAAGATATCATCAACTAGAGTTCGACGACCTCATACCTCCATGAAATATTGTGAGCTTATTGTAAATTTCATGCAAATGACTTACATTTACATCATTTTTTAATGCATGGCGATGTTCATCATTGACTAACATACACATGTCACAAGTATAAAATTCCCATCAGTCATTATGCGGATTTCTATTTTTGTATATATTATGCAAATCAGTTCCTCATTTGCATATTTGGTATCTGCTTATGTTTCATCTATCATAACTTACATGTGTTACATTAACTTAAGTTCAGCTATTGAAAACAATGGAATTGTACAATTTCCTCATTAATCATGCAAATTAAGTCCTTATTTGCATAAAATGCATATTATTATGAACATTTTGCTCAAGCTACCTGCATGCTAAAAATGATGTCAATCCATCATTCCTCTCTATAGATATCCTCTTTGGAGTGTCTTGACAAAAACACCCCCGCAGTTCCAAAATTAAATGTTAGAGGGCTAAAACTTGCCCCACTTTGTCATGACATTAAAAGCTATCTACCACCCAAATATCAAAACCATATCATGTCCAGTACAAGAGATACATTAAAAAACTGCTATGATAGAATAAGCTCATCAATTATGCAAATGTAATCGGGGGGCCCAAACTTATGTCACTTATTCCTGAGCACAAGAGCTATCTAACACCTAAAAGTTGGGACCATATCTTGTTCACAACACGAAATAGCAAAACCGGAAGTTGCACTGCAGTACCAAGGTAAGCCACTAGGTGGCCCAAAATCTAATCACTTCTACCTTTCATCACACCCCACCAACACACCAAGTATGAAACCAATCCACCAAGCCGTTCTTGAGTTGTTGACAGACAGACAGACACACACACACACACACAAACGCTGGTGAAAATATAACCTCCATGACATTTCATGGAGGTAATCAGAAAATAATAATCGCTTCTGGAGTGGAATGTCCCTTTAAACAGACCTGCCTGAAGCGGCCATTCAGGATAGGAGTGAAACATGGTCTTAGAACACTCAGGAGATTGTAAGTGTCATCAAAGAAACGAAGGCAAACAGAGCCCCATGTGCAGACATAGTGACAGGGGTAAGCAAAGCCATCAGTAACTGCCAGAGCTATTCAACCAAGCATGTGACGAACAAAAGGCACTGGAAGCTTGGAAAAGATGTGCAATAGTAAAGCTACAAAAGAAGAATGGTCTATCAGTCTGTGGAAATTTGAGGTACAAATCTCCTAATAGTTACAGATAAGATCTTTTGAAGAGTCCTCCTACAGCATACAAGACGCTTTTGCGTGAAGAACGCATTTAAAAGTGGCAGGGGATGTACAGGCCAGACTTTTGTCCTACGCAGTATCGTTGAACAGACTTTAGAATGGAACTCTCTTTATATCTCTCTACATTAACTTCACTGATGTTGAGAAAGCGTTTGACAGTATACACAACCCTTCAATATGGAAATACTGCAAGCATTTGGCTTCACATTTAAATTCATAAACATTGCAAAATGGGAATAGCCTGGTACTCCAGCACTCTGCTTGACCTAAATGTCTACAGCAGTTAAATATGCTCTGGTGTGACATTTAACCTGGTCATTTGCCGAATGCCACTGCAGCTGAGCACAACTATGATCCGCGATACGTCCCAAACATGCTAAAATAAATCTACAAATTTACAACTAAGGTGTGGTTTTGGGTTTGCCGGGGAAAGCGTTTTATGAGCCAAAATGGCCGCTGTCCTGATATGATCTTAAGGGGTGCCAACTCTTGCATCAGCTCTTATCAGAGTCTTGCACGCAAATTTTCCAAACGCCAAACTGTGCTGATAGAAGTCTAGACAGTTGCGTTAAACTTTGCACTGATCTATGGAAGTTCCACAAATTTGTACAAAACTTTTAAGTATTTCTAGTCTCTCCACGGAAACCTGTCATGTCAACATTTTTTCAGTGTAGCTTCAATTATTGTCTGATATTTCTATTTTTTGCCATTCACTTTGTTGGCATGCGGGCCATGTTGTGCTCCTACAGTCGACGCATTGTATTCAGACATAATGGTTATAAACGCAGTCCCGATGAAAACACTTAAAGGATTAATATATTAGGAAGTGGTAAACATACTGCGGTGCTAGATTAAGTTAAATATCCATTGTAAGCCACGTTATCAATGACCTTTGGATGTAACAACTTTACTTAATATCCATTTGAGACATTATCGTATTTTACACCTCCATAATGATATATTTACTTTATGAAGATTAGAGGGATGCTCTGGGAAACGTCTTTACGAACTCAAAATATCCAAAATAAAGGGGTCTATATCATTGCCTTCTTTCAAAAGTAAAGAAACAAGGTTTTCCTTTTGGTAGTTTGACAAAACGCCTCGTGAGAGTAAATATAAATCAAAACAATTAATTCTAAAGTTTCTTTTAATCTTATTGCTCAGGAAAAATTAAAGTATTTCCTGGCCATAGGTTAGCGGTATTGAAGGGTCTTCGAGGTGCAAAATCTGATAATACCCCAAATTTCTCCGGGGTCACTAAGTTAGGGGTACTGGTGGTTTTTCGAAAGAATGAATAGAAGTATAAAAGTCTGAATATTTTTCTTGAATTTGGTACTCTGGGAAACCTCTCTACGACTTCCAATGGCGAGCTGTGCCAAGAGTATTCAGCAATACATGCTTGTAGCTTTTAATAGATCTTGTCAATGTATTTTTCTTCACAATCTCCGACAGACTTACTAGTATAGCTATTATGAAAGTATATAAAATTTTTTTTTTCTGACAAAGCCACCTGTCTATACGCATGGTCTCTCTCCTAGCTGCGTATATATTTAAGTCCGTATGAGGCGCGCATGGGAGTATTTACCTCCACCAGCCTCCACAGGTCGTTGTAAAAATAATAGAAATTTGACAAATGTAAGCAGGTAACATGTCAGACGAGTTAGCTGGGTCTCAACCATGCTTCTCGGTCAGCTTACTCATCTGGCATGTTATGTATCTATATTTGTCAAATTTGTACTATTTTTCAAGCGACCTGTGGAGCCTGTAGAGAATTAGAGCGCTATACGCTCCTCAAACGGACTTGAATATATACGAATGTGTGACCCACCTTAAGTAATCATCAGCGATTTGTTAGATATACCACTCCTCAAACAATTAAGAGCTACGTGTAACTATTTCCCACGTGACCAGTGATAGGAAAAGGCGTGTCCCTGCCATATATGGACCACCATTGAACTGTGATTGGTGGAAGAGTCAGTAATTTCAAGCGATAGGACCAGACGAACATGTATGCGTACGTGCGAGACAAAGACAACGCGCACTGCTCACTGGAGAGTTAAGTTTGGACAGGAGCTGCCTCTTGATTGAACTGAGAATCGGCACCGACTTTAATACTGTAAGTTGTCACATCACTTTTAAGTCCTTTTTTTCACTTACAGGTCTAACATCAAATGTACAACAATTTTTTTCTGAAATCCATAGAAATGGCTGAATTTAGAGACTCTTTTTACACAACTATTGCTTTATTCACACCGACGTTTCGGTGACCGTTTGTCACCTTCTTTGCCCTGAAGTAGATGACAGTCGGTCACCAAAACGTTGGTGTGAATTAAGCAATGGTTGTGTAAAAAGGGTCTCTTTATTCAGTGACGTGCCAACCTGATGAAACTTTTCACGGACATAGAGATGGCTATCAGCAAAAGGTTAAATTTGATGCCGGTGAGTGAACAACATTAAAACCACCAGCGAGAATGATTCGGTAATAGAGGAACAAAGAGTCCATAGTATTGAATCAGCTGATTTCATTTGTACGAACAACGCTTTTATCAGCGCAAAAAGCTTATCATGTGGCCTCAAGCAACATCAATAACCCTAAAGATGGCATAGGAGTTTACAAATTTACATTGTGGCTAAAACAGGCAAAACTTGTGTCAATGCCGAGATTAATGTCGCTATGTGTATACCAGCGAAGTTAAGCAGTTCATTGGTTTGGAAAGGCCCTTATTTGAATAGACGGCGATCGTGATGAAACCTCGCTTGGATCTTGAGAGGATTTTGTTATCCTTAATTTCATAATTGGAATATTATGCAAAACGTATGAGTATAATGGAAAAGACAGCGAAACACACAAACCGTCAAAAAATTCTTTTTTTTTTCATCCATAATATTCGTTAAGCGATCTGTAAAATCTAGGGAGGTCACAGTGGACGCCCTTGTAAATCGGGCATTTGCTGTCATACAGCACATTTGTCGGTAAAGAAATATCACGCTTATTATACAGGCCGCAAGCCAAGTGACATACGTATACTAATACTTGATTTTCACGCACAGCAATTTCATCGACAGTATTGTCATGTTTTTGACTGACACACAGAATTTAGGCTGGTTCTCACCGCCATGTCGGACAGCCGTGGGCACATTGTGTTTTTTTTTCAACGGGACCTGTGCTGATTTTAAGACCAAACAAAAAACAACAGAGGTTCGCTCCAGCTGACGAAAAGCTCCTCAGACGCAGGCAGGCCAATGTTTTTTTTTTACCATTTCCCCAAAAGGTGAATAAAGAAAAATACAGATAAAATATTTCAATGGGCCACTGTTTACACTTAACGTTATAACCAAGGCATGCGGTTTACTGTAAATGTAGAAATCATTCGTGGTGATTTAATGTTCAGGATTTTTTCTGTGACTCACCGCAGAATCAAGACTACGGCGGAAAGTTTTGTTTCTCGGGGTTGATCCCCTGGCAGCCTTGTAGTGGGGGTAAAGATAGGTTTGAAACGTAGCTAGTTAAACTTTGAAAGTTGTGTTTTTCTTTGCATGATTCTGCCAAGAACCAAGTGTGAGTCACCATTTATGGGAGGGACCGGTCGATAACATTCACATTGAAACACGTCAAAACAACTTTATGGGCCGCAACCAGTATGTTCAGAAATTGAGATATGACAACAGGAAGTTCCACTGCAATACCATAAGAAAATGCCAGGGGGTCCAAAATCTAATGGCTTTCAGGTCTCATCATGATCAAGACCCACACAAATATTGAATATCAATATAATCCATGTAAGTGTTCTTGAGTTATGCTGGTCTTCTACACACAATCACACACAAGCACACTCACACACACACACACACACACACACACATAAAAACTTTACCGAAAGTATAACCTTCTTGGCGAAGGTAACTATAAAAAAAATCGGCGAAAAAACAGTGTAGCAGTAAACCAACCCCAAATTGCCGCACCCTTGCACCAAGTGCAGTGAGATACCACCTTTAAGCCCCCTTTACAAATCAAGAATTTAGCTCGGCCAAGTTGTCCGCGAGCTCTAAATTACGAGGAGGTATTACGAGGAGGTATGTTCGTCGGCATCAGGGTCATACCTCCTCGTAATTTAGAGCTCGCTGACAACTCGGCCGAGCTAAATTCTTGATTTGTAAAGGGGGAGTTAGGAAACAACACCCGAGCTAAACGTGACTTACATCACCGCGGTAAGGAGTAAAGCTCTCAAACGCACCCATGACGCCTTCCAGGGAGCGACTCAATCGAGTTCCAACAGCAGTCTCCTTACAACTCTCTAACAATCTCGCTATAGTGAAAAGGCACGACCTTTTTCAAACCTCTGACCGGTTAACGGTACACACCCAAGTTTATTTGGGGTCTCAAATCGAGGCTGCACACCCTCAAGTCGAGAGGCCTTCTCTTCAAGAAAATAAATCTAAAGCAGAAAAGCCGTATATGGGAATGAAGGGTATCACTCTTTCAGCTTTCAGAAGAGCCGGGTTTCAGTTTCTTCACTCTCTCTACTTTTCGTAATTTTTGGGGGAGAAAACTTTTTTTCACGTAAAAAAGTATGCAAAAAAGGGGGAATTTTGACGTGGAAATAAACCCATCACCTATATTTTAGTCATGAAAATGGCTGATATTGTCGGAAAGAGAATACAGCTAGGATTAATCAAGCAAAAGATAAAGAAAATCGTAACACTGAGATTTTTACAATAACCCGACGCGCGAGGCATAGCAACACGGCTCACAGACCGCATATGGACGGGAAATCTGGATCAACGGGCGAATCACTTCCAACGCGTAGAAATACAGGGAAACTCGGGCCCAAAACCAATTTGCACCAAAAACACATCACTTCTTACGCTTTTTAGCCATGCCAGTAGCAAATGCCACTCCGCAGCAGATCATGAGAAATTTGAACTCAAACACGGACCCTCGAGACCCTTTGGTCACATTTTTGTCGCGCACTATCTCGCACTGTCGCGGAAGAATTGGTGTGTGCATCGTTAAAGGTAGTAGTTTCACATGTTGGGTGTGACTACAGCTACCATGCAGAATTTAGATGTCCCCAGATGACACCGGCTTCAGAAAATTGATGTCCCAACAGCTGTCACAGAGGCCATTGTCCTTACTGTTGCACATCTTTTACTTCAGTTCCACCTTCGAAATTCTCACTCGGCGGTCTAATTCGTTATTCGGTATACGAGTATCATATGTCATTTATGACCCATCCAGCTGTGTTCTTTGGCTGGAAGATTCCTGTGTGTACCAAATATGATAGCCCATGGCCCAGACAGTCAAGATGTCATTTGAAAGAGTATATTTAATAGTCGGTTGCAGCCCGTACATTTGTAGTCTTTTATAGATATGCTTAACCATGTGTTTCACTGTAAATGTCATCTGCTCACATAATACGAACTGGTTCTTGGTGGCATCACAAAAAGAAAAACAATCCGTTCAAAAAAGAGTTTATCTACATTTCATATCTTACGATATCTGGACTACCAAAACAAGACTGAATTTGCCAAGTTTGTTTGGATACAAAAAGAGGGAGGTAAACTCCGGTATTTTGGCAAGATACTATTGTTACGACAGAAAGATCGCAATGGCACAAGCATATTTACCCCCATATCTTTAATCAACGGTCGAAATCCTTATTGGCACTAATTTGAAATATATTACGTGTCGTTTATACGATCCAGCGAGTTTCTTTCTTTGTCCGATAAAATTTCTGTGCGTCGCGTAATGTGATAGTTTAGACATCACAGATGTCATTTGCCGAATGCCACTGCAGCTGAGCATAACTATGATAGGCGACACGTCCCCAACATGCTGCAATAAATCTACAAATTTACAACTAAGGTGAGGTTTTGGGTTTGCCGGGGAAAGCGTTTTATGAGCCAAAATGGCCGCTGTCCTGATATGACCTTAAGGGGTGCCAACTCTTGCATCAGCCCTTATCAGAGTCTTGCACGCAAGTTTTCCAAACGCCAAACTGTGCTGATAGAAGTCTAGACAGCTGCGTTAAATTTTGCACTGATGTATGAAAGTTCCACAACTTTGTACAAAAACTTAAGTATTTTTAGTTTCTCTACGGAAACCTGTCAATTTTGTTTACAGTGTAACTTCAATTATTGCCTGATACTGTTTCTATTTTTTTGCCATTTACATTGTTGGCATGCGGGCAATGTTGTGCTCCTATAGTCGACGCATTGTATTCAGACGAAATGGTTATAAACACAGTCCTGATAAAAACACTCTACTTAAAAGATTAGAAAGTGGTTAACATACTGCTAAATCTCCATTGTAAGCCACGTTATCAGTGACTATTTGGATGTAACAACTCTTCTTAATATCCATTTGTGACATTATCGTATTTTACACCTCTTCAATGATATATTTACTTTAACCCTCAAGCACCCGACCTTTTTTTGCGACTAAAATGACCGAGTGGGGTCCAAACGGACCCCAAAATGTTTTGTTCATAAAATCTCAGTTCCAATTCCTATCGGTGATCATTGTACATACATCGCTTCATCAATGTAAGAGGAATATTTCGACATGTTAAGGTGTTGCTTATTCCACCTCATTATCATAATCTATGCAAAAGATCAGAGGACCATCTTTTGCACTAAACATATTCTGACCAGAGAGGGGAATTTTGAGGCCCTCGGCAACCTTTATGTCGCATAACTCTTAAACGGCTGGTGCTAAAGCTACGAAACTTGGCCATATATCACAAAATATTGTTAGCAAAATTATTTTGGCAATAAAGTAAATTTATCATTATTTGGGGTTGCCATGGCAACGGAATTATGACAGGCATATCTTTGCCAAAATTTGCCAATTTCGATTTTAACAAGGTTTTTTTGGTAAACAATGCTTGTTTTCTTACAACAATAAAATTCTATTAAATTCAATGCTATTTTCATAATTCATAATCTATAATTTATGCTAATTTCATGACGTCATTAGTCGAAATCCAAGATGGCCGCCCTTATTAGCTTAATGACGTCATAATGTCGTCATATTATATTGTGATGACACATAAGTTTTTATGAGGATTTAGTTTTATATGCTTATTATGCTCTGAAAGTTTAGTGGTGATGCAATAAATATTTAGGGAGTTAGACTCAAAACTTTCTTTCAAAAGCTACACTTTTTTGCTGGGGTCCGTTTGGACCCCAGACGGACTGATCAAGGACTTTCTTTATAGCTTCCACAGTATTGTACCAATCTTCATAAAAAATTGGGAGAAGGTATAGAAGATCTTTGCTGACAAAGTCACGGAAGGAATTTTTCGTCAGATTAAAAATGTTCAAATGGCACTGCAAAATGTACGTCTGGGGTCCAAACGGACCCCACTCGGGTGTTTGAGGGTTAAAAAGATTAGTAAGATGCTCTGGGAAACGTCTTAACGAACTCAAAATATCCAAAATAAAGGGGTCTATATTATTGCCTTCTTTCAAAAGTGAAGAAATAAGATTTTCATTTTCGTATTTAGACAAAAAGCCTTTTGAGAGTGAATATAAATCAAAACAATCAATTTTAAAGTTTGTTTTAATCCTATTGCTCAGGAAAAATTAAAGTATTTCCTGGCCATAGGTTAGCGGTATTGAAGGGTCTTCGAGGTGCAAAATCTGATAATTTCCCCAAATTTCTCCGGGGGCACTAGGTTAGGGGTACTGGTGGTTTTTCGAAAGAATGAATAGAAGTATAAAAGTCTGAATATTTTTCTTGAATTTGGTACTCTGGGAAACCTCTCCGCGACTTCCAATGGCGAGCTGTGCCATGAGTATACAGCAATATATGCTTGTAGCTTTTAATAGATCTTGTCATGTATTTTTCTTCACAATCTCCGACAGACTTACTAGTATAGCTATTTTGGAAGTATATAAAGATTGTTCTGACAAAGCCACCTGTCTATACGCACGGTCTCTCTCCTACCTTAAGGTGGGGTCACACCTGCGTATATATTTAAGTCCGTATGAGGTGCGCATGGGAGTATTTACCTCCACCAGGCTCCACAGGTCGTTGTGAAAATAATAGAAATTGGACAAATGTAAACAGGTAACATGTCAGACGAGTTAGCTGGGTCTCAACCATGCTTCTCGGTCAGCTTACTCATCTGGCATGTTATGTATCTATATTTGTCAAATTTGTACTATTTTTCAAGCGACCTGTGGAGCCTGGTAGAGAATTAGAGCGTTATACGCACCTCAAACGGACTTGAATATATACGAATGTGTGATACAATTAAGAGCTACGTGTAACTATTTCCCACGTGACCAGTGATAGGAAAAGGCGTGTCCCTGCCATATATGGACCACCATTGAACTGTGATTGGTGGAAGAGTCAGTAATTTCAAGCGATAGGACCAGACGAACATGTATGCGTACGTGCGAGACAAAGACAACGCGCACTGCTCACTGGAGAGTTAAGTTTGGGCAGGAGCTGCCTCTTGATTGAACTGAGAATCGGCACCGACTTTAATACTGTAAGTTGTCACATCACTTTTAAGTCCTTTTTTCACTTACAGGTCTAACATCAAATGTACAAAGATTTTTTTCTGAAATCCATAGAAATGGCTGAATAAAGAGACTCTTTTTACACAACTATTGCTTTATTCACACCGACGTTTCGGTGACCGTTTGTCACCTTCTTTGCCCTGAAGTAGATGACAGTCGGTCACCAAAACGTTGGTGTGAATTAAGCAATGGTTGTGTAAAAAGGGTCTCTTTATTCAGTGACGTACCAACCTGATGAGACTTTTCACGGACATAGAGATGGCTATCAGCAAAAGGTTAAATTTGATGCCGGTGAGTGAACAACATTAAAACCACCAGCGAGAATGATTCGGTAATAGAGGAACGAAGAGTCCATAGTATTGAATCAGCTGATTTCATTTGTACGAACAACGCTTTTATCGGCGCAAGAAGCTTATCATGTGGCCTCAAGCAACATCAATAACCCTACAGATGGCATAGGAGTTTACAAATTTACATTGTGGCTAAAACAGGCAAAACTTGTGTCAATGCCGAGATTAATGTCGCTATGTGTATACCAGCGAAGTTAAGCAGTTCATTGGTTTGGAAAGGCCCTTATTTGAATAGACGGCGATCGTGATGAAACCTCGCTTGGATCTTGAGAGGATTTTGTTATCCTTAATTTCATAATTGGAATATTATGAAAACCGTATGAGTGTAATGGAAAAGAGAGCAAAACACACAAACCGTAAAAAAACGTCTTTTTCATCCATAATATTCGTTAAGCGATCTATAAAATCTAGGGAGGTCACAGTGGACGCCCTTGTAAATCGGGTATTTGCTGTCACACAGCAATTTTGTCGGTAAAGAAATATCACGCTTATTATACAACAGGCCGCAAGCCAAATGACATACGTATACTAATACAGATGACATAGGAGCTGTACTTGATTTTCACGCACAGCAATTTCATCGACAATATTGTCATGTTTTTGACTGACACACAGAATTTAGGCTGGTTCTCAGCGTTATGTCGGACAGCCGTGGGCACAGTGTGTTTTTTTTTCAACGGGACCTGTGCTGATTTTAAGACAAAACAAAAAACAACAGAGGTTCGCTCCAGCTGACCAAAAGCTCCTCAGACGCAGGCAGTCTTTTACCATTTCCACAAAAGGTAAATAAAGAAAAACAAAGATAAAATATTTCAATGGGCCACTGTTTACACTTAACGTTATAACCAAGGCATGCGGTTTGCTGTGAATGTAGAAATCATTCGCGGTGATTTAATGTTCAGGATTTTTTCTGTGACTCCCCGCAGACTCAAGACTACGGCGGAAAGTTTTGGCTCTCCAGGTTGATCCATTTTTATGTCCGAAGAAACCTGACAGCCTTATAGTGGGGGTAAAGATAGGTTTGAAATGTAGCTAGGTAAACTTTGAAAGGATTGTTTTTCTTCGCATGATTCTGCCAAGAACCAAGTGTGAGTCACCATTTATGGGAGGGACCGGTCGATAACATTGACATTGAAACACGTCAAAACAACTTTATGGGCCGCAACCAACCTATGGCACGCTTTCAAATGTCTGGCCTGTGACATTCGCGACGCACAGGAATTCTACTGAACAAAGAAAGCAACTCACTGGGTCGTAGATTACATGATATATTTAAGATAACGGACAATAAGGATTTCGACGGGGAATAAAGGCATTGGCGGTACGTGTAAAAATAGGTCATGTCTCATTCGCTAAAGTGGCCATCAGGACAGGGGATAAATATCATTGTGCCATTGCGATCTTTAAACTGTGACGTACGTATTAATACAGAATGTCGGAGTTGACCTCCCACTCATATTCGCGACGCACAGGAATTTTATCGGACAAAGAAAGCAACTCGCTGGATCGTAAACGACACATAATATATTTCAAATTAGTGCCAATAAGGATTTCGACCGTTGATTAAAGATATGGGGGTAAATATGCTTGTGCCATTGCGATCTTTCTGTCGTAACGTTAGTATCTTGCCAAAATACCGGAGTTTACCTCCCTCTTTTTGTATCCAAACAAACTTGGCAAATTCAGTCTTGTATTGGTGGTTCAGATATCGTAAGATATGAAATGTAGATAAACTCTTTTTTGAACGGATTGTTTTTCATTTTGTGATGCCACCAAGAACCAGTTCGTATTATGTGAGCAGATGACATTTACAGTGAAACACATGGTTAAGCATATCTATAAAAGACTACAAATGTACGGGCTGCAACCGACTATTAAATATACTCTTTCAAATGACATCTTGACTGTCTGGGCTATGGGCTATCATATTCGGTACACACAGGAATCTTCCAGCCAAAAGACACAGCTGGATGGGTCATAAATGACATATGATACTCGTATACCGAATAACGAATTAGACCGCCGAGTGAGAATTTCGAAGGTGGAACTGAAGTAAAAGATGTGTAACAGTAGGGACAATGGCCTCTGTGACAGCAGTGTGGCGCGCTATTTTGAGTACATAGAAGACTCCATTCAATAAGTCGTAGCACAGTCACGATACGTCAAATCGAGCTATTATATGTGTCCCCGTGATCTAAAAGAGTCAGGCAACCGTGTGTAGGTCAGTTGAGATTTCAAAAAGTAGTTCAAGACGAGATTCGTTTCGTCAAAGTTGACCTTCTAAGTACTCATTTTGGCGAGCGTACTTCGTGTTTTACGGTCTGCATGGGGGTTTCCAGGTGACCGATGTGATACTTCCGGATCAAACCAACTACCCAAAACAAAACACGCAATACTCTACCAGTGATTACCGATTGAGTACCCTCAGTTTGGAGAATCGTATGTATCTCAGTCAAAACACTTTAGACAGCTTAATTAAACAGACCAGATCTAGGAGGTTTTATCACTTATCTTATTAAACCTTATTGGTTCATCCCAACTGACCCGAGACTTTGCACTACATGTGACCGAATGAAAGTTTTACCTCTCAATATTATCTGTCATATTGCCATATATATATATATATATATATATATATATATATATATATATATATATATATACAAGAAGTTCCACAGATCTACCATATATATATAATACGAATTTTCAACGCAGCAAATTCTAGGCGGTTTGATATTGACACCGGATGTCGTTTACCACAAAAAAAGTCACTACCAGGCACAACGCTCTGGTCGGAGATAGCGATACTGTGTGTGTGTGTGTGACTCAGAATCCTCTGAGTCTGCTGAGTCATTCACTTCCCTCCTAGCTGGAGCACAAGCAACAGCAAAGCTTGTGTCTCTCGCGGTCTAGACGTTACAAAGACGATTTGCCACCCACCCGCCCCGCACCTCCGTGCCAAAATTCTTGCCTCTCGAAATAACTAATTGCCACCTCGGCCGCTCACGTAGTGTCGTTATGGTCATTACAAGAGGCTTTTCCATCTAGACAGTCTTCGCTCAAATTCTACACCGTTTCTATCCTCTGCTCTTTCATTCTGAACATTCCGAACACATTTGTACACACACCGAAGAATCTTTACTCTACTCTCCTACTTATTGCGCTCCAGCGCTGCAGCGTTTCTATCATTGTTATGCTCAAGTTCTAGAGCGTTTATATCATTTTGCTCTGTCTCCGTTACAAGCATCTTACATATTGTTACGCTCAAGTATTAGAGCGTTTTATCATTATGCTCTGTCTCCGTTACAAGCATTGTACATATTGTTACGCTCAAGTGTAGAGCGTTTTTATCATTATACCTCGTCTACATTTCATTTTCAAGTCAAACCCCGCAATAGCAATGTAGGTTTTAGAATCGCACTCGACATTCTGTATGTACATACAATCAGTTAATCTTTGTATGTTAGAATTTAGAATTATTTACCCGTTTTCAATCACTCCATGTATTTGATTTTGTTCACTTGCAATTAGCCCCATGGGCATGAATTTGCAATAAAAGATATATATTGCCCCTTGTCGTTGAATGATACCGTCAGGATAGATTAGTCTTTCCCTCTGTTCCTTGAATGCTACACCATTAGGATTCTTGTATCTTAACCTATATAAACCTACATTTGAATGATAAACCCCCAAGATCGCTGTATATTACCTTGTATAAGCTACATGATACACAGTCGGAATAGCTTAATCTTTCCTTTTGTCCTTTGAATCTTATCCTGTATCATTTGAATGACACACCCTTTAGATCGCTGCATATTACCCTGTATCATTTGAATGATACACTGTCGGAATAGCTTAATCTTTTCTTTTGTCCTTTGAATGTTGCACCAGTTGGGATTCTTGTATCTTATCCTGTATCATTTTGAATGACACACCCTTTAGATCGCTGCATATTACCTGTTTCATTTGAATGATACACTGTCGGAATAGCTTAGTCTTTCCCTTTGTCCTTTGAATGTTGCACTAGTTGGGATTCTTGTATCTTATCCTGTATCATTTGAATGATACACCCCTAGATCGCAATGTATTACCTGTTTCATTTGATAGATACACTGTCGGAATAGCTTAGTCTTTCCCATTGAGTCAGCTTTGAATGTTGCACCAATTGGGATTCTTGTATCTTAACCTGTATCATTTGAATTATACACCCCTACATCGTTTCATTTGAATGATACACTGTCGGAATAGCTTTAAATTGGCACAGCTGTCCTCCCGCCGAAGTCTTAAACTGTTCCTGTAATTTCTTGTTGTAAAGGAGGTTGTCTCTTTCACCGCCTAAGTCCGTCGGTTCATGTGCATGGTTTCATGCGCTTCTACCGACAGTGTGTCCCGGAAACAGATGCGTTTTACTTTGTAATCGGGTACCGCAAAACCCCCATGTGGTGCGTATTTCAGCCGGAAACATGGCGGCTAGAAACATGGCGGCTTCCGAAAAATCTGAGTTAGGCCAAACTTTGAGGTGGTAACCCGTCAATCTAGTAAAAGTCTAATTTATCTTGTGAGGTACACAAGGTTCTCTGAGCCTTCATCGTTACGTGGACATATTTGATGACCTGATTTGACGAATTGTAACTGTGTTACGACTGACGGAATGGAGTCTTCTATGTACTCAAAATGGCGCGCTACAGCTGTGCAGTTGGGACAATTTTCTGAAGCCGGTGTCATCTGGGGACATGAAAATTCAGCGTGTTGGCTGTAGTCACGCCCAACATGTGAAACTACTACGTTTAACCGGCGGTGCCTTTTCACTATAGCGAGATTGTTAGAAAGTTGTAAGGAGACTGCTGTTTGAACTCGATTGAGTCGCTCCCTGGAAGGCGTCATGAGTGCGTTTGAGAGCTTAACTCCTTACCGCGGTGATTTTTGTAAGTCACATTTAGCTCGGATGTTGCTTTCCGAGTAAGCCATAGTTGACTTGTAGTTGACATAGTTGAGTATGATTATGTGCAACTTTTTTAACCTCCGTGGTGTTCTTTTTTTGTGCGCCATATGCATAGGTTGACGGCAAATAAATAAACTAAGGTTGGTCTATTGAATAGTGCCCATGATTCCTGTGTGATTTGTAAGAGCGCTGACCCCCTACAAATTGAACGTAGTTAACATGAGATCTGCCCTAAACAAATTCTGCAAAGAGCTCAAGTCCTGTCCCTATTCTACTTAATATATATACATGTAACGTTATGTGTTCAACATCGTGAATATTCTCAACGCACAGGAATTTCATTGGCCAAAGTAATCACCTATTAAACAGATACAAAAGGGGTTCAATCGTGACATGAGTATACGTATCGGCCGTGGAATTCGGTGGTTTGCAACTAGAGTTTAGGATTTTCGCGCTCATGGGGGCAAAAATAGACAGTTTTTCTCTTGGGAACAATATTATCAGAGATAATGCAATCCTCGCTATTACCCTTTTTAGGTAAAGAGTATAGTATACCCATGATCCCGTACTTTCCAAAATTTCTCTTTGCAGCCGAGACAATACAGATTGCGTGCTTACAATAGGGGTGGATACCAGGCTATCTGCTGAACCTCAAAATTGTGTAATTCCAGCTTCTTACTTTGAATTCGCGATAACAAAGAAAAACGCAGTGCGGCACCCTTGTTTCTCAGTATACGATGCAAGTTGCTGGAATAAGTAACCGCTAAAAATAATTAGACATAACGTAATTGGTACGTAGATATTGGTAACCCCACCAAGAACAATACTTGTATGAGTCACATTTTATGAAAGATACCCATCGATGACCGGTCGATGACTTTTACAATAAATCACACCAGCCGTAGATGATTGTTTTTTTTCTTGCATGATCCCACCAAGGGAAGTACTTGGAGGCACAGGTCGATAAGTGGACACTGTGTTCTTAACCAAGCTCAAAACTCCCGACAAAACCACCTGTCGGAACATGCTGTCTGGCTCTCCCACTTAATGAATCAACAGCTCTTTGTTAGTTACACCCTTCCTGAAAATTTACGAGCTAAGACGTGACACTTTCCCACCTGACCAATGACATGAAAAGGCGTGCCTTCGCCATACATGGTCCACCAAGACGCGTCACATCAGACAATAATACTTGTCGACCCCCACCTTTTACTTACGTATCACCCGACGAAGGTAACAGCTCGATCGCGGTTCGGATCGCACGACGATTAAATTCTGGAAAAATTGAAATAATCGTCCTAAATCTGAATCTAAAAATTAAAGTTACATTTTTTAGACGAATACAGATTGGCAGTGGGGGATAAAAAAGGTTTGAAATTTAGGTAAAAACTCTGTTATGTCGAGATTATGTTTTTGCATGATCAAACCAAGAACAATACTTATGTGAGTCACGTTTTATAGAAGGGAGCAATCAATGACCGGTCAATGACATTTACATTGAATTGCATGAGCCGATATGGCGATTGTTTTGTTGTTTTCTTGCATGATCCTACCAAATACAATACTTGGAGGCACTTGTCGTTGAGTGGACACTGTGCTCTTAACCCTGCTCAAAACTGCTTCGACAAAACCACCTGTCAAAACTTGCAATCTCTAACTAACCAACAGCGCTTTCTTAGATCAAGGGGCTTTCTTAGATACACCACACCCGAAAATTAACGAGCTGACACGTAAGTCCTTTCCCACGTGACCGAATGGTAGGAAAAGGCGTGTCTCTGCCATATATGGACCACCATTGATCAGTGATTGGTGGATGTTTTGTAGCGTCAGTGACTTCAGGCGATAAGACCAGACGAACGTGTATGAGTACGTGCACACAAAGACAAATCACACTATTCACCGGAGAGTCAATCTAGTTTGGACAATGCATGCGTTTTAATTTAACTAGGAATCGGCAACGACTTCCTGTAAGTCGTGCCATTATTTTTTTTTGTTCCTTTAACTCACAAGACTTATTTTGTATGTACTTAAACATGTCCCGAAACAAGCGACAAAGAGAGGTCATTATCTACCAAACAAACTAACTAAATGTGCGCTCCCACCGCACTTGTGTCAAGCTTGCGTCACTGCGGGGTTCGTTCACTGCGTCACTGTTTTGTTATTTTCTCCGATTTTTTTAAATTTAGATATTGCGTAATACTTAAAAGTATGACTTAGAAGACGACAAATGCACAACAAAAGAAAAAAATTCGCTCTTTATCTCTGAAATTAGTTGAGTATCTTTTGAACCCCGCAGTAACGCAAGCTTGACACAAGTGCGGTGGGAGAGCACCTTATAGGCTGCCGTTGGCTGATAGATATAGTCTTGACAGCCTAATACTATAATACTAGTATGCCAAGCATACAGCCAGTCTGGCTGTAGCTATTTGGTAGTTTGGCTCGAGAATTGTCCTTGAATTTTCGACAGCTCAAGCAAGAGAGTTCCAATCGTTCGAGACGAAGTATGCAGCCCGGGCCGCACTATAAAATAAGGACCGGTTGGAACACTGATATCGAACGTAAATGAATATAGAATACAACACGGTGTATTCCTATCACCTGACGGAGGTTACAGCTCCGACGCGGTTCGGTTCGCCCGTCGGAAAAAATTCGTACAAATAGCGAATAGAATTCGTTACAAAGTCTTCCTGTAAGTTGTGTCATCAGATCTCTACTCACAAGTCCTATTTTTAATGTGCTAAGGCATTTTTTTCCGAAACAAGCACAGATACCGTTATTGCTAAATGCTTTTCATTGTAAACCAACGATACGCTGTCGCTTTGTCGACTATTGGGGACATTTCAAATGTCACGAAGCTACTGGCGTTAGTGTTGGTAACCTTTAATAGTACAAGGCTTTTGTGTACCCATTCTGGTTATTCTTGCGGCATAACATGTGAGCAAATCGTTGAAAATAGTGACCGATAAGATTCAAACTTACCTCATTGACAGCTGAAAATGACTACCACGGCTTACCGAGATTTTTGATTTGGGTAGTTTCAAACAATGCTCTCGATATCGAATCATTGGTGTAAAAAATGTTTTACGCGTACCTGTCGACCTTCACTATACTTAAACTCAGAAATTGAAAAAAAATCACCTAATCCTAAAAGTTTCATTTACTTCTGATCGACAAAAATATATATATATAAAAAAACTAGACATTGTTGTTGATATTTGGCGCCAATCTTATCAAATCTTTTGCAAAACAAACGTCCCCGTAAAACCGGAAAATAATCGTTCTTAATTTGAATTGAAAAACTAAAGCTACATTTTTAAGGCAAGTACAGCTTTTCGGTGGGGGCTGAATAGGTTCAAAACATGCATAGTTAACTCTGTTTTGACGAGATAATTTTCTTGGTGACGCCACAAAGAACAATACTTATGTGAGTCTAGTTTTATAGAAGGGGGCCATCGATGACCGGTGGATGACATTTACATTGAATCGCACCAGCCGAAGATGTTTGTTTTTTCTTGCATGATCCCACCAAGGACAGGTCATTTGATTGTAATACCAGGCCATGAGAGGCCAAATATACAGTTTTGGTCAGAAAATGTCCCACAAACTTCAATTAAGTTATCTTAAAGACATTTATGAAAAAAAAGGAATAAATACGCCAGGGGGTACCCGCCCAATGTACCCATGTGCCAAACTGCAAGTCATTCAGCAGAGGAACGACGGGGATCGTTCCCCTTAAAGATTGTGACAGGAGAAGAAAGAAAGAAAGAAGCACAAATATTACGAATAAAGCATTTCACCCATCCGTATCCCTGGCACTATGAATTATGGGAAGTGTGCAAATCGTGCATAAGCCAAAATGGCCGCTGTCCTCAAATGACCTTATCGGAGTCTGGCACGCACGTTTAAGTTCTTACTGACAAACTGTGCTGATAGAGGTCTAGACAAAGTTTGCACTGTTCTATTGGAGTTTCACAAGTTCGTACGAAAAGTTAATGATTTACTTTACAGTCTCTTTACGAAACTTGTTTGCAAGCTTTTGTTCCGGTGTACCTTTAATCATTGCCTTAAATTGTTTCTATAGAGATACTTTATTTTGCCATCCACCTTGTTGGCATGTGCGGGTTATGCGCATGCTGTGCTCGTATAGTGGACTCATTGTATTCAGACGTTATAGTTACAAACAAAGCAATGATGAAAACATCCTTCTCAAAAGATTAGAAAGTAATAAACATGCTGCGGTGCTAAATTAAGTTAAATGTCCATTGTAAGCCACGTTATCAGTAACCTTTCACTTTGGGTGTAACAACTCTAATTAATGGCCATGTGTGACGTTATCGCGTTTGCATCTGCATAATTATATATTTTCCTTATGAAGATTAATATATGATGCTCTGGGAAACGTCTTTACGGACTTCAATTGCCAAAAAAATGTGGGGATTTTATACTTGCCTTCTTTACCGCATGTCTGAACTCATTGTCTGTCTCCGACCTAAAGGTGGGCTCCCACTGCACTCGCGTCACGCTTGCGTCGCTTCGGGGTTCGTTCATTGTGTCACTGTTGTGTTATTTTCGCCGATTTTCTGTTGCGGTCCCACTGACAGGGGTCACTGTTGCGTTTCTAGACTAAATGGACAGGTTACCGGAAGTCGCAGCGTTGTCAATGTATGAAAAATCACTGTAAAATGATGAAAATCCCTAAAAATGCGATGAAACAACTTCCATTGTGATGATGCTTATGCTTATGAATGTAACTTATGTTATATTATAACCTTGAAAGACTTTTACAGTAAAAGAAGTAACCCAAATGAATGGACACGAACCATACACTAGATTTGACTCCATCGCTTATGTGTTTTGCAACAAGTATGTATAATGATGTGTGTTAATTTTCACATTTCACAAATGAAAAATCTTGATATTTCCTACGTTTTAATAGGAAATAGACAAAATATAACCGTGATACTGTTGAAGGTATGTTGGCGTCACTGTTGTGTCACTGTTGTGTTACTCTTGGGTCACTGTTGTAACTGAAAAACCGCTGTAAAATGATATCCAAAATGTATCCAAAATAGCTTTTCAATAATAAAATGATGTTTACTTTTGATACTTGGTGCAAAATAGACAAAATATAACCTTGATACTGTTGAAGACATGTTGGCGTCACTATTGTGTCACTGTTGTGTTACTCTTGGGTCACTGTTGTGTCACTCTTGGGTCACTGTTGGGGCATCTTGCCACTTGCGTTTTTTTTAAACTTCCCAAAAAACGTCGCGCTTGCTTGTGTCACCTCTAGGTTTGCTTGTGTCACCTCTAGGTGCGCTCGCGTCACCTCTAGGTGCCGCGGGGTCACGTCTGCGTTGTCGAACCCCGAACAGTTCATTCTAGTGACGCTGAGGAAGAGTGATGGATGTCACTCGAAGCGTCCAAAAGTAATTCTCCGTTTTTTATTCAGTTGTAGAGAATGAATTGCATTTGAAGGTACGTGCATAGTTTATTTGACTGTACGCTGTTAATGTTTAACCGTTTCACTGCCGTTGCAGCCCAATTTCTCTTCTGAACGAAGATGATTAGAAGCGCCAACATGATCAACCGCGCCGCCTCGCGGTCCTTGATGTTCCTGCAGAAATCTGCAGTTCGCACAGCCGCGTCGTCCTCTCAGCAGGGGTCACAGCAGCACAGATCACCTTCCCAGCAGACACCTGGACCAGCATCCCAGCTGTCAACGAGGCAGGCGTCCCATCAGCTGATGCGGCAGCCATTCCAGCAGGCTTTGGAGTTCTCCCCTCTCCCATGGGTCGACTTTGCCACCCCAGAACCGGCACAAACAGCCGGAAACCCACGAAAAATCACTTTTCTGTGCAACTCGTTCAACGGGCTATCCCAGCGGCTGTACCTGGAGCTGGTGTCACGTGGGCATCACGTGACGGTGCACGAGGACCCACGTGGCGAGGAGATGACGCGGGCGGTGGAGGCAGACCAGCCGGACCTGGTGTTGTGTCCATTCCAGACCCGGCGGGTCCCGGCCGAGCTTTATAACAACCCCGCCCGACCCGTCCTCATCGTACATCCGGGCATCCCGGGGGACAGGGGACCCTCATCTATCGACTGGGCGCTGAAGGTGGGGACTGTTTACTTTTTGCACACGTACAAACATCAAATAGAGAAACAATCAAACAAACAAACAAACATGCTTGTTTGCGATTCTACCTCTTTCTGCCAACGCGCAACAGCCCACGGAAAAAGAAAGGTCGGATCGCTTTTTCCACTGCTTGGCTAGACCGGGCCGTTTTCTCCACTGCACGGACTGGACTGCTTTTTCCACCAACCCATACAATGTGTGTAAATGTATATGTTTGTAATTTGTGCATCATGTAATTGTGTGCATAAGTGTGAAAAAAAAAACAAGACAAAAAGAGAATCAGAATTCTCTGCAATTATGTTGTTGACCAAAAATTTACCTCTAACCCCCAAGAATGTTGCCTCCGTCTGCAATGCAGGAGGGCGCCACCGAGTGGGGAGTAACGGTACTGCAAGCTGACGATGAAATGGACGCAGGGGACATTTGGGCCACCTGCAAATTTCCTGTGAACCGCCAGGCGACCAAGTCCAGCCTGTACAGCAAGGAGGTGACGCAAGCGGCGGTTGTTTCCGTGCTGAAGGCGATAGAAGCCTGGGAGCAGGGCGTACCGCCAACACCACTGGACTATAGACTCCCGGAGGTATGTACATTATAGGTTTGAGTAAAGCCAAACATATCTTGTTTAACCCTGGACAACTTCGTCATTCCTTGTTTCATAAAGATGTCCTAATGATCATCTTCATCATCTTAGAGGGTCTGTATGGGGTTCTGACAACACTTTAAGCTGAGTTCAGTGAGAATGCTTTAAGGTCTCTCTTTTTCCCATAGACTTCTATGTTATAATTCGTGGTTTACACGGCCGCGTTCATAATGAAGCTACGTGAAATTTTAGCAGATTTTTCATTCTATGTTGAGCACATTTACCCTATATTGTGGGAAAAAACTGCCAACATCAAATAGACACCAGTTCTTTTTTTCATAGCTTGGAAATGTGACGTAGGCCTAAGGCTTTGATGCCAATTAGGTGCCTATCCCATGGAAACCAACATGTCAAGGGCCGTTTCTTTTGTTTCAGGTGAAAGGTGAGCTGAAGCGGAAGGTGACGGCAGAAGACCGGCGGGTTGACTGGGCGCTGCCGGCGGAGGACGTGGCGCGAGCCGTGCGGGCCTGCGACTCCCAGCCGGGCGCGTTGGGTACACTCCGCGTGGCCGTGCAAGGTTAGCTGCAGCATCGTTAATAAATTGTGATACGTAGTCAGAAAATAAGCTAGATTAAGTCGTAGGGTATTTTGTCTATTTATCTATCAATCTTTAGGATTGTTAGCCTATCAGCCTTGTTAGTTTACCGGGGCTCCCATACCCTATCCCCCCTTCGTGAGCTAAGCTAACAAGGCTGAAGCTCAGGCTAGAGAATTGTTCCAAGCACCAGAAAATGCCATCGAAACTGATCGGAACAGGCTCAGTCGACTCACATTCAAAGATACATTATTGAGCATTGCATTTTTCTTAAGTTATAAACTGTTTTTACAAAAAGCTGATATTACAGATTTTCAAGCAAAAATCTGATTACAGATCAACTGCAAGAGCGCGACTTTGTGCTGTTCGGCGCATGCGTAGAAGGTGACCCTGACATGGTGCGGCGTCTGAAGAAGGAGCGTGACGTCACACCTGGTGACGTCATCGGGAAGAGGAACGGCGCTGTCATGGTGGCCTGTGGTGAAGACACTGCCGTCTGGATCTCACATCTTAAGGTATTTGTTATTTATGCTCGAACTGCTTACAAACTATCTTCTAAGCTCTTGAAAAATATACCATGGCCTGGTACCACTTTAAGCACCATACACTGGGGAGCAGATTGGTCTGTCAAGTATAAAATTCTGATTGAACATGGATTCTATTGAGTCACATGTGGTCACAGTCTTTTAGAACATGCAAAAATCAATGCGCGTGTGGATGTCGCTCGTAAAATTAAATAAGTGTGGCCAATCCGGCAAGCATTTTTGTTTTGTTTTGCTGTTTTCATGAGTGCTGGCTCAAAAATGCACAGTCCCACTGTGTATCAAATGTATGCATCGGCTACACGCCTTTTTTCAGGCCTCCCCCAAGAAGACCAGTCTGAAGCTTCCCGCCACGTCCGTCCTCCCTTCAGTTGACGTCACGTCCCTTCCCATCGACCACTGCGACCCCCTTCCTTACGGCACCAGGCCCAAGACGTTCCAAGACGTCTGGACGACGCGCCAAGACGGCGTCTGCTACGTGCACTTCGACTTCTACAACGGCGCCATGAGCACGGACCAGTGCCGACGACTCGAGCAGGTGCTGTTACGTGTGAACAAGGATCCCGACTGCTCTGTTGTGGTGCTGATGGGCGGGTAAGTACCAAGCTAGAAGCTTCAATATTAAAGATGGAACCCACCACACCTTTTAAAGAACCCGCCACATGTGCGATGGTGCGGTGTGAGTGGTCCAAAACCTAACAGTACCTTGGCCGCACCTGGGGCAATTACTGTCGTATTGAGGTCACCTGAGTGGCGCCGAATGGCAGCTCGCTCCAGACCTTTGCGATCTAGCACCGCCTATTGTAAGCTCCTCGCAATTCAGCCCCTGGCTGCAAAGAGTGAATAGTCGGCCCACCCAATAACACCACACCTTTCGAAAAAAACAAACAATTTCCTAACAATTTTGTCAGGAGTGTGTGATTCACTACAAATCACCCGGATGGGGGCCTGGTTAACCTCCGTGTATCTGCCATACCGTGATTTACGTCATTCACCCAGATAGGAGACCTGGCGCATCCCCGTCTTCTATTCAGCGCCGTAAGAGACCGTCGTGTGTAAGTAAGTTGACCAATAATGATGATGATGTCGAAAAGCAACAATTCAATCTAGAAACTTCACAACCTTGTTGACATGACCATAGCAACATAGGACCAAAATCTGATAGCTTTCACGATGCGCTTAGTTTGAGCTTATAAAACACAAATTTTTAGGACATTATTATATTTCAGCCATATCATAGACTACTAGTATTTGTAGACTTGTCTATTGTGCAAATTCACATGGGGTGCACCGGAAGAGTACATTCTTGCACAGGGAATTTCATAAGATTCATTATTGAGGTAAAGTGTGATTAGTAGAAGTGATTTTTAAGCAGAAGCGTTCCTTTTGTTGCATATGGGTGACTTTGGAACAGTCTATTGTTGCATGGGGAGGGAGATGGCTGAAATATGCTGCATTTGCTCTCAAGCAAATGTCGGCCTTTCTAGTCTATATTAAGTTTACTCAAAGCAAGTCTTGCAATTGCCAGCTAATGAAAACATCTTGTAAGTGGGGCAGAAATACTTAGATTGTAATAGTTTTGGTTTTAGATATGTTTTGTAACCTTTGATGTGTATTAGGATAAAACAGGCCCTCATAAGTGTGAGGCATGGAGTCTGTCAATGCAACAGCTAATCTTTATGTAAATGCAAGTTCCTTTGATGACCAAGTTCGCAAGTTTGTACCAAGTCTGGATGCAAATCATGTTGCTTTAATCTACCTGTACATCAAAGAGAAGCCATATAGGTGATACGTCACATAGAAGTGTTAGGTCCACTTCCCTACTGTGAAACTGTCTAGATCTGTGTCTTGGTTTTTGAATAAAGAAAGCCGGGAATTGGGAGTTGGGACAGTTGGACAGAGGGTTGAGTAAGAGAACAGAGAGAGGGTCCCGACTAACAGCTCCCGTGCGTGTCAATTGCATGACCTGTGTCTTGTGTGTGTTTCCTAGTCCTGTAGTTTAATAGTCCCTTTTGCAGCATTCTAAAGAACCTGGGGTCCACAACATCTTTACCACACTTCTTACATTTGGCGACGAGGATGGGATGCTGTTCAACCACCATCTAGGGGGACGCTGCAGGACGAGGACACGCCAAGACCGGGGGCCATGCATGGAGAGAAAAGAGGAGAGACGCGCACGGGAGGGCAAGACGATCTGGAGCAGCGCCCGGCAGACCATGGCAAGCGGATCACGAGACCTGAGGAGGCCACAGGACCGTTGCTGGATGAGCTGGGACTTCGACTCGGCACGGACGGGAGATTGGCATGGACCAGAGCGTGGCGACGGACAGCAGAGCCGAGATGGCCGACACCATCGGGTCGGACGGCGAGCGGTGACTTCGACTGTGCGAAAAGGCAGACGGCAGGACGAGAGGAGCCGGGTGGAACTGTTGAACGTGAGTGTGCCCATGTGTAAACAGAGAGAGAATGCCGTGCACACGTTACCTGACTTACCTCACTTCTTACAATCTTTATCTGGCCCGTGCTCAGGTATAACTTCTTCAGCAACGGCATTCACCTGAATGTCATCGAGAACTCCGAATGTGCCGCCACCGAATCGTGGGCTAACATCACAGCCATCGATGACGTAGTGAAGGCGATATTCAGCATGCGCAGTAAGGTGACAGTGGCAGCGCTGCAGGGGAACGCAGGGGCCGGAGGGGTCATGATGGCGCTGGCTGCTGACAAGGTGATCCTATTTGTCGATACGGAAAGACTTAACATCTTTTGAAACTGCTACAAAATTAATAGCCCCCCCCCCCTCCCCAGCACGGTAGCTGTGACATTGAAGTCATCACAAAAATGCAAATGAGTTATGCAAATTTTTACGACCCACATCACTGTCCTCTAATTTTGGCCACACGTAGCTCCTTAGTATCTTACATTTTGTGTTACTACATAGATTGTCTTTGCCAAGAATATTGTATTGCAGCAGTAAAAAGAAACATTTCCGATGTTTGCATTGTTTTTATGATATTTCTCTTTTTTTTTAAAGGTTTGGAGCCACGCGGGCGTGGTGCTGAACCCACACTACCGCAAGATGGCGCTCTTCGGGTCAGAGTACTGGACTTACTCCCTGCCCTATAGGGTGGGAATCCCCGTAGCAGAGGAACTGACCAATGGGATGCAGCCGCTGCTGGCCACGAAGGCCTTCGATATGGGTGAGTGTCTGCTTCTTTCGACAATTCTTTGTTGTTTAATCCTTGTTCAAACACAGTGGATAAAACTTTATAGGTCCATATTCTTTGATGTGATAGTAGATTATGCTATGAACTGGCACCCCATGGCTAATCATTCAGTTAATGTGGGGGTCAATTAAACTTTCAAAGTCCTGTCATCTTTAACGCTAGCTTTACTACCGTCAAATTATATCTTGAATTTCAATCACAGTTATATTGTGTTTTGGAAGACAAGCAACTAGATGAACTATAATCCTTACATGTTCAACCAGTTTTTCTAGTTAGCTGTACTTGTATTCAATTGTTTCTGCCAGTTCATTCTAGTGACGCTGAAGAAGAGTGATGGATGTCACTCAAAACGTCCAGAAGTAATTCTCCGTTTTCTAAATTCAGTTGTACCTGGATGTCTAACCTTCATAAACATAGAGATTGAATTGTATCTGTCAATGAATATTGTTAACCTGGATGCCTAACCTTCATTAACATAGAGATTGAATTTTATTTGTCAAAGAATATTGTTTACCTGGATGTCTAACCTTCATAAACATAGAGATTGAATTTTATTTGTCAAAGAATATTGTTTACCTGGATGCCTAACCTTCATTAACATAGAGATTGAATTGTATTTGTCAAAGAATATTGTTTACCTGGATGCCTAACCTTCATTAACATAGAGATTGAATTGTATTTGTCAAAGAATATTGTTTACCTGGATGTCTAACCTTCATAAACGTATCTTTCTAATTTGTTCTTTCAACCTTCTAGGCATGATAGATGACGTCGTCGGGTACAACGCTGCAGAACTGAACGCGCACATTCCGCTGAAGTGTCTGCGCCTACAGGCCGACTCTCGCGAGATTATCCGAGACAAGCAAGCATCCACCGCGTCCCTCTGGTCCAAATTGGACGACCACCGTCGCGAGGAGCTAGCGCGCATGCAGCATTGCTTCCACGACAAAGAGTACCATGATCTGAGGAGGAAATTTGTGTACCACTAGTTGTTGAATGTTCAGAGATATATGGATTGTATAGAACTCTTTGTGAAATGTCTTGATAGCTTTAATTGCAGCATTGCTTTCACGACAAAGAGTACCATGACCTGAGAACGAAATTTGTGTACCACTAGTTTTTGAATGTTCAGAGATATATGGATTGTATAAACCTCTTTATGAAATATCTTGATAGCTTATTGCAGCATTGCTTCCACGACAAAGAGTACCATGATCTGAGACGGAAGTTTGTGTACCACAAGTTGTTGAATGTTCATACAGAGATGTGAATTAATAGAGCATAGACAACTTTGTAAAATATATTGATTATTAGTAGACACGGCCGGTTGGTCAAAGTCTCTCTTTAAGCTGCTAAATGAGACTAAGCTGCTAAATTGTAGAGGTTAAGACTTTGAATCTTAAGGGGCCTACTTTTATTTTCTTAAAACGATATTTCGACATTTTGCTGATTATTTTTTGACTTTGGGTCATTACAGCAAAGACAATTTTTAGAAGGGCGTGGAATATCTTAGTTCTTAATTCAAACTCGTTTATCAAAGCAATGACAGAATAGGAATAGAATCTTGCCAAGCTCATCACTTATTTACTACTTTAATCAATTTGTCTACTTTAGCAACTTACTGTTAAAGTTTCTTGTTTAGATCAGCTAGGTTTTCTGAAGGTTTTCAATTTCTTTTGGAGCTTAGAGTAATCACCAAGCAGGTTTACCAGTGGCATAAGATACGGTAAGTTCGTTTAATATGTTCCTGAGTGAGCACTTAATTTCTCAAGTTTGAGAAATTTGGTACTTCACAAGATCAAGTTGGTTATTAATTATTATTATTGATTCCAGCTGTACTATTTGGCGGGCTTTGAATCTAAGCAACTGGTAAATCTGCCTGGCGATTAAGCTTAGACTATATCTATATTTATATATCTAGTATATAAATTATAGTAATAGTAGGTGCAAGTCCCATCATAACAATGCTGAATACAATTCTGACAATAAAGACATGGTGATTTCCTATACATCGTTGTTGCTGTTGTCTAAAGTAAGCATACGTCAGGGCATACAGAAATGGTTTAAGCTTAACCTTTACCATAATGCCTTACCCATAACTAATACAAGTTTGGTGACAAATGGTTATCTTGGTAGACTGAAAGTTAAAAGGTAGTGTGTGGTGATTTTGTTGGGGGTGTGGGTACAAAACAGGTTCAGATTTAAACCTGGACCTGATTGCGAAAACTTGTATATTGGCAACACTTTATTTTGCTACCAAGGGTAGGTACTGGTACAGAAAATTCGGGTTCAGGTCCGGTCCAGAGGATTAGGTCCAGGTACGGACCTAAATCTAGACCTAATTATCTGAAAAGTTGTGAATGGGCAATCGTCAAAACAACGGCCCACTTGCCATCTGTTCAGTGGACCATGCCAAATCCCACTGATGTTTTTAAATCCTGTCTTATTTCATTTTTTCAGGTCTAGTTTTTTTTTTTTTCAGACTGGTCCAAGTAGAAAAAAAACAGGTTTGAGCAAATGTTTTTTCTTGAATCCTCCCACCAAAGGAAGTACTTGGAGGCACAGGTCGATAAGTGGACACTGTGTTCTTAACCAAGCTCAAAACTCCCGACAAAACAACCTGTCGGAACATGCAGTCTGGCTCTCCCACTTAATGAATCAACAGCTCTTTGTTAGTTACACCCTTCCTGAAAATTTACGAGCTAAGACGTGACACTTTCCCTCCTGACCAATGACATGAAAAGGCGTGCCTTCGCCATACATGGTCCACCAAGACGCGTCACATCAGACAATTAATAATACTTGTCGACCCCCACCTTTTCCCGACGGAGGTAACAGCTCGATCGCAGTTCGGATCGCACGACGGCTAAATTCTGGAAAAATGGAAATAGTCGTCCTAAATTGGAATCTTAAAACTAAAGCTACACCTTAAAGTTCGATACAGCTTTGTGGTGGGGAACTAGATGGGTCTGAAATGTAGGTAAAATCTGTTATGACGACACCGTTTCCTTGGGGACCCCACCGAGAACAATAATACTTATGTGAATCACGTTTTATAAAACAAACCCATCGATGCATGACCAGTCAATGACATTCACATTCAATCGCACCAGCCAATAATATTTGTTGACCCTCACATTTTACTTACGTATCACCCGACGGAGGTAACAGCTCGATCGCGGTTCGGATCGCACGACGGCTAAATTCTGGAAAAATGGAAAAAGTCGTCCTAAATCTGAATCTAAAAATTAAAGTTACACTTTTAGACGAATACAGATTGGCAGCGGGGGATAAAAAGGGTTTGAAATGTAGGTAAAAACTCTGTTATGTCGAGATTATGTTTTTTCATGATCACACCAAGAACAATACTTATGTGAGTCACGTTTTATAGAAGGGAGCCATCAATGACCGGTCAATGACATTTACATTGAATTGCATGAGCCGATATGGCGATTGTTTTGTTGTTTTCTTGCATGATCCCACCAAAGACAATACTTGGAGGCACTTGTCGTTGAGTGGACACTGTGCTCTTAACCCTGCTCAAAACTGCTTCGACAAAACCACCTGTCAAAACTTGCAATCTCTAACTAACCAACAGCGCTTTCTTAGATCAAGGAGCTTTCTTAGATACATCACACCCGAAAATTGACGAGCTGACACTTAAGCCCTTTCCCACGTGACCGAATGGTAGGAAAAGGCGTGCCTCTACCATATAGGGACCACCATTGATCAGTAATTGGTAGATGTTTTATATCGTCAGTAAGTTCAAGCGATAGGACCAGACGAACGTGTATGAGTACGTGCACACAAAGATAAAGCGCACTGTTAACGGGAGAGTCAATGAAGTTTGGACACTGCATGCGATTTGATTTAACTAGGAATCGACAACGACTTCCTGTAAGTTGTGCCATTATGTTTTGTTCCTTTTACTTACAACCCTTATTTTGTATGTACTTAACATGTCACGAAAAAAGCGACATAAAGAAGTCATTATCTACCAAACTAACAATTTCATCGACAATATTGCCATATGTTTTTGACTGACACACAGAATTTAGGCTGGTTCTCACCGCCATGTCGGACAGCCGTGGGCACATTGTGTTTTTTTTCAGCGGGACCTGTGCTGATTTTAAGACAAAACAAAAAACATCAGCGGTTCGCTCCAGCTGACCAAATGCTCCTCAGACGCAAGCAGTCTTTTACCATTTCCCCAAAAGGTAAATAAAGAAAAACACAGATAAAATATTTCAACGGGCCACTGTTTGCACTTAACGTTATAACCAAGGCATGCGGTTTACTGTAAATGTAGAAATCATTCGCGGTGATTTAATGTTCAGGATTTTTTCTGTGAGTCCCCGCAGACTCAAGACTACGGCGGAAAGTTTTGGCTCTCCAGGTTGATCCCTTTTTATGTCCAAAGAAACCCGGCAGCCTTGTAGTGGGGGTAAAGATAGGTTAGAAACGTAGCTAGTTAAACTTTGAAAGTTGTGTTTTTCTTTGCATGATTCTGCCAAGAACCAAGTGTGAGTCACCATTTATGGGAGGGACCGGTCGATAACATTGACATTGAAACACGTCAAAACACCTTAATGGGCCGCAACCAACTAATGACACGCTTTCAAATGTCTGGCCTGTGACATTCGCGACGCACAGGAATTCTACCGGACAAAGGAAGCAACTCACTGGGTCGTAGATTACATGATATATTCAAGATAACGGACAATAAGAATTTCGACGGGGAATAAAGGCATTGGCGGTACGTGTAAAAATAGGTCATGTCTCATTCGCTAAAGTGGCCATTAGGACAGGGGATAACTATCCTTGTGCCATTGCGATCTTTATACTGTGACGTACGTATTAATACAGAATGTCGGAGTTGACCTCCCACTCACATTCGCGACGCACAGGAATTTTATCGGACAAAGAAAGCAACTCGCTGGATCGTAAACGACACATAATATATTTCAAATTAGTGCCAATAAGGATTTCGACCGTTGATTAAAGATATGGGGGTAAATATGCTTGTGCCATTGCGATCTTTCTGTCGTAACAATAGTATCTTGCCAAAATACCGGACTTTACCTCCCTCTTTTTGTATCCAAACAAACTTGGCAAATTCAGTCTTGTATTGGTGGTTCAGATATCGTAAGATATGAAATGTAGATAAACTCTTTTTTGAACGGATTGTTTTTCTTTTTGTGATGCCACCAAGAACCAGTTCGTATTATGTGAGCAGATGACATTTACAGTGAAACACAAGGTTAGCATATGTATAAAAGACTACAAATGTACGGGCTGCAACCGGCTATTACATATACTCTTTCAAGTGACATATTGACTGTCTGGGCCATGGGCTATCATATTTGGTACACACAGGAATCTTCCAGCCAAAAGACACAGCTGGATGGGTCATAAATGACATATGATACTCCTATACCGAATAACGAATTAGACCGCCGAGTGAGAATTTCGAAGGTGGAACTGAAGTAAAAGATGTGTAACAGTAGGGACAATGGCCTCTGTGACAGCAGTTGGGACATCAATTTTCTGAAGCCGGTGTCATCTGGGGACATGAAAATTCAGCGTGTTGACTGTAGTCACGCCCAACATGTGAAACTACTACGTTTAACCGGCGGTGCCTTTTCACTATAGCGAGATTGTTAGAGAGTTGTAAGGAGACTGCTGTTTGAACTCGATTGAGTCGCTCCCTGGAAGGCGTCATGAGTGCGTTTGAGAGCTTAACTCCTTACCGCGGTGATTTTTGTAAGTCACATCTAGCTCGGATGTTGCTTTCCGAGTAAGCCATAGTTGACTTGTAGTTGACATAGTTGAGTATGATTATGTGCAACTTTTTTAACCTCCGTGGTGTTCTTTTTTTTGTGCGACATATGCATAGGTTGACGGCAAATAAATAAACTAAGGTTGATCTATTGAATAGTGCCCATGGTTCCTGTGTGATTTGTAAGAGCGCTGACCCGTTACAAATTGAACGTAGTTAACATGAGATCTGCCCTAAACAAATTCTGCAAAGAGCTCAAGTCCTGTCCCTATTCTAATTAATATACATGTAACGTTATGTGTTCAACATCGTGAATATTCTCAACGCACAGGAATTTCATTGGCCAAAGTAATCACCTATTAAACAGATACAAAAGGGGTTCAATCGTGACAAGAGTATACGTATCGGCCGTGGAATTGGGTGGTTTGAAACTAGAGTTTAGGATTTTCGCGCTCATGGGGGCAAAAATAGACAGTTCTCTTGGGAACAATATTATCAGAGATAATGCAATCCTCACTATTACCCTTTTTAGGTAAGGCCCCCTTTCCACTAGACGGCGATCGCGCTGCGCTCTGACTGCGACCTACATAGGATATGTATAACCTTCACTTTCATACTAGGTATATCATACAAAATGTAAAAGTGTGGCCGGGAAGACAACAAAACGCACGAAGTGTAAAAAGATTCGTTTCTTTTCTATACAATTCGTTGAGCGATCCGTCTAATTTTAGGTCACAGAGAGAGCGCGGCGGGAGCGCCGTCCTAGTGGAAAGGGGGTATAAAGAGTATAGTATACCCATGATCCCGTACTTTCAAAAATTTCTCTTTGCAGCCGAGACAATACAGATTGCGTGCTTATAATAGGGGTGGATACCAGGCTATCTGCTGAACCTCAAAATTGTGTAATTCCAGCTTCTTACTTTGAATTCGCGATAACAAAGAAAAACGCAGCGCGGCACCCTTGTTTCTCAGTATACGATGCAAGTTGCTGGAATGAGTAACCGCTAGAAATAATTAGACATAACGTAATTGGTACGTAGATATTGGTAACCCAACAAAGAACAATACTTGTATGAGTCACATTTTATGAAAGATACCCATCGATGACCGGTCGATGACTTTTACAATAAATCACACCAGCCGTAGATGATTGTTTTTTTCTTGCATGATCCCACCAAGGGAAGTACTTGGAGTCACTGGTCGATAAGTGGACACTGTGTTCTTAACCAAGCTCAAAACTCCCGACAAAACAACCTGTCGGAACATGCAGTCTGGCTCTCCCACTTAATGAATCAACAGCTCTTTGTTAGTTACACCCTTCCTGAAAATTTACGAGCTAAGACGTGACACTTTCCCTCCTGACCAATGACATGAAAAGGCGTGCCTTCGCCATACATGGTCCACCAAGACGCCTCACATCAGACAATTAATAATACTTGTCGACCCCCACCTTTTCCCGACGGAGGTAACAGCTCGATCGCGGTTCAGATCACACGACGGCTAAATTCTGGAAAAATGGAAATAGTCGTCCTAAATCTGAATCTAAAAATTAAAGTTACATTTTTAGACGAATACAGATTGGCAGCGGGGGATAAAAAGGGTTTGAAATGTAGGTAAAAACTCTGTTATGTCGAGATTATGTTTTTGCATGATCACACCAAGAACAATACTTATGTGAGTCACGTTTTATAGAAGGGAGCCATCAATGACCGGTCAATGACATTTACATTGAATTGCATCAGCCGATGACGATTGTTTTGTTGTTTTCTTGCATGATCCTACCAAATACAATACTTGGAGGCACTTGTCGTTGAGTGGACACTGTGCTCTTAACCCTGCTCAAAACTGCTTCGACAAAACCACCTGTCAAAACTTGCAATCTCTAACTAACCAACAGCGCTTTCTTAGATCAAGGAGCTTTCTTAGATACATCACACCCGAAAATTGACGAGCTGACACGTAAGCCCTTTCCCACGTGACCGAATGGTAGAAAAAGGCGTGTCTCTGCCATATAGGGACCACCATTGATCAGTAATTGGTAGATGTTTTATATCGTCAGTAAGTTCAAGCGATAGGACCAGACGAACGTGTATGAGTACGTGCACACAAAGATAAAGCGCACTGTTAACGGGAGAGTCAATGAAGTTTGGACACTGCATGCGATTTGATTTAACTAGGAATCACAACGACGTCCTGTAAGTTGTGGCATTATGTTTTGTTCCTTTTACTTACAACCCTTATTTTGTATGTACTTAACATGTCACGAAACAAGCGACACGAAGAAGTCATTATCTACCAAACTAACAATTTCATCGACAATATTGCCATATGTTTTTGACTGACACACAGAATTTAGGCTGGTTCTCACCGCCATGTCGGACAGCCGTGGGCACATTGTGTTTTTTTTCAGCGGGACCTGTGCTGATTTTAAGACAAAACAAAAAACATCAGCGGTTCGCTCCAGCTGACCAAATGCTCCTCAGACGCAAGCAGTCTTTTACCATTTCCCCAAAAGGTAAATAAAGAAAAACACAGATAAAATATTTTAACGGGCCACTGTTTGAACTTAACCCTCATCCGACCGTATGGGGTCATTTTTGACCCCAGGCGTATATTTTTATCTGCCATAGCAACATTTTTCATCGCAGAAAAATTTCCTTCCATGAATTTGTTTGTATACATGTCTTACAACACCTACCATTTTTTTACCGAGTTTTGCCCATTATTGTATAAGCTATACTGGAAAGTTTGTGTCTGGTTCGGTGGGGTCAAAAATGACCCCAGCCAATTATGAATCATTGATTACATAAATATCAAGACATTTCAAATAAATAACAGGCAATCCTCATCATTGCTATTACAGCAATAAGTTATAGTTGCTTAGATGATTAAACACCAATTATTTTGAAGAAATTTAATATTTTAGTGTAAAACACAGTTTTTCGACATTCTGCATAAATTATGATAATACGCACTAATTGCCTATGCTTATGAAAGTGAGAATGTTTCAATTTAATTAAGAAACAATATATGGACAGAATATGCAGAAGGAACCTACAAGAAAGATCTTTGCGGGAAAATAGACAAGAGTTATTGTATGTATATGTTGATATGGCGGATTATGGTGCATTATAAATTATGTAATAAATTCGTTAATTTTCACAGATATTGTATTTTTTCTTGTTAAATAACATTATTATGCTATCAGTATTATTGCAGCATCAAAACTTTTGTTTAGAAATCGATAAGACAAAACATTGTAAGTTGGGTATGGTAGATTTTCAGAGCAAATGTGGTTTCTCCTCATTTTCTGCATAAATTATGATAATGAGTACTAACTACTGACACCAAAAGTTGTCAAAATATTTTTAATAGATTGGTGAAATAGTAAATACATAGAAATGACAAAATAAGCCAGCAGACGTTTGTCTATGAGCAAAACAAAATGGGGTCAAAAATGACCCCATACGGTCAGATTCGTCGTAAAAATGTAACGGTCGGATGAGGGTTAACGTTATAACCAAGGCATGCGGTTTACTGTAAATGTAGAAATCATTCGCGGTGATTTAATGTTCAGGATTTTTTCTGCGACTCCCCGAAGACTCAAGACTTCGGCGGAAGGTTTTGGTTCTCAGGGTTGATCCCTTTTTATGTCCAAAGAAACCCGGCAGCCTTGTAGTGGGGGTAAAGATAGGTTAGAAACGTAGCTAGTTAAACTTTGAAAGTTGTGTTTTTCTTTGCATGATTCTGCCAAGAATCAAGTGTGAGTCATCATTTATGGGAGGGACCGGTCGATAACATTGACATTGAAACACGTCAAAACAACTTTATGGGCCGCAACCAACCTATGACACGCTTTCAAATGCCTGGCCTGTGACATTCGCGACGCACAGGAATTCTACCGGACAAAGGAAGCAACTCACTGGGTCGTAGATTACATGATATATTCAAGATAACGGACAATAAGAATTTCGACGGGGAATAAAGGCATTGGCGGTGTAAAAAAATAATACTTGGTTGGCTTAAGGCGACTCAGGCCTGTAGTAAAGTAGTATTCTATAAATATGAATGTAACTTTTGATTGCTCGGTCGCACTGCGATGAAACTTTACTCAGTTTTAATACTACCTAAAAAACATTGAGTACTCGTGATTTGTTTTTTTTTACATGCCGGATTTTGGGTTAGAAATACACATTTTGGTAAAAACAAGTGGTGTTTATTTCATGGGTATATACCCAGTCGGAAAGAAGACCTTCAATCATGATATTCTAAAGGATGAAAGCCTACTTCATACTTATCATTTTTATTCGAGGGGATTTTGTTTGAAATTAGGATTACGTTGTTTTCTGGGGGCTGAAAACATCAGAAACGACTTTTTTTCCAATTTTTCGTTCAAAATGCACCATTGTCAAAAACATTAAATGATTACACAAAATCCCCTCGGACAATTTTGATAAGAAAGGGATAATAAGTAAAACTTGAGTACTATAAAGAACAATACTCTTATTTTGAGCTGGGCATAAAGCCGTAAATCAGCACAGACACCCACTAAGGATAAAAAGGTCTTTGCGGCTCGTGTAAACATAAAAAAAGTCGGAAATAATCATAGGTTCGAACGCCCTTTCGGTTCGAATCACGTGCACATAGTCAAACATGGTTCGAATTCGTCTGGACAAGGGGACATGCGCCCGAACTCCAACACGAATCGAGCCTGCCTGGGCCGCCTTAGCTCAACTGAGTGGGTCTGAAATGTAGATAAAATCTGTTATGACGACACCGTTTTCTTTGGGACCCCACCAAGAACATTACTTATGTGAGTCGCGTGTTATGAAAGATACCCATCGATGCATGACAGGTCGATGACATTTACATTCAATCACACTAGTCAATTATACTTGTCGACCCTCACCTTTTACTTACGTATCACCCGACGGAGGTAACAGCTCGATCGCGGTTCGGATCGCACGACGGCTAAATTCTGGAAAAATGGAAAAAGTCGTCCTAAATCTGAATCTAAAAATTAAAGTTACATTTTTAGACGAATACAGATTGGCAGCGGGGGATAAAAAGGGTTTGAAATGTAGGTAAAAACTCTGTTATGTCGAGATTATGTTTTTTCATGATCACACCAAGAACAATACTTATGTTAGTCACGTTTTATAGAAGGGAGCCATCAATGACCGGTCAATGACATTTACATTGAATTGCATCAGCCGATGACGATTGTTTTGTTGTTTTCTTGCATGATCCTACCAAAGACAATACTTGGATGCACTGGTCGTTGAGTGGACACTGTGTTCTTAACCCTGCTCAAAACTGCCCAGACAAAACCACCTGTCTGAACTTGCAGTCTCTAACTAACCAACAGCGCTTTCTTAGATCAAGGGGCTTTCTTAGATACACCACACCCGAAAATTAACGAGCTGACACGTAAGTCCTTTCCCACGTGACCAAATGGTAGAAAAAGGCGTGTCTCTGCCATATAGGGACCCCCATTGATCAGTGATTGGTGGATGTTTTGTAGCGTCAGTGACTTCAGGCGATAGGACCAGACGAACATATAAGCGTACGTGCACACAAAGACAAAGCGCACTATTCACCGGAGAGTCAATGAAGTTTGGACACTGCATGCGTTTTGATTTAACTAGGAATCGGCAACGACTTCCTGTAAGTTGTTGCATTATGTTTTGTTCCTTTTACTCACAAGCCTAATTTTGTATGTACTTAACATGTCCAGAAACAAGCGACACAGAGAAGTCATTATCTACCAAACAAACTAAATGTGCGCTCCCACCGCACTTGTGTCAAGATTGCGTCACTGCGGGGTTCGTTCACTGTGTCACTGTTTTGTTATTTTCTGCGATTTTGTAAGATTTACATATTAGGTAATACTTAAAAGTGTGACTTAGAAGACGACAAAATGCACAACAAGTGAGAAAATTCGCTCTTTATCTCTGAAATTAGTTGAGTATCTTTTGAACCCCGCAGTAACGCAAGCTTGACACAAGTGCGGTGGGAGAGCACCTTATAGATATAGTCTTGACAGCCTATTACTGTAATATGCCAAGCATACAGCCAGCCTGGCTGTAGCTATATTGTAGTTTGGTTCGAGAATTGTCCTCGAATTTTCGACAGCTCAAGCAAGAGAGTTCCAATCGTTCGAAACGAAGTATGCAGCCCGGGCCGCACTATAAAATAATGAGCGGTTGGAACACTGATATCGAACGTAAATGAATATAGAATACAACACGGTGTATTCCTATCACCTGACGGAGGTTACAGCTCCGACGCGGTTCGGTTCGCCCGTCGGAAAAATTCGTACAAGTAGCGAATAGAATTCGTTAAAAAGTCGTCCTGCAAGCTGTGTCATCAGATTTTTACTCACAAGTCCTATTTTGAATGTGCTAAGGCATGTTTTTTCCGAAACAAGCACAGATACCGTCATTGCTAAATGCTTTTCACTGTAAACCAACGATACGCCGTCACTTTGTTGGGGACATTTCAAATGTCACGAAGGTACTGGCGTTAGTGTTGGTGACCTTTAATATTACAAGGGTTTTGTGTACCCATTCTGGCTATCCTTGCGGCATAACATGTGAGCAAATCGTTTAAAATCGTGACCGATAAAATTCAAACTTACCTCATTGACAGCTGAAAATGACTACCACCGTGACGGCTTCCCGAGATTTTTGATTTGGGTAGTTTCAAACAATGCACAAATATTGCGAATACACCAATCCACCCATACTACAGGTATGGGTAAAATAATAAGATATCCTTCCAAATTATGCAAATTAGATCAGAATCTATGCACTGATCTACGGGGGTTCCAGAACTTTGTTCATCGACTCGTCCCTAATATTAGTATAAAACTACAAATTTCCAACTAAGGTGAGGTTTTGAGTTTTGAGTAGCAAACATTTTAGAAGCCAAAATGGCCGCTGTCCTCATTTGACTTTATCGGACCAGTCTGAGCCTAATTAGTCAACAGCGCTGCTTTAGATACACCCCTCCCGAAAATGTACGAGCTGACACGTAACCCTTTCCCACGTGACCAGTGGCATGAAAAGGCGTTCCTTCGCCATATATGGACCACCATTGAACTGTGATTGGTGAACGTTTTGAAATGTCAGTGAGTTCATGCGATCAGACCAGACGAACATGTATGTGTACGTGCGAGACAAACACAACATGCACAGCTCACAGGAGAGTCAAGTTTGGTCCGAACGTTTTGCTTAACCCTTTTCAGACCGGGCTTTTGAGGCCCTCCACTTTTAAGTCCTATAACTCTCAAACGACGTGCCGTAGGGCCACTAAATTTTTAGGACATAATATCGACATAATATATGACATGTATTCGACGTTTGACGTTACGCTGACGTAAGATGACGTAATTATGACGTCATCAATTTGATTATATTGGCCGGACCAATGAAAAAAGGGTATTCTCAGAAAACTTCAAGTTATGCCACAAAATGTAACAACAAGTGCAGATAAGAGAATAATAATGTTTATAACGACTTGCGTTGCCAATAGCAACATCAATGACGTCAAAATGACGTCATAAAATGACGTCATGCACATCTAAGATACGAGTTGGGCTCCGCCATATTATATCGACCACCTTGAATTTTTAAAAATACTTTTTTTTGCAACAAATAATCACAAAGGGCAATGGAAATAGACTAGATTTTATTCATTTAGATGGTTTTTGATGAAAAAATACCAAATGGTTACAAATTTTAAGGGATAATTAGCTTGTTATTCTTGATCTGGCCATACGGTCCGCCATCTTGGAATTTGGGCGGATGACGCCATCCAATTAGCATAATTCATGCATATATAATTATGAAAGATATGCTAAATAATATAAGATTTTATTTATGTAACAAAATAGCAGTAATATAGGAAATATATGTGAAAAATACATTGTTAGAACCAAAAATAGTGATTTCTGGCAAAACTGCCTGTCAACAAACGGTTGCCATGGCAACACGAAAAAATGGAAAATTTGTCAATTTTAATAAAATTGTTGCCAACAATATTTTAGGAAAATTCGCCAAATTTGGTGGCTCTAGCGTAAGCCGTTCTGGCGTTATAGGACATCAAAGTTAGCGCAGGCCTCAACCCCCCCCCTCCCGTCTGAATAGGGTTAAACTAAAAACCTGCACCGATTTCCCGTAAGTTTTGACATCAATTTTTTGTTCCTCTCACTCATAAGCCTTATTTTGTATGTATTAAACATTTCCCTGAAACAAGGGACACAGAGAAGTCGTTATCTATCTATATTTTGAAACTAACTATAAGCTGTCATTGGCTGCAAAATATACTCTAGGCAGCCTATAACGACGTCATGTGCCCTGTAAGGTGTTTGACAGTGGGTTCGTGTTTAAAATTGATAGGTGTACGTCATTTCATGTAATGAGGAAGAAGAGTTGTCAAGCATCGTTACAAGTTTCAAAAGATTATACGGTGAAGTGGGCCAGAATCGAACCCTGTCCACATAATTTTTCCCGGGTATGAGATATAGAATACGACACGGTGTATCTCCCGTGGTATGGCCCGACCGCGGGTAAGATCGCCCGACGGCCGAATTGTTTTAATTTATATCATGAATATATCGTTCGAAATTATATCGTTCGAAACGAAGTATGCAGCCCGGGCCGCACTATAAAATAAGGACCGGTTGGAACACTGATATCGAACGTAAATGAATATAGAATACAACACGGTGTATTCCTATCACCTGACGGAGGTTACAGCTCCGACGCGGTTCGGTTCGCCCGTCGGCCAAATTCGTACAAAAAGCGAATAGAATTCGTTACAAAGTCTTCCTGCAAGTTGTGTCATCAGATCTCTACTCACAAGTCCTATTTTTAATGTGATAAGGCATCTTATTATTTTCTGAAACAAGCACAGATACCGTCATTGCTAAATACTTTTCACTGTAAACCAACGATACGCTGTCACTTTGTTGGGGACATTTCAAATGTCACGAAGCTACTGGCGTTAGTGTTGGTGACCTTTAATATTACAAGGGTTTTGTGTACCCATTCTGGCTATCCTTGCGGCATAACATGTGAGCAAATAAGATTCAAACTTACCTCATTGACAGCTGAGAATGACTACCACGGCTTCCCGAGATTTTTTATTTGGGTAGTTTCAAACAATGGTCTCGATATCGAATTATTGGTTTGAACATGTTTTACGCGTACCTGTCGACCGTCACTATACTTAAACTCAGAAATTGAAAACAGATCACCTAATCCTAAAAGTTTCATTTACTTCTGATCGACAAAAATATTTTTTAAAAATTAGACATTGTTGTTGATATTTGGCGTCAATCTTATTAAATCTTTTGCAAAACAAACGTCCCCATAAAACAAGAAAATAATCGTCCTTAATTTGAATCGAAAAACTAAAGCTACACTTTTAAGGCAAGTACAGCTTTTCGGTGGGGGCTGAAATAGGTTTAAAACATGCATAGTTAAACTCTGTTTTGACGAGATAATTTTCTTGGTGACGCCACAAAGAACAATACTTGAGTCACGTTTTATAGAAGGGGGCCATCGATGACCGGTGGATGACATTTACATTGAATCGCACCAGCCGAAGATGTTTGTTTTTTCTTGCATGATCCCACCAAGGACAGGTCATTTGATTGTAATACCAGGCCATGGGAGGCCAAATATACAGTTTTGGTCAGAAAATGTCCCACAAAGTTCAATTAAGTTATCTTAAAGACATTTATGAAAAAAAAAGGAATAAATACGCCTGGGAGTACCCGCCCAATGTACCCTTGTGCCAAACTGCAAGTCATTCAGCAGAGGAACGACGGGGATCGTTCCCCTTGATTGTGACAGGAGAAGAAAGAAAGAAGCACAAATATTACGAATAAAGCATTTCACCCATCCGTATCCCTGACACTGTGAATTATGGGAAGTCTGCAAGTCGTGCATAAGCCAAAATGGCCGCTGTCCTCAAATGACCTTATCGGAGTCTGACACGCACGTTTAAGTTCTTACTGACAAACTGTGCTGATAGAGGTCTAGACAAAGTTTGCACTGTTCTATTGGAGTTTCACAAGTTCGTACGAAAAGTTAATGATTTACTTTACAGTCTCTTTACGAAACTTGTTTGCAAGCTTTTGTTCCGGTGTACCTTTAATCATTGCCTTAAATTGTTTCTATAGAGATACTTTATTTTGCCATCCACCTTGTTGGCATGTGCGGGTTATGCGCATGCTGTGCTCGTATAGTGGACTCATTGTATTCAGACGTTATAGTTACAAACAAAGCCATGATGAAAACATCCTTCTCAAAAGATTAGAAAGTAATAAACATGCTGCGGTGATAAATTAAGTTAAATGTCCATTGTAAGCCACGTTATCAGTAACCTTTCACTTTGGGTGTAACAACTCTAATTAATGGCCATGTGTGACGTTATCGCGTTTGCACCTGCATAATTATATATTTTCTTTATGAAGATTAATATATGATGATCTGGGAAACGTCTTTACGGACTTTAATTACCCAAAATAGTGGGGATTTTATACTTGCCTTCTTTACCGCATGTCTGAACTCACTGTCTGTCTCCGACCAAAGTAACCAACAGCGATTTCTTAGTTATACCACTCCTCCAAAGATTACAAACTACATGTAACCCTTCCCACGTGAACAGTGGTATGAAAAGGCCTGCCTTTACCCTATATGGACCAAAATGGAACTGTGATTTTGTAGTGTCGGTGATTTCAAGCGATAGGAGCAGACGAACATGTATACGTACGTGCGAGACAAAAAACAACGCACACAGTAAAAACACGCCCATAACAGTATATGCGAAGCATACTGCTAGCCTGGAAACACTGGACTATGAATCGAACACCGTGCCGATTGCGCCACACGACCCCACTATGGTCTATACTCTAAACACACCAGTTAGTTACCATGGACGCAGGCAAACCTGCTCCGACAAATCCACTTGTCGGAACTTGCTGTCAAACTCTCCCACCTAATTAATCAACAGCGCTTTCTAACACGCTTTCTAAACACTTTCCCACGTGACCAATGGCATAAAAGGCGTGCCTTCGCCATATTTGGACCACCATTGAACTGTGATTGGTGGATGTTTTGTTGCGTCAGTGATTTCAAGCGAAAGGACCTGGCGAACATGTATGAGTACGTGCGAGACAAATACAACACGCACAGTTCATCGGAGAGTTAAGTTTGGACAAGAGCTACCTTTTGATTTAACTAGGAACTTGGACCGATTTCCTGTAAGTTTTCACATCATTTTTTTTACTTACACTCATAAGCCTTAATTTGTAAGCACTACACATTTTTCTGAAACAAGCGACACAGGGAATTCATATTTTTACCTAACTAACTAACCTGCAGTTGGCTGAAATATATAGTTTTGACAGCCTAATACAGTGCTGTAATATGTCAAGCAAGGTATTGGACAGAAGGTTCATGTTTGAAATTGATAGGTGTCAGTCACTTCATGCAATGAGGAAGAAGAGTTGTCAAGCATCGTCACAAGTTTCAAAAGATTTCCCGGTGAAGTCGGCCAGAATCTAACCCTGTCCATATAATTTTCCCGGGATATAGAATACGACATGGTGTAGGTATTCCGTATCGCCCATGGTATGTCCCGACCACGGGTAAGATCGCCCGACGGCCGTATTGTTTTCATTTATATCATGCCATTTCCGAACCGGGCCCCGGCCGGGATGTTTGCGGAAACGAAAAATAAAAGTGTTTATCAGGGAATATACACAAATTATGCTCATTAATATTTTTTTCACGTTCTGTGTGTTTTGTTGCCTTCAATATCATATTTCCAAAAGCTACCCGGCCTGGCCACGGGTTGGGCATTTCAGGAGCATTTTTTTGGGTCGCTATATGCATACTGTAAATAAAGACAAACCATTGAAAATTCATTCTTGGTCAGATGTGATGTGAAATCTGATCTGGGCATTTTTTGGGGGGTCGCTACTGGAAATAGTAACAAGCCTCTAAACCATTGAAAACCCTTGGTGATATTTTATGTGAAATCTGGGCATTTTTGGGGGGCGCTACCGCAAATAAAGAAAACGTTTTAAACCATTGAAAACCCTTTCTTGATGGGATTTGATGTGAAATCTGGGTAATCTCCAGGCAGATTTACCGGTGGCATAGGCTTGCCAAGGTATGTAGCCGGCCACGGAGTGTCACCAGCCATCGGTGGCTGAAGGGACTCTTTGGCCGGCTACATACTCCTTGCCAGGGTGGCTACGGTAGGAAAGACCTTTTACTTATTGAATCAAGGAGGTTGAAGATTGAATGAGTTGTAGAAAAACCGGATGGGAGGACTCTGCGTAGACCTCTCCAGTACATGGGCCCCCGCTTTGCATCACAAAGGACAATAATTTTCCTATGGTGTTGTCTAACCATAGGGAACTACCACAACATGATTTGCATTTGAGTGACATTTGCACACAAGTTAGTGGTTCAACCAGTTTTTTTTTCTATTTAGCTGTACTTGTATGATTTTTCTGCCAGTTCATTCTAGTGACGCTGAGGAAGAGTGATGGATGTCACTCGAAGCGTCCAGAAGTAATTCTCCGTTTTTTATCCAGTTGTAGAGAATGAATTGCATTTGAAGGTACGTGCATAGTTTATTTGACTGTACGCTGTTAAGGTTTAACCGTTTCACTGCCGTTGTAGCCCAATTTCTCTTCTGAACGAAGATGATTAGAAGCGCCACCATGATCAACCGCGCCGCCTCGCGGTCCTTGATGTTCCTGCAGAAATCTGCAGTTCGCACAGCCGCGTCGTCCTCTCAGCAGGGGTCACAGCAGCACACATCACCTTCCCAGCAGACACCTGGACCAGCATCCCAGCAGCCAGCGAGACAGGTGTCCCTTCAGCCGATGCGGCAGCCATCCCAGCAGGCTTTGGGGTTCTCCCCTCTCCCATGGGTCGACTTTGGCACCCCAGAACCGGCACAAACAGCCGGAAACCCACGAAAAATCACTTTTCTGTGCAACTCGTTCAACGGGCTGTCCCAGCGGCTGTACCTGGAGCTGGTGTCACGTGGGCATCACGTGACGGTGCACGAGGACCCACGTGGCGAGGAGATGACGCGGGCGGTGGAGGCAGACCAGCCGGACCTGGTGTTGTGTCCATTCCAGACCCGGCGGGTCCCGGCCGAGCTTTATAACAACCCCGCCCGACCCGTCCTCATCGTACATCCGGGCATCCCGGGGGACAGGGGACCCTCATCTATCGACTGGGCGCTGAAGGTGGGGACTGTTTACTTTTTGCACACGTACAAACATCAAATAGAGAAACAATCAAACAAACAAACAAACATGCTTGTTTGCGATTCTACCTCTTTCTGCCAACGCGCAACAGCCCACGGAAAAAGAAAGGTCGGATCGCTTTTTCCACTGCTTGGCTAGACCGGGCCGTTTTCTCCACTGCACGGACTGGACTGCTTTTTCCACCAACCCATGCAATGTGTGTAAATGTATATGTTTGTAATTTGTGCATCATGTAATTGTGTTCATAAGCGTGAAAAAAAAAACAAGACAAAAAGAGAGCCAGAATTCTCTGCAATTATGTTGTTGACCAAAAATTTACCTCTAACCCCCAAAAATGCTGCCTAATTCGTTGCCTCCGTCTGCAATGCAGGAGGGCGCCACCGAGTGGGGAGTAACGGTACTGCAAGCTGACGATGAAATGGACGCGGGGGACATTTGGGCCACCTGCAAATTTCCTGTGAACCGCCAGGCGACCAAGTCCAGTCTGTACAGCAAGGAGGTGACGCAAGCGGCGGTTGTTTCCGTGCTGAAGGCTATAGAAGCCTGGGAGCAGGGCGTACCGCCAACACCACTGGACTATAGACTCCCGGAGGTATGTAAATTATAGGTTTGAGTGAAGCCAAACGTATCTTGTTTTACCCTGGACAACTTCGTCATTCCTGGTTTCATATATAAAAGATGTCCTAATGATCATCTTAGAGGGTCCGTATAGGGTTCTGACAACACTTTAAGCTGAGTTCAGTGAGAATGCTTTAAGGTCTCATTGATGAGTTTCTTCTTCCCATAGACTTCTTTGTTATAATTCGTGGTTTATACGGCCGCTTTCATAATGAAGCCACGTGAAATTTTAGCAGATTTTTCATTCTATGTTGAGCACATTTACCCTATATCGTGGGAAAAAATTGCCAACGTCAAATAGACACCAGTTCTTTTTTATAGCGATTACAAACTACGATTAGTCAATCCCCACAAAAGGCACTTTTTCGCTTCTTGTGTACAACCGCACCACTCAGAACCCACGACTGTGTACCTCTGACCTAGCGCGCGTCTGCAAAACTTTACCTGCTAATTTCTTCGGTTACAAACAAGCTTTTGCCAATCTAACTTTTGAGATCAGTTCCGCTGGCTAAAAGGGAATTTCTCAAGGCTAAAAACACGCGTCCGTGCAGCCGTTTATTTTTTGGCTCGGATCTCTTTTAGGGTACCCACTCGGAGTAATACATCGACGAGACCTTAAGCATGGACAACTTCGATATTTTATCAACGTCATTTTATAAAGCTATCCTAATGATCATCTTAGAGGGTTTGCATGGGGGTTCTGAAAGCACTTAAGGCTGAATTCAGCAAAACTGCCGTAAAGCATTATGGTAAACTCACTGACCCAGTTACATGTAAAATGCAGTCACCTTGCTATCAGAGTTACAGTCCCTATGAATACAGAAAAGGCGCGTACATGCCCTCCTATTCGTGGCATTAAAGTGTGGGAACCCTGATAGACATCAGTCTTGGGATTACGTCACATTTCCAAACCGGGGCCCGGCCGGGCTGTTTGTGAAAAAGAAAAATAGTAATGTATACCTATAATATACACAAAAAAATGCCCACGATTTTTCTCTTTACGTTTTGTGTAGTTTATTGTATTTTATGTATACCATACTTTTCGTTCCCGAAAGTTGCCCAGCCAGGCCCCAGTTTGGAAATGTGACGTAGGCCTATGCCAATTAGGTGCCTAAGTCTTAGATGCCCAAAGTCGGCAGTTCACGGGCTGTTTTTTTTGGGGGGGGGGGGGGCATTTGGGGGCGTGACCCCTACGTGCCCCCGTGGGACACCTTGTGGCTTTGTCCTTGGGTGAACTAAGTATCCCATGGAAACCAACATGTCAAGGGCCGTTTCTTTTGTTTCAGGTGAAAGGTGAGCTGAAGCGGAAGGTCACGGCAGAAGACCGGCGGGTTGACTGGAGTCAGCCGGCGGAGGACGTGGCGCGGGCCGTGCGGGCATGCGACTCCCAGCCGGGCGCGTTAGGTACACTCCGTGTGGCCGTGCAAGGTTAGCTGCAGCGTCGTGAACACATTGTGATACTTACAATAGTCAGTAAATAAGCTAGATTAATTCGTAGTGTATTTTCTCTATTTATGTGTATTTATCAATATTGAGGAGTGTTAGCCTATCAGCCTTGTTAGTTTACCGGGGCTCCCATACTCCCCCTTCGTTTGGTAAACTCACAAGCCTGATGGGGGATGGGGTGGGGTATATGGGAGCCCGATAAACTAAAAAGGCTGATGATGGGGAAGTATGGGAGCCCTGGTAAACTAACAAGGCTGATACTCAGGCTGTTCCAAGCACCAGAAAATACCATCGAAGCTGATCGGACCATTGCATTTGACAGTGTTGACAGTGTTGTCTTGTTTTCAATAGAATGTTTCAATGGAAAAAATCTGGTTACAGATCAACTGCAGGAGCGCGACTTTGTGCTGTTCGGCGCATGCGTGGAAGGCGATCCCGACATGGTGCGGCGTCTGAAGAAGGAGCGTGACGTCACACCTGGTGACGTCATCGGGAAGAGGAACGGTGCTGTCATGGTGGCCTGTGGTGAAGACACTGCCGTCTGGATCTCACATCTTAAGGTGTGGGTTGATTATGCTCGAGCTGCTTACAAACGTATAACTGGCTATCTTCTAAGCTCAAAATATACCATGGCCTGGTACCACTTTAAGTAAGCACCATACACTGGGGAGCAGATTGGTCTGTCAAGTATAAAATTCTGATTGAACATGGATTCTATTGGGTCACATGTGGTCACAGTCTTTTAGAACATGCAAAAATCAATGCGCGTGTGGATGTCGTTCATAAAATTAAATAAGTGTGGCCAATCCGGCAAGCATTTTTGTTTTGTTTTACTGTTTTCATGAGTGCTGGCTCAAAAATGCACAGTCCCACTGTGTATCAAATGTATGCATCGGCTACACGCCTTTTATCCAGGCTTCCCCCAAGAAGACCAGTCTGAAGCTTCCCGCCACGTCCGTCCTGTCTTCAGTTGACGTCACATCCCTTCCCATCGACCACTGCGACCCCCTTCCTTACGGCACAAGACCCAAGACGTTCCAAGACGTCTGGACGACGCGCCAAGACGGCGTCTGCTACGTGCACTTCGACTTCTACAACGGCGCCATGAGCACGGACCAGTGCCGACGACTCGAACAGGTGCTGTTACGTGTGAACAGGGATCCCGACTGCTCTGTTGTGGTACTGATGGGCGGGTAAGTACTAAGGTAGAAACTTCAATAAATTAGTCGCATCAGTAGCATTTTAGTACTGTCAAGACAGTCACCCGACTGCTCTGTTGTGGTACTGATAGGCCGGTAATGTCTAAGCTAGAAACATCAATACGTTAGAACACACCACACCTTTTAAAAAAAAGTAGGGGCAAGCACCGATGTGCGATGGTGCAAACAGTTCTTTCTGGAGTTGGTGATTCACTACAAATCACTCGCAGATGGAGGCCTGGTGAACCTCCGTTTAGTATCAGCCATACGGTGATTTACATCATTCATCTGTACGGGAGACCTGGCGCATCCTCGTCTTTAGCCATACGAAAGGTAATGGCACCCTGTGAGGGGCGGTATAACCCTGTCGATGATGATGATGATGATGAGACTTCGAAAACTTGTTTACCTTGGTACCTGACTAGAGCGTGTTGTCAACTTTACTTTCTAACATAGGGCCTAAATCAAACCTTTTGACAGAATTATATAATGCCCACTTTTCAAGATGTAAACTAGCCGTGCTGTTTCCTGCAATTCTAGTCTAATCTTATAAAAGCAGAAATGTTTTTAGGACATTAGATTATTTTGATATATGTGTGTCTTTTCAATTTGGACGTGTTCTGAATCAGCTGTCAGCTAACTTTGCAAAATCAACCTGATACAGACTGTCGAAAGAGGCAAGCAAGACGTTTTAAAGAACATTACATGGTACAGTTTCATCTTTCAAGAGCTTTATGATTCAAAGCAAGTATTGCAATTGCTAGCTAATGAAAACATTTTTAACCGTCCCGTGCACAGGTATAACTTCTTCAGTAACGGCATTCACCTGAACGTCATCGAGAACTCCGAATGTGCCGCCACCGAATCGTGGGCTAACATCACAGCCATCGATGACGTAGTGAAGGCGATATTCAGCATGCGCAGTAAGGTGACAGTGGCAGCGCTGCAGGGGAACGCAGGAGCCGGAGGGGTCATGATGGCGCTCGCTGCTGACAAGGTGATCCTATTTGTCGATACGGAAAGACTTAACTTCTTTTGAAGCTGCTACAAAATTAATAGTTCGACCTCCAACCAAACCCATTCTCGGGCCGGGACTACGTTTACGCACCGTGGCGGACCTAAGTTGTCTCAAAAGAAGAAGAGTTTTGACACGACTTTGGTCCCCTTCGAGTAAGAGAATGACAGAACCAACCCAGAGACCCCCCCCCCCTCCCCAGCACGGTAGCTGTGACATTGAAGTCATCACAAAAATGGAAATGAGTTATGCAAATTTTTACGACCCACATCACTGTCCTCTAATTTTGGCCACACGTAGCTCCTTAGTATCTTACATTTTGTGTCACTACATAGATTGTCTTTGTCATGAATATTGTATTGCAGCAGTAAAAAGAAACATTTCCGATGTTTGCATTGTTTTTACGATATTTCTCTTTTTTAAAAAGGTTTGGAGCCACGCGGGCGTGGTGCTGAACCCACACTACCGCAAGATGGCGCTCTTCGGGTCAGAGTACTGGACTTACTCCCTGCCCTACAGGGTGGGAATCCCCGTAGCAGAGGAACTGACCAATGGGATGCAGCCGCTGCTGGCAACGAAGGCCTTCGATATGGGTGAGAGTCTGCTTCTTTTGAAAAGTTAGCTGTACTTGTATTGAATTGTTTTTGCCAGTTCATTCTAGTGACGAAGAAGAGTGATGGGTGTCCAGTTGTATAGATTGAATTGCAATGAATATTGGTTTTCAGATCAACTTTGTCTAACCTTGTTTCCTATTTGACATCCGAAATTATCGTTAGCTCTTTTGCATTCATAGTATAAAAGACTAGTTTCTCCCAGATCACTTTAGTGACACTGACGAAAGAGGGTGGATGCCATCTGATGAACGTCTAACCGTTTCCAAAATCAGATCCAGTTGCTCGAGTAACTGCTTTGTACTAATATCTTATTACCTAGATGTCTAACTTTTATCATTCTCCTACGCAGAGGGACCACAGTCGTGTCAAAACCACTTGTGTTACCTCTGCTTTCTTGTGCAATCAGACCAGTTAGGGAGCGCCCTACTTATAAATATTAATGAGCTTGCCCTTATATGGGCAGTCAGCCGTTGGGGATCGGGCGTAGGAGGATGGAGCCATGTAATACATGATTGGCTGATAGCTTCCCAGCGGCCTTTGCGAGACAGCTTGCGACAACAACAAGCCCAAGAAAGGCCTATTCTCTGATTGGTTGACAGCTTGTTTGTGGCGACAATCATAATAACCACGGATAGGGCATGAGATAGCAGGGCCCCATAAGGTAATGCCGTTGGGGACCGGGCGTTAGGAGGATGACTTTTATCGACGCGTCAATGAATATTGTTTACCTGGATGTCTAACCTTCATGAACGAATCTTTCTACCTTTGTTCTTTCAACCTTCTAGGCATGATAGATGACGTCATCGGGTACAACGCGGCAGAACTGAACGCACACATTCCGCTGAAGTGTCTGCGCCTACAGGCCGACTCTCGTGAGATTATCCGAGACAAGCAAGCATCGACCGCGTCCCTCTGGTCCAAATTGGACGACCACCGTCGCGAGGAGCTAGCGCGCATGCAGCATTGCTTTCACGACAAAGAGTACCATGATCTGAGGAGGAAATTTGTGTACCACTAGTTGTTGAATGTTCAGAGATACGGATTGTATAAACCTCTTTGTGAAATATCTTGATAGCTTATTGCAGCATTGCTTCCACGACAAAGAGTACCATGATCTGAGGAGGAAATTTGTGTACCACTAGTTGTTGAATGTTCAGAGATATGGATTGTATAAATCTCTTTATGAAATATCTTGATAGCTTATTGCAGCATTGCTTCCACGACAAAGAGTACCATGACCTGAGATGGAAGTTTGTTGTGAACGACCAGACAGAAATGTATATTGTATACAGAATAATGTCTCTTTGGAAAATATCTTGAAGGAGACACACGTTTGTTGAAGTCTCTTCTTATGCTGCTAAATGAGATTTTAAACTGATAGACTGGGTCTTCAGGACCTACCTTTATTTTATCGAGAGAATATTTCCTGTCTTTACTGATAAGCTACTACTTACTCAGCCTAGTTGAACAATTGAGAACTGGTTAGCTTTTATCCAGACCACTCCACTGGGCCCTTTGGCTCTGAGGATCAAATCCAATTGGGTAACGCAGGCCTGAATTCTGTTTTATCATCTACTTTTAAATGTAGCTATAGTGACTGTTAAAGTCATTTTAAATCAGTGGGGTCTTTTAAAACTTTGCTGTATTCTAATTTACACTAACTTCTACTCGTATAAGAGCTAAGAGTAGAACAGGAGGTGCGAGTTTGTGTTGTTAACAACGGTAACTAACAGTCAAAGTCAAACGAAGCACACAGCAGGGTTATGTAAAACTATTCATTGTTTTCATCAATACATGTAGCTGCCAAACACCCCACATAACAATGCTGAATACAATTCTGACAATAAAGACATGGGGATTTCCTATACATCGTTGTTGTTGTCTAAAGTATAAGGATACATCAGGGCTTACAGAAATGGTACAGCAGTAGCATTACGTTCTCCCCGCTGCCTTCCCAATATTTGATGCAAATTTGGTACCAAACATACAGATAATTTGGCAGCAGGCTTTAAGTGTATAAGGTACTATTGGGATGTCATTTATTTAATATAGGGGTAGGTACTGGTACAGAAAATTCAGGTGCATGTCAGGTTTAGGTCCATACCTGATTTTGAAAACTAGTGAATTGGCCATACTCAAGACAACCATCTTTTTCTGTACAAAATCAATGAAGATACTGTAAATGCATTTAATTTCACTGGGATTTGATTTCGCGGTAGTGTGAAAAAGGACTTTTTGCGGTGGTTTTAAGTTCGGGGTGAAGTGGTCACGCAAAAACCGCGAACATTAATCCACCGGGAACATTTCTGCATTTACAGTATAGGTAGACTATCCGACTCCCTACACAAGACTAACTCCACCCCTGTAGGTTTGTCTGTTGAAACTATATAAATTCTACTGTACGTCGCTCTTCACTTTTTCTTGGATGGTAAATCCCCAAGACACCAGCCAATATAGCGTGTTTATTTTCTGATCGGTCCAAAATTCAATTTTTTCAGGTCCAGTTTTTCGGACCAGTCCAAAAGGAAAAAAAAAGTTTGGGGAAAAGTAGTGAAAGAGGAAATTAAAAAAAAAAGGGAAAGGAAAACACAATTGTTTGATGATTAAATGAGAAAGATCTTGAGATAGAGAAAAAAAAGAACAATTTTGAATCAGTTTTTTTAGATAAAAGGTCTTGCCATTGTTAGAGGAAAAATTCCTTTTACTTCTTTAAAAATCAAACTAGTGGGTAGTAACATATCATAGCAAGTCATGTAGAGTATCTGACAACCAAACATTTTCCTCACATTATGTAAAATCTGACATATCTATCAGTATAACTTAAATTTCAACATATCCGTGATGTTAATTTGTTAAAATAATACAGACGATATCGTTTACAAGACTTATAACTGCTAAAACCTGTGGACTGAACAACCAGAACAATTTAATTATTAGGATACTAAAAATTGCATTTTACCTGCTTTTCATATGATTTTCCCATCCCATAATTTGCATCTACATTAATATGGCACTGCAAGTTAGGAGTGGCACATTACATATACTTTATTATAAACAAGATCACAGATCTTAGCATGAAAGTTCATCTGTGTTGGCAAATGACATTATGGAAAAATCAAACTTGACTGACCAACACTACATGAGTTGGACCTATGTCGATTCAGGGCCAGAATTATTTGCAAAAGGAGTGAAGGAGGCTGTGTACATCTGTGACCACCGTCCATTGCTGAATAGAGACGGGGGGCGACATAGGTTATCTAGCATTTACGGTACCGCATTACAACCCTCTGCTGCAGTAATAGTGTCTACGACGTCTCATTCTTAAAGTAACAGTAGACGGGTCCATTCCGTGAACACGGCTGACGGAGTCATCCAAAAATTTGTGGTAATTCCCAACTTATTTGTAGTGTTGGTTAGTTAGAGTCTAGTTTTTCCATAAGATTACATGTCAGATTACTTCTACTGTTAATACGAATACAGCTGGTTCTAATAAACAGAATAGTTGCTAAAACTGATAAAATCTACTCAAACATATTCGAAGCCTTGAAGCTTACTAAAATGTCTGTCTTTCAATTCAGATTGCACATTTCGCTGACATTCATACTTACTAGTATATGAGAATGAAAACATTATTGACTTTTTTGTAACTTAGCATAACTTACTCTCAATCGCAAAATTAACTACATTCCAGGCAGAATTAGGTGCTCTGCATTAGTTTTTTTTAAATCGCAAGTTTTTATGAAAATTTTGCAAAAACAGGTGACAGAGTTGTATTCCCTATAAGTGCACCCCACGAATGACTCTTCAAAGACAACTTGCTTGTGAAAAACTAGACAGGCTAGTAGGTGGAATTCAAGCCCAGTCCCTCCAGCTCTAAAATACTTAGACTCTGTTGCAGTTTTGTACCAATTGGACTGGTTAGTTGGTGGCGCTTGAACCCCACTGTTATAGTTTCTATGAAGAAAAAAATATTAATTGCCAAATGCAAATGTAACATATTCTTAACTTGATAGTAAAGATGAAATTGGACTAATTTTTGTCTCGAAAACCTCTGGAGACATGCAGTTGTAAATTTCACATAAACAGCAATTTCTTGTCAGTGAAGTATAATCAATATTTCTCTGCACAAGTTTTTTTTTTTCAAAATCATGCATCTGAAAAATAAGAGCACCTAACTCTGCCCAGTGGTCTGTATCACACATTGTACAGGTGGACTGATTTATAAGTTACCACGATATTTCATACCCTAGAAGGCAAAGAACCCCACACAGCTTCCAGAGTCTCTACTTGGGCCGCAAGTTCTCTAACCCCATAAACCTGCTACTAAGTGTCACAAGAGTCCTTTAGCAGAAATGCCATCTACTGAATTCGATATGAACTGCACTTTTCCTTTATCTGATCTACCATCAAAACTGAGACTTTGAGAAATGGTAAACCAGGTAAAACTGTTTCCTAGTCTATCCTACCTGTAGATGCAGTTCACTTTCATGTCTCTTCTCTGCTGAATATGCAAGAAATTTTAGCTTGTACAAGTAGAGAAGTTCAAATTCAAGCCAAATCGCGGTATCGGGAAAAAGACTTTTTGCAGTGGTTTTAAGTTTGCAGTAGCACCATGTACTGTAGTCTCTTCCCTGCCATGGAAAAATGTTCGCGGTGGTTTTAAATTCACAGTGAAGTGGCCGCCGCGAAAACCGTGAACATGAAACCACCGCAAACATTTCTGCATTTACAGTACTTTGCCCTCCAGGGTAGACATTTCACCGTCTACTCAGAATTCTTCATGTCCAGCAAAAAGAATGCTGCAGCAGCCCCGATGACCTCAGATGACCTCGGACACAGACAAACCCCCTCGGAATGTGGTGGTAGCTATGGCAACACTGCAGGTTATTTCTTCTTCTTGTCTGTCGTCTTGACATCCTTCCGTTCCTTGCGGCGCTGACGTTTCTCCTCCCGCGCCCGCTCTCTCGAGGAGACTGAGGTGTAGAGCTTGTAGCCGGCAAAACCTGGAGATAGGACAAGACATGTAACATTAGATATGAGTTCGAGCTGTACAGAATTAACACGCATCCATACACAAAGTTAAGTGTCAACAAATAGGTTTTCAACCAGTCATCTGGTACATGTCAATCATAGCCTTTGTTCCAGAGGGGTGCGGGTATGTCTTCCTGTTTCAATATAAAGTTCATGGCAGGTAATCCTTAGTCTTTAATAATTCACTTGACCTGACCAATATGTGACGACCTGTGTGATGTCAGCAATGGGTTGGCAGTTGGTATCGGCCCCCGTCTCGGCTGAGGGATGGTTGATAGGCCCCAAAGTAGATGGCCTTTTTTCAACACTCTTACTAGTCTTAGGAATAATCCTGTTGAAGGTGTGGCTTGTCTCAAACACTGGACATTATACATGTAAGTCCCATCTCAAAGGATGACCCTAACTGAGGCTAGGTGCCCATGATCATTTTCTAGCCTGGGTGCCAGACCAGTGCAAGACAACATAGAAGTTGGTGAGACTCTTACTAGTCCTGGACCTAAACGTCCCAGAGTTGGGATCAACCTTTATCTATCTCTGGAGTGCTGGCTAACTTGGGGTAGGGTGGCAATTCTGGGAGCAGGACACATGTTTCTACCGAGCCGAAGGAAGTGCCTCATGTGCTGTGGTTTTGTCATCTAATAGCCTACGTAATAGTAGCCTGGGTACCATCCAGAAAGTAGTTTGCTCCAGCGTTCATTATAATACTATACAGTCGATTCTAGCTCTGACATTCATCATACACTATTTATATCGCTTCTCTGTGTTTCCGTTTGGGAACACGGACCATCTTAATGTCTGGAATCATCCAAATTTTGGACCTAGGGGCTGATTGGTCCATACACATGAGCGAATTATGGAATGGTTTCAAACGCTCGTTCGAACCGGTGTTCCAACACCGGAAAAGCCCTGCACATGCAGACGCCGGCCTGTTGTCATCGATCTAGTGCTCTAGAACCCATTCCTTGATTCGCTCATTAACTGACATTAGCACCAAACGGTTTGAATGTGCAGGTCTCCAGACGGATAGCAGAAGCAGACATAGGAGCGAACTACTATCCGGATGGTACCCAGGCTAACGTAATAGTGAGGTGTAAGGAAACTTTTCTAAAGGCACGGCATTGGCACCTGCTGGGGATATAAACCCAGAAACTCTAGACTCCTGAATAACTACCCTAACCCCAATCCAGCCAGTCCCACTTACCTATGATGAGCATGATGATGGCAGCAGGTATAATGAACAGCCTATTGTCGAAGGCGTGTTCTAACGGTGCATCCGGACCCGAACCACTCAGATCTACCATCTTTTGTGGGGGTGAATTGTTCTGCCGCTCAGGAACTACTGAGGATTCTTTCTATTGAAAAAAAAAAATTGTTTGTTAATATTGTTGATGTTTGTAAAAAAGTAACACCAAGATAAACAGATGTTCTTTTAACAAATTTAAGCATATTTGTTCAGTTGGCCTCAGTATCAAACAGCTGGAAATTTTGGCAAGAAACATTTCTTCTACTACTTCTAGCTTCTAGTTCTAGTCAAAGAGACCACAACAACATTTAGTTATATAGAAAGTAGATTCCCTCATTTCAGACACATGAGTAGCACTGACAAGTTTATATTTCTCATGCGTTTTGACAAACCGACAATAGCGAAATCCATACAGTCCTACATTTTCACTATTACGAAGAAGCGAGAAGAAGCCGAACTTTTGTGTTAGACTAGATTTGTGACACTTTTATATGTATATATCCTGACTTGTTGTGACCTGTACTTAGCTCGGTTGGGCAAAATTGTACAATGAAGGTCTTCATTCATTCATTCATTAAAGACAATGCTAATTTGTAAATCAACAACAACAACAACAAAAAGACAACAACAGGTACAGATCACCTGTAACAAGGTGACCTCAATCCAACTCACCTGTAACAGCTGTAAAGTGCTTAACAGTCGCAGGTGATTGCACTGTTTCCTCCACGTATGACAACAACATGATAAGGAATTAGGTGATCTCAACACGTATACGTGAACAGCTGGGACGACTTTCTTCTTACTCTCACGTATAAGAGACAACAAAGAGAAAACGTTACTTCTTGAGAAAAGGAGTTTACAAACACACAGAGACATTAAGAGATCACCTGTGATGATAAGAAGCAAAAATTAAGTTGACTTCAACCCAACCTACCTGAACAGCTGGGAGACTTAAAAGGTACCGCCCACAGGTGACCTGACGGTTTCTTCTACCTAAGACAAAAACAGTCGTCTTGAAAATCACCTCGTGAGTACAGTTGTATGACGGCTGTTCTTATTATGTCTTAGAAAATACCGAGGAATCTTAAGACGTTGTAAGACACGATGGCAAGGTGCGTGGACGCCGGCCGGCCACGTCAGGTGTGTGGGGAAGAACCGCAGGTGACACAGGTGGGCTTCGAACTCTGAACCCTCAAGGTACGCACCGCATCTAACCGCAACAACATCAGTAAATATCGATAAGTCATCCTAACGTGACATAAGAACCTAATAATGTTCATTTTTATAATATTAGAACGACATTTTATATGAAAATAAATATTTCATATGTTAACGAATGATCAAATATATTTTTAATCCCTTCCTTTGCGTTTAGTTGATAAAAGGAATCGAGCATCCTGGGTAAGGAATAGTTCACTATTCGTATAGGGGACTATATTCAAGAATTATCATTTATGACAAAATTCATTATCACTCTGAATAAAAACATCCACATACACCTTTATAATTACAATAATTATAGTGAACAGTGGTTATATTTTTTATATTTTTGTATTTGTTTTTTTTAGTTAAGCTTTGCTATTTTCGTACACCCCTAATCTAGAAATGTATGGTGCCGATCCAATTACCAGCTGGGCAAGAGAGAAAAAGAGGTATTTTCTGCGATTTAGCTTAAATTTCTCATCACTAAAACACAATCGTGGCAAAAATACAATAGCAAACTGGAGTTTAGTATACAGTGAAGTGTTATACGGGCCAGGCCTGTGTTTTTACCCCGTTTTGAAGACGGGAGAAGCGAATTTCTGCGATGTCGCCATGTCGTATTTAGGTTAGCCTCTGTCACTTCCGGCTGACTCAGTCTTTGTACACAAAAAAGTGACGAGCAAAAATTCAGACCCAAAACCTACAAAATTACGTCAATACTTAGAACAGAGATTGCAGATAAGGTAAGAAGTTTCTTATGTTAACATTGAGTAGAGGCATTGTTGAAATGATGCTGTTTTTGTTGGTGTTTTTTGGAGATAATCCTCTGTATTTGTTGTAGTAATCATGGTGTCTTTGTGTGGATGACAGCGGTACTTTGATGTAGGTTGCTGTGTGAAGTACCGCCGAGTTTCTTCTCTCTTAAGACGATTTTGGGCGCTTCTTTAAGGTTGAAGACGTATGTGGGAAATGGTGGAAGGCAGATATCTTTCGCTGACATGCAAATGACGTCGATTTCCCTGAAGACTTACGTTATCTCGCTACCATTCGATACAAATTATTTTAGTGGTGCAAGGAATTTACCAAAATCTTTAGCTTAATATCATTTCGTGTACGGAGAGATACATATAGTTTGATTTTGATGATGATTTCTATAATGCAACAGTTCATCTAAATATTAGATATGATGTGTAAGTCAATGTATGAATAAAGAAAAGTGTATTCCAAATCATATTACAATGTTGTATAATTTTACAAATAATATGTTAACATTACGTGTTCATTTTGTTGAAGCTCTTCTGATCTATAGATGAACAACATATTTGGTCTGATTATTGGCTGATATTATAATATTTTAGCAAAACAATTGCTTTATACCATTTGTTTTACTGTCATTAGATGCATCCAAAGCATCGTAAAGTTACAAATGGTGAAATACAAGTGAAACTGCATACCGATAAACTGTATGTACGTTTGTCATAAGCATACCAGTCTTGTATACTCATGGATGAAATAATAATATTGCATTCTTTTTTTTTTTGCATTGCAGGAAAATTTTGCTGCAGTACTCCAAGAAAAGTAAGGGGGCGCTCATCTGGTATTGATTAAGGAGCCTGTTGCCATTACCAGTTCGATGGATGGAATGAGAGAGAACCCTTTAGACGATGCCAGTATCAACCTGGTGGATATGGAGAGTCTGCCCAGTCTGGAGAAAGGTGCAGGATCTCTTGGTAAGTCTTAGAATTAAATCACTATCTTTGAATTGAAGTGCTGTTGGCAGAGTTGGACATACCCAAGTCCATTGGCTTGATTGTCCTCATGGCAAGTTCATGTTCTATCTAATTTTCCCGATCAGAAAAGCAGGGCTCGAAATACTGGGTGCATGTGCACTGCACCCAGGTGCACCCAAAATTGGAGCTGAGCACTCAATTATTTTCTGTGGATGCACAGGGTGCACCCAAATATTTTCTTAGGTTTATGTATGTAAAGATATCAAAGTATACTAGTATACAACATATTCTTGACATCTAAGTTAGAAAAATGATAAAAAATGTCTGTCATGGTCCTTGTTTAAGAATTTGATAGCTTGTAACTAAGTTTTATTATTAGGTTATTACTTGAATTTAAGTGGTGCACCCACAATTTTTTTAGTGCACCCAATTTTTTAAGCTTGGTGCACCAGTGCACCTAATCCCAAAAATGAATTTCGAGCCCTGGAAAAGTAAACGTTTTAACTTGAGCAATACTCTCTTTAATACTTGTTATGTGGCTAAACTAAAGCTAAGGTAAATGATACTAAATCTGTATTATGAATTGTAATAAATTATCACAGAGTCACCATTTGAATATCTTACCTTTGTTATCGTTTAGACTAGAGCAAGCCAATCAATCAATCAATCAAACAAGCAATCAATTTTTTGACCTTGGAACGTTTTCGACATGAGTATGGACACTGATTATGTTTTGACGCACCGGTTTTATGTTTTCTGTACTGTATGTTGTCCCTGGGTGTTCAAAGTTTGACTGATTGTTACCACGTTTTTGTCCTGTATTTATTATTTACATGTATGTTTGATGGGCCCCCTTGGAAATCAACTATGCACTGTTGTAGGGGCTACCCATCTGTTTCAAGATGAAATAAATAAATAAATAAAATCATCTGTAGGCATCTCTTTCTGGGATGTTTTATTTTCTGTACATTGCTGACTGTATTTTATCTTACTGCACTGCAGCAGGTAAAATTCTTTTTGATCTCTACTGTATTTTTTCCTGGTGATAGAAAACATGTTTCATACCATTGTTCAATCTGCATTTGTATGTTAATTGTTCTACAGATTTAGTGATGGGTGACCAGGAATCTAACTCAGCGACGGATGAAGAGATTGACGTTGTTTCCTGCGAGGAACAGCGGTTGTCTTTGAACTTCTCGAACTCGGACGATGCAATGGAGACGGGCGGGGACGCAAACAGCGACCAATCAGGCGACACGAGAGACTCTACAGAGCAAACCAAGCCGGGATCGGACGATTGCAATAAGAACCCAGCTCCTCTCGACTACTCCAAGACGAGCGACTTGGCAAAGCCGATTAAAAAGGAGAGCCAAACAGTCATCGATGTTCGTCTCTCGCCAGAAAATAACACGGAACGTCACAGGCCCTCAAACTCTGTTGACAATCAGAGCGACGGCAATACGGATTTGGAAAGAAGTTCATTTAACCCTAGCAGGACGCTTAACAGCTTTGGCATGGGGAGAAACAGTTTTAGTAGAAGCGTAGCAGATACCAGGGAAAAGACTTGTAAGGCGTTAGACATGGTGGTGAGAGCAAAACAAGAGAGAAGAGAGGATGGACAGGGGGTTGGGAGGTCAAACGCGGGAAACAGTCGCGAGTTTAACCGTCAGGAACGAGACGAAATCAGCCATCACAGAGAGAACAACAACGTTTTTGGACAAAATCATGCGTTTAGCCCCGTAGGGGGTCTACGGGAAAGGAACGTTGTGGAATTTCGTGATCTCTTGTACGGCGCGAGCCGGCGTGAAGAGCGTGTTTCTTCCGGGGATAGGGAGAGCGGCGCGCACGCATCAGGGATCAGGGTAAAAATGGAGTCTTCCCAGAATGCAGCAGGCCGAGGGTTCTGGCAGGTGGCAGAAGAAGAGGAGAGGCTGGACCATCCATTTCATGATGTGGGGGAGGGAGAGGGAGGTGGGGACCGACCAGTAGTGGTGAAGGCGGAGGGAGGGTGTGCCCAGGAAGACTCGACCAGCAGTGATTCAGTGACCTTGTCTCAACGGTATGGAACTGTTGTTTTATATCTGACAAACTTTGAAGTTCATTGATTTTTTGTGATTTGAAACTGTTAGACGGCCACATGTATATGTGAGATTTTAGACAGGTTTCTAGCTAGTGCATTTTTAGCAAAACAAACCACCACTAAAATTTGCAACCTCTAGTCTAGGCTAAATAAGGACCAATATGCTAATTTTCAACTGTCGTAATGTTCTTACTAATGTGGAACAATGTCTGATCAAATATCAAAATTCAAAAATACTAGAGTCGATTCCATATTACCGAGAGGGTGTTTCTTGCCTTTTGTTCTAACAATTTCGAAATCTTTGTAACAATCTAACTGTGATAAGTAACTGTTTAGAACTATTTACAACATCTATGTGACGTTCTAAATGTTTCTATAGTATTCAAACATGTTAGAAACATTTCTAACATCAAATACATTATTTCTGTTAGTTTCTAAACTGTTCCAACATACATGCATCATTTGTGATCACATGTTCGAACATGGAAACAATATGATGAAACTGGGTCAGTGGGCTGGGAAGAGGGCAATTCACACATCCCTGCCAAGTGCAGGAAATTATGTCTGTCTGCCACCTTCTCACAAAAGACTCATCAGTTTATACTAAAGAAAATCTAAAAATACAAGAGCCAGACAAAGGACCAATCTTAGCAGCTTTGTTTATGGGGTCAATAAAAGTTTTTATGGAGGAAAAAATGACACAAAATGTTGGAACATGTTGGAACAATAACAAAAACACATAGATGTTTGAAAATTGTTCTAAATAAAGAGATGATAGTATCATTACTTTCCCAAATGTTCCAACAAATATAAAAAGGTTCAAACATGTTTAAACTTTCATTTTGAAATGTTTGAACAATTTCGAACTTTAGTGACTGAAATGTTCTTTTACTCAAAATAGTTCAAACTTATTACAAATATTATTTCAAAACCATCTCGGTGACTTGGAATTGACTCTAATATGACCCTCCAAACTGACAAAAAAATTCATCAAATTACATGTGGTGTAAAAAGAATTAAGCTCCCACATTAGTACCTTTATAATAAGTTTTTAGTTTTTACCCTACATTTCCAAATATTATCGCTCACGTTGGAAGGGCAAGACCCCCCTTCCACACCATCCCAGATCAGTCTATGCTTTACATCCTTGCCATTTCCATAAAATCCTGGATAGAGTCCAGCCTGTGTTACCGGTAGTACTGCCTGTACTAGTACAAGTCTTTTATCAGATTTCAGACTTAAACTAACCCTCCTGTAGCGGCCTGCTGTGTGACCCAAGGAATATACATGTAGACATAGAACCAGGACTGTCTCCAGCTTTGATTTTTTTCTGTCCCACTACTTGTTTGGGGCCTACGTTGTTGATTTTCTTTGTTAATTAGGTCCCTTTAATTATGCCTGTGAAAATGACTTTTCATCAGTTTCATGTCATTAAGTTAAGATATTTGGGGTGAATTTTTTTTTCCATCACAACAAGAAAATTTCCGTCCCATGACGGAAGAATGCGAATGGGTCCTGGAGACAAACCTTCAAGTTCATAGAACACTGTCCCTATACACTTTTCTCACACGACGGCCATGATTGATCTAAAACGAGTTCAATGTGGCAAACGAAAGGCTGTCCATCATAATTAGCAGTTCGACCAATGATAGCCTACCAATTAGGAAATCGACCAATAAGTGAATGGCTGCAAATTCGTTAGAAATTTGCATTATTATGTTTTTATTTTGCATGTCTTAAGGGACTGTTGGGTCAGTTTACACCACTCTAAATAGCTACATCTTTCGGTGCATAACACTTGTTGTAATATTTATTATTCTATCTTATATCATGAAAATTTGTGTGGTTTGGGAGAAAACTAAATGGGACCTGATTTTAGAAATAAGTTTTATCTGTTTGCCTCATTGACCTCTTTTTCGATCTATCATGGCCGCCGCGTGAGAAAGGTGTATAGGCTATACACTGATAGGTGAGGGAAGGATTTCAACCCTTTTCTTCTATCCCCAGCAGATTGGAACACGCAGCGGAGCAATGGCAGACTTGCTCGCTGTCTGAACGCAGCCCTAGAGACGGCGCCGCGGGGGAAACCGGACACCGGAGTCCCGTCTGGGAAACCTCCGACTGGGGAGGGGAGGGCGAGGAAAACTGGGAGACGTGGGACGTACCATTTCAGAGCGAGGGGGCGCAGGATAGTGTGCGAGTGCTGCCAGTCTGGGCCTCACCAAACAGAGAGGAAAATTGTCCTAGGTGAGATGTTAACAATAATCTAAAAATTTCATTTGTTGTTTAAGGTCTTTTTGTATTTGCTGTGAATCCTAGAGTATCTTACAAATATACTTCCTTATAAGTCATAGGAAAAGATTAAAAAACCTGTTTACTTAAGTAATATTGTTTTCTTGTAATATCAGTTTTGCATTTTGCTCTAGCAATTATTTTTCTGATGGCATCAAGCATCATGCCTTTAATTTTGGAATGATTGATGTGACGTTTGGAGTGGAGTTTTGATACTAAAACTGTTTTTTCATCTTTCTTCTTTGCTCTTACTCTTGCTGGATCAAACATAAATTTCAACCTCCATTATATCTTTTCATACATTCTATATGAATAAGTGAATGAATGAATTTCAGATCCTTTCAAGTTTAGCCACAGTTTTTCATGACAATCATCTAAAAGAATTCTCTATAAAGTTGAACTGTAATTTCTAACACAAAATATTGGACTTACCCAAGTTTCAAGCAATCCTTGCCACACATGTATTTGTTCTCTATCCTAACTTGAAAGTTTGATAACTGTCAAGAATTCGGGGTAATTTCAATTTCTTGTGTTACAAATTACTGTTCACCTTTATCCAGAATAACTCCTAACCAAGTTGAATACAGATTAATTTTCAACTTACGGAAAGTACATTGTAGTTTGTAATGAACTTTCTATCCTGCTATTCCCCAGATTTTCCCAGTTGAGTCCTGGATCCTCTGCCAGTTCGGACCTGGATGTTGTCAGCATCGACGATTCCGGAGACTCCCGACCCCACGAAAACAGCATCACCGTGGGGTGGCGCAACAACGATCTACTCAGCCCCATTCCTAATCATGTAAGCTCTCACTTGTCCTAAGTTACATTTAGCTATTGACTTGTGCCTGGGCTCAAAATTCATTTTTGGGATTAGGTGAACAAAAATTTTTGGCCGCATAAAATAAAATAAAGTAGTATGTCAGAAAACATCAACTGAATTACAAACCTACTAGATTACTAATCTTCTGAGTTTGGGCTCTGAAGGGAGCTCTGCAGAAATCGCTCGCTTGGATATTTTTGTGTTGTGACTGACTCTGAGATCTTAAAAATGTGGTTGCGGAGATCAGCAAGGTTAAGACAAAACTGCATGGAGTTAACATGTTCTTGTCTATGAAGTTATTATATTATAATAGTACGCAGTGAAAAACTCCTGAAGCAATGTCAAGGATAGGAGGAAAGTCGGCATCTCTTCTCCAGAATTGCCAGCTGTACCTAGTCGGTGTCTGGCACTTGATTTTGGCACGGCACGCACACATTTTTGGTGCATTAAAAATATTAATTAGTGAAATGCTGTGCAGATTGTATTCTGAGATAATAATTTATCATATCGTTACTTTGATTTATTACATCCCTGTTAGTGTTACATTTAAATGCTGTGGTTTACTTGGACTGATTTTTAAATTATTTTTCTTTCTATCTGTTACTGTTCTGTAGGAAGCAGATGTAGAGACTGACCTCTCAGTGGATGTGCTGACCCCTGACCCCATGTTGACCTCTCACCCCCACCGGAAGACCAATGACAGGACTCAGACTCCAGAGGCCATCGACCTCACTTCAGATGACAGCGAGATCGAGATTGTCTCCGAACCTCGACCTCACGGAAGGTTTGTTTGTTTATTGTTGTTGTTTTCTTCATGTGGATGTTTATTCTACTGTTGTTTGCTAAGCTCCAAGAAGTGCAAATGGATGATTTTTGCTGTTACAGCTTTTTTTCTAAATGTAGTCTTGGCATACTTCTAGTATTAGAAGAAAAGGTCAGCCTCCTAGCACATTTTTGTCAAACTGCAGTACAATTTAACATATACCTGCCTTCCTAAGGCTTATACCTTCTTATGGTATACACATAAGTATGACTTTTACTTTCTGTTCAAGTATTATACTTGCAGTTGTGAATTTGAACATTGCAGTCGTGAATTTGAACATTTTTCTATCACAGGAATAGCCAGAAGCATAAACGGGAAGAGGGCAGAGGTCATCACCATGGTAACGGTGACCAGAACACCCCTATTGTTGTTGACCTGACTGGATCAGACGAAGGTTTGTGTTGTGTTATACATTGTAGTTAGTTTTAACCTAGTGTAACAAGGTATTGCTATAAAATGTTGTTACAAAGATTCACACTTTATTTTCTTCTTTATACTTTCCCTGTTTCTTCTATCCTTATTTATGTACTTGACTTTAAAGTTGTCAAGGAAGCTCATCTACATTGGTAATAATCATATATAGTAAAATTCTAAACTTACTTTCAATGCTAAGGTGTACACAGATCAAATGGGTCTTTATAGATCCTGAAGAAGACAACAGTTTTCGTTGAAAATTTGATCCATATGTACACTTACTGTTGGAAGATACTATAGCATTGTACCATGAATAAGTGTTTTCCAAATTATCTAATTCTCAATTCCAAATTCAAATGGACCAATCGACTAGCAAATACTGGTTGTTTTGCTGACCAATGCAATGGTGCAAACTGCTTTCTCTGCTTAATGATTTTGAAAAACTGTAGATAATCGAAGTTGAACACATTTCAGTCCCAGTGGACTATCCCCAACTACACTGTAGTCTGAGGTGGGTACAGAAAATACAGAAAATTCCGTTCCAGGTCCGTTCCAGGTCCGTTCCAGGTCCAGAGGATCAGGACCAGGTGAAAACTTGTGAATGGGCGATACTTAAGTCAAAACAATGGTTTATTTCAAAAAGAAATACTGTTTTGTACTACTACACTGTACTGAACACCCAGGCTAATGATTGTAGGAACAGAGATGATGCTGTTAACTTTATAAGACTTTATAACCACATGGTAATATTTTGTTCTTTTCCCCAACAGAGGCAACAGCCAGCCCCCGTAACCCCCCCACGTCTCACATGCGGGATCGAAACTTCATCCTGGGTCTCAGCGACCTCCCATCATCCTCCACTTCTCACCACCGCGAGGCGTGTTCCAACACCCGTGGGACGACGCACCGCCAACACGGCACAAACCACGGCGCCTCACCACGGCCCCAGGTCCCCGGATCGTCCCAGCGGATGCCTCACTTCCATCACCACAGCCCGCGGCCAATTCAACCTCGGGTAAATTAATTTTCTTTACTTTCTGTCATTTCTATCAAGGGTAATGTTTGGCTCTGTTTTGCCATGGGGCACCATGTGAATATACATGTACATACAGTGACAGAAAATAAACATGTAATAAATAATGGAAATGAAAATTTAATGTAAGACTATTGATAACCATGGTGACAATAAGAGTGTTTTGAAATTCCCTCTTTTTAAAACATGTGCAGACAAAATTATTCCTTTACATTGTAGTTTTTAGAGTGTACATTTTGTCCTTGGTTAAACATGCATATTTACCAGTATGGTCTAGCAGAAAGCCACTTGTGAGAGATTTGTGTAGATCTAAATATAGATATATATGTATCTATAAATAATCCAAGTGACATCAGAAATAATACAGATCATAGTCCAAACTGCCAAATAGCAATTACTTATTAATAAGCAACTGATTATGATTTTGGAAATGATCATTTGACATTTTAGACAAATGACATTTCAGACAGCATCCACTACCTTTCGACACTGAGGTGATCGTGTTGGAGAGCAGGTTTTATACCCTGAATCAATTCATAGTTATGGTATAAAACTAAAGATCTTAAGTCTCAGATACCTGAAATCTGAAATGTTTCCGAGTTCATATCCAGTTGCTTGTCAGTCAGTAATTGTAATTTCTTAACCTGGATGTCGAACCTTCATTGACGGATTCTAATCTATCCCAGGTCCATCGCCCGTCCTGCCAGTTCCAGACCTCGCGACCCGGCTGCCACACGTCCCCGAACCCCCACGCCACCGCCCGCCCTCACGTGCACTCCCCGTCGTGCCTCGTGCACCGCAGGCCGTTTAACGGTGCGGGCGGGCATGGCCACACCTTCCGCCACCTCCCGTCATGTCGGTTCCAGAGCTCGCCGCGGTTGGACCCCCCTCCGGAGCCATGTGAGCAGGGGGGTCATGATCTGACCTGCGATGACCCGGACACGTGTCCAGATGCCGATGCACCATGCGAGGACCAGCCACCTTGTGACACTGGTAAGTACTGCAATGTTTATATCACATCGCTGGTAAATATGTCTCATGACCTATAACACTATGGCTGCATATCTAAGCATGACATCAGAGACAGGGAATGGTACCAGTACAGAGATTTAGGTACAGGTCTGGACCTGAAAGATCTCTCATGTATTAGTTAGGCTGACCCTAGGTGTCACTTTGGTGACGTATGGTATGACAAGTTAGGACATGAAAACTTAAAACATTTCAATTTTAAAGATTGCTTGGATTTCCAATTTCAGTGGCTCAGTGTGTTTTTTTCCAGTGGTAAATTTTTCTCTGTATGGTAGGATCTATGTTTAAATGTATGTATCTTCAGTCACAAATAAGGTTATACTTAGTGTCGATTTATTATATTTTAACAATACAGGTATTTCATGATCCGGTATTTTGGAACTTATAAAAATGGGTACCTGACTTTGGTTGGGGAGGTGAAAGGCCAATACCTTCTAATACCTTGCCACATAGTGGAAAACAGCCCACTATTCGTACGGCTTTAAGGGGGTTTTGGGACTACGTTTATTCTAAAAAGGAGTGTCTAACCGGGGAATGATTTTGGAATCAAAATCCTATCACACACAGGTTGCTTGAGTGACTAACTGCTTCTAGGCATATCTTAGAATAATCTTATTACCCTGATGTCTAACCTTCATTGTCATACCTTTATCTTTACCTTTACTTTTTGTTCCCTTGCAGCGACTGATGCCCATGGGACCCCCCACGATCGCTGCTCCCCTGGGGTGGGGTCGCGGGGTCAGTGCACCCATCTCCGCGCCGTGTGCTGCAGTCGTCTCTCGTGTTCCCACCTACAGAACCCCCCGCCGTGCCGCCTGCACCGCCATCACTGCCAGTGTTCCAGTAAGACTTGAGCTGTGTAACTCCATAGTAGTAGAAGAGGATTAAGATAATATACTTAAAATGCAGATACTTTCGCGGTGGTTATATATTTGCGGTTTTCGCAGTTTCCGCTGAACCGCAAACTTAAAATCACCAGGAATATTCATAAAACAGTATTGGTTTCTCCTGTCGATTGGACAGATGAGGAGGCAGACAGGCATTTGCCTGACCTGCACATGACTTTTTATGGTGAAGGAGGGGTGAGCAATTCCTTCTCCACCCTCCCGTCTACTGGAGCACTAAGTCTCACAGGGGCAACTGTATGCAACTTGTGAGTCGGCTCCAGCAGATGCAGCTTTGTTGTTCGGAGTATCTGTCTCCTAGGAGGACTTCTGACCAAGGATGTAAGAGGTTCCTCCTACCCCCGACTCGTGTGCCTTGGCGGGTGCATCATGCCCGAACATGCCCCTAAGGCCTGTCTCGGCCACATAGCCCCACCAAGCCACACAAGGCCACTAGATACTCATGTGTAAAACAGTATATGACTACAGTATAGTACTATAAATAAGTTAGGGGTATGGCGCTACCGCGTATTCAAAACCACCACGAACGCTCCATTTTCTCGCTGCCACGAAATTAAATCCCTGCAAACTTAAGTGCATTTACAGAATATGGTAACTCAGTAGTTTTCTTATTCTCTTTGTATCTTGCAAGTCCTTAGTTGAAGTAAATTCAACTTGGATGGGAAAAATCAGTTGTTGTAAATTGTAATGTAGTGCATGTTTATGATGATTTCTGCACAATGTTAGAATTTAAACCTGAAATAATGATATTCTCACATTGTCATTACTCAATACATCGACAATAAACAGTTAATTATCTTTGTACAAAATGTACATGAACCAGTAAAAATACGCTAACCTCTTCCGTCTTGTCTTTTCCACAGGATGTCAGAGTCGCTCACATGTCCACCACCACCATCACTTCCTGCCCCGCCCTGTCCCTGCTCACTCCCCCCACGTAACCCCCTCCCCCTCCATCACTTCCCCATCCCCTCCCCACCACCACCCTTCCCCCCCTCAGCCTGTCAACCTCCGTGCCTCCCCTCCCCGAAACACCCCCCCTCCCCTCCTGGAGTCTCCCCCATCTGATTCTCCCCCTTCCTCCATCTCCTCATTTCTCAATGTGAGCAGTGCCTCCTCCACCGCTCCCAGTAGTGACTCTCCCCCTTCGCTCTTCTCCAACCCCTTCCACCAAACCCCCCCTACCTACCTCCCAAACGACCAACTCTCTCACTCCAGCCCCTTCTGCCCCCCTCCCCCACCGCCCCCTCTCCTCCCACCTCACTCGGGACCCCCCTCGGGACCAACCCAGACCCACCCCCCTGGTTTAAACTCGTACCCGACCCTCCCTGTGGCACCGGCACCCCCTCAAGGTGACTCGAACCCTTCAGCCCCACCCCCTGGCTATGCCTGGGTCGGACACACGCCAGTTCCCATCATGCATCAGCGACTGCTGGCTGTACAACAGGTAAAAAATCACATAAAATAGCAATACATTTGTATGTGTTCATTTGTTTCTGAACACAATATTTTCTCATACTACGTAACGTATGGGATTACAATTAAAGTTTCAATGCATGATACAACTTTTCAATCTGTTTTTTATGTCAGCATTGTATATTTTTAATTTTTAATGTCTCCTAATACAACTCCACAAGGTCAAATGCTTTATGATGCTGAAAAATTGTCTCCAAAAAGATCGCCAACACAACGTCCCCCAGTATAATGCACTCCTGCACACCCAGGAATGCTGCACTAGACTAGAGATCTGCTTATTTCAGTGTCAGATACATGTATATGTATACTGAAAGAGAAATATGAGTGAGATATATGTAGACTGAAACAAAATGTGATTATGTATATTTCTGAATTGTAATAACTTAAGTTTTAGGATTTTTATGGAATGTAATCTGTTGGCACATTTCATGTGGCATTTACTATGTCACTTACCATGCCAAGGACCAATAAAGCTGAATCTGAAATCTGAAAGAGAAATATTGATTGAGATATGATATATACATTAAATGTGTATAATTCTTTCACAGCTGAATATTACCAGAATGCTTAGCATGAATGTTCATCTGTGTTGGTAAATGACATTGTGTAAAAAACTAAACTTTACGTAACCAACTCCAAGTTAGATTGGGACTTACCACAATCTAACTTGGTGTTGGTTACGTAAAGTTTAGTTTTTTCCACATTACCAGAATGCATTATTCAATTTTTGCACACACATATGTATCCACAGCGTATGCAGGAGCAGCAGCGTCGGCGAATGACGGCCCATCTCCAGGGTCGTCCCGGCGACCGCGCGGCGCAGCAGCAGGCCATGCAGTTCCACATGCAGCGCCAGATGGAGGGTCGCACCTGGGCAGAACAGCCTGTACCGTTGGACCCTATGTGAGTCTGTTTCTGTATAACATAGTTTATATGGAGGGTCGCACCTGGGCCGAACAGCCCGTACCGTTGGACCCTTTGTGAGTCTGTTTCTGTATAACATAGTTTATATGGAGGGTCGCACCTGGGCCGAACAGCCCGTACCATTGGACCCTACGTGAGTCTGTTTCTGTATAACATAGTTTATATGGAGGGTCGCACCTGGGCCGAACAACCTGTACCATTGGACCCTACGTGAGTCTGTTTCTGTATAACATAAGTTTATATGGAGGGTCGCACCTGGACCGAACAGCCCGTACCGTTGGACCCTACGTGAGTCTGTTTCTGTATAACATAGTTTATATGGAGGGTCGCACCTGGGCAGAACAGCCCGTACCGTTGGACCCTACGTGAGTTTGTTTCTGTATAATATAGTTTATATGGAGGGTCGCACTTGGGCAGAACAGCCCGTACCGCTGGACCCTACGTGAGTTTGTTTCTGTATAATATAGTTTATATGGAGGGTCAGACCTGGGCCGAACAACCCGTACCGTTGGACCCTTTGTGAGTCTGTTTCTGTATAACATAGTTTATATGGAGGGTCGGACCTGGGCCAAACAGCCCGTACCGTTGGACCCTACGTGAGTCTGTTTCTGTATAACATAGTTTATATGGAGGGTCAGACCTGGGCCGAACAACCCGTACCGTTGGACCCTTTGTGAGTCTGTTTCTGTATAACATAGTTTATATGGAGGGTCGGACCTGGGCCAAACAGCCTGTACCGTTGGACCCTACGTGAGTCTGTTTCTGTATAACATGGCTAGTTTATATGGAGGGTCGCACCTGGGCAGAACAACCCGTACCGTTGGACCCTACGTGAGTCTGTTTCTGTATAACATAAGTTTATATGGAGGGTCGCACCTGGACCGAACAGCCCGTACCGTTGGACCCTACGTGAGTCTGTTTCTGTATAACATAGTTTATATGGAGGGTCGCACCTGGGCAGAACAGCCCGTACCGTTGGACCCTACGTGAGTTTGTTTCTGTATAATATAGTTTATATGGAGGGTCGCACTTGGGCAGAACAGCCCGTACCGCTGGACCCTACGTGAGTTTGTTTCTGTATAATATAGTTTATATGGAGGGTCAGACCTGGGCCGAACAACCCGTACCGTTGGACCCTTTGTGAGTCTGTTTCTGTATAACATAGTTTATATGGAGGGTCGCATCTGGGCAGAACAGACCGTACCGTTGGACCCTACGTGAGTCTGTTTCCTTATAACATAGTTTATATGGAGGGTCGCACCTGGGCCAAACAACCCGTACCGTTGGACCCTACGTGAGTCTGTTTCTGTATAACATAGTTTATATGGAGGGTCGCACCTGGGCAGAACAGCCCGAACCATTGAACCCTACGTGAGTCTGTTTCCTTATAACATAGTTTATATGGAGGGTCGGACCTGGGCCAAACAACCCGTACCACTGGACCCTACGTGAGTCAGTTTCTGTATAACATAGTTTATATGGAGGGTCGCACCTGGGCAGAACAGACCGTACCGTTGGACCCTACGTGAGTCTGTTTCTGTATAACATAGTTTATATGGAGGGTCGCACCTGGGCGGAACAACCCGTACCGTTGGACCCTACGTGAGTCTGTTTCTGTATAACATAGTTTATATGGAGGGTCGCACCTGGGCAGAACAGCCCGAACCATTGAACCCTACGTGAGTCTGTTTCCTTATAACATAGTTTATATGGAGGGTCGGACCTGGGCCAAACAACCCGTACCGCTGGACCCTACGTGAGTCAGTTTCTGTATAACATAGTTTATATGGAGGGTCGCACCTGGGCAGAACAGACCGTACCGTTGGACCCTACGTGAGTCTGTTTCTGTATAACATGGTTTATATGGAGGGTCGCACCTGGGCCAAACAGCTTGTACCGTTGGACCCTAGGTGAGTCTGTTTCTGTATAACATAGTTTATATGGAGGGTCGCACCTGGGCCAAACAGCTTGTACCGTTGGACCCTAGGTGAGTCTGTTTCTGTATAACATAGTTTATATGGAGGGTCGCACCTGGGCCAAACAGCTTGTACCGTTGGACCCTAGGTGAGTCTGTTTCTGTATAACATAGTTTATATGGAGGGTCGCACCTGGGCCGAATAACCCGTACCGTTGGACCCTAGGTGAGTCTGTTTCTGTATAACATAGTTTATATGGAGGGTCGCACCTGGGTCGAATAACCCGTACCGTTGGACCCTACGTGAGTCTGTTTCTGTATAACATAACTAGTTTATATGGAGGGTCGCACCTGGGCCAAACAACCCGTACCGTTGGACCCTACAGAGTACGTTAGTGAATTTTTATTGGGGACTTTTCTTTTGCTTTGCACCTGTAGTGTACTTCCTGTGCTTTAACTGTTTCCTGCTTTAGATCGCTAGGGCGAGATGTCTTTTCATTTTATTAGTTTGGCTATTGCAATTTGTTAGGCTATTGAAGCCTGAAACGATCTGAAGCAAGCACCCTTGGGATATACTTGGGGTAGAGTGTAGCATGGTACATACTGCTTTCTCTGCTTAGTTCTCATCATTGGGAAAGGGTATGGTAGTCAGACCATAGACTACTACCAGTGGACTAGCCCCTGGCTGTTTTGCATGATTGCATAAAATTTTGTGGCTACAGAAACTGAGATGGGTGCTGCCCAGGGCTTTAGCCAGAGTCCGTTTTTCCGTCAATTGACGGAAATTTTCTGCGTCTGACGGAAAAATTTTAAAACCAATCCGTCAACCTTGACGGACAAAAATCCTTGGTGGAAGCTACAGGCGGCTTGGGGACGCCGTCCACGGCCGTAAAAGCCACACACTGTTTGTTTTGCTATTGTTATGATTGTTGACAATGTGTGTCGGCGCCCTTTCGCATACGATAATCTCATTAAAACCCGTTTTTCAAGGTCTCAGTTCAGTCCTTCTAATTAATTTTCGCGGTTTTCGCGATGATTGTAATTGGCTGACGGAAAAAAATTTCGAGCTGGCTAAAGCCCTGGTGCTGCGATATGCACCATTTGGTACTGGAAGGACTTGTAACATGTGCTTGGATTAGTTTATAGTTCTAAGATATTTTCTTGGTTAGATACTTCTATCTCATGGTCCATTGCTTAAGCTAGCTTTTAACTATTAAAAAAAAAATTAGAGAAAATCACATCAGTTTTTCTTTGGCAGTGAAATGTCTTTTCTTAATATGTTTCTCGACAGGGAGCCATATATGGACGGAGGTGCGATGACACCACAGGCGGAACACAGACATGTACATCAGCACTGGCACCACTTCCACCCCTCCCCGCCACGCATGGCGCCCTTCAACGTGCCACATGTACATGTCAACTATGGACCAATTGTAAGTATTACTTTGTACATGGTTAGATAGAACAGAGACATGTACACCAGCACTGGCACCACTTCCACCCCTCCCCGCCACGCATGGCGCCCTTCAACGTGCCACATGTACATGTCAACTATGGACCAATTGTAAGTATTACTTTGTACATGGTTAGATAGAACAGAGACATGTACACCAGCACTGGCACCACTTCCACCCCTCCCCGCCACGCATGGCACCCTTCAACGTGCCACACGTACATGTCAACTATGGACCAATCGTAAGTATTACTTTTGTAGAGGGTTAGATAGAACACAGACATGTACATCAGCACTGGCACCACTTCCACCCCTCCCCGCCACGCATGGCACCCTTCAACGTGCCACATGTACACGTCAACTATGGACCAATCGTAAGTATTACTTTTGTAGAGGGTTACATGTTGTAGATAGAACACAGACATGTACATCAGCACTGGCACCACTTCCACCCCTCCCCGCCACGCATGGCACCCTTCAACGTGCCACATGTACACGTCAACTATGGACCAATCGTGAGTATTACTTTAAATTTGTACCTGGTTAGAACGCAGACATGTGAGCCCCAGTGAGGGAAAAACGAAAATTTTGTAAGGGTCAAATTTTTGTTGCATCATGTGTTTACTGTTTTTATTGGTTCAACCATGCTTCTATCCTTATTGAAGATCGACTTTTACTTGAACAAGTAGTTCAGGTACATGTTCAGGTCTGGAACTGAACCTAAACTCGTGGTGTACCTGTACCTGTACCTAAAACTTGTCTAGGTTCTAGACAGCTCTAGTACACGTGCTTGCAATAACATCTGAGTGTCCACATGTTGTAGTAGAGGGTTTGATACTGTAGTACACCAACACTTGGCTCCCCACTGCGTATGGCACCCTTTAACATTCCTCGTGTACTTGTCAAGTATGGACCAATTGTAAGTAACTATATTACATCTGTCTACATGTAGTATAGAGGGTTTGCTGAACACAGACTTGCTCACCAAAACTTGCCTCCCTCCCCACTGTGCATGACATCCTTCAACATGCCACATGTACAAATGTACACATCAACACAACTATAGAAGGTTTGATACATTTTGAGCACAGCCTCTTGCTGTTCATGGCTCCCTTCATTGACCATATTGATTGGCAGCTCATGACCTATGACCTGTTTTCCAGCCTCCTCCCATGATGCACTTGCCTCCGATGCCCCCCATGCCGACCGGAATGATTGGCAGGCCGCTGCACTTCATGTTCGGCCGTCCCACGTTTGAGGTTAGATGATCAAGTCTAGTACTTCTGCTTCTCTAATAATCAAGTCACTTATATATTTGTATCTTCAATTTGGCCTAGCATCCAATCTTCATAAACAATCATCCCTTAAATTGTGATTGTCTAGTTGGACAACCTAAGCCTTCAAGAGTGTCTTAAACTGATAAAAGGAAAAAGAAAAGGAGAAATTATATAAAATTGAACATTACTTCCAAAACCCAGACATTTTATACATTACACACGAAGTAAATTGCAGTAATTTACACATTTTACAGTTTTATAGATTGAAGAGAAACTTTCTGAGACCTGGACCTTGTGTAATAAGAAGTATACCATGTATATCAGAAAGCCTTTGTAAAAAATTCTAAACTTTGTCTTCAGTACTTCTTACTGTTTTTCTCCTTTTGATGTTTGAATCATGAGGCTCAGAACTGAAAACCTGTATCCCAAATTTGCAATATCATGATTCTGAAATCCTGCATCATAAAGTTGCAATATCATGACACTGTATTTTGTTTTTAGGACCTTATGCAGTTAGAACAGCACCTAGGACAAGTCAACAGAGGTGCCTCACAAAGGTACGTATATGTACATGTATGGTGGTGTTTGTTTGTGTTTGTTTAACTGGATGAGAAAACCTGCACCTGTTCATGATCAGAAGCTTGCATGAAAAATGTAAAAGAATTGTGGGGTTATGTGGCATTTATATGTAACTGCAGGGTTTTTGTCCTAGAAAGGCCCTAGGGTCAAATCCTGCCATGCTATCACCTTGCACCGTTAGGAAAGGCATTTAATATGACTTTCCTCACTCCACCCAGGTGTAAAAATAGGTTTTTGGAAAGAAAGTGATACATTTGTGCAGCTTCTGCCTCCTAATACCGTGCCCTAGACACAGTGGATAACAACCCACTGTCCCTATAGCCTCAAAAAGGCTGTCCAGGATTCTGAATTGTGATTTTTTTTATTGCTATATCATAAGGATGAAGTATACACCTAGAACATTACATTGTCAATGTCAAGCAGATTTGTTAAGATTGTTGTGAAAATTGTAACCTAATGCCCCTCCCCCTCCCCTCTCTTCTACAGCACAATCGAAAGAAATACATTTCCATACAAATATCAGAAGGTAAGCAGTTATCAAATGATTTATCGCATTCCATTCGTTATAAGATGATATTTGGCTTCCTTCAAAAAATTTATAACCATTGTATAATGCATGGAGTGAATATTAGTCAATCTGTTTGCGGTTCCAAGAGTTGTACTATATGCAAAACTATTGGATTCTAATACCAAATGGATATTAGGCATTCTCTTTATCTGTAAGTGTAACCAAGACTTTGGTACGTAATTCAATTTCCAACCCTGCAATGTAGGTTGGTTATTTTCTGAAGTGATAAGAAAGCAATGATGTTGCTTACATGTATTTCAGCTTAAGTCAACATACAATGTACTGCTATGCACACTTGAAATATATAATATTCTTCGTTGAACATTTTTAAAAACATTTTTTTTAAATCTTTCTAGCATAAAGCTGCCTCTGCAGAAGAAGACGCGGCAGGTTCAGGTGGCGATGAGGACGAAAAGTGTACGATATGTCTGTCTCACTTCATGCAGGGGGAAGATGTCAGGTGGGTTATAAGTAGTTACATGTAGATATGTCTGTCTCACTTCATGCAGGGGGAAGATGTCAGGTGGGTTATAAGTAGTTACATGTAGATATGTCTGTCTCACTTCATGCAGGGGGAAGATGTCAGGTGGGTTATAAGTAGTTACATGTAGATATGTCTGTCTCACTTCATGCAGGGGGAAGATGTCAGGTGGGTTATAAGTAGTTACATGTAGATATGTCTGTCTCACTTCATGCAGGGGGAAGACGTCAGGTGGGTTATAAGTAGTTACATGTAGATATGTCTGTCTCACTTCATGCAGGGGGAAGATGTCAGGTGGGTTATAAGTAGTTACATGTAGATATGTCTGTCTCACTTCATGCAGGGGGAAGACGTCAGGTGGGTTATAAGTAGTTACATGTAGATATGTCTGTCTCACTTCATGCAGGGGGAAGATGTCAGGTGGGTTATAAGTAGTTACATGTAGATATGTTTGTCTCACTTCATGCAGGGGGAAGATGTCAGGTGGGTTATAAGTAGTTACATGTAGATATGTCTGTCTCACTTCATGCAGGGTGAAGATGTCAGGTGGGTTATAAGTAGTTACATGTAGATATGTCTGTCTCACTTCATGCAGGGTGAAGATGTCAGGTGGGTTATAAGTAGTTACATGTAGATATGTCTGTCTCACTTCATGCAGGGGGAAGATGTCAGGTGGGTTATAAGTAGTTACATGTAGATATGTCTGTCTCACTTCATGCAGGGGGAAGACGTTAGGTGGGTTATAAGTAGTTACATGTAGATATGTCTGTCTCACTTCATGCAGGGGGAAGATGTCAGGTGGGTTATAAGTAGTTACATGTAGATATGTCTGTCTCATGCAGGGGGAAGATGTCAGGTGGGTTATAAGTAGTTACATGTAGATATGTCTGTCTCACTTCATGCAGGGGGAAGATGTCAGGTGGGTTATAAGTAGTTACATGTAGATATGTCTGTCTCACTTCATGCAGGGGGAAGATGTCAGGTGGGTTATAAGTAGTTACATGTAGATATGTCTGTCTCACTTCATGCAGGGGGAAGATGTCAGGTGGGTTATAAGTAGTTACATGTAGATATGTCTGTCTCACTTCATGCAGGGGGAAGATGTTAGGTGGGTTATAAGTAGTTACATGTAGATATGTCTGTCTCACTTCATGCAGGGGGAAGATGTCAGGTGGGTTATAAGTAGTTACATGTAGATATGTCTGTCTCACTTCATGCAGGGGGAAGATGTCAGGTGGGTTATAAGTAGTTACATGTAGATATGTCTGTCTCACTTCATGCAGGGGGAAGATGTTATAATATAGGTGGGTAATGCTGCAATTATTACATTTAAAAACCAAGGCTTGGCTTGGCTGTTTGCGGGAACAAAAAATAGAAATGTGTACTACGTGAAAATATACACAAACAATGGCCAGGACGTTTCTCTTTTACTTTTAGTCTTGTGTCGTTTGGTGTCTTTTATATCATACTTTTTGTTTCTAAAGGCTGCCTGGCCGGACGTTGGTTTGGAAATGTGACATTAGGCTTATTAGTGAGATATGTCTGTCTTACTTCATACAGGGGGAAGATGTGAGGTCAGGGCTACTGTGTGTGTCAATCAGGGACCTCTCTAGCATTCCCCTGGAGTTGAACTAGCTACATGTTAGCGCTTGTCACACATTTCAGATGAATTGTGTTAGACATGTGGCAGGACATTCACTCTCCGGACTCGAAATACTTTTTTCTGCATACCTGCACTGTCTGGTGCAGGTAACATTGAAAATTACCTGCACCAGACAGATTTTACCTGCACCACTCAGCAAGTATAGATCATACTAAAATTGCTATTTTTTCTTTTATACTTTAAAGGTGGTAACAGTCCATGCAGTTAATAAAAATCCATATACAGCTACATTATATGACATTTACGTATGAAACCCAGTACATGGACCACTGCAGGTTAGGTGCAGGTAGACACCAGAAATACCTGCACAGCTCCAACTTTACCTGCACTAACCTGGTATTTTGAGCCCTGACTCTAGTTGTCAAGCTGTATGAAATTATTGGTGTAATATAAACCCAAATGGGGGGGGGGGGGCAAAACCATTTTTTCATTCATTCATTCATAAGGCAAATAGTAGTGGACAACCTCAAACATACCACACACACACTCCCGCCACATCTTTAGAAAAGATGCTGTAGCCACATTGTTCCTGCAATTTCATTCAAGCCCAACACCAGACTAGTTTCGCCTTGAGTGTGGCTTCTTCAATGGTCAGAGCTCAAATCGTTCATTTATAATTTAGACTGAATTAGTAACATTTAATCAAACCCTATACCTGTTTTTTTTTTGTCTTTCAGGCGATTACCCTGCATGCATCTCTTCCACATCGTCTGTGTTGACCAGTGGCTCACGACCAATAAGAAGTGTCCGATCTGCCGCGTGGACATCGAAACACAGGGAGAGTTCGAAAAGGGACAGAGCTAGAGATACGCGCTATATGGGGGGTGTATATTGGTACGTGTATATGTGTGGGCGGCCTTTTGCAATAACGTAAAATGGTGAAAAGTATTATTTTGTCTGTCTGTAGATTTTGCAGAGTCTATATATATGAAGCATCTTACTGTATCCTTGCCACATATGCCAAAAGCCACAGCTAAAAACCAGTGTCTGCAAATGGTAGCATTGAGCTTGAATAGGGTGTTAGGCCAATCCACTGTTAAAGGTGGTTCTCGGAGTTTGAAAGGAAATACTCAGAAAGAGGAGAAAATGATAACAGAGGACTGGGCGGAAAAACTTGAATGACTTTATTCACTCCCTGAAACTGTGTGTCTATAGTCTGTGATAGTTCACCTTTATTTGCGGGGTAACCTATATCCGTTGTCTTAAAAGCAGGCTATTATGTCAACTCAAGGGGCGGTGGTTTTGAACTGCAATATTTTGAAAATGTTGGGTCCTCTGAATTATTTTGAAAATATCGCAGTTTGAAACCACAGTTTTTTAATCAACGGATATAGGTTACCCCGCGGATAAAGGTGAACTAGCGTTACCAAGATACAGCCTTTCACCCCAGACTTCCTTTCACATCTGATTATTTGGATAATCATTCTGCCTAATAGAATTGTGATTGTGGATGTTTGCCAAAATATTCAGAAATTGGTATTTTTTGCTTTCTCTAATCTCACAGTATCCAAGCATATCCCCCAATAGAAAGGTGGTCAGAAAGTTCAAAAAGTCAAAACTGATGGACCAGGGCTGTCTACAGGACCCGTCCCAACAACCTCGGACGGAAATTTCTTTGTTGAGAGTTGGGACGGACAAAAATTTCACCCCCTACATTTATATCATACATTTCATATGAACTTCAAAGCATGAAGTTGATGAAACCAAAGCTTGAAATTAACAACAAACAATGAGTCAGGCACAGATTAAATTCAAAGGTTGAGACAGCCCTGCTTAGGACCCTCATCCTAGTGGTAAGAACAAAAACAAACTTAAACTTGATGTTTATGTTCTTTCTCAACATATATATAATACATGTTTGATGCTGAATTCTGTTATATATTAATCTATGGCTATGTAAAAAAAAGTATAGGATAAAATACTAAGTCTTGTATTAAATGTATTATCTCTTCATATATCGGGAAAAAAGTGTTTGGTGCTTCCAGGTAGACTGATTTAGCACAATTTTTTTCTTTCTTGGAAAACAGGATTTCATATGGAAAAATGAGTAATGTGTAACCAGTGTGGGCATAGTTTAGTATACTAACCATAGAGAGAACTTTATTGACACAACCAAAGGTACAGGGACTTTATGCTAAATTGTGAGGATTTTTGTTTGTTTTGTGGTATAACATATAGTTTTTCAGCTTTGAAATGACCTGAAAAACCTTTTACAAGAAAAAGTTATTTGTACAAGTATTATCATGTATGGCTGTGACTGGATGCCGCTACAAGGTTGACCTTTGAACCTTTCATGATGCCATACTGGACTGAACCATTCCTCATTGTGTAGAAGGAGGTTGTGTTTTTGGAAGTGAGAAGAATATTAATGTCAACGATTTTCACCCTCCCAAAATATGATAATCTCTGTGACTTTAAATCATGCCATTGCTTTATTCAGAAGTTATTGGTATATCAAGACAATTTTTGTTTCTAGTTTGCACTTATTTCTTATTGTTTCCCTCCCCAACTTGATTGTAACAGTCTGAATGTTTGTGTGTTTTTGTTACCACCTCTCCAATCATGTATACCATACCAAATTCAAAGGAAAAATATTTGACTGTATACAGGGGTGCCTATTAGTAAGTGTTTATACAATTTTTACAGAATTCGTACATGAAATTTATGGAATCTAAATACATTCAAATTTTGTAAGGAATTCATATGATCTACTGCTAAAAAAATACAGCTTTATTAAAACTTGTATGACCCACTACGAAGAAACATACATAATTTTATGGGACTCATACAATTCACTGTTAAAAAATACAAAATTTATGAAATTCATATCATCGAATACTGACAAAATACAAATTTTACAGAATTCATACAATCCACAATTGAGAAACACAAGTTTTGTGGACTTCATGCACTTTTTAAAGTACAGAAACTAAAAGAGGACAGTATGCATATATTCATGAGAATATTTATAATCAGGCACCCCTGGTACATGTACAAAGGCATTCATAAAGGTATCCTAGAATAACTGAGTAACATGGTAAACGATTGTGTATCCATTGTGTAGCTACATGTAACAAAATGTGGTAAATATTGTTCAGGAAAAGTGCAGTTTGAAGTCATTGGTGCCTGTATCTTGTTATGTTACACAGTCTTTGTATTAGGCTCTGAGGAAAAGGGCTGTGTAAGGGGTTTTGTCAGAATAATGTTCTGTGTGCATTAGAGCTGTGTATGAGGTTTAGCAAAATACTTGCCCTGTATACATTTGGATTGTGTAAGGGGTTTAGCAGAATACTTGTCTGTATACATTTGGATTGTGTAAGGGGTTTAGCAGAATACTTGTCATATATACATTTGGGTTGTGCAAGGGCTGTGACTGAATGCTTGTCCTCAATATACATTTGGGTTGTCAGAATACTCGTCCTGTAAACATATGGTCTCTGTAAGGGGTTTAGCAGAATATTTGACATATATACATTTGTATTGTGTAATGGGTTTAACAGAATACCTATCCTGTATACATTTGGCTTGTATAACAGAATACTTAGTTTTATCCTCTATAGCTGCTTTTTGTTTACATCATTATGGATAATGGCTTTAATTTGGTGGCCATATTGGAGTGCAAAAGCAGCCATTTTGGTGTGTGTAACTGACAATGTACTCCAACATGGAAGAAATGATTGTGGGCGAAAGTTGAACTGATCCAAACTGTAATTGCCAACCGAAAAAAAGTTTGACTTACCCAAAATGTCAACTCCATTCTTTGTCAAGGAATGACCACTTCATTACATTTGTGACGTCATGTTATGCAGATAGAGCACGTGACTTGCTAAAAGACTATGGCAATCCCCGTCTCTGTTTAGACATGGTTGTAAAGCTTTAATGTAGATGGCTTCTTTAAATCCTCTTGAGAAAAAATGCATTTTTGAGTCGGCAATTAATTACAGTTTTGATTAAAAATGAAACCAAAATACATTATGTACCAACAACACAGATGAACTTTCAAATGGCGTAAATAATGTCATACAAAATACATGTATTGTTTATCAAGGTTGTGCACAACTATTTTTGTCTCTCGTTTAGAGGTAGAAATGTTCGGGAATGCATTTTTGTTGTTGTTCTGCTAAATATATACATGTATGAACAAGTTCCCAACCTAGAAGTTTACCTGGAAATATTTGTCAGCATAGAGGGTTTGTGCAATTAGAATCCGCATCAACAACTTACAGCTTGATTTTGTTACACTTTTTAAGATATTGCATTGAGTTTGTAACTTCATACTTTGGTTAATATTTTAATTTCTTGTCTATTCTGTGTTACCTTCACTGGTTATGGCATACATTTTGTTGATACTTATCATCAGGTTCAGTTTGTATATCAAGCATAAAGAGTTAAAGAAAAGCATTCAGTTACTTGCGTGGTTGTCTTGTCCATGAATTACATGATTCATCCATTTAATTTATTACAAATCTAACATTAAGCAAACGTTTGGCTAACGGCACATTTCTGAACCGGGGCCCGACCGGGCTGTTTTCTAGAAGCAAAAAAAATTGAAATGTATATATATACGACCAAGTATATACAAATAAACCTGCATCTGCTGGGGCCGTCTTACGTGGCAAACAGTTCTGTCCCTGTAGGACTTAGTGCGCCAGTAGACGAGGGGGTGGAGAAGGGAGTGCACACCCCTCCTTCACCTTTAAAAAAAAAGTCACGTGCAGGCCAGGCAGACTGGTCGTATAATCAACCATGTCTGCCTACCATTGATCTTTGGATACGAAGAAACAGCCATCATCATACACAAATAATGTCCAAGACTATTCTCCTTACGTCTTATGTAGTTTGGTGTCTTTTATATCATAGTTGTCGTTCCTGAAAGCTGTCCGACCGGGCCCCGGTTTATAAATATGACATAGGCCTTAGTTTACAAGTACTGTAAATGCAGAAATGTTCGAGGTGGTTTGACATGCGCAGTTTTCGTAGTGGGCACTTCACTGCACACTTAAAACCACTGCAAACATTTATCCATTATATGTTTCAACAAAGACTATGGTGGTACTGCAAACCACTGCAAAAACTCAATTTTCCAACTAACGCAAATTTAAATCCCCGCGAACTTAAATGCATTTACAGTAGATTGTTAAATACTGGGTTAAGGGACCCAGGACTACCTTTAATACACCAAAGTATCGTTTGGTACCCTTCTGATGCTATTTGCGAAGTAGCCTTGCAAAGTTACAACCTCCTGCAACATTCAAAATTTGCAAGTATAAGTGCAAATTCTATGTTTCTACATTATGTTTTGAGCACATAAATGTCAAGCTTATTAATTTACTGTCTATATACTATCAATGAAAACCATGTTCGTTTCCAAATGTGGCAGATAAAATTGGTGGGTATTAGACAATTGAAAAAAAAATTGCAAGGTCCTATAGTGCGTTTTACCTAGTGCCTGATAGTGTTGTACCAAATTTGACGTCATCATTCTACAGGTCGCAATTATACCCTAATAAGTTAATGTGAACCATACAGCTGTTATAACACACTAAATAAATGTAACTATCTACACATTAAAGGCTCCTATGTAACACTAACATATCTACATTGTAGAAACAGTACTGTTGCAATATTATCGATTTGATAATTCTATCTATTTTTAGCCGTTGGAAAAAAAATGTTTTGGCGACGCCTCATGGGCGGGACAAATCGTATAGCATTGTGTTCAGGCTTCACGAATTCTAGGAAGTGTACAGGAATATGTCCACAGATAGAAATGCCGGTCCATAGGAATGTTTGGAATTCCAGCCACTGGTAGAAAGTGGGTCATGTAGACTCTCTTAGGGGCTGAAGGCATTTGGCCTAGAAAACTTGGACAGTTGGCCGCAGATTGGTGGGCCCAGTGGTGTTGGGCAGGACCAATGGCATACCAACCAGGAAGCCAGTGTTGGGTAAGGGTCATTGGATTTCCAGCCAGAGGACAAGTCTAGGGTGACTAGGGTAAGGCGCTTGAATTCGTAGCAGAGAAGCAGTCTTCAGTAGGGCTCTGGTAATTCCAGCTGGTGAGATGGCTATGCACAAAGTAGTGATAAATGGTAAGGAGTACATAATGCTATCATATTCTTGTGGTAAATACTAGTTTAGAAAGTATTAAAACATTTTTTTTTGCCAGGCTTGTTCTGTATGGTCGAAATTATAATATTTCTTGAAAAGTTAGTTTAGAAAAAAAGAGTTCAAAACATACCAAAAGTCATCCACCCTGGGGTTTTAATGTTATGATGGCCAAAACTATACCTCACTTTTTCATGGAGATAACGATAAGCCTATACTAATAGTTGCATACGTCGCCCCGTGTGAAATACCATCTGTAAATGATGAAGCATTTTGTAGGGGGAAAATGAGCCACTCTCTTTAAAATGACTGTCTAAAAGTCATGGGGTTTAACTTTATCATTACGAAAAGTCTAAAGCTAAACACTCAAAATTTGCTGTAACTAAGATTTTTTTCTCCCATAAAATGGGTAAAGTATGTACGATTTGATACGCCTAGAAGATAACATAAATAGAAGTATGCTACTGACAGAAAAAGCAAATACGAGTTGATAAACACAATATATAGGGTCGTGTTGATTTTATGATATGGATGACATCCTTTGTAACGCCCAAAACTGGTGCGAGCGTGCGGATAAAAAGATTTTCGCCCCGTTATTAAGTAGCGTTCGTTATGAAATCTTATTTAGTGTTCAGAAGGGTTGTACAAATGCCTGGGCACACAGAGCAAGCTATACAGAGTACGATTTTGTTTTACATATTTTTCCTTGGAATCGATGTTGGCATTCATATAATCGGTGCAATGGCCGTGTTGGTAGAGTGTTCGCCTTGCATTCGGTAGGTCGTGAGTTCGATCCCCGGCCGAGTCATACCAAAACTTTAAAAATGGTTTATGCTGCTTTCTCTGCTTAGCATTCAGCACTAATGAGGAAGAGTATGGAAGTTAAACACACGACACTACCAGCGGACCAGCCCTCTGCTGTAGTGGCTTACACATGTGTGGCCCAATGGCTACCGAAATGGAGATAGACGCCACCCCTGCACCCACCCCAAGCATCTGCTCAGATGTACGGACAACTTTAACTATTTTAGTCATATAAAACTAGTATAGTATATATTCGTTTTCCAATATTATTTTTGCAATGTGCAGCATATATTTTCTCATTTTGCAAAAAAATTTTGCTTTAATTTGGAAACTTTTTTTTTTTTTCAAACGGCCGAAAACTGATGCAGGTGCGTATCCAATCCATATACTAGTAATCAAATAAGAAAGGCCTAGTTAAAGGACATGTACACTTCGTACTTTTAAGTAAATTTCGGAAGTTTGAACACATTAAGGTAAACATCCGATACTGGACGTCCTGTCCGTGGCAAGGGTCACGTTATGACGTAAACGAATAGCCAACGCTGTGCGCAGTTCTGTTCAGTACCTCACAGCAAACGGTCCACACTTGCAACTCAGCATGAAGTGAGTATTTCTCGATATGATTGCACTATTAATTATAATTTGGGTTAATATTCATCTCAATTGACCACGAGACGACAACAGATTATTGTAATATGACTATCGTTAGACAATTTTGGCATATTTATATGATGCATATATGTATGCTCCAGTAGATATATAAATGTTCACGACTTATCATGTAATCCAACTGTTGAGCTCGTTCCAAATGTTTTGCATCACAAAAAAAGCCTGGTAATGTGAATTTGTGGGTCGTTTGATTCGTACTGTACGAAGGCCCAGAAAGACAAAACGAGCGAGTAGTGACTAATCTTTCCCACGCCAGCGCTTATCGGAAAGCTGGACAGCTGCTACCTCTCACCATAGTAGTATTTCTTTATACTATCTTAGGGCTTGAGAACCACAATAGCTTGCTTTAATGAGGTTCTGTCTTTTAAAGGCATACACATTTTTCGAACCCTCGCCTCTAGCTTTTCTTTCCCTTTAACCGTTCTTTTGAACTTAAAAATGTACATACACCCCCCCTCTCTGCCCAGGGTTTTTGCAGTCTTTGCCCTGTTGGCGGTTGTCTCCGCGCGGCCAGAGAAGAACAACATGAACGGCGGCACGGGCGGCACTATGACGGGAGGGATGACGTATGGTGAGTAACTACTTCTAATTGGCTAAGAAAATGTAAACATTAGGTCATATGGCGAGTCACTGTTCCTCATTGGCTAAGAAAGATATGAAAAGATAACGGTTGATGCCGTGTAGCACGTTATTGCTTCTCATTGGCCAAGAAAATTCAAACATGACAGGAGGGATCACCATACCTGCGATACCACACATGATTGGCTAAAAAAATTTTCAAAAGTGACGGAGGGATGACGTATGGTGCGTTATTGCACCTGATTGGCTGTGAAAATCCAAACATGACGGGAGGGATGACGTATGGTGCTTTACTGCACATGATTGGCTGAGAAAATCTAAACCTGACGGAAGGGATGACGTATCGTGCGCTACTGTTTGATATGAAAACATTTTACACAGTATGTGCTAAGTACATTTTGTATTTGCCCTTCTATTCTGTATGTCTTCGTTAGTTTAGAGAGTAGCACAAGAAAATTAAAGGTGTACCCAACTGTCATAGGCGAAAAGTTACAAGTTGTGCCATGTCTATCGTCTATCGAAGCTTTCTTGAACATTGATCAGATGATTTCACACTACTTTGTCCCCCTATTGGGAGCCTTTCGGTAGCCTAGGTTTAACTCTAGTCTAGTGTCCAGCCTTGTTCGCTTTAGTCCGCCTCGAAGCGCAGTGGTCCTTGTTTCATTGTTTTTCTTGTGCTATCCTATCATCAAAGCTGGCGCTTCAATCATGACTAAACATTTTCCTACCAGTCTGAAGGGACTTAGAGAATTTCATGTATCCTCAGACCATATCATCTGATTTTCCTTTGCTTTGTTTAATTGCTGTTTTGTTTTCTTGTAATAATTTAGTAAACCCATGTTCTTGTCTTCGTTTTCGGTGGCGGCACTAACGTAATGACATGAATGTGTCGCCATGTCTTGTAGATATATAAAAAAAACTGGTGCACCCGGACTAAATCCTCCCTAATAGTCAAAGTTTAATTTTACTTAGCTTTGAATATTTATTCTACACCTTGTTTTGTCTTTACCAGATGGCTGTATCCACAACGGCAATACGTACAACGTCGGAGACACGTTTGAGGACGGGTGTTACCTGTGCGAGTGTCGCGGGGAGGGTACCGGCTTTGTCGCCTGCCAAAGCAAACCGTACGTACCTCGACACTTTCAAGTAACGCTGGGTTACCTTTATCCGTGTGGTAACCTATATCCGTTTTTCGATTTAAAAAAAGGTATTCGAGGCATCTAATCGACGGATGGTGGTTTCAAATTTTATACATGTACTTCCAAAACACTGCATTTGGAACCTCGTCCGTCGACATGATATTCTTGTTTGAAATGAAGCGGAATAAGGTTACCCCGCGAATAAAGGTGAATTGAAACTACAGTTTCATTTTTTTCGCTCGGATCTGAGGATTAAGCAAAGCAAAACCTAGATTATTGATATATAAAAAAGTGATTGAACAACCATATATATGTAATATATATATATGCATTGTCCCCTATAAGCCTACTAGTACGATAAACATTACAGAGAATATATCTACTCATAGTCAACTTCCTGAGAGTAGGATCAACCTCAAGTGTTAAAAGTTGCCCCTCTTAATTTGATGCGTTTCCTGCTATAAACAACTTGTTATAATGATAAATTGTGCATGGTCCTATGATAGCATGCACTCATAACTGTGCATACGACAAAGAGCAATCCGTATGAGTACTTTATTACTAGCTGCACAAGTACAAATTATCGCTTGAAACTTACAACACATAGATATCAAGCAAAAACATGATGATGTTCGTCCATCGGATGCCGATAAAAACATATATGTATTCGATAAACGTTTTGTTTATGAAACTTAGACATACAGTACGTTGATAAAAACGATAAAAGAAATTACTCAAGAAAGTAAAATTATCAAACAACACTTGTTATTAACCAAACCTTTTCTAAACCTCTAACACATTAAGAACTACATTGCTAAAATTCTAGAATAAAAACTTGCTAGATGATACCTAAAAGTGTTCACCAGTCAACCTCATGATAGTATGCTCAGTTTCTAGTGAAATCCTACTGGTGCGTAATTTTATGGGCCACCCTTACTCTCCAAGCAGAGGTTAGGCTCCGGCTGTTTTTATCGTTTTTTAGTCGTTTTTATCGGCTTTCTATTTTGTCATTTTTCTTTCGTTGTGTCCGGCCTGACAGGAAGATAAAATAAAAAATTGAAAGCCCGATAAAAAACGACTAAGAATAACGTTAAAAAACAGTCGGAGCCTAACCTCTGCTTGGAGAGTAGGCCACCCTCACATCAACTTGCAAAGTGTACATGGATCTACTTAATATACCTGAAATCTCACATCATTACATCTGTGAATAATTAAATCAAGTTGCCATATGGATGAATAAGAAACATTATTCACAACAACATGTTTTTCAATAGCCAATAACAGGTGCTCATCCAAACGACGTCTTGTGAAAACAAATGGCTGTGAACCTTGTTTTAATGTTACATGATAAACTTCATAGTTCATTACACACAGTAAGCATTACGATGATACTTCCTTCGTCTATTCCCCAATGATAACACTTCTTGCTACTGCGATCCTGCGCTGAATGGACCAGTCCAAGTTGATGGTGCAGGGGAGCAAGGTCATCATTTCCTGAAAAAAAATGGAAATAATATCGTTAGTTTAAGAACTACATGGTCTTAAAAACTATCCAGTAACTGTATGTGAGCCGAGGGATGCGTTATTAAATTACTAATTACTGATTTAAATTCGAGTCGATTTTTCTCCCTTTTGGCGCTTCACGGGAGCCTGCAGCTACTAGGCTATTTTGGGGAACGGTCGGATTTTTGCAAAACTCGCGGTTGAAATTAAACCAGGGCTCGGTTACAATGGACGTCGTGACCTGGTCGTGAAAACACCGAAGGGTCCCTCTCGGTATAGCCGGCAGTCCACAGGGACAAATTTGTGGCTTCGGAGCCCGGCCGGGGCTACATAACCCTGCGGACACTTGTGCAAAAGAGACCGTATCATTCAAGGTTATCATCTCTCAAGGTCCTTGAAGACGTGTCTTACCTGCACGGTCATCTTTGACTCGAGAAGGAGGAGTTCGAACATCTCAGGGTCTCCGTCCAGGTTGTTGAGACGAGCGAACTCCTTCGCGTCGACTCGGGACATTTCCCGCTTCACCGTCTCGAACAGTCTGAACAGACCGGCGTGACTATGACAATGTAATAGAACAAAAATATTTAAGTGGATGTACTATCACATTTTTCTGTGTGTAGTGACCATGCAACGGACTGTACGCAGTGCATAATTGTTCACTACAGACCAACTGTGGCGGGCGGGCACTGCAGGCAATATCTTCGGCGGGCCAAGGCAGTATGCCCGCCGATACAATACGCGCTGCGATTTGTAAACCGTGGGAGATCTAGGAGCGGGTCTGAGCGGCTAAAATTCGGGCTACATCTTCCCTAGGAGCGCTAAATAAGATCGGTTGCTGGCATGGTACAGTCTAGCGCACCCAGTGTACCACCGACGGGGTTCTTATATAATTGACAATCTAAGAAAACACAAAAAAGTGGCCTCAATTGCCACGATATTCCTATGCGGAGATGATCACTATTCCAGATTGCATTACTTAGTACATTGTGTATAGAGAATATATAGAGAACACACAACAGTGTGTTTTTCGTGACAGCTGAATCATTAACGATGATATCTTTTTGCTGACTCTAAGATCTATTTGAAAGAAAAGTTTTACTAACCCTGATACTGTAGGCTCTAGCAGGCTCAGTCTTCGGTTTAGTTCGTTGTCATCAGTCATCACTTGGGAGCGTTGCCGTATGCTCTCTTTCTGTTGGCTGTCTTCAACGAACTGCAGCACCCAGCTCAACCGGTAGGGCCATTGCTCCGCCAGTACCACCCAAGACGCCACCTGCCGTGGGGTGACGAACTGCAGTAGCTTCCTGTACTTCAGAACCTTGACGGTCATCCTCAGCAGGTGGTAGATGTTGGCGATGTGATGCGCGTTGCCGTGGACGTAAAACATGATGTCATTGATGTCGTCATCGTCGTCGTCTTGAACTATGACCTGGATGACGTCACCAAGGAAGTCAATGTTGAACTTTCCATCCATCTGGTCTTGCTGGTTGGCTTCCTTTGTTCCCGATTTCGTTAACGACCCTCTAATAGCTTTAGCAAGGTCAATATGGTCACCATTTTGTGACTGATGGCCGCCATTTTGGAGCTCGCTACTGCTAGATTCGATCTCGTAGCTGCCACCTTGGAACTCATGGCCGCCATCTTGGATTCCTTGGCTGCCATCTTGGAACCCGTGGACGCCATCTTGGATCTCAAGGTCACGTGGTGCATCTGGAACCGCTGACAAACACTTCCTGGACCATCGCCCTTGACTGTCGATTAGGAGCTTCTGACGCGCCTTGCTTCCCGCCTTGAAGGAGATCTTGCCCGGCGACTTGGAGGAAGGGATCTCGCTCATGATGATTCCCGGCTTCCCGCGGACGACATCGCGGAAGAGATCTCTCCTGTTCCCCACGTTCGGTTCGGGCAGACACACGGGGACGTGAACAATCCTCTTCAGGTACTCATACCTAAAATAAAATAGGATCAGGACAGAGTTGTGACTGCGAGAAAAAGAGTTCGCTTGTCTTTAGATCTCGAAGAAGGCTGCACTATAATTCAACCAAACATGCAGTTTAGCCATCCACAATTGGGAGAGAGGAGGAATGTACATATAGGAAGACCCATGACAAGATAGATGTCAATAGCTAGATAGAGGCATCGGTGAATAGAGAGGTCAATATATGAATAAATGATAGATGAATCCCACCGCTGCCACCACGTCAATATGTAAAGCGTGCAGTGCCAATTTAAGGACGACAATAGGCACAATTCATGGAACACAACATGTTAAAAACTATGGCGGCAAACCCATAATAGCAGAAAAAAGGCACAGCGTGACTTGTGACGTAACCGACTAGTGGGACCAAACCACTTGTTACATGGAGGGTTGCCAAAACTAACTGTAACAAACTACAAACGTATACCAAAGTTAGTGGCACATAGACAGATAGATACATACACATAGATACATATATTAGATAGATAGATAGATAGATACATGTAGAATATATGTAAGCTACATACCCACTGGCGTTGTTGATCATGATGTCTTTTAGACGACTCTCCAAACAGTTGACCACGATAGTAGGGTCCATGGCGATGATAGAGACGAAATTCGCCCCTTCGTCCGACAGCAGGATGTTCATGGCCTCCAACACCCCCACCACACGGTCGCCAGGGCAACAGTCCAGGTCATCCACCACGATGATGACGCGGTATTGGATCCCGGTCACGTGTTCTAGAAACCGAAGGAGTGACGTCACGGTCTTGACCTCCGCCTTGACCTCTGACATGAAGCCCAGCTGATCGGCGAAGTCCGGTTTCTTCATCTGGCTGTTCAAGACGTCTTTCTGAGACTTGACCAGATTCTTGGCGACCTTGAAGTAGCTCTTGATATTGACAACGATGCCCAGACCTAGGACCTGCGATACGGTAGCGATGAGGGTGTTGATGTGCTTAGTTCCTTCCACCAAGACGAAGATGCCGACCAGGGAAGAAAGAATGACTCCAAGGACGACAGCCAAAAGAATCTTGAACCAGCCGCATTGGATCAGGGACTTCTTGCCGCCCTTCCAACCTTCCACTTGACTCTGGAAGAAATAAAAAAATATTTGGGCATATTATGGAATGAACAACATTTTTTTTTCAATCATTCATGACCAAAAAGTAACAATAGCTGGAGTTTCGGTGACTGACATCTTCAGGATGAACTGCAGCTAGGTGTCGCTGCTGTAGTGTGAAGAATGCGGTTCCAAACGTGGCTGAGTCAAAAGTGTCACGAAAGCCAGGGTTCGAATCTTGCCATGCTATCTATCTTTTGTCCTTTGGAAAGGCCCTTTTTTATTTCACCCGGGTGTGAAATTGGTACCTGACTTCGGTTGGGGATGTAAAGGCGATGGAATGGACAGCAACCCACTACCTACTGCCTTGAAAGGCTGGGTTTTTTTTTACATTGAGAGACTAAAAGATTATTTAAGCATGCAACCATCTTAGCAATGAAAAGCAATCAGGCCCATGTAACGTCTACATACAAGCTGAAGACAGGTTCACCAAACTCGTGACGTGTGTACACGCACCTTGATGACGCGGTAGAACCTTGCCGGTGTGGCTCCTATCTTGGCCTCGATTGCGTCACACAGCGTGGTGACGATGCCGGCCCACAATACCTTGCAGCCCGAGAATTCCCAGGCGTTGAAGTCCACCCAAATTACCTGGATAAGAGATGGATTATTGTAGAGATATTACTTCTTTTATATATTTCTTAGCAAGCTTGTTAATTGTTAAGCGCTTTATTTTGTGTACGGATATAGAGTTTAAAATTGTAAGATAATGTCAACTACCGTCACAGATGAACTTACATTCAAGTAAAATGAAATAGTAGTTAATTATCAACAATCGTGATTTTTTTCTCCAATTCTCACCTCGTAACGTTGGGTGCGTGGCGTTTTAAACATGACCGGCGGCTCCACCCAGTCCAGGTACACACCAACCTAATGTTAAAAAAAAGACTTACATGATTAGCTTCAAACGTACGTCGATTAATAATGTTAAACTGCCAGGGAATAAGATACGCAATCTAATAGTTGAACAATGTAACAACTGAACTAACAGTCGGATACTATTGACCTGTCGCTGGCGAAAGGTAGTGAATACCAACTTTACATTATGTATTTCCTAACGTTAAAATTCTAAAATGAGATTCATATTTTTCACTCATTCATGATTCTAATTGATTAAGAATTCCAAGAAAATATGAAATTGTACTGTTCAGTTACGCCACGAGGCGGTTTATTAGGTTTGCAATACAAACAAACAAACAAACAAGTAAGTAAACAAATAAATATCAAATCCCACCATCCAGTACATCGGGTTGGCTTTCTGTAGAAGGGGGATCCTCTTCGTGCACCAGTTCTGTATGTTCCGTCTGTACGCATGCACCAGAGTGGCCACCAACGCCACAAAGAGCAAGACGGTAAAAATCAAGATGGCCTCCCATGCGACTAGGCCATAAACTGCACATACGACCGTAGCGATCAGAAAAAGGACGAAAGTAACAAGCAGGTTGGAGAAGAGGAAGACCGGGAACTGTGTTTTCTGCTGGTCCTGTTTCCGTTTCCGCTTCTGGTTTTGTTTCAGTCCGTCGACTTCGCCCTTGTGGTACTCGTCGTGTTCTTCTTTCTTGTTCTTGATCATCTTGTTGATTTTGTCTGAAAGTTACGACCAAAAGTTAGCTTTTACAAACTTGCTAGTTTGGGCATGATATGTTGGTCATCTTTGCACGTACACACACACACACACACACACGAACATGTGCACATACACACACACACAATTACAATTGCTACCGAAAACATAAATTTGACAGATGGTAATAAATAACAATCTTCGATGTCCATAAGTAGACGTTCATGATGTTTTCAGCCATTCTCTTTCAACTGTTCTCACACCTTGTAGTGTATTCATACTTGTGCTTATTAGACTTTTGGATGTACAAATACTGTACAAGGGACAACCACCATGTTTGAGGGCATATTCCTTAGCCTAGTACTCACATGAATGCACAGGGTCGAAAGCTTTATTGCACATGTGTGGAGTGAGGAAAGTAGTGTAAAATTCCTTTGCTAATGGCATCAAATCGGTAGCATATCAGGGTTCTGGGTCAAACACCCTTCAGTTATTGCACATGCCGGGCGAATGTTTGTGGATCATGAAAATAAATCTCCCCGAATATGCAGCTTCCACTCTTCACTACAAAACAAGTATATTACGCAAAGAGGTGAAAAAAAAACACGTTGACAAGCGTCGATGTCACACACTCAGCCACACGACTATTACAAACACCTGTCCATTGTCACCATGGTAACAACAGAATCCTCACCTTTGACCTGCCCTAGGAGGTGAGTCTTGCCCATACCGAACTCCCCGTACACCCCCACGGTGAGCGGCATCTCCGTCCCCTCGTCCGTCACGATCTCTGCTATGCTTCTGGCGTAGATGTCGTACCCAAGAGGATCCTTACCACCGACTTCACTGCTGTTTGTTTCAACTGAAAACTTCCTCTCGTAGTCCTCTGGTGGTGAATCGTCTAAAGAACGAAGCAAAACAATGATGAGGATGCTGTTCCATTAGTTTTCTTTTCCACAACAAGCCTCTCATCTGCTTACATTTTGATGCCTCTCAGACATCATCCTTGAAGCTTCTAACTGGATTTCTGGTTTTCCCGATATGGCTAGCCGATATAGGTGGCGCTTTTGCTGCGATAAAACTATCCCAAACGTGGCTATATTTGTTTCCCCCTCGTCCCAGCATGTGAGAAGTTACTTATTGCGGAAAAGAAAAACTCCAACGCCGTATTTTCTACCAATCTCATTGGCCATAGATTACTAGTGGCAAGAAGAAATCATGATGTTTAGAATAATTTTCCCTGGATTGCCTCATATAGCAATGATTATTATTGTACGTGTACAAGAATTTTAAGAGAACAAGAGGGCGGGGCGTGCAATGGCTTCTTCGTTTTTGAAGGAAAAATACAAATTTGTAATTGCTGTTGTAAATGCAAGATAAATTTTTTTTTTACAGTAGGATTTTTTCTTACCTTCTTGTATGATCGGGCCTTTGTCAGAAGTGCTGATGTGGTCTATGTGTCCATTTCCGGTCGGTTCCACCGTGACTCGTTCCCCGGGTCTTCCGGTTAACACCTGCACGTGCACGGCTGACAGCTGGGTTGCTCCGCAAACCGAACCTGCGCTCTGTTTCCAACTTGAAGTCTCATCTTCTTTTACGGCCATTGTTTCGTTTGTCGCGACAAGGGGATCGTCCATTTCTACCGAACAGTGGGTCTGTAGTGGGGATTGTGTTTCTTCCTCTTCCCCTTCGAGGAAGATCAGAGACTGCGCAGACGAAAAGCTTTCGAGAGAACAGTACGGTTTTGCAACACCATTTTGCAAGTCTTCTTGCTTCGGAGCCACAATCTTGTCCTCAGAATCGGAAGAAGTATGGTGCTCGCTTAGATTGCTTAATAAAGACAAATTAGAGCCTCGATCCCAGGCTGTTCCGGTTACATTTCCGGAAATGCTCGTTCCCGGGTCTTCTTGGGTACTGCTCGACTCGTCCCCGGAGTTGTTGTCTTCCAGAAGTCTTGTCTCGTCCCCGGGGTTGTCTTCGACTAGAGTCAGTTGGCCCTCAAAGTCCGGGTTGTTGTCTGCATGTAGTTTCTTGTAGCGAACATGGGGTATTTTCAAGGGATCCAAATGTCCTTTCGTGGATTCATCCATGTTGTTTCTTCTCACGAAATCCTAAAATTGAATGGAGCAAATTGTTATTTCAAATAATTCATTTTTTGTTAGTAGACGCGAGCGCTCAAGGTAGAAAAAGCAAAGGTTCTGAATCGAGTAAAAACAATCAAATAACCAGCAAACCATATCCTGTAAATGTTTTTGTAGTTCGAGAGTCAGTACTAGTAATATGAATTGAAAGAGAAAACTAGCACTTTTTAAAGGTTATTTTTGTTCAAGCGTGAATTGCAAATACATGTAATAAAATACTCAGCGATCATAAGATCTATAGAAGATAAGATCTCAGAATAGAGCCTATGCCTTGAGTCAGTCCTGGTGACCCAACAGAATAACTAGTATCTCTGGATCTTAGCCTCCGGTTTGTTATCATCTTATTATAGGTGTCACCTGTAAATGTAACTGTACCAATTATCATTATCATTATATATCACACTTTACTTATTGATAGCCTTCGGGCATGCATTTTCATCTTTGCAAAACAAACTCCAAAAGGCGCTTATAGAAGAGGTGAGAAAAAATGGTAACTTTACTGTAAAATCGGCGACACAAATACAAAATAAAAAGACAAACATAACTCTCTCTACGCTATATCCACATTGTCGGAAATCCTTGACTTGGCTGCATACACGGCTTTTGCAGAAAAAGAACTAAACAATAAAAAAAACTTTACATTTGATGACGTACGCCCAATTACTTCACAAACAGCAAGCTTTAACCTTTTTCAAATAACTACATATCCACATACCTGTCTGTAAATATCAGCGATATCTTGAATATCTTCATCAATGAAAGTTCTGGAGGTAGAAACTTAAAAAGAAACGCGCGTGTTCACGTCCCAAGTGCTACTCACTAGTGACCATCCAACAGGAACTCGGAGGCATCGCTTGTGCATGTGACGTCAAAAAAGTTGTCTTTCCTTGCATAATTTATTCTGTTCCGTAGACAACTTTTATACGGCGGGGAGTTGTCTTGAATTTTTGCTGTTTTACTTTTACAAATATGTATGCGCGCCGTTTCAAGAAAATAAATTAGATTAAATTTTCTAAGGAAGCTGTGTTTCATTTTGTTTAAACTTACTAGTGTGGCTTGTCAACAAAAAATTATTAAAAAAAATTATGGACATTATATCTATTAGATACTATAGGTCATTGAGGCTTGAACGAACAAGCCTTTTAAAGTAACGCAAAACCGGTTTTACCGGTTTTACTGGTTTATGTCTGTTTTCATTTTTACCTCATGTAAGGCTAGATTTAAGCTATAGATATAGAAGGTTTTTCGCAAAGAAACGCTTGTGAAGGTTGTTGTTCATTGACCTTTATTCTATTTCAGATTTTGTGTTATTTTTACCTTTGCCAGAATGGCTAAGGTTATGTTTTGGGCTTGTGAGTCTGTGTGTCTGTGTGTTAACAGCATAACTCGAGAAGCCTTGGATGGATCCCGATGATATTTGGTAGGTGGGTAGGGGTCGGGAAAACGAAGGTCAAGTTCGATAATGGGCCCCCTAGCGGCTTGCTAAGGTACTGCAGCGGAAACTCAATTTTTATATCTCGTGTTCTGGACGTGCTGTGGTCATGATTTTTGAGTGGTAGATAGTCCTCGAGGCAGAGAGTAAGTGCTGTGAGTTTGGGCCCCCTAGCGGCTTTTTTGGAACTGCAGGCGCCGGTTTCCTTTCAAACTTTGGACGAGAATAACTCTACAACGTGTTGACGGATCGTCATGATTTTTGGTATGTAGATAGAATGAGTGATGACTTACATAATGGTATACTAATTATGCAAATCAACAGCTAATTTGCATAATTAATGAGGAAAATTCATAAATCCACTGCATTCCATGATAGGACTTTCAAACTTGTCACATATGTAGCTGGGAAGGAGAGAAATGTCGATAGATATCAATTATGCAAATGATGACCTCATTTGCATAATTAATGAGAAAATATGAACATGTTGACGGATCATCATGTTTTTTGGTATGTAGGTAGCGTAAGTGAAGACCTACATAATGAGATACCAATTATGCAAATCAACAGCTAATTTGCATAATTAATGAGGATATTTTATGAATTCACTACATTCCATGATAGGACTTTAAAACTTGTCACATATGTAGCTGAGAAAGAGAGAAATGTTAATACATATTTATCATGCAAATGATGATCTCATTTGCATAATTAATGAGAAAATATGAACGTGTTGACGGATCGTCATGTTTTTTGGCATGTAGATAGCCCAAGTGAAGACTTATATAATGTGATACTTATTATGCAAAAAAAACAGGTAATTTGCATAATTGATTAGGAAAAGTTAATAAATCAACTGCATTCCATTATAGTACTTTCATCAAAGTTGTCACATATGTAACTGAGAAAGAGGGAAGAGAGTAAGAGGTGTATTTAAAGACTTTGAAAGAGAATGGATCAAAGGATCATCATGATTTTTGGTATGCTGATAGCTTAAGAAATGCTTGATACAATTTGATATCAATTAATTGTAACTTGGGATCTAATTTGCATAATGAATGCCGAAATTTTATAAACCAACTCCAAGCATATAATTATAAAGAAAATGAAATGAGTAACGCATTTGTCTGCAGACATCATTCTACATAACAAACCTGGTTTATTTGGCAAAGGTATGTGTTCGTGGAACTCTAGTTTTCTATTTGTTGTCCTTCATTTCTCCTATTATTAACCATTATGTCTTGTGCTTTCTTTGTTTCAATGTAGTTTTGTTGCATTTTTTTTAAATTCTAGGCCAAAAATCATCTTATTCTGTACCTAGTTTCCCCTGTATAGAAGCCACATTTCAAGCACGTTAAAGCCCCCCATCTGTGTGGCACAACGGCTAGAGCGTTGAAATCAGAATCAGTAGGTCCTGAGTTCGATACTTGCCATGCCCCAATGACGGTGGAGTGACGCCCACCGAGCCTCACGGCTAATCTGTCAATAGGTGCAAAAACACCTACGGATTTGGTGCTGTCAGTGTGTCAACATCTGCGCACTTGTAACTAAGACCCGTGATTTTTTTAAAGACCCCGCCACACAAATGAAGGACATTTTTCTGATCTTGTCCCACAGGTGCCCCCCGATGACCTACCAGCCCGGCTGTACCCCCGTGCAGGTCGGCTGCTGTTACGAGATGCAGTGTGGCACCGGTACGGGAACCGGAACGGGTACAGTCAGTAAGTTCCGCGTTAGATTGTCACATGGACGCATCCACACTCATGCATAAACACGAGGCGCGCACACACACCACAAACCCACACTTACACAAATACATACATAGCCGTGTATACACGTTCCAACACGCACACAGCAACACACACAAACGCACATGCACACACAAGCACACAGTACACACACAAACACAAACACAAATACCTAGCGGCGGTGTAGGCTGTAGTTAATGTTATTAACTAGATGCAAGTTAGTTAATATTGATAAGTTGTTATTTCTAACCCAGTCGAGATGCTGGTAGACGTGGATGTGTGCCAGTATAACTACCCGACCTTCCAGATCGGTCATCGGTGGTACATGATTTAGTTATCATAAATATCGTTAAATAGGTCAAAGCTAATGTTTATAAGTTAATATTGATGAGTGGTTATCAACCCAGCCCAGATGCCGGTAGCTGTAGATGTCTGCCAGGCTAACGGCCAGACGTACCAGATCGGTCAGCAGTGGTACATGACTAACCAGGGCTACATGCTCATCTGTACATGCGAGGGCAACGGCACCGGATACTATTCCTGCGCACCCTCTAGTGAGTTGTTCTTATCTACGTTTTATGTCGCCATTTTGTATTCCAAGGTCATAACTTTTACGTCAGTTTTTACTTTCCCTGTGCTCCTTCAAGTATTCCTGTATCAGTAGTCACTGTCTGTTCAAATTTGCTTGTTCTGCCGCCATACCGTGTGAATATTAACCAATCAGATTCAGGTTTTTTTAATTCACGTTGTATTATTTGTTACTTCTAGTTGCTGATTGGCTGAATGGCTAATTGATTTATACAAAGGGCCATGCAGATGCCTGGGAGTAAATACTTTACCATACATGGTAAAATACTTGGATGTGCCGGAGGGTTGGAAAAGAACCCCCGCGAAATCCCCCAATAAATTATGTTGAACAAGTTTTTGGTCAAAAATGATAACGGAGCCCTTTAAGGAAAAAATAAGCTCAGAAATTCTGATTAGTCCACTGTTGCGGTCCCAAACGTACAATGTTTACATATATATACAATGATTGATAGTGTTTACGATGCTGTCCCAAACGTCAGCTCTGCAACTGTTCATTGACTTCGCTAGCTAACCTGCTGGTTCGCATATTTCTTTTAATACAGACAACCCTGCTAACGAGCGGTGTGTGTATGAGGGCCAGTCCTACACCGTGGGCCAGACCTGGCAGATCCAGCACCAGGGCTTCACCCTCACCTGCACATGTGTGGGAGAGGGCACTGGCAGGGTCACCTGCGCATGAGCCGGGGGCAAAGGTCAACACGCCATGTTAACAACGTCATGGCATGATCCTGTCTTTTTCTGTGCTCAGCACTCAATCAACATGACTCTTTTCGTTTAATCTGCTTCCTTTCTGCTTTTTTTCTGGTCAGTTCTTACCATTTCTTTAATAATTTCTTTTCCATTTCTCAGATCTTTTGTTTGATCTCATTCTTTCCTTCCATTTCTCATTTTTCTCCCACTATCTTTTTAGTTCTTTCCATTTTTCTTCAAAATTTCTGCCCCACTCTCACTTTTTCTAGTTAAATCACCATCGAATCCTCTCTCTCATCTCATCTTCTTCAAAATAAAGCGCAAGACAATGGTTGATGAGTTGTGTGATTTATTGTATAGAACGAAGTATATGAATGTACGTCAATTGTTGTCGCTAAGGTAGAGAACGTATAAAAGTTTGAAGATCAACAGATGCGATGCGCGTGTCTCAGCTGAATTATTTATTATGATATAAGTAATAACAATAACAAACCACAATAAGCCAACAGGGATGACTATAGACTATACTTTATTGTCACAAAAGTACTGAGACGGGGGACGATACAGGTTATCTAACCCTTACAGTCCATATATGATGACAGACCAACGTAGATGCTGTCAAGTAGCCTTCACGAAGAAACCCTAAAGTAATCGTTGACGGATTTATCCCTGAATCCCTATATCTTGTGCGCGTTTGTCATGTTTCAGAAACGTACGTTGACTTTGATAAGTTATTTTATCTCATGCCTGGGCTGCGATTTTGGAACATTGCTGTTCAAATAATTTTTGTTTTAGGGCACCAAATTTTCTCAACTTCTAGCGCATTTCACATCGGTAACATGTGTTTTCTCAGGTGGGTATGACATAAATGAAATACAACACGGTGTCTTCCGCATCACCCTTGGTGCCAGCCCTCCCGCGGGTCGGATCACCCTCCGGCCTTCGGGCGATCCGACCCACGGTCGGGCTGGTGCCTCGGGTGATACGGAATACATCGTGTTGTATTCTATGATTATGTACAACTGCAGTTGTGAACCCAAAGTAAACAGAATTATTAAAGCATTGTGATTACAAGGTATGTACCTTGATAGATGAATGAAGGATGAGATGAATCAATCGGCAAAATCAAAGAATGAGCGGATGAATGAATAAACGAAGGATTGAAGGCATAGATGAATAAATAAACTTCGGTCTCACATCTATTTTGATTTAGAATTTGTTTTCTTTAGCCAAGCAGATAAAAAGGCTATAGCTATAGCCATATCCAATACCCAGACCCACCCATGACCCAGTTTTTGTTATAAACTTAACATAGCCTCCACACATCGATAATTTATAATGTATGTCCCGTGGTAACATGTATTTTATAATTCCTGTATGGTACAGTGTACATAATTAATCTGCGAAGCATCACATTTCATATAATTATGAATTCATCTATTCATTCAACCATTCATCCACCCACTCATTCATCCACGTGGTTTTTATGTAGAGGTGGTAACTAGTTCAAGTTTGACTGTATATCAATGGCCAGGTGGACCTTATTCATAGTCGGCCACTAGGCAAGGTTTGACTGTATATCAATGGCTGGGTGGCCCCTAGCCTGTGTTGAGTTAGTTGGACAATAAAGATTCAAACAAACAAACACTTGTTCAGGTTTGATTTTTCAAAGAAAAGGCTTAAGAAACTACCATACAATGTACTAGTATTTGATCACATGTAGACAACTGCCTCGACCCACTTTCTCTTCAGTTCCCCTACGTAAAAAAAAACTCTTGCATAAAGAGCAGACACGTGGAAATGTGTTTGTCTCGCATTGTTTCCACGTGTACAGGCCTGTGCTGCATTGTTAATTAATGAATATCAAATATAAACTATTGAATATGTTAGTTGTATGTTTATTTATTGTACAAGTGACGTAAATTAATTTTTTCTAAACCACTCTTTTCACATTTCCCACCATCATGCGCATCTTCGCTAGACGTATTTGAGACTGCTAGGCAAAGTATTTTTAAGCTAGTTGTATTTCTTACCATTTTCTTTTTACTTACCTTCTTTTAGGCAGTCACTCTTTTTAAATTAGCCGTTATTACTTACAAGGTAACTTTATCTCAACCCGCAAAACGATCACCAGGGTGCCTAGTTGACCTGGGCGGGCGGGTAGCCTTCCCAGTGCCGAGAAAAGTCAGGGAAGCTCCCGATCGGCTTGCACCACGCTGTCCCTTTTGAAGTTGCAGAAAGACATTCATCGACCCAACACAAGGTAACAAGAGAGAATCACAGGTATGCTCTTTAACATCTTTTGCCATACAGTTTTCAAAAAAGGCTATTTATAACAATCGGGACGGGTCGTAGTGTAGCCATTGCATGTTTTCAGGATCTAACCCTATTCAGTCAGGGGGAGGGGGGCTTTTGAGGCCTGCGCCAAATTTTTTGTCGTATAACGCCAGAACGGCTTACGATAGAGCCCCAAATTTGGTGAATTTTTATAAAACATGCTCTTCAAAATGATCTATACAGTGTCACTGACGAAAGATCAAGGTCATGATGTCTGAAACATGACCGTTTCAAAAATCATGAATCACTGTTGTAAGTGATTGGAATTAGGCGTATCTTACAATATAAATTTCTATCCTTGACCGCCGCACCATTATGCACATTAGGGCGTGTTTATTTTTAGGCTGTACGTTTTTTAAATGACGGTAGATTATGTTTGTGATATGATATTTCTATACGACAAAACACACACCACACGAAGAGTAGGGGTTATAAGAAGTGCTTAGCCGAATAAACAAGCCATTGGGATGCCACATTGCACTACTAACCAAAAGCCATGCTTTGTCCTTATTCAGATTGCCCAGTTTACTTAATTTACTCTCTGATATATTTGCAGATCTACATGTTCGAAATCAACATGATTCCAGGACGTCAGAGTTTGGAGGACCAAACAGCAAGAAGCTGCTACTTTCTGCCTGTACTCCTTATTCTAGTCTTGGCACCGCCTTGCAACGGAGAGCATCTTGGAGGCTGCGAAAGAAGCTGCCAAACAAATCAGACTTGTTATATATCTTGCAACTTTAAAAGTTTTAGGTTAAGAGACCTTCCCGCGTTGCATACTGAAGTCATTCGTTTGGACGCCTCGTTTAACGATATCGAGAACCTTACCAACATCCCTCCACTTGATAAACTAGTCTCCTTGAAATTAAAGTCCAACCGAATCGCAACCGTTTCTTGGATAGAACTTAGGAATCTGCCGTTCTTAACGTATTTGTACTTGTCCTTCAACAGAATTGCACACGTGAATCTAGGTATAGCCATCAAGCAACTTCCAAAACTACGGTACGTAGAGCTATCAAACAACATGATAGCCTCGCTTTCTCAACGCGGTTTAGGACTTCCTTTCTTGAACCAGGCACTCCTAAAGAACAACCCATTTAGCTGCCATTGTAGACTATTATGGCTCATCAGCAGTATTCAGTGTATGGAAGGATGCAAAGGAAGACATACGGGGTGTTGCCTTCGGTGTGATAGTTGTTTTCTTAATTCCCATTTAATTATGAACGGCTTTGCTTGTGCGAGTCCAACAAATCTTAAAGGGCTTTCGTTTAGAAATGTCGCTAGTTCTCAGATATCATGCGCGAAAGACACAACTGCTACCACATATGTACAAACATCGACACCTGAAAACTTTGCAGGAACCAGCTCATATTTTTATAAATTACATAAAAATCATGAAACTTATACTTTACTTCTTCAGAATGGCACTCATCTTACGAAAACCCGTAAAGACACAATTGTGTCCTCGACTACAACGGCTAAATCGACAAATGTTTTCCAAAGTAACAACAGTAAGTCACATACTCCTATCTGGCTCGCAGTGACAACCGCTTTAGCTGTTCCGTTGCTGCTAAGTTTGGTTTCAGCTGTGGCTATAAAAATCCTTTGGAAGCACCGATGTTGCAGCTCGGAAGACAACAACGATGTCACTACTGCCCAAACAAATATGAGGATGCATCCTATCATACCTCCTCTAGCAAACACTGCCTACATTAGAAACAGCCATCTACATAAACTGTCGGATTCTTCTGGCATCCCATCTCTACCTCAAGTCAGTACATTTGAAATGGTCCCGCCAATACAAGACACTGTATATGGTAGAAGCGCAGAACCAGCTAAATCACAGTTGTCAATTTCACCCGGAGTTTCTCGAAGTTTCACACCAATAGAAAACGCAGTACAGGAATATGAGGAAATTCCTTGAGGATTCTTTTTAAAGAAATGATCTGTATGTAAAGAACAGTTGGTTACTTTAGCCAGTCTCGTGTTAATATACTATTAGAACATGCTATACTTAATTAATCATTAAGGGTGTATCTAGAACTAAAAACAATGGAACAGGTGAATCTATTATTTGCAGAGGTCAATATATCTTGAACTTGATGTTGTGCATATATCATCACGTTATCGACACTCTCTCTTGTACGAAATTTAATTTCATGGCAAAGCATTTACTTTAACTTTCTGATTCAGTAGTATTACGTTAAGTATAAGATACTCCTATTTATTACATGATGTTAAGACAGACAATGATAGTGTGTCTCTGCACACTTTCTGAATCAGTAGTATTACGTAAAGTATTAGATACTCCTATTCATTACATGATGTTAAGACAGACAATGCTAGTGTGTCTCTACATACTTTTTGATTCGTAGTATTACGTAAAGTATAAGGTACTCCTATTTATTACATGAAGTTAAGACAGACAATGATAGTGTGTCTCTACATACTTTCTGATTCAGTAGTATTACGTAAAGTATAAGGTACTCCTATTTATTACATGATGTTAAGACAGACAATGCTAGTGTGTCTCTACATACTTTTTGATTCGTAGTATTACGTAAAGCATAAGGTACTCCTATTTATTACATGATGTTAAAACAGACAATGATAGCTAGTGTGTCTCTATACACTTTCTGATTCAGTAGTATTACGTTAAGTATAAGGTACTCCTATTTATTACATGATGTTAAGGCAGACAATGATAGTGTGTCTCTACATACTTTTTGATTCGTAGTATTACGTAAAGTATAAGGTACTCCTATTTATTACATGATGTTAAAACAGACAATGATAGCTAGTGTGTCTCTATACACTTTCTGATTCAGTAGTATTACGTTAAGTATAAGGTACTCCTATTTATTACATGATGTTAAGGCAGACAATGATAGTGTGTCTCTACATACTTTTTGATTCGTAGTATTACGTAAAGTATAAGGTACTCCTATTTATTACATGATGTTAAAACAGACAATGATAGTGTGTCTCTACACACTTTCTGATTCAGTAGTATTACGTAAAGTATAAGGTAATCCTATTCATTACATGATGTTAAGACAGACAATGATAGTGTGTCTCTACACACTTTTTGATTCGTAGTATTACGTAAAGTATAAGGTACTCCTATTTATTACATGATGTTAAAACAGACAATGATAGTGTGTCTCTACACACTTTCTGATTCAGTAGTATTACGTAAAGTATAAGGTACTTCTATTTATTACATGATGTTAAGACAGACAATGATAGTGTGTCTCTACACACTTTCTGATTCAGTAGTATTACGTAAAGTATAAGGTACTTCTATTTATTACATGATGTTAAAACAGACAATGATAGTGTGTCTCTACACACTTTCTGATTCAGTAGTATTACGTAAAGTATAAGGTACTTCTATTTATTACATGATGTTAAGACAGACAATGATAGTGTGTCTCTACACACTTTCTGATTCAGTAGTATTACGTAAAGTATAAGGTACTTCTATTTATTACATGATGTTAAAACAGACAATGATAGTGTGTCTCTACACACTTTCTGATTCAGTAGTATTGCGTAAAGTATAAGGTACTTCTATTTATTACATGATGTTAAAACAGACAATGATAGTGTGTCTCTACACACTTTCCGATTCAGTAGTATTACGTAAAGTATAAGGTACTCCTATTTATTACATGTTATTAACTCAATCTAGACTGGTCTTTTTTGTGATACCTTGGGGGGGGGGGGGGGCTCTTTTGGCTGTTGCCATGAAGTAATGATTATCCATTAACAAATAAATTTTCATTTTACCCTTTCATGCAGTTTGCTCGAGTGCTCTAATGGAATGGTACAAAACCTCCTCTAGGTTAGTCTATAAAGTATGGCAGAAGCATAATGGCACAAATTTCGTTCTAGATTTGAAAAAAAATTAACAATCATTTGTATTTTTTCAGCACGTGGAAATTAAACATGCAACACAACGAAACACGTGCTTTGAGTGAAACTGGGACGAACATTTAATAATCATGACCAGTACAAATGAACACAAGGGCATTCACTTCAACCACGTACTCACAAAGGTGTGCAATATAACACGTGTTTTGAGTCACAATTTTTATTATCAGAATAAATATTATTTAGATTTATTCTTCAGTTCGAATATTTTGCACATTTTCAACATTTCATACTAGTATCAACGACAAAGTAACCACGTACTCAAACATCATAGTTGATTTTATTGAAATAAGCACAAAGCTAAGTTTTCATTATATAATTTTGCAGTTACAGACTTAAAACGTTTTATTCATTATTCAGGTCAGAGGTCAGCCACGGCTAAGTAATACCCCTGTTGGTAGGCTCTCTCTTATTTTTGTTTCTTTCATTGTTAAACTCTTTTCTGTTGGTTCACAGTTTACACTTTGAGAATAATTTGTATCTTGAGAGTATCAAGGTACAGTCAAACCTGTTTTATACTTTTCACGGCACGAAAAACGGAATTTAAGTATGCTTAAATGATGCTTAACGTTGACGTATTTTCCTTCTTTACGGATCTATACATCTCTTATACGAGTACGTAAAGATTGGCGTTACGTAGTCTTTACGTAGGTGCTGATAGGTCCGTATTTTCCGGTTTTTTAAGTTGCCTTTCGGCAGCTTAAAGTTGTTGTAAATAATTACTAAAACTCATTTAAATTGCATATAAATATTACGTTTATAAAACTTTAAGCATCGTTACGGCTTATTTACGTGTGCGTAAAGATGATCATTAGGTGGCTTATAGGTGCGGATAGGTCCGTATTTTCCGGTTTTTTAAGTTGCCTTTCAGCAGCTTAAAGATGTTGTAAATGTTTATCAAAACTCATTTAAATAGCAATTAAATATTACGTTTCATAAAGCTTTAAACATCGTTACGGCTCATTTACGTGTGCGTAAAGATGATCATTAGGTGCTTATAGATCCGTATTTTCCGGTTTTTTAAGTTGCCTTTCAGTAGCTTAAATATTTCGTAAATGATTATTTAAACGCCCTTAATACATGTTTAAAGTTCACGTTTATTTGTTCTGAAGCCTTTATACTTGTCATATACGTGTGCATTAAGATGTTTATACTTTGTGTATTGGTGCCCTTTTAGCAGCTTAAAGTTGTCATAGACGCTTATTAAAACACCCTCAATACATGTTTAAAGTTCACGTTTATTTCCTCTTAAGTCTTTTTACGTCTCATATACGTGTGCATTAAGATGTTTATAAGATGTGTATTGTTGCCTTTTAGCAGCTTAAAGTTGTCATAAACACTTATAAAAACACCCTTAATACATGTTTAAAGTTCCCTTTTATCTTCTCTGAAGCCTCTTTACGTCTCATATACATGCGCATTAAGAGGATTTTAATGTGTCTATATTTGTCCTTTTAGCAGCTAAAAGTTGTCATAAATACGTACTAAAACACCCTTAAGACATGTTTAAAGTTCCCTTTCTACGTCTCATATACGTGTGCATTAAGGTGATTATAAGGTGTGGATAAGTGTCATTTTAGCGGGATAAAGTTAATCATAAGCACGTTTTAAAGCAAGAAAATACAATGTATGAAACTTTGAAATTTTATTGAATTACGAGAAAACAATACATGGAAAAGTAAAAAAAAAACCTACAGCCTACTAGGTATTTGTGTCCTATCATTCTGATGTAGTCGGCAGTTGAAGCAATCACAACGGCTGTGCAATTCCGTGCAGCATCTAAGTCCACAGTCCCATTTCCAGTGTCGGGTGAAGCGTCACGGCGTAAGTTAAAAAGAGCACACAGTTCCATCTGGCCACCACAGGAATAAGAATCCGGTAAGATCTAGAGTAGTGGCCGATATGACTCGTGTTGTTGGATGGTCTTGGACTCTTGGATTATTTGGACGCGAAACATGTTCAGCTTGCAGTCTCGGCTTCTATTAATCCGGATGGTACAATGGTCGTGATTTCCCAATCTGTGTCGATTTCCAACAACATCAACTTGTACAGAATGATAGCCACCTCCTATCTTTGCGTCAAATTCCGTCACCGGGGGTCCTAGGCGGAAACAGCCACAACTAGCGGGTTAGAACAGGTCCAAACTTTCTTCAATACTACTTTTCAAATGAGCGCCTGGAAAATAACCGCTCCTTGTGGTATGATAAATTTGAACCCCCCACTCTTTTCTGCCATTGGATACATCCTATCACATGACACAGCCGCTGTGTATGTATAGTATGCCGGCCACAGACGGAGGCGCACCCCATGCGGAATGCGCGTACGAATTAACGCTGAATAAATTTACATCTAGCCTGCCCACGCATATCACAATAACCAAAACAAACACGAGCAAAACGGGAAGACACTGCCTGTGTGTCCAGACTGTTCTTTCTTGACGCTTGCTTGTAGATAAAGAAATCATTCGTACATTTACTTGTAGTAAGAAATGCTCGCCGTTTGATAGTAAGAAAAATATCATGATTAAACACCACTCACTACACAAAAGTATAAGCTAAACCAGGGAGCTTTTAACGGGGGAGGTCTCACCGTGTTCGCTTAAAAGTGCGCGGATTCAAAGATTAAATATGTCGTATGTTCAACAGAAAAACGCAACACTTGATATACGTTTTGGCAACATATAAACTAAACGTGGGAGGTCTCCCCGTGTTCGCTTAAACTGCGCGGATTCAAAGATTAAACATGTCGTATGTTCAACAGAAATACGCAACATTTCATGTACGTTTTGGCAACATATAAGCTAAACGGGGGAGGTCTCCCCGTGTTCGCTTAAACTGCGCGGATTCAAAGATTAAACATGTCGTATGTTCAACAGAAATACCCAACATTTCATATACGTCTTGACAACATATAAGTTAAATGGGGGAGGTCCCTCCTAGTTCGTTTAAACTGCGCGGATTCAAAGATTAAACATGTCGTATGTTCAACAGAAATACGCAACATTTCATGTACAGTTTTGGCAACATATAAGCTAAACGGGGGAGGTCTCCCCTAGTTCGCTTAAACTACGCGGATTCAAAGATTAAACATGCCGTATGTTCAACAGAAATACGCAACATATCATGTACGTTTTGGCAACATATAAGCTAAATGGGGGAGGTCTCCCCTAGTTCGCTTAAACTGCGCGGATTCAAAGATTAAACATGTCGTATGTTCAACAGAAATACGCAAAATTTTATATACGTTTTGGCAACATATAAGCTAAACGGAGGAGGTCTCCCCGTGTTCGTTTAAACTGCGCGGATTCAAAGATTAAACATGTCGTATTTTCAACAGAAATACGCAACATTTCATGTACAGTTTTGGCAACATATAAGCTAAACGGGGGAGGTCTCCCCTAGTTCGCTTAAACTACGCGGATTCAAAGATTAAACATGCCGTATGTTCAACAGAAATACGCAACATTTTATGTACGTTTTGGCAACATATAAGCTAAACGGGGGAGGTCTCCCCGTGTTCGCTTAAACTGCGCGGATTCAAAGATTAAACATGTCGTATGTTCAACAGAAATACGCAACATTTCATGTACAGTTTTGGCAACATATAAGCTAAACGGGGGAGGTCTCCCCTAGTTCGCTTAAACTACGCGGATTCAAAGATTACAGATGCCGTATATTCAACAGAAAAACGCAACATTTCATGTACGTTTTGGCAACATATAAGCTAAATGGGGGAGGTCTCCCCTAGTTCGCTTAAACTGCGCGGATTCAAAGATTAAACATGTCTTATGTTCAACAGAAATACGCAAAATTTTATATACGTTTTGGCAACATATAAGCTAAACGGAGGAGGTCTCCCCGTGTTCGTTTAAACTGCGCGGATTCAAAGATTAAACATGTCGTATTTTCAACAGAAATACGCAACATTTCATGTACAGTTTTGGCAACATATAAGCTAAACGGGGGAGGTCTCCCCTAGTTCGCTTAAACTACGCGGATTCAAAGATTAAACATGCCGTATGTTCAACAGAAATACGCAACATTTCATGTACGTTTTGGCAACATATAAGCTAAACGGGGGAGGTCTCCCCGTGTTCGCTTAAACTGCGCGGATTCAAAGATTAAACATGTCGTATGTTCAACAGAAATACGCAACATTTCATGTACGTTTTGGCAACATATAAGGTAAACGGGGGAGGTCTCCCCGTGTTCGCTTAAACTGCGCGGATTCAAAGATTAAACATGTCGTATGTTCAACAGAAATACGCAACATTTCATATACGTTTTGACAACATATAAGCTAAACCGGGGAAGCCCCCCCTTCTTTGCGTAAACGGCGGTTTGAAATAGATTACAGATGCCGTATATTCAACAGAAAAACGCAGCATTTCATGTAACGTAAGGGAGCGCATATAAGCTAAACGTAAGGGGTATTCCCTGTTCGAATCAAAAATTGCGCACAGAAAGATCGAATACGTCATTTGCTTTCGGAACAAACAACATAGAAGAATATTGTATTTGACTTTTCTGAGGTATTAACATAAAATTTTGTCCCGGAAAACGCAATTGTCAGTTTTGACAGTAAATCTTGCCACTGTTTTAAAACAGATGACGCAATGCTTTATCAAACGCCAGACAAAGGCTTATTATATTTGACATAGCCGAGGTAAGTTTGGTAAACAGATCTAGAGAAACGGTATTTGTCAGTTTTATATTTAAAAACTTGAAATATTACCACAGTGGTAGACCAGTAAAACGGATGATTTTTTAGAACTTTTGAGACATTTAAGTTGTCTTTTCGGCATACTAAAATACATGTAAAATTCACGTAAAGAAACACGACAGATTAAGTTACATTTACAAACGCTGAAATCTTACGTAAAGGCCAGATGTATGTTTCCGATGCCTTTAATAGATCTTAAAATCTTCTGAAATATTTCTCGGCCTTTAAGGTTTTTATACGTATCTCTGAAACTTTGCTTAAATAGTTGTTTTCGTGCTGTGTTTGTTACAGACAGTTTTGGTTGTTTCTATATGTACTGCATTTCAGTTATTATGGAGCCTATCTCAGGGAGGTATGCCATACACGGATGATACCGTTTGTTCTGTTCTTTGCCTCATGTAACATTGGAATATCTTTTATGGTAACTGTTAAGTGCACAAACTTGTAATTTTGCAACATGACCATCAACCTCAAACTGTATAGACAGCGTATAGGCCAGTTTTGCCCAATCCTCCGCACATACTTTCAAAAGGACAAAGGGCCAAAATGGCTTGCTTCTCAGGTGTTGCTGATTGCTTTATGTCTTCTTGTCATTCCACACCAAAATGTGGTGCAAATGGCAGCCAATCAGGACATGAAAGCGGCACAAACAAATCAACTTTTGCTATCAAGGTTTGATATGCAAAACACCAGTCACCTGGCAGCCTGTAGGGACAATAGGAACCTGCTGCCTGTACAGTATAATGATCCAGTAAATTTGTTTTGTCTGGCATTCGACATACACCCTAATCCTGGACCAATCAGTAACACCTGCGGGACATGTAATAGACGAGTCACAAATAAACAAAGAGCTGTGTGTTGTGATACATGCAACGTCTGGTATCATGCAAATTGCCTTCAAATGCCTTCAAGTGATTATGATTATTTATCAAATTGTAGCGATCAATGGCATTGCTTTGCTTGTACTATGCCCAATGTATCTCCTTCTTATTTCTCTGACAACAACGATGCAAGGGACCAGTTTCAGTCCGATCTCGTACATGAAGACCTAGACTATCAGTCATTATTTGAGAAATTGAAATGTAAAAATGGTTTAAGAATTGTACATCTGAATGTCCGCAGCCTACTTCCCAAGCTTGATGAATTAAGAACTATGATGTTAGATAACCCTATTGATGTACTGGCTTTGACTGAAACATGGTTGGGCAACAGCATTGATGATTCTGAAGTGCAAATACCAAACTACACACTGTACAGAAAGGACAGGAATCGTCATGGTGGAGGTGTGGCGTGTTATGTAACTAATAGAATTCAGCATAAATTAATTCCTGAAATTACTCTTTTGGATATTGAAGGTATTTGGGTACAAGTGAAACACACTGTCGGTAAACCAATCATGATTGGCACAGCTTACCGCCCACCAAATTCCAAATCTGACTTCTTTGAAACCCTCGAAACAGCTATGACTAAGGCCACGGAAACATCTGACGAACTGTACCTACTTGGAGATCTTAACTGTGATATTCTCACAAAGAGTTCCTGTAAGAAAATAGACACCATCTGTAATACCTTCCAAGCAAAACAACTCATAGATGAGCCAACCCGTGTTACGGAAAACTCTTCTACCTGTATAGACCTCATTATAGCAACAGCTCCCGAGAAGGTAATTGAATGTGGTGTGGAGTCCACCGGTCTTAGCGATCACAGCTTTACCTATGCAGTGCGGAAGGCCAAGCAACCCCGGGGAACTCCAAGAACGGCAAGAGTCAGGTCCTACAGACAATTCAACGAAGCTGTATTTCAGGAAGAGCTGTATGGTGCTCCATGGGCCGAAGTTGAAAAATGTAGCAATGTCAATGATGAACTGTGTTGTTTTCAAACAATATTGACTAATATATGTGACAAGTATGCTCCTTGGATAACTGTTCGAATCCGGGGTCATGAGCCGCCCTGGATGACTCAAGAATACTTAGCCTTGGCTCGTGATAGAGATTTTCATTTCAGTAAGGCGAAGAAAACAAAACTCCCTCATATTTGGGAGACAGCCAAGAGACTAAGGAATAAATGTAATAACATGGCACAATATCTGAAGAAGCAATATTACCACAATGAAATCAAAGCCAAAGGTAAAGACAGTAAAAGTCTCTGGACGACGCTAAAAACCATCTTGCCCGGCCAAACCAGACACACTACCACCGAAAATGTCTCTAAACAGAATGAAGAAAACACTGCAAATAGATTTAATGCCTACTTTACATCTATAGGTGCTAAACTGGCCGCAGCTTTCACTAGTGTCTATACACCAATCTTTGGACCGCCAAGGTTCTCCTTCAAGTTCACAAACATATCTACAGAGTTTACTTACAAACAACTGATAGGTCTTCCCCTAGGGAAAAGCACTGGGCTTGATGGGGTTAGCAGTCGACTCATTCGACATGCTGCACCTGCTATTGCTGGTCCCTTAACCTACATCTACAATCTGTCTCTCTCTACTGGCGAAGTACCCAGGGAATGGAAAAGGGCTAAAGTGACTCCATTGTTTAAAGGTGGGGACAAAGATGACTGCTGTGACTACCGACCCATTTCTGTACTCCCATCATTCATGAAGACATTCGAAAAAGCTGTCCATGCCCAGATATACACCTTTCTGAATGGACATAACATACTTAACAAATTTCAGTCAGGTTTCAGACCAGCTCATTCTACTACAACAACATTGATCCATGTCACTGACACTATTCTCGACAACATGGAGAAGGGACTTTTTACCGGTGCCGTCTTTCTTGATTTAAAGAAAGCTTTCGACACTGTATGTCACACTATTCTTCTCGACAAGTTAAGAATGAGTGGTTTCCAAGATACTGAACTGGCATGGTTCCGGTCCTATTTAGATGATAGAAAGCAAACCACTGTTGTAAATGGGGTGGCAAGTGAGTTCATGGGAATTTCTGTTGGGGTTCCTCAAGGTTCCGTACTAGGGCCTTTGTTGTTCATCCTATACATTAATGACATGCCCGACATATTGCAACATGGGAAGGTATGTCTATATGCAGACGACACCGCACTGTTCTACGCGGCGAATTCAATCAGTGACCTAAACGAAGCACTGAATGAAGACCTCCGTAACATAGACGTATGGCTACACTCAAACAAACTGACTTTAAATGTGAAGAAGTGTAAGGCTATGTTATTTGGCACTAGGAACAAGCTGCGTCTAGGTACTGATAAACTGACAGTAACTCTTTCTGGCACATGTTTGGAGGTTGTTTCCAGCTTTAAATATCTCGGTGTCTGGTTTGACTCGTGCCTAACGTGGCAAGATCATATAGATAAATTGTGCAAGGGTGTATCGGCCAGACTAGGTGTGTTACGGCGTCTTAAGCCAGTTTTGCCAAAACGTACCCTTGAGATGTTATTCAATTGTATGGTCCTTCCCAAATTGGACTACTGCGATGTTGTGTGGGGTAACTGTGGAAAATGCCTTTCAGATAAGCTACAAAAGCTGCACAACCGGGCTGCTAGAATTGTACTTGGTCTTTCATATGTGTCTCACATCGGTAGTGATGAACTTTCTAGTCTACACTGGAAAACTCTGGAAACTAGAAGAAATGAACACCTGTTGCATACAGTTTACAAGTCTGTTAACCACCTACTGCCAGATTATCTCAATGTATTCCATATGGTATCAGAGACTCACAGTTACCCTACTCGCCATAGTTTAAGCCAATCAGTACAGCTCCCACAAATTCACTTGGAATGTGGAAGACGTAAGTTTAGCTACAGGGGCGTTTGTCAGTGGAATCATCTTCCAATGACTTTAAAAACGGCTCCCAACATTGCAACATTCAAGCATATGATGAAACTGGGCTGACCTCTGACCTCATGACCGGACTGAAGTATGATTATGGAAAACGGTCTTTGTATATATTATTTGTATGTTATGTATGGTGCTGATGTGTCATGTATTATGTGTTATCCAGGGCCCCACTGTAAAGCAGTGCGATGCACTGAGCTGGGCTACCCTGGCTAAAGAAAACAGAATAAAAAAAAAAAAAGATTAATGTTCGCGGTTTTCGCGGTGACCACTTCACCGCGAACTTCAAACCACCGCGAACATTTTTCTGTTTTGGTATTAGTTTGCAGTCTATGTTGTTACCGCGAACCACCGCAAAAAGTCCTTTCTGTTGCATCCCTGCGAACTTAAATACATTTATAGTATTTAGATAAATAAGCTAATCAATAAGCTAATGGACTGCAAAAACAATCTACCTTACACATGCCAAATACGTTATCATTACATTTAAAATAAAAGTTAATAAGCCAGTATGTACAGCGTATTTCTTATTGTCTCATAGTATGTTCAAATCATGGTATGTATAGTTCTTTAAATGTAATGGCCTGCATGCTACTGAATCATTGTACATGTAGGATTCGTACTTTTAAGTTTGTAAATTTGTTGATTTGTTTCCAGTGAAAGCTGCCTATGCTAACTAAATATAATGACTTGCATCATTCCTAATAAATAAACAAATACATAATCCACTGGCTACGTGTTTAATGTCATTACAGGATCCATAAAATATTTTGTTAGTCACTTTTGTACAATGCCACCTTCATAGATTTTGACAAGAGGTGAAAAGTTCTTCATTAATGCAGAAACGTAATTGTACTTCTGTTGCTTTCAAACTGTCTGCATCTGTTTACAAACTTTGTCTCAAGAAATGTATACTACAGATACATTAATTACATAAGTGCCAATCACTGTTCCTGCGCGTTGTGGTGCCTTGATCACTGAGAATTCAGACTGATGTCAGGAGCTACAAGGGCGAGTTTCTTCACACGTAAAGGAATGTTTGCCTCACTTCCTGAAAGGCTCTATGGTAAATTGCAATAGAATTCATGCAGGCAAAATTACCGGCATGAGCACAGCTGACCAGGCGGGGCTAGACGCTTACAGCACCGAGGAGCCCGGGTCTGAAGCCCCGGTAGAGTTATCATCGCCGGTAATAGGTAGTTGCTGTATCCCTGCGTCGCTGGCGGCATAGTGTGTGGTGTTGGAGGAGGAGAGAGAAACATGGTGCAGTCTGGTGTCATAGGAAACCGTAGAATTGCATTTTTCGTCAGAGATTCGAGACTGGAGTGTCATTATTAATGTTTTCGCACAGACGTACATAAAAGGCAGCACCATCAAACCTACTGACGTGAAAGTTAACACGTGTAAGGCAATTTTAACTTTTGTTCCTTTCTTTGCCGTTAACACGATCGTAGTATTTTGATGTATGTTTTTTTCTGCCTTAGTTCCGGGAAGAGTTATGCCTTCATCGTTACCTTGCATTCGAAACAAATTGGTAATTTTGGTTGTGTAGGTCCGTTCATAATCAAAAGAAAAAGTTGCAATTGTCACAGGAAGAGATCTTGTTTGTGCATTTTCTGTGGTAGTGTTGTCTTCACACGTCTTTTGAGTTAGATCTAATTGTGATAAAGGGAGTCCCCTTGTGTCTATGGGACTTTTACACGCAAGACGCGTCAGGCTAAGCCAAGGCACCAGAAAACAAGCATCACATTGAGAGCAGCAAAAAGAAAACGCAGCCGTACACATTTGTAAACATTTGGTCTTTTTGATCAGCCACAACATCGCGCAATCACAATGAAACGGGTTCTGGTTAATATCTACCTGCATCAATATATTAGAAAGTCCTAACTCATTTTCAGATACAGATGTGATCATGTTGTTTGAGAGACCTACGAACTGCAGTTTCGTGAGGTATTTCATGACGTCACCCAAGTTCACGTTTGTTATTCTGTTGAAGGACAAGTAGAGATGGGATAAGGATGGTAAATTTTTGAGTGACAACCAGGAGACCGTTTTAATATGATTGAATCTGACATCCAGATGGGCCAAATTAGAAAGAGACGGAATACGTGTGAGGTGACTTAAGTCGTTGAAGGAGACATGTAATCGAGATACGTTTGCTGGTAGCCTCACAGAGAAATGTCTTAAGTTAAGTCGTTTAAACGTACAAACGACCAATGGCTTCCTGATTCTTGTCTCTGCATTTCTGCAGCCATTGCTCTGTTTCCCAATACAAGGCACAACGCAGAGTAGAAGAATAGGTATAAACAAGCATTTGCTCTTTCGTCTTGGTTTATCCCGGTTTCGACGACGTTTGCAAATCATGGTGGCAGGTATACTAATATGTAAGATATTGATGATGTAACAGGGCAAGTCCTCAGGTATCCTTATCAAGACAATGCTTCCTAAAATCACAGACCTTTGTTTTTTTCCGGTTCTTCAGCGCTGCTGCAATTGAGAAAGCCAACTTGTTGCTACTTGAGAAGACAGTGGCAGCTCTTGCTCGTTGGGAGTCTTCCTCCTCAAAGGGAGTTCACTTTTTGTAAAGCTTGAATGTCAACTTTTTTACAGGGAAATAAATGCACCTCTTAAAAAAAAAACAGGACCCTCGGAAGGAATTGCTTGGACGTTAAATGACAAGAGAAAGGCGTCAAATGATATGCATAATGAACGCAACATATTCTAATAATAGAAGATTGCATTCTTGTAACGTAATACAGCAACTCGTAGCTTTTGGTACAAAAGTTTGAGTCTTGCATATGCAATTACAGTGTGCAAAAATAGGACACGTATTGCAGGTATTGCAGACTAATTTTTTTGTTGTTTGCTTGATACAATGAGTATCCTATAGTTTGATATTTGTCACAAACTATACTTTCGTTGGAATTATGTCTGAGAAATATTGTCCAATATGTATGGATACTATTAACCTTTTGTTGTAAGAAGAGTTTGTATTTGAAATAATTAATGGAATGAACACACAGTGGCGTCGTGTATGCCGTAACTAGTAGAGCGTTCGGCTCGGAATCTAGAGCTCCTGAGTTCGATCCCCGTCGTGCCTCCGACGTTGTGCCCTTGGGAAATGCACTTTTAAAGGTTCGTTCTGTCTGTACCCTGTATGTGGCACTGTTAATATAAGTTACAAAACTTGGGTACAGTGCCACACTGCCCCCGTCTGTCCAAAAGCAAATAGAAAAAAATGAACTCACTACTTTAATCTCATCTTTAGGTCGTCAGATAGGAATCAACACGTTCTAAAAAATGCAGCCACTAAGACATGGACATTTATCACATACCATCAAAATACCTTTCACAATATCATAAAACTGGTATCGACAGAAGCAAAACTACGTATCGAAAACAACACGCCGGAAGTAAAAGAAAAGACTGCAATCTAAGATGTGTGACTTCTTGTAAAAATATTACACGTGGATACTTAATAAACGATGACTCTTCACAAAAGTAGAACGCATTTACATCGAGACTAATTTAATTTTGTCCTAACTAAAGTTCCAGTTAATTAACACGTGGAACAGCGACGAGTGATCATTGCAAAAGTAGGTCACATGTGGACACGAGTGTGAGCACTAACATAATCCATATTTAAATTTCTTTGCGACTAATTTGAAACAACATACATTGTGTAAACAAACAACAAACAACATACATATCATAAAGTTACCAATATTTGATATAAATTACCTTTCTAGAAAATTTCTGTTTATTCACTTTAACGTTTTGTTTATTTGTGGTTATTAACGTTTTGTTAACGTTGTAAGACGACTTTGTATTTCTATTCTCTTATTCCTAATGTAAAAATATGAAATATAACGCAGTGTTATTCATAAGTACCAACCAGGCCTCACTCAACAAAAGGTCACCTGAGGAAACATACGCTTTAATGTAAACGCGCCAACACTTGCAAAAGTTAGAGGCAAACCGCTAGTTACGTCTAGCGTAAAAGTAAAGTTGTAATGGCAAAGAAATCCGATATGTGATATTAAAAAAAAAACAGCAAAACATGCTATATCAAATAATATACTTTCTAATCAGGTATCTTGTCACAATTGTAACGACTTTTAAATGACGTGCAAAACCTTGTTTACTGCTTATGATCTATAAACGTTCAATTTGCTGAAGTAGGTAAAGTGCTGATTTTAAGTGCTTTCTCAACCCTATTCAGACTGGGGGTGCTAAAAGTGGCCGCGCCAACTTTGACGTTGTATAGCTCCCAAACGGCTTGTGTCAGAACAACAAAATTTGGCGACTTTTCTTGAAATATTGTCGGCAACATTGTACAAAAATAGCGTAAGTAAGGATTATTATAAAACTTGACGAGCATATCACCCCCCTACAAATTTGGTGATCGTACAGTAATCCGTTTCGAAATTACGAAGGGGGGGGGGGCGAATGATCCGGACCTGGGAATGCTAAAAACGGCCCAATCTCGATAAGACTGATTAGAAAAAAGGCAAAAAACAAGTTTTCTCAGACTACCTGACCCCTTTTTATCGCCTCATTCCTTTATGACACGTGCCTTTATGTATGCATGTGTATAAGCTACGTCGGAACGAATGAAATGATATTGTCTGGGGACACGGATGTTAATATGATAATTGCGGCGAACACATATTACTTTCTTGGTAATTGCCGAGAACTGATTTTATTTTGGTAATTGTTGTCTGGGATCCGATATTGCAAAAAAAATTGATTTGCAAACATTTTCACCTCCTCTTTTTTCATATGGCTTAACGTAAACATTGAAATGTTTTTTCTCTTTAAAGAACTGCTAAAATTTATGATTGAAAATAGTGAAGTGTCCCTCTTATGGAGTGTGATAGTAGCCAATAAATGTGAATTGTTCAAACACAATCAATGCATCCTATCAATCCTTGCATTCTCCAGTGTTACTGCTACGTACTAACCTAAATGAACAGTAATATCATCAATGCACTGCAAGACAACTACACACACATACTATGTGTACATGTCATGCAATCATGTTCAGATATACGTTCCTTATAGTTAACTGTACATTTTAACGCAATATCGTACTCAACGAGGCTAGCTTTCCTAATCTATACACCAAGTCATGAATTCCAATTAAGACAATGAATAAATAAATGAATTGTATTGCTCAACAATAGCACAAGGTACAATGTATGCCGGCAACCGATAAGAAGCTACTAGCTTTATAGACAATTGTACGAGGCTACATACAAAACAACAAAATATTATCGATAACAGCACAGTTATGTATAAGTGACCTGGTCTCGCATTTGGATAATGTATAAATAAATTGACAAACGTAGAAGGATATATGAGATGAACATGATAGCAATATATGGAAAATATAGTTCTGTGCAACAGTAGAGAGATATGTGCTTTACTTCTAAATATTCGTGAACAATGCTTCTCTAGAAATGCATCTAAGGCAAACACCACTTTGATAAAAAACCTTCACTAATTTACGTTAGGAAACTCCTTTAACGATGCAATGTTCAAGTGGTTTCTGACCTCAATTGGAAAGGGTGCGGGTCGGAATGGCGCTGTTGGAGGCAAAACCATTTTGTTGTAAAAATAGTATGAAAAACTACACCAGTTTCCACTGTATTTTGTTCATGCAGCCTTTCTGAAGAGGCGAGATCCGATCGCGAGCGTTCGTAGTTGTGTCATCTGTACCATATTTAGACAGTGATACTTTTTCTTGATCCATTGTATAACCAACAGAAAACTGATCAGTTGACGCCTTAGTCTGTACAGTAGCTTGAGTCCATATTATTGTCGTGTCAGACCGTTTTGTCAAGCAGGATGTCAAGTGGACACCAGCACTTGCTAAGGGCACTCCTTTCATGTGCTGTGGGCTCGCACACAGCGGAGTATCGTGCCCGAAGGTAAGATCACGTAGAACGCATGCATCACACTTAGGACAGCAATCTGCAAATATCCCCTTGCATTTTTCCAAACAACTAGTCTTCTGAATTAACCACAGCAAGTCACAGTCACAGTTTAAAGGGTTATCGCCGATTCGCACTCTATCCAAGAAGGGTAGTGCTAACTCTTTTTCCGAGACGGTTGCAAGTCTGTTACTCGTCAGATCCACCAAACTCAGGTTTGGAAGATGTTCAATGACGACGTCCAAATTCACATGTGTCAGTTTGTTCCTGGACAGTTGTAGGTACTCCAACGCCGGTAGAGAGCGGAGTTCCAGCCACTCAATGGATTCGATGTTGTTGTATCTCAACCTAAGGGTAACTAAGTTTCGAAGTGGTGGAAAATATGCAATATGCCTCAGATTGCTGAAGGAGACATACAGGCGGGTAGTATTTGCAGGCAGTTCTTTGGGCAGCGCAGTAAATTGACTAGAGTAGCAACTTATCGTAGATGTCCCTGGACTAGTACAGCCAGTTGGCAGGGCATGGCCCCTTGTGCAGACAAACAACCAACAAAGAATTATTCGGATGAACAGCCAATACGATTTCATTTTTGTATGAAAATTTCAACCTACACTGACAACGTGGTATGACAAGGTAGTTTCATAATTTTAGTTGTCGGGGTAGAATTTTATAGCTCTGGGATTGGATCCGTGAGTAGAAGGCAAAGACGCTATACCCTTTTGAAAGACAGTTCAGACATATAACCTCTCTCTACTGGGGTGAAAATGAGTACCTAGCTTTGGGTAGGGACGTCCTGTCCGTATTGGACGTAATGCCGGAGGACCCGTGGTGGAAGGAATCCACAGATCAAGATTGATAAAGAAATCCGTTGCCTTGTTAATCGTCAATGTTGTTGTTTCCTTGCGATAAAAAAATGTGCTTCAATCCTCAGAAAGCAAAGTATAGCACACTGATCGTTACAGGACGCATGCCTACGTGTCTTTTACTGATTGTATAACAACAAGGAACGTTATATAAATGTTCATATCTGGAGGCAATTGTGTTTTTAAATATGTATTTTTGAATGGCCATGATATTTTCTCGGAGTATCCTTGTAATGTTTAGACGTTACGCAATACCGAAAAAGGGAGCAGCTAATAGAGACAAGGATGTAAAAATTTAGCCACTTTTAATATCTGAATAGAGAATTTAATCAACATTCCTGCCATGTAAGACTGATGACTTCTTGATCAAAATGGTATGCAATTATAATTTGAAGCATGAAACCTTTGTAAAGAGGGTACAGATATAAACATTAAAATCTATACAAAAGTAGGACACATTTACATCGAGACTAATTTCTTTTGCTCCTAACTGTAGTTGTTTTCATTTAACACATGGAGCACGTAAAGTAGGACACGTGTGGACACGTATGTAAGTTGTTCAAACGCGGACAGCAAATTGCATCCTCCATTTCTTCTGCTACCAACCTAATTATACCATAATAGCACTGCTAGACGACAATATGATCTCACACCAATACACGGCATTTAATATAGTCTTGTATATACACGGCGGTCGGTTGCTAGGGTATTCTTTCCCGTTTCTATGCGCGTTCGACAGAGTATCGGGTTACAGGAGGTCTACTATTGGCTAAGCGTGAAATATTTGAAAATAAACAAAGTGTTATGACAGTGAAAATGTTCTTGAAATAAGATTCAAGTAGCAATTTTACATACTTTGAATCTTGCCATTTGAATTTGAAAAGCTGTTTTGTTTAGATTTTGCTTGCAAAGACGGTTATTTTATGTTTTCCGGAAGGCCTTTAATTTGACATTTAGCATAAGTCTTGATAAGATGGGCCACATATGTCATCGAAAATTCTTAATTTTCATATTTTTCGTCATGTATGAGGAAAATAAAACTTTTTGTTTTTGGGATTTTTAAATTCTTGATTTTAAGCAAAGTTACAGTCGAAAATATGCGTAAAAATGGTATTTTTCGCACTTAATTGCCGATGATTCAAAATCAAAGGCATCTATAAAAATTCCCAAAAACAAAAATCTCGGGAAAACCGTTGCGGTCATTTTGAGCCGTCAATGAGTTAAGTTGGATTCTTCTTGGTCGAGATCTTAAACGATGTTTGCACGCATGTCATGCCGCACGGATAGCAGGAGGGCGTAATTGATACCGGTGTAAACAACACTTATAATATTCAAGGTCACCAACAAAAACGCCAGTAGCTTCATTACATTTTACAGGACGCAAAAAAAGTGACGGCGTAGATGTGATGTCCAGAAAATTTTTTATATTGGTGAAAAACTATATTTTTTGCCTCATTCAAGGTAGTTGGGGAAAAAAGGCCAGAAAGCACTGTTTTACGTGCAATGACCACAGATGACCTAAAAAGAACACGGGTTCGGTTCGATTTACGTCAGATGGAACATCGTGGAACAAGGTTCGAATTCGGCTAGACATGGGAGGTTTTGAGCCCGAATTTGACCACCGTGATAATTATGTAATGCTTGTATTTTCATATATACTACGTTTCTTATATCTAATTGTACATTTGAATGCAATGTCATACATGGTCCAAGCAAAAAAGTGCGTTTCTTTTTCTAAACACATTTAATCTTGAAAACGATAAGAAAATGAAAGTAAGTGATGCTTTCTTAATTTCTACATCAATTGATCAATTCTGATCATGGCATTAATATTAAAATATCCTTGTACAGAATTAACAAATAACTTATTAAAATGCATCTAAAGCAGAAAATTACATTTTAAAACTTACTTATATCAAAATTCATGTGCAGGACTCAACCTATGTAATCATCAGAATATTGCCACATTGTCTGATCAGAATTTGCTTACTGTACCTTTAAGGTAATATTCATGTCAAAATAAAGAAGAATATGAATTTTAGGAAAGTTGTTTGTCTGATGATGTCCACGTTCAACGTTGTCGCTGGAGGCACGACCGTTGCTACACAGCACTATGCCATTAGTTTGGGCTTCCAGTATATAAAGTGTTCACTATTGGCGGAATCATTTGACTCGGAGATGTCGGTTGCAATGTCCCTACATTTGGGTTAACGTTGTATACGGTGTTTTGTATGGGTGGTATTATTTGACTTGGATGCAGTGTCCCAACATTTGGGTTAACGTTGTATGCGGTGTTTTGTATGGGTGGTATTATTTGGCCAAAGCTTGTGTCCATCTGATTCAGACCTTGTTGTGTACCACGGTTACGGACTGGGAAGAAGGCGTTGCTTTGTACATTACCAGTAAGCCTGATGTGATGCATCATAATGTTGTTTTGGGCAGAGGCTGCGTCTCTGTCTGAACTGTTAGCTCTGAGCACCACGATACTCTTGACTGCTATAACAACGATAAAAATGAATCCAAAAAGACTAGCGGCAAAAATGATAACGATTCGTGAATTCTGAAATGTACCGTCCAATTTATGGATATTTGAAATTTTTGTTGTAAAAATGTCACTTTCCACCGTATTTTGTCCATGCACACTTTCTGAAGTGACAAAATCCAAGTGCGTGAATGTGTCTGTCTTGGCCGTCAATGCATTTTTGTAATCTGTACCATCTGTAAACAGTGTCCCCTTTCTTTGATCATTTGCATGGCCAGCAGAAAGCGACCGATTCATTGATAACTTAGTCTGTAAAGGTGCTTGAGTCCATACTACTGTCGTGTCAGTCCATTTTGTCAAGCAGGATGTCGGGCTTACACCAGCACGTGCTAAGGGCACTCCTTCCATGTGCTTTGGGCTTGCACACAGCAGAGTATCGTGACCAGACGTAAGGTCAAGAAGAAGGCATGCCTCACACTTAAGACAGCAAGCTCCAAATGTTCCCTTGCACGTTTCCATACAGCTCATCCTTTGCATCAACCACAGCAAGTCGCAGTCACAGTCTAAAGGGTTATCGCCGATGCGCACGTTAACCAGAAAGGGTAGTGCTAGTTCTTTCTCCGAGACGGTTGCAAGCCCGTTACTCGTCAGATCCACCAAACTCAGATTTGGAAGATGTTCAATGACGGCGCCCAAATTCACGTGTGTCAATTTGTTATTAGACAGGTATAAATACTCCAAAGGCGGCAGAGAGCGGAGTTCCAGCCACTCAATCGATTCAATGTTGTTGTATCTCAAGCTGAGGGAAACGAGTTTTTGAAGTGGTGGAAAATATGAAACATGCTTCAGATTGCTAAAGGAGACATACAGGCGGGTAGTACTTGCAGGCAGTCCTTTGGGCAACGTGGTAAATTGACCTGAGTAGCAACTTATCGTAGATGGCCCTGAACTAGTACAGCCAGTTGGCAGGGCATAGCCCTTCGTGCAGACAAACAACCAACAAAGAAATATTTGAATAAACTGCCCATACGCTTTCATTTTTGCAAGGAAATTTAACCTATATTTGACAACTTGGGATGACGAGGTAGTTTTATATTTTGGATCGTCGGGGTAGAATTTGATAGTTAACGAATCTAATGAGTAGAAGGCAACGGCTCTATGTTATTGGGAAACACATTTTACACCTATTTCCTCAATTTACTAGGGTGAAAATGAGTACCTAGCTTTGGGTAGGTACGTCCTCCCGTATCGAATGCGAAAATGGAGTCCACGTGATTGAAGAAACCCACAACTTAAGATTGGTCTCAACAACTGCTGTCTTCCCTGTTGATCTTGAATGCAGATGTCATCTCTCGATAAAAAAAAAAGTACAGTCCTTGCATGCAATCCTCGCAGCGGGTATTATAGCACAATGAACCTTACAGGGTGTGGGTCTACGTGACACTGTCTTTCTGGTTGTGAATAAAGATAGATTGAGTAATCTTACTATTCATACATGCACGTGGAAACAAATGTGCACGTGTTTCTAGGTATTCCTTTTTTAATGTTCTCAACTTTTTTTTTCGAGGTATCCTTGACATTACGCAATACTGAAAAAAAGCAGCATTGGTTTGAGACAAAGTTGTAACAAGCCAGCCACTCATAATAATTCAAAGCAACTTTTCCCACCAAACTTCAAATTTAGACTGAGATGGTATTGTTTAGGCACCTTTAGGCAGGTAGACAGGTATTGTACGAAACCTACATGTAAAAAATAATAATTGACTGACTAGGAGTACGGAGGTTAGTGCCAGGGACTACAGAAAACAGTTTTCTGAGAATCTTGAATATTCAATTTTGCCGAATGGACAAACGTGTCCAGACTACTCTGCATACTAATGACATGTTTTATTCAAAAACGTCAATTCGCCAGCTAGCCCGAACACATTTTTATACGAATGTCCACATCACTTTGGACATACAATCTTCATTTGTTCAATACTAGCTTAAGTTGTTTAGGTTTTCTGTCACTTCAGAACAATAGAGGCCGCTAGGTTAAAAAAATGAAAGCGTTATTTTTCTTATATCCACCATTCAAACAACCTAAATGCCACCACTCAAAAAAAGAAGACGCCTAAACACGTCCCAAATCGGAGTCTAACATTTGCCTGGAGGTGCGTTAAAAGAACAAGCCGTCTCACACTAGTTACCCCGCACGCACGGGTGAAAGGAACTCTGGGTAATATGTCAAAGTTGATTTTGCTGTAAAATCAGAATGCAAAATAGGAGTATCAGCTGTATTTAACCCATGCATTTTCGTAATCCGTACCGTCATATGACAGTTCTTCTATTCATCAATCCGTCGCATGACCAGCAGAAAACGACCAAATCGCAGATGCATTAGTTTGTAGAGGAGCTTGAGTCCATACTATTGTCGTGTCAGGGACCTCCTCCCGTATTGGACGTAAAGTCCCGTGATGAAATGAAGCCACAGCTCAAGATTGATCCAGAAATTCGTTCCCTCCTTGATTGTCAATACTGTTGTCTCCTTCCGAAAAAATGTAACGTTAGAATCTTCAATCCTCAGATAGCAAAGTATAGCACACTTATCATTACATAGTGCCTGCCAACGTGTCTGACGAGTTGTATGGCAAGAATGAACTTTATATAACTGTACATATTTGGAAGCAATTGTGTTTTTGAATATTTTACAATGGCCATGATATTTTCTCTGGGTAGCCTTGTGATGTTTAGACGTTACGCAATACCGAAAAAGGGAGCAGCGAATAGAGACAAAGATGTAGCAAGCTAGCCACTTCTAATATCTGAATACAGCATTTAACCAACATTCATGCCATGTTAGACTGATTACTTGTTAATCAAAATAGTGTCCAATTACAATTTTTAAAACATCTAAAAGCGGGTACACATATAAACGTGCCAAACGGGGACTCTTTACAAAAGTAGGACGCATTTACATCGAGACTAATTCCATTTGGTCCTAACTGAAGTTGTCCTCATCTAACACATGGAACGCGTAAAGTAGGACACGTGTGGACACGTATGTAGGCAACAACATATATTTCACATTTGAATTCGTTCGAGACTAGCGTCGATGAAGGACTAACCATTGCTACACCGCACTGTGCCGTTAGTTTGGGGTTCCAGTGTATAAAGTGTTCACTATTGGTGGAATCATTTGACTCGGATTTCTCGGTTGCATTGTCCCTACATTTGGGTTTACTTTGGATGCTGTGTTTTGTATGGGTGGCATTATTTGGCCAAAGCTTGTATCCATCTGATTCAGTCCTCGTTGTGTTCCATGGTTACAGACTGGGAAGAGGGCGTTGCTTTGTACATTTCTGTTAAGTCTGATGTGATGCATCATGATGTTGTTTTCGGCAGAGGCTGCGTCTCTGTCTGAGCTGTTAGCTCTGAGCACCACGATACTCTTGACTATTATAACAATGATAAAAATGAATCCCAAAAAAAATGGTGACAGAAATGATAACGATTTGTGAAATCTCAATTTCAAAAGAACTGTCCGATTGTTGGATTTTCGTCGATTTTGTTGTAAAAACGGAATGTAGATTTCCAGTTTCCACCGTATTTTGTCCATGCACACTTTCTAAAGTGTCAAAATCGGAGTATGTGAATGTGTCAGTCTTTGGCCGTAAATGTATTTGTATTATCTGTACCATCTATAGACACTGATGGTTCTTGATCCTTTGCATGGCCAGCAGGAAACGACCGATTAGTTGAGACCTCAGTCTGTAGAGGAGCTTGAATCCATACTACTGTCGTGTTAGGCCGTTTTGTCAAGCAGGATGTTAAGCGGATACTAGCACTTGCTAGGGACACTCCTTCCATGTGTTTTGGGCTCGCACACAGCAGAGTATCGTTATCAAACGTAAGGTCGAGAAGACGGCATGCCTTACACTCAAGACAGCAACCTCCAAAAATCCCCTTGCATTTTTCCATACAGCTCATCCTATGAATTAACCACAGCAAGTCGCAGCAACAGTCTAAAGGGTTATCGCCGATGCGCACGTTAACCAAAAAGGGTGGTGCTAGTTCATTCTCCGAGACGGTTGCAAGCCTGTTACTCGTCAGATCCACCAAACTCAGCTTTGGAAGATGTTTAGCGACAGCGCCCAAATTGACGTGTGTCAATTTGTTCCTGGACAGTTGTAGGTATTCCAACGCCGGTAGAGAGCGGAGTTTCGGCCACTCAATCGATTCGATGTTGTTGTATCTCAACCTAAGGGAAACTAGGTTTTGTAGTGGTGGAAAATATGTAAGATGTCTCAAATTGCTGAAGGAGACATACAGGCGGGTAGTATTTGCAGGCAGTTTTTTTGGCAACGCAGTAAATTTACTTGAGTAGCAACTTATGGTAGCTGTCCCTGGACTAGTACAGCCAGTTGGCAGGGTATAGCCTCTCGTGCAGACAAACAAGCAACTAAGAAAGATTTGAATGAACTGCCTGTTCGGTTTCATTTTGAATGGAAATGTTAACCTATATCGACAACGTGAGATGACAAGGTAGTTTGATATTCTTGGGTTGTCGAGGTAGAATCTAATAGTTCAGAGGTCGAATGAGTAGTAGGCAAGGACGCTATACAATTGGAAAAGCAAGTTTACACTCACCATTTACATTTACTCGGATAAAAATGAGTACTTAGCTTTGGGTACGGAATTCCACCCATTGGACGTGAAGATGGAGTTCTCGTGATTGGAGAAATTCACAACTTAAGATTGGTCTCAAGAGCTGTTGTTTTCCTTGTTGATATTCAATGCTCATGTCATCTCTCCTTAAAAAAGGACAATCCTTGCATCCAAACCTTGCAAAGCGTAATATAGAGCATTGGACCTTACAGGATCCCAATCTACGTTGGACTGTCTTTTTACTTGTAAGAAAACATGGATGGAGTAATTTAACTATTCATAAAAGTACGTGGAAAGAAATGTGTATTTTTTTCAATATATCCTTGACCTGTTTATTTATCATGCAAAAATTTTAGACAAATATTTGAGACAAAGCTGTAACAGTCCAACAACCCATAATGATCTAAGGTGCCTTTTCCCTTTAGAACTGCAAATTTAGACTGAGATAATTTGTAGTGTATTGTACAAAACAACAATAACTGACTGACTGAGAGTAAGAAGGATTGTCACCAGGACGACAGGAGACATTTTTCCGAGCATTTTGAATATTCAATTTTGCCGAAGGGACAAGCTTCTCCAGACTGCTCTGCATACTAATGAAATGTTTTAATCAAAAACGTGAATTCGCCAGCTAGTCTGAAAACACATTCTTCACAGTAAGGACAGCAAGCTGCAAATATCCCCTTGCATTTTCCATCCAGTCGATCCTCTGTATTAACCACAACAAGTCACAGTCAAAAGGATTATCGCCGATGTGTACGTTGTCCAAGAAGGGTATGCTATGATATTTTCTCGGGGTATCCTTGTAATGTTTAGACGTTACGCAATACCGAAAAAGGGAGCAGTGAAAAGAGACAAAGATTTAACAATCTAGCCACTTCTAATATCTGAATACAGTATTTTATTAACATACATGCCATGTTAGACTGATGCTTGTTTATCAAAGTAGTAGAGTCAATTCCACATTACCAAGAGGGTATTTCTTGCCTTTTGTTCCAACATTTTGGAAATTTGTATAACATTCTAACTGTAATAAGTAACTGTTTAGAACTATTTTCAACATCTTTGTGATGTTCTAAATATTTTCTAGGTATCCACACATCCCTGCTAAGCACCGGAAATTGTGGCTGTCTGACAGCCTTTCACAAAAGAGCCACCAGTGTCTACTAAAGAAAATCTGAAATACAAGACTAAAACAAAAGACCCAGCTTAGCAGCTTGGTTTATGGGCCAATAAAAGTATTTATGGAGGGAAAAATGATGCAAATTGTTATGTTTCTAATTGCATGTTTCTAATTTGTTCAAAATAAAGAGATGTTTGTACTGTTACTTTCCCAATGTTTCCAACATATATAAATATGTTCAAACATGTTCAAATTTTCATTTTCAATTGTTTGAAAAATTTACAACTTTAGTGACTGAAATAATATTGTTCTTAGAATAGTTCAAACTTTCTGAAAATATTATCTTTAAACCCTCTCAGTGACTCGAAATAGACTCTATGCAATTGCAATCTAAAACATGTGACCCTTTGTAAAGAGGGTACATGATTGTGTAAACATGCTAAACGGGGACTCTTGACAAAAATAGGACGCATTTACATAGAAACTAATTTCATTTGGTCCTAACTGAAGTTGTGCTCATTTAACACATGGAACACGTAAAGTAGGACACATATGGATATGTATGTAAGCAATAACATGTTTCACATTTGAATTCGTTCGAGACTAGCGTCTTTTGAGGCATGACCGTTGCTACACCGCACCTTAGTTTGGGGTTCCAGTATATAAACTATTTACTATTGGTTCATTTCAGTTCAGGTCATCCTCATACGAGGTGCCATTAACAATGTCTAACCATTTACTATTAGTGGCATCATTTGATTTGGAGATGTCGTTTGCAGTGCCCTTACATTCGGGTTTATGTACTAGTATGCTGTGTTTTGTATGGGCGGTATTATTTGGCCAAAGCTTGTATCCATCTGATTCAGACCTGGCTGTGTTCTGGCATTATAGACGTTGCTCCGTGCATTTCTGATAAATCTGATGTGTTGCATCATGATGTCGTTTTGGGCAGTGGCTGCATCTCTATCTGAACTGTTAGCTCTAAGCGCCATGATACCCTTGACCGTTATAACAACGATAAAAATCAATCCCCAAAAACTGGTGACAAATCCTATTCAAAATATTAACTTGTGTATCGAAAACAACATACCCGAAATAGAAATAACAGTGTACAGTCCCTCCCTGAGAATTTCCATGTGTCAAAAATGTCCATTAAGAATATCTTCAAATGTTTCAAACCGAATTTGTGTCCATTTAAAATTTAACACGTGGACTATTGGAAAGGTAGAACACCCGTAACGTACATTCTAATAATTGCACAAGGTGCCATTATACCGCCACCTCAAAAACGCTGTTACAGAGGCCTTTTCAAGGTTGCCTTTAACACCTAATTACATTTAAGATATTTAACGGGGGGGGGGGGGGAACTTTTGAGGCCTGCGCCAACTTTGGTGTCCTATAACGCCAAAACGGCTTTTGCTAACGACACCAAATTTAGTGAGTTTTCCTAAAATAATGTTGGCAACAATTTCACGAAGTTTGACAAATTTTCCATTTTTTCATAGTGCCATGGCAACCGTTTGTTGACAGGCAGTTTTGCAAAAAATCGCTAACATCGGTTCTAACAATGTATTTTTCACGTTTATTTGCTATATTACTGCTATTTTGTAACATAAATAAAATCTTATGCTATTAAGCATATCTTTCCTAATTATACATGCATAAATCATACTAATTTGATGACGTCATCAGCCCAAAATCCAAGATGGCGGACCGTTTGGCCAGATCAAGAATAAGAAGCTAATTATCCCTTAAAATCTGTAACTACCTGGTATTTTTTCATCACAAAACCATCTAAATGAATGTATTTAGTCAATTTCCATTGCTTTTTGTGATTATTTGTTGCAAAAAATGTAAAAAAAATCGAGGTTGTTGATGTAATATGGCGGAGCCCAACTGGTATCTTAGATGTGCATGGCGTCATTTTTTGACGTCATTTAAAAATGACGTCATTTTGACGTCAGTGATGTTGCTATTGGTAACACAATTCGTAAGAAACATAATTATTTAGTTATCTGCACTTGCTGTTACATTTTTGGAGCACTAAATTGAAGTTTTCTGAGAATACCCTTTTTTTCATGGGTCTGGCCAATACAATTAAATTGATGACGTCATTATTACGTCACATTACGTCAATGCCTGTCAAACGTCTTATTCTTGTCAGATATTATGTCTATATCATTTTCTTATAATTTGGTGACCGCACGACACGTTGTTCAAGAGTTATAGGACTTCGAAGTGGAGGGCCTCAAACCCCCCACCCCCAACCACCCCGGTCCAGGGATGACCAAAAAAGCCCGGTCTAAATAGGGTTAACATTCGTTGTTCAAGACAATCTTGAGAAGACCTCAATACTAACGTTTTTTGGGGTGGCGGTACTATGGCACCTGGTAGAATTATGATAGTTAATGTTATACATAAAAAGTCTCTTTTAGAAAAGCAGAGCACATTTGAATTCGCTTGAGACTAATAATATAATTGTGCTCTTTAACCCTATTCAGACCGGGCTTTTTTGGTCATCCCTGGACCGGGGGGGGGCTTTTGAGGCCCTCCACTTCTAAGTCCTATAACTCTAAAACGACGTGCCGTAGGGCCACCAAATTTTTAGGACATGATTTCGACATAATATCTGACAAGTATGTGACGTTTGACGTTACGTTAACGTAAGATGACGTAATTATGACGTCATCAATTTGATTACATGGGCCAAACCCATGAAAAATGGGTATTCTCAGAAAACTTCAAGTTATGCTGCAAAAATGTAACAACAAGTGCAGATAACAGAATAATAATGTTTATTACGACTTGCGTTGCTAATAGCAACATCAATGACGTCAATATGACGTCATAAAATGACGTCATGCACATCTAAGATACGAGTTGGGCTCCGCCATATTATATCCACCACCTTGAATTTTTAAAAATACTTTTTTTGCAACAAATAATCACAAAGGGCAATGGAAATAGACTAAATTCATTCATTTAGATGGTTTTTGATGAAAAAATACTAGGTAGTTACAAATTTTAAGGGATAATTAGCTTGTTATTCTTGATCTGGCCATTCGGTCCGCCATCTTGGATTTTGGGCTGATGACGTCATCAAATTAGCATAATTTATGCATATATAATTATGAAAGATATGATGAATAATATAAGATTTTATTTATGTAACAAAATCGCGGTAATATAGCAAATAAATGTGAAAAATACATAGTTAGAACCCAAAATAGTGATTTTTGGCAAAACTGCCTGTCAACAAACGGTTGCCATGGCAACAAGAAAAAATGGAAAATTTGTCAAACTTCGTAGAATTGTTACCAACAATATTTTAGGAAAACTCACCAAATTTGGTGGCTCTAGCGTAAGCCGTTCTGGCGTTATAGGACATCGAAGTTAGCGCGGGCCTCAAAAGCCCCCCCCCCGGTCTGAATAGGGTTAAACGTGATGCAACAACGTGTGGCACATTTTTAAGTGAGTTTTTTTAGTCAGTATGGAGAAACATTAAATAATTTTGGGGAAACAAATTTGCGCATTTACTTGTAAAACCTGTCAATGTAGGTCAACGCTTCAAACTACCTGACCCCATTTTGTGGCTTTCTTTCCTTGATGACACGTGTCTGTGTAGTGTGTTAGCTATGTCAGAAAGACTGAAATGATAATTGCAGGCAACGTATATTACTTTAGAAATCGCAGGGAAAAGATATTACTTGCAGTCCTGGATCCCATATTGCAAAACAAACCCACTATGTCTGAAATTTATTTCACTCCATTCCTCTCTAAAAATGACTTGACTTTTACAGTGGAATGTTTTCTTTTAAATAAGGTACTAATTGTTTTTATCAAGTCCTGAGATGTCATTGCATGGGAGTATGGGAGTAGCCCAGAAATGTGATTTTTTCAAACACAGACACTAACTTTGATCCCATCAATCCTTAATAATCCCTATCCAGACTCTGTGTGTGTGTGTGGGGGGGGGGGGACCAACTTTGACTTCGTATAGCTCCAAAACGGCTTGGTCTAGAACAGCCAAACTCGGTAATTTTTCCTAGAATATTGTTTGGAACTATTTACAACAATTAGAGTACGTTTATATTTTTGTGTTCCCATGCAAATGGTTTTCTGATAGGCATACCACTCCAAAAAAGCCCAGTGTATATAGGATTACACCCTCTAATGTTACTCCTACCAATGCAAATGAATGTCAGTATCAATGATACAGCTCATTACACTGGTCTGCCTTGGCAGCTTTGGGCTGGTAGCGGCAGACCCACAGATATACAGTCGGTCGACGTGATCACACATGTTCGCACATGTTTACACACGACACGACAGGGCTATACCGCCCCTTACGGGGTAACATACGCCTTCGTATGCGCCAGGTCTCCCGTTCAGTTGAATGATGTAAGTCACCGTGTGGCTGATACGGTATGGAGGTTCGCCAGGCCTACAGCCGGGTGATTTGAAGTGAATCACCAACTCCAGACAGAAGGGTTTGCTCCATCTCACACCGCACCATCGCACGTGTCGGGGTTCTTTAACGTGCATAGGGTGTGGTTCTCCCCATACACGGGACCTCCGTTTAACGTCTTATCCGAGGGACATCCCTAGCCAAAGCTAGGAACTCATTTTCATCTGAGTATAGTGAGGAAAGCCGTGTAAATTGCCTTTCCCAGGGGCACAAGTTCAGTAACACGGCAGCCGGATTTGAACCCGCAAGCTCTCGGTCACGAGGCGTCCACACTGCCACTGCGCTACACGGTCCCACTTACGTTATGTCAGTATCATCATAGAACTGCAAAATTACAATATAATGACACATCTATACACTGTGTTTCCTGTAGTTATGTGTACATTTAATGCATGTGTCTTCAGGTATGACATTTTTTATAGTTACTTGTAAATTGTAAGGCCGTAATGACCATATTCTAGCTTAAACATCAATAAATATAATTACATGCATATAGATTATACATTTTACATATATATTGTTAATCAGAAGTACTATTTGATCGCTGTATTCTTGATTCTTCTCTACAGTTTATTTACATAGATAATACACAGATATTCTACGTATCTTTTTTGACACGCAGATAACACAATTACAATGACACGAGTCAACTTTACAAGTTACCAGAACGTTGATATCAATGACGAAATATACTTACTTTGTCACATTACACGAACTGACTCTCCCTGGCTCTCAATTGGCACCGTATATACCTTAGAGGACAGGAAATACTCCTACATAGTATCATTCCTACATTTCTCAATTTCTTGTCACAAGTTGGCTTTAAAGAGTCCCTGTTTCCTTTATGAAGATACTCTGAAGATACTGGTTGCTTGGCTGAAGAACTGCCCAAGGCTATGGAGGATAGGGAAGGGTGGAGGAAGAGAGTCATGGCCATCCGTGCAACCAGCACGCCCGGATGATGATGTTTCCTTTAAGTTCATAAAAGGAAACATTGGCTACTCTGTACCAAATATGATAACCTCCTTCACAAGGGCAACTATACGTAATAGGCAATATCAGAAATATCTTTTAAAAGCTGACCTAGATTGAGTGCCTCTAGCTCAGGCCAAGAGGTAAGGCCTGTCGTTGGAAATGACCAACACTTATGATATTTAGTTACTACCTCTTACAAACAACTTAATCGCAGTTTCACAATATTTCCATATATAACATAGCTTCCCATTTTTCTATCCGTTACAATGTAATTCCATACGAAGCAATTCAAAAGTATGTATATTTTCTCCAAACGTGACGCAAGCTATCTCAAGAATAACAAATACATAGAGATTGTTTCTACACTCTAAATTATTACAATTCAGACATTTTAGACTATAGACAGAAAAATACCTAATATTTAGTTACAGGTATCATGCTTCTTCGAAATAATAAACTTCTCGACATCAAAGTATGTTGTTACGTTGCAAGGTTAGCTGAATGTTGCTATTCATGTGAATAAGATATGAATTAGTTGCCTGAATTTTACAAACCGAAATTCTACTTTTGACAACAAATTGAATTGGATTACCTACGATTAAAATTCCAACATCATTATCAACATCAACTTGAATCCGGAAATCACAGATGAGGTTCAATAGATATGGTTTTTCCAGTGTGACCTTTCCATCCTCTGGAGTATATTTCAACTCAGCGTAAGAAATATTAAACCGTATTATTTGATTCGTTATGTGTTAAGTCAATTCAATATAATTCTCTGTGTATAGCCCTGGTATGGTCCTGGAAATAGCCTGGCTACTCGCATTTTCACGGAAGATAACTCCTTTATTAGGATTAAATTGTCTTATGGTGACCGACCTTAGGTGGAGTTAAAACAAATAGAAGGACGCCGTTGGAAGGATGGTCATTGCAACACCGCAGTGTTTCCTTAGTTCTGTGTTCTAGTATATAAAAAGTTCACTATAGGTGGAATCATTTGACTTTGGTCCGGTCTCCCTCCATTCGGGTCTATGTCGTAAGCTCTGTTTTGTATGGGTGGTATTATTTGACATGGTTGTAGAATTCCCCCATTTGGGTTTACGTTGTATGTTGTGTTACGTATGGGTGGTATTATTTGGTCAAAGCTTGTATCCATCTGATTCAGACCTTGCTGGTTACTAGCGTTACAGACTGAAAAGAGGGTGTTGTTCTGTACATCTCCAATAGGTGTGATGTGATGCATCATGATGTTGTTATGAGAAGCAGCAGCATCGTGATCCAAACTGCTAGCTCTGAACGACATGATACTCTTCACTGTTATAACGACGATAAAAAGAAATCCCACAAAACTGGCGACGGAGATGGTAACGATTTGTAAGGTCCTAAGGCTTAATGTACTGTCCGTTTGTGAGACTTTTGTTGATTTCGTTGAAGAAATGTTGTTTTGTCCATGCAGAGTTTCTAAAGAGCTTGGAGCCAAGTGTGGGAATGTAGCTGATTGGGTTTTCCATGCACTTGTGTCACCTGTATCAACTACAAGAGATGGAGTCCATACTACAGTCATGTCAGGCCACTTTGTCAAGCAGGATGTCAGGCGTACATCGGCACTTGCTAAGGGAACTCCTTCCATGTGCTTTGGGCTCGCACACAGCAGAGTATTGTGACTAGACGGAAGAAAGCCAAAAACGCATGCCTCACACTCCCGACAGCAAGCTGCCAAAATCCCCGTGCATATTTTCAAACAGGTTATCTTCTTGACTAACCACAGCAAGTCACAGTCACAGGCTAAAGGGTTATCGCTGATGAGCAAGCTATCTAAGGAGGAAAGCGCCAAGTCTTTTTCTGAGACAGTTGCAAGTCTGTTACTAGTCAGATCCACCAAACTCAGGTTTGAAAGATGTTCAATGACAACGCCCAAATTCACATGTGTCAGTTTGTTCCCTGACAGGTCTAAAAACTTCAACGCCGGTAGAGAGCGGAGTTCCAGCCACTCAATAGATTCGATGTTGTCGTCTCTTAAGCTGAGGGAAACGAGTTTTAATAGTGCTGGAAAATATGCAAGATGCCCCAGATTGCTAACGGAGACAGAGAGGCTGGTTGTATGTGCCGGCAGTCCTTTGGGCAGCGCAGTAAGTGGACTTGAGAAGCAACTGATCGTAGATGTCTCTTGTCTATAACACCCAGTTGGCAGGGCGTTGCCCACCGTGCAGAAAAATAGCAAATAAAAGATAATTTGAATTAACTGCCCGTACGATTTCATTTTTGTATGGAAACCTAAGGTAACCGACATTCAAAACCTGGGTTGGCAAGATAGTTTTCTGCTTTAGGTTGTGGAGTAAAAATCAAAATATGCAGGGATCAAATCAGTGAAAGGCAACGACACTGTGATCTTAAGGAAGATAGTTTACTATCTCCTCAATATACGCAGTGGAACATGAATACTTAGCTTTGAGTAGAGACGTCCTCCCGTATTGTACGTAAATCCGATGGTCTTGATTGAAAAAAAGCCACAGAAAAGGTTGGTCTTTAAGCCTGTTGTCTTTTCTGATGATTTTAAATGATGCTGTCTCCTCTCGATAAAAAGGACAATGTTTGCATTCAATCCTCACATATAAATGTATATAATAACAGAACCATATAGAATGCCCATCTACGTGTCTTTCGATTGTAAGACTGAACGATATTTTTATTCATGTATGGAAATAAATGTTCACGTGTTTTGAAATATTCATTTTTCGACGGCCTCGCTATTTTCTCGGGGTATCCCTGTACTGTTTAGACGTTAGAAAAAATAGTAAGTAAGGAAATTAATGTTTTTCTTTTAACTAAAAACCACCAATTTTCCATTTGCTGAATGTACGCCAGCTAGCCTATGAAATTTATTGTATTTCTTCTGTTCTGTTCTCTGTTTAAAATATATCAGTATACATAATTTTGAATTGAATTATAATTATAATTATTACTATCATAGGTATCGAAACACGGCGGTCGGTTGCTAGCGTATTATTTTCCGTTGCTATGCGAGATCGAAGAAGTATCGGGTTACAAGGGGCCTACTATTGGCTAACCGTAAAATATTTCAAAATAAACAAAATGTTATGACAAGGAATATGTATTCAAAATAAGATTCGCAATTTTAGATAGTTTGAATCTTCCCGTTTGAATTGAGATAGCTGTTTTGTTTCGATTTTGTTTCAAAAGACGATTATTTTCTGTTTCAAGGAAGGCCTTCAATTTAACCATACTCTTGATAAGATTGAATTTATTTTTGATCTTAAGCAAAGTTACAGTAAAAAATATGCGTAAAAATTGCATTTTTCGCACTTAATTACCAATAATTCAAAATCGAAGGCATTTTTCAAAAATCCCCAAAACAAAAAAAATCTCGGAAAACCGTTGCGGTCATTTTGAGCCGTCAGTGATTTAAGTTGGATTCATCTTTGTCGAGATCTGTCTATGTTAAAATCGGTAAACCTTCCAGCGAACGCGAATTAAAGTACGTCTGAAGATCGTCGACAATGTGACAGGGGTATAAACGGTGATAAATCATGCTTCGCGTTGACGTATTTCAGTTTTTTTTCTTTCAACAACTTAAAGATACCATGAATGTTTATTGAGACGCCTCTAAAGATGTCGTTTGTGATTCTTGAAGAATCGTCCCGTATCGTATCGTATATATTTACACGTAAGTGTAAAGATGGTCAATAGTGCGGATAAAACTTTAGGTTAATATATGTGATTTACCGACAGCTCACCCCCTCTCTTTAAATGTCTTGGCTTTTATATTGGAATGTTTTTTTTTCTTTATGGACTACTAAAAGTTATGAATCAAAATTATGAAATGTCACTCTTTGGGAGTATGATAGTTGCCAGAAATATGGTTTGTTCAAGCACGGACAATTACTTGCATCCGATCAATCCTTGGACCCTCAATTCTTACTGCTACCAATCTAAATGGATAGTAGTATCAGCAAAGGACTGAAAGACAAGAAAATAATTACACACTCATTGTATTTTCCATGTTTATGTGTACATGTGAAGCAATCATACTCAACCATGATAATCATGATTGTTATGAAATGGGTAGAATTTGTCTACTTTACCTTTAAGGTGATCGAGTAAATCTCTCAGCTCTCATGGCCGTAACGTCAGTGGTCGTATGGGCTCCTATAACAAAAGCCTCCCCCCCATTTCGCCCAAATTCACGTGTGTCAGTTTGTTCCTGGACAGTTGTAGGTACTCCAATGCCGGTAGAGTGCTGAGTTTTAGCCACTCGATCGATTCTATATTGTTGTATCTCAATCGGAGAGAAACTAGGTTTTGTAGTGGTGGAAAATAAGCAATATGCCTCAGATTGCTGAAGGAGACATACAGGCGGGTAGTATTTGCAGGCAGTTCTTTGGGCAGCGCAGTAAATTGACTAGAGTAGCAACTTATCGTAGATGTCCCTGTACTAGTACAGCCAGTTGGCAGGGCATGGCCCCTTGTGCAGACAAACAACCAACAAAGAATTATTCGGATTAACAGCCAATACGATTTCATTTTTGTATGAAAATTTCAACCTACACTGACAACGTGGTATGGCAAGGTAGTTTCATAATTTTAGTTGTCGGGGTAGAATTTTATAGCTCTGGGATTGGATCCGTGAGTAGAAGGCAATGACGCTATACCCTTTTGAAAGACAGTTCACACATATAAACTCCCTCTACTCGGGTGAAAATGAGTACCTAGCTTTGGGTAGGGACGTCCTGTCCGTATTGGACGTAATGCCGGAAGACCCGTGGTGGAAGGAATCCACAGATCAAGATTGATAAAGAAATCCGTTGCCTTGTTAATCGTCAATGTTGTTGTTTCCTTGCGATAAAATAATGTACAATCTTCAATCCTCAGAAAGCAAAGTATAGCACACTGATCGTTACAGGATGCATGCCTACGTGTCTTTTACTGGTTGTATAACAACAAGGAACGTTATATAAATGTCCATATGTGGAGGCAATTGCGTTTTTAAATATTTTTTTTGAATGGCAATGATATTTTCTCGGGGTATCCTTGTAATGTTTAGACGTTACGCAATACCGAAAAAGGGAGCAGCTAATAGAGACAAAGATGTAAAAATTTAGCCACTTCTAATATCTGAATAGAGAATTTTATCAACATTCCTGCCACGTAAGACTGATGACTTCTTGATCAAAATAGTGTGCAATTATAATTTGAAGCATGAAACCTTTGTAAAGTGGGTACACATATAAACATTAAAATCTATACAAAAGTAGGACACATTTACATCGAGACTAATTTCTTTTGCTCCCAACTGTAGTTGTTCTCATTTAACACATGGAACACGTAAAGTAGGACACGTGTGGACACTAATGTAAGTTGTTCAAACGCGGACAGCAAATTGCATCTTCCATTTCTTCTGCTACCAACCTAATTGTATCATAATAGCCCTGCTAGACAACAATATGATCTCACACCAATACATGATATTTCATATGGTTTGTATACATTTAATGCTTGTGTTTTCATATACATTATGTTTCTATTATAGTTAATTGTACATTTGAATGCAATGTCATACATGGTCCAGGCAAAAAAAAGTGTGTTTCTATTTCTAAACACAATTTATCTTGAAAATGATAAGAAAATGAAAGTAAGTGATGCATTCTTAATCTCTACATCAATTAATCAATTCTGATCATGGCATTAATATCAAAATATCCTTGTACAGAATTAACAAATAACTTATTAAAATGGCTCTAAAGCAGAAAATTACATTTTTAAACATACTTGTATCAAAATTCATGTGCAGGACTCAACTTATGTAATCATCAGAATATTGCCACATTGTCTGATCAGAATTTGCTTACTGTACCTTTAACCCTATTCAGACCGGGCTTTTTTGGTCATCCCTGGACCAGGGGGGGGGGGGGCTTTTGAGGCCCTCCACTTCTAAGTCCTCTAACTCTTGAACGACGTGCCATAGGGCCACCAAATTTTTAGGACATGATATAGACATAATATCTGACAAGTAGTTGACGTTTAACGTTACGTTGACGTAACATGACGTAATTATGACGTCATCAATTTGATTATATTAGCCGGGCCCATGAAAAATGGGTATTCTCAGAAAACTTCAAGTTATACTACAAAAATGTAACAACAAGTGCAGATAACAGAATAATAATGTTCATTACGACGTATTGCCAATAGCAACATCGATGACGTCATAATGACGTCATAAAATGACGTCATGCACATCTAAGATAGGAGTTAGACTCCGCCATATTATATCCACCACCTTGAATTTTTAAAACTCCTTTTTTTGCAACAAATAAACACAAAGGGCAATGGAAATAGACTAAATTCATTCATTTAGATGGTTTTTGATAAAAAAAAACAGGTAGTTTCAAATTTTAAGGGATAATTAGCTTGTTATTCTTGATCTGGCCATACGGTCCGCCATCTTGGATTTTGGGCTGATGACGTCATCAAATTAGCATAAAATTATGCATATATGATTATGAAAGATATGCTAAATAATATAAGATTTTATTTTTGTAACAAAATAGCAGTAATATTGCAAATAAATGTGAAAAATACATTGTTAGAACCAAAAATAGTGATTTTTTGGCAAAACTGCCTGTCAGCAAACGGTTGCCATGGCAACACGAAAAAAAAAAATTTGTCAAACTTCATAAAATTGTTGCCAACAATATTTTAGGAAAACTCACCAAATTTGGTCGCTTTAGCGTACGGCGTTCTGGCGTTATAGGACATCGAACTTGGCGCAGGCCTCAAAAGCCCCCCCCCCCCCCCGGTCTGAATAGGGTTAAGGTAATATTCATGTCAAAATAAATAAGAATATGTATTTTAGGAAAGTTATTTGTCTGATGATGTCCAAGTTCAAGGTTCAATGTGTTTGTCGCTGGAGGCACGACCGTAGCTACACAGGACTATGCCATTAGTTTGGGCTTCCAGTATATAAAGTGTTCACTATTGGTGAAATCATTTGACTCGGAGATATCGGTTGTAATGTCCCTACATTTGGGTTAACGTTGTATGCGGTGTTTTGTATGGGTGGTATTATTTGGCCAAAGCTTGTGTCCATCTGATTCAGACCTTGTTGTGTACCATGGTTACGGACTGGAAAGAAGGTGTTGCTTTGTACATTTCTGTTAAGTCTGATGTGATGCATCATGATGTTGTTTTGGGCAGAAGCTGCATCTCTATCTGAAGTGTTAGCTCTGAGCGCCATGATACACTTGACTGTTATAACAACGATAAAAATCAATCCCAAAAAACTGGCGACAAATCCTATTCAAAATATTAACTTGTGTATCGAAAACAACATGCCAGAAATAAAAATAACAGTGTACAGTCCCTTCCTGAGAATTTCCATGTGTCAAAAAATGTCCATTAAGAATACTTCAAATGTTTCAAACCGAATTTGTGTCCATTTAATATTTAACACGTGGACTATTGGGAAGGTAGAACACCCGTAACATACATTACAAGGTGACATTATACCGCCAACTAAAAAACGCTATTACAGAGGCCTTTTCAATGTTGCCTTTAACACCTAGATATGTAAATTGTATATACATTTAAGATAAAAAATAATTAAATTTAACACTATTCAGACGGGGGGGGGGGCTTTGAGGCCTGCGCCAACTTTGGTGTCCTATAACGCCAAAACAGCTTTTGCTAGCGTCACCAAATTTAGTGAGTTTTCCTAAAATATTGTTGAAAACAATTTCACGAAGTTTGACAAATTTTCCATTTTTTCATATGGCCATGGCAGCCGTTTGTTGACAGGCAGTTTTGCCAAAAATCGCTAACATCGGTTCTAACAATGTATTTTTCACGTTTATTTGCTATATTACTGCTATTTTGTAACATAGATAAAATCTTATGTTATTTAGCATATCTTTCCTAATTAATTATTCATGATTAAACTAATTTGATGACGTCATCAGCCCAAAATCCAAATGGCGGACCGTATGGCCAGGTCAAGAATAAGAAGCTAATTATCCCTTAAAATCTGTAACTACCTGCTATTTTTTCATCAAAAACCATCAAAATGAATGTATTTAGTCAATTTCCATTGTCTTTTGTGATTATTTGTTGCAAAAAAAGTATTTAAAAAAGTCGAGGTTGTTGATGTAATATGGCGGAGCCCAACTGGTATCTTAGATGTGTATGACGTCATTTTATGACGTCATTTTGACGTCTGTGATGTTGCTATTGGCAACACAATTCGTAAGAAACATAATCATTCAGTTATCTGCACTTGCTGTTACATTTTTTGGGGAAAACTTGAAGTTTTCTGAGAATACCCTTTTTTCATGGGTCTGGCCAATACAATTAAATTGATGACGTCATATTACGTCAATGTAAGGTCAAGCGTCTTATTCTTGTCAGATATTATGTCTATATCATTTCCTTTAAATTTGGTGACCGCACGACACGTTGTTCAAGAGTTATAGGACTTCGAAGTGGAGGGCCTCAAGTCACCCATATACCCACCCACCCCTGTCCAGGGATGACCAAAAAAGCCAGTGTTCATTCGGTGTTCAAGACAATCTTGAGAAGACCTCTATACTAACGTACGTACAAATTTTTTCAGGGTGGCGGTACTATGGCACCTAGTAGAATTATGATAGTTAATGTTATACACAAGAAGTCTCTTTTAGAAAAGCAGAGCACATTTGAATTCGCTTGAGACTAATAATATAATTGCGCTCTTTAAACGTGATGCAACAACGTGTGGCACGTTGTTAAGTGAGTTTTTTCTTAGTCAGTATGGGGAAACATAAAATAATTTGGGGGAAACTAATTTGTGAATTTACTTGTAAAACCTGTCAATGTAGGTCAACGCTTCAGACTACCTGACCCCATTTTTTGGCTTTCTTTCCTTGATGACACGTGTCTGTGTAGTGTGTTAGCTATGTCAGGAAGACTAAAATGATATTGTCTAGGGGCACGGATATTGCCTAGATAATTGCAGGCAACGTATATTACTTTAGCAATCGCAGGGAAAAGATATCACTTTCAGTCCTGGATCCCATATTGCAAAACAAACACTCTATGTCTGAAATTTATTTCACTCCATTCCTCTCTAAAAATGACTTGACTTTTGCAGTGGAATGTTTTCTTTTTAATAAGGTACTAATTTTTTTTTATCAAGTCCTGAGATGTCATTGCATGGGAGTATAGGAGTAGCCCAGAAATGTGATTTTTTCAAACACAGACACTAACTTTGATCCGATCAATCCTTAATAATCCCTATCCAGACTGTGTGAGGTGTGGGGTGGGGTGAGGGGGGGGGGGCGCCAACTTTGACGTCGCATAGCTCCAAAACGGCTTGGGCTAGAACAGCCAAACTCGGTGACTTTTCCTACAATTTCGTTGGGAACTATTTACAACAATTAGAGTAAGTTTATATTTTTTAGTTGCCATGGAAATGACTTTCTGATAGCTAGGCATACCACTCCAAAAAAGCCCTGTCTGGATAGGATTAAACCCTCTAATGTTACTCCTACCAATGCAAATGAATGTCAGTATCAATGATATAGCTCATTACACTGGTCTACCTAGGCAGCTTTGGGCTGGTAGTGGCAGACCCACAGATATACAGACGAACATACATCATCGGTCGACGTGATCAAACATGTTCGCACATGTTTACACACGACAGGGCTATACCGCCCCTTACGGGGTGACATACGCCTTCGTATGCGACAGGTCTCCCGCTCAGTTGAATGATGTAAGTCACTGTGTGGCTGATACGGTATGGAGGTTCGCCAGGCCTACAACCGGGTGATTTGAAGTGAATCACCAACTCCAGACAGAAGGGTTTGCTCCATCTCACACCGCACAATCGCACGTGTCGGGGTTCTTTATTAACGTGCATAGGGTGTGGTTCTCCCCATAAACGGGATCTCCGTTTAACGTCCTATCCGAGGGACGACCCTAGCCAAAGCTAGTTACTCATTTTCACCTGAGTATAGCGAGGAAAGCCGTGTAAATTGCCTTTCCCAGGGGCACAAGTTCGGTAACACGGCAGCCGGATTTGAACCCGCAAGCTCTCGGTCACGAGGCGTCCACACTGCCACTGCGCTACACGGTCCCACTTACGTTATATCAGTATCATCATAGAACTGCAAAATTACACTAGAAAGGCCGACATTTGCTTGGGTGCAAATACAGCATATTTCAGCCATACCAATTCCCACGCAACATTGGACTGTTCCAAGTCACCCCTGGGCAAAAATGGAACATTTTAACAGTAAGTTATTCTCGCCAGCCCACTGTCAAACTTACGTATCAAAACTAAACGCAAACTGGTCAATTTCCCCGCGTTTTCCACCAAATAACATTTTCTCGATTGTCTCAACTAACCCTACCAAAGTCAAATCTGCAGAAAAATATTCAATTGCCATGCGGAGTGTTGGTAATTTCAATGACAAAGACTTGTATTCTAACGTTCAATGCACGCGTACTGTCCGCTACCGCTCAAATGACCCTGTCTGAACTCCAAATCCTCGCAAATTACAATTTTAGACCGGGCACAGGGTGACACATCACTTTGAAAATTTGACAGGAGGAAAAAGATACATTACGAACACAATATATTTCATCATGGTACGTATTGCTAACATATAAATAATGCACATATTATCTTCCTATATTCTTTGCAGTACCTTTAATTGAGTAACATAAATTTCAAAATCCTTCCAAATATGCATGGTTGCGTCTACATACACACGTGACAATGTTTGCCAATCAGCTTCAGTTTTGGAAATTCGCGCTTTGTTTGGCAAGTGTTGTGTCATTAGTTGTTTTAATACCAATTGGCGACAAAGTGGTCCTTCCTTTTCGCTGATTGGCTGGCGGCGCAATTCAATTAATTAGCAGACAGACACCTGCTACCTGTCGCCCAGGGCGGGAGTTATTGCTTTGTTTGCCATATATGGAATGCACTGAACGCCGATAATGGCCAAAACAAGTCCCGTAAATTGGAGAATGACAAAAAATCCCCAAATATATCATTTTGAAGAGGTTTATGCCAAAAATTATACATTTGTCATTTGAATAAGTATCTAGTGCACCCTTTTACCCAAATTTAGGTCATTTGGTTTTAAAAGCAGGGTACAGGAGCCAAAAGTGTACGTTTTTGGTCATAAAATGGCCAGATAATCGCAAAATTAAGCATTTTGTTGTACTGTGCCTAAAGTGCCTAAAGTGTTGATGGATCCATGTGCGCATATGTATATGGCACTATTATGCTAAATTTCAGATCATTTGGTTTTAAAACCAGGGTACAGGAGCCAAAAGTGTCCTTTTTGGGAGGAAAATGACCAAAAAATCGCAAAAATAAGCATTTTGTTGTACTGTACACCAAATATGTTATTGAATTTATATGGGGGCATTATCAAGGCACATCTGTGTCAAATTTCAGCTCATTCGGTTGTAATACCAAGGTACAGGAGTCAAAAGTGTCCTTTTTTGGTCAAAAAATGACCAAAAAATCGCAAAAATAAGCATTTTGTTGCACTGTACACCAAAAGTGTTATTTCATTTATATGGGGGGATTATCAAGGCACATCTGTGTCAAATTTCAGCTCATTCGGTTGTAATACCAAGGTACAGGAGCCAAAAGTGTCATTTTTTTGGTCAAAAATTGGGAAAAAATCGCACAAATAAGCATTTTGTTGTACTGTACACCAAATATGTTATTGGATTTATATGGGGGCATTATCAAGGCACATCTGTGTCAAATTTCAGCTCATTTGGTTGTAATACCAGGGTACAGGGGCCAAAATATACAGTTTTTGTCTAAAATTGACCAAAAAACCTTAATAAAACCTCTTAAGAGACAGATATGAAAAAAATGGAGAAAAAGCCCGAGGGTATTAGCCCACTCTACCATTGTGCCAAATTTCAGGTCATTCGGTTTACGAACGACGGAGATTATTCACTTTGAAAATTTGACAGGAGAAAGAAAGAAAGAAGAAAGAAACATTACGAATACAATATATTTCACTATACTATGTATGGCTGAAATATAAATATAATGACACATCTATACACTGTGTTTCCTGTAGTAATGTGAAGATTTAATGCATGTGTCTTCACGTATGACATTTTTCTTATAGTTACTTGTAAATTGTAAGGCCATAACGACCATATTCTAGCTTAAACATCAATAAATATAATTACATGAATATAGATTATACATTTTACATATATATTGTTAATCAGAAGTGCTATTTGATCTCTGTATTCTTGATTCTTCTCTACAGTTTATTTACATAAATAATACACAGATATTCTACACATCTTTTTTACACGTAGCTTACACAATTATAATGACACGAGTCAACTTTACAAGTTACCAGAACGTTGATATCAATGAAAAAAATATACTTACTTCGTCATACTATCCACCAACACATTACACGAACTGACTCTCCCTGACTCTCAGTTGACACCCTATATACCTTAGGGGACAGGAAATACTCCTACATAGTATCATTCTTACATTTCTCAATTTCTTGTCACTAGTTGGCTTTATAGAGTCCCTGTTTCCTTTAAGTCTATAAAAGGAAACATTGGCTACTCTGTACCAAATATGATAACCTCCTTCACAAGGGCAACTATACGTAATAGGCAATATCAGAAATATCTTTTAAAAGCTGACCTAGATTGAGTGCCTCTAGCTCAGGCCAAGAGGTTAGGCCTGTCGTTGGAACTGACCAACACTTATAATATTTAGTTACTACCTGTTACAAACAACTTAATCGCAGTTTCACAGTATTTCCATATATAACATAGCTTCCCATTTTTCTATCCGTTACAAACTTAATCGCAGTTTCGCAATATTTCCATATATAACATAGCTTCCCATTTTTCTATCCGTTACAATGCAATTCCATATGAAGCAATTCAAAATTATGTATATTTTTTCCAAACGTGACGCAAGCTATCTCAAGAATAACAAATACATAGAGATTGTTTCTACACTCTAAATTATCACAATTCAGACATTTTAGACATTAGACAGAAAAATACCTAATATTTAGTTACAGGTATCATACTTTTTCGAAATGATAAACTTCTCGACATCAAAGTCTGTTGTTACGTTGCAAGGTTAGCTGAATGTTGCTATTCATGTAAATAAGATATGAATTAGTTGCCTGAATTTCACAAACCGAAATTTTACTTTTGACAACAAATTGAATTTGATTACTTGCGATTAAAATTCCAACATCATTATCAACATCAACAGGAATCCGGAAATTAACAGATGAGGTTCATTAGATATGGTTTTTCCAGTGTGACCTTTCCATCCTCTGGAGTATATTTCAACTCAGCGTAAGAAATATTAAACTGTATTATTTGATTCGTTATTTATTAAGTCAATTCAATATAATTCTCTGTGTATAGCCCTGGTATGGTCCTGGAAATAGTCTGGCTACTCGCATTTTCACGAAAAAAAAAACTCCTTTATTAGGATTAAGTTGTCTTATGGTGACCGACCTTAGGTAGAGTTAAAACAAATAGAAGGACGTCGTTGGAAAGATGGTCAATGCAACACCGCATTGTTTCCTTAGTTCTGTGTTCTAGTATATAAAAAGTTCACTATAGGTGGAATCATTTGACTTTGGTCCGGTCTCCCTCCATTCGGGTCTATGTCGTAAGCTCTGTTTTGTATGGGTGGTATTATTTGACATGGTTGTAGAATTCCCCCATTTGGATTTACGTTGTATGCTGTGTTATGTATGGGTGGTATTATTTGGTCAAAGCATGTATCCATCTGATTCAGACCTTGTTGGTTACTAGTGTTACAGACTGAAAAGAGGGTGTTGTTCTGTAAATTTCCAAAAGGTCTGATGTGATGCATCATGATGTTGTCATGAGCAGCAGCAGCATCGTGATCCAAACTGCTAGCTCTGAACGATATGGTACTCTTCACTGTTATAACGACGATAAAAAGAAATCCCACAAAACTGGCGACGGAGATGGTAACGATTTGTAAGGTCCTAAGGTTTAATGTACTGTCCGTTTGTGAGACTTTTGTCGATTTCGTTGAAGAAATGTTGTTTTGTCCATGCAGAGTTTCTAAAGAGCTTAGAGCCAAGTGTGACAATGTAGCTGATTGGGTTTTCCATGCACTTGTGTCACCTGTATCAACTACAAGAGACGGAGTCCATACTACCGTCATGTCAGGCCACTTTGTCAAGCAGGATGTCAGGCGTACATCGGCACTTGCTAAGGGAACTCCTTCCATGTGCTTTGGGCTCGTACACAGCAGAGTATTGTGGCTAGACGGAAGAAAGCCAAAAACGCATGCCTCACACTCCCGACAGCAAGCTGCCAAAATCCCCGTGCATTTTTCCAAACAGCTTATCTTCTTGACTAACCACAGCAAGTCACAGTCACAGGCTAAAGGGTTATCGCTGATGAGCAAGCTATCTAAGGAGGAAAGCGCCAAGTCTTTTTCTGAGACGGTTGCAAGCCTGTTACTAGTCAGATCCACCAAACTCAGGTTTGAAAGATGTTCAATGACAACGCCCAAATTCACATGTGTCAGTTTGTTCCCAGACAGGTCTAAAAACTTCAACGCCGGTAGAGAGCGGAGTTCCATCCACTCAATAGATTCGATGTTGTCGTCTCTTAAGCTGAGAGATACGAGTTTTAATAGTCCTGGAAAATATGCAAGATGCCCCAGATTGCTAACGGAGACAGAGAGGCTGGTTGTATGTGCCGGCAGTCCTTTGGGCAGCGCAGTAAGTGGACTTGAGAAGCAACTGATCGTAGATGTCTCTTGTCTATAACACCCAGTTGGCAGGGCGTTGCCCACCGTGCAGAAAAATAACAAATAAAAGATAATTTGAATTAACTGCCCGTACGATTTCATTTTTGTATGGAAACCTAAGGTAACCGACATTCACAACCTGGGTTGACAAGATAGTTTTCTGCTTTAGGTTGTGGAGTAAAAATCAAAATATGCAGGGATCAAATCAGTGAAAGGCAACGACACTGTGATCTTAAGGAAGATAGTTTACTATCTCCTCAATATACGCAGCTGCAGTGGAACATGAATACTTAGCTTTGAGTAGAGACGTCCTCCCGTGTTTTACGTAAATCCGATGGTCTTGATTGAAAAAAGCAACAGAAAAGGTTGGTCTTTAAGCCTGTTGTCTTTTCTGATGATTTAAAATGATGCTGTCTCCTCTCGATAAAAAGGACAATGTTTGCATTCAATCCTCACATATAAATGTATATAATAACAGAACCATATAGAATGCCCATCTACGTGTCTTTCGATTGTAAAACTGAACGATATAACTATTCATGTATGGAAAGAAATGTTCACGTGTTTTGAAATATTCATTTTTCGACGGCCTCGCTATTTTCTCGGGGTATCCCTGTACTGTTTAGACGTTACGAAAAATGATAAGTAAGGAAATTAATGTTTTTCTTTTAAGTAAAAACCACCAATTTCCATTTGCTGAATATACGCCAGCTAGCTTATGAACTTTATTGTTTTTCTTCTGTTCTGCTCTCTGTTTATAATATATCAGTATACATAATTTTGAATTGAATTATAAATATTACTATCATACGTATCGAAACACGGCGGTCGGTTGCTAGAGTATTATTTTCCGTTGCTATGCGAGATCGAAGAAGTATCGGGTTACAAGAGGCCTACTATTGGCTAACCGTAAAATATTTCAAAATAAACAAAATGTTATGACAAGGAAAATGTATTCAAAATAAGATTCGCAATTTTAGATAGTTTCAATCTTCCCGTTTGAATTGAGATAGCTGTTTTGTTTCGATTTTTTTTCAAAAGACGATTATTTTCTGTTTCAAGGAAGGCCATGCTCTTGATAAGATGGGTCGCAAGTGCCATAGCAAATTCTCGATTTTTATCTTTTTCATCATCTAAGAGGCAAATAAAAATTTTTACGTTGTCTTAAGCAAAGTTACAGTAAAAAATATGCGTAAAAATGGCATTTTTCGCACTTAATTACCAATAATTCAAAATCGAAGGCATTTTTCCAAAATCCCCCAAACAAAAAAAATCTCGTAAAAACCGTTGCGGTCATTTTGAGCCGTCAGTGATTTAAGTTGGATTCTTCTTTGTCGAGATCTGTCGATGTTGAAATCGGTAAACCTTCCAGCGAAGGCGAATTAAAGTATTAATAATTAAAGTACGTCTGAAGATCGTGGACAATGTGACAGGGGTATAAACGGTCCGACGTGATAAATCATGCTTCGCGTTGACGTATTTCAATTTTTGTCTTACAACAACTTAAAGATACCATGAATTGAGACGCCTCTAAAGATGTCGTGTGTGATTCTTGAAGAATCGTCCCGTATCGTATCGTACACGTGGGTGTCAAGATGGTCAATAGTGCGGATGAAACTTTAGGTTATGCAATTTACCGACAGTTCACCCCCTCTCTTTAAATGTCTTGGCTTTTATATTGGAATGTTTTTTTTTTCTTTATGGACTACTAAAAGTTATGAATCAAAATTATAAAATGTCACTCTTTGGGAGTATGATAGTTGCCAGAAATATGGTTTGTTCAATCACGGACAATTACTTGCATCCGATCAATCCTTGGATCCTCGATTCTTACTGCTACCAATCTAAATGGATAGTAGTATCACCAAAGCACTGCAAGACAACAAAATACAGTCAAACCTGCCCGAGCGACCACCTCTTCTCAGCGACCACCTGGCCATTTCGACCGCTTTTTCTCGGTCCCGATTTATTTTCCCATTGACGTAAGCATTAAGCGACCTTTTCTCAACGACCACCTGGCCAACGCGACCGCGACCGGCCCAAAATGGGACCCATAATGACCTCATTATTTTCAAAATTGAGGTTTTCATCGACTTTTGATGATAAATAGCGCTATTTTGTGCCGAAATCGGCCAGTTTGCATCGGATTGTGGGGTAAAATTTACAGTGTGCTTTCTATTTGCCATTAAACACAACGGAAACCATTTATACTTTGCATCGGGCATGTTTTGAGTCGATACTCTTCTCAGCGACCACCAGCCTGTTATTCGTCAGATCCACCAAACTCAGGTTTGGAAGATGATCAATGACGACACCCAAATTCACGTGTGTCAGTTTGTTCCTGGACAGTTGTAGGTACTCCAATGCCGGTAGAGTGCTGAGTTTTAGCCACTCGATCGATTCTATATTGTTGTATCTCAATCGGAGGGAAACTAGGTTTTGTAGTGGTGGAAAATATGCAAGATGCCTCAGATTGCTGAATGTGACATACAGGCGGGTAGTATTTGCAGGTAGTTCTTTGGGCAGCGCAGTAAATTGACTAGAGTAGCAACTTATCGTATATGTCCCAGACAAACAACCAAAAAAGAATTATTCGGATGAACAGCCAATACGATTTCATTTTTGTATGAAAATTTCAACCTACACTGACAACGTGGTATGACAAGGTAGTTTCATAATTTTAGTTGTCGGGGTAGAATTTTATAGCTCTGGGATTGGATCCGTGAGTAGAAGGCAAAGACGCTATACCCTTTTGAAAGACAGTTAACACATATAACCTCTCTCTACTCGGGTGAAAATGAGTACCTAGCTTTGGGTAGGGACGTCCTGTCCGTATTGGACGTAAAGACGGAGGACCCGTGATGAAAGGAAGCCACAGCTCAAGATTGATCAAGAAATCCGTTGCCTCGTTGATCGTCAATGTTGTTGTCTCCTTGCGGTGAAAAATGTACAATCTTCAATCCTCAGATAGCAAAGTATAGCACACTGATCGTTACAGGATGCATGCCTACGTGTCTTTTACTGGTTGTATAACAACAAGGAACGTTATATAAATGTCCATATGTGGAGGCAATTGCGTTTTTAAATATTTATTTGAATGACCATGATATTTTCTCGGGGTATCCTTGTAATGTTTAGACGTTACGCAATACCGAAAAAGGGAGCAATGAATAGAGACAAAGATATAAAAATCTAGCAACTTCTAATATCTGAATTGAGCATTTAATAAACATTCATGTCATGTTAGACTGATGAATTGTTGATCAAAATAGTGTGCAATTACAATTTGAAGCATGAAACCTTTGTAAAGTGGGTACACATATTAACATTAAAATCTATACAAAAGTAGGACACATTTACATCGAGACTAATTTCTTTTGCTCCTAACTGCAGTTGTTCTCATTTAACACATGGAACACGTAAAGTAGGACACGTGTGGACACTAATGTAAGTTGTTCAAACGCGGACAGCAAATTGCATCTTCCATTTCTTCTGCTACCAACCTAATTGTATCATAATAGCCCTGCTAGACAACAATATGATCTCACACCAATACATGCTATTTCATATGGTTTGTATACATTTAATGCTTGTGTTTTCATATACATTACGTTTCTATTATAGTTAATTGTACATTTGAATGCAATGTCATACATGGTCCAGGCAAAAAAAGTGTGTTTCTTTTTCTAAACACAATTTATCTTGAAAATGATAAGAAAATGAAAGCAAGTGATGCCTTCTTTATCTCTACATCAATTAATCAATTCTGATCATGGCATTAATATTAAAATATCCTTGTACAGAATTAACAAATAACTTATTAAAATGCACCTAAAGCAGAAAATTACATTTTTAAACTTACTTGTATCAAAATTCATGTGCAGGACTCAACTTATGTAATCATCAGAATGTTGCCAAATTGTCTGATCAGAATTTGCCTACTGTACCTTTAAGGTAATATTCATGTCAAAATAAAAAAGAATATGTATTTTAGGAAAGTTGTTTGTCTGATGATGTCCACGTTCAAGGTTCAAGTTGTTTGTCGCTGGAGGCACGACCGTAGCTACACAATACTATGCCATTAGTTTGGGCTTCCAGTATATAAAGTGTTCACTATTGGTGGTATCATTTGACTCGGAGATGTCGGTTGTAGTGTCCCTACATTTGGGTTAACGTTGTATGCGGTGTTTTGTATGGGTGGTATTATTTGACTTGGATGCAGTGTCCCAAAATTTGGGTTAACGTTGTATGCGGTGTTTTGTATGGGTGGTATTATTTGGCCAAAGCTTGTGTCCATCTGATTCAGACCTTGTTGTGTACCGTGGTTGCTGACTGGGAAGAAGGCGTTGCTTTGTACATTTCCAGTAAGTCTGATGTGATGCATCATAATGTTGTTTTGGGCAGAGGCTGCGTCTCTGTCTGAGCTGTTAGCTCTGAGCACCACGATACTCTTGACTGCTATAACAACGATAGAAATGAATCCAAAAAGACTGGCGGCAGAAATGATAACGATTTGTGAATTCTCAAATGTACCGTCTGATTTATGGATATTTGTCATTTTTGTTGTAAATATGTCACTTTCTACCGTATTTTGTCCATGCACACTTTCTGAAGTGACAAAATCCAAGTGCGTGAATGTGTCTGTCTTGGCCGTCAATGCATTTTTGTAATCTGTACCATCTGTAGACAGTGTCCCCTTTCTTTGATCATTTGCATGGCCAGCAGAAAGCGACCGATTCGTTGATACCCCAGTCTGTAAAGGATCTTGAGTCCATACTATTGTTGTGTCAGGCCGTTTTGCCAAGCAGGATGTCGGGCTTACACCAGCACGTGCTAAGGGCACTCCTTGCATGTGCTTTGGGCTTGCACACAGCAGAGTATCGTGACCAGACGTAAGGTCAAGAAGAAGGCACGCCTCACAGTTAAGACAGCAAGCTCCAAATGTTCCCTTGCATGTTTCCATACAGCTCATCCTTTGCATCAACCACAGCAAGTCGCAGCCACAGTCTAAAGGGTTATCACCGATGCGCACGTTAACCAAAAAGGGTAGTGCTAGTTCTTTCTCCGAGACGGTTGCAAGCCTGTTACTCGTCAGATCCACCAAACTAAGCTTTGGAAGATGTTTAGCGACAACGCCCAAATTCACGTGTGTCAATTTGTTATTAGACAGGTATAAATACTCCAACGCCGGCAGAGAGCGGAGTTCCAGCCACTCAATCGATTCAATGTTGTTGTATCTCAAGCTGAGGGAAACGAGTTTTGGAAGTGATGGAAAACATGAAACATGCTTCAGATTGCTAAAGGAGACATACAGGCGGGTAGTATTTGCAGGCAGTCCTTTTGGCAACGTGGTAAATTGACCTGAGTAGCAACTTATCGTAGATGGCCCTGAACTAGTACAGCCAGTTGGTAGGGCAAAGCCCCTCGTGCAGACAAACAAGCAACTAAGAAAGATTTGGATTTGGAAGATTTGCCCGTACGCTTTCATTTTTGTATGAAAAGGATAGCCTATATTTGAACAGGTAGTTTTATATTTTGGATCGTGGGGGTAGAATTTGATAGTTTACGGATCGAATGAGTTGAAGGCAACGGCACTATGTTATTGGAAAAGACATTTTACACCTATTTCCTCAATTTACTCGGGTGAAAATGAGTACCTAGCTTTGGTTAGGGACATCCGCCCGCATCTGACGTAAAGCCAAATAGTTCCTGATTGGAGAAATACACAACTCAAGATTGGTCTCAAAAGCTGCTGTCTTCTCTCTTGATTTTCAATGCAGATGCCATCTCTCGATAAACTTAACGTACAGTCCTTGCATGCAATCCTCGCAGCGGGTATTATAGCACAATAAACCTTACATGGTGCGAATCTACGTGACACTGTCTTTCTGGTCGTGAATAAAGATAGATTGAGTCACCTTACTATTCATACATGTGGGTGGAAACAAATGTGCACGTGTTTCTAAGTATTCCCTTTTCAATGGTCTCGATATCTTCTCAAGGTATCCTTGTTTGTTTTCTTTGACATTACGGAATACTGAAAAAAGACAGCATTGGTTTGAGACAAAGTTGTAACAAGCCAATCACTCATAATAATTCAAAGCAACTTTTCCCACCAAACTGCAAATTTAGACTGAGATGATTTTTGGAGTATTGTACGAAACCTACATGTGAAAAAAAAAAATAATTGACTGACTGGGAGGGCGAAGGTTAGTGACTGGGACTACAGAAGACAATTTTATGAGAATTTTCAATATTCAATTTTGCCAAATGGACAAACGTCTCCAGACTGCTCTGCACACTAATGAAATGTTTAAGTCAAAAACGTCAATTTGACAGCTAGCCCGAAAACATTTTTCTAGTGAATGTCCACATCACTTTGGACCTACAATCTCCATTTTTTTTTCAATACTTCCAAAAGTTGTTTAGATTTTCTGTCACTTAAAACAATAGGGGTCGCTATGTTAAAATTGAAAGCGTTATAGTTCTTATTTCCACCATTCAAACAACCTAATTGCCATCAACCAAAAGAATAAAACGCCTAAAACATGTACACGCCCCGAATCGGAGTCTAACATTTGCCTGGAGGTGCGTTAAAAGAATAAGCCTTCTCACACTAGTTACCTCGCACGAGCGGGTGAAAGGAATTCTGGGTATTATGTCAAAGTTGAAGGCCCCCAGAAATCAACATTCCGCCATTTTGCAGGCGCCATTACGTTCCGGACATTGTTACACAAATCGAACAATGGTAGAGACGTCAGACTGTTGACGTCTGAGGGCCTTCAACTTTGACATATTACCCAGAGTTCCTTTCACTCGCGCGTGCGTAGTAACTAGTGTGAGAAGGCTTATATGCGTTGTGTATCCTTTTTTCCATACAGTATGTGCATGCTCTGAATTAATGTTTAAAGACTTTAATAATGTTTTTGAGATCAACATCGGGCATCCAATATAGCAATGCTAATGTTGGGTTTAGTCGATCATACATTATACATTGGGACATTTTTATACAACAAGGCAGCACAATGATTTAAAATAAAATATGTCATTCAGTAACGTCCACGTCTAGTAACTTTCTCAAATATTTAAACATTTTTCCAAATTGTAGAGTCGGGTACAGGTTATAGCCCCATATAAGTAAACCCCATGTCTGTTCTGTATATTTTCAGAATTTACTGCTAGACACCGGTGGGTTCTTTGTGGTGAGCATTTTATGCATGGTACCAAACCATACTTTGTAAGAATGTGTAAATTGCTCTCTTCCCAACCCAATTATTAATCAGGGCTCAAAATACCATCTGCATATGCAGGTTAGTGCAGGTAAAATTGGAGCTGTGCAGGTATTTCTGATGTCTACCCGCACTTAACCTGCACTGGTTCATGTACTTGGTGTTGAAAATAGATGTCCTATGATGTAGATGTATATGGATTATTGTTAGCTGCATTGTCATTGACTGTTACCACCTATTAAGCATTCTGTGGCAGAACCTTTAGAGCTCGTATTGGACTCATCAGCCACAGCAGGACTTACAAACCCTGACGTGATGTGATGTCATTGGTCATCGTCGATGCCGACGGACGAACAAGAAGAAGATAAAAAAATAAATAGCAAAGGTTCCTGAACAATTTCAGGTTAACATTTGGGTTAACGTTGTATGCGGTGTTTTGTATGGGTGGTATTATTTGGCCGAAGCTTGTGTCCATCTGATTCAGACCTTGTTGTGTACCGTGGTTTCTGACTGGGAAGAAGGCGTTGCTTTGTACATTTCTGCTAAGTCTGATATGATGCATCATGATGTTGTTTTGGGCAGAGGCTGCGTCTCTATCTGAACTGTTAGCTCTGAGCGCCACGATACTCTTGACTGCTATAACAACGATAAAAATGAATCCAAAAAGACTAGCGGCAGAAATAATAACGATTTGTGAATTCTCAAATGTACCATCCGATTTATTGATATATGTCATTTTTGTTGTAAAAATGTCACTTTCCACCGTATTTTGTCCATGCACAAATTCCGAAGTGACAAAATCCAAGTGCGTGAATGTGTCTGTCTTGGCCGTCAATGCATTTTCGTAATTTGTACCATCTGTAGACAGTGTCCCCTTTCTTTGATCATTGCATGGCCAGCAGAAAGCGACCGATTCGTTGATACCTCAGCCTGTAAAGGAGCTTGAGTCCATACTATTGTCGTGTTAGGCCGTTTTATAAAGCAGGGTGTCGGGCTTACACCAGCACGTGCTAAGGGCACTCCTTCCATGTGCTTTGGGCTCGCACACATCAGAGTATCGTACCCAAAAGTAAGATCACGAAGAACGCATGCCTTGCACCTAGGACAGCAATCCGCAAATGCTCCAATGCTTTTTTCCAAACAGCTTATCTTCTTTGTTAACCATAGCAGCTTGCAGCCACAGTCTAAAGGGTTATCGCCGAAGCGCACATTATCCAAATAGGGTAATGCTAACTTTATTTCCGAGACGGTTGCAAGCCTGTTACTCGTCAGATCCACCAAACTCAGATTTGGAAGATGTTCAATGACGACGCCCAAATTCACGTGTGTCAGTTTGTTGTTAGACAGGTATAAATACTTCAACGCTGGCAGAGAGCGGAGTTCCAGCCACTCAAGCGATTCGATGTTGTTAAATCTCAAGCTAAGAGAAACGAGTTTTGGAAGTGGAGGAAAATATGTAAGACGCCTCAGATTGCTGAAGGAGGCAAACATGCGGGTAGTATTTACAGGCAGTCCTTTTGGCAACGAGGTAAATTGACCTGCGTTGCAACTTATCTTAGGTGTCCCTGGACTAGTACAGCCAGTTGGCAGGGCATAGCCCCTCGTGCAGACAAACAGCCAACTAAGAAAGATTTGAATGAACTGCTAGTACGGTTTAATTTTTGTATGGAAAGGGCGACCTATATTGACAACGTGAGATGACAAGGTAGATTTATATTTTTGGGTTGTCGAGGTAGAATCTAATAGTTCAGAGGTCAAAAAGAAGGCAACAGTAGAAGGCAACGACGCTATACAATTAGAAAAGTCAGTTTACAGTCGCTTCTTTAATTTATACGGATAAAATTGAGTACCTAGTAGGTAGGGACATCCGCCCGTAGTGGACGTTAAGATGGTTCTCGTGATTGGAGATCCACGACTTAAGATTGGTCTCAAAAGCTGTTGATTTCCCTGTTGATCTTCAATGCTGTTGTCATCTCTCGATAAAAGATACAATACTTGCATCCAATCCTCGCAACAGGTAATACAATGACAATGACAATGACAATGAAGTTTATTGCATATTCATGCCCTCCTAGGGCTAAATGCAGTAAGTCGCATACAAAGAGAACATGGAACCTTACAGGACCCCTAGCCTGTGTTTACACAATCTCTCGCTGGTTGGGGTTAATTTTAGTCAGGCTAACACAGTAACAGGACCCCAATCTACGTGACACGGTCTTTTTGCTTGTAAGAAAATATGGATTGAGTAATTTAACTATTCATACATTTACGTGGAAAGACATATGTATTTTTTCACTGTATCCTTGACCTGTTTATTTATTATGCAAAAATAGGACATCATTTATTTGAGACAAATCTGTAACAGTCCAACAACCCATAATGATACAAGGCCCCTTTAAAACTGCAAAAGACGCAGATAAAATGAGGAGTATTGTACGAAACAACAATAACTGACTGACTGGGAGTGTGAAGGATTGTCACCGGGACTACAGGTCCACAGGAGACACTTTCCGAGAGTTTCGAATATTCAATCTTGCCGAAGGGTCAATCTTCTTCAGACTGTCCTGCATACTAATTGAATTTTTTAATCCAAAACTTCAGTTCGCCAGCTAGTCTGAAAACGCATGCCTCACACTCAGGACAGCAATCTGCAAATATCCCTAGCATTTTTCCATCCAGTCGATCCCCTGTATTAACCACAACAAGTCACAGTCACAGTTCAAAGGGTTGTCCAAGAAGGGTAGTGCTATGATATTTTCTCGGGGTATCCTTGTAATGTTTAGACGTTACGCAATACCGAAAAAGGGAGTAGCGAATAGAGACAAAGATGTAACAATCTAGTCACTTCTAATATCTGAATACAGTATTTTACCAACATAAATGCCATGTATGTTAGACTGATGCTTGTTTATCAAAGTAGTAGAGTCATTTCCACATTACCAAGAGTGTATTTCTTGCCTTTTGTTCCAACATTTTGGAAATCTTGACTGTAACTGTAATAAGTACATGTTTAGAACTATTCCAACATAGATTCATAATTTGTGATCACATGTTCGAGCGTTGAAACAATATTGTGAAACTGGGCCAGTGAACTGGGAAGAGGATAATTCACACATCCCTGCCAAGTACAGGAAATTGTGTCTGTCTGACAGCTTTTTACAAAAGAGCCACCAGTGCCTTCTAAAGAAAATCTAAAATACAAGACTCAAACAAAAGACCCAGCTTAGCAGCTTGGTTAATAAAATTATTTATTGAGGGAAAAGTGATGCAAATTGTTGGAACATGTTTCTAATTTGTTCTGAATAAAGAGATGATTGTACCGTTACTTTCCCAATGTTTCCAACATATATAAATAGGTTCAATATGTTCAAATTTTCGTTTTCCATTGTTTGAACAATTTAGAACTTAAGTGACTGAAATATTCTTTTTCTTACAATAGTTCAAACTTTTTGCAAATATTATCTTAAAACCATCTCGGTGACTCGGAATGGATTCTATGCGATTGCATCTAGACTAATTTAATTTTGTCCTGACTGAAGTTGTGTTAGTTAAACACCTGGAATACGTAAAGTAGGACACGTGTGGATAATGCATGTAAGCAATTATAACATGTTTCACATTTGAATTCGTTCGAGACTAGCGTCGTTTAAGGCATGACCATTGCTACACCGCACCATAATTTGGGGTTCCAGTGTATAAACTGTTTACTATTGGTGGTATCATTTGATTTGGAGATGTCGTTTGCAGTGCCCTTACATTCGGGTTTACGTAGTATGCTGTGTTTTGTATGGGCGGTATTATTTGGCCAAAGCTTGTATCCATCTGATTCAGACCTGGCTGTGTTCTGGCATTATAGACGTTGCTCTGTGCATTTCTGATAAATCTGATGTGTTGCATCATGATGTCGTTTTGGGCAGTGGCTGCATCTCTATCTGAACTGTTAGCTCTAAGCGCCATGATACCCTTGACTGTTATAACAACGATAAAAATCAATCCCCAAAAACTGGTGACAAATCCTATTCAAAATATTAACTTGTGTATCGAAAACAACATACCCGAAATAGAAATAACAGTGTACAGTCCCTCCCTGAGAATTTCCATGTGTCAAAAATGTCCATTAAGAATATCTTCAAATGTTTCAAACCGAATTTGTGTCCATTTAATATTTAACACGTGGACTATTGGAAAGGTAGAACACCCGTAACGTACATTCTAATAATTGCACAAGGTGCCATTATACCGCCACCTCAAAAACGCTGTTACAGAGGCCTTTTCAAGGTTGCCTTTAACACCTAATTACATTTAAGATATTTAACGGGGGGGGGGGGACTTTTGAGGCCTGTGCCAACTTTGGTGTCCTATAACGCCAAAACGGCTTTTGCTAACGACACCAAATTTAGTGAGTTTTCCTAAAATATTGTTGGCAACAATTTCACGAAGTTTGACAAATTTTTCATTTTTTCATAGTGCCATGGCAACCGTTTGTTGACAGGCAGTTTTGCAAAAAATCGCTAACATCGGTTCTAACAATGTATTTTTCACGTTTATTTGCTATATTACTGCTATTTTGTAACATAAATAAAATCTTATGTTATTAAGCATATCTTTCCTAATTATACATGCATAAATCATACTAATTTGATGACGTCATCAGCCCAAAATCCAAGATGGCGGACCGTTTGGCCAGATCAAGAATAAGAAGCTAATTATCCCTTAAAATCTGTAACTACCTGGTATTTTTTCATCACAAAAGCATCTAAATGAATGTATTTAGTCAATTTCCATTGCTTTTTGTGATTATTTGTTGCAAAAAAAGTATTTTAAAAAAATTCGAGGTTGTTGATGTAATATGGCGGAGCCCAACTGGTATCTTAGATGTGCATGACGTCATTTTTGACGTCATTTAAAAATGACGTCATTTTGACGTCAGTGATGTTGCTATTGGTAACACAATTCGTAAGAAACATAATTATTTAGTTATCTGCACTTGCTGTTACATTTTTGGAGCACTAAATTGAAGTTTTCTGAGAATACCCTTTTTTTCATGGGTCTGGCCAATACAATTAAATTGATGATGTCATTATTACGTCACATTACGTCAATGTCTGTCAAACGTCTTATTCTTGTCAGATATTATGTCTATATCATTTTCTTATAATTTGGTGACCGCACGACACGTTGTTCAAGAGTTATAGGACTTCGAAGTGGAGGGCCTCAAACCCACCACCCCCACCCCCAACCACCCCGGTCCAGGGATGACCAAAAAAGCCCGGTCTAAATAGGGTTAACATTCGTTGTTCAAGACAATCTTGAGAAGACCTCAATACTAGCGTTTTTTGGGGTGGCGGTACTATGGCACCTGGTAGAATTATGATAGTTAATGTTATACATAAAAAGTCTCTTTTAGAAAAGCAGAGCATATTTGAATTCGCTTGAGACTAATAATATAATTGTGCTCTTTAAACGTGATGCAACAACGTGTGGCACATTGTTAATTTTTTTTAGTCAGTATGGGAAAAAATAAAATAATTTGGGGGAAACAAATTTGCGAATTTACTTGTAAAACCTGTCAATGTAGGTCAACGCTTCAGACTACCTGACCCCATTTTGTGGCTTTCTTTCCTTGATGACACGTGTCTGTGTAGTGTGTTAGCTATGTCAGAAAGACTGAAATGATATTGTCTACGGGCACGGGCATTGCCTAGATAATTGCAGGCAACTTATATTACTTTAGCAATCGCAGGGAAAAGATATTACTTGCAGTCTTGGATCCCATATTGCAAAAGAAAACACACTATGTCTGAAATCTATTTTACTCCATTCCTCTCTAAAAATGACTTGACTTTTACAGTGGAATGTTTTGTTTGAAATAAGGTCCTAAAAGTGTCCGCGCCGACTTTGACGTCGTATATATAGCTCCCAAACAGCTCGGCTAGAACAACCAAACTCGGTGACTCGGCAGCTTTGGGATGGTAGCGGCAGACCCACAGATATACAGACGAACATACATCATCGGTCGACGTGATCACACATGTTCGCACATGTTTACACACGACAGGGCTATACCGCCCCTTACGGGATGACATACCCTTTCGTATGCGCCATGTCTCCCGTTCAGCTGAATGGTGTAAGTCACCTTGTGGCTGATACGGTATGTAGGTTCGCCAGGCCTACAACCGGGTGATCTGAAGTGAATCACCAACTCCAGACAGAAGGGTTTGCTCCATCTCACACCGCACCATCGCACGTGTGGGGGTTCTTTAACGTGCATAGGGTGTGGTTCTCCCCATACACGTGACCTCCGTTTAACGTCCCATCCGAGGGACTGCCCTAGCCAAAGCTACGTACTCATTTTCACCTGAGTATAGTGAGGAAAGCCGTATAAATTACCTTTCCCAGGGGCACAAGTTCGGTAACACGGCAGCCGGATTCGAACCCACAATCTCTCGGTCACGAGGCGTCCACACTGCCACTGCGCTACACGGTCCCACTTACGTTATGTCATTATCATCATAGAACTGCAAAATTATAATATAATGACACATCTATACACTGTGTTTCCTGTAGTTATGTGTACATTTAATGCACGTGTCTTCCCGTATGACATCTTTTAAAAGTTACTTGTAAATTGTAAGGCCGTAACGACCATATTCTAGCTTAAACATCAATAAATATTATCACATGCATATAGATTATACATTTTACATATGTATTGTTAATCAGAAGTACCAGTTGATCGCTGTAGTCTTGATTCTTCTCTACAGTTTATTTACATAGATAATATACAGATATTCTACATATCTTTTTTACACGTAATTTACACAATTATAATGACACGAGTCAACTTTACAAGTTACCAGAATGTTGATATTAATGACAAAATATACTTAATTCGTTCTACTATCCACCAACACATTACACGAACTGACTCTCAATTGGCACCGTATATACCTTAGACGACAGGAAATACTCCTACATAGTATCATTCCTACATTTCTTAATTTCTTGTCACAAGTTGGCTTTATAGAGTCCCTGTTTCCTTGAAGTCCATAAAAGGAAACATTGGCTACTCTGTACCAAATATGATAACCTCCTTCACAAGGGCAACTATACGTAATAGGCAATATCAGAAATATCTTTTAAAAGCTGACCTAGATTGAGCGCCTCAAACTCAGGCCTGTCGTTGGAACTGACCAACACTTATAATATTTAGTTACTACCTGTTACAAACAACTTAATTGCAGTTTCACAATATTTCCATATATAACATAGCTTCCCATTTTTCTATCCGTTACAATGCAATTCCATATGAAGCAATTCCAAATTATGTATATTTTCTCCAAACGTGATGCAAGCTATCTCAAGAATAACAAATACATAGAAATTGTTTCTACACTCTAAATTATTACAATTCAGACATTTTAGACATTAGACAGAAAAATACCTAATATTTAGTTACAGGTATCATACTTCTTTGAAAAAATAAACTTCTCGACATCAAAGTCTGTTGTTACGTTGCAAGGTTAGCTGAATGTTGCTATTCCTGTAAATAAGATATGAATTAGTTGCCTGAATTTTACAAACCGAAATTATACTTTTGACAACAAATTGAATTGGATTACTTACGATTAAAATTCCAACATCATTATCAACATCAACATGAATCCGGAAATCACAGATGAGGTTCATTAGATATGGTTTTTCCAGTGTGACCTTTTCATCCTCTGGAGTATATTTCAACTCAGCGTAAGAAATATTAAACCGTATTATTTGATTCGTTATTTGTTAAGTCAATTCAATATAATTCTCTGTGTATAGCCCTGGTATGGTCCTGGAAATAGTCTGGCTACTCGCATTTTCACGGAAGAAAACTCCTTTATTGGGATTAAATTGTCTTATGGTGACCGACCTTAGGTGGAGTTAAAACAAATAGAAGGACGCCGTTGGAAAGATGGTCATTGCAACACCGCAGTGTTTCCTTAGTTCTGTGTTCTAGTATATAAAAAGTTAACTATAGGTGGAATCATTTGACTTTGGTCCGGTCTCCCTCCATTCGGGTCTATGTCGTAAGCTCTGTTTTGTATGGGTGGTATTATTTGACATGGTTGTAGAATTCCCCCATTTGGGTTTACGTTGTATGCTGTGTTATGTATGGGTGGCATTATTTGGCCAAAGCATGTATCCATCTGATTCTGTGAGACCTTGTTGGTTACTAGTGTTACAGACTGAAAAGAGGGTGTTGTTCTGTACATTTCCAATAGGTCTGATGTGATGCATCATGATGTTGTTATGAGCAGCAGCAGCATCGTGATCCAAACTGCTAGCTCTGAACGACATGATACTCTTCACTGTTATAACGACGATAAAAAGAAATCCCACCAAACTGGCGACGGAGATGGTAACGATTTGTAAGGTCCTAAGGTTTAATGTACTGTCCGTTTGTGAAACTTTTGTCGATTTCGTTGAAGAAATGTTGTTTTGTCCATGCAGAGTTTCTAAAGAGCTTGGAGCCAAGTGTGACAATGTAGCTGATTGGGTTTTCCATGCATTTGTGTCACCTGTATCAACTACAAGAGATGGAGTCCATACTTCCGTCATGTCAGGCCACTTTGTCAAGCAGGATGTCAGGCGTACATCGGCACTTGCTAAGGGTACGCCTTCCATGTGCTTTGGGCTCGCACACAGCAGAGTTTTGTGACTAGACGGAAGAAAGCCAAAAACGCATGCCTCACACTCCCGACAGCAAGCTGCCAAAATCCCTTTGCATATTTTCAAACAGCTTATCTTCTTGACTAACCACAGCAAGTCACAGTCACAGGCTAAAGGGTTATCGCTGATGAGCAAGCTATCTAAGGAGGAAAGCGCCAAGTCTTTTTCTGAGACGGTTGCAAGCCTGTTACTAGTCAGATCCACCAAACTCAGGTTTGAAAGATGTTCAATGACAACGCCCAAATTCACATGTGTCAGTTTGTTCCCAGACAGGTCTAAAAACTTCAACGCCGGTAGAGAGCGGAGTTCCAGCCACTCAATAGATTCGATGTTGTCGTCTCTTAAGCTGAGGGATACGAGTTTTAATAGTCCTGGAAAATATGCAAGATGCCCCAGATTGCTAACGGAGACAGAGAGGCTCGTTGTATGTGCCGGCAGTCCTTTGGGCAACGCAGTAAGTGGACTTGAGAAGCAACTGATCGTAGATGTCTCTTGTCTATAACACCCAGTTGGCAGGGCGTTGCCTACCGTGCAGAAAACTAACAAATAGAAGATAATTTGAATTAACTGCCCGTACGATTTCATTTTTGTATGGAAACCTAAGGTAACCGACATTCACAACCTGGGTTGGCAAGATAGTTTTCTGCTTTAGGTTGTGGAGTAAAAATCAAAATATGCAGGAATCAAATCAGGGAAAGGCAGCGACACTGTGATCTTAAGGGAGATAGTTTACTATCTCCTCAATATACGCAGTGGAACATGAATACTTAGCTTTGAGTAGAGACGTCCTCCCGTATTGTACGTAAATCCGATGGTCTTGATTGAAAAAAGCCACAGAAAAGGTTGATCTTTAAACCTGTTGTCTTTTCTGATGATTTTAAATGATGCTGTCTCCTCTCGATAAAAAGGACAATGTTTGCATTCAATCCTCACATATAAATGTATATAATAACAGAACCATATAGAATGCCCATCTACGTGTCTTTCGATTGTGAGACTGAACGATATAACTATTCATGTATGGAAAGAAATGTTCACGTGTTTTGAAATATTCATTTTTCGACGGCCTCGCTATTATCTCGGGGTATCCCTGTACTGTTTAGACGTTACGAAAAATGATAACTAAGGAAATTAATGTTTTTCTTTTAACTAAAAACCACCAATTTCCATTTGCTGAATATACGCCAGCTAGCCTATGAACTTTATTGTATTTCTTCTGTTCTGTTCTCTGTTTATAATATATCAGTATACATAATTTTGAATTGAATTATAAATATTACTATCATACGTATCGAAACACGGCGGTCGGTTGCTAGCGTATTATTTTCCGTTGCTATGCGAGATCGAAGAAGTATCGGGTTACAAGAGGCCTACTATATTGGCTAACCGTAAAATATTTCAAAATAAACAAAATGTTATGACAAGGAAAATGTATTCAAAATAAGATTCGCAATTTTAGATAGTTTGAATCTTCCCGTTTGAATTGAGATAGCTGTTTTGTTTCGATATTGTTTCAAAAGACGATTATTTTCTGTTTCAAGGAAGGCCTTCAATTTAACCATACTCTTGATAAGATGGGCCGCAAGTGCCATAGCAAATTCTCGATTTTTATATTTTTCATCATCTAAAAGGCAAATGAAACTTTTTACGTTTTTTTTTTATTTTTAATCTTAAGCAAAGTTACAGTAAAAATACGCGTAAAAATGGCATTTTTCGCACTGAATTACCAATAATTCGAAATCGAAGGCATTTTTCAAAATCCCCAAAACAAAAAATCTCGGAAAAATCGTTGCGGTCATTTTGAGCCGTCAGTGATTTAAGTTGGATTCTTCTTTGTCGAGATCTGTCGATGTTAAAATCGGTAAACCTTCCAGCGAACACGAATTAAAGTACGTCTGAAGATCGTCGACAATGTGACAGGGGTATAAGCGGTTATAAATCATGCTTCGCGTTGACGTATTTCAATTTTTGTCTTTCAACAACTTAAAGATACCATGAATGGTTTCGAGACGCCTCTAAAGATGTCGTTTGTGATTCGTGAAGAATCGTCCCGTATCGTGGGTGTAAAGATGTTCAATAGTGCGGATAAAACTGTAGGTTATGTAATTTACCGACAGTTCACCCCCTCTCTTTAAATGTCTTGGCTTTAATATTGGAATGTTTTTTTTTTTTTTATGGACTACTAAAAGTTATGAATCTAAATTATGAAATGTCACTTTTTTGGAGTATGATAGTTGCCAGAAATATGGTTTGTTCAAGCACGGACAATTACTTGCATCCGATCAATCCTTGGATCCTCAATTCTTACTGCTACCAATCTAAATGGATAGTAGTATCACCAAAGCACTGCAAGACAACAAAATAATTACGCACACTCATTGCATTTTTCATGTTTATGTGTAAATGTCACGCAATCATGCTCAGATATACGTTTTTATAGTTATTTTTTTCTTATGTTTGCTGTACACTTTGATGCAATGTCATACATAACGATGCTTTCTTGCGTCTATGATTCAAGTTAACCCTATCCAGACTGGGGGGGGGGGGGGCTAAAAGTGCCCGCGCCAACTTTGACCTCCTATAGCTCCCAAACGGCTTGTGCTAGAACAACCAAATTTGATGAGTTTTCCTAAAAAATTGTTAGCAACAATTTAAAAAAATTTGGTAACGGGTTTCTGAAAGGCAAATTTTACAAAAATCACTAATTTTGGTTTAAACAATGGGATTTTAAGATTTTCTTGCTAAACTTAACTTCTTTTCATATATCTTTGATATGTAACACATCTTAAGTTAAACTTTTCTAATTAAATATTCATAAATTATGCTAATGAGATTACGTAATTGGTCAAAATCCAAGATGGCCGACAATATCATGATTTAAAGTATAACAAGCTTATTTTTACTCAGATTTCATCACTACGTGGTATTTTCTGACAGAAATCATTCATGTGAACGTTTCTAATCCATTTCAATGGGGTTTTAGCGTTATATGTGGAAAAAATGTAGCTTGAAAAATTTAAGGTTGATAATCCAAGATGGCGGATAGCTAAACTACAGATGACGTCATTGTATGACGTCATTTTGACGTCGTTGCGTCGGCTTTTGACAACAGAAGTCTTATAACACTTAAATATTAATAAGGAACCTTTCTTGGTAACTTTTTGAGTGAGATATTTAGGTATCAAGGAAATTCCCCGTTTTAGCCAAAAATATCAACTAATGACGTCATAATTACGTCATATTGCGTCATAATGATATAAAAATCTCAGGAATTATGAAAATCGACAAGCACAACCCCCCCTAAAAATTTGGTGATCGTACAGTAAGCCGTTTTGAAAATACGAAGGGGGGTCGAATGAGATACCCCCCCCCCCCCCCAGGCCAGGGAAGGACCAAATTAAGCCCAGTCTGGATAGGGTTAAAACTGTTATTAATGAATGAATGAATTTTATTGTTCATAAATAGCACAAGGTACAATGTATGGCAACCAATAACAAGCTACGAGGGGCGTGCAATAAGTAATGGTCCTGACCCACTTCCAGTTGTCTGATCTAAATGAAATTTTGTATGTGTAATAATTCATATCTCTATGGGTTATGTTGCAAAAGACAGCTCTGAACTAATTGTGGTTTCTGATTTACTGGTGTTGGAACTTAGTCAGGTGCGAAATGGACCAGGTGTGAAATGGAACCAGTTGAGTGTCGCGCAGTGATCCGGTTTTTGTATTTGAAAGGACGCACACCAAAGAAGACTTTTGATGAAATAAATGAAACTTATGGTGATGATGCCCCATCATATGACCTTGTAAAACGCTGGCATCCTGAATTCAAACGTGGCTGGAAGTCTGTGGAAACAGCTCCCAGACCTGGTCGTCCCTCTTGTGCCATTGATGAGGCATCAGTTGGAGGACCAACCTGGGGTGTCCTACAAAATCGGTGTCCAGAGCTGCATCAAACGATGGGAGAAATGCATAACTCTGGGTGATTCCTATGAAGAGAAAGACTAATAACTGTGCCAAGTTTCATTAATCTCCTGCTATGGGAAATGGGTCAGGACCATTACTAATTGCACGCCCCTCGTACTAGCTTTATAGTCAATTGTACAACGAGGCTACATACAGAACAACAATGACTGATCTATTTTTGCATGTGGAATACCGTAAATGCAGAAACTTTCGCGGTGGTTTAATGTTCGCGGTGGCCGCTTCACCGCGAACATTTTTTCATGGCAGCGAGACTACACTGCATGGTGCTAACGCGAACTTAAAACCACCGCGAAAAGTCTTTTTCCTGCTGCCGTGAAATGAAATCCCCGCGAACTTAGATACATTTACAGTAATGTATAAATAGATTGACCAAAGTAGACGGATATATGAGGTGGACATGATAGCAGTATATGGAAAATATCATTTTGTACAACAGTAAGAGAGATGTGTGCTTTACTTCTGATATTATTGAACAATAATTCTCTTTGCTGCAAGAAGGACAGGTCCCAACAAAGTAAAATTTATCTTCGATGAAATGCCCTTGTACAGAATTAACGAATACAAGCTTATTAAAATGCATCTAAGGCAAACATTACATTTTCTAACTTAACTTAACATTAAATGTATGAAATTTCATTTGCAATACTTAACTTCTGTAATAATTACAATGTTGCTGCATTGCAAAGTCATATATATATATGTTGCAATTCATTCAATAAGATAAGAATCAGTTGCCTAACTTGGCAATTACTAAAATTCCATTTTAATCTTTAGAGTCCAAACGATATTTGTAATAACAAAAATCAACCTAAAAAGTTCTACATTCTTAGAAAAACAAACTTGATGTGAACATTTAATTAAAATGTGACATACAAGAACTCTTTTTTTGAATAGTTTCTTTTTTTTTTCATTTATTCATGTTTTAAAAATTGCAACAAGGCAATACAGTTTTACAGAGGACATCCCAGTCAGCAATGCTGATGTTGGGTACGGGTGCCATCGAACATACATACATTATACAGTAAAACATTTACATTGAATAAGGCAGTAGTACACTAAAAATGAAAAAAAAAACTATGTGATTAATTCAGAATTATTAGAAACATTTACAAAAATTGTAGAGTCGGGTTCTAGCCACCATAAAAGTAAACCCTATTGTCTGTCTTTGTATATTGCAGATTTCACTGCTAAACTTGTACATGCTTGGTTCCTTTGTGGTAAGCAATTCATACATAACGCCAAATATACTTTGCAATGTTGTGTGAATTGCTGAGAGCTCTTTGATACAAAATCCGTCACTACTAATTTACGTTAGGAAACTCCTTGAACGATGCAATGATCAAGTGGTTTCTGACTTTAGGGGAGTGGGGTGGAAGGCAAAATCATTGCTAAGAGCACTGCGCCATTATTTTTGTGTTCCAGTATATAAACTGTTAACTATTGGTGGAATCATTTGACTCGGAGATCTTGGTTGTAGTATATGAGCATTTTGGTTGACGTACTATGCGTTTTCTTTTGTATGGGTGGTATTTATATTATTTGGCCAAAGCATGTATCCATTTGATTCAGACTTGGCATCATAGACTGGGAAGAAGACGTTGCTTTGTACATTTGTGGTAAATCTGATGTCTTGCACCATGACGTTGTTTTGGACAGGAGCTGCATCTCTATCTGAACTTTTAGCTCTGAACGCCATGATACTTTTGACTGTTATAACAAAAAAAAAATTGAATCCTACAAAACTGACGACAGAAATGATAACGATTTGTAAAATCCCAATCTTAAATGTGTTGTCCGATTGTAGGATTATTGTCGATTTTGTTGTGAAAACGGTATAAAAAATGTCCACTATATTCCATACACCCTTTCTGAAGAGCCCAGAACCGATCGCGAGTGTGTGAATGTGTCTTTGCCGTCAATGTATTTGTATCATCTTTACCATTTTTAGACAGTAAAGCTTTTCCTTTCAGAATCAATTGCATAATCAGCAGAAAACGACGGATAAGTTGACGCCTCAGTATTTAAAGGAGCTTGAGTCCATACTATTGTCGTGTCAGACCGTTTTGTACAAGCGGACAAAAGCACTTGCTAAGGCGACTCCTTTCATGTGCTTTGGGATCGCACACAGCAGAGTATCGTGCCCAAAGGTAAGATCACGTAGAACGCATGCCTCACACTTAGGACAGCAAGCTGAAAAAAAAATCCCCTTGCATTTTTCCAAACATCTGATCTTCTTTATTAACCACAACAAGCCACAACTACAGTCTAAAGGGTTATTGCCGAAGCGCACGCTATCCAAGGAGGAGAGTGCCAACTCTTTATCCGAGACGGTTGCAAGCCTGTTACTCGTCAGATCCACCAAACTCAGGTTTGAAAGATGTTCAATGACGACACCCAAATTCACGTGTGTCAGTTTGTTCCTGGACAGTTGTAGGTACTCCAACACCGGTAGAGTGCTGAGTTTTAGCCACTCGATCGATTCTATATTGTTGTATCTCAATCGGAGGGAAACTAGGTTTTGTAGTGGTGGAAAATATGTAAGATGCCTCAGATTGCTGAAGGAGACATACAGGCGGGTAGTATTTGCAGGTAGTTCTTTGGGCAGCGCAGTAAATTGACTAGAGTAGCAACTTATCGTAGATGTCCCTGGACTAGTACAGCCAGTTGGCAGGGCATGGCCCCTTGTGCAGACAAACAACCAACAAAGAATTAGTCGGATTAGCAGCCAATACGATTTCATTTTCGTATGAAAATTTCAACCTACACTGACAACGTGGTATGACAAGGTAGTTTCATATTTTGGTTGTCAGGGTAGAATTTCATAGCTCTGGGATTGGATCCGTGAGTAGAAGGCAACGATGCTATACCCTTTTGAAAGACAGTTCACACATATTACCTCTCTCTCCTCGGGTGAAAATGAGTACCTAGCTTTGGGTAGGGACGTCCTGTCCATATTTGACGTAAAGCCGGAGGAACCGTGATGAAAGGAAGCCACAGCTCAAGATTGATCAAGAAATCCGTTGCCTCGTTGATCGTCAATGTTGTTGTCTCCTTGCGATAAAAAATGTACTATCTTCAATCCTCAGATAGCAAAGTATAGCACACTGATCATTATATGACACCTGTCTACGTGTCTTTTACCGGTTGTATAACAAGAAGGTACGTTATATAAATGTTCATATGTGTTTTTATGAGGCAATTATGTTTTTAAATATTTATTTTTCAATGGCCATGCTATTTTCTCGGGGTATCCTTGTATGCATGTGTAGGCGTTACGCAATACTGAAAGGGAGCAGCAAACAGAGACAAAGATTTAAAAATCTAGCCACTTCTAACATCGGAATGGAGCATTTAATCAACATTCATGCCGTGTTAGACTGATGACTTGTTGATCAAAATAGTGTGCAATTACAATTTGAAGCATAAAACCTTTGTAAAGCGGGTACACATATAAACATGAATATCTATACAAAAGTAGGACACATTTACATCGAGACTAATTTCATTTGGTCCTAACTGTAGTACTGTTGTTCTCATTTAATACATGGAACACGTAAAGTAGGACACGTGTGAACACTAATGTAAGTTGTTCAAACGCGGACAGCAAATTGCATCTTCCATTTCTTCTGCTACCAACCTATAGCTAATTGTATCACAATAGCCCTGCTAGACAACAATATGATCTCACACCAATACACGGCATTTGATGTAGTCTTGTGTATATGTAATGCTTGTGTTTTCATATATACTACGTTTCTTATATTTAATTGTACATTTTAATGCAATTTCATACATAGTCCAGGCAAAAAAGTGCGTTTCTTTTTCTAAACACAGTTAATCTTGAAAACGATAAGAAAATGAAAGTAAGTGATGCTTTCTTAATCTCTACATCAATTAATCAATTCTGATCATGGCATTAATATTAAAATATCCTTGTACAGAATTAACAAATAACTTATTAAAATGCATCTAAAGCAGAAAATTACATTTTTAAACTTACTTGTATCAAAATTCATGTGCAGGACTCAACTTATGTAATCATCAGAATGTTGCTACATTGTCTGATCAGAATTTGCCTACTGTACCTTTTTAGGTAATATTCACATCTAAATATAGAAGAATATGAATTTTAGGAAAGTTGTTTGCCTGATGATGTCCACGTTCAACGTTATCGCTGGAGGCACGACCGTTGCTACACAGCACTATGCCATTAATTTGGGCTTCCAGTATATAAAGTGTTCACTATTGGTGGAATCATTTGACTCGGAGATATCGGTTGCAATGTCCCTACATTTGGGTTAACGTTGTATGCGGTGTTTTGTATGGGTGGTATTATTTGGCCAAAGCATGTATCTATCTGATTCAGACCTTGTTGTGCACCATGGTTTCTGACTGGGAAGAAGGCGTTGCTTTGTACATTACCAGTAAGTCCGATGTGATGCATCATAATGTTGTTTGGGACAGAGGCTGCGTCTCTATCTGAACTGTTAGCTCTGAGCGCCACGATACTCTTGACTGCTATAACAACGATAAAAATGAATCCAAAAAGACTAGCGGCAGAAATGATAACGATTTGTGAATTCTCTAATGTACCGTCCGATTGATGGATATTTGTCATTTGGGTTGTAGAAATGTCATTTCCCATCGTATTTAGTCCATGCAGACTTTGTAAAGTAACAAAATCCAAGTGCGCTATGAATGTGTCTGTCTTGGCCGTCAATGCATTTTTGTAATCTGTACCATCTATAGACAGTGTCCCTTTTCTTTGATCCTTTGCATGGCCAGTAGAACGCGACAAATTCGTTGATACTTCAGCCTGTAAAGGTGCTTGAGTCCATACCATTGTAGTCTCAGGCCGTTTTGTCAAGCAGGATGTCGGGCTTACACCAGCACTTGCTAAGGCCACTCCTTCCATGTTCTTTGGGCTCGCACACAGCAGAGTATCGTGCCCGAAGGTAACATCACGAAGAACGCATGCCTCACACTTAGGACAGCAATCCGCAAACGATCCCATGCATTTTTCCAAACAGATGATCTTCTTGATTAACCATAGCAACCTACAGTCACAGTCTAAAGGGTTATCGCCGAAGCGCACGTTATCCAAAAAGGGGAGTGCCAACTCTTTTTCCGAGACGGTTGCTAGCCGGTTACTCGTCAGATCCACCAAACTCAGGTTTGGAAGATGTTCAATGACGACGCCCAAATTCACGTGTGTCAGTTTGTTGTTAGACAGGTATAAAAACTCCAAAGCCGGCAGAGAGCGGAGTTCTAGCCACTCAATCGATTCGATGTTGTTGTATCTCAAGCTGAGGGAAACGAGTTTTTGCAGTGGTGGAAAATATGCAAGATGTCTCAGATTGCCGAAGGAGGCAAACAGGCGGGTGGTATTAGCAGGCAGCCCTTTGGGCAACGATGTAAATTGACCTGCGTAGCAACTAATCGTAGATGTCCCTGGACTAGTACAGCCAGTTGGCAGGGCATAGCCCCTCGTGCAGACAAATGACCAGCAAGAAAGGATTTGAATGAACTGATCGTACGCTTTCATTTTTGGATGGAAAGGGTAACCTATATTTTACAACTTAGGATGACGAGGTAGTTTTATATTTGGGCTGAGGTAGCTTTATATTTTGGCTATCGAAGTAGAATCTAATAGTTCACGGATCGTGTGAGTAGACGATTGGGAAAGACAATTTACACTAATTTCCTCATGTTACTCGAAAAATAAGTACCTAGCTTTGTGTATGGACTTCCTCTCGTATCGAGGAAGATGGACGTCTCGTGATTGGAGAAAGCCACAACTCAAGGTCGGTCTCAAAAGCTGTTGTCTTCCCTGTTGGCCTTCAATGCTGATGTCACCTCTCGATAAAAACCGCAACGTCCTTGCATAAAATCCTAGCAAAGCGTAATATAACACAATGAACCTTACAGGGCCACGATCTATGTGACACTGTATTTCTGGTTGTACGAAACAATAGATGGAGTACTTTGACTATTCATGCATGTCGATTTGATTATTCATAAGTGAACGCATTTCTGGATGTCCATTAGAGGTATCGACATTTTCGTGGCGTATCTTTGACCTCTTTCGACAATACGCAAAAACGACTGCATTGATATGAGACAAAGTTTTAACAATTCATCCACTCTTAAAAGCATCTTTTTGCCCCCATCAAAACTGCAAATTAAGACTGAGATGATTGTAGAGTATTGTACGACGCCTACATGTAAATAACCATAAATGAAAGTACAAAGGTCAGTTACCAGCACAACATGAGACAATTTTCTGAGAATTTTGAATATTCAATCTTGCCGAAGGGACCAGACTGCCGAGCAAAGGTCAATTTGTTATTCGCCAGCTATCTTTAAAATATGATTTTATACGGAATAATCCCATTACTGTGGACGTACAGTCTTCTTTTTTATAATGCTAACTTAAGTTGTCAAGTAAGTAAATTAGTGTCCACTGAGTTAAAAGAAATGCGTTATATATTTATCATGTCCGCCAGTCAAACAACCCAAAACCCACCTCCAAAAATCTGATAATACAGAAAAAAGAAAACGTCTAAACGCGTCAAAATTCAGAGTTTAACCTTTGCCTGTACATTCTTTAGAAGAGCATGCATTAAGTATACTTTTCCCACATACAGTGTGCATGCTCTGAATTAATGTTTAAAGATTATAATGATTTAATACGTTTATGAAGGTTAGACATCCAGGTAAGCAATATTCAAATACAATTAAATCTCTACAACTGGATAAAAAACGGATATGAACTTTCCAGTACATGGGACCCCGCCTTGCACCACAAAGGACAATAGTTTTTTCCTATGGTATTGTGTGACCATAGGAACTATCCTAACATGATTTACATTTGTGTAACCTTTTGCATATGATCCTAACGATTTAGTGGTTAAACCAGTTTTTCTAGTTAGCTATACTGGTATTGAATTGTTCTGACTAGTTCATTCTGCTTTTGCTGAAGAAGAGTGATGGATGTCACTCGAAACGTCCGGAAGTAAATATCCGTTTTTTATCCAGTTGTAGAGATTGAATTGTATTTGAATATAATGATTTAAGATTTACAGCGGGCAACCGATGCAGCAATGCTTCTGTTGTGTGCCATCGATAATCCATGCATTATACAGTGCAACGTTTACGTAGAACAAGGCAATACAATGTTTTTGAAACAAATGTGTCTTTTATTTACGACTAGAAATATTAACAAATATCTAAACATTTTGCAAGTTCAGTTACATTATAGACCCTCATAAAAGTAAACCCTAATGTCAGCCTCTTATATTTCCAGAATACAATACTAGACATAGGTGGTCAACAACTCATGCATGACACCCAAGCATACTTAACAAGAATGTATGAATTGCTCTCTTCCTAACCTAATGACTAATTAATGTATAAAATTCACTTCCAAAAAAGGTACAAGTTGTGAATAATTCTTAAATGCTGTTATATTTTTGAGAAACTATTGAAATCATTCTCGCTCACATCCCGGACATTTTTAGATAAGAAAAGGCATTTAACGTGTATGAAGAGGTTTCACCATTTTGATGTGAAGGGAAGTTTTCTGCATTATTTTGGTGATCCTTCGCCAAGAAGATTATATTTTTAGGTTATGCCGCAGTGATAGGGGAGTCTTTATGTTGGTCAACATTCAACAGGATAACTGGAGACTGAACCAATTAATGGGTCTTCTTGATCCTTGGAATTTAAGAAGCGGTTGGAAAACAAAGGTTGAGAAAATGGTTAACCCGGTATTTTCCGTCGGTACTGCAGCTAACTGAGTGTGTGTGAGTGTTTGTTTTCGGACAACATAACTCGAGAAGCTGTGGGTGGTTTTGCATGATATTTGGTGGCTATGTGGTGGTTTGAAAAACAAGATACATGTATGCGTTTCCTTGCAGCTAACTAGGCACTCTAATACTTAAGCTAAGACATACTACACACTACAAAGAAAAATAATGATTCCAAGCTACTTCACCTTTATACAAGATGTTACACCAAACTTACCTTGAATATACAAATATTTCTAAGCAAATCAATGTAACATACACTTTGCAACGAATTGTAACATGTTTATCTATTTAACATTTATATCTAATTGTAAAATTCATAAACTGTATATAATAAACACAAACCATTTGCAATAAATTAACAAAACTACTCCATAATCCTTGTTTATTTGGCAAAGGTATGTGTTCGTGGAACTCTAGTTCTTACATTACATTATGTGAGTCTTAGCTCAAAGCTGCGTTGTATAGGCAACTTTTAAAACGGTACTCAGATTAAGATTGCTATCCATATTTATCTACATGTAATGCAGCTAAGTTGTGAAGAGAGGTTCAAGAGACTAAGACATTTTTTCAAAGCGATACACATAGAAGTTTGCTATTTACCTTTACATTCGTTACTGTACCAGATGAATGAGTTACCGCTTCTATCGAGTATAATTTTGTGTTGACGTGGTACGAACAGTATTTCTCATATCATTTTGCTGTGGCATCTACTTGTAAAGGGGCTCTACATCAGTTCAATTGACATAACCCTGAACAATTCTTAACAAAACTAACTGAAAAAAACTACCATGTTCAGGTCTACATGCTATGTTGCTGGTGTTTCTGTGAACATACAAAATAACAACATACATTTGTTGCTGAATTGTTGAGATCGATGGGTGAAAGAAAACTATTCAAATGCAAAAGACTGATCAGACAAAGTTCTATCTAAGCTAAGGAAAAGATGTCCGACATAGATAACAGCCGAACATGAATTCAATTTTTCAATTTTGAACGTATGACCTGATCTCATGAAAATCAGAATCTTTGTTGTCTTTATAGCTCCTTTAAGTTTCCAATGAGTGCAAAATAACATAGTATGCCTAATAATAATAGCCCCAGCCTATAGATTTAGCAGTTAATGTAAATGGCTAAAAGCGAGGTTGAATCTAGCAAATGTAAATGGCTAGAAGAGAGCTCTAATCTATATTTATAGTCGTCGAAGGTAGACGTGAAAATAAACAAGTTTTATTCAATAGGGCATCCTTGGTTACAATAAGTATTCAATTTTTTTGTACGCATCAACTAGTATTACGTGCCGTAGTGTTCAAATCCCTATGCATAAAGCATTATCTACAGTCTATTCGACAGAAGTACTGTTTACAAGTTTTGATGATCTATAAGTTGCATTTCCTGATCTGTAATGATGTATCATATCTTTGACATCCATGTACATAATTGAGGGTTAATGACCCCTTATATGGCGTAAAATAATATATAAAGCATTATATGGTATGAAAATGCCCGTTCCTTACGTTTGCTATAATCGCCTCCTTAGCTTACCTAACTTGTAGTTCTTTTTTTTTTATTCGCTCATGATGCCGATAGCAATGCACCAGTCGTTATGACACCATATTAACTAAAACAGGCGGGATACTAACCTTACATAGATTGTCGCGTACCGTATCGAATCTGGCACACCCGAATAGAAGATACATATGTCAATTCATGTATGACAACAGATATGTCGATACAATTGTCCAATTATTTAAATCATTGTGTGACAAAACATGTACAGTTGTCCTACTTTTTATTTGAATTTACTTTTGTGCCTTTCTTACATACATACATGCATATTCATACTTGTTAACAAGTTGTGCCTTTCTTACATTAGAATATTATATCGTTAATCTTTAAGCCAAAATTTCCACAACAAATATTTGTACAATTCCAGTCTTTGCATGTCAATACATTCCTCTTCTGCAGAGGGATATGTGTCTCTCCTGTATCTCTTGTTCAGTATACTTATTTTACCATATTAGGTATGTTCAGTCATTTTTCCAACCTTCCTGTCCACCTAGATTTCAAAATGAAGGAAATTTTTTTTGGGTCGACCTTTTTTTTCTTATCCGCACGCTCGAATCAGTTCCCAAAGGATGCCATATAATCAACATGGCCTTATTGAACAATCCAGATAATTTACGTCTAGAAATAATAATTTATAACCTCATCAATGCGATTAACCATTTAAGTTGCAGGTTGCTGCCCATAAATAGAAGTCTGCTTCACAATGAGCCATCTAATCGTTCATACTTGGTTGCTTTACATTTTGTACCTATTGCATACAGGTTGCATATACTTGACTGTGCTGCAGGCAAAAAAATACACGAACTTCTGTACACATTTCTGAATCACGACCGATGAGAAGCATAATTTTAAAGGAAAAATTGCTTAGCCAGGAAAATCTTTCGACAACCAGAAGAACCACAACCACGAGAGAGATACCACGAAAGAGAAGAAGCAAAAGACTCTAGAAAAACAGAGAAGACATATGTTTTATGTAGTGCTTACAAGTTCAATGTATACATGTGCAATGTAGTAGGGAGGTTCTCCTTTCTCTTTACGATGAACATTGAATCACGGATCAACATCCTAAGCATTGTGACCATTTCCAGTAGCTCGCATTTGGAATGAGCGACAACAGCCGAGTTTTGAAACTTCCAATCTCTTGGTCCATTGGCAGCATCACTAATCAGTGCAGTATGCACGCTACCCAATGTTACTGGCAACATGCTGAAGGTCGGTGGGGAAGAAAGTGGGATCTATACGGAATATATAGGCCATGAGAACATCTTGCTAGCCCATGACCCATGAAGGATAATCAATGTAAGAATTCAGGAAGTTCATCAAAGACCATGAAAATCTATCATCTCAAGAGTACTAGATAAAAACGTGGTGCCCATAGATGAAAGTTGAAGGTCCGAGCCAAACAAAGGTAGCTATGCATCATCATTGCTCTCCGATGTGTCATTTGCAAATGGAACGCTAATACAAATTCGTCTCAAATTATCAATTCTATCAATCAGCGTCTGAAAGACATTTATTTTCAAACTTTTCTAAGAGAGATACACAATGACAACAAAGGTGGATCCGCTAAAAACAAATTGAGGTCTTACAGACTGTTCAAGTCCACTTATAATGTGGAACAATACCTGGATATTGACAATATTCGGCACAGGACGGCCGTCACAAAACTACGAGTCAGTTGCCACAAATTACACATCGAAACCGGAAGACATAACCGCACTCCTCTAGAACAACGAATATGTAGATACTGCAGTCTAGATAAGTTAGAAGACGAACATCATTTTGTAGTAGAATGTAGTTTGTACAAGAAAGAGAGAGCTGAACTCTACAGACTAATAGAATCCATGTTCCCCCACTTCATACAACTAAGTAATATAGACAAATTTATATTCCTTATGAATCTAGACAAGCCTTTACTTATAAAGCATATCTGTTCTTACATTTTCAATATCACAAAGAAACGAGAAGAAGCCGAATGTACGCAGTAGAATACGATCCTTGAGTAGTGTAGATTCATTGTATCATTATATCATGTTGTATCATTTGTTGTGACCTGTACTAAACCCAGTGGGTATGAATGTACAATAAAGGTCTTCATTCATTCATTGTTGGTGCATTAAGGGCTATATGAAAGTTTTTTTTTTTTAAATAGAGAAGTCAGTTTCCAAACAATGGCAGTTTGAGTCAAGTGTAAAAATCAAATTGAATCAAAGAAGATAGTCAAGCAACAACCGTATAACTAAGTAGAAGCTAAGGGATTGTATTGGGTGGGTCACTTTGTTCGGCTTGTGTGTGTGTGTGTGTGTGTGTGTGTGTGTGTGTGTATGTGTAAAAGAAAGAGTGAGAGAGTATCTGTGTTTGTGCATGTGTGTGAGAGTGTGTATCCATTAGGGATGGTGTGCTGTGTATATTTCTTCGAGTCCACCTGTGTGTTTGTGTGTGTGAGTGTGCGTGTGTGTGTGTAGTGACGGTGTTTTTGTCTTATTGAGCGGTAATTACACAATATTGCCGTATATATGAGTACTGAATACTGTTATTATGCATACTAAGTTTGAAGTCACTGTGTTGGGTAAGGGAGTGAAGTCTGAAGTTCTCACTAAGAAGTTTGGTTTTAGTTGCGCACGTTATCATTTATCAAAGCAAATAAATGAAGGGCTTTATAATATAATCTTTTATAATATAATCTTTTATAATAGAGGTGTTTACTAGTCCTTGAAGCTGTTGATTCAGTTGTTGCTGATTGAAGCTAGAAATAGTTCACCTTCTCTTCTTCACTTTTACGTAGCGCTCACCGAACGTCAGTTTTTTTCGACACCAGGAAAGGTTGTCATGGGTATTTTCTTAGCAGAGTTCATTCCACTTGCCTCTGTTTCCCCTGTGATGGCCTGCTGGCTGCCAGCAGTTCGTTCACAGTCGTCACGAGACTCTCCCAGATGAAGACCTAACATCTCTTCCACGTCCACAACGGCAAAAGTTGTCATAGATATTTCCTCAGCGGAACCAGTATCACCTGGCGTTCCCTTCGTTCCCCCTTCAGTGGCCTGCTGTTTGCTGTCAGTGGCGGTCCGTTCACTGTCCTGACGAGGCTCTTCAAGACGTAGATGTTCCTTGTTCTCATCCACGTCCACAACGGCAAACGTTGTCTTGGATATTTCTTCAGCAGAGTCAGTTCCACCTGCTGTCGGCTCTGTTTCCCCTTCAGTGACCTGCTGTTTGCTGTCAGTGGCGGTCCGTTCACTGTCCTGACGAGGCTCTTCAAGACGTAGATGTTCCTTGTTCTCATCCACGTCCACAACGGCAAACGTTGTCTTGGATATTTCTTCAGCAGAGTCAGTTCCACCTGCTGTCGGCTCTGTTTTCCCTTCGGTGGCCTGCTGTTTGCTATCAGTGGCAGTTTGTCCACTGCTCTGACGAGGCTCTTCACGACGTTGATGTTCCTTGTTCTCCTCCACTTCCACAACGGAAAATGTTGTCATGGGTATCTCTTCAGCAGAGCTGGTTCCACCTGCCGTTGCCTCTGTTCCCTTCATGTCTTTTGCCAGGTGACTGGCAAGAGAGGTTTCTTCGTTGCCCTGAAGAACTTTAGTTTGCTGACGGTGTGCCCTTTTGTCGACATCAGTTAAAGTTGTCATGGGTATTTCCTCAGCAAAGTCGGTTTCCCCTTCCGTTACCTGAGTTGTATTTCCTCTTGTACGCCGGTTGCTGGTATTTGTGTTTCCTTTATTGTTCTGCTCAGGTTCAGTCAAACCAAAGCATGCCCTGATGGCAGACATCCCCTTCTCTACCACATCCCCCGTTAATGTCACTATCAGGGTCAGCAGCAGGCCTTGAGAAGCATTTAGCACTATGAAGATATACTCCAAAACACTGCTGTTAACAAAAGGGTAGATGAAGCCCAGAAGCCAGGTGAACCCCATCAGAAAGGAGATACGCAGGTAAACCCAAGCCTTGGTACTGTTTGAGCGCGACTTTGCAGCGTCGGCTATCTTAAATGTCTTCCGTATGGCCAGCAAGGACAAAGCAACCAAGACCGCATTAGCTATAAGCGCACAGAGGACAGGAACTCCAAACGCCAGCAGACTGGCAACCGGATTGCCGATCCAACAGTTCTCTCCGTAACCCACCCTGACAGAACTGCCGAACTCTACAATCACTGTCACTACGACTATAGGCACTGGTATCAGCCAGGTATACATCAGGTACTGGCGCAGTTCCGCTCTTTCTAAAGCATCACCAAATGTGAGAAAGATATCCATAGCCAGTGCGTTCATGGATGTGAAGGCCGTCAATAGGAAGTAGTGCAGAATTATCGCTAGCGCTGCACAGCCTGATCCAAGAGGGACCCACACGCGCGCCACAAACAGAGATTCGGCAATGACTACGTTACCCATCATCTGAGCTTTCAGTTTTTCCGGGAGTTTTTTCAACTGGCCTGACCTAAACGTGTGGATCACGAAAGCAAACACGGCTACGGCAGATGCTATCACGAGACCCAGGGTTAACCAAGCCTGGCCGGGGTCCCAACTGTCGACTATTCGAGTGTGGTTCGAGAAGTCCTGCAGTATGCACTCTCCGCAGATCAATGCTGTTGTATTCATTATGGCCACCTGCTCAGCTGGGCAGGTAAAGTTAGAACTCAACAGTTGGACACTACCATTGGGAAGGACTTTGAACTCATTAGAGTCGAATTTAAAGGCGGGTTCGCTACAGTTTTGTAAGGGGTTAGTAATGTTTGATGAGCTAGACCTTCTGTAGGCTGGTGAGGAGACCCTGCATGTGTCGGCAAATGGGTCGTAAAAAGTGTCCGAGGGACACTGATTGGGATTGTTTTCATCACTCCCATAGGAATTAAAGTTGAACAGATTAGTTAGTGAAAGTCTAGAGAGACAGGGTGGCTGCGTGCATACATACTCACGTTGTCTTTCTAAAGCAGAACCACACAAGAGATTTGTGGTTGCTGTCAGGGAAAGTCCTTCACAAAGAGCACAGTGTACATTTCTGTAAACCTTATATCCAATGCCTATTGGGAGACTGTAGGACTTACAGGAAGTGAAATCACAATTCTCATTAGACACGTCAGTCTGAACACATCGTCTAGCATGTAGCGATTTGGTAAAAACTAGTCTGTTCGTACCAAAGCAATCTTCGCCACTATTAATGACGTCGTTGTACTCTTGTGAATCTCCACGGTTTTCTGAAGACAAGTTAAGCAGTCCAAAACACTCAACATGAGAATCCCAAACGGCTACATTTGCCAAAGACGCATTGTTACATATTGCACAGAATATGTTTCTGTAGTGCACTGCTTTTGATCTACCTTGAACTATTGAAGAATCGCCCACGGGCATCCGGTACACCAGGTCACTAGGGTTGAAGGTATCCGCTTGCTTTAAGCACTGATCCCCTGTGACGTCATCCTTCCATTCGTCAGGACAGTCAGCCACCATCCAATAGGACTCTTTCTTTATTGTGTTCCCTTTAGTAAAGCCAGGTACACACATCCATTTCGAAAGCTGCTGGCCCGATTGCAATTGAGCAGCACTTCCTTTACTATGGTGGATGTCAAAATGAATAATGAACTAGAGTTCGGCGACCTCATACCTCCATGAAATATTTAGAGCCTTTGTAATTTTTATGCAAATGACTTGCACATTTTCATGATTTATGCATGGTGATGTTCATCATTGACTAACATACAAAGGTCACACATATGAAATTCCCATCATTAATCATTAAGCGGTTTTGCAATTATCGCATATATTATGCAAATCAGCTCTCCATTAGCACATTGTATCTGCTTCTGTTTCATACACATAATTTACACTTTGCTACATCAAATGAAGTTAAGTTATTGAAAGCAATGAAATTATGCAATTTCCCCATAAATTATGCCAATTAAGACCTTGTTTTCATAACATGTATACGAATACGAACAACTTTTCCTAAGGTACCCACATGCCCCAAATGATGTCAATCAATCGTTCGTCCTTATGGGCCATAGTGACTGACAATTAAGAAAGAAGATTACTTTCTGCAGTTCTCTTCTTTGGAATGTCTTAACAAAAATGCCCCAGCAGTTCCAAAAATTAATGTCAGGGGCTTCAACTTGCCCCCACTTTGTCATTACGCTGAAATCTATCTCTCACTAAAATTTCAAGACCATATCATGTCCGGGACAAGAGATACATCGAAAGAACTGCTATGATAGATTGCTCTCATTTACTATGCAAATTAACTATTATTTTGCATAATAAATATCAGAATTGTGCAACATTGCCTAGGATACTTACATACAAAACATCACGATAATTCTTTGTTCCCTTTTTGAGTTATTCTCTTCAGAAGTTATCTTACAACCCCCCCCCCCCGCGCTATCCCAAAACTAGTCGCTAGGGGGCACAAAACTTTTGTCACTTATTCCAGAGCACAAGAGCTATTTATTACTCAAAATTAGTGACATTAGATTGCTCAGAGCACAAGATAGCAAAACCGGAAGTTGCGCTGCAGTACCAAGGGAAGCCGCTAGGGGACCCAAAATCTAATCATTTCCATCTTTCATCCCACTCCACCAACACACCAAGTATGAAATCAATCCACCAAGCCCTTCTTGAGTTATCTTGTAGACAGAAAAAACGCTAGAGAAAATATAACCTCCCTGACATTTCATGGAGGTAATATGACATGTCATGGAGGTGATTACAAAAAAATCAATCTAGGTATCTAGACGAAGGTGTTTAACCCTCAAACCACCGTGGCTTTTTTTTTCGACTAATCTTACTGTTTGGGGTCAAAACTGACCCCATAATATTTTGTACAAAATTTTCATGCAGTTTTTTTCGTGACTCTTTCTGTGATATATGTATTATTTCATTTACCTATGTTGAACAATTTGACAAGATTATGCGTGATTAATTCTTTTATCATAATTTATGCACAAAGTCATAAGGACCGCATTTTCCACTTACCCTATTCAGACCGGGCTGGAGGTTTTTGAAGCCCGTATCAATCTAAACGTCACAAATCTCCTGAACGGCTCACGCTAGAGCCACCAAACTTGATATCTTTTCAGAAAATATATTCGGATAGACAAAATTGGCTAATTTAGTTTGAGGGTTTTCTTGGTAAACAACACGTGTTTCTGATATCGCATGAAATTCAACGTGATTTTCACGAATAAATATTCATAATTACTCATTCTGATTTGATGGCCTTATCGGTCAAAATCCAAGATGGCGGCTATATGTCACAATTAGGTAGATGACGTTGTATTTTCGTCATATAACATGATAATGACACAAGAGCTTTTACCATAATTCTGGTTTACATGTAAATCATGGTCTTAAAATTTGGGCGTCATACTTTATACGTAGTTTTGGTGTGGGTACCAAAAGTTTGTCTTCAAAATGCCCATTTTACTGGGGTCATCTTTGACGCCACTGGACCATGCATAAACTTTCTAGGATTAACTTAACCAATAATGAGCCAATATCGGTAAAAAAATTATGAGAAGTTATAAGACACATATACAAACAGACTCATGGGAAGAATTTCGAATTCGACCATAAAATCACAATAGCACATATATTAAAACATGCCTAGAGTCAGTTTTGACCCTATATGGTGGTCTGAGGGTTTAAGTCATATAACTTTAATCTAATGAGCTGTAAGGATCAAACAATAGTGCTCACGGTCAACAAATAGATTTGGTCATATTTTACACAGTGAAATTACTTGGCCCACAACCCCTCAGCTTTAAAAAGATTAGAAGTTTAAGAAGTTTCAGGCCACTACTATCTTTGGTCTTAGTGTCTGAGCCGGATTTTTTCTGGGAGTTCTAGCCATTACTTGTGGGATACCTGCTTGTTTGGTGAGGGGGGAGGCGGGCTCCCAAACTAACATTTTTGGCTAGTATAAAATTAATAAACTTACTCCATGCCTTCGCAGCAATCGTCGAAAAAGACACAGTCGTTGTCACAATAACAGAATTCATTATTAAACCCGTCACAAGTATAGTCATCTTTACAGTCTATTTGGAAAGGATCTGAGAAAGACAATGAAGATATCAATGAAGCAGAGTTCGGCGACCTCTTACCCCCATGAATATTTTGAGCTTTTGTAAATATTATGCAATGTATTCACATTAACATAATTTATACATGGTGTTGTTCGTCATTGACTAACGTACACATGTCATAATAATAAAATTCGCATCATTAATCATAAAGAGGTTTTGCAATTTTTACATGAATTATGCAAATAAGTTACTCATTACCATATCTTGTTTCTGCTTATATTCCACCTATTCCATAATCAACACGTGTTACATTCATTTAAGTCCAGTTATATTGCAAACAATGGAATTATACAATTTACTCATTGATTATGCAAATTAATTCCTCATTTGCATAACATGCATATTATTATGAACATCTTTGCCCAAGCTACCTGCATGCCTAAAATGATGCCAATCCGTCGATCCTTTCTGCAGTTATTCTCTTTGGACAAAAACGCCCTTGCAGCTCTGAAATTAAATGTTAGAGGGCTGAAACCTGCCCCACTTTGTCATGACACTCCAAGCTATCTACTAGCCAAATGTCAAGACCATATCCCATCCAGGACAAGAGATACATTGAAAAAACTGCTGTGATAGAATATCCTCATGAATTATGCAAATGTAATTCTATTTTGCATAATTAGTATTTCATTTTGTACAAAATTGTCTAAGGTACCGACATACAAAAAAAAATTAAAATCCGTTGTTCCCTTCTTGAGTTATGAAAAAGTCCCTTTTACCAACAAATCTCTACCCATTTTGAACTACATGGTACGGTCCGCCCGTCTGGAAAGGTCATGGTGTCTGACCCATGGGCCTTAGGAACGCGTCAACTGTGCTGTACAGCTGCTAGGGGTGGAATCAACCAATCCAGGCTGGGGGGTTGTAATGCTTCAGAAGTTTTTGACCAAAATGCCCCTGCTATCCCTATACTAGCCGATAGGGGGCTCCAACTTATGTCACCGTTTACTGAGCACAAGAGCTATTTAACACCTAAAATTCGTGACCATAACTTGTTCAGAAGATGAGAAAACACACCCGGAAGTTGCACTGTAGTACTAAAGGAAGCCGCTAGGGGGTTCAAAATTTAATCACTTCCAGCTTTTATCACACCCCACCAACACACCAAGTATGATACCAATCCATCCAGCCGTTCTTGAATTATCTTGTTGACAGACGGACACACATACACACAAACGCAGGGTAAGATATAACCTCCATGGCATTTCATGGAGGTAATGAAAGGCTGCTAGCTGCATAGTTCATTTTTCCAAAGACATTATTTTCCTCAGCATCGTGAAGGTTGTGCATTCACAACGTTTATGGGCAATCAGCTTTGATGATATAGATTTTGCTGAAGTTCTCTTACCAGCACATTCCATCACATCGCAGTAGTCCCACCTCCACCCTTCATCCGTGGTGTAGCACCAGGGCCGCTCCTTGTTGTCAGGGTTACGGCAGAAGTTCTCCTCCAGGCCTGCATCAGGGTGAGACTGCGGTGTGTGGGGATGGCTGTGTGGGGACTGGGAGTCCCATCTCTGACATACCCTGTCCCCTGCCCTGTATGTAGTGGAGCACAAAATAACAAAACAAAACAAAAAAAAACACAACTCATGCTGAATCTTTTTGCTGCAAGCTGGTACTCATACTAATCCACAAAGAGACCAATTCGTCCGTCTGTGTACATTTTGTAGCCAATGAAAAACCACGGATTTTTGTTGTTACGTTTTTGGTGTTAATAATCTGCGGCCCTTTATTAGAGTCAATAAAGCAGGCAAACATATTTTTTTAGATATAACCATGCCAGCTTTAGGTGTAATGCATTTGGTAACTTGGGAGACATTGTCTTGAAAATTCGAATCTTTTGAAAAATCGATTTATGTTAATAAACCCCCTACCCTTTACTATCTGGTAATCATACCTGTTAATCTTCCCTGCGTAGCTCCTTCCCCTATCCATGGCGTAGAAGCAGCGCGTCGCTGGGGCTGAAAATAGAATACAAGGTGTGGGAGGGGGCAACATAAAACTTAGGATAATCTGCGCGTTTAAGTTCAGACTGGGCTATGTTGGTCATCCCTGGACGGGGGGGGGGTGCTTTTGAGGCCCTCCACTTCTAAGTCCTTGAACTCTCAAACGACGAGTCGTATGGCCACCAAATTTTAAAGATATGATATAGACATAATATTTGACAAGTATAAGTCGTTTGACGTTGCGATGACGTAAGATAACGTAATTATGACGTCATCGATTTGTTTGTACTGGCCGAACCCATGAAAAAGGGGTATTGTCAGAAAACTTCAAGTTTTGATCCGAAACATTTAACAGCAAGGGCAGATAACTGAATTATAATATTTGTTACAACTTGTGTTGCCAATGGTACCACCACTGACGTCAAAATGACGTCATGCACATCTAAGATACCTGTTTGGCTCCGCCATATGGAAATAGAGTAAATACATTCATTTAGATGGTTTTTGATAAAAAAATACCAGGTAGTTATAAGTTCTATGGGATAATAAGTCAAGTTTTTCTTGATCTGGCCATACGGTCCGCCATGTTGTAATTTGGGCTGATGACGTCATCAAATAAGCATAATCTATGCCTATATAATTATGAAATATATTTTAGTTAACTAAAATTTTATTACTGTAACAAAATAGCAGTCATATAGCAAATAAACGTGAAAAATACATTGTTAGAACCAAAAGTAGCGATTTTTGACAAAACTGCCTTTCAACAAACGGTTGACAAAGCAACACGAAAAACGAAAATTTGTCAAACTTCGTGAAATTTTTGTCAACAATATTTTAGGAAAACTCACCAAATTTGGTGGCTTTAGCATAAGCCGTTCTGGCGTTATAGGACATCAAAGTTGGCGCAGGCCTCAAAGGGGAATGGGGCGGGTGCAGAAAACTGCGCGGAACGGGCATTGACTTCGCTCACTTGGTGTTTTTTAATAGGTGGTTATAGCAAAGGACCAGGCGTTATGACACCATTTACCAAAAAAAATGTCAATCATGGTGTTAAAACCCTGCGTCATAAATGATTTCATTGAATTTAGATATAGATACCAAAAATCATACAAGAAATGAAAGCATTTTATTATAGTATCCGTAGCTATAAGGATGCCTACAACCCATCCATAGCTATTATTCATCAATTTTGAAAAACATAAACGTTAAAAGTTACCGTCACAGGCGAACACATCATTGCAGTACATCCACCTGATGAGCGGGTTGTTTGTGTAGCACCACGGCCTGTCTTTCCCGTCCGGGTTCCGGCAGTAGTTCCGTTCCAGCCCTGCCGAAGGGTAGGCATGGGGAGTGTGGTTATGGTTGTGGGGGTACTGAGATGTCCAGAACTGACAGGAGTTGTCCCGGTTTGCAGTCCCCCGGTAGCTTATCCCTCGGTCCCGTAGATAGAAACAGACTGTGGATATGTAACGTAACATTGTAAAATGCTGTGCACGAAAGGATCATTTGGAGCTTCTTGGTGGAAATCTAGCCATTGCATGCTCATGGGTAAGTCTGGGCTAGGTTGATAGAATGAAGTGGATGTTATGCATATAGTATCGTCATGTGGCTGATGTACCCTTCCTTTGTTCCTTATGAATAATACCTAGTATGTACTATGCACATACTATGTATTGTGCACATACTATAGTACTATGCACAGTTTTGTTTTGCATATACCGCAAACCACCTTAAAAATAAGGCGTAGCACGCCAAACTTGCACTGAACAGTACAAGCTGCATATCCGGATGTTTGATCCACTCACACCGTGAAGGACCCCTACTCTTTTTAATAAGTGCGGTGGGTTCTTCAACGTGCTCGAGGTGTGGCTCTCCTCAAACACGGGACCTCTATCAACGTCGGGACGGCCCTAACCGAAGCTAGGTACTCATTTTAACCTGAGTGAAGTGAGGAAAGTCGTATAAAGTGCCAAGGGCACATGATCTGTGGCACATCAACGGATTCGAACCAAGAACCTCTGGGTTGTAAATCGAACACCCTATTGATTTCGCCACATGACCCCCAAAAAATGAAGAAAATTGAAGAAGGGGTTGTTACATGTAGTACCGGGCGTGTTGAACTTACCGCAGTTTTGTTCATCGCTATTGTCCCCACAGTCGTCTTTACCGTCACATCGAGTAACCGGGTTGAACAGGGCCCCATTGTCACAGGTGGAGGCAGCTGGAGAATAATAATGCTGAATTATTTTTCTGAAGGAGTACATTCATAAATATATACATAACATGCATTGGCATAATACCGGTAGTAAGACTTATCCTGGTAGATTAAAAATACTCGAACTTAAAGAGATCTACACATGCAACAATAGTTATTTCTGAGCTGTGCACACTTCAGACATCTAGGTGCCCAATACATCATTTACAAAGCATCGATAACAATGCATTCGAAGACAACAAGGCCAAAAGTTTTCAGTATCTTTTTCGGGGTAGGCAGCTCGTCGTGGGACGAACACACTGTCACATTCATTGCCAAATTTATAGATCATAATTACACATGCTCACGGCACAAGACGAACATGATTCAACAACAATCTTGAATTTCTGTTGGTGACCTACAACTCATGTAAAAGTGTGAAGAACCGTTGCATAATAGCCCGGATCTACGACTGAATGGGCAAAATTGAACGTACGCAGCCATTTTCCCGCCATTTGTATATCTACGCTAGCAGTGAAGTGTTACGTCATAGCGGTTGTGACGGACAGAAGTTAAATGAAAATTCTTGACAGTATACGTCCGTTTTCTCATGACATTTTTTATGCTCATGCAGGTTTATGTTTTATGCATTTACTGACAGAAAAGGAAGGAACATCAGAGGATGTATAAATGTACATAGCGGCAGTTAATTGTGCCGTGTTTCTTCCTACCGGTATTTTGTACCCCCTCCCAACCACGCGCCCGTTCGCCGTGTAATTCCGCGGCGTGTTACAATTACAATATTACGTTTTTAGCAGGACAAGAGTGACAGAAAAGTTACACAGAAGAAGTGGCAAGGGTAACCTATAACAGCAACATGTAACTGGAGAAAATGATGCGTTGACAATTTGTCAAATCAGTATGGCTAGAGAAATCGTCGTAAACGTACCGGTATTATGATAATAGATGTTACATACATTACATTAATGAGTTCCTGATTGCGAGAAACAACAGCGTGATTGACTGGGAGCGGGCCAAGCTCATGTGTTATATTTCACTCCATCATACCGTAGGTATGGGTCCGAAGTAAACTGTATAATCTTTCCTGATGTCTTTTCTCTCTCTTCTTACATTGCTTACGTTTCGTTTTTTATTCAGACACCTTCGTCAGAGCTTCTAACTGGAGTTATGATTCTCACCGCTACATGTAGCCGGTGAAGGTGGCGCTTTTGTGGTGGGAACGTTGTTTCGCCCATATTGGTGAAACGGGAAGAACCTTTGGGATGAAATTAGAAGAACACAAAAAAGAAGCCGACAACCTAGCTACCATCAGATATACAACACCTCAGAAAAGATATGCGCAAAAAGAAGAAAAGAAGTCGGCAGATACAGATCATATGGCCAGGAACATAGACAGGGAGGACAACAGGCAAGCACGATGGATTAAGGAGACGATCTGGATATGAAAGTCAACCCTTAGTGATGAACCGGGACGAGGGGGGATACAAGGTTAGCCACGTTTTCTCACCGCCATCTACATCGGCTACATGTAGCTGTGAGAAGCAGAACCCCATTTAGAAGCTCAGAAAAAGGTGTCTGTGGGACATCGAAACGTAAGCAATGTAAGTAACAGCTGGTTGTGTTAAAAAGAATTTTGCTTTTTTTTTTGGAATAATATGTTACCTTAGGGGGGGGGGGGGGCTAATCAAAGGGGTTAGAAGGGGCTAGCCTCAAAAGCCCCCACCAACAGCTCCCAGCATTGACAAACAAAGCCCGGTCTGAATAGGGTTAAGAAGCCCTACTGATATTTGGGGCATAACAACTTCGGATTTGGTGAACATGGTAGTACAGTGTATTTCAGCGCGAAGAAGAAGATAAAGTAAAGTAGGTACCGTCCAAAATTGGTACGTAAAGCTACTGGAATTTGAGGCCCATAGCAATTTTGAGAAAGGAGAGGCAGTGGAATTTTTTCAACATGAAGTGTGGCCATTAATTCGAATTATTATTATTTTTTTTCAAATCGATAAAAATAAAGTAGTGAAATCCGAGAAACAACAAAAAAGATTGGTGTGGCCTTATGGAACGACTTCTCTTTTGCATAGCATTATATCTATATATTGGCCTAAGTGGACAGATATAGATAGGGACCTGATAGAAGTACATTGAATATTTCTCTACTTGTTTTAGGTAATGTTGTTCTATTGTTACATATTGTCAATAACCCTTTCCTTTCTTTTATAATATGGACAGATGATCAGGAAATGAATTTCATATTCAATACTATATTTGCAGATGGGACATTTTCTCTTTTCATTTCAGCTGGTATATTTTTGTGACGTCGCCCCTTTCCGATTTCCATACAATGTGTTCCAATTTTTAGTCTTGTTATGCAATTAATTCAAAAATAAGAGCAACGGTTGTCTTCATTTTCGAATAGGTTTCCCAGTTTACTAAAGTTTCTTTAAGTTAACTTTTGTCTCCAGTTCGAAAGGAATGTGTTCCTTGAACATTTTTTCAAAATATTTGACATCGACGTTACGGTTTAGCCAAATATTTTGGGAACCATGTCTGAATATTATATCTTGTTTATAACGAAACGTATTTAGGAATTTTGTGTATTATATTTCCGTGCAAAACAATTTGCACACCGTTGTCGCCGTTTATTACAAGCTGCACTTAACTAGACCCCACAACAACACTTTACCGCTTGTAACGTAATTATTTACGACCGCAATACTCAAACTCCAGGAGTAAGAACCTCCTCCTAAGCGACAGTTTGCTCCCCTCAATCCCTGCCTAGCTAAAATAAATGTTTCATACTGCTATCAATAAACTTTTCATGTGGCTTTTTACTTTTGGCTCTGTGTTCTTGTAGAGCGCAGACTCGGAGTGATGACATGACTGATAACGTAAACCAACCCCAAGTATTGTACTGGTTCTGCAATACAAAACAAAAATCCTTGCGATACAAACAATATTCTATGTACTCACAACATGATTCGTCACTGCCATCCCTGCAATCTTTTATATCGTCACATGTTGAGTATGACGATGAATCTGTTTGATGATAAAGGCAATATCCATCGACACATGGCAATGCCATACTGTATCCAAAACATGGAATGTGGTCCTCAATGTCACATACTTTTGTCAGATCCACGCATTCTCCATCGCTACATGACATCCTCCCTTCCCACTCACCTGCATAAAACAGGTAAAACATCTCAGTAAAATTGTAAGATTAAAAAAAATAAAAGCAAAATTCCGTTTCGTGTTTATAGCTATGAGGACAGTTTAATAAATATTTTTACAGAAGTCAAAGAGAAGTAAAAATTTGCAGCTATTACCATATTTGAAACAGTTAAATTACCTTTGAACGTATTAGAGACAAAGGTATGCAAAAAATCAATTGTATTTCTGGGAGTAACTGAATAAAGTATTCAACATGATTAAAAATCAAACATCGCTAAGTGAAACACAGTCAAAAATAAGTGCTTCAAGTTCCCATATTACAAATACAACTTTGATTTCCACGAACACATCCTTTCGCCAAATGATGGTGTGTTACGCGGAAGGGCGGTTGTACCGGCTATATAGATACAGATACAGATGATCATGGTTTTTGCGGTGCCTATGATGACACAAAAGGTCGCTAACGTAGCAGACATGACAGTCTACAAGAACACCCGTGAGGGCATCACAAAATCAGACTGCACAAAATGTAATCAGAAATCTGGGAACTATCAAAATAAGTCATCCGGGAGGGGTCGGGTTCAGAAGATGGCGACACCCGTGAATATAGGTCAGAGGTCGGCTCGCTTAAGGATTTCGGGCAGTACAATCCAAAGACCAAATACGGACTTTTTAAGATGCCGTGGGTGTAGTTCGTTTTTTTTCGAGATTTATACAATTCTAGTCATGTGCAACTGCCAAGATACAGAGGGCGATTTTTTTGGCGACGCCTCAGGGGCTTCGCCTAATATTATAGTGTGCGACCGTTTGACAAAAATTCCCAGAAATCCGCAGGCATGTCAGGAATTTTTACACGCATGCACCGTTGCATCATCCCTTTAGAGGGGAATAACTCGGATAATCTTCATGATATTTGGAATATAGATCGCTTCAGAGATGCCTTACATAATCAAATGCTAATCATTCAGATAATGGGCTAATTTGCAAGAATGCACAGAATTTCTAAAAGCCCGCGCACTCGCAAACTTACCTCATAGACCCTGTGAGAATTTGGTTACGTGCGCACCACGTGGCGAGACCGTGCCATCAGTCGGCGTTTTGGTCGTAAAATCGCAATTCGTAAATCCAGCACCCACTCATCGGGTGATACAGAACGGACCGCACTCTTGCTCGAACCTTTCTCTGCTTTTCTCGAAACGGTAGCAACGTGCGAATTTCGGCATCTTCTTCGTCACTAATCTACCTACCTATGATATCAATCTGATTTTAGTTACAACTTCGAGAAATTTTCTAACGTTATCATCAAAGTTAACGGCCCGTTTATTATCTAAAATGCATAACTGTAACGTTACGCACCCCGAAAGTGACTTTCTTTCAGTCAATTCTCGAAAATTCTTCTCCAGAAAAAGATATGGTGCGTTCGTTTTACGCCCCTCTAATGTTTCCGCATAAAAGACGGTGCATGTTTGGACATGTTTGAGAGGCATTTGAAGCTTCGCAGGAAGTTTGAAGCCACCTTTGCCGAAATTCGGTCGTTTTGTCGTAAATAGGCCAGACCAAAAAAAAAAAAAGCACCACGCCGATTTCCTGAGCCAGCACGTTTTGGAAAATTTCTGCCCCCAGATCGTCAAGAAAAAGTGACCACTATCATTTACAAGATATCTTGTAAATGTGCATGGGCTGGTAAGTCGGGAAAATATGGAAATTGACGAGATATATGCGCAGAAATTATTTTGTATAGTAGGGGAGGGGGGCGCAAGATATTCCCGCATGATTTTTGACATATGTTGGCTAAAACTTGTCCGATTTGAATTTTGTCCCACACAAGTAAAGGCCATAAAATGGAGATGTAACGACGATAGTCACGTTTTATTCCATGCTTCAGTTATCCATCGATGAGGACGTAAAGTTGATGTAAACTAATTATGTTACGTAAATACGTCTTATAACGTTACAGTACTATAAATGTTATTGGGGAAACGGGCCTCATTAGACACGTTAGATTTCTTTTGGAAATAATTTCTGCACCAAAAAGCAACTGAGCAAAGACCATCAGTGGGTAATTACACTATGGAATTTACCAACACAGATGAGCTTTCATTCGGATACAGTGGGTAATTAAGAGGTTGGAAAAATGTCTTTCATTTGGATGTGCTAATAAGACGGGAAAATTGCCCCTGGCTTCTTGTCAGAATTTTGACTTTGTTGGGCTTAAAGTTAACAGATTTGAATGTTGTTTCCATCAAATTGAAGCCCTTGAAATGGACAAGTAACGAGAGTGGTCACGTTTTGTCCCATGCTTTACTTTTCGATCAGTGGGAGCTTAAATTTCAAACAACTTGGCCTGTAGGGTCATGGGATTGACCTTTATAAATTCTCGCCCAAAACACTGTATTACATTTATTCCATAAAAAACAGTACTTGGTTGCCGCATGGGGGTCTAGTCTAAGAAGGTGAAGAAGACGTCTGATATATTTGTGAAGGCGTGTTATTAGCGAGGAAAGATTGGAAATTGTGGAGAACATCTGCAGACGAATTAACGTAAACTGATAACTATGGACTTTTTTCTTGCCACCAGCTTCTTGCAGTGCATTTTGTATATATTTCGGTTTCTACTGGACTGATGAAATAATGCCTCATTTAAATTCTCTTTTAATCCTGCTCTTGCTGTATATTCTGCTGCTGTAGTTTCTGTTTGCCGGTGGCTATAAGTTGGGCACCCCTTAACAACACTACACAGCAGTACTAAATCTGCAATATTCTATCATTCCAGGGAAAAGATCAACAAGAGCACAGTAACGGATGGCAAGATGCTGAGACCTGTTTGTAAGAACCACATTGATGATGAGTGTTTCAATATATAGGAAGGACAGCCACTTGCTACAGAATAAGAATAAGTGTGGGTTGATCCCGTAAGGCTTCCGAACAAGAGCCTTCCTGGATAGGATACCAGCATGATCAGGGTGCTAACCTCCTTCTCAGCCTTCCACGAGTGCTGGCGGTTATTGTTGGGGAGAGGGCTGATTTAAGATTTTCAACATTTATGGGCCAGGTTTTTATGTCGTGAAGATCATGTTTGCGCCCGCTAGAACTTAGTAGAAGACCTGCAATCTTTCTGCATCCTCCAAAGCACTAAATATTAAGATGGTCTTTCAAAGGCCAATTAATGTTTCTGCAAAAAGTAATCCATGGTGCCACCCACACGGTGTCGTGAGAAGCCAACCTCATGCACAAAGTATGCGTGAATTGACACATGCCATCTTGCAAATGTTCGTCATATTTCTATAAATTGTGTGTCAATCTTTCATCACATGTGACTTTATAAAACTATTTTTATCGTGTATAGCTTAAGTGAATCTAACTGTCATAGATAAGAAGTTTTTTTAAGAAGACAAGAGAAGGTCAGGTTGAGATTCTGATCTGCCAGAATGTGAGATATTTTTTCATTGCGATAAACACATGGTCATTATAGCAACTTCAATGGATATGCAAAGGAAGCAAATTTACGGAAGATTTGTTATTCAGGTACCAGAATTTTTTTTGTTTGAATTTAACTAACTCTGGCTGTTGTTGTATACTCGTAAGTTGCAAGTCACCACCCAAAGACAAAGGGGCATGACATTTCTGCACATCCGTTGCAAATGGCTATAAATGTTTATTTGATAGGGCACTGAGGATGCCAAAAGATCGCATGCCTAGGCCATCTAGTGGGCGCAGAAATGATCTCAATAGGGGTTGTACTAATAGCTCCATGGAGCCAGCTCCATGGAGCCAGCTCCATGGAGCTATTAGTACAACCCTACGCCCAACCTACCAGCTCCATAGCTGGTACTTTTAACACATAGCCAGGTTTCACGTCACCTTCAAGAGAAATTAATAGTTCACTTTGAATGCATACAATTGGTTCACGTCACCTTCAAGAGAAATTTGCCTTGGAGACGCTCTGGTAACATAGTCTTTCACCTTTACGTACTTGGAATACATGGGTTTCATTTCACCTTCAACAGAAATTGATCGTTCGCTATTCTTTTTTGTAAATAATGACTATTACTATATGAAAAAATAATGACAATGACTAAAATGATAATAATAAACAAGCCGGCACAGCCATGGCCCGCATTTTTTCACCTCTACGCACTTTGAATACTATACATCTTTCACGTCACTTTCAAGAGAATTGGTAGTTCGCTATACTTGTAAACAATAAACAAGCCCGCACAGCCACGGCCCGAATTCTTTCACCTCTACGCACTTTGAATACTATACATGTTTCACGTCACTTTCAAGAGAAATTGGTAGTTCGCTGTTCTTGTAAACAATTAACAAGCCCGCACAGCTGGGTCCACATTCTTTCACCTCTACGCACTTTGAATACTATACATGTTTCACGTCACTTTCAAGAGAAATTGGTAGTTCGCTGTTCTTGTAAACAATAAACAAGCCCGCACAGCTGGGCCCGAATTCTTTCACCTCTACGCACTTTGAATACTATACATGTTTCACGTCACTTTCAAGAGAAATTGGTAGTTCGCTGTTCTTGTAAACAATTAACAAGCCCGCACAGCTGGGTCCACATTCTTTCACCTCTACGCACTTTGAATACTATACATGTTTCACGTCACTTTCAAGAGAAATTGGTAGTTCGCTGTTCTTGTAAACAATAAACAAGCCCGCACAGCTGGGCCCGAATTCTTTCACCTCTACGCACTTTGAATACTATACATGTTTCACGTCACTTTCAAGAGAAATTGGTAGTTCGCTGTTCTTGTAAACAATTAACAAGCCCGCACAGCTGGGTCCACATTCTTTCACCTCTACGCACTTTGAATACAATACATGTTTCACGTCACTTTCAAGAGAAATTGGTAGTTCGCTGTTCTTGTAAACAATTAACAAGCCCGCACAGCTGGGTCCACATTCTTTCACCTCTACGCACTTTGAATACTATACATGTTTCACGTCACTTTCAAGAGAAATTGGTAGTTCGCTGTTCTTGTAAACAATAAACAAGCCCGCACAGCTGGGCCCGAATTCTTTCACCTCTACGCACTTTGAATACTATACATGTTTCACGTCACTTTCAAGAGAATTGGTAGTTCGCTATACTTGTAAACAATAAACAAGCCCGCACAGCCACGGCCCGAATTCTTTCACCTCTACGCACTTTGAATACTATACATGTTTCACGTCACTTTCAAGAGAAATTGGTAGTTCGCTATACTTGTAAACAATAAACAAGCCCGCACAGCCACGGCCCGAACTCTTTCACCTCTACGCACTTTGAATACTATACACGTTTCACGTCACTTTCAAGAGAATTGGTAGTTCGCTATACTTGTAAACAATAAATAAGCCCGCACAGCCACGGCCCGAATTCTTTCACCTCTACGCACTTTGAATACTATACATGTTTCACGTCACTTTCAAGAGAAATTGGTAGTTCGCTGTTCTTGTAAACAATTAACAAGCCCGCACAGCTGGGTCCACATTCTTTCACCTCTACGCACTTTGAATACTATACATGTTTCACGTCACTTTCAAGAGAAATTGGTAGTTCGCTGTTCTTGTAAACAATAAACAAGCCCGCACAGCTGGGCCCGAATTCTTTCACCTCTACGCACTTTGAATACTATACATGTTTCACGTCACTTTCAAGAGAAATTGGTAGTTCGCTATACTTGTAAACAATAAACAAGCCCGCACAGCCACGGCCCACATTCTTTCACCTCTACGCACTTTGAATACTATACATGTTTCACGTCACCTTCAAAAGAAATTGGTAGTTCGCTGTTCTTGTAAACAATTAATAAACAAGCCAGCACAGCTGGGCCCACATTTTTTCACCTCTACGCACTTTGAATACTATACATGTTTCACGTCACTTTCAAGAGAATTGGTAGTTCGCTGTTCTTGTAAACAACAAACAAGCCCGCGCAGCTAGTCTCCAAGCAGTTATTTCAACTGCCACGCGCGGATCCAGGGGGAGGCCCCTCTTCTGTTTTGTTATAGAATATGAGACGTTAATTATTAATAGAACATGTCCACTACCCCGAAGGCACCCGTTTGACAATTATTAATAATAATAGTATTATCTGGTGTGTTTTGCATCCCAGTAGGTACCCAATGTGTTGAGTAATGAGTCCTCGAGCACGAGACCCCCGTTTTAGGTCCCTCCAGGAAGACGATGATAATAATCTCAGATCCACGGTGGCGTAACATAGTATCAAACCCGCCTCTACGAAGAATGTTGCATAGCGGACTAAGATTTTTCCTGTGGTGACGAGAACCAATTGTATACATTCAAAGTTCATAGAGCTGGCTCCATGAAACTTGTTTTTCGTTTACAAGGGCGGCCCCATAGCGGACTATATAAATATGTTTTTCCTGTGGTGACGAGAACCAATTGTTTACATTCAAAGTTCATAGAGCTGGCTCCATGAAACTTGTTTTTCGTTTACAAGGGCGGCCCCATAGCGGACTATATAAATATTTTTTCCTGTGGTGACGAGAACCAATTGTATACATTCAAAGTTCATAGAGCTGGCTCCATGAAACTTGTTTTTCGTTTACAAGGGCGGCTCTATAGCGGACTAAGATTTTTCCTGTGGTGACGAGAACCAATCGTATACATTCAAAGTTCATAGAGCTGGCTCCATGAAACTTGTTTTTCGTTTACAAGGGCGGCCCCATAGCGGACTAAGATTTTTCCTGTGGTGACGAGAACGAATCGTATACATTCAAAGTTCATAGAGCTGGCTCCATGAAACTTGTTTTTCGTTTACAAGGGCGGCCCCATAGCGGACCAGATAAAGATTTTTTCCTGTGGTGACGAGAACCAATTGTATACATTCAAAGTTCATAGAGCTGGCTCCATGAAACTTGTTTTTCGTTTACAAGGGCGGCTCTATAGCTGACTAAGATTTTTCCTATGATGACGTGAACTAACTATTTCTATTCAAAGCGAAATATAAATTTCTTTTGAAGGTGACGTGAACCAATTGTATGTATTCAAAGTGCGTGGAGCTGGCTTTATGGAGCTGGTAGGTTGGGAGCAGGGTTGTACTAATAGCTCCATGGAGCTGGCTCCATGGAGCTGGCTCCATGGAGCTATTAGTACAACCCCTTCTCGATCTTTACGGCATAAGAACCTGGCCCATGATGTTCACTCTCCCATATGGGTTGACTCTTGTGGCAATACCTTATGATATCAACCATGCCTTTTAGCCTCAGAAAAAGGGTGTTAGGGCATGGCACCTAACCAACTGACAGTCAATCAGAGAAATGTCTTTGTGTGGTCTAAAGGCACCATATAAGGCACTTCATTAATATTCAAGAGCATGATCACTGTACTGACATAACGTAATACAGTTCTTTCAGCGTCAGACTTGTTCATCAGATACCAAATGTAAACTTTGTCAGTTCTGTAGGAAGAGGGCACCACAGCACCACCAAATACCAACCGAGCATACGAAGTAACCATTATCATTAGGCAAAAATAAACAGGTGCACACCATGCCATATGCCGTTTCTTCAAAATTTGCGGTCTGTCTGCTGATTGGCCTGCGACAAATCTTGGCGACAAATCATGACGATAGCTACCACTTCAGTATTGTTGGAGAATGTATGGGTCGTGAAACGTAAGCTTCTTATTCAATCCCCTTTTATGCTTGCTTTCTAGTACCGAAACAAAAATATTTATTAGATAGAATTCTGTTGATTCAGAGGTGTTCTATATGTTTTTGAATGTCAGAAAATCACCAATATTGTGTAAAGTATATGTTGGCAGTCTGGTGATGCCACATTTCTTTGCTGCTGTATTGGTTAGTTTCCAACCATCTTCTAATACACCTGTAAGGCTGTAACACATGTGCACAAATGACGTATGTTATATGTGATTTGTTGTTAGAATCAAAGTACATAAAAATCATGTATTGAACATTAGATGCATAATGTGTTATGTTTAGAGTCCCCTTATGTTCACCAATAGTCCACATTTCAGAACTTTATGTTAAATGTATTTATTTGTCAATATTAATGCTATACTGTATGTGTCAAATGTATCTTAAGTTGAAATAATTATACATGTGTATGGCCTATGCATAAGTCTATATCATTGTATTGCACTGTACATATGTTTATTTATTGTAAATATTCCTTGTCATTATATGTACAAAGTAAGTATATCATTTATTTTTAAATTTGGCATACATGAAAGTAATACATATCAAGTTTTATTGAAGAAAGTTATTGAGTGTGTGTCATCACTTTATGATCATAGAGTAATGTTCAAGCCTTAGATGGCCCTCAAAATTCATAACTGTATCAAATAACGGAGTGCATTTTTGGCGACGCCCCAAGGACTAGCCTGTCAGTATAGTATACGCTTCTGCGTAGTTGCATCATCATTTTGTGGGGAGTAAATCGGGAAGGGAAGGGCTTGACAGATTATCATAATATTTGGAATGTACATAGCTTTGGAGATACCTTACATAATTCAATAGTAATCATGTAAATCACTGGCCAATTTGCAAATTAATGAGGACATTTTGTAAATCCACGATATTAGGACACCCAAACATATGACATGTAACTGAAAAAACAGAAATATCAAGTATGCCAATGCTAATCATTACCTAATTTGCATAATCAATGAGAAATTGATATAATAGCATGATTTTGAATGAGGATTTTATTCTTGTGCACAATGCTTCTGTTTTCCCCTTTGCTGTCCTGGTTCTGTTTAGTGTTACTAGATCGTGGGTGCAGTTAGAATTCGCCAAATTGTCGCCAAGTTAAAGTAGAAAAGATAACTGATAATATCTATGTGAAAAATGTATAATCAATGAAAAGGCCAGTTGTCAACCACAAGAGAGTCTTCTTTGTTGACAGCAATGCCATACAAAAATCCATAGTCCAAAACAATTTTTATACATGACGTTACAGCCAGAAAACGAATACTAGAACACACCTACAACAACAATCACTGATACTTATAAACAAGAAAACCGTCGCCACGGCAATAGTTTTAATTGTCACGCTTTTTTCAATAGTTTATTGTCAGGCACAAAGGCCCATAAAAACAGACAATTACACAATTAGACATACTTACAGCAATTTTGTTCGTCCGCACTGTCTCCACAGTCGTCTATCCCATCACACACTTGTGCTTCACTTAGGGCTGCTCCATTTGGGCATGTCTTTTCATCTAAAATCAAAAAGACAATATAAGAAAGTCTTAAGATTGTCAACAAATGTACAAATTATAGAATTATCTGCAAATAAAAATGAAGCTTGTGCCTTACCGCAGTTGTTTTCATCGCTCCCATCGTCACAGTCCACTATCCCGTCACAGATCACCTCATGCACGTCACAGTCACCGTCTGTACAAACCGTCTTCTCAACTCCGGAGCAAGCTGGACGGATATAAAAGAAGCTGCAATTATAAGAAAGCCCCAAACAACAGAGCGACAGGGCTTTACCATGCAATAACCAACCCTTTCGAACCCATTTCGAACCGCGGTAAGGCAGGATTTCCTACGGCGCCCGGGAAGGATTTCCTACGGCGCCAAGACAGGGTTTCTAACGGGCAAAATGTCACGGATATGTTCCTGTGCTTGAATCTGAAACTGAAAATGACGTTTACGGAATTAGACTCGACAACTTTCCGCGCAGACGGCAGCTAGCCATGTTGGCGTTCAGACTAGCCCCGACACTTTTAATTACTTAAGGCTTTTGTGGAAATTCAGAAAAAAATTTAAATGAATACACTTCGAAGTACTACACCATTGCCTACCTGAAATAACCCAGTTTGGGCAAAAAGCGTTTTTATATGTACCAACGTTTGCGCGAAATTATGAATACAGTTTAATTATGTCAAAGTATTTCAGTGTTTTTTTTTTTTTTTGGACTGGTGTTATTTGCAATGTTACATGGGGTGTGCTGGAAGAGTCCATTCGTGCACGGATGGGGCATTTTTGGACTTACGTGATTATGTCAAAGTCCAATTTCAGTGGATGTATTTTTGGACTACTCCACTTACATAGGGGAATCACAGGAAGAGTATTCTTGCACAGAGGTGGATTTTTTCAAATTCAGTTTTGGACGGGTGATGATTTAAAATTTCGTTTTTATTGTAGGTGTCTTTGGACTCGTCTATTTTACCTTCTAATGCATGTGGGACCTTTTTTGCTAAATTCAATTTGGACTGGGTTTGTTATTCAAAAGGCTATGTTTTTAGTGGGAGTATTTTTCGACTGGTCTTTTGTGCAAATTGACATGAGGTGCACTGGAAAAGTCCATTCTTGCATGGGGTGATTTTGAACGACTCATTTGTGGGCTAAATTGTGATTATTAAAAGTGATTTTAAGCAGAAGTGTTCAATTTTCGCACATGGGTGATTTTGGAATTCTATTGTTGCATGGGAGGGAGATGGCTGAAATATGCTGCATTTGCTCTCAAGCAAATGTTGGCCTTTCTAGTGAAACACTAAAAATGAATTTGATGATTGTATCGTCCAGATTTCGCCAGCTATACTTAAGTATACTGTTCGATTTCAAATCTACGGTGTACTTTGTGTTGTGATAACAGTTATATTTTGATATGGTAGCTAAATAGGCGGTTGCTCAAAACAGCAGTTACTTTTTTTCTCCATCACATAAGCTCCCAATCAACTGAGATAATCAAAACAAGTTACTTTGAAGCAGCAATTTGAAACATCTTGCTTCTCTAATACTGGTTGCCATATATGTTTGCCAGCGGTTTATTACAAGCAGTTGTCACCACTTACCTTGAAAAAACTTGATCTCGATAACTCTACGTCGATTCTCTCGTAGAAACTGCAAACGCCAATATTGTCCTGTGGTGAGAAGCCTCATGGTCAGGTCTAATTCTGCCGGTTTTCTTTGGTTTCTTAACGGATGTACATGTAAAACACTACTATGTGAAACATCCTCCCACTTTCTTCCAGTCCTACGCTGTACCTTTACCGAAGGTAAAGCTATAAAATCGATGCCCTGAAACCAAATGCGGAACCTTGAGAGCTTCATGGGTGTCTGCAAATCAAACTCCAGTTGCCAGTTGTCCTCATCATCTCCCCGTCCCCAAGCCGTATTGAAGTTGGAGTCCAAGACGTACCCGGAGAGCCGTCGGACGCCGTCGTCCTCCTCCCATTCGTCCGGTATCACCCATGTCGGGTCGGTCTCCACCCAGCCACCTGCCGGTAACATTTTCTCATTAATGCGTCACTAGGTAATATAAGTACAATACAGAAAGTAGACGTTCCTGCAATTTCTTACATAGTAAGTTAAATTGCTCCTATAGCATATAGGATACCAATATTCAAGGAGGGATGTTACAGCACCATTGTACCATACAAACATGTCTATAATATGTGTTCTTCTTAATCAAAACACTGTCAAAGATGGCATAGCCTACTAGCTTCTGTGTTGTTGTTATCAGCTAGACCAACTAACCCACTAACATCCAAGTTGTCGTCAGGTCTTTTGTATTTATAGATAGGGTTTACTTTTTCTCCAGATCACTTTAGTGTCACTGACGGATCATCTTGGATTTGAAACGTCTGACTGTTCGCAAAATCATAGCCAGTTGCTTGACTAACTGCTTCTTGGCGTAGTTAAGAGTTTGCTTGAAAGTTTACTTTCGGAAAAGGCTGAAAATTGATGCACGCGCGCGGATGTCATCCATTGACGAAAATACGATGGCCTCTCATAGTCTATAGTCTTACGTACTATAGTGATATATGTGTCTGTATATACAGGTAACGCAAATTTACAGCTACATCTAGTGTTGTACGAACTACAGGCGAGTGATTCAAACATAAACCAATACGCTGGTACTGGTTAGCAGTATACATAGTTGTGTACATCTATTCTGTGGGCCTTTGTTATCATCAATTTGTAACCCAAAACGCCTGGCCTTGGGGCGGCAGCTTGTTGTAACCCGGGAGCAGCTCGTTTGTCCGTCCGCACACCGTGGCGGCCAGGGTCGAAACGTATGGTTCGGCTCTGGGCGCCGTAGGTTATCCCGCTCAGTTTAAACCGCTAGGATCGCGCCTTCAATAGAGAAGTTTTGCGTTTGAATAACTCTTCAAGTAAGGTTTAAATCCCGAATTTTTGTGTGTGTGTGTGTAATCGTAAGTGGGAAGCCTCACAGACGCTTACATGAACAAGTGCATATTAGCAGTCCTATTGAAAAATTAACATTTCGCCAAAATTATCACAGAAGAGTTCATTCGGACATTCCAGCTTATGTGTTGCAATTGTTGAAAAGGTCCAATAAACGAAACGCTTTCTTTTCAGTTTGATACATATACAGTCACCAAGGATGCTCTACAAAATGCTACACAAAAGCCATTCAAAAAGGGGTCACCAACAAACTTTTAAGTTAAACTACACCGTACTTACTATATACCTTTAGCAAGTATGGCCAAAATTACGATGCAGTATTGTAGAAAGAAACAAAGTTAGCCTAATTACTTACCGATCAGCGCAAACGCACCTGGTAAACAGTGGCATAGACCCCACATCAAAAGGATGGTCACAGCAAGGGATATTCCGGTTTGAAAAATGGTTCCCATTTTGCTTCAAGACGATTAGCTGGAGCTTCAAATCATTCCTGTATCGGCACTGTCGTGAAGAATCCTGCTTTATAGATCCGTGGTGCGCACACTAATGCCGGATATCATCAACTGACTCGACAAATAAACAAGAGTAGCCCCAGTACAAGGCTTCTCTGTGGCGTTTTAGATTGCTGACTAACCGTGATCGGATAGCGAACGTTTTCATTCGCCAGTCGTTAACAATCGAGGCTAGCTGAACAGTATTTGCAGCTGGAGACATCGCGTGGTAACCAGAGGGTGTATACGACATTAATTATTTGAAGCTACGTTTTCTAGCTTAACTTTCGGATATTGGTCTTGCGATATGTGTGACCCGTTGGCCACCAAAACTACAAACAACGACATCCAAAAGTAGACTGTTCCGAAATTATCCCCGTTTATTAAAAGACAAAGCAAAATAACTATCCCGACATTTGTCCTGGGAAGAATGGACTATGCAAATATCTATGTTTGCTGCCTCGTTAGAATAGGGAATGAAGACATGCAGGTGCGTCGTATACTGGTCTGATTGCCTACCTATAAAACGCCCAGATTAAAAAGATGAAAACACGCATACGTGAAACTGTCAACAACTTCGATGACCTATGACCCCGATTACAAACTGAAGGCACACACTGCATGACTACCTAAAGAAAACTCCTAAAGTGCCTTTTCCAAAATTCACAATTTAGCTTGGACATAATGACAAAAATTCTATAGAAATCTACCTTAAATCTTAATGTAGATACATTAACTATTTTCAGCAAGTTGTATACCATAGGAAGGAATCCGTCTTTAACTTGAGCACACTCACATGCATATCTAAAGTTACAATATTCAATTTCTACCTTATTTTTAATGCCAATATTGTTGTTATTTCTTTCCTGGTCAGATTCAACCGCCAACACACTCAGATGAACGAGACAAAAATAAAGAGGGGGTGGGGTGGCTATGAATGTGCTGTTGAGCTGAAAGGGACTTATTGAGAGAGAGGATATTTCAAGTTTTTTTTAACATTCAGTGTTTCGTTGGAGTCTCTACCAGCCTAACTACGCTTGCTATAGAAACAAATAATTTGCCAGGGGAGTTTGGTCATCAGAGGGTTTCGCGGTCTAGTAGGAACATTGTAACCTTAGCGTCATAACTATGACTCTCTTGGCAAAGTCATCACCATACCGTGATACAGCGCTCTTTTCTTCAAAGCCTAGGGCAGGTCTTCCACTAGCAATTAATTTCTTTTTTGCGAAAATGTTCGATCTGGTAGGAAAGCATATGGGGGAAGCTAGTTAGGTTGGAGCAGCTGAATACTTTGGGTCCCAACTAATAACAACAGGAGGATGATAGCAATCAATGATACCTTCTTTCATGCTAAGTCCTTCTCTCATGCTAAGGCCTGTGCTCGTATACCCAACATGGTTGATTACTAGCCTACAGAGAGAATTGTAGTAATCTATCATACTTTCTCCCGCACTGTCACGAGTTGGTACCAGTCTGTTCTAGGAGAGACTTGTCTCCGCCCCTCGTAAATCGAGGCATGCCCAAACCTGTCCACGCATACCCTTACACTGTTGATTGCTAGTACAAGAGAACTGCAGTAATCAAGCATACCTTCCCCCGCATTGTCATGAGTTGGTACCAGTCTGTTCTAAGAGAGACTAGGCCTCGTCCCTCGTAAATGAAGGCATGTCCAACCCTGTGTACGTAAGCACAACACTGCTGGTTATTTAGGCAGTGCACACCACCTTGCCAGGTACACAACCAAACGCAAAAAAATGGCGACAGGCTTACTTCTGTTTGTGTGCCTGTTGTCCATCGAGTACGCAGCTCTTCAAATCACTGACGGGAGCTTTGAGTGTCCTACGTTTGAATCTGGATTTGAATTGTTCAGGTGTGGAAGTAACGGAACCTGTGTCTGGCCACAGCAAGTATGTGACGGCCGTAATGACTGCGCAGACGGCTCAGACGAAGAAGATTGCTGGAGCAAAGAGTGTCCCCAATGGTCACCCTTTGCCGTTTACTTCAGATGTGAAAGTAGTGGAGCCTGTGTTGGTGAATGGAATACATGTAATGGGTACGATGATTGTCCTGACGGCTCAGATGAGAAGGATTGCTCGAGTGTAGAGTGTCCCAATCCAGACGATTTCAAGTGCGAAAGTAGCGGAACATGTGTCACAGAACATCAAATATGTAACGGCGATGCTGACTGTGCAGACGGTTCAGACGAAGAAGATTGCTGGAGCAGAGAGTGTCCTCAATGGTCACCCTTTGACGTTTACTTTCGGTGTGAAAGTAGTGGAGCCTGTGTCCCTGAATGGGATACATGTAACGGTATCGATGACTGTCCTGACGGTTCAGATGAGAACGATTGCCCGGTTGGAGAGTGTCCCAATCCAGGTGATTTCAAGTGTGAAAGTACCGGAGCCTGTGTCCCTGAAAATAGCACATGTAACGGCGATGAGGACTGTCCTGACGGTTCTGACGAAGAAGATTGCTGGAGACGACAGTGTCCATATATAGGCGAATTTAAATGTAAAGGTAGTAGAACTTGTATTTATAACACACACGTATGTAACAACAACGTTGACTGTCCAGACGGTTCAGATGAGGAAGATTGCTGGAACAAAGAGTGTCCTCAATCGCCGCCTGGTGTTTCTGTTAATTATTTCAGGTGCGAAAGTAGCGGAGCCTGTGTTGTTGACAGTCGTATATGCGACAATAACGATGATTGTCCTGACGGTTCAGATGAAAAGGATTGCTGGAGTAGAATGCCAGTGTGTCCTGAATGGCCTGAGGTTGGTGGCGCTTTCTTCAGATGTGAAAGTAGTGGGGCCTGTATCGAACCATCGAGCGTATGCGACGGTGTTACTGACTGTGCAGACGGTGCAGATGAGGTGGATTGCTGGAGCTTAGTGTGTACAGATACACAATACTATACTCACTTCAGGTGTGAGAGTAACGGATACTGTTTCAAGGATATTGAAATATGTGACGGTGTTGCTCACTGTCTGGACGGTACAGACGAAAGGGATTGCTGGAGCAAAGAGTGTCCCGAACCTTATGGATTCTCTGACTTTAACGTCAGGTGTGAAAGTAGTGGAGCATGCATTGGTAATTTTTTTATATGTAACGGGGACGAAGATTGTCCAGACGGATCAGATGAGAAGGATTGCTTGGTCAAAGGATGTCCTTATCCCGACGATTTCAAGTGTAAAAGTGGGCTATGTGTTGTTGCACGGTATGTATGTAACGGTCGTGCTGACTGTGCAGACGGTGAAGATGAAGAAGATTGCTGGAACAAAGAGTGTCTTCAATTGTCACCCTTTGGCGTTCCCTTCAGGTGTGAAAGTAGTGGAGCATGTGTCTCTGAACGGGATAGGTGTAATGTTATCGATGATTGTCCTGACGGTTCAGATGAGAAGGATTGTTCGGGCAGAGAGTGTCCGGATCCTGGCGATTTTAGATGTGAAAGTACTGGAGCCTGTATCCATGAATGGGACACATGTGACGGTATCGTTCATTGTCCTGACGGTTCAGACGAGGGTTGTTGGAATGACGAGTGTCCCTATCCCAACTTTTTCGAGTGTAAAAGTCTTGAGAAATACTGCGTCCCTCCAAGAAAACAATGTAACGGCTTCAATGATTGTCTAGACGGTTCAGATGAGAATTGCTGGAACATAGAGTGTCGCTTCGGCAATCATTCAAGATGTAAAGATGACGGAGCCTGTCTCGTCCCAGAAAACTTTTGTGACGGTAACCAGGACTGTACAGACGGTTCAGATGAGGATTGTACAGTATGTCCCTATCCAGACGATTTCAGATGTCAAATTGGAACGTGTATCCGCTCAAAGTCACATTGTGACGGCCAGGAACACTGTCTGGACGGCTCGGATGAGGATGAATGCTCGAAAGAAGAGTGTCCCAGTTTCGAGTGTAAAACGAGCGAAAAATGTGTCAACGAAACGAAACGCTGCGATGGCGTTGTCGACTGTCACAGTGATAGTGTCCGCGACGAGTCCGATGAGAGTGGCTGCGGTAAGCGCACGTTTTGATAATTCTAATCATTAGGGGGGGGGGGGGGTTCTAACGTGTGATAATGATTTGAAATTGAAATGCCACTCTTGTTATATTTATTTCTAGCAAAACTAAATAAGATGAGAATCAGCAATTTGAGAGGGTTGAATGTAAAATGGCGCTTGAAGATATTACTTTTACAAAATGCGAAAAATCTCACTGTATACGTAGCTTTATATTACATAATTTTTTTCCTTAACTTCTCCATTTGATAGCTTAAGTTGTTATTTAGTTGATATATTTCCCTGCTTTTAATAATTTAATTGTTATTTAGCTTCTCTATTTGATGGCTTTTTTGTGTTAATTTAGTTGATACATTTCCTTGTTTTATTATCAATTGTTTATCACCTCAATTATTTCATTAGAATTGCATACGTTATAGGAGGAGGGCTCGCATAAGCCGTTAGGCTTCCTCCCTTCCTCCCGCACAGTATTTGTTTTATCCAATGTACATTTCTCTGTTTTTGTGTTCTACGTGCGAATAAATAAACTCAAACTCAAACTCAAAACTAGCTAAAATAGATGATATTATAGATAAAAGCATTGTTTTAAACAAAGGAAACCTATAAAAAAACTATATCTGTACTAAGTAGGGACCGTGTCATACATTTTTGAAGGTCGCAGGGTGCATTAATATATTTTCATCCAAGTAAAATTGTTTTAGAATCTTGTTGGAAGCTATGCCAAATCTTACCTTAAGATTGACATCAAAGCTGTACGACAATGCGTGATATTTTAATTTTTTAATTTTTTTTTTCTGTTTTCTTCAGCCAGGGTAGCCCAACTCAGTGTATCACACTGCTTTACAGTGGGGCCTTGGAACAAAAAGTACATGATACAGCAACACCATACATAACACACAAATGATATACACAAAATACTGTTTTCCATATTTATACTTCAGTCCGGTCGTGAGGTCAGAGGTCAGCTCTCAGCTTCATCATACGCTTTTAAAAATGCTGCAATGTTAGGAGCAGTTTTTAAAGTCATTGGAAGGTGATTCCATTGACAAACGCCCCTGTGGCTAAACTTACGCCTTCCACATTCTAAGCGAACTTGTGGCAGCTGTATTAATTGGCTTAAACTATGGCGGGTAGTGTAACTGTGGGTCCCTGATAACATATGGAATACATTGAGGTATTCTTGGATGTATGACCCATCAATGTAGTATAGAGATAAAATGGCACCTCCTATTTTATATAGACTGCTTATTTCAAGCTCTTTTTGCATGTCAAGCCCTTGTGTACGTTTTATTGTAAATCCACTCCCTAAGTACCTTTTGCTGTCAACAGCTCTCATACACAAACAAATCTGCCTGGCTGCACTTAAAAATAAATGCTATCGATAGATAGACACAATAAAATAGTACGTAGTAAATATATTTATGAAATAGAATAGATATAGGATGACTTTATTGCACAACAATTGTACGAGGTACAAAGTATGGCATCTACATATTAACTACAGTTCTATAGCTTAACTTAAAGCATATCGAACTAGTACAGGTGCTGTAGTATGGGATAAGTTTCTTACAATCATTGTAGGCTTTTAAAATCAATTGAGGAATTTCAAATGTATAGTTTCCTATATCTGCCATGCAGGGATTGTCACATGTCATGGTGTATTTGAATGTGCACCCATTGAGATAAATCCTTGTGTATAAAATGACTGCCTTCTGTATAGAGAATTGCGTATATCAGAATAGTTGGGACATACAGCCATAAAGTGATATTCGTCTCTAATTAGCTTTGAACAGAATGGACAAACCCTCTGGTCGATAGGAATTTTTTGGAATCTAACGGTTTCTATACTTAATTTGTAACAGCCTTAGTTGTGTGATTGCCCTATGAATGTCAAGGCTCTTTATGGTTGAAATGTAATTTTCTTGCTTGTAATGCTTGTTCAATAAAGAAAAAGAGGAGGGTTTGGAATTGGTTCAAATAGAGGAATGTCAATTTCGCACATATATATATATATATATATATATATATATATATATATATTGTAAACGTTGTCGTAATTGAGTAGTGATTGTATCTAATGTGGTATGACCTCGGGTTCAGCCATATGTGTCCAAAGCCTTGGTAATTGAGGATATTTTTCACGTGGACAATCCGATCCTGTTCTCCGAATGAAACAGTATTGCATGCCTCAAGAAGAACGGTATCTTCGGGCAGATTAACTAAACGATGGCAATATTTTACAAGATGTATTTCTGTCTCAATCATAGCTGGAAAGTTCCCAATTCTCCCCTGACACCATCGTTTGAGGCTTTGGCAAAAATGCCTAACAGATTTTTTTTGGAAGCGCATGTCTATGATATATACTTAGTAGATTATGTTATTGGGCTTGACTCTCTTCAGTCTGACATCTGAAGGAACCCATGGAACAGCTTACATAGAAATATAAATGAATGCATGATCGTTTAACAGGGTACGTTTTTGTGATGGCTATGGCTACCTAAATAATTCAAATGTTAATCTCTCGAGACTCATCCCCCTTAACTGTGTGAATAACTCGACAAAGTATGCTGGCAGATATCAGCAGACTGTGCGCGCGCGTGTGTGTGTGTGTGTGTGTGTGTGTGTGCGCGCGCGCGCGCGTGTATGTGTGAATATATAATGAACATCTTTACAGAAATACCATATAATGGATATGAGAATATCTGCTATCAAAACGTAATATATATGCTGACATATGTGTGTGTGTGTGAGTGTATGTATGTGTGTGTTTGTGTTTGTCTGTGTGTGCACGCGCGCGTGTATGTGTGGATATATAATGTACATCTTTACGGAAATACCATATAATGGATATGAGAACATACGCTACCGAAACGTAATGTATATGCTGGAATTTTCCCCTCACGTTCTCATTGAACCGCTTACCAAATTATTCAACTTGTGTCGGCTGATTATTTTCCCAGGAATGGTGTAATAGTCGCCCTACATAAGAGCGAGGCATAAGATGACCCCAGTTACTACAGAGGGATATCAGTTACCAGCTGTTTGGCAAAGCTATTTACATCTTTTCTAAACTCTCTCCTCACTAATGTCCTAGATGACAATAAAATTATATCTCCCAATCAAGCCTTCTTTAGAAGCAAATTCAGAACGAGCGATAAGGTGTTCAATCTAGATTACACCTTTAAGCAAATATCTTTCAGACAATAAACGTCTTTATTCATGTCTTGTTGACTTTAAGAAAGCCTTCGAATCAATTTGGAGAGAGGGACTCCGTTATAAATTGTTAGTTATAAACCTATTTGCATCATCCCTACTACACTCAGATGACAATGTAAATTGCCCTAAATAGATTGAACGACTTTTGTTCGAAGATGGAAATTACAGGTCAATTTAAAGAAAACAGAAAGAAGTCATTATATCTTTAACAAAGCTGGCCGGTCATTCCCAAAACAAACTCTTTTGGGCCAGACACAGTACACATAGTCCAGTCCTACTGATACTTGGGATTGAATATTAATTACTACATCAGGCAGTTTCTCTCTTGCCCCCCAAACAGCTCTCACTTAGAGCACGAATGGCTATGTTCAGTCTTAAATCGCTACTCCCCTCGTCTGTCTCTCCGAAGTGCCTACTATAAATTTTCGACACATGTATTAAACCAATACTTTTTATCTATGAGAAATCTGAGACAAAGACCCTATAGATGACAGCGCTGCAGCTCATCTATTCAAAGTTCCCATAACCGCTCTTTCAAGAACGTAATTGTTGTACACAAGAACAATAGTAATGTAGCAGCCAGAGCAGAACTAGGACGGTTCCCTTTAGATTTAGATAATATATATCCCTGCGCACCGTAAAATTCTGGACCCACTTAACACAACTAGTCACCGAAACACACACACACTGCTAATAAATGCTCACCGACAACGTACATCTCCTACAAATAGTCGTATACGGGCCTGGCTTCTTACAGGGAGTTAAGGAGATCAATGTGGTTACACGTACTTATTGTATGCTGATAGCACGAACTATAATCCCCAGTGTATATTCAAACTATTTAGGACAAGGCTTTCAGATTTGTATATTCAAACTTTCTTCCATAATCTGCCTACCAATACTGTCAAGCTTAGATTCTACAGAAAATGTAAAACCCAATATTGTATAGAGAAATATCTCAACCTATGTGACTTTGAGCAGCGTTCCGCAACCTACGATTTAAATTAGTACTCACCCCTAGAAATTGAAAACGGGAGATACATAAAACTACTTTTGAGATGTTTTGTAAATGTTGCCCCACAATTGCTGTGGAAGACGAGAGTCAATTTATCTCTAATTGTTCATTTTATGATGATATAAGAAACCAATTGTTCATGAGTGGTTCCAAAATACACACGTCCTAACTATCCCTGGCAATGAGAGAAAAAAACAACCCTATTGTTAAAATCAAAGAAGCCACATGTTATAGAAGAAGTGGGTGAATTCGTCTTCCACTGCCTGAATAGAAGACGTCAAACCCAACACAGCTAGCGTCATGTACACTTAAGTAGCACATCATGATCATAGAATGTAGTTCCTAGCACCACTGTACTTTAAATTTTCTTATCATATATGATGGTTGGATGCGATGTTCTAGTAATTGCTCGCAAAATGTTGCCTGTCTTGATGTTAGTTTGTTTCCGAAAAAAAAGGAAAACAGTTTCTCCAAAATTCGGTGCTTGACCTTTCAAATCCGGATCAAGGGCACACGGGAGATAGCTAAACGTGCCAGTAGTATGGTAGAATAAAACATAACCCCACATTTGTGATAAAAATGTGGACGCTTTTTGTTGTACAGTGTGCACCAGTGTCGAGTTCCGCTGTGAAAACAGCTGTGTGGCACCAGCTGGAGTGTGCGACGGAGTTCCTGACTGTGACGACTCATCTGACGAGCTGCTGTGTCGTGAGTGTTATCCAAATTACGACTAATAAAATGCAATGATATAGTGTTGTGCAGGTGCCTTATTTCATGCTAAAATATTCGAGAGTAGCAAACTTTTAGTAGCTTGAATATATGTACTTTATAGTCATGGACTGTTGATATTTGTTCATTGAAAATAGGATATAAGAAACAAGAGTATACCACCTAAAACCTTTGCTAGATAATAGAGAACTTAACCCCTTTGACTGAATTAATACAATCATTTCGCAATGATTATTCAAATAAGGTCTCCTACACATCTAAGCAAATTGGGCTTTAGCGTTTCATCTGAAATTGATGAAATGTAATATTTCTTCAGAGTCCTGTATTAATAAGGGATTGTGGCAGTGTGACAGTGGTGAATGCATCAACAACGCCTCGGTGTGTGACGGAGACAAGGACTGCTTTTCTGGGATAGATGAAGAGAACTGCAGCGGTATCTAACCTATATTTACCCTATTTTTTTGCCCTGTATGAAACTTCAGGCAAGAGATTCCCTGTGTGTAAAATAATGTGATAAGGGGTTGCTATCACATTATTTCACTAATAGACTGACATCTTGTACTATTAAATAATGTGATAAGGGTTTGCTATCACATTATTTCACTAATAGATACATTCTTAACATCCCTTACTAGTAAAAAATAAATGTGATGAGTAACAACAAATTTTCATCAATCAATGACTGTTTTTGAAAAGGTACAGTACATACCTCCCAAATTTTCGATGTCTACCAGTACATCATCGTCAGGGGAATGACCTAATCTCAGTTCTCGCGAGAGAACACGAGACTAGGTCAGGCTTGCGTGGATCATCTGCCCCCTCCCCCCGCCTCCTTGCGGAGAAGGGGTGGGTAGCACTTGGGCAGCTCCCAACCCTCAGTCCTTTTCAACTTCGCAGCCTCTAGTTGAATGTGGATGGCCTCCTTAATCTTTCTATGTGCATTGCGTGCTTCTAAGTCAATAACGTCAACATAGACAATGTAAGTCGTTGGGTTTTACGGAAGAAGGAAAAAGACAAGAAGAAAGGCGCATAATCTATACAGACTGGGACGCTTACATCTGCTTGGCCAAGTTGGTGAATACAACAGCCATGCTCTTGCAGCCATACATCTGTTTTCAATTAGTTGCAAGGTAAGAAAAAGGCCAGTTGAATATACCAGTGTATGATTGCCTTTTCTTCCCTTGTACAGAATTGAAAACAGATGTATGGCTACTATATTCATCGAGCAGAAGTAAGCGCCCAGGTTTTTTTAAATTTTTCGTCTTTTCCTTGTCTTTATTGTCCAGAAAACAACTTCTCTCGTCACATCCAATTGTACTTCTTCCGTAAAACCCGACGACATATATTTTCGTGCAAAGTTCCAACAGGATAACAGTATACGTAGGGCCCAACACATGTTGCCCATGTATTCATCCAGCAGCATGACGGCATCCGTGTAATAACTTAAACTGGCCCTCTCACGAACACTTATCACGTTTATTTTTACTAGTAAGAGATGTTAAGAATGTATCCATTAGTGAAATCATGTGATAGCAACCCCTTATCACATTATTTTACTAGTAAGAGATGTTGAAATTGTATCTATTAGTGAAATAATGTGATAGCAACCCCTTATCACATTATTTTACTAGTAAGAGATGTTAAGAATGTATCCATTAGTGAAATAATGTGATAGCAATCCCTTATCACATTATTTTATAGTATAGGTTAAAAGATTGGTCTAAATGTGTGTCCACTAGAGAAAAAATGTAATAGCACCCCTCTATCACATTAATTCACTATTATATAGACAATTATAGAAATAACCCCTAAAACCAAGTTATCACGACTTTTCCAAGTATTACGTTTTCTGTCCTAAAATACTATTCAGGGCTAAATAAATGTGTTAAATAATCAAGTTTGTCTGATGCTAGATGGAATCGCATAATTGTTAAAATTTACAGTATATCCTGAAAAAGTTTGAATTCCGTTGGAAATTGAGTTTTTGACACGGAATGGTCTAAACGTGTTTTTCTGTGCAAGCATTATATTTTTTCTTTAAATTGTGTTTCAAGGTTCATATCTATTATATTAGTTGTGTCGTCAAATTTTATGTAAATGATCCTGTTGTTTGTTGGTGCTGTCGTTGTTGAACATTAATTTTGTTGAAACTTAGACACACTTTATTTCTCACAGTTCCCTGCAACCGTCTCCAGTTCGAGTGTGACGGGGGATGCCTGCCGAAATACCGAGCCTGTGACGGCTTGGAGGACTGTTCGAACGGGGAGGACGAGATCAACTGTACTGATGGAGGTGGGCATTGGACAACATGTTTTATTATGCAAATGATATATGCAAATAGCCATATATGCAAATAGCTATATGCAAATGATAAAGGTGTAAATGACTTCTACACTTCTACATTAATTTTAGATGTCAGACAACATTAAGTTTACTTGGATTTCATTATAGCCTGGTTATCCTGGTTACCAAACCCCAGTCCGATCTCAAAGTATCTATCGTGCGGGGGTCTAGCAGGATGACCTAGGCCTTCTTCTCAATTTTGCCTAAATGTTGTGCAAAAAAAATCCCAATAGCAGCAGGATCAGCAGGAGGTAATTACACCCTGCCATTATTGGTTAAAGACCCCCAGCTGTATTATTTGAATCCATAATAGTGACCAGTAATAGATGGAATTTAGCAGTTACTGTAGATACTCTTTTTCCTTGCCGGGTTAGAGGCTGTTTCCTCATTGAGATCAAGATGTTTATGAAATATAACAAGTTATTAACAACCATAGGTACAAAGCTTGAGTTTGGAACAAAGAACTGTTTTTATTTTGAAAATTTACTCAGTAAACCCTTCAGCCATATCTAGTCCCTGATTCGCTACTGTGATAGCCTGCTGACCAACTGTGGTGTGTTGTAGCTGGCTACCTGTGGTGTGAGTGGTCACCAATCCTAGGTTCTCCTCCCTTCGAGAAACTTTCTACAGTCATTCTGCCAGACCCCTGCACGATAGATACTTTGATGCTGGGCTGGGGTTTGGTAACCAGGCTAATTTCATTATGAAACTCCACCCGTACCCACCCAGGTTGTGGTCCTAAGCAGTTCCCCTGCGCGGACGGTACCTGCCTGCTGGAGTCTCAGCTGTGTGACAATCGGACGGACTGTAGTGGAGGGGAGGATGAGGAGGATTGTGGAGGTACTTAGAGGACCTTTAACTACATTGTAATGATAATACTTCTAATGAAATGATAATACAAATAATAATTGACAGTGAATGAAGTAAATAGATGATATAGAATTGGTTTCATGTTTATCCCTCAAGCACCCGACCTATTTTTGCGACTAAAATGACCGAGTGGGGTCCAAACGGACCCCAAAATGTTTTGTTCATAAAATCTCAGTTTCAATTCCTATCGGTGATCATTGTGCATACATTGCTTTGTCAATGTAAGAGGAAGATTTTGACATGATAAGAGGTTGCTAATTCCACCTCATTATCATAATTTATGCAAACGATCAGAAGGACCATATTTAGCAATAAACCTATTCTGACCAGAGAGGGGAATTTTGAGGCTCTCAGCAACCTTTATGTTGCATAACTCATGAACGGCTAGCGCTAAAGCTACGAAACTTAGTTATATATCACAAAATATTGTTAGCAAAATTTTTTTGGCAATAAAGTAAATTTATCATTATTTAGTGTTGCCATGGCAACGGAATTATGACGGGCATATTTTTGCCAAAATTTGCCAATTTCGATTTAAACAAGGTTTTCTTGGTAACTTATGCTTGTTTTCTTACAACAATAAAATTCTATGAAATTCAATGCTATGTACATGATTCAAAATTTATAATTTATGCTAATTTCAAGACGTCATTAGTCAAAATCCAAGATGGCCGCCCTTATTAGTTTAATGACGTCATAATGTCGTCATATCATTTGGTGATGACACATAAGTTTGTATGAGGATTTAGTTTTACATGTTTATCATGCTCTGAAAGTTTGGTGGTGATAGGATAAGTAGTTAGGGAGTTAGACTCAAAAGTTTGTTTGAAAAACTGCACATTTTGGCTGGGGTCCGTTTGGACCCCAGACGGACTGATCACGGACTTTCTTTATAGCTTCCACAGTATTGGACCAATCTTCATAAAAACTTAGGAGAAGGTATAAAAGATGTTGGCTGACAAAGTCACGGAAGGATTTTTTCTTCAGATTAAAAATGTTCAAATGGCACTGCAAAATGTACGTCTGGGGTCCAAACGGACCCCACTCGGGTGTTTGAGGGTTAAACAAAATACAACATGGTGTATTCCTACAACACGGTGTATTCCACTTTACTCGAAGTATTTTATTTTTCCATATTAGTTATGTCGACGCCAAAAGTGATTTAAACTTGTTACACGGATTTTTTTTATTTCATCTTCAGATCAGCTTCAATAGAATCAAGTGCGTCACATGCGCTGGGATTTTAAATTCGAATACCTGATTTGTACGCTAGAATGGCTGTTGTTACCATTTTTCGTTTGAAGACAGTAACTTTTTTTTTCATTTTATGGCGCATTTCCCATTAAATTGTCTGTTCTTTTTGATTGGGTAGGGAAAAATACACCGTGCCTGTATGAATATATGAATAATTTATTAATTAGTATGTATATTTGTATACCATATATCGTAAGATTTTAAGTCTTATTGTTAGCATTTTCCTCACAGACATCCTACCTCATGGGTTCCCACTTGGTTTGGCGAGTCGGTACATTCCGGATGTTTTCATCACTGCCAGTTCCGAGTACAAGCCTGAGTTCGCGGCATCCAAGGTTCGTCACACGCCTCCGACTGCACCACGGTACTGCTGGGTACCGAGTACAGTGGAGGACCAATGGATCCAGGTACACGATTTTTATCGAATCTAGAATCTACGCGAAACTAGATCTTAGTGATGACGACCAAGTTGTGTCGCATTGACCTAGACAATGGCCTGGTTTTTTTTTTAATTTACTCTGTCGACAAAGTATTGTGATCGGTTGATGTGATGAGTGTTCGCATCTGTATCTAGATTCGGACCATCGGTTTGTAGTTTGGCATGTCGTCGGCATTCAGTTGCGTGATGAAGTTTTTTTTTTCGCGACAGCTGTTGTTATATTTGATATCACCCCTACGTCTCTAGATATATTGGTGCGGGTGTGCATTATTTCGGCGCGGTAGGCGTTTTAGTAATTGGATATTAGCAAAGCAGCTTTTGCTTGATGCAGATAGAGGGCTATGTCAGAACAGCTGTCATGGTAGAGTAATTCCTAAACAGATTTTAGATTCTGACGTCCTAGCACATTACATTGGTCAGTACCAGAGTTATGATAAACAAATACATACATACATTGTCCTGGTAAGCTATCAGTAATGCAAAGGCTTCGTTTTCTTTCCTGTTCATCGTTATCTTTATGTCTAAGTCCATATCATCGATGTAATATATAAAATTGCAACTGATGCCACAGTAGCCATAAGTACGTCACGGAGTTCTTTACGGTCATTTGTTTGTATTTTTGACCACAGGTTTACTTTGGCCAGACAACTGACGTCACGGGTGTGGTCATCAGTGGAGGCGGCTCCAACTGGGACCTGGGCAGTTGGGTGACGTCATTCACTCTGGCCTTTAGCATGGACGGCAATGAGTGGACACCGTATGGAGGCAGCAGCAATGATACACAGGTACGGGGAGTTTATGTTGAAAAGAAGGAGAAAGAGAACTCATAGAATAGAATGCATGATATGGTGCAAGCGGAAATGTGTTTTGTTTTAACCCCAGTGGTCCCAGGTTCAAAACCGCTGATGTGCCCCGATGTTTTCCGCTCGGCAAAGGCACTTTACACGACGTTCCTCACTGAACTCAGGTGTAGATGTGCATCTGGCTAGGTATATTGTAAGGGCCATTTCTCAAATAGGACTTTAAGTGGAGGTCCCGTGTTTTGAAGAGTACGTTAAATAACCCGCCATACTTATCAAAAAAAAGTAAGGGTTCTTCCCGGTGTGAGTGGATCAAACTTAGAATCTAGTGTCCAGGTTGAAAAGGTGATTGCCCCCTGTAATATCAATTCTTACACATATGTTGTAAAAACAAGACGCTCTTTACACAGATTAAAAATGGAGCTAATAGTTTTTTTTCAATGTACTGTTAAGTTTCGCATGATTAATTATGTACTTACACAACGTTAACGTTATGTTAACGCTGTAGGTAAAAGTCCCATGAGCCGTCCTAATACATTTACAAAGCGCTCTGTTGCTGACTTGCTATGTCTAAAGTCTAACTTTATGACTCTACTACTACTACTACAACTACTACTACTACTACTAAACCTGAAACTTCTAATTTTCTTGCACAGGTTTTCCAAGGTAATCGAGACCGGTACAACAAGGTTAGTCGCCCTCTTGAAGTTCCTGTGACGTCATCTTATATCCGTCTGTACCCGACACGCTACGAGGGCTGGGTTGCCATGGTGATGGAGGTGTACGTCACTAACGGTCAGTTTGCTGATAAATCCAACTTATGCTTGTAGCCTGTGGTACCATGTTTCGTTACTTCAATTCTTTTTCTTTTTTACGTTTAGTGCGCATGTTTGGAAAATTTAGCCATCTTGTTTTTTTTTTACCCATCTTGTTCTTGTTTTACCCAATCGCACTATTTTTGCCATCTGCAGAAGATGTCATCCATGAAAATTACTTGCTGTGGCCTAACCTCCACAAATGCGGGGATAATGAATTTGTTCATACAGATTACAGTCAAGTCAAAGTTTTTCTTTCCACAGTGATTACGTCAGGTGCAATGTATGGCAAGAGACACGCACTTGATTAAACTGCTAGCAACTACAACTATAACGTTACACGCTTAGATACTATATTTCTTATTCATTTGTAGACGAGAACGCTTGGCTGGTGCAAGGCGACTACGTCCCACTGGGAGTTGGTATCGACGCCGGCAATGCCGCTGCCGCTCCGAAGATTCCAAACCTCCACATAACCGCTTCATCGCGAGAGGGAGATTTCTTCCCTTGGCTGGCTCGTCTGAACAACGGAAGGGGACACGAGTTGGGGGCGTGCTGGTCTCCTAGCGATAGCGGTCAGGACATTGCACCGTGGCTTCAGGTAACTCTTTCTCTGATACCCATCCTGAGAAACATTTGGAGTAAATGGAAGAAGATTGATATTCTACAACAAGAGATTAAGTTCCAGCTGTGTTTGACATTTTTAGTCGTTTAGGATTTTCTATTTTGTACTCTTTTTTTATGTAGCCCGTGAAACATCAAGAAAGGGTACAAAATATAGATTCTGATAAAAACGACGTAAAAAATAAATACTAACGTGTGGCCGAATTTATAACTGTAAATAGAGACATCTAGTGGTGCATTACAATGAGAAGTCAGAATTGCTCACTTTCACCGAAACGTCGATGTAGCAAAATCGAGTTACATACCGACCTGATAAAACTATCACTGGTCTGTAGTCCAGGACACGAGCTTATTTATTCATTCATTCATTCATTCATTCATTCATTCATTCATTCATTCATTCATTCATTCATTCATTCATTCATTCATTCATTCTTTCTTTCTTGTACTTTATTCCTCCCTTGGGGGAGCATTGCATAGCTGAAGTATTTATTTATTTATTTATGAATAAAGTCAAAGTCAAAGTCAAAGGGGAAGCCGTGACATTAAACATGTGGTACATAGCAATCCTGTTAAAATAAAATAAATTATATCTTTATATTGTTGTAATTTCGTACTCATATTTACAATCTCTCGGAGGGCAGGTGAACGAACCTGCCAGGGGTATCCCATGCCCCAAACGTCTAGTCTACTGATGACCATTGGGACATTAAAAAATCACTCGATCAGATCTATCATACCATAATAACTGTCTCTTCTCGTCTCTATTTCTGTGCATTGTACACATAACTCTCAAGAGTTCTCTAAAGTTCTTTAGAGTTCCACTTTCAAGGTTCAGTGACCCTTTCTGTATCATTCTCTACAACTCCTTGTGACTCTACACAGTTCAGTTCTCCACAGCTCGTATGTTTAACTCACAGTCTAGCTTCTGTCGAGGCTGTGTTGTAGCCTTTGTTGGGGGTAGTTTAAGTCTAGCTCTTTTCAGCTCTTTCTTCTTCTCTCGTATGTACGTCCTCAGCTCTCGTGTGTTCTATTCTCCTTCCCCATGCTGCAGTTTTGCCTCTCTTTCCAGGTGGCGTGCTTTAAAGCCATGGCTGCCAGAGGGCGGAGCAATCTGGCCGTTGTTGTGATGAAGGCGCTCCACACAGCCGGTTCTACAGCTTCTTCTACTATCTCGGCACCCAGCATGACCTCTGTGAATCTCTCATCTGGTTGCTCGTGCACTTTTGCCATGACTCTTACTCCCAGGGTGTTTGCTTTTTCTTCTGCCAGGGTTTGTCGTAAGTGGTTAAAAATGAAACATCTGGTGAATAGATGACCGACCAAGTCTTCTGTAGCGTTGTGGCAGGTTGGACATGCTTTTACGGTGTGTCTGGTTGGTCTGGTACTGAGGAGTATGAGGTTCTTAAGGTCTCTCTGATACTCTGGCTGTTGTCTTGCTAGTGTCCATAGCTTGTGGGGTTTGTTGTTTGTCTGGTGGACTCTGTAGAACCTGTGGCAGTTGGTTTCGGATGCAGTGCTTTCCCTCCACCTCTCACTCTCTTGTGTCTGTATTGTCGTCTTTACTAGATGTTTCCATGCATCTACTGTAGGGAAGTCTGTTGTCAACCAGTATCCTTCCAGCCACTCCACCAGGCCATATTCCTTAGCAACTTCAAAACACTCGTCCACAAATCCTCTTGTCTTACTGCCTGGCTTTGCTAGGATGTAGGAGTACAGCCTGATGAGGAACACTCTCTTTGCAAGTATAGTGTTTTGCAGACTGACGAGCTTGCCGAAAAGGCAGAGTTTACATTTGTCCAGGATTGACTTCAGACTTGTCAGTCCTATTGCACTAAGGCACGCCGTCGTCTCTGTCTGAAAGTGCATGCCTTGCATGTTTTTTGCTCCCCTTCTGTGCACTCTTTCTAGTTTAAGTTGATCGCTGCTTGAAGGGTCCCAAAACTCGCACCCATGTAGCATGCTGGGAATGACCAATGTGTTGTACAAGGTCTTGTAGATTAGCGGGTTGGGGTGTTGTCCTTCAGAACCTGTTGTCAGAATCGCACTAATCTGTCCCTTCCCTTTTCTGCATGCCCCCTCAATGGGTTCTTTTGATAACATGTTGGCAGAGTGTTGTACCCCAACATGCGTTACTGTAGCTGTCTCTGGTATAGAACTTGTTCCCATTTTCCACAAGGTTGTTTCACTGGCCACGTTATGGCTGTTAGTTGTCTGCCCAAAGATGATGCATTTACTTTTTCCTGGTGCAAATTCAAATCTCCATTTTTTTCCATAATATTCCATCGTGTCGATCATTCTCTGCAGACCTGCCTGTGTGCTCGCCAGCAGACATATGTCATCCGCTAAGGCAGGCGAAGCACAACTGATCCCTCCTATGCTCACTCCTCCTGACTGTAGCTGTAGTTCGTCGTGTACATCATCTGTTGCTAGTAGATAGCAGGTAAGGGACAATACACCTCCTTGGTTCACACCTCTTGAAGTGCTGAATTTTCTGGAAAAACCTCCATTCAGCATGACAGCCTCGGAATATGTACAACCGGTGTGCATGAGCTTGAGGAGTCTCCATAGTCTGCCATTTACTCCTTTCTTGTACATTTTAAACAACATTCCCTCCAGCCAGACTGTGTCGTAAGCTTTCTATTAAACAATGTCCTCTCCCATACTTTAGAAATGACAGGTAGCAGCGTCACACCCCGGTGCGAGTCCATGTCTGTTTTGTTTGTTTTGCCTTGCTTAAGGAGGGGTATCTTCAGTCCTTTCTTAAAGCCCTCTGGGATGTGTTCTTTCTCTCTTATTGCATTGAACAGCAATGTCAAACGGGCCCACAATGCCTCACCTCCATACTTGATATGTTCGTATACCAGGCCATCTCTGCCTCCACTCTTTCCATTCTTCAAACCCTTGCAAACAGAGGCTACCTCTTGTGGGGAGAAGGGTTCTTCCAGTATCCCTTCCAGGTTGTTGTAGCTTACTTCTTCCATCTTGGCTACCTCTTCTGTGATTTGGTTCTTGTGTATTTCATCAAAGCGCATGGCTTCCTCTTCCTGTTCGTTCATTCATTCATTCATTCATTCATTCATTCATTCATTCATTCATTCATTCATTCATTCATTCATTCATTCATTCATTTATGTTTCAATCCAGATCAAGCACGACAATGTCTACGAAGTCGCCGGTGTCATCACGCAGGGTGCTTACAACCTTGAACGCTGGGTGACGTCATTCAAGCTGGTGTTCTCCGTGAATGGTGACACATGGACACCGTACACTCTGAGCACCGGGAAAGAAAAGGTTTGTGCGCATTGTGAAACCAAACAAAACAGTGCATTGTTGGTTAGCATGCACTCTACCATATTCAAACATGTTAATGCGCAAGGTAGTATTCAACAAACTAGTGTTGTAAATCCAATACTTCAAAATAAGTGTATAGCAAATGCATTTCTCTAAAGAAATCGGACGGACAATTTAATTCAATCTGTTTGTATTCTGTAATTTTCCTCTAATATTTTTTGTTTAAATCAAATTTGACATGAAATTGTAGCCGTTACTTTAAATACCGTTAACAATTTGTTCAAGGTTTTCACGGGAAATAGCGACAGTTATCGCTATGCTCGCAACCTGTTAGACAACCCGGTTTTTGCCTTCTACACTCGCTTCTATCCACAATTTGATCGGTTTAACCCTTTCCTTAAGCGTGCACTGAGAGTCGAGGTTCTTGTCGTAGCTGGTAAGATGTTCAATCTTTATTTTGCGTCAATTTTTCCATGGCTATTATCACCAGTGTCCCATATTGCTACAATTGAAGTAAGACAAAAATATATATTACAGGGAATTGGGAACGCAGTCAGTAAGTATTCTTAAGAACTTACGTTTAGAGTCTGGGTTTCTGCTTTTCAACACTATTTGTAGCCAATGTAGGTGTCATTTTATCCCTGCCTTGTCCTATTTCATCACTGGTTCTGTATTTCATATGTACATGGCATCCATGATACACCGAATACGACTGTTGTCTTCCCTGTCACCGAGATTTCTTCACAGTCACTGATAAAAAGAAAACAATTTTAATTCTATCATCACAAAACGATGGATAGAAAAGGTGGGATCTTTCGTCTTCCACTGTCTCCGGAGGCGAACCCAATAACACATGGTCTAGAGTGGGCTTTTAGACTAAAGTAGACATTCTTTTTTTACACTGTTGAATGTTTTACACGGGCATACATTTGCAATTAGACCCCTACCAGGCAATTAAACATTGGTTTTGGCAATGTGGTTTGTCACTGCAGAATTCTTCTTTCTTCTTATGCATGTCTGTTCTTTCACAAGGTTCAAAACACAATATACTTAGTCTAGTATCATAGCGGCAGCTCAACTGCAGTACCACAGCAAACCGCTACTGGGCTCATTTAAACATATGGTGTGACCTACCCGTAAATCAAATGTCAGGACAATCCACCTAGATATCCTCGAGTTATTGTGTTGAGCAACAACGTACATACGCACACACAGGCACAATGATGCTGACAAAAAAAACAACATTATCGGCAAAGAAGTTATTAAAACCTGAATGTGGATAATTTTGTATATGCAGTGCGACTAACTGTTGATATCATTTTTAAAGGTTCCGGGTGTGCATCTGACGAAGCCTTCTGTAACGGGGCATGTCGACCACGGGACAGTTTCTGTCCGGCTTTTGATGGATGTTTGCCGCGACGCTATAAATATGGAAAGATGTAGAAACAATCTTTCTCAAACTGTTCTTATATAAATTATACATTATCTTATATCATTTAAGTTGCAACAGATGAGCACAGAATAGTATCAATTTATAACATGCTGTCGCTGCAAAATAATAATAAAAATTCCTAATCAAAATCTAACAGTTATAAATAATACGGCTACTATTAGTCGAGAAATTCTATTGTGTACATTTGGCCATTTTCCCTAAAGTACTACAGTAACTACAATGGTTAATAATAAAGATAATAATAGTAATTGTCTTACTGAACCTCAATTATTTCTATCACACGTGTTTTCTTCTTGAAGTAGAAAAGCATACAAATGGGCCTGTATCCTAAAGATACTAATTATGCATTAAGTGAAAAAGAAAAACGCACATGTTCACTGTGTTCCAGCACTATTTGCGAGGACGTGCTGCAGACAGAGTGCGGTCGACCGGAGTCTACCGTAGCGTTGGAAGATCTCGGATGTTTGGGTTCGTTGCTTTACATTCTATCGTCGCTTATTTTTTATACAGAGAGAAGTGCTGATGTAGAGTTAGGGTAGCATGGCTCCTGCCATACAGCACAGACTTCGGGTTATGCATCATGTTATTGTAATATCCCTTTCGGCAACTATGCATTACCTTCTAATGGATACAATTCATCAATATAGCTATACATACCCTAAAATATTAATGAATAGATAAGATAAATAAGATAAACCCATTTCTAGGCGAAAGTTAGTCTTTTGAAAGATTTGCTTAAAATAATTAATGATCAGGCAGTTGATTGAGTACGAGTCATCCCGGTCTTGTCCAGGGTTATATCACTTGAGCATTTGCAAAACCTGGTCCGGGCAAGTCAGGAGGCCTACAGGGAACAAAACGTGTAATATAGGTGACATCGAAATACGCAGAACGCAAAAGATCATCAGCTACTTTTGTGCATACCTTGATGAGCACCTTTAATTTTTCGTCTTCGCAAACATCCTGTTAAGACCGTACCCCTGTTTAGAAATTCTTGTGGTTGTGTGGAAAATTGGTCAAATGGTTAGCTCAGAATTTCAAGGTCCCTGGTCGGAATGCTACATTGTGACAGTTCTTGTGCCCTCGGAAGCGCCACTTTAAACGTATTTCCTCATTTAATTCAGGTGAAAATTAGTACATTACTTCGACAGGGGACATCTCCCGATAAGGAAGTTAAATGGAAGTCCCGTGTTTGGGGACATCCATGCACATCTTGGGCACGTAACGCATATAAAAAACAGTCGTTTTTTTGTGGTGTGAGTGTATAACGAATCCCGGTCAAATGCGATAGGGAATTCTCCCGAGCAGTCTAGGTAACACCTGCTTTACCTAATGGATCAGTCAGTCGAGCTTACCTGAAGCTTGACATTTGTGACATGGATAGAGGAGATGCTGCTATAGTGTTCAATGTCAAGAAGAAAATTCGGTAAAGAATGTGACCGTACCATTTCTTTTTGACGGATATCACCGACTAAGGATGTGGATACCATATATACTGTCAAACTAATTCCAATAGGTCATATCAGTATCATGGTAAATTGGATATAGGACACCAAATTAAAGTACATTAGTCAATCAGTGACCTAAACGAAGCACTGAATGAAGATCTCCGTAACATAGACGTATGGCTACACTCAAACAAACTGACTTTAAATGTGAAGAAGTGTAAGGCTATGTTATTTGGCACTAGGAACAAGCTGCGTCTAGGTACTGGTAAACTGACAGTAACTCTTTCTGGCACATGTTTGGAGGTTGTTTCCAGCTTTAAATATCTCAGAGTCTGGTTTGACTCGTGCCTAACGTGGCAAGATCATATAGATATTAATTTGTGCAAGGGTGTATCGGCCAGACTAGGTGTGTTACAGCGTCTTACGCCAGTTTTGCCAAAACGTACCCTTGAAATGTTATTCACTTGTATGGTCCTTCCCAAACTGGATTACTGCGATGTCGTATGGGGTAACTGTGGAAAATGCCTTTCAGATAAGCTACAAAAGCTGCACAACCGGAATGCTAGAGTCCGGGTCTTTCATATGTGTCTCACATCGGTAGTACTGAACTCTCTAGTCTACACTGGAAAACTCTGGAAACTAGAAGAAATGAACACCTGTTGCACACAGTTTACAAGTCTGTTAACCACCTACTACCAGAATATCTCATTGTATTCCATATGGCATCTGAGACTCACAGTTACCCTACTCGTCATAGTTTAACCCTCAAACACCCGAGTGGGGTCCATTTGGACCCCAGGCGTACATTTTGAAGTGCCATTTGAACATTTTTGATCCGAAGAAAAAATCCTGCCGTGACTTTGTCAGTCAATATGTTTTATACCTTCTCCAAAATTTTCGCAAAGATTGGTACAATAATGTGGAAATTATAAAAAAAACTTTGTGTTCAGTCCCTCTGGGGTCCAAACGGACCCCAGTCAAAATGTACAGTTTTTAAAACAAACTTTGGAGGCTAACGCCTTAACCACTTATAGTGTGACTACCAAACTTTCGGACCATAATAAAATGTAAATCTAAATCCTAACAAAAAATTCTGTGTCATCAACATGTAATGTGGCGACGTTATGACGTTATTTACCTAATCAGGGCGGCCATCTTGGATTTTGAACAATGACGTCATAAAATTAGCATAAATTATAAATTTTAAGTCAGGAAAATTACATTGAATTTCATAGAATTTAATTGTTGTCAGAAAACAGGTGTAGTTTCCCAAGAATACTTTGTTTAAATTGAAATTGCCAAATTTTTGCAAAAATATGCCTATTAGAATATGGTTGCCATGGCAACCCCCAAAAATGATAAACTTACTTTTTTTTGACAAAAAACTTTTGCGAACAATATTTTATGATAAATTACCAAGTTTCGTAGCTTTAGCTCTAGCCGTTCATGAGTTATGCGACATAAATGTTGCTGAGGGCCTCAAAATCCCCCTATCTGGTCGGAATAGGTTTAGTGCAAAACGTAGTCCTTCTGAACGTTTGCATAAATTATGATAATGAGTTGGAATTAGCAACATGTTAACATCTCAAAATCTTCCTCTTACATTGACGAAGCAATGTATATACAATGATCGCCGATGAGAAATGGTACTAAGATTTTATGAACAAAACATTTTGGGGTCCGTTTGGACCCCACTCGGTCATTTTAGTCGCAAAAAAAGGTCGGGTGCTTGAGGGTTAAGCCAATCAATGCAGCTGCCACAAGTTCACTTAGAATGTTGAAGGCGTAAGTTTAGCCACAGGGGCGTTTGTCAATGGAATCACCTTCCAATGACTTTAAAAAAGGCTCCTAACATTGCAGCATTTAAGCGTATGATGAAACTGAGAGCTGACCTCTGACTTCACGACCGGAATTATTATGGATAACGGTCTTTTGTTTATATTATTTGTATGTTATGTATTGTTGATATGACATGTACTTTGTGTAATCCAGGGCCCCACTGTAAAGCAGTGACTTACTTACACTGAGTTGGGTCACCCTGGCTAAAGAAAACAGAATATCAAAAAAAAAAATCGTTCGCTTGCATCAATAATTGATGCGTGGCAGCTACAGACAGTTTGGACAGTTCTGGCCACGTTGTTCTGCACCGGATGTAGACAGTCCAGGCTGATCTAGAGACCCCCAGCTCCTGGAGTGTGTTAAAGACCTAATCTTCCCATCTCCATCTTGGGCGGCCTCTAGGACGCTTCCATGATGGATCAGGAGCAGATGCTGTCAACAAATAATTGTCCATTCTTTGTATTATAGAAATTGACAATCAGTTCATGTCATGTTGGAACGGCACCAGTCCTGGAGGAGGGTCTGGCGTGTTCCACGAATTCGAGGTTTGTGACGGCGTGGAAGACTGCTCTACAGGGAAGGACGAGGAGAACTGTAATGGTAAAACTTCTCCAGCATTGACCGATAAACTATGTTAAAGCATGATTAAAGTTGACGTATTTTGAATTTCCTTTCAGCAGTTTTAAGTTACCGTAAAAAAAAACTATCATGACGCCTACGAATTGTATCTCTTTGATAGATATCGCTTTGTGATTCTTCAGGAATTGTCACGAGTCATACACGTGTGTTTAATAATGGTCACTAGTATGTGTTAATAATTCTGACGGCCTTCCAGTTGTCATATTTGTTTTGTGCAGGAATAAAACATACATATTAACTGCAGTTTTAATGAGCTATAAGTAACCGGAGACATTAATAACTGAGCAGCTTCTGTGTTGCAGATTGTGCGATGGAATGTCAAACGGACGGTTCCTCTTGTGTGCCAAGTAGTTGGATCTGTGATGAAATAGAAGACTGTGTGCATGGGAAGGACGAGCAAGGGTGTGTGCAAGGTACGTTCTTGCCTGACAACTACATAAATCTCCGATGTAACAACCTATATGGAGTATTTAAACATGTCAGTTTGCAGGGGCGTAGACAGGTTCTGGATCCGTACTGTAAGATGCACCCCCCTCCCCCCAAAAATGACTGTTGAATTAAAATACCAGCTTAAACGTAATGTAGTATTCTCTCAAGTTCTGCTTCTCGTAGCTGTATGTAGCCGATATAGATGGCGCATTAATCCAAAATCCCAAAAGTTTGTATCCCCCCGTCTTGGTTCATCGCTGGGGTTGGTTTTCTTGATATCCAGATTGCCTCCTTAACCCACTAGATCCGCTTGCTGTCATACCTGTTTATGACCCCCCCCCCCCCCACACACACACAAAGTGTCTTAGAAACATGAAAATGTAAGCAAAGTAAGTACATATTGATTGTGTAAAATAATACTTTATTCTTTTTATCTTATAAAATTATTTTGGGTGATAACATTTAAATTTCCTTTGTACTCTTCATCACAGGTGTGCCCAAACACTGCTTCTTCACCTGCCGTAACAACGTCACCTGTCTACCGTCACGTCTGCTTGGGGACGGGAATCAGGACTGTCCGGACGGCGAGGACGAAAGACCCAATGACGGTAAGCTGTCATTGCAATCATAGCATGTGGAAACCTGACATAGCTTATGCAAATACCCTGCTATAGTTTATTGAGCAGGGTATACAAGCACTGACAGAGTTACCCTAAACTTTACACGAATGAATGAATGAACAGTTTATTAAACACTGATCAGGTGTTTAAATAAAGTTCCAAATAGCCTTAATTACTTGCATTTACTTTGCTATTATAAAATCTTGTTTTTCATGAGCTAAAAGTTTTACCTCTGGCCTCCCGTATTGTTTTTCACATATAAGTTTGCTTATGACTTCGTATTTTATCTCGTGTTTCTTGTGAAATTGTCTTGTACCGTTGTTATGTATTGCTATTTGTAGACCTATGTATTTAGCTTGTGTCGCTTATAGGTCTGTGTAATGTGATGTTGCATTTTGGAACAATAAAATAAAAGGAAATAAAATAAGATAAGATAACATAAGATAGGATAAGATAAGATGAGATGAGATGAGATGAGATAAGATGAGATAAGATGAGATAAGATAAGATAAGATAAGATAAGATAAGATAAGATAAGATAAGATAAGATAAGATAAGATAAGATAAGATAAGATGACCCTACAGAATGACTGCATCCGCCTCATGCACTGGTTCGTCGCCAACAAACTATCCTTAAACCCTTCAAAATGCAAATCAATGTTGGTTGGGTCACAGAAGTCCAAAGCTACTGACCAGTCACTACATCTCCTTCTAGATGATACTGAACTGGAGCAGGTGGACACTTTTAAGTATTTAGGAGTTGTTATAGACAAGGCCCTGCTGTGGAACTACCACTTTGTCCACATTAGCAAAAAGCTGTCTAAGATAATCGGCATCATGAAATGCCTAAAGCCATATCTGAACAGGCAAGCGCTATTGACAATTTATACTACACTATTCCTCCCACACATTCAATATTGTAGCACCATATGGGACCAGGGAGGGAAGGGGGGCATTGACAAACTACAAAAGTTGCAACACAGGGCGGGCAGGGTAGTGCTAGGATGCGACCACCACACTCCAAGAGAGACCATTCTGAACACACTGGGCTGGACCCCTGTAGCGCAGCATCACAAGAGAAATAAGGCTGTCTTTATGTTCAAAGCACTCAACGGAATGTCTCCTCCACACATTTCCAAACTCTTCACCACATCTGCTGAAACACACTCACACCACACCCGGCACAGTACACAGGGGGGCTTCAACTACCTAAAACACGTCCACAATACAAGAAAAAGTCTCTCTCGTTCTCCGGCGCATCCCTGTGGAACTCGCTACCTCCACACTTAAGAGCAGCAGCATCCATCTCCACCTTCAAAACCATATACAAAACAGAATACCACATGGTCTAAAACGTAACTATTATGTCTTTTCTTGTTTTGTTCACATTGGTATGCAAATCTCTATTCATTTCCATTTATTTCATTAGCTTCGCCAAGAAGCTTATGTTTTTGCCGACTTGGGTCTGTATGTAGGTCAACAGGATATAACTCGAGAAATTGTGGATGGAACTTTTTTATTTTTTGCAGGTGTGTAGCGGTTGTTTAAAGGCATGCCTAGTTCGAAAATGGGTTACCTGGCGTTTTCCTATGGTACATTAGCGAGCTTGGTATTTTTTTTGGTGTTTTTTCGGGAGGCATACGTCAAAATGTAGCTGGGCGATTTCCACGATATTTGGCAGGTCTGTAGCGGCTGTGGAAAGGATTGCCATGTGCGAGAATGGTTTAGCTACCTTTTACCTATGGTGCTGTAGCTGGCTTTGTATGTAAGTGCGTTTGTCTGTAAGCAAGATAACTCGAGATGTTCTTGATGGATGTTAATGATATTTGGTTGATAGGTAGGGGACACAGAAAGGAAGGTCAAGTTCGATAATGGGCCTCCTGGCAAATTGTTTTGGTACTGCAAGTGAGCATCAAAGTTTGCGCCTAAATTTTCCAGAAGTGCCAGGTTCGTGATTTTTTACTGGTGGATAGCTGTTGGTACTAGGAGTCAATGGTCTAATTTTGGGCCCCCTAGCAGCTTGTTTGGAATTGCAGTGGGTGTTATATTTCGTAGCGTTTTAGATGGATAACTCCTGAGGGGATTGATGGATATTTTTTGTTTTTGGTAGGTAGGTACTTTGGATGATTATCAACATAATGAGATGCAAATTATATAAATCACTCTGTATTTAATATAATTACTTAGGGAAACTTCTATAACGGTTGAAAAATACTTGTGACGGAGTCACCTGAAAGGACTTGAATCGACCCATAGATGTCTCAAAAAAGTGGAGAAGTAGGTCAAAGGAGCCAGTGGAAGCAGGGGCTGCCTGATAAACAGACGTTGTCTTGGAAGCATGAAATTCTGATTGACCAGGGATGTTACTAGGTCATCCGTGTACTATTCCGCCAGGATGGAGTCTGGTAGAGACTACTGGCTGAAAAATGCCTATAAATGGTCATGGTTCATGTTAGCAAAATACAAAGCCTGACCGTGTCCAACACGTATCTATAAAATTAAGCAATTAAATAGCTTGCTGAATTGATGTCAATACGACGGCACACAGCAAAGGATTCATAGCAGTTGAAATATAACATATCTATATACAAGTGTTGCTTATATCTATATACAGATCAACAATAAAAGCAACACTATATCATGGGAACGGTAAAAATGTAGTAGAGGGAACTTGACGAATATCACTTGATATAAAGATGTAGAGCTAATATCTATGAGACACTTCAGGTGTATTTTCTTATGATGGACTGCAAGGAAACTTGGTGTTCCATGTGCCAGTAACACTACATGGGTCTAAACAAACGAATAAGTACTATGTAAAGTCAGTAATATAACATAATTGAACAATGACGGCTTGTAACACATAGTACTTACATCTGTGAACTAGGTTAAAACAACAAGTGACCAAGTGCTGGGACAAGACAAACCCAACATGTTGAAGAACAGCACTTAGGTCAAAAGGGTCACCGTCAATTATCCACGCATTCCTCAACTCTTAACAGAGATGTCATGTTGTAAGGGAAAGGTCGGCTAGAAAGAACTGACATCATTGCGAGAAATACAAATCGCCAAAGGTGACAGGCGGCTGTCATCGGACAGTCGCAGAAATCATAACCTTGGACTCTGTAAAATACCTCTGACTTAACTCGCGACTGCAAAACTTTACTTTCTATTTTCATGAGATTGAAACAAACGTTCACCAAGGCGGGGGTCGTAGCAATCCTTACATATGGCCATTAGATGACCCTTGGTGAGTTAAAAAGTTCCGTAAATTGGAAGGAACAACTGTTACAGTGGCCGGGGTTTGGTGAGTGACGAATGCAATTATCGGCGTGACTTCCTGTGGTTTCCAGGTTTCCAAGACCTACCCACATACCAAATATCACTTCAATCAATTCAGCCGGTCTTCAATTTGCTGGTTTCTACATACATACATACATACATACATACATACATACAAACGCTACCCAAAACATAACCAGCTCTCCGAAAGTAATTATGACAACACAAAATAGAACAGTAACCTCATACCTGTACAAATTGTTCTGATTATGCAAAGACATTCATTCACATCGCCAAAACATTTGCTTCATTATGTACACCGACAGAATAGACTAATCTACTCACAATGTTCATAATCCAACCAACCACTACATGATGTGACTAGATAACATATGGACTTATACACATTAATCATTCAAAAAGAACGTTAACTATCTTCCATAGAAATTGTTTATTTGGCGAAGATATGTTTTTGATAATGATTTCGAGTTATATTATGCTAACGTTGTATAATTGATTTGTTTTACTTTATCATTTGTATACCAATTTGTGTTAATTTTCGTTAGTACTCGATATGTTACCATTTATGTTACTTGATATCGCTTTTATGTTGCATGTATGTTTCGGGGTTGCCCCCCAGGGAACTTTGAAAAACGCCTATTAAAGTAAATAGGCGATATGTATCCCTGGTTAAATAAAAATAAACAAACAAACAATAAGATAAGATAAGATAAGATAAGATAAGATAAAATAAAATAAAATCCATCATCACCAGAGTTAATTTGCAGTGCAATTCAATGCAATGTTATGTACATCTAAGTAGTAAAATCGGTTAAATATGTCAAATTTACTGACATGTAAGTATTGTATGCAAATGTCTACTACCTACCTAGTCCTTTGACCTCCTGGGCGTTGCTTACCAGGTCAGTTACTGTATCTAAGGTATCATAGAAAAGGTTACTGATCTTTCTGATGCGGGGTTGCAAGTTCCTATCAGTTTAATGTGAACTGTAGATCCATTCTCCCTGACTCCCAAATACTACCACTGTGGCTCGCGGTCTAGGATGTCTGTTGTCTCAGGTCTTAAACAATGTCCTTCATGTAGCTACGTGCTGTGGAAGATGTCAGATGAGTGTTGACTTGCTGTTGCTCTGCAATATTGATTGTTCCTTGTCTTCAGTAGTTGACTGTTTCCGTTGCATTAGAAGGAAACAATTAAGTCTGTAGATGGCATCTAATTTTGTGTCTTTGCGTACACTATCTTCAGGATGGACCAACTTCTTTCTGGGTGTAGAGTTGTGTTTCAATTTTGTTGCGATATTGCGATTCCGAAGGATTCGTCGGAGTTTCAATGATACATCTCGCATGTATGAGATTGTAGCATTGAGAATTGTTGACATCGATTTGTACTTGAATCTTTTTTAGATAGGTGTCTAACATTCTTAAACGCATCACAGTTTTTTATTGATCAACAGAGTACAGCACAGGGCTTAGAGGTGCTGAACTCTAGCAACATGCTAATATTTACAGCACCTCCAGAAATACTACAATTGACAAAGACAAATAAAAAAACAGCAACAAACAATCCACAGTAAGTTAGCAGATGGTTTGAAAAGTCTAAGATACATATAGTGTAACAAGTTATTAATTGGAGGGTTTAGTAGTTGGTTACAAAGGGTTATTATGTAATAGATAGATGATGGGCGTGGCTTGATTATGTGAAATAGGGGTTGCCCCACCCACAAGGGGGTTCCTTTAACACCCGAGGCGAAGCCGAGGGTGTTAAAGGAACCCCCGAGTGGAGGGCAACCCCTATTTCACATAATCAAGCCAAGCCCATCATCTATCTATTTTAGAACATGGCCACTACCCCGAAGATATTATTTTATTCATCTAGATAGACAAAAGATATTATATTCAGGATAATTCACACAATATTTAAACAAAATGACCTGATATAGCATCCTGTACCTTTCTAGCAAACAAATAAACAATAGATCTGTTCTTGCCTTTACCACATGGTGTGGTTTATGGCACCTGGCACCAGATTTGTGTGTGGTCGTCTGGGTCAAGCAAATTTTCCCGCTAAAATTTTTCTGCTTGTTGAGCCCAGCAGTCTGCTCCCAGTCTCACATGGGAAGGACACTGTGAGTGAGCGTGATGTGTTTAGTACCATGGATGTAAACTTCGACTTGGGATTTGACTATTTGTTGAATCCCGTTGAACCTGATGAGGGTCTCAACTTTGGGGACCAGTTTCTTTGGCATGTTGGAATGGACCTTGAGGATTTCTCTATGCTTTTGAACTGTGACATTGACCTGGGATTTCTTATCACGAACTGTGAGTTTTACTCAAGGATCTGTTTTGATTTGTTATTTTGGTTTGTTATTCTCTGTACTGTTTCCAGTAGTCAAGTTCTAAAGGGGTGCCACTGTTTTTGTTATTGTTATGTTTTGGTTACTTTTATGGTAAAACCAATGCTATTTTCTGAAGTTTTATCATGTAGAGAGAACAAAACAGTTTTGTTTAGTTTAGTTTAGTTTGACAGCACCATGCTTGTCATTTTCTGGTGGCACTGTTTTTCTGTAGAAAATATTGCACTGAGTTTGTTATTTTCTGAATATCTGTTTTTTTGTTTGTTACAGTTATAGAAAGCAGTAAACTTGCTATTTTCTAAAGATCTGGTTCTTTGTAACAGTTATAGAAAGCAGTGACCTTGTTATTTTCTGAAGACCTCATCAGGATCTTTGAATGTTACAGTTATAGAAAGCAGTAAACTTGTTATTTTCTGAAGATCTGGTTAGAAAGCAGCAAAGCAGTGACCTTGTTATTTTCTGAAGACCTGGTTCTTTGTTACAGCTATGGAAAGCATTAAACTGTTGTTTACTTTTATGACATTGAGTCTTTGTGTCTTCACGATGGTCCAAAAGGGCATGAAAAATCCCCACTTGTGGGACATGAATATTGATGATAATTAGTTGCCAATCACTGTTGTCTCCATTGGAAACTGTCCGTGATTGGTTGAAAATTTAAAAGGCGGGCCGTAGTAATGTTTATGTTACGATATCTCCCCTGTGTCAACGTCGCTATTCATATGCGTTACCTGCCGCTGGTTTCAATTGTTATCACATTAGCACGTTTTAACAATACCAATTCGTTGCCTGACTCAAAACCAACAGGATTTTCAGTATAGTTTTGTCCATCTTATGGTCAAAATACCCAAAGATATTCCATCATAAAAAAAAAAAAAGTCAGCTCGCCGCTGGTGAAGTTGGACGATTTACTAGTGCTGGTTTTTGACGGCAAAAGATTCAATATGGCGCTAGTAGTAGTAAAATATTCCAAACTGAACGACTATTTGTAACATAAGCAGCTTTACCAAGCCACTTTTCATTGACAAATTATTGATAGGATACGGTTTGAAAGTTCCTTCCGGTAAAATAGAACAAGATAGCGCAACAGTTGGAACGGATTGGTTGCACCGAGCGCTACTGTGCTCAAATAGAAGACACCATTTATTAAACTGTCCATGGCCAGTCCCAGTTTGTATGTTTTTCTCTCCAATCATTGCCCAGGTTGTAGACCGACCTTAAAGTTTATTTGTAATCCTGAACTGGCATTTTAGGACTTTTCAAAAAGGTGATTTGTAAATTGTTACGAATAACCGACGCCGTCAGTTCTTGACAACAATCATCCCGCTTGGGTAACATCATTTGTAGCAGCATGGGTGAGTTGTACATTAAAAAAACACAGGCACCATTTATTTTGAGACCAGTTATCTAATTGAGTCACATATTCTTTGAAATGTGTTCTGGTCATTTTGAAAAAAAGTCCTGAAATGAATTAACTAACGTTCTGTTTAGTTTAATAAAGAAAACAATCCGAAACCGCACGCAACATTTCCCACCACAATACAGTAGACTATCCCATTGACCTGAGATGAACCGGCGGGCGCCATGTTTGATTTCCCAAGCGGTCACGAAAACTCGACCCAAAAACAGAATAAAGAAGGAAAAATACACAAGCATACACAAAACACACACAGCTTAGGAGGATGAAAACTTAAGTCTGATTCATGTAACCGATGCCCAGAATATAGTTTTGTTTAATACACAATCAAATCAAATTACGGAACGATAGTGAAAAAAAAACGTGGTTCGTCCAAAACTAGCTTAAAACAAGCAGCTTTGACCAAAACTCCTTGCTTGTAACTTACAGGGCAAAAGTACTGAATACACACACCAAGCAATTTCAGAGACTGATTTACAGTTGAAAACCCCGCTCCCAGCACAGGCACAAAGAGATGATTTGCATGAAAGTGCCCGCGAAGACAAAGGGGCGCTAATAAGGCTCTGTCATCTATGCCAACACCGCCTCATTATTGCTTCAAAACATCTCTTTTTCAGCGTGGAAACTCTGAATAAAGTGCACATTTCATATTTTGACCGATATCTTCCGATCCTACCGATAAAATAAAATAAAAACTACTCCATTTGAAAGAGCAAAAGCCGCCCGCCATCTTGGTTTTCGTATTTGTTTTTCTATCGGTGCGTTCAGGAATTATGGGAGAAAAAAGTATCGGTAAATAGGAACAGTATTTTAAATGTATCAGACATAAAAAACTACACAGTAGAAATTGATTTTAGAAAGTTTGAGCTTAGATAAGGGTATAAATGTTTGATTCCAACGTAAATGAGAAAAAAAAGTCGGTGGGGTTCAGAGTTCAGCGACCGAAAGTGACTTTTGCCACGTCCCGTAAAAGCGGGGATTTGAGCACTGTATTACACTGGCATTTTTTAAGTTTTACGTCGTTTCAAGGCTGACATTTTCATTTATCATGTATATACTTTTGTTAATTTATATCATAAACTAATCGATCGTAATCTTGCGAAATAATTCTGCTGCTTTCTGTATATATGCCGTGCGGCACTTCAGACCCGCCTGTGGGTGTGGCCTATTAGCATAGCAACGAGAAGAATAGCCTAGCAACGGACCAGCGTGCTTAATCCTCTCTAATCCCCTAGGCAATTAGCACAGTGTGAGAGCTGACCAGTGGTGCAGAAAAAGTGTTGGATTATCTAAAAAGTGTGGTACTATCCAAAAAGTGTGGCTTTATTTTATGCAAATTTTAGATAGTACCACACTTTTTGGATAATACAACACTTTTTCTGCACTATGTGGATATAATCACAGTAATTGAAGGGCTCCCATTGGCTGAGGGGTAGTGGCCATGTTCTAACTACAAGATAAGTTTTTGTTAAGTATTGCAGTTTGAATTGTTTATCACTTACTTTGGTACGACAAAAATATTTCTCAGATTTATATGCATAGTTTTAATTGATGAATACAAATATGTCGCTACAGTTAAAGATGCAGTGCGGCGCAGATGGGGCTCATGTGGCTTCAACTGTCCGTCCGTCTACGGTAACGCGTCGTGCGTTCCTGACGCGTTCAGGTGTGACGGTGACGCGGACTGTTCCGAGGAGGAGGACGAGCAGGACTGTGAGGCCATCGCTGTGAGAAATGTAGAGTTTTGCCTGACGTTCCATTGTAACCCGCCCGGTGGCGCCCCCGATCCGATCTGTGTGCCAACTCATTGGGTCTGTGACGGGTACCCGAACTGTGCGTCAGGAGAGGACGAGCAGGGATGTGGCAACACAGACGGCGTGTCCACTCAAACCAGCAGCGCGCCGAGCGTCGGTAAACAAACTGCTGCTGGGGGTCAAGAAGAGACCTGGGTGCCAATAGATGGTCAAGAGCCACAGGAAGAATTACCCGATGAACTGTCAAGTGGTCAAGAATCACCAGGTAATACAACTGCCTCGCAGTGTCGTAAAAATACAAGGCAAAATCTTTTGTAAACGTACACAAACATTATTGAATTTGCTCTGCATTTTTAAATTCTAGTTTACTTGGTTCTATCTTTTGTTCATGTCGGTATTATCTTCGGCATTATTTATTAATTTTTAACATTATACATTTTGTTCCAGCTGGAAGGTCGAAGGCTAGTCATATGTCCCAGGACTTGGCCATATTGTGGATGTTAGCCGCCGCGCTTGGTGGTCAGCTTTTCTATCGCCAAGGTATCTAAGCAATACGTGCTGTTGGCTGTTGAAGGCAACGGGGCATCTAAAAATCCCTGTAAGTTGTGAGATAAATAAATTAGGTTGCATGGACCGTTTGTGGACTTAATGAGCAAGATCAGTGTAATTAGGATATCTATGCCTTAATAACGGCAACAACAATCACCAGAACACATATTTCGGTAGTGCAATTGCCAATTTATTTCATAAAATACAATACAGAATTCATAAACTCTTTGCACATCTTAGTGTAAACTAAAATAGCTAATAAACCGCGCAGTTATAATATTATTCTACTGAACTACATTATTCTGTGATCGATACTACAAGTTCTTCATGTAAATGTATATAAGAATGTTACCATGTTCATCCACCAAACCATGTAATTCGTTCAGAACAACCGCTCCGCTTCATTAGCCATTTATTGTTGTCTGGATGCTGAGAGAAAAATTGACTGTATCTACTACTCAAGACAATAAATTTTTTAAGTCGTGTCATACTTATGTCACCGCGACGTTTTCTTATGTACACTATAAGAACTACAGGACTTTTTTTTATACAACTACAATATCAATGGTTTTTATGGTATAATTCTCAAAAAATCAACTTTGTACATTTGTATAATCACCTTATTAACTTAAGTGAAACATATTACAATTTTTTGCATTGTATGATGTAACTGCTGTAATACAATTCCTTCTATCTTGATCGTGGTGCATTCTCAGTGAATATACTTTTTTAAAATGTCAGTAATATTCAATTTAAAAAGACATATCTTAGAAGATCTACTCTTATTTAGCTACCGTTTCAAATGAGCAAAAAGATTATTAAATATCAATCTTTGGCAAACTAACGTCATTCTCCAGTCAATATTTTGAGGTACCCGGAAGAAATCTTACATCCTCATTGATTGAATGTTATGATAAGGCCACAGCAAGTAAATCTTAAGGATGGCACCCTATATAGATTGCAAAAATAACGAGACAGCGTTAGAAGAAACAAGATGGAAAGAAAACTAAAATCAGACGAAAATTAATGAGCGCGCTGATGCCATCCATAAAACTTACTTGCTGTTGCCGAATCAATTTTGACACAGATATCTGATCTAAAGTATGGAAAATCAGTTCCAAAATAAGCTACCAAAGACTTAAGAATTATAATCTATTGTGGACTTAAAATGTATCAAAAATCAATTAAACCGTTTTTTTGTGGATTTATCTGTGTGTTGTGTCTCATTGTAGCATTCCGTTTGTTTCCCTTGTTTTGAAGATTTGAGGCTTTTTTGTTTAGGGTCAGGTAGACTTGCGGAGTAATCTCTATGAGTGAGATAAAAAAGACAGAGAGAAGTATTGTGCATTGGTTGTTATTAAACTTGACTGACGTTCACTCCGCACTACCGGAACAAATGTGACTTTGAAAAGAAGTTGGATTCGGCTTGTAATGGTATGGGGACGCGGTCAGTATGAATGTATGATAGTAAAAACGCAAAATGTGTAAAAAAAACATGAATCGACTACTAAGATGTAGTAAAATGCCAAAGTCCATATAAGAGTCAGAGACGAAGATATGAAAGAGCAGAAGAACATAATCATTTGTTCCTTATATCCATGACCTTCCTAATAACTTGTTTAATATATTGAAGGTAACAACTTTTTGTCAAGCCTTTTTTATTCGAACGCTCGCATCAGTTTTGTGCCCTACTGAGTGCTACTGTAGGTGTGCCCAAACCATGCGTTATTTATAGAACCAGTGGCCTCAATGAAGGAAATATGTCGGGATTCACGCAACATGTATGTGCCGTACCAAACTGGTGCGTTAAGCCTTGCATAAGAATGATTCTGGGGTATTTATTTTATCTATTTATTTACTAATCTCCAGACATGTGGGTAGCCCCTTCAACTTTTTTGAAGTTGATTTCCAAGGGGGCCCACTGCATAAATAACAAAAACGAAACGTGTACATTCAGTAAGACAACCAGAGGACAACAAACAATATAAGTTTCGGGACTGTAATCACAGTTCTGTTTTTGCGATCTCTCAATGGGTCAGTTATTTTTGGGGCTTGATCAAATTCAGTCACGCAGTGTAATCAGAGATAATAGTTCAGAACGATTACATTTGTCATTTCCACTTCGCAGATGATTCATCTTGTTTGTTGCAGATAATTGCATATTTAATGTTTTTCCGACTTTTCCGGCTTGTCATGATCACGTAACACAATCAGAAAATCGTAAATAGCACTGTACTTTTGAAGGGAGGTTTAGAAAGGTACACCTTGGTCACACAATAAAGAATCCAGCACACTTTTCGATAAAAGTTAGGGTTTAAACGTTGTCGATCATTAGATAAATCAGGATAGGTTTCTTTTTTTAACCTTTTAGGTCTTACGCATAAGGTCCTACTGGTACAGAATACCATTGTGTAACGCAAAGCATACAACAGTTAAAAAGCAGTTCACTACAGATATCTATTTGAAATGTAAAATCATTAAGTGAAACGTTCTGTTGCTGTGATGTTACGATTACTGTATTTCTGAGCCAAACCTGCGAAATTGTTTTCACGTATTGCATTTGCACCCCGACCAATCGAATGGGGATGTCTCTCGCGAATGTGCACACTCCTCTAGACAAAGGGACACCCATTGACTTTCAAGGGGATACTTCTCTTGAAATGGGGATGTCCTTCCCTTTATAAGGGGATGCTTCTCCGAAAATAGTATGTTTACCGGGCATAGGGGACGTCTCTCCGGCACCCCCACCGGCAAAGGAATCGGCCGCTAACCCGACAAATTGCTTTGTAGAGTTTTAGCCTAAATATCTGCGTATTTGTCGAGTTTTGAGGCCTCCCTCCCGAACACACGTAAACGAGAGATGTTTCTAACACAATAAGGTTAGTAGTAGTTATTGGGTATTTTCGTACAACGAGGCTGCATGGCCCGATACATGTCCGTGTGCTTGTCGAGACAGGCTTCCCTCCTCAGCACACGTACTCGCGCCGGTTTCTGTCACTGTTAGCCGTCGTTGTCGGGCGTATCATGTAACATCGTGGCATTTTGACAGGCCATAACCAATAACTACGACTAACATTGTGTTAGAAACATCTCTCATTTACGTGTGTTAGGGAGGGAGGCCTTAAAACTCGACAAACACGCAGATATTTAGGCTAAAACTCGATGTTGTGCTTGCCGGACGTGCGATACGCCGCCTTTAAAACATTGAACAGAAGTGATGGTCTGCCGCGCGGTCGGCTGCATTTTCTACATGCTTCAATTTTCAATAAAAAGATATCCTTACCTTGCGAGCTGTAAGTTTTGTCCAGAGCACTGGCAGGTTGAAAGTTCCGTATGTCGTGATTTACATGAACTAGGAAGCAATTTGTCGGGTTAGCGGCAGTTTCCATGGGCCGGTGGGGGTGCCGGAGAGACGTCCCCTATGCCCGGTAAACATACTATTTTCGGAGAAGCATCCCCTTATAATGGGAAGGCCATCCCCATTTCAAGAGAAGTATCCCCTTGAAAGTCAATGGGTGTCCCTTTGTCTAGAGGAGTGTGCACATTCGCGAGAGACATCCCCATTCGATTGGTCGGGGTGCAAATGCAATACGTGAAAACAATTTCGCAGGTCTGGCTCAGAAGTACAGTAATCGTAACATCACAGCAACAGAACGTTTCACTAAATGATTTTACATTTCAAACAGATATCTGTAGTGAACTGCTGTTTAACTGTTGTATGCAAGTCAATGGGTGTCCCTTTTGTCTAGAGGAGTGTGCACATTTGCGAGAGACATCCCCATTCGATTGGTCGGGGTGATTCGGAAAATCGATTAGAACATTCACCCCGTTCATCCCGTCGATATGCGATGAAAGTTTGTTTTCCTGTTTCTTTTATCGAATTATACGTGTAATATTTTTGATAGTACTTTGTACTAGACTTGATCGAACTTCGTAAGAAACCACTTATAAAGAGTGTTAATATCTAACGCTGTCTGAGATTGCTTTTCCCACAGAGACAATTAACCCTATCTATACTGGGCTTTGGGGGTATTCCCTGGCCTTGAGTGGGGGTGGGGGGCTGATAAAAAATAGAAAAGACGTCATTTGTAGTTGAGCTATCCGCCATCTTGGATTATCAACCTTTACTGTCTTAAGATGCATCTGTTTCAACTTATAGCGCTAAAACAAACCGTAAGGGAGCTATACGACGTCAATGTTGGCGCAGGCGCTTAGCCCCCACCACCTCCACCCCCACTCCCATTCTGGATAGGGTTAATCTCCATCCAAGATTTTGCTACCATATAGCAGGATGGTATTTACACATGCATATATATTTGTTGATAAGTTTGTTGAGATCGACGGGCAAAGAAAACGATTCAAATGACAAGACTGACCAGTGTGCTTTCAGAAAAAGTTCTATCTATATACTGTGTCCGACAAAAATAACAGCTTAACTTGAATTCAAAATTTCAATTTTTGCATGACCTGATCTCTTTTACATCAAAATCTTTGTTTTGTTTAGAGATCCTTAAATTTCCAAGGATTGGAAAATAACATAGTATGTTATGTAAACGTCGGGTAACATCAGCACTCACATACTACAAGGATCCGTCAACGGTAGGAGGAGCTGCAGGGGACCACGAAGGAGGTGGGACGATGACCTCCGAGACTGGATAGGAAAGCCACTGGCTGAGTGCGCCCCCAGAGCCAGAGACAGAAGAGAGTGGAGGAGGCTGATACTGGACGCTACCATAGTCTCCCCCCTGCTACCATAGACCCTTCAGACATGAGGATGGGACTAGGTAAGGTAAGGTGAGGTAAATGGATAGAGGCAAGCTCGAATTTAGCAAATGTAAATGGCTAGAAGAGCTCAAATCTATATTCATAGTCATCGAAGGGAGACGTGAAAATTTTTTATTCAATACGGAATCCTTGGTTACAATGCATATTAACTTATCTTTGTACGCATCAGCTATTATTACGTACCGTACAGTTCCGCTCCCAATGAATAAAGCGTTATCTACAATTCATTCGACAAAAGTGCTATTTTGATAATCTATAACTTTATTTCCTGATCTATAATGATTTATAATACGTTTCATATATTTTACATCAATGTACATAATTGAGGGTTAATGACCCCTTGAGCATTATACGGTATCAGAATGCCTGTTCCTTTGCTATAACCACCTCCTTAGCTTACCTAACTTACCTAAGGTTTTTTTTTATTCGCTCATGATACTGATAGTAATGCACCGGTCGTTATGACACCATATTAACTAAATCTGGCCGGATACTAACCTTGCATACGTTTTAGCGTACCGTATTTAAGCTGGCACATTCTAATAAAAGATTTAGATTCATGTGTGACAAAAGATATCTCGATACAATTGTCCAATCATGTGTGACAAACCATGTACAGTTGTCATATTCATTCTTCTGAATTCACTTTTGTGCCTTTGTAACATACGAAAATTATATCTTAAAGCTAAAATTTCTTTAGAACATATACCGCAATGGCAGTCTTTGCATGTTCACTAATTCTTCCTCTGCAAGGGGATATGTGACTCTCCTTCTGATTTATAAATCTTCTGTACATCTTTTTTTCCGATTGGTTTAGTTGATTTATTGTGTTTTTTTTTTTTTTGGTAATGCGATCAACGACCCGAAACTCATACAAAGAACGTCTGATTGGTCGGCGTCTGGCTATATAATAACCTTTGTGTGTTTTTAAGAAATCCAAATATATTACTTCTATAGATAATAATCTACAACGTCATGAATGCGTTACGTGGCAAGTTGCTGGTCATAAATAGTGGTCTGCTTCACAATGAGTCATCAAATCGTTCCTACTAGTTAGCTTTTTATTCTGCACCTTCTATTCAGAGGTTGCATATACTTAAATGTTTTCCTAGGTTAAATGTACTTGACAATGTACGAAATCCTGTACAAATTTCTGAATCACGACCGATGAGCAACATAATTACAAAGAGAAAACAAAGATTACTAGGCAGGAAACATATTTCGCCTACCAGAAGGCAGAAGAACTACAACCACGACAGAGATACCACGAAATAGAAGAAGAAAAAGAAGCACATCTCGCCCTCAGATAGCCTGGGTACCATCTGCAATCTACCGGGCTCCTTACACTCGCTACTTAAAAAATGCATATTCAAATTCCAAACGGTCGAGGCCTGATCAGTGCCAGACGTATTTTTTTAGGTAGCGAGTGTAAGAAGCCCGGTAGAATACGGATGGTACCCAGGCTAGCACTCAGATTGACTCCACAAGGAAATAAAGAAAATTAAGAGACAGGAAAAAGTGACCTCAAACCAGGCTAGCTCACTAAAGAGATATTAATCCACTTATAATTACAGAAAAGACATACGTTATACGCAGTGCATACAAGTTCAGTGTATACGAGTACAAGTTTGATGTAGTGGAGAGGTTCTACTTGCTCTTTTCGACAAATACGATGAACAGTTAACCAGTCCTAAGCATTGTGACCCTTTCTGGTAGCTCACATGTGGGATTAGCGGGAACAGCCTGGATTTGAAATCCCAATCCCTTGGTCCATTGGTAGCATCACTACCTAGTGCAGTTCGCACGCTACGTATAATAGCCTGAGGAATGGTGTGCTGTTTATTTTACGAAGTTTAGTTTTGGTTGGTTTTGTTAGGCACGTTACTATTCGTTAGATGTAAAAACTGAAGGACAATAACTGCTATCTGTGATGTGTGCTAGCCATTTAAGCTTTTGATGCAGTTGTTGCCGTCTCTGATGATTAAACGTAGAAATCGTTCACATTTCGCCTTTCTTTGTAGAGCTCACTGAATGTCAGTTTTTATCTAAACCAGGAAAGTTGCGATGGGTATGTCCGTAGCAGAGTCATTTTTATCCGCGGTTATCTCTGTTTCTCCTGCGATGGCCTGCTTGCTGTCGCCACTTCGTTCACAGTCGTCACGAGACTCTCCCAGATGAAGACCCGACATTTTCTCCTCCACGCCCATAACGTCAAAAGTTGTCATGGCTATTTCTTCAGCAGAGCCGGTTTGCCCTGCCTTTGACTCTGTTTCCTCTGTGCTGACTGATGGCTGCTGGCAGTTCGTTCACGGTCCTCACAAGGCACTTCCAGATGGAGACCTGACATCTTCTCCTCCACGTCCACAACGGCAAAAGTTGTCATGGATATTTCTTCAGCAGAGCTGGTATAACCTGGCGTTCCCTTCGTTTCCCCTTCAGTGGTCTGCTGTTTGCTGTCAGTAGTGGTCTGTCCACTGTTCTGACGAGGCTCTTCCAGACGTAGATGTTCCTTGCTCTCCTCCACGTCTACAACTGCAAACGTTGTCTTGGATATTTCTTCAGCAGAGTCGGTCCCACCTGCTGTCGGCTCTTTTGCCTCGTCAGTGACCTGCTGTTTGCTGTCGGTGGTGGTCTGTCCACTGTTCTGACGAAGCTCTTCACGACGCAAATGTTCCTTGTTATCATCCACGTCCACAACGGCAAATGTTGTCATGGGTATCTCTTCAGCAGAGCCGGTTCCACCTGCCGTTGCCTCTGTTCCCCCCATGTCGTTTGCCAGGTGACTGGCAAGAGAGGTTTGTTCGTTGCCCTGAAGAACTTTAGTTTGCTGACGGTGTGCCCTTTTGTCGACATCAGTTAAAGTTGTCATGGGCATTTCCTCAGCAAAGTCGGTTTCCCCTTCCGTTACCTGAGCTGTTATTCCTCTTGTCCGCCGGTTGCTGGTAGTTGTGGTTGCTCCATTGTTCTGCTCAGGTTCAGCCAAACCAAAGCATGCCCTGATGGCAGACATCCCCTTCTCTACCACTTCACCCGTTAATGTCACTATCAGAGTCAGCAGCAGGCCTTGAGAAGCATTCAGCACTATGAATATGTACTCCAAAACACTGCTGTTAACAAAAGGGTAGATGAAGCCCAGAAGCCAGGTGAACCCCATCAGAAAGGAGATACGCAGGTAAACCCAAGCCTTGGTACTGTTTGAGCGCGAGTTTGCAGCGTCGGCTATCTTGAAAGTCTTCCGTATGGCCAGCAAGGCCAAAGTAACCAAGACCGCATTGGCCACAAGGGCACAGAGGACAGGAACTCCAAAAGCCAGCAGACTGGCTACAGGATTGCCAATCCAACAGTTCTCTCCGTAACCCACCCTGACAGAACTACCGAATTCTATAATCACTGTCACTACGACTATAGGCACCGGCGTCAGCCAGGTATACATCAGGTACTGGTGCAGTTTCGGTCTTTCTAAAGAATCACCAAATGTGAGAAAGATATCCATAGCCAGTGCGTTCATGGATGTGAAGGCCGTCAGTAGGGAGTAGTGCAGAATTATCGCTAGCGCTGCACAGCCTGGTCCAAGAGGGACCCACACGCGCGCCACAAAGAGAGATTCAGCAACGACCACGTTAATCATCATTTGAGCTTTGAGCTTTTCTGGAAGTTTTTTCCACTGGCCAGACCTGACAGTGTAGACCATGTATGCAAACACGGCTACGGCAGACGCTATCACGAGACCCAAGGTTAACCAAGCCTGACCAGGGTCCCAACTGTCGGCTATTCGGGTGTGGTTCGAGAAGTACTGCAGTAAGCACTCTCCGCAGATCAATGCTGTTGCATTCAGAATGGCAACCTGCTCAGCTGGGCAGGATTCGTTAGAACTCATCAGGTGGACACTACCATTCGGAAGGACTTTGAACTCATCAGAGTTGAATTTCAAGGCGGGTTCGCTACAATTTTGTAAGGGGTAAGTCATGTTTGATGAGCTAGGAATTCTGTGCGTGGACGAAGAGATCCGACATGTTTCTACAAACGGATCGAACAAAGTGTTGGATGCACACTGATTGGGACTGTTATCATCACTCCCATAGGCATTAAAGTTGAAGAGATTAGTCAGTGAAAGTCTCGAGGGGCAGGGTGGGTGGTAGCAGATGGCAAAATGATCATGGAATGAAGCACACAATAAATTTGTTGTTGCCGTAAGGGAAAGTCCTTCACAAAGAGCACAGTGAACATTTTTGTAAGTCTTATATCCAATGCCTATTGGGAAACTATAGGACCTACAGGCAGCCAAATCACAATTCGGATTGGAAACATCAGCCTGGACACATCGCCTGGCATGCACCATGTCTGTTGGGGTAAACACTAGTCTGTTTGTTCCAAAGCAATCTTTGCCACTATCAATTATGTCGTTGTACTCTTGTGAACCTCTACGTGTATGTGAAGACAAGTTAAGCAATCCAAAACACTCAACCTGGGTATCCCATACGGCTACATGTGCCATTGACACATTGTTACATATTGCGCAGAATATGTTTCTGTAGGACACTATATTTGATCTAGCTTGAACTGATGAATTATCTCCCACTGGCATACGGTAGACCAGGTCGCTCGGGTTGAAGGGATCCGCTTGTTTTAAGCATTGATTCCTTGTGACGTCATCATTCCATTCGTCAGGGCAGTCAGCAACCATCCAATAGGACTCTTTTTTCACAGACACTGTTCCCCCTTTGGTAAAGCCAGGCACACACTTCCATTTCGAATGCTGCTGGTCCGATGGCGGTTGTGCAGTACTGCTTCCACTGTGATGGATGTGACAAGGTGCAATGAATCACAAAGATTCTAATCTACCTTATGTAGACGAATGTGCCTTAAGTGTCTACAACTTCCATGTCCTATACCTTTTAAATCACATGAATAGGACTACTTAACAAGACTTTTCCCATAATATAGTTGACAATGATTTCATAAAAAAAACGTTTAGAAGTTATGGGGGGTGAAATAGCACAACACCAATGAGACACACCACACCAGGGATTGGCCGGATTCAGAGTTTAATGGGAGACCAATAAGGAGACTCTGATGGGCCCCTGAGAACCCAGGCCGCAGAGAGAAACGAGGCAGGGGTAGGGAGAGGAGGATGGGTCACGAGAGTCGGTGTTTTGCCTCCGGTTGTGTTTGGTTGGAGACCCCCTGCGAGCTCCGCCTGTGGCGCAAGGTACCTTGGGACCAGTGCGAGGCCACTCACTCTCGGGTGCAATCCCTTGGGATGCCCAAGGAATATCGCCTTCGTACTAAAATTATTACTTTTTTTATGCAATGGGAAAAGTACCAATAGGATTTTTAGTCATTATATAGTCAGTCGTATAGGAGCCCATGAATCTCTTCCACCATGGAAATAAGTCGTTATATCATCTAACACAATAGTTATAGATTCTGGGGCGCTGGTATGAAACCGGTCTTTTATTAAAAAATCAGTCTTTCGGATTTTGGATCGATTAGCACACGAACAGATTCATACAAGGCCGAAAAATTAACATGAACGCAATATAGTACAGTTATACCTATTTCTTTCAAGTTTGTACTTACAAAAGCACAATATACATGTGATGTTGCAAAAACTAGCATTACTACTATAATCAGGTCTAGGTTTAGTTCCGGACCTGCACATAATTAAACCTGCACATAATTAAGGCCTGGACGGTACGCGTACCTGAAGTTTCTTTACCGGCACCCACCCCTAATTATTGAAATGACCATACTCATAATTCATTATTATTTGATTTTAAACAAGGACCAAGACATCAGTGAATAATTTCACCAGGTTAGTAACTAAAAATACTTAATCACAAAATTATTTATACACAACTGTGCACTGTAAACCAGCCAGGGTTGGGTATTGCCCTGACGAAGATCACAAATGGTCATCGAAACGTTGGCTCTTAATAAAATTAATGGTTGTGTATAAAGAACTTTGTGAGTAAGGACCAAGACATTGTGGTACTGCGCAAGGTAAAATTACTCAAGCAATTGGATATGGTTTTGAAAAAAGGTCAGACTTTTCAAAAGTTTCAGACCATTCCTATCGTTGGTCGTAGTGTCTGAGCCAGAATTTTTCTGGGAGTTGCTAACACCTGCTTAGGCATAGGTCACATTTCCAAACCAGGACCCGGTCGGGATGTTTTAACGAACGAAAAATTACAATTTGTACCTAGAAACATGAACAAATTATGGCTGTTAATCTTATTCTGACATTTTGTGTATTTTGATGTCTTTTATATCGTTCTTTTTGCTCCTGAAAGCTACCCGGCCGGGCCCCGGTTAGGAAATGTGACCCAAGCCTTATTGGGTGATGGGCCATAGGCTCCCTAACTAACGTTTTAGGCTTGTATGAATCTACTTACTCCATGTCTTCGCAGCAATCGTCGAAAAAGGCACAGTCGTTGTCACAATAGCAGAATTCATTATTTGGCCCGTCACACGTATAGTGTTGTTTACAGTCTATTGCGAAAGGATCTGCGGAAGACAATGAAGACATAAATGAATGAAAGGTTACCGCTGCTGTACATTTAATTTCTAAAAGAAAATATATTTTCCACAGCATTGTGAAGATACTGCGTTCGCAACGTTAATGGGCGATCAGAGTTGATGATATAGATTTTGCTCAAGTTGTCTTACCAGCACACTCCATCACGTCGCAGTAGTCCCACCTCCATGCTGGGTCCTTGGTGTAGCACCAGGGCCGCTCCTTGTTGTCAGGGTTACGGCAGAAGTTCTCCTCCAGGCCCGCATCTGGATGAGCCTGTGGTGTGTGTGGATGGCTGTGGGGGGACTGGGAGTCCCATCTCTGACACACCCGGTCTCCTGTCCTGTACAGATATACGGTATGTGTAAAGAGTCTGTGGTGTGTGAGGATGGCTGTGTGGGGACTGGGAGTCCCATCTATGACACACCCGGTCTCCTGCCCTGTACAGATATACGGTATGTGTAAAGAGTCTGTGGTGTGTTTGGGTGGCTGTGGGGGGACTGGGAGTCCTATCTCTGACACACCCGGTCTCCTGCCCTGTACAGATATACGGTATATAAACGTGTAAAGAGCCTGCGGTGTGTGGGGATGGCTGTGGGGGGACTGGGAGTCCCATCTATGACACACCCGGTCTCCTGCCCTGTACAGATATACGGTATGTGTAAAGAGTCTGTGGTGTGTTTGGGTGGCTGTGGGGGGACTGGGAGTCCTATCTCTGACACACCCGGTCTCCTGCCCTGTACAGATATACGGTATATAAACGTGTAAAGAGCCTGCGGTGTGTGGGGATGGCTGTGGGGGGACTGGGAGTCCCATCTATGACACACCCGGTCTCCTGACCTTGACCTGTAGAGTGGAGCACAGAATAACACAATGTAAACGTACAACTATAGTTAAATTTGTTTTGGTCATTTGGAACCAGTTACGGTAGTTGCAGGTTGGTACTCATATCCATAGTTTCAGAGGCCCATTCGTATGTGACCCTTTCGTAGCCAATGGACAACCAAGTGGACTTTTGTCACGTTTCTAGTTGTCGATGATTTGAGGGTCCCTTACTGGGGGAGGTGTGATAAATCGGGCAAACATCGATTTTTTTAGTACGATCATTTCCACTTTAGGGGTGATACATTGGGTCACTTGAGAGACATTTTGAACATTGGTATCCTCTCACCTCACCGGTCCTATTGGTATCCAGTATGAAAAAAAAATTCTACGATCGGGCACATAAGTAGCCAGGACAGTAACTTGCATTCCAGTCTCTCTACGGGGCCAGTGCAGTTCTCAGGGTGATCGTTCACACCCAGTAGCTATATATGATTTCAACGCGGTTAGACTTTGCCCAGTGGAATCAGCGTTAAAATCCTACCTGTTGTGGCCGATTACCTTGGCGGTTGAGAGCTGCACTGGCCCCGTAGAGAGTCTACATTAAGTACGTTAGACCGTGCTACAAGGAGAGTGGATTCCAGGTTACCAGGACAGGGGAATAATACCTGTTAATCTTTCCTGCGTAGCTCTTTCCCTTATCGATGACGTAGAAGCAGCGCGTCGGTGGGGCTGAAAATAGTAAACAAGGGGTAGAAAGGGGGTCGAATCAAATCTTTGGACAAATTTGGGCGTGACATCTTTTTACCAAGCCCACATACATGCAGAAGTCAAACATATGTAGACCATGCTCTTTTTTAAAGTTTATTCAAAGCATCTTTTTGTTAGCTTGTTTGTCATCCGAACTTGAAGAGAAGTAACAAAAAATGTATAGCAAGATAACTTTAAGGAGTGACAATACAATAATGCCAACCATGGTTTCATATAAAATATAACTGCATTAAATGTAAACATGAGGTGTACATGATAGCATAAAAACTTAAAGCATCATCTGATAGTATTCATAATTCGTCAACGTTGAAAAGCACACATATTGACGTTACCGTCACATGCGAACACATCCTCGCAGTACATCCACCTGATGAGCGGGTTGTTTGTGTAGCACCACGGCCTGTCCTTCCCGTCCGGGTTCCGGCAGTAGTTCCGCTCCAGCCCTGCCGATAGGTAGGCCTGGGGAGTGTGGTTATGGGTGTGAGGGTACTGAGATGTCCAGAACTGACAGGAGTTGTTCCGGTTTGCAATGCCCCTGTAGGTTGTCCCTCTGTCCCGTAGATAGTAACAGACTGTGGACAGACAACATGACATTGTAAATGCTGTGCACTATCGCGAATAGACTGTTACGGAGGTTCTTGGAAAATTCTGGCCATTGCCTTCTCACCAGACCGTCTAGGTTTAATTTTGTGTTGCCCCTTCTGACGGAACTAACGTACCTGAGATGTATTACTAATTACTAGCCTACTGTGTGTTGAAAAGATGGGGAGGGGCAGGTTAAAGTTTCCTAGCCTCTATCCTGAAATCCAACACATTCTAGTCTCATTTTACCACATCATAATTATCATCGCGGGCTGCTTGCCAGGACGAGGGCTACTCTTTCTCTCCAGACTGCTCTGCCCCCATAGCGTTCTTTAAGTCCTCGACCCGCAGCCCAACATCACGAGCAAACTGGTCTTTGTAGGTTAGTCGAGGTCGCCCAGCATGTGTATACCCGTGTGCTGACTTCCACAGTATGAGTTGACTAGGAAGCTCTGGTTCACCACAAAGATCGGTTTTACGCATAATATTCTACTGAAGTAATTATGAAATTAAAGTGGAATGGAATGTATGCTATGCTCGGACTCGCAAGGAATCATAATGTTGTTGATGTACGATTTCTTAGTTTCTGTTGAATAATAATGGCACTATGCACAAACTATCTACTATTCACGTACAACAAATGATGTAAACTTTGAAGGAGTTGTCATTAATTACCGAGTGTGAAGAACTCACCACAGTTCTGCTCATCACTGTTGTCCCCGCAGTCATCCTTTCCATCACATCGGGTAACCGGGTGGAACAGGGCTCCATTGTCACAGGTGGAGGCAGCTGGAGAATAGAGGGGGAATCATTAGCCAAAAGGAGAATTATTTTTCACAAGTATTACCGGATGGCAAGAATAAAACAGCCATAGGTCTGTAATAGATATATTATAAAGGACTCCCATAGCTTTGTCATAACTACTTCAGAATGATTTATTTTTCTGGTTTTGGAGGGTGAGTTGTTACTGTGCTTCCCCCTTCCCGAGGTGACTGACCTAGAGGTCGTTGGCCACAAGGTGGAGTGTCTTCATATTTATTAAACAGGCGACAAGATTTCATGTTGGAAATCTCAGTGGACGGAAATAAATCGTCGAATTTCCTATGTACTTTCAATATCATAAGAGCGGGTTTTTACAGCCGACAGATAATATATTATTGGATGTACTGTCGGGAACGCCGCGGAGATTTCTACGGTGACCCAAAAACTTAATTCATTCATTCATTAGTTCCATAGCTATAATACTAACCAGTAACTACACTTTCCCCTTGTATGGCGATTACAAGTTACACCCTTCAACAACACTTTATACCGCTGCTAACGTAACTATACGACCGCACTATTCAAACTCAAGGTCTAATAGAGCCTCCTCCCAAGCAACAGTTCGCCAAAAAGAATCTGCTAATATTTTCACATACATTGAGTGATAAAATGAATGTTTCACACCGCTATCAATGCATATGAATGCTAACATAAACTAACCCCTCGTGTTTGACTGTTTTCGCGAAATCAAACAAAATGCATTGTACTCACGACAAGGCTCGTCGCTTCCATCGCTGCAATCTTCTATATCGTCACATGTCGGATTTTGCAGCCTCACTTTTTGAGCACAATATCCATGGCGACATGGCAGCATCACCACATGATCAATACATGGAATGTGGCCCCCGGGAACACATTCCTTTGTCAGATCTACACATTCTCCATTGTTACATGACATCCTCCCTTCCCACTCACCTGCATTATATATAAGAAGAAATTTATTTGCAAGTTCGTACATGGTATAAACATAATTGTAGATATACAAGTGACAACATTTGGACAGTTATGAAGAATATTCTACTCTAATACTAGTGTTGGCTATTTCTAAACAGGTTGGGTTTGACTTATTTTTGGAAGCAGAGGGAGGCGAAAAGCCCCACCTTTTCTAAAATATGTGGGTTTTTCGATTTCAAGAGAAAAGTGGCTTTCTGTTCGTCTGTCAATGTGGAGAAGTTGGGATAGGTTTTTGACCTTATGTCCATGGAAATGGAACTTTGGAAGACATTCCTTTCTAACCCCTGTGGAAATGAGTACATAGCTTCGGTTAGGTACGACTACGCCTAAATCCCACATTTGATTCCGATTTTTAAAAGTGTATTTATTAAATACTATTGTCATGACAAATAAACATATACTTCTGAAATAGGGCTTGCATCAGTCCATTTGCCCTAATGACGTTTGTAATTGGTGTTGATAAAGATTTTAAAAATGAAGCTAATAATCTAATTTTTACAATTATTCTTTTGGTTCTTCCCCCCCCCCCCAACCCCCAAAATGCAATTTGGTAGCACCCTCCCAACTGTAGAATTACAAAACACCCAGCTGTTGTGTTCAGCTTGCATCACAACATCAGTATCTTTATTTATTCATGAAGTCTCAAATCGACCTGTAGGCCACGTTCCATTGCAATTGAAGTCATGAGGGAAAAGGGAAGGGTCCTACAAAGTAAAAAAAAAAACAACAGAGATACATTTACACTGAGCAAACTTAATACTTACAGCAGTTCTGTTCGTCTGCATTATCTCCACAGTCATCAACCCCATCACACACTTGTGTTTCGCTTATGGCTGCTCCATTTGGGCATGTCTTTTCATCTGAATTCAAGAAAACAGCACAAGAAAGTCTGAAGAGTATCAACAAATATAAAAAAAAACTATAGTATTGTGTGGGAAATAAAAAAAGAGGAAACATACATCCACTTGTTTTTTGGACGGGTCATTAAAATGATTACCATCACCAGACGACTATTCAATATGTTGAAACAGGCATTGTTGCGTGTGTGTGTATGTCAACAACATATAACTAAAAAACTTGTGGATGAGCATTGGTAATATTCGTGTAACAGTTGTAGAAATGTTGGTCACGAGCAAAATGCTTTACCTGGCGTTTTCCCACAGTACTGCAGCGTGCTTTGCATTTTATAATTTGTTTGTATGTCAATGAGATAACTGGAGAAACGTCGATGACGGTTAGACATCAAGGTAATAAGATATGCAATAAAGCAATTACTCAAGCAACTGGATATTATTTTGGAAGGGTCAGACGTTTCAACTAGCATTCACTAGTTTTTGTCAGTGACACTGAAGTAATCTAGAAGAAACTGGTCTTTTATACCCTAACAAAAAACAATTTAAGATGTCCAATAGGAAATATGTTACACAATATGAAACTTGACCTTCGCTTTCCTGATCCCTACCAACCTACCAAATATAATCGGGATCCACCAAAGACTTCTCGAGTTATACTGTTAACACACACACAAACACAAACACACACACACACACACACACACACACACATATGTACAGGCACACAGACTCACAGGCCCAAAACATAAACTTAAGGCAAATACACAATAGAACTAATAAAACCTTATAGTGAACATATACCTGTCTTTTCACAAGGTCATTAAAACTATTGTACTATACCGTTAAGCACGCCAATATTATAGTGTTCAAGTAGTGAAATACCATCTGCCTAATTTTTGGACCAGATTATTAACATTGATATACAATAGCATTAGGATAACCTCATAGTAAACCTATATCTACTTTTTTTTTACCAGGTAGATTGCTTATTTCCATCTCGTACAATTAACGAGCTTAGTCACTTCATTTGGTTCAGCACACGCAGGCCAAACTGCCTGTGATGTTTCTTGGGGTAGTTTATTCGCAAATGGAGTTATAACTTCTAGGCTCGACTTCGAACCTTTCTTTCGAGGAATATTTCATGACTATTTGGCCGTACATGTAAATTTGTAACTGACATGTCACTGATACCCGGTACAACCAGTTAGGTAGTATCTGTGTGACATTACAGACCTGAATTGTTGTGATGTGGTTTACAATACAAACATGTACTTGCCACACGTTTTGAACGACTACGTGTTGTTTCACATGTGTTGCATTCCCCACCATTTGTTGAAATTTGAGTAAATAGATAAATTATTTAACTACATGAGCACATTATACAGTTTTTGCGCATACCTCAAAAGACAGTACGAAGTGCCAAGAGTTTCAAGGTAAGAAAACTTCTTTTTTCTGCATTATCAAATATAATGTCTTTTTGAAAATAAGCAGCAGACAATTAAAGGGAGACTCGATCAAAAATTTTGATAGCTCAGACAAAGTATGGCATCCTTCCTTCAAAAGGGAAGTAAAATTGAAGTTCAGTGTTTGAGAAGGTGCTTCTAGCACGTGACAACAACCTCATGACTGAGGTTGGGTACCTACTGGTACAAGTACGACGAGTTAAAAAACGTATTCCACATCTTGAACATCCCCGACAATCAACAATAGACGTGAAATACTAGTATCCCACCTGTCCATCGCGTGCCACCAGGCCAGTGGCAATTGGCTACACTGCGTGCGGAAGAATGAACTTTTTGAGCGTATGCTCGCTAGAAATCTACTTGATATAGAGCATAGCTGACTCCCCCTCGCAGCTTCAAGGTCAATGTACTACGAGTGAAAATAAATAAGTTCTCGGCCTCACCCATACATGATAAGCACAACTTAAATCTCGTATTATCAATATCTTCCAAATTTCAAACCATTGCAGTCATTACTTATCAGGCAACGTGTTTTTGAAAATCAGTAGGTAAGTGGCGAAAAAAACAAGGGTGAACTGTGATCAGACATGTATGGGTCGAGTTTCCCTTGCCATAAATCCTTTGTCATTAACCAAAAACATTGTCAAAATGTTTGATAATGATTCTCTTCCTATGTTAAGCAGAAAGAAGTGGCTATCTGATTCCAGCAGCGCAAGTTGACCCGCACACCCCAGGTCGCAGCTAATTGTCCATGTTTTTCCCTCCCCCCTTACCTTACGTTACTGGGTGTCGCCTACAAAGCAATGATCACAATAATTTGGATTTCGGTACAAATTCATACAAGACTTTATACTTGACATATATGCTTCGAAATCTGAGTTGTGCATATTTTTTTCTGGATGAGGACGAGGACTTATTTATCCCCCCTCGTAGGTAGTTAGATAGGTGCCTTACCGCAGTTGTTTTCATCGCTCCCATCGCCACAGTCCACTATCCCGTCACAGATCACCTCATGTACGTCGCAGTCACCGTCTGTGCAGACAGTCTTCTCAACTCCGGAGCAAGCTGGACAGATACAAGAGAAGCTATAGCATCTAGATTTCGTCGGCTCCACGAATCGTCCCCAAACGTACGTAAACTAGATATCTAAGATGTTGTATCCAACTTTCGTCAGTATCTAGTTTTCGTATTAGGCTAAATCCATGATATCCAGAAAACGGGCTGAGCAGGAGGACGCGTCCTGAATATCCAGAAAACGGCGCAAACAGGACGCCTCCTGCTCAGGCCGTTTTCTGGATATCCAGAATTCGGCCTAGTACGAAAACTAGGTACTGACGAAAATTGGATACAACAGAAGCTGCAATCAAAAGAAAGCCCTGAAAACTATGAAAGCCCAGAGCGAATGCATTTTCAACCGAGCAGCGCCAGGATTCGAACAGCGCTATGGCAAGGTTTTCTGCGCGCGGAGGCAGGATTTCCAACGGGCGAAATGTCGCCGGTATGTCCTTAATCTAAAACCGGAAGTAACATTATTGTACCCATGAGGAAATTCAATTGTTTACACTGGTAACGATGTTTATATGATTTGCCGGTCGTACTGCTGGTGCTGAAAAGCGGCCGGCAACTAGCCTTGCTAGCGTTCATAAAAGTCGGCCATGTTTTCATCACTACAGATTTTTAAAAGAAAGATATACGGCATTTTGTGTTGCGGAAATTGTCCGATTTCCAGGGCTCTGTACCAGCTTACATGTGCGCGTATAATCCGCGTATCTACGGCTTCTTTACCAATTTGCTGGATATACACTAGCCACAATGCAGTTGTATATTCATAGAAACACTGTTTTTGTAGAACGATTCAGTGTGCATGGGTATTTTGCCATACTTGCATAACTCCCTTGACGTGTTGCAGAAGATCTGCATTCCATATAATGTTTCTCTTACTTCAGGATCGGCTTCGCTATCTCCCACAAAGTAAAAAAAAAAAAATGTTTCCCCCCGATCAAACTGTACTTGCAGTTCAGGGTGGCTTTAGTTATATCATTCAGAAACTGTCCAAGTTGCCACATAGTTTCAAAATACCCGACAATGCGCTCAGACAGCCCCGCTAATGCTAACGTCACATTTACACAAAGGGGTCCGGCCGGGTAGGTTAGGGGCTGATTTGTTGCACTTTCGGGCGGGACCCCGTGAGACCCCCGTCGGCTGCCGGGCTAGTTTGGGGCTCGGGCGGGGCCCCAGTTGATTCTTAGACGAACTTAAAATCAACCGGGCCCCGGGCAGGAAAATACGCCGAATCAAAGCCGTCAACTAATCGTGGACACATCGACAGGCTCCTCTACAGTACCCACCCAGTACCCGCCCGGCATCCCGACGGTACTGGACGGTACAGGCCCAACCTTATTGCATTACAAACTATTGCATCCGTTGTGTCATCCCGGAACACCGCCAGGGCCGCTGACGGGGTCCCTCGGTTGATCGAACGGGACAATTTGGGCCATGGTCACATTTCCACATAGGGACCCGAGCGGGTAACTTACGGACTGTTTTTTGGCTCTTCCGGTGGGTGTCCTGTGGGTCTCCCAGCGGCTTCCGGGTTATTTTGGGCCTCGGGCGAGGCCCCGATTGGTTTTAAGTCGGACTGAAATTGAACCGGGGTCCCGGCGGGGAAAATATTAGGGAAATATCATCAGTAAAAAAACTCACTTTCTACTCTTCTCAATGGAAGGTCTCACACGCATGAGCAGGTTATAGAACATTTGAGACACCATGCGCACAAAGAACTTAAAGTTGCAACAGTGTTCTCGCATTTATAGCTTGCTCATCAGCGTATCGTAGAACCCAAACATGGGTCGGCGCCTCAACCAGAGCCGAACGCAACATCTTCTTCTCTGGCGTGGCCGTTCCGCTTGTCTCTCTGCTTCCGGGCAAGGATGAAACGGTGACGAGCCGTCGCCACCCTCGAGCTTAGCCTGAGCTGAGCAAGCGGCATGTGCTCACCCTGCCAATCGAAGTGCAGTGGCATTTTCCGCTTCTACTAGTGTTAGTACCACGTGGCGCACAAAAGTCAACAAAGACGAGCCAGCCAATAACCCCCCCCCCCCCCCCAGCAAAAAAAAAAAACATGATGGTCGTGGTTCGCGGGGCGTACGACAGGGACCATACTACTCTCCAAGCAGAGGTTAGGCTCCGGCTGTTTTTTCAACGTTTTTTTACCTGTTAGGTTGGACACAGGAAAAAAATGACAAAATAGAAAGCCCGATAAAAACAACTAAAAAAACGTTGAAAAAACAGCCGGAGCCTAACCTCTGCTTGGAGAGTAGGACCATACATCTACAAGGGGTGAATCGGCCGACCCACTGCCAGACCCCTACGGGGTACCCGTGGACATCCCCAGGGCAGCTCACGGTTGCCTGCCGAGCATCGAGCGATAAATGATTAAAGCATACGACTATTGCACGAAAGCCGCCGGAATGCCCACCGGAGCCCCTCGGGACCTCTAACGGGACGCGTGAAGAAAAAATGATTTGTGACTATGTGAGCCGATGTCTTCCCGGCTTCAGAGCCCGGTCGGGGCCTAGATCGGTTAGACACCGCGCGGACACCCTGGGTAATGTGACGTAGGCCTAAACTTTACATCCGGTTAAAAACACCGCAACTGGTAACAAAAACAAAACCGGTATGAATCGGGTTACGTTTCTAAACATTTGTAACTGTATCGTTCTGGTATCACCAGCTACACTTAAGCCTAATGTTTACATTAAGAACTAAGGGTGGGGGGTGCGTTCTAATAGCAGCCACCTTTTTAATATGGCGGCTGAATAAGCTGTTGCACAAAAACAATTGCTGTTTGCTTTTTCCTCTATCATATAAGCTCTGAAGCCGTAATTCGAAGCACCTTGCTCCTCTAAAATGGATGTTGAAAATGTAGTGCCTCAAAAATTAAGAACAAGAGGTTATGATCACCCAGACGCGCCAACACCACTGAACGACTTGCTACCTGAGCCCTACGTACACCGCCGTGAAGCACGTTTATCAACATCCCAACATAGTGCAGCCCTAGCTATAGAACCTGTCAAGTCAACCTCCTCCTGTCACAAAAGAACAGGACAACTTTATCATACCGGTAAGCTATGGAACTGCCTCACACAGGACATTGTAGATACTAGAGACTTAGAGAACTTCAAACGAAAAGAAAATGTCCAACTCACTGCTATTCGCCAGCGCGCTGTATTGTAATAATGTTATTACGTTCAACGCAGCTTCTAATGATGGGGTGATGCGAACAACATAGATAAAAAAATTACCTTGAAAAAACTTGATCTCGAAAATTTCACGTGGTCGTGGAAACTGCAGACGCCACAGCTGTCCTGTTGGAAGAGACCTCATGATTAGGTCGAATTCTTCCAGATTTCTTGGGTCTGAAGGCGGACGCGACACATTTTTGTGTGGTACGTCGACCCAATTTCGTCCACTCCTAGCTTGTAGTGTTGGCGTTGCTGGATGTATATCTCCGTCTGGGTCCTTCTGAAGCCAAATGCGGATCCGGGAGAGCGTCATGGGCGTCTGCAAGTCAAACTCCAGTTGCCAGGTGTCCTGAAGACTTCCCCCTCTCCAAAACGTCTGGTAGTTGGAGTCCAAGACGTACCCGGTAACACGTCGGACGCCGTCGTCGCCCGTCCATTCGTCAGGTATCACCCATGTCGGGTCGGTCTCCACCCAGCCACCTGATAATAACAGTTATTTATAATGTTATACGAAAGTATGGGTACGATTTAGGGGTAGGAGGAACTCCTTGCATCCTTGGTCGGAAGTCCTCCCAGGAGACGGAAACTCTAAACAACAAACCTGCATCTGCTGGGGACGTCTTACATGTTGCACATAGTTGCCCGTGTGCCCTGTAGGACTTAGTGCGCCAGTGGACGAGAGGGTTGAGAAGGAAGTGCACACCCCTCCTTCACCTTAAAAACCCAAGTGCAGGCCGGGCAGACGGGTCGCCTTAAATCCACCCTGTCTGCCTACCATTGTCGCGCGAGACAGACGAATGCCAACAACAACAACAACAACAACAACAGCATGAAAGTATGTTTAACACAGGAACACTATCACGCTGCTGAAAAATAGCTCTGCCAAACAGTCCGAATTCTCAAAAAGGCATTTCGGCTGTAATATTGCCGATGATTTTTTTTTATTATTTATTGTTTGTGTGCACACACATGTGATACAAAAACACACGCACACATAAGACTAAAAGTACGAGAATTAAACATACAGGAGGAACCAAACCCTAAATGATTTCGCGTTGGTTCCCCTTACTCAAGGTAAACATTTAGATGTTAATGTACTTAATAATTATGATAATGATAGTACATATACAAATCCATTACATGCGAAACTAAAATAAAGGGAAAGAACAAAGGAAAGCTATGCCGATAAGGCACGTTCTGGTTAGGCGTGCAACACACAAAACGCTATTTTGTTCAATTTCATACAATGCTCTATCAATGCACAAGTCGTCTATCACCAACGAAGTTAAGCTACCTTACATACTAGATTATAACAAAAGTCCCATTATAAATACAGTATTGAAGAAATTAGCATGGATAGCTAGTTACATACCGATTAGCGCAAATGCACTTGACACACAGTGGCACAGACTCCACAGCAGGACAAGTGATGTTCTGTTTGAAGATATGGTTCCCATTTTGTGGGCTGACGGCTGACTCGAGGTGTAGATATATACTGCAACGTCACTATTGTCAGGAATCCTGGTGCACAAGAGTGTTCAAAATTCAGAAAGGTGCGCACGCTAATGCCGAATCTCATGAACTGAGAAGGCAAACAAAATGTGGTAGCCCCCGTTCCAGGCGCCTCGGTGGCTTTTTAATTATGTTGACTAACCATGATCTGATGGAGAACGTTTTAATTCGCCAGCCGTTACATGCGAGGCTAGGTGAATAATCTTCCTATTTGCAGCTGGATGTATCACAGGGTTAGAAGCGTGCACATACGTCATCAAATATTTAAAGACATTCTTTTCTCGCTCGTCTGTAAGAAATTATTGAAGATATGCTATACGTATGACCCATTGGCCACCAAATCCGCACGAAAATGTCAACATCATCACCAGCTAAAAGTGGATCTATTCCGAAGTTATTTCCCCTTTACAAATAGAGTACGTACGCAAAGTATTTATCCCGAAATTTGTCCATTGGAAAAATTGAGTATTCCGAAGCTGCGCATGCAAATATTTATTTGAGTTGCTTCGTTGGAATGGAAATGAAGACATACAGGTGTGTCGTGTCCTTGTCTGATTGCTTTCCTATAAAACGCCCAGACTAATTACCGGGGGGGGGGGGGATCACGCAGACTTCAAAACTGTCAACAATTTTGATGACCTATGACCCCGAAAGCATACTGAATGCACCAATTTGGCATAACCATACAAATCACGTGATGCATTATTCAATTAGTAAATGTCATACGTGATTATTATGTTCTTATTAATAATCTTCTTAAGAAAGACGGATAAAGTCTAAAACCGTCTCCTACCTGTCATTTTCCCCAAACTACGAATGATATCATTAATCTTCTTATTACAGTCTTTGTTTGTTTACTTTTTGCGAGCCACATTGCGCATAGCACATATCCATGACTACCTGGAGAATACTCCAACATTGTCGTATGCAATTTTCGCAAACCATCTTGGACGTCATGACAAATTTGAAGCCATTCAAGATAAATATACCTTAGTTCTGGTAGTTAGAATAGATACCTGGAACATTTTCAGCAAGGTTTGATAATACAATGATTATAGCAAGGGACCAATCATTTAACTCACATACACACACATATATCGAAATTTATAACATCTTTTTAATTTCTATAAGGATATAGTTGACATTTTATTATGGGTCAGATCAAACCGCCAACTCACTCAGGTGATCGAGTAACTCAGTAATTTACCAGTCATTACAATTGAGGCTAGGTGAATGGCCTTTTTATTTGCAGCTGGGGGTATCACGCGGTATCCAGCGTGTGTATACATCATCAAATATTCAAAGCATTTTTTTTCTCTCTCGTCTGTCGGAAATTGTTTAAGATATGCAATATGTGGGAGCCGTTGGCCACCCAAACTGCAAGAAAATGTCAACATCATCACCAAACAAAAGTGGGCTATTTTTTCCAAAGTTATCCCCTTTTACAAATAGTGTACGTACGCAAAGTAGTTATCGCGAAATGTGTCCATTGGACGAATTGAGTATTCCGAAGCTGCCGAAAGCAAATATTAATTTGCATGCCGCCTCATCGCAAGTAAGTTTTGCCCAAACATGTACACGTATACCCAAACATTGGTGACTATTCTCTCTCTTACTCACTCATCCTCGTGGCATGAGTGAGCGAGAGTGTTTATGATTAGGCTAAGAGAACTACAATAACCAAGCATACTTTCTTCCGCATTGTCACGAGTTGGTACCAGTCTGTTCTAGGAGAGACTAGGCTCCGCCCCTCGTAAATTAGGGCATTTCCAACCCGGTACACGTACACACAACACTGCTAATTACTTAGGCAGTGCACACCACCGTGTCAGGTAGACCCATCACAAGGTATGCTGGCTACATCTTCTCACCAAAAGCCAATCATGGCGACAGGCTTGCTCCTGTTTGTGTGCCTGATGTTAGTCGAATACGTCTCTCTTCAGGCTACTGACGGAAGCGTTGAGTGTACGGCGTTTGAATCTGAATTATTTAGGTGTGAAAGTAGTGGAACTTGTGTCTTGCCACAGGAAGTATGTGACGGCCGTAATGACTGTGATGACGGATCAGATGAGCTGGATTGCTGGAGCAAAGAGTGTCAATTTGACGTTCCATTCAGGTGTGAAAGTAGTGGAGCCTGTGTTGGTGAATGGGAGACATGTAACGGTATCGATGATTGTTCTGACAGGTCAGATGAGAAGGATTGCTTGGCCAGAGAGTGTCCGGATCCCAACGATTTTAGGTGTGAAAGTAGCGGAGCATGTGTCCGTGAATGGAATACATGTAACGGTATCGATGATTGTTCTGACGGGTCAGATGAGAGGGATTGCTTGGGTGGAGAGTGTCGTGATCCCGGCGATTTCAAGTGTGAAAGTAGCGGAGCATGTGTCCGTGAATGGGATACATGTAACGGTATCGATGAATGTTCTGACGGTTCAGATGAGAAGGATTGCCCGGTTGGAGAGTGTCCTATTCCTGGCGATTTCAAGTGTGAAAGAAGCGAAACATGTGTGCCTGAAAATAACATATGTAACGGCGATGCTGACTGTCCAGACGGATCAGATGAAAAGGATTGCTCTGATCATGAGTGTCCGGTTCCTGGTGAGTTTAGGTGTGAAACTAGCAGGAGATGTGTTTATGAATATTACATATGTGACGGCAATGCTGACTGCTCTGACGGTTCAGACGAGAAAGATTGCTTACGCAAAGAGTGTCCCATTCCCGAAGATTTCAAGTGCAGAAGTGGGATATGTGTCCGTGCACCGGAGGTGTGTAACGGCGTTGCTGATTGTGCAGACGGTTCAGATGAGGAAGACTGCTCGAGAAGAGAGTGTCCTCAATTTTCATCCACAGACGAACTATTCAGGTGTGAAAGAGGCGGAGCCTGTGTTCCTGTATTGGATATGTGTGATGGTATCAATGACTGCGCTGACGGTTCAGATGAGGGTTGCTGGAATGACGAGTGTCCCTATCCAGATTTTTTCACGTGTGAAAGTGGTGAAAAAACCTGTGTCCCCCCAATAAAGCAATGTGACCACTTTGATGATTGTCAGGACGGTTCGGATGAGCAATGCTGGAACGTAGAGTGTCGCTTCGGTAACGATTCCAGGTGTCAAAACGACGGAGTTTGCCTCGACCAAGAACAACATTGTGACGGTTACCGGGACTGTAGAGACGGTTCAGATGAGGATTGTACAGTATGCCCCTATCCGGACGATTTCAGATGTCAAACTGGAACTTGTATCCGCTCAGTTTTACACTGTGACGGTCACGAAAACTGTCTCGACGGATCGGATGAGGAAGATTGCTCGAAAAAAGATTGCCAGTCCGACAGTTTCAAGTGTAAAACTAGCGAAAAATGTGTCTTGGGATGGGATCGCTGCGATGGCGTCGTTGACTGTCACCACGATGGTGTCCGCGACGAGTCCGATGAGAGTGGCTGCGGTAAGCTCATTTTCAAATAATTCTAAGATCACACAGCCTTACTTTTTTGGATTGCATCTGCGCGTGCATCGATTTTTACCTGTTCTAAAGAAATGTGGCCTTGTGTGACCCGATATCATCACTTGATTGTTCGTGAGTGGGCCATGGTCAGGTCATGGGGCTACAGCGCCCTTGTTCCCTTCCGGATACTCTTTCTCTCTGTCTCTGTCTCTCTCTCTCTCTCTGTGTGTCTCTATCTCTCTTTCCGTCTCCCTCTCTCTCTGTCTCTCTCTCTGTCTCTCTCTCTGAAGAATGGCGACGATGGTCTTTTTACCGTCTTACTTACTTACTGTGCGGACGTGAACACAGAACAAATCAAACCTGGGAAAGAACGGACTGTATGTTTTGTCATGTTGACTGTATGTTTTATCGGTTATTTTTTTCCGGCATTCTTATTTTTATTATTATATTAAAAAAAAAAACTTTGGGAAAGGGGCATTTCAGTTTGTGCAAATGATTTGACTCTGCAATGCCACACTGATGATATGTATTACTAGCCAAACTGAATAAGAAAAAAAAAATCATTAATTTGAGAAGGTTTAATGCAAGTTGGTGATCGAAGATTTTATTTTCCAACAAAATGTGACGAAACATATTTTAGCTAAAGTAGGTGCCATCAGAGTAGAGCCTTTGGTATACCTGAATAATTTAAATGTAAATACTATAGCCAACTCACTTGAAAACGTTAAACCGCACGGTGGTAGCTTTTAGCTGGGAGTATGCATGCATAACTGTGTGCGTGTTTGTATGTGTGTGCATATGTGTGTCTGTGTTTGTGTGTATATATGCATGTGTACACGCACGCGATGTGTGTGTGTGTCTGTGTGAATAAATGTCACTACAGGATACTATATGAAGGTTATGAGGATACCTATAACAGAAAACAATTTATAGGTGTCATGTAAACCCCTTGTACTAAAAAGTACTAAATGGGTAAAGTAAGAGCACTTGGTGCTGATCATGAAATTTCCTGTATGACATTTTGGTTTTGAGACCATTTGCTCCATTCGTGTCCTAGGTAGACAGTACAACTAAGGGACTATGCATGAGAATACAGATGTTAAGATAATTAATCAATCACAAATGCAAATCATATTGTGAAAGGTAGTCATTCGAGAACTTAGCAACGGTTTTAACAAGGACGTCATTGGCGGATCGGTTACTCTACAGAACTGTATTGGCATTTCACAGATAAAATGCGAAATTAAGAAATAGTAGAACAAGGATGTCATGGCAGTTTTTTTAACATGTCAAAAACTTTCGGGCCAGCCATAAAAACGGACACAAATTGCTGGAATGCAGTGAGAACTTCTGGAATATACTTTAAATGAATTTAAGTTCACGGGGAATTGATTTCGCGGTAGCGGTGAAAAGGAATTTTCGCGGTGGATTTAAGTTCACGGTAACACCATAGACTGCATAATAGAAAAATGTTCGCGGTGGTTTTAAGTTCGAGGTGAAGTGGTCACCGCGAAAACCGCGAACATTAAACCACCGCGAACATTTCTGCATTTACAGTACTACGAATTGCCAGGAATAGAAAAGAAATTTCATTCTGATGGCATTCCGGCTCATTCTTGCTTTCGTGTGATGGTTGAATATGCTGTAATATCTCTCAAATGTTGTCTGTCTAGTTATTCTTATGCCTTAGCAACAAAGAACAAAGTTTCTTCAATATTGCGTTCACGTTTTGTTTTACAGTGTGCACCAGCGACAAGTTTCTATGTGAAAACAGATGTGTGATAGCATTTGGAGTGTGCGACGGAGTTCCAGACTGTGACGACTCATCTGACGAGCTGCTGTGTCGTGAGTTTCATACAAATTACAATTACTACAATGCATGAGACATGATACAGCGTGGTGTGAGTGTATTTGTGTAAGAATGACCCAGATTAGTCAACGTTCAGTAGCTTCAAAATGTTTACTTCTTGTAATGAGCTGATGGTCTTTGTTGTTCACTGAGAAATTCTGCATACAGAACGACCCCATACCTTCGCTAAATAAAAAATAACATCAACACTGTCTAGTGAATCATTACTCTGGGGGCATCCTTGTGTTAGCTGGTGTCCTCATATGTAGGTCGAAAACCATTGCATAATAGGTTTTTCTTATCATTTATGGAAAATAGGCCATAATTTGCATATCATTTGTAATTTACCACCTAATATACTTACATACTTACTCGCATGAAACACCACTAGGCATCGCTTGGGTAACAGAAATGCCCAATGTGGTCCAAAACAAAGTGCCAGGTGCCAACATTTTCACCATTCAGTCTCTGCTCATAATAGAAATACAAGGGGTGATCAATACGTTCTCGGCCTCATCCAGAAACGATAAACTCAGATTTAGAGGCACAAATTCGAAGTATGAAGTCTTTTATCAATATCCTTCAAATTTAACCCTCAAACACCCGAGTGGGGTCCATTTGGACCCAAGGCGTACATTTTGCAGTACCATTTGAACATTTTTCATCTGAAGAAAAATTCCTTCCGTGACTTTGTCAGCCGATATCTTCTATACCTTCTCCTAAGTTTTTATGAAGATTGGTACTATTTTTTGGAAGCTATAAAGAAAGTCCGTGATCGGTCCGTCTGGGGTCCAAACGGACCCAAGCAAAAAAGTGCAGCTTTTGAAACAAACTTTTGAGTCTAACTCCCTAACTACTTATTGTATCACCACAAAACTTTTAGAGGATAATAAACATGTAAAATTAAATCCCCCAAAAAAGTTCTGTGTCATCACCATAAATTATTACGACATTATGACGTCATATAGCTATTAAGGGCGGCCATCTTGGGTTTTGACTAATGACGTCATGAAATTAGCATAAATTATAAATTTTGGATCATGAAAATAGCATCGAATTTCATAGAATTTTATTGTTGTAAGAAAACAAGCATGGTTTCCCAGGAAAACCTTGTTTAAATCAAAATTGGCAAATTTTCGCAAAAATATGCCTGTCAGAATTCCGTTGCCATGGCAACCCCCAAAAAAATGATAAACTTACTTTATTGTCAAAAAATGTTTGCTAACAATATTTCATGATATATTACCAAGTTTTGTAGCTTTAGCACCAGCCGTTCATGAGTTATGCGACATAAAAGTTGCTAAAGGCCTCAAAATTCCCGTCTCTGGTCAGAAGAGGTTTAGTGCAAAACATGGTCCTTCTGATCTTTTGCATAAATCATGATAATGAGAAGGAATTAGCAACATCTTAACATGTCAAAATATTCCTCTTACATTGACGAAGCAATGTATGTACAATGATCACCGATAGGAATTGGAACTGAGATTTTATGAGCAAAACATTTTGGGGTCCGTTTGGACCCCACTCGGTCATTTTAGTCGCAAAAAAAGGTCGGGTGCTTGAGGGTTAAAATCATTGCAGTCATTACTTTCCAGGTAATGTCTTTTGAAAATGAGTAGGTAAGTGGCGAGACAAACAATGGTGAACTGTGATCAGACATGTGTGGGTCAAGTTCCCCATGCCGTAAATTCTTTGTCATTTACAATCGTGTGTTTATCATTTCTGGGTAAGGCCGAGAACTTATTGATCAATCCTCGTACTTACCATTAAAATCACGACCACATTACTTCCAGAAATTCTGCTATAGTAGTTTACCTTTGTTTTCCCGAAACCAACACGCCTATCGCTTATCGTGAAGATAGACCCTTTCAACACATAACTGCGCAACTGTCATGGTATAAAACCTACTCTTCTACAAGATCTCCTCAGTGTCACTGACAAATGATAATAGGCATTAGCTAAGTCGTCTGTCCGTTTCAGAAACCTTTCCTCCTTACTATTGCTATCGCAGATGTTGTTATGTTACGTGGGTAAATATCAATGAGACAAAGGACTTAATTGATGACGAGTATTCTAGCAGTTTGCTGCGGTACTGTAGTGGAAATCCTAGGGTTAATGCATTTCCGAACTACGTTTCTTTAGAGTCCTGTGAGATGAGGGGACTGTGGCAGTGTGACAGCGGTGAGTGCATCAGTAACGCCTCGGTGTGTGACGGAGACAAAGACTGCTCTTCTGGAGCAGACGAAGAGAACTGCCGCGGTAGGTTCTTTTATGTTTACTTTAGATAGCATTGTAGGTACCTTCAGACAGGAGATTCCCTATACAAAAGACAGCAAGTGTTATTGACTTTGACGAGACACCCGGCCTGACGGTGAAAGATTATTGTAGATCTTGAAAAAAGGCTTTAAATAGACGGAAAATTGATTACTATGTTTGATATTGTTTTCTGTAGAAACACGATACTTTTTTTTTACAAAGCTGCATGGTTCAAAGCGTCCATTTTCCTACGCAGAGACATCCAACGGCGCCAGCAAACCACCTCTTGTCTGTACTGCTATCTCAACCACCACCATCAGTTCCTTACCCCCTTGCTTATAAATATTAATGAGCTTACCCTTATTGCGTGATCACTTTGGAAAACTTAAGGCCTACACTCTGATTGGTTGACAGATGGTTTGTGGCGACGCCACAGGAACTGATGGGGACGGTTGAGATAGCAGTACAGACAAGAGGCGGTTTGCTGGCGCCGTTGGATGTCTCTGGGTACAAAAATGATATCGTCTTCATGTTTTGATGTCTCAGCAATTTTTGTGTTGATGATCCAGTTGTTGGTTGTTGGTGCTGTTGTTGAACATGTATTGATGCAATGATCTGTGTAATGATTTGTTGTCATTTTCAATAAATGAAATGTATTGATGCGTCCACACTTTATTTCTCACAGCTCCCTGCAATGGTCTCCAGGTCGAGTGCGACGGGGGATGCCTGCCGAAATACCGGGCCTGTGACGGCTTGGAGGACTGTGCGAACGGGGAGGACGAGATCAACTGTACTGTTGGAGGTAGGATTAAGTTGACATGTTTAATCAAACACCAGCCATGTGTAGATGATAAAAGTATAAATAACTGCTTTAACCAAACGTTGTAGAGAAGGTTATATGCAGTTATTCATTTGCATCGCAGTTTTTTTTAACGGGAGGTGCCCCAACACGGTACGCTTTTTCTTGCGCTGAAACTCATGGCGCTCCATCGCTAGTTGCCTGAGAGTGGTCAAATTTTGATGACTGAATTTTTTTACACATAGATTTGAACAACACACTTGAATAAGAAATGCATTCATGTGGTTCATGAACCTTTCGCGCTGCGTGTTACAAGCGGCAAACACTGTGAGACAATTTCGTGTGTGTGCCTAACTTGGTACGTTTTTTTTTACATTTTGCTCTCTTCAGAAGTAAGTGGTAAATTTAAGTACACAGAAAAAAATTAATAGTATGATATTTTAGCTTTCTTTTGACGGTAAAATCGTGACTGTATGTACTTCTTGTCTCACATGAGGAAGGCTGTACCTAGAACAATCCAGCTGATGTTTTTATGGGCAATGGGCTGAATGCACTGATTGTGAATGCCCGACTAAAAAAACCATTACGAAAAAACGACACCGCCAACATGAACAAAACTCTGTCTGATTATATGAAAATATCATCTACATCTCTCTATCAAGTCTTATTTTCATACACAGCACGAATCATTTGTTACGGTCAAATAAATCTTTGGAGCGTTCTCTAGTCTGCCACCTTCACGGCCACACTCCCTTGGGAGCACAATGGTGGCAATGTTTATGTCGCTTCTTTTTGGTTGCTTTTCTACTCAACAAACATTTGAAGACCCATATTCATAGTGTTTTATGGAGCTTTATTTATGTGTATCATGGCAGTTGTGTGACTGCTTGAAAGAGTTCGTATAGTTAGCGACACGAGCCGCCAATACGCAGAGGCCGGTGACCGCAGTGATTCAGCACTGTCAACATTACTGTTAGAATTCTGTTTTAAAAAAACATGAAGTAAATATGTTAAAGTATACTTGGAATTCAAATTAAAGCTGTGTGCATGGACTTGGTTTATTTACCTTTGTAATCAGCATAGTCAGTGGTAACAAACAAGGTGTACTTATGGATAATAAGATCAGCAAAAAATCCGTGCCATCTTACGACGGGAACCGTCTTAGGGCGGCCCCCGTTATATATATATTAAGAAAATATCAAGAGGAAGCAAACCTGGTCGAGGGAGCGGAGCGACCGACCGAGAGGGGGTTTGTGGGGTACAAAATGGACGGCTTCTTTTTCTTTCTCGGTGCAAAAGGCTTAAAAAAGAATTGAAAATAGATATTTTGTGAGTACTGTATTTGAAAGAGAAATTGAAAATCAAAAAGTGTTAAGCAACTTTTCCTAAATTAACTTTACAACAGTGGTGCAACTACATTCAAACTGTGGGTAAATTAGCAAATTAATTGATTTTAATTAACTAGTACTCGTCCTGGGGAGTAAGGCACTAACTACAAGTACTGTTACAGTATTAAATTCAACATAGCGTTAGGTATTAGGACCTACATTGACCATACATAAACCATTTCAACGTAGTGTCAATCTCGCCGTACTTTATCTAGTATAACTCATTTTAAGGAGTGAGATCCTATCGTACCTGTACTATAACCAGTATAGCACAGTGTTAAATGGAGAAAGACCCTATTCTACACGTACTTTAACCAGTACAACACAGTGGAGTTTTGGAGCAAGACCTTATATCATACACAGTCTAAGAGAGTAAAAGACCAAGGTACATGTACAGTCTGACCAGCAGTCGCCAGTTGTTTAAATGTCGAATTGTTTACCAATTGGATAATCCTTCTGGTCAGGCTAAATGATTATACTAAAAGAAAATAGACTGTGAGTTTAACCATTCGTTTATGTCAGACAAAAAATACTTTGATTTCAAAATGAAACTCCACCCACACAGGGTGTGGTTCTAATCAGTTCCCCTGCGCGGACGGTACCTGCCTGCTGGAGTCTCAGCTGTGTGATAACCTGACGGACTGTAGTGGAGGGGAGGATGAGGAGGACTGTGGAGGTAGTCAGAGAAGCTTTTACGACTTTTACTTTTAGTAATGATGATAATGATTATTATTATGATAAGAAGGAACCATTATGTCCATCATTATTAAATTTTAGAGAAATCGCCAAAGTTTTAAAAGTATGATACTGCTGACTTTTTTCCTCACAGATGTCATACCTCCTGGATTTTCGCTTGGTTTGGCGAGTCGGTACATTCCGGATGTTTTCATCACTGCTAGTTCTGAGTGCAAGCCTGAGTTCGGCGCATCCCAGGCTCGGCACGCGCCTCCGACTGCACCGGGGTACTGCTGGGTACCGAGTACAGTGGAGGACCAATGGATTCAGGTCTGTGATATCCACATTTTCTACTGTCGTTTCTACCGTCTTTTGCTTCGGGCTCGTGAGTCACGAGCGCGCCTGCACCAGACGGGGGCTACATTCTAGATGATCTTCGTTCACGAAGCAAAGCCGAGAGAGAGACTGTCTTTTTTTAGTCTACATTGTAGCCATGAAGACCAAGTTGTGTCATATTGACCTAGACAATTGTCCGTCTGTTTAATTTGTATTTTTTTCACCACAGGTTTACTTTGGCAAAACGACTAACGTGACAGGTGTGGTCATCAGCGGAGGCGGCTCCAACTGGGACCTGGGCAGTTGGATGACGTCTTTCACTCTGGCCTTCAGCATGAACGGCAACGAGTGGGCACCGTATAAAGGCACCGGCAAAGATGTGCAGGTACGGAAGGTTTATGTTGACAGGAATTATTTAATCGAAAACTGATATTTAAGCACGCTTAAACCTAACGTAAATGATATTTATATGCACAAGAGTGCATATAAGTGTCCTTTACGTTAGGTTTCAACGCTGCTTAAATATCAGATTTCGTAGGGGATGTTGGAAACAGGTTCAAGGATTTCGTGGCGTATCATACATACATACCTCTACACTGCTTAAGATGGACCTCAGGAATTCTTCCCATCCACAAGTTCTGCATGACTAATTTGGTACTCAAATATCATTATATTCCTGTTTTGGATAGAGGTCCTATACGTCGTGCAGGTTCCTAAATATAGAAACTTTACTTTTTGATAATGTTTGTTTATTACAAGTTTATAACCGAGGGATAATTGCGGGTACAAACAACATTCTATGACTATGTTGTGCTACTTAAGTGTACATTTATACTATATATATTGTTGTTGGGTTTGACTTCTTCTATTTAGGCAGTGTAATACGTATTTACACATTTCCTTTATGACATGTGGGTTCTTTGATTTTAAAAATAGGATTGATTTCTCATTCTCAGGGATAGTTAGAAAGTAAGCCTGTATTTTGGATATCCTCATCAATAGTTGATGATGCGGTTCTATTTTCTAAACACAAACGAACCTTTTTACCTTTCTTCACAGATTTTCAATGGAAACCGGGGCCGGTACAACAAAGTTAGTCGTCATCTCCCAGTTCCTGTGACGTCACGATACATCCGTCTGTACCCGACAGGCTACGAGGGCTGGGTTGCCATGGCGATAGAGGTGTACGTCACTAACGGTCAGTTTGCTGAAGTTCAATAACAAGTTCCAGCCGCAACATGATTGGCACGCAATTTTCTCAGAAGATACAGTTCAGGAAATGGACATTGTTACGCCGTTTTTTTTGCTGCAAAGTAGAGGTAAAGTTGTGAAAATAGAACAAAAAAGGCAAATTCTATTTAAAAAATAATTTGTTTTGCACAGCTACGGGCAAGATGCTAATGTTTTAGGAACCAATATGATTAATTTTTATATTTACTATAACAATATATACACCCTTCTTTATTTGTAGACGAAAATGCTTGGTTGGTGCAAGACGACCACGTCCCATTGGGGGTTGGTATCGTTGCCGGCAATCCCGCTGCAGCTCCGAAGATTCCCGACCTCCATATGACCGCTTCATCTCGAGATGGAAACTTTTTCCCATGGTTAGCACGTCTGAACAACGGGAGAGGACAGGGGTGGGGGGCGTGCTGGTCTCCCAGTTTGCAGGACAGTGGACCGTGGCTTCAGGTAACTCTTCCCCTGACTTCCACCCATAGAAGTCTCCTGGGTAAATGGTATGGAATCGGGTGGATTAATATTCGCTGACACCCTGTGAAGAGGTCCCGGTCAGCTTTCTCAATTGTTTGCCTCCCTCAGAATATAGGGAGCATCTGCAAATTACCTCAAAATACGAATTGAAAGTTTTATTCACAAACCTTACTTAATTTACACCGACGTTTCTCTGACCGTTTGTCTCCTTCCTCATTGCGATACCGACTCGTTCACGTTAGGCTGCAGCGCTAGGCGTCGCTGCTTACAGTTACGGATGCGGTCACAAACTTTAAGGGATCGATATACATATAGTGACTACATATGTGATCTTGCATATAATTCCATCCTAAACTGGGGTTAACATTTGCATAAGCTGTCACTGCACTTATGTAAATTCTTAACGTTTGTGAGCGTATTTGTCACTGTAAGCAGCAAAACCTAGTTCTGCAGTAAAATAAGAACGAGTCAGAATCGCCCTGATGATGTTGACAGACGGGCGACCGGTCATCAAAGGAGGATTCTCCCTAGTCGGTTACGTATATAGTACTACCAATTTGATGAAACTATCTCTGATGAAACTATCTCTGATGAAAAATCTCAGGTATGGAATCAAATACACGGGCTTGATATCAATGTACAAAAGTAAAGTGTTCTTTTTTCTTGTCACTCCAGATTAAGCACGACAATGTCTATGAAGTCGCCGGTGTCATCACGCAGGGGGCTTACAACCTTGAACGCTGGGTGACGTCATACAAGCTGGCGTTCTCTGTGAATGGTGAAACATGGACACCGTACACTCTGAGCACCGGGGACGAAAAGGTCAGTTAAACTTCACACACTGTGAAAACAGAAAAAAACAGTGCAATATTAGCTAACCTTCACCTTACTCAATTTTCGTTTGTTATTTCACATGGTAGCAGTCAATAGATTAGTGTTGTAAATCTAATGCTTCAAAATAGATGTTCAGTTAACTCTATTTAGACGAGCCTTTTTTTGTCAATACTGGACGGGGGGCGTCTTTCGAGGACCGCCCCTTTCTAACTTCTATAATTCTTAAACATTATCTATATGACCCCCATTTTTTTATTTCATATAAGATTTTGATAAATAGCAAATAGCAGTAATATAGCAAATGAACTTGAAAGATACAATATCAGAACCGAAACAAATGAAAGAATAATGCTTTGTTAACTTACTTCCAAATACATTTTAGAACTAACAAAATTTGGTGGCTCTAGTTTATGCTTTTCATGCGTTATGCCACTTTATTGCCATCTAACGTTTAGAACTCACAAAATTTGGTGGCTCTAGCTTATTCTGTTCATGCGTTATGCCACTTTATTGCCAACTAACGTTTAGAACTCACAACATTTGGTGGCTCTAGCTTATGCTGTTCATGCGTTAAGCCACATTAATGTTGGCGCAGGCCTCAACCGCCCACTCCCTCCCCTTCCCCTTCTAAATACGGTTAAGGGTAGCACACGTAGACGATTCATTCATATTCTTTTTATAAAAATAGATTTGACATTAGAATATCGCTGTTATATTAGATGCCATAAACATTTTGTTTCAGGTTTTCACTGGAAATAGCGACAACTATCGCTATGCTCGAAACATGTTAGACAACACGGTTCATGCCTTCTACACCCGCTTCTATCCACAGCCTAAACCACGCATTCATTTCATATTTGATGCACTGAGGGTCGAAATTCTTGTCATAGATGGTAAGATGTTGTTTGTTTTGCTTCCATTTTTTTAGTACAAGACAGAGTGTGCAATCTTATACTAAGATATCAACAATTACAACTATTGACAAAGAATACATATACAGTTGGGTACATAAAATTCAGCTACATGTACGGTTCACGTCAAGAGGATCAGGTCCCGGTCCGAACCTGAACTGGGACTTGATTGTCTGTGAAAAATTTTGAATGGGCGATATACAAAACAATAGTTCATTTTGCTACTAACAATTCTGTTTGGAGACTTCCACTGGCTTTTTGAAATCTTATCGTCATGTACACATCACTAAACTACCTCGAACTTGGACAAACTTTAACTGCAAACACTTGGTGAAAATGGCTATCAACTTACAAGTATAATTTACTCTCGCTATCGTTATTTTCTTAGACCAGTAATCCTGAAAACACTTGAACGCCTGGCGGTTTAATCTGTTCATTTTTAAATCGGTCCAAAATCCAGTCACTAGATTTTTCAGGTCCGGTTTTGCCGGACTGGTCGAACAAGTAAAAACGGTATTGTACCGGTACGTTCCACTGCAGTACCACAGCAAGCCGCTAGGGGTCAGATTGTTTGGACAACCTTTACACGTTACCCTCCCTATATATATATATATATATATATATATATATATATATATATATATATATATATATATATATGTCTTAAAGCTTAAAGCCACACAGGAGCCACACCCACAAGAAATGGACTAAGTGCAAGGTTGGTTAAGACTGTAGTGTAAACTGAGTCTGTTGTAGGATGACTTTACCAAGTTGTGCCTGAATGCTAACGCATCATACCGATTGTCTGCTTTTTTAAAGGTTCGGGGTGTGCATCTGATGAGGCCTTCTGTAACGGGACATGTCGACCACGGGACAGTTTCTGTCCGGCTTTTGACGGATGTTTGCCGCAGCGCTATAAGCATGGAGAGATGTAGATACACTCATTATCAAACCTTACTGAGCTGTATATTACATAATATTATATTGATGAAGTTGCCAAAGATAAACACAGAAGTGAAATTACGATAATATTTATCCATGACTTGCTATCATGAAATATAAAAAATGACTCTACAAGTGCTGAAATTACAACGGTGATATTGCATAAATGCAGCTATTTCTCCTTCCATTGTTATTTTAATTCTAAGCTTGTCGGTTTGATTGGTTTTGGAAACAGAGGGCCTAATTATTTTCTGTCAGTCGTGGTTTCTTCTTGTAGTAAAAAAACATGCAAGCCACACTTCATCCTGAAGATAGTAATTATGAATAAAGTGACAAAGAAATACTGTTCTGATATACTGATTGTGTTGCAGCACTGTTTGCGAAGACGTACTTCAAACAGAGTGCGGTCGACTGGAATTTACCGCCGGCTTGAAAGATCTCGGATGCTTGGGTTTGTTGCTTTACCTTCACCACTGTTACTCTCCATAAAAAATGGGATGATGTAATGTTGAGGTTGTTGCCTGGCAGTAATGATGTAGGGTTAGGTATCATTTTTTGTGGTATGGTAATATCTTTTAGTCACTATGCCGAAAATCACGTAATCAGTAACTTAAACGTCATACACCTATTTAAGGTACCTGTCATTGATAAATGATTGTGCTGTGCGTTATTGCTACGACATGTACTTACTAATAGCTTTTTTTGAGAAAAAATGTTCAATAAAGTTTTTTTTTCATTTATTTTCATTGTGTTTTCTTTGTATTGTAGAAATTGACAGTCAGTTCATGTCATGTTGGGACGGCACCAGTCCTGGACGAGGGGCTGGGGTGTTCCACGGATTTCAAGCTTGTGACGGCGTGGAAGACTGCTCTACAGGGAGGGACGAGGAAAACTGTAATGGTAAGACTTCTCCAGTACGAAATAATGATACATCTGTCACATTGCGCAAAAATCGATCCGACGAAGAGTCTGAGAGCCTCGGAAGCAATACGTCCGGTGTCAGCGCGCAAAAGATGTGGCAATGTGATTGTAGACTTATTGTCATAAGTATATTTGTAGGCGATCGCCCGAGCCTCGCTCAATGTGACAGGTACGATTTTCAGGCAAAAAAATACACGCGACCCTCTGTCGACGTTAAAATCGGCCGACCTTCCAGCAATCACGAAGCACCTTTGAATGGTCCACAATGTTACAGGGGTATAAACGGTGTAAAATCATGCTTCGCGTTGACGTATTTCAATTTTTCTTTCATAAAAACTTAAAGATACCATGATGGCATGAATGATTATTGAGACGCCTTTAAATTATATCTAAATATGTAGTTTTGTAATTCTTGAAGAATCGTTCCGTATCGCACACGCACGTGTTTAGCTCTAGCGTGTGTGTAAAGATGGTCAATAATGTAGATGAAACTCCAGGTTTGCCGGTTGTAATATTTTCGCGCGTAATAGAATTACAAAACGATCAATTAACAATCAACAGCTTTACAAAAACAGCTATACGTGCCTGTGTGCAATTCTAACTGAAATTATTTTGTGTTGCAGATTGTGGTATGGAATGTCAGACGACATTGGATAGTGTCTCCTGCGTGCCAAGTAGCTGGATCTGTGATGAAATAGAAGACTGTTTGGATGGGGAGGATGAACAAGGGTGTGTGCAAGGTATGCGTTTGATAAATAACTAAAGGAAGAACAATGTCTTAAGCTTTTCGTAGATAGGCAACCTATCTGCTGTCTTCATCACAGTTAACATGTCAGCTTGCACTGATGGAGACAAGTTCTTGATACTTTTGTAAAGATGAGAAAAATGATTCGTACCTCGCCACCCCCCCCCCCAAAAAAAAACACAGAACAAAAAACAAAAAGAGAGAAATAATAATTAATTGATTTGCCAGCCCGATAAAATTATGTAGAGAAATGGCAAAATATGTAGACCATGCAAAATAGCAATCTCAAGTAGCTTGATATGACTTTAAAAATGGTCAGACATCGACGAAAGACAAAGGATGTTGTCTGAAGCGTTTGCCACCATCGTAATATGGAGGCATCAAAATATACACAAAGTAATTAAATACTGGTTATGTAAAATGCATTCTTCTATATCAAAAAGCAGTTACTCAAGCAACTGCATATGATTTTGGAAACGGTCAGATGTTTCGAATAGTATCCACTATCCTCCGTCAGTGACACTGAAGTGATCTGGAAGACCTGATCTTCTATACCCTAACTATGAATAAAGACAATTTTAGATGTCCAATAGGAGATATTGTAAGACAAAGACAAGCTGAAGACAATTTGGATTCCAATAGTAAACAAAGCTAAGACACAGTTAATTTCTTAATTGTTTTAATTCATAGGATATAGAAGATCACTTCAGTGTCACTGGCGAAGGTTAGTGAATACTATATGAGACGTCTTACCGTTTCCGAAATCATTTCCAGTTGCTTTATCAATTATGTAATATAACTGCTCTTTGGCATATCTTATTACCTGGATGTCTAATCTTCATCGACGTATTCTTCTATATCCTTTATTTTTACCAACCTGATGAATTATTCTAGGTGATAAGGTATAAGTTTGCGATGTACTCTTCATCACAGGTGTGCCCAAACACTGCTTCTTCACCTGCCGTAACGACGTCACATGTCTGCCCACACGTCTGCTGGGGGACGGGCACCAGGACTGTCCGGACGGGGAGGACGAAAGGCGCAGTTACGGTAAGCTCCCATTGGAATCATAACTTGTAGAAACCTGACATAGACATAGTCTATGCAAAATTCCACTTCAATCTATTGGGTTCGCGTATTCAAATACTGACAGCTGGGACACCATATATTTCACATTAATCAGATGTTAAAATAAAATCTAATCGCTACCACTGAACTAAGGGGAATTACTTCCAGGTGTTTCGAATGACATCTATTACTATTCTTCAGAGTCGCCAAAATGAACAGGCAGAACAATTTTATACAATGTAATGTACATATAACTAGAAAAATTAAGTTCAACATGATGTTCGAAGTCATAAGGATCGTTTGCGAATGTCAGTCAAATGTAGATAATGTTTTTATAGAAATGGTAAGACAATACCATAGGAAAAGTTACTGTCCTTTGTGATGCGTTTTTCTTCCTGAATCCGCACTCATTCCACCGTGATTCGTGGTCAATGATATCTGTTGATTGTGTCTAGTCTAAAGGAATTTGTTGATGTAACTGTGTGTTGTGGCATATGGTTTATGAGCATTTACTTGCTGCGGCCCTGCACTGTTCCCAGTACCTTGGCTTTGATGGTTGATTTATTTCGTTGCACTGGGGGTGGCACTTAAGGCTATAGATGTCATCATATTTTGTGCTTTTGCGTACACGGTCTTTAGGATGGACCAACTGTCAAATTCTGTCAAATTGTAGAGTAGGGTTAAATGTTGGTAGCGATATTGAAATTTTGCCGGGGTTACTACGATTGTAACTCCTTTGGTGTGTGGGATTGTGGCATTCAGAATTGTAGAAAACAAAAAGTATTTGAATATTTTTTTTTTATCTTGGTGTTTAACCTTACTAGCCGCATCATTGATCAGATTGTTTGACTTACTTTGGTGCCAACAAAGATATTTCTCAGATTCATATGCATCGTTTTTATGTGACTGTGTAAAATCTTCCGCTACAGTTGAAGATGTAATGGGAGGCAGATGGGGCTCATGTAGCCTCAACTGTTCGTCTGTCTACGGCAACGCGTCGTGCGTTCCTGACGCGTTCGTATGTGATGGTGACGCGGACTGTTCCGGGGAGGAGGACGAGAAGGACTGTGAAGGCATCGCTCCAGTAGATGTAAGAGAACCAGATGTTTGCCTGACGTTCCTTTGTAACCTGCCTGGTGGCGCCACTGATCAGATCTGTGTGCCACCTCATTGGGTCTGTGACGGGTACCCGAACTGTGCGTCAGGGGAGGACGAGCAGGGGTGTGGCAACGCAGACAGCGTGTCCACGCAAACCAACACCGCGCCGAGCGTCGGTCTGCAAACTGCTGCTAGTGGTCAAGGAGAGACCTGGGGACCTACACATGGTCACGGACCACAGGAAGAATCAACCACAGAACTGCCAAAGGGTCAAGGATCACCCGAAGACCAAACAGGTAGTTATGCCTAAATACAACTACCTTAAAGTCTTGTTAAGCAAATACAGACATAATATGTTGATGTATGTAAATAAAAACTGTTGAGTTAACTATGCTTTTACACAACAAAAGTTTATTGACAAGATAGAAAGCACAGTGACTTTGTATGGTAAAATATAAGCTACAAAATAAAAGAATACATCATATGATAGTAAATCTTAAACTCTGCTAAGTAAACAATATAGGATAATTAGAAAACCTCTATTCAATCAGGTGAGGTTAAACTGTCACTATCTTTTCTAATCACAAATCAATATTTTATGTAATAGTTGATTCTATCTTTGGTTCTTGTCGGTATTGACTTTGGCATTATTCATCATTATTGAACGATATACATTTTGTTTCAGTTGGAGGGTCAACGGCGAGTCATAGGACCCAGGACCTGGCCAAAGGATGGATGATAGCAACCGCACTTGTTGGTCAGCTTCTCTATCACCTGGTTTTCTAAGCAACATAAGATGCTGGCTGTGGGAAGCAAATGGGGTATTTGGAATCCCTGTGTCTTGTAAGATATACAGACAATGTGGTTTGAATTATTTGTGGATTAACGGAACATGATCAGTGTATTTATGATATCTATGTCTCAATAATGGCAAAAAAATAACCACCAGAACGTATATTTCATTAATGCAAATGCAAATAATATTATTGCTTATGTTGTGGTACTTGATGATTGAATGATACGCATGAATCACTAAATGCAGTCGAACTTCGCCGGCCAACCACCGGCAGCAGCCAAATACCCCAAGTTACATAGCATATCATACGATTCCTAAAAGAGATAGTATCAAAGCTGGCCAAGGAGTAAAGCCAGCGCCGTTTGACTTCCTTTGTCCGGCTATCTCCCTTTGGCCGGCTATACCCCTTGGTCAGCTTTGATACTATCTCTTTAGGCACCGTAGGGTCTGCTTGAAGACTACAGTTACAGTCCCGTCTACGTTTACATAGATATAACCGTCTGCAAACAAACCGTCTTACCCAACTAACATACACTTTCTACAGTCCCTAGAGGGCATTCTCTCCTCCATAATAAACAGTAGTAGGTAGCAAAAAATGGGAGAATTATCTAAAAGACTGGACCGGTCCGCCTCACTAGACACTTATAGTTTTCTGGTTTCTAAGACAAAGTTAGTCTGCATACTTACTACCCAAGGATGTATATAACTCAAGTTTTCAACGGATATGTCTACGGAATGTTCTTAACTAAAAATCAATGTTGCCTCGGTATAATTAGCAATGCTAAATACAAGAGAGGCAAAGAGAGAGGGAGACAGAACATCAACATCTTAAAATTCTATATACTGTATGATGTATTTACCATTATATTATAAATCATTGAACTTTTGTGTCACCTTAGTTATTATAACTTTTTAAAATGTCAGGAATATTCAATCTAAAGAGACATATATTACTAGATCAGCTCTATCAACCCTTTTAAATGAGTTGCAAGATCATTTAAATATGAATCTTTTGTGAACTAACGGAATGCTTTAATCTAAAATTTGAGATACTTGGAAGAATATCAACATCACGAATTGTATGTTATAGTGATGCTGTTTGGTAATGTTATTTGATTCAATCTATAGTAAGGAAAAGCAATTCAAATGAAACTATCAAAGAAATAAAGATGAAACAGTCATTGTGGATTGAAATTTATCAACATCAATTAAATCGTTTTTGTATAATTTTTTCCTGTTTTGTGTATCGCTGTTGCGTTGTGTTTTTTTTTTTTTACTTGTTTTGTAGCTTTGAGACATTTTCTTCTGGAACTGAGAAAGATGGCAGAGAGTAAGAGGTGTATGTTTGGGTCCGGTAACATCTTTTCTTGAACTGCAGGAGCCGGTTTAGTTTCCTACTTTGAAAGAGAATAAGTCAAGAAGGGATGAAAGGATCATCATGATTTTTGGTATGCTGATAGCTTAAGTGATGCTTGATACAATTTAATATCATTATGTAAATAGGGATCTAATTTGTATAAGCAATGGCGAAATGTTATGAACCAACTCCGGGCATATGAAATAGAATGTAATGAGTAACACATTTATGTCTATAGACATCATTCTACATAACAAACCTGGTTTATTTGGCAAAGATATGTGTTCGTGGAACTCTAGTTGTTGATATTTTCGACTAGACTTGATTCAATCTTGGCAGAAAATCCATAAAAAAGCATCATTTAAAGTTTTTGAGATTGTTTTAACTCGCCACAGAAATGGATAATTTTAGTTTGGATATTGATTGAGGATGAATTTTTTTTAACGGCATTGTGTAATGTTTATATATGTTTCTCTGCTAGACTTGAAGAAGAACAAGAAAATCGTTGACGCAACTCAGTCAAAAACAGCTTGTAGCGTCAACATCTAGCGCATAACCAAGATTTAAAAAGCAAGCATTGCAGGCAATGCCATTTCACCTTGGAGATTTAGTTAAGCTCAATACCATGTACTTAGAGATAGTCGTAGAATGTTTTATTTCCTTCCATCTTGGTCCAGACTTGAGACTGAATTGGGACGCCTGACCTACATGACTGCGCAGGCTCAGAAGATGATATTTCTATTTTTACGACTTATGTAGGACTCGATCCGGGAATTGAACATGAAACCCGCTTCCTGGAAATCGAGCACTTCTCACTCAAAAGAATCGTTCCTCGATTTCTGTGACGGTTTTGTTGGACCCTTGTAGTTCATAATGGCACATTGGGCACTAAAAAACCTTGCTGTTTCTGTATAAGGTTACTTTTAGTAATTTGTACAGTTAGGGTTTGCTGTTCCTCCCGATTTGACGTAGTTGAGGCATCACCTCGAACAAGAGAGCCCTATTAACAACCAAGACAGGTGCAGATCTAACCGGGGTAAACTTTTGTGGATTGAATCGAGACCTCCCAGTCTGACAACCCATTGGAACCAGGAGGTCTACTGTAAGGCTGCTACAAGTTAAAATTGCAGGGACATCCCCATGGTGACGGTACGGCGCAATGATTCATTTAAGCATGATATATTATAGCCTGATCCTGACTTTGGGGCTGGTGTGGTCTGTATATTCTACTGTAGAACCTAAATGTATAACATCGAGGTCGGCCTACCTGAAGTTCGTGTTTTGTAACCACCTGAAGTTTGAGGCGATCCCCCATGACATCCCGCTGAAAGCAGAGCGACTCGAGGTCAGTTTTAACAACATCAGAAATGTTACGTACATCCCAGCATTGCCACTGCTGTCTATAGCTACCCTAGACCTCAACTTTAACGCCATAGAACACATGTCCTGGCCAGCACTTCGCGTGTTGCCGTCTTTGAAATATATTATGCTGAGTCACAACAAAATCCGACACCTGAAGTTGGACACCGTCATCACGGATCTGCCGAAGCTGAAGTACGTGGAATTTTCTTTTAACGAGCTCGTGTCGGTTTCTCCGTATGAGTTTGGGTGGCCGCAGGTGACCAACGCGATCATCCACCATAACCCTTACAACTGTGGATGTGACATGGCCTGGCTGATTGCCAAAATGGCTTGCCTAGACTCATGTAAGGTAGAAGAAAAGACTTGTTGCTCGTCTTGTGAAACCTGCTTTCTTACCCAACATCATGTAAAAGAATATCTCAAATGCAAGACTCCCAGACGACAAGAAGGGCGTCTACTGTCAGACGTGTCCCATGAGATATCGGGCTTTAAGAAGCAAGGCAGTCGCTCTGTAACCCAGTCAAAGGTTGTCCCGATTACTCTCCAACAGACTATGTCAGCTTTTGGACCGAGCAACAGAAAGAAGACTACAGCTATAACGGTTACTACAAACGCCACGAAAGATGATGACTTCCCGGACAGTTTTCGGCTTGGCACTGACGTCTACGGTGCGAATTACAACAAGAAATTCATCGGAAACATAGCAATGACCAACATTGCCCTTTCCTCTCCCAAAACAATCGTCATATCTTCTCCTACCGATTCTTTGGAACTGTTTTTCATCACTGCAATGACATTGGCTATAAGCTGCATTACTGTGATGATCATTATCTCCTGCAGTCTTCTCTACAAGGTTATAATGATCAGAAACGCTGACGCTATCGAAGATAATTGCTGAGATGATAGAAATTCAACGAGCTACTATTTTCCATATCTTTTCCGTTACCATAAAGCGCTTGCCATTGTAATGTACATAGCACAAAACTAGAAAGCAATACTTTAAATCTATCTTTTTTCATTGGAAACTGATTATACTATACACGACAACGATTCATTTATTAATTACTCATAACAGACTGTCACTCAAGAAGAAATAGGCGAAATGTGTTTGAGTGTTTTCTTTTTAATCTTATAAGAATTATGCAGCGGATTTCTGTTCCTATTAGAAGTGTGTGTTTATTTGTGATTTCGGCACACCAAATTGATATCTAAGCTGAAGTATCAAGGGCTATTTTTTGTACATCTGTTTATTAAGATTCACAGAATGAATTCCTACATGTGCTTGCAAAAGCTTAAGGGTTAGTGCATCGTTTACAAAACCAATACTTCCCGACTACTTTAAAATGTATCAGAAATATGTGTTGAAAAATGGAGACCGTTCGTCCAAAGTGATGTGAACATTCGCTATACAACAATATGGTAAGACTAGCTGGCGAATTGAGAATTGTTTTTGATTAAAGCATTTTATTAGTACGCAAGGCAGTCTGCACAAGTTTGTTTCTTAGGTAAGATTGAATATTGAACATTCTAAGAAAAGTGTCTCCTGTAGTCCTTGACATCTGTACTTCCAGTTTGTCAGTTATTATTGTTGACAAGAAGGTTTTGTACAATACTTGAAAATCATTTCATTGTAACTTTGCATTTTTGTTGAAAAAAAAACTGACTTAAATGATACTTAGTGGCTGACTTGTCACACATCAGAGACATCCTCTGACGGAATCACATCTAACTATTCCAATTGTCTAGAGATAATAATTCTACGGACAAAACATTTGTAAAGAAGGCCATTGTCGTACACGGAAATAATGAGCTGAAGAAGTTCTATGAAGAGCGTCTCTTAATTTTATTTTCAATTTATTTTGACATGAATATTATAAGTTTCAGGAAACAGTAGACAAATTTTACCCATTTCATAACAAAATATACTTTTTGGTGTTTTTCTTGGCTGTAATTTTATATCAAGGGTGATTTTATTCTGCTTTGGAACATTGCTCACCGTTGCTGCAAGATTTTATAATCATGAAGAGTCAATTCCAATTCACCGCAAGGGTTGTCATTGTCATTATCACATTTATTTCTTAATTAAAACACGCAGAAAACCTGCTATTTGAAAGTTTAATAGCATGCTGTGTGCGTGTTATAATTAAGAAATAAAAGTGTGATCAAAGTACAGTACTGGTATGAACGTCAATATTCGCGTTAATATTCTAAATGTACTTGTATTGTACTTCTTGCGTGGGAGGATTTTTTTTTTGGAAATTAAATTTTAGTACAGTCCATTTTTGAATAGGGAAGAGGGTGGCGTGGAAATTGCTGAGTTTACTCATCAGCAATAACTGGCCATTCTGATATAATTCATTTATATTCTAAAACCCATTTTAACCCAATTCCTATCAAAAAACAACACCGAGGCAGTAAAGCAGGTAAAAACCTAAAAGTATCAATTCCAATAATATTTGGTTTTATTCAGTGCTTGTAGTTGTACAGAATAGCAGGACATTGAGATTGGGCCCTGAAATTTCTCTGACAATTACATTACTATTATTACCGGAATACTAAAAATTAGAAAAAAATTATACAAAATGACGTAGAGTCTAAAGGCAGTTTTTTTCAATTTTTATAAAATTCTTATATCTGTTGACTTGATGCAAAATATTGATTGATTTATCTATTGATTAAAAATTAGTATATTTGCACGCAAATTAACACACGATATACACATACACCGCAAAACAAGCATAATAGATAAGAAAATGCACAGCAACACGGATGATAATATTTACAAGATATATAGATTTAGTAGGCACAAATAACTAAAAAAATATACTTGTCTCCAAGGGATGGCATGGAACTTAATCTCAATGATAAAAACGGAAATCTATTTTTGAATTTATCAGTCAGTATCTGACTGCCTACCTGCGAATATGTTTGGTTGTTTTGCACATAAAACAATAACAATAAAGAAAAATAATCAAAAGTGCAGGAGTAGGGGGCACATGTATGACTTATACTGAGAACAGCAGCAATTGAAGTCTTCGTTCAGCCAAATTTTTATATTTGGACGATGCTTAATATAAATTAAGAACGTTTACCAAGTAGGACGTCCTAAAAGTATATCAACAGCTCTTACTCCGGATTAATTTTTGCAGATCCCTGCGAATGAAAGAAAAAGAACAATATTTAGTTAATCAAATTACACATGAAGATCTATTGAAAGCTCGGTCCTAATTTCATTTTTTCCTCATAGGGGAAAGACTTTTGTTTTATACATAACGTGTTTTAAATAGAAAACTACATGCCAAACCAGTTAAATACTCGCCATTTTAATTTGTAGTCGGACTAGATCATGCATTCATTCATGATGAGTTTACGTCAAGGAAGTTGGTGGACATAAAATCTTAAATTGAGATAACTGCTTGTGTATGCCTTAAACGTTTGAATTTAACCTTACCCTTTTCGTTTTGTACGATATGAAGTACCACAGTACTGCCGCGATGATGATGATACCCAGAATGCCGCACGTGACTCCCAGGCCGATGGCTACGCCGATGTTTCCGTCCGGAGACAGCGGCCTTACAGCTGTAAGGAGGGGGGGGGGGGTTGGTTATCACGTGACGTCAGATAAATGTGTTCATAATGTGGCAACGGCATAGAACAGTAGGTCGACACGGCTTCAAAAACCTGCTTAAACTGTTGAATAGTCAATTACATTTTCTGGCACTAAGTCTTCGATCTTTTCCAGTCTGTTGATTTATTGATGTCACTGGATCTATTGCTATATGTATTGATTAGTCTACTTACTAAACTATTGATTGATATGCTGATTTATTGATCTATTGTTTATTCATTTATAGCTATAGATGAAAACATTGATTGATTTACGAATAAAAATCGACTGATTGATTGACATACTGATTTATTCGATTTTTGCATTCGCTGGTCTATAGATTATTAAATCAGTTTTACCCACCTTCGCACACAGAACCAGACAAAGTACCGGCAGGTGAGCTGTCTGTGTAGCCGGTGAGACAGGTGCAGGTGTAGGACCCCTCCGTGTTGGCGCAGGTGGCCTGCATGTGGCAGTTGTTCGCACCTGCAGTGGCGCACTCATCCACATCTGCGGGGTGAAAAAAATGACTATTGTTAGCACAGGTATCAAAGACACACATTTACGCAGAGTTTAGAGACACATATCTACACACAGGTATCAAATATACAGCCATGCAGGTGTCATTTAATCAACATTTTGCAGCTGCTTGCACTGCACTGGTGCACTCACCTACGCCGTAAGAAAAGAACACTCATATGTGTATACAGATACAAAGATCACATTGGTGCAGCTGTACAAGTTTGCGTACACTTACAAGTGACTTTCTTCGTGGTAGTTGTTCCACTAGTTTGGAACGAAATGGTTCATTCTAGCTTGGCAGTCTCAGCAGCTAAAAGATGGCTAAAACACATGAGAGTTCATGTCTTGTATACAGGCAAGAGGTTAGTTCTAGTTGCTCAAAGTTGCTGCTTGCATAGCAAATGTTGTACAAGTGTTACAAGAACCCACCAGTGACACTGATGCTGGTAGGGTCGAATGAGAACGAGCCGCCGCCAGAGTCTTGGACGGCCTCAGACAGCGCAGTGGACAGACTGCCCGCCGTCTCGTTACTGCTGGGCGCCAGGTTGACGTTGTAGTCGGTAACGATGCTGCCGTTACTAAACCCGGTGATCTCCGTTCCCTTAAAAGCGTCTCCGAGTTTGGATGTGTACAAGTCGTCCAGCTTTGGGTTGAAAATAGAAGAAACATTCAACATAGTGAACTGGAACTTCAAATTATTCTCCGATCCCACGTGAGTGATAAAACAACAACATTCCTTTCAATTTAAGCCTGTAGGTGCTATATAGTTATAAGCCTCCAAACATCAATTCGTCAGACGTGTTAGGAAGAGTGCCATATTTTTAACTGGAAGGAAATTGGCAGATAAGGGGTAATATTTGAGTCAATTTGTTTACATTTCTGGAGACTCTTATGCTGAAACCTATCATGGTTATATAATAAAAGCTTAATACATTATATTTAATGGTGGTTTCTTAATTTATTCGTATACTGATGAGTTGCTAGGTTCACAAAGGTTTGATTGGATGCCATCTAACGCTATTTATCGCCATTCCTCGTCACATTTCCCTATTAAGTAACATGTTAACAAATCTAGAATATTCATTAGATAGCTTACCGTGGTTTTGACAGAAGCAGCAAGAGTTTTGAAGGCCGAAGACGTCGTGTCAGCGAGATCAGCCGTGTAGGTTCTACTGGTGATCCTGATCGAACCAGAAAATGACTTTGTGGCTGGAAAAAAAAGAAGCCAATCTTCTTTAATACACAAACTATAACGGTATGCTTTACAGTGGCAATAACTAAGAAGCTGCTCATCTTATCATGAGTCGAGTATAAACGTAAAGCTTTCACTACACCAAAGCATGGTAACTGATAGATATTCAACCGAAGAGCTACAAGATCCTCTATTATTCATGCACCGCCGCTGAAAATGTCATATCTTTATTTGTATCTGTATCTCTATAGCTGTTATATCCGCCCTTCGGCTAAACACACCAGCTTCCCAGTCACGTAACGTGGCAATGTTTTGCTATATTACACTGAACGACTTGTCACACCTAACCTTTGTACATTGCACATTTTGTTTGAAGCTATCTAGTGAGAATGCACATACTGTACGTGACGGCGACGAATCCAACTCAGTAACAGAAAAAGAACGACTATTTTAACACATCAATCCTTGGTTGAAAACTTTGGTGCAAATGTTACTAGTTCTCACCAAGACAGCTGACAGCCCCATCTCCTGCTGTCTCCAAATAGAACCCTGCCACACAGCCGCACGTGTGGGATCCCTCCGTGTTGGTGCAGGCGATGTTCGTGCCGTTACACACCGTGTTGCACTCGTTTATATCTGAAAAGAAGACAGCTAGAACGTCAGCATATCGAACCTTAGTGTTCTATTTACATCCCATACACCAAGCAACGTTGTAGAAGTTTTAAGAACGTACTAAATGTAACGTTATATGATTTGATAATTGCATAGATTGTGTTATATATACTTATTATAAAATAGGTCCTGGATAAAGTAAAAGACGAACACTTTATGACTTCATGTTGCTAAATTAGTGTAAACATTACACGTTCGAGGACACATAAATGTCCCTGAACAATGGCTGTAGTTACTAAAGCGTAAAAGCTAAAGGTAAATGCAGTCATGTGACCTTTAAGGCCGTAGTGGCAGTGGTTTGTTATCCGATGTCTCTAGGACACGGTATTTGAAAGCGGAGCACAACTCGCCCCTTTTAAGGCTATTTATAAGACTTTAATCTGGGTATAGGTTCAAACATCCTGCGGTTCAGTAACACGAGCCTTTTCACTATTGTTTGTTTTTGTTTTGTTTTGCTTACACGATACTCTATTTGCACCACAGCGACAGTTCTGAAGTATCAATCGGAGGTGTATTGCTAATGATGAAGCTAACTGAAACCATGTGCAAACATGTATAAAGATTTTTACCTTGGCAGGTTGTAGCATTGCTGTCCAGTTCATATCCGGTGGTGCACATGCAAGTCTCTGTACCGGAAATGACGGCACAGGTGGCGATACCGTCAGGAAAACAGGTGGTGATCAAGCAAGCATCAGCGGCTGCGAAAGAGAAAATGGAAATGTCATGGTTTGCTTTCTATTTGTCCCATTGTTTCTTCCTTTCAAAGAGGTAAGAAGTAGCTTTCATACCTTTTCTGACCGTAGAGCAGTTGGATGTTAGCCACTACATGTGTCAAGGACATACGATAGCACAGTGTGCATCTTTCTCCTCCCACCACCTTTTACCTTTAAAACTAAAGTCAGCTACCCTTTTTTACACCTGGATGGAGTGAAGAAAGTCGTGTAAAGTACCCTTCCCAAAAGCACAAGCTGCGTAGCTTAACAGGATTTGACCCAAGCCTTCAGGTTTCTAGGCTCAATTAGGCTTAACACTCAGCACTTACGCCATTCAAAAGTAGTACTTTTTTCTTCCCGTAATGCTTTTCTTAGTTGCTCTACCGATGTTGTCAAATATCCAATAGATTGATTACATTAAAGTTTTGTTTCCCCCGCGGACATACCGTACGTTAACTAGCATGCGATGTTCACATTAATGTATTTTGTACAAAAAATATGTGATCAACGCCGACTTAAGTGCAGTATTTTGTTTGCGTGTATACTATTTCTACACTTACCGACACAGTTGGTACCAGTGTTGTCCAATTTAAGTCCCTCCGGACAGGAGCAGACGAACGAACCGTTGGTGTTGGTACAGAGGTGCTCACAACCGTCCGTGTTCAGCGCACACTCATCAATATCTAATCAGATCCAGAAACAGAGAGGGGATTAATTGTTAAACTATGTCCTCTAAGGTAAATAGTTATTGTTATTGTTATTGTCTTCGAAGCCAGGAGCTGACTTGAGGGGGTTACACTTGGCGTAATATGCAAGCGTCTGGAGCAACTGCTATATTCGGTGATACTTCTAGTGATCTAACTATGACAGCAATTGCTCCAGGCGTGCCTATATACATGCGAAAACTGTAGGTTTTTAACAACTTACTCCGGGAAAGACCCCTACATGCAGCTCTTGAAATTCTATTACGGAAGTAGTGTCATGTTGCGAGAACAATTGAAATGCAAATGTTCCTTTTTGTCATCACGTACCATTACATGCCTTCCCATCAGCCCCCAGTGTGTAACCATGGTAACAGGCGCAGGAGAAAGACCCGGGGCTATTCTCGCACACCTGTCCACATCCTCCATTAGAAGTGCTGCATTCATCAATATCTACAGACAAAGCACATACATGACGTTCCGTTATGTTCGCGTAACAACAAGAAGGTTTAACCCTATTCAGACCGGCAACAATTTTACGAAGTTTGACAAATTTTACAATTTTTCCTGTTGCCATGGCAACCGTTTGCTGACAGGCAGTTTTGCCAAAAATCACTATTTTTGGTTCTAACAATGTATTTTTCACATTTATTTGCTATATTACTGCTATTTTGTTAAATAAATAAAATCTTATATTATTTAGCATATCTTTCATAATAATATATGCATAAATTATGCTAATTTGATGACGTCATCAGCCCAAAATCCAAGATGGCGGACCGTATGGCCAGATCAAGAATAACAAGCCAATTATTCCTTAAAATTTGCAACTACCTGGTATTTCTTCATCAAAAACCATCTAAATGAATGAATTTAGTCTATTTCCATTGCCCTTTGTGATTATTTGTTGCAAAAAAAAGTACTTTTAAAAATTCAAGGTAGTGGATATAATATGGCGGAGCCTAACTCGTATCTTAGATGTGCATGACGTCATTTTATGACGTCATTATGACGTCATCGATGTTGCTATTGTCAATACAAGTCGTAATAAACATTATTATTCTGTTATCTGCACTTGTTGTTACATTTTTGTAGTATAACTTGAAGTTTTCTGAGAATACCCTTTTTTCATGGGTCCGGCCGATATAATCAAATTGATGACGTCATAATTACGTCATTTTACGTCAACGTAACATCAAACGTCAAATAATCGTCAGATATTATGTCGATATCATGTCCTAAAAATTTGGTGGCCCTACGGCACGTCGTTCAAGAGTTAGAGGACTTAGAAGTGGAGGGCCTCAAAAGCCCCCCCCCCCGGTCCAGGGATGACCAAAAAAGCCCGGTCTGAATAGGGTTAAAACCCCAATACAATCATTTTTACTAGTTGTTCAAGAATAATCAAAGTATCCAGCAGCATTTGGTAATGTGACAGATAAAACATAAAACGCCACTACCTTTTCTTCTTTCGCATCAGCGTTCTATATAAATATACATTCATAAAACGTAAAAGAATTTGAATCAATCTCTCTACTGTCTACACTGTTTATAAAAAAAAAAATTCAGACAGCATCCGCTGTTTTTGTCAGTAAAATGAAATAAAGCATGTACGATTTACAGAACAAAGAATACTTCTTATTGTTCGGAATAGACATAACAAGTAACTGCTAAGGCGTTCTAAAATATTCTGAGTAAACAACACAGGAAACTACCGAAGTTTTCAGTAATGTTATAAATGGAAAAAAAAAAGATGTGGCAGGGGTTCTGTAATCACACTTGTTTGTTCGTGGAACGTACCTTCACACAAAGTACCACCATTGCTCTCCAGTTGATTCCCAGCCTGACAGGAACAGTTGTAACTGCCGGGGGTGTTGGTGCAGGCTCCGTTCACGGGGTCACAGGAGTTGTTCATGTTGGCAGCACACTCGTCAATATCTGGAAAAATACGACATTAAATGTTACTTCACATTCAATTTATTTTTCTAGGATGTAAAATAAAGTTTTACAGCAAATTTCAAAATAGTAATTAGAATTACAAACAATGATAAACAACTATGACTGAAGCTATCTCTGTAACCTGTTTTACCTTTACACTTTTGTTACATTTCCAATTGTTACATTGTTGCAGAATAATTAAAACCTGTTTTACCTGCACAAGTCTGTAGGTCCGGAGCAAGTGTGTAACTACTGATGCAGTTTAAGATTTAAAATTGTTACACCGTTTCAGAATAACCTGTCAACAAGTGCTTTACTTGCACAACTCTGTAGGTCCTGAGCTGGTGTGTATCCACTGGTGGAGTCACACACTTATGTTACATTTCAAAATGTTACACCGTTGCAGTATTACTAACGAGTGTTTTACCTGTACAAGTCTGTAGGTCCTGAGCCAGTGTATATCCACTGATGCAGTCACACACTTCTGTCACGTTGATGACGGCACAGAGCTGGGTACATGCAGTGTCGTTACTACAAGACTGGGCAGCTGATAGGAAGAAAAATAATTAGTTTTTCCACAAAATTTTAGACTATTAAAACTACTATGCTGGTGTAAACATAATTTCATTTCGAGAGTTGTTTTCTTCCGGCTATTTTGCAAGAATATGAATATTCCATGCAGATTTGCTTCTGTTTTGATTTGTATCAAACGGATGTTTAAATCATTCTTAGAAATATGTAAATCAACCATATCATATCAGTTGATACTGGCGTCAGTTTCATGCTTTTAATAAGACTTTCACATTGATAACATACGATAAAATTATGTCTCTTCCACTATGGCATAAGGATATTATGTTACCTAAAACTTTATGTAAAGTAATGTTCTCTCTATGGATAAAAAAAACACCTTCGCAAGACTTTCCATCGGACGTCAGTACGTAGTAGTCCTTACAGGAACATTCGAACCCGCCCATTGTGTTGGTGCAGAACTGGGTACAGCCGTGGTTCGGTCCTGAACACTCGTCTATGTCTGTGGGGAAGAAGTCAGTTTTCTTTAGCTTCAACTTTTCGGGTATTTACTATAAGCCAAGCCCATTTTAATGCTCTCAATCAACGATTATTTCTGTTATGAGTGAATCGACTGTAAAAGGCCCTGATGAAGCCTTTGGACCGGGCAGGAATTTATCTTTTTTTTTAATTCATCATTAAGGAAAATATTTGTAACAGTCTGTGAGGATACTTGAAGCATATAGAAGTCGCTGCTATGACTTCCATGGACACGGCCCTGGACAGGCCTCAAATCTTGAAATTATTGTGAATTTATTTTTGTCAATCCAATGTGATTCTCTAAACGGTTCACAATAAAAGTCTTACCTTCGCAGGAGTGCATGTCGTCTGCTAGTCTGAATCCTGAGTCACAAGCGCACTGGTAACTTCCCTCCATGTTCAGACAGATCCGGTCACAGCCACCGTTACTCGTCTGGCACTCGTCAACATCTGTGTGGAAAAGGCAACATGAAATTTAACTTACAAAACTTTCTTATCTCAAAATGCACCTGGCGCTTCCGAAATTCAAATGCGAAAGAAATGTCGTATACAATGATGAAACCCAAATATCATAGATAAATTAGGGAGACTCATCTTTCACTAGCTTCAACGAAGACGTCAAATCCAAAAAAGGTCAGTTATATTTTTTAATGCAGCAAACTTGACATAATCGTATCAATCATAAATATATCTGAGTGTGTTGTAGAAAAGTATTTGCAAATTGTCTCTGTGTATGCATTTGCAACGATAGTGGTGACATTAGCATAAAATGAGTAGTTCCGCTAGTACAGAGGTGTTCTTACCTGTGCAGGTGTTCCCATCACCTGTATACCCCGTGTTACAGGTACAGTTGAAGGAACCCTCAGTGTTGGTACAGGTGGCTTGGGCAGCACAATCATGTGTACCCGCACTGCACTCATCAACATCTGCAACAACAAAGGGTGATAAATTCAATATTGCCTCCCTTTCTATACGTATGCAGTTCACACAATGTATTGTAAGAGTTATCTAATTCCAATGTCTTATGAAGAGCAATTAGACAAAAGATAAGTAAGATTGGTAGCTGTCGATTAACTAAAGAAACACTAGAAATAAACCTACATGTACCTCGATATGTTCTGTTGATTACCAGTATGGTTATCCCGCAAGGCACTTATTACAGTCACAGCTGTAGTTTGAAACCTATACGCATCAGTCTTGTTATCATCTATCATTATCATAACAAGGTATAAACCTACCAATACATGTTCTGTTGTCAGCCAGCGTAGTATACCCTACCAGGCACTCACGGCTGTAGCCATGGGCTTAATTGTTACACGTGGCGTTCTTACACAGATGGACATCAGTCTCGTTAACATTTATAATTATCATAACAAGAAATATACCTACCTATACATGTCCTGTTGTCAGCCAGCATGGTATACCCTGACAGACACTCACAGCTGTAGCCTGGGGCCTCGTTGTTACACGTGGCGTTCTTACACTGGTGAGCATCAGTCTCGTTTGGCAGGAGGAGACACTCGTTCAGATCTGCACAGGACTGACCGTCCCCTACCATACCTATGGGACAGTCTCCGCATGTATACCCGGCCGAGTCGGCGTCTAAGGGGGCCGTAGCGTCTGTGCAGCTCACACCTAAGTAAAAGATAATGATATTTGATTATATGAAACAACGGCAAACTATGACCCACTGTTGTAGTCACGTGTCCGTAAATTTGAAAACCAACAAGCGATCGACTTATCTATAGACAAAGATGTGAAGATCGTTTTGTAATGTAGGGTTAATTTGTTGTTATTCAATCAATAATGTATTCTTAAACCGTATCTAGACAGGTTGGATAGGGGCACAAGGTGCCCGAACAAACGATGTTTACAGCGTCTTCAAATGGTAAAAGCAACCGACGAATCAATCTTTTTCATTCATATGTACCGGGATGTCGCAACCTAAAATATATCTTCTCAACCAATCCATTTTTTCTTTCATTCATTCGTATATTTATTCGTTTGTTCATCCATTCGTTGATCATTCATCTGCCTGTTCATTCGTTCATTATCTATTCAGTCACCTGCTTTGTTCGTTCACTTTGTTCGTTCATTTATTCGTTCATTCGTTCATTCATAAATTAAGTTAAGTTAACTTAATTCTGCCATTCACCAAATCATTTACAGATTTCTTCCCTCACTCCTACCTACCAGGATAACAGGGAGTGAAGAAGCAGCCGTCTGTACATGTGTTTGTCTCACACTCGTCCCCCTCGAAGCCCTGCAGACAGTCGCAGGAGGGCAAGGTAAACCCTATACTCCGCTTGTTCGTTCGTTCATTCATTCGTTCACTAACCTAAGCTTGATTTTACTCACCAGGATAGCAGGGAGTGACCGAGCAACCGTCGGTGTCCGTCTCACACTCATCCCCCTCGAACCCCAGGAGACAGTCGCAGGAGGCCAGGGCAAACCCGTTACTCCGCTCAGCAAGGGTCGCTTCCCAGTTACACGTGCCTGAGAGGGGATTACAAAGGAAATAGCTTAGGGATATAGATTTGGTAGCTAGTGCAAAAAGCGTCAATACATTTGTGGTCAAGGGTAAACACTTGTATGTTAGATTTATCATCGACATATGAGAAGACTGTCTCTTGCTCATAAGAGTTTCTTCCCTTTTTTAAGTTTCGTTACAAATGACAACTGTTTCGCCGGTATTTCAATAATGGCAATTATAGTAGAGGCCGTTTAATTGCACATCCGATTTGCCAATTTTATTTATACGATTATTCGGGTAATGCAAAAAGTGTGAAGTTATATCCAATTGGTTTAGGATTTTGTATTCCGTGCAAGAAGTGTGCGGTAAGCCGATGTGCAATTAACTAGCGTTTACTGTATATGTTAATAAACTCAAGGTTGAACAGCAAGAATTGACGAGATACAAAACTTTCAATCAATCAATTAATCAACCAAACAACCAGTCAACCGACCGTTCAATGAACGAATCAACCAACAGAATAACAATACCGTTATTCTGGCAGGAGCAGACTGTGACGTCAGGAGACGCGAGAGTTGCGGCGCTCGCGTCATCAGTAGCCAGGAACTCCAGAGTGACGTTTGTGGTGTCAGTGGGGGTCCATCTAGTTGGTTGAGTGTAAAAAAAAATGTACCATCTTGATAAAATCTTTGGGGTCAATTTTCAAACAGATCTGTTTCGAGAATCAATAATTATTTGTGTACTGTTTAAGTTGCAAAGATCATGCCAACTATAGCTGAGTCAAGAGTAGTAACGGGAAACACTTAACACTTACATGCTGACCGTCCCGTACTGTAGTAAGCGTTAGTATACAGTACTCACGTGTAGTAGTTTGTGGCGTTGATTCTTCCTGGAGTCCCGTCCTGTAGTGAGATGGTGACCGTCCCGTCATCTGTGGCCTCCAGCTGCAGACCGAACTCCTGCCCGACTGTCGCGCTAACCTCGGACGTCACGTTAAATACAGGTGGCGTGTTGTCTGAAGGAAAGAGAGACGATCTCAGACGTAAATATTTGATCTTAATCTTGTATATGGGTCAATAAAGCATAAGATCTTGTATTTGTTATGACAGAAAAGTTAGATATATACTGTAACGCTGATTTACCATTATCCGCAGGGCAACTTATATTCGTTGCATCTAAAATCGTGGTATTTACAAGTCGACTTTTGTTGTTTTCAAACTGCAACATTTTGAAAATATCACAATTTTAAACCACCGTTTAGTGGATATTCGGGTCAATATTCAGGCTCCTCTGCGCAAAAAAGGTGAACTATCGTTAGAGTACAATAATATTTGTCTTTCTTTTTTCCTCATTTTCTGGTTGGCTTACATTTTTGCTACGGAACTTTTGGACCTTCTATTATGTGCTGAAACTACAGTTTAGACAAGATTTTTGAAATTAACGTTAGTCCAATGGTAAAGATTTAGTCCTAAAAACGTACCTAGTGCAGCGTTGCTACTAGCGACCGCCTCCAGTGCTGCGGCCGCGGCAGCTCCGACTGCCTCGTTCCCCGTCAGAGCGATGTCAAACAAACATTCCGTCGCGGTGGCGCTGCCACAAACCTAAGGGAAAGAGATTATCTCAATTGGCTATAAACATTAGGCCGTTTTAGCACCTTAAGTAAAAGAGGTATTGGAAAAGGCTAAGGAAATTAAAGAAACAAAAGCAAAGCAAAACAAGAAAAAATAAATTGGCTATTATCTGCCCTAGATGATGACGTTTTTGATAAACGTTTTTGTATACATATAAGAAAGACAGAGGGAAAATGGGCAGACATCACAAGTTTAACTTACGAGGGGCGTGCAATTAGTAATGGTCCTGACCCATTTCCCATAGCAGGAGATTAATGAAACTTGGCACAGTTATTAGTCTTTCTCTTCATAGGAATCACCCAGAGTTATGCATTTCTCCCATCGTTTGATGCAGCTCTGGGCACCGATTTTGTAGGACACCCCAGGTTGGTCCTCCAACTGATGCCTCATCAATGGCACAAGAGGGACGACCAGGTCTGGGAGCTGTTTCCACAGACTTCCAGCCACGTTTGAATTCAGGATGCCAGCGTTTTACAAGGTCATATGATGGGGCATCATCACCATAAGTTTCATTTATTTCATCAAAAGCCTTCTTTGGTGTGCGTCCTTTCAAATACAAAAACCGGATCACTGCGCGACACTCAACTGGTTCCATTTCACACCTGGTCCATTTCGCACCTGACTAAGTTCAAACACCAGTAAATCAGAAACCACAATTAGTTCAGAGCTGTCTTTTGCAACATAACCCATAGAGATATGAATTGTTACACATACAAAATTTCATTTAGATCAGACAACTGGAAGTGGGTCAGGACCATTACTTATTGCACGCCCCTCGTAAGCAATTATAGCGGCGGAAGACAGAGTCAGGTTGAGGAGAATCTTCCAACGAACAGTCATCGTGCCCAAACGACCAACTAGAAGGTCAAAGGCTAGGTGAGGTGAGTAAAACAAGTGCTAATTGGTAAATACAGGTACGCATTTTATTGAGAGATTAAATCCATTTTAATGTTGTGATTGATATCAGAAAAACAAGAGAAATGTCATCATACCAAAGCGCACTCTAACTTCAAAATAATATCAGAAAACGAATTTTCTCACCTCGATGGCCCTCAACTTGTCCGCCTCTGTGGAAAACATGGTGTCCAGGTCAAAGAACAGAGGTTGGAAGGTCAGGTTACCGTATGTTGCAGCGTTCTTGCCTCCGGGATAAACACTGAAGAGCGAGATAGTGGACGGGTCTGCACTCAGTTCATCAGCAGCGTAGTTTGGTAACGCCCCTAAGAAGTAGAATTTAAAAAAAAAAACATATTTCTATAACCCGTGATAATCAACTGAAGATCACATACATGTCACGTGTATATCTTAAGATATGTTTGCAAAAATGAGTACTGCAATTGTGGCGTCGTTTGTCACAGAACTGGTTGTCACTGTGTTGGTCTCAGAACCTAAAGGTCCCGGGTTCGATATTCGCTGTGTCCCAAGCCGTTGGAAAATGCATAGTACATGAACTCACTTCACCTATTTGTAAAAGTAGATACCTGACTTCAGTTGTGGAGGTAGAAAGACTACTAGTATCTTTGCCATCTGTATTTACTGTGTATGTGGCAATATTAAAAATAAATTACTAACTTGACTGCAGTGCCGCATTGTCTTCTTTTGTCCCAAAACAAATCATAAAAATGTAGTTTCATACTCAATAATATGATACGATTCTCATATGCTATAAACCCTGCAGCGAAAGCCAATCTAATGAGATACCTACCTACCTACCTAGTCCCTTGACCTCCAGGTCGTTGGGGGGACAAGGTAGACATGAAGATCGAGATTTGCCTCCAGATATGCCTAATGAGATACACTATCACAAACCAAGACGACTTACAAGCCTGTCCCCATGGAAATGTTTCAGCCTCAGCTGGATTGGTCATGTTGCTAATGACAACCGCTGTTCCGTTCGGCCAATAGAATTCGTCATTCTTGTCGTCATTGAAGTTACCCAGCATGCCTCGCACGTGTCCCTTCATGTCAGGGGTCATGGAGACTGCGTAGGTGAGCATACTGAGGCCGGCGTCCACCTGCACTGATATCCCGGATGTAAAGATCACCTTCACACCGGTCACAGCACCACTGGAGGAATCTATAGGCAGCAGATACAGATAGTGCGATGATATCATATGAGTTACATTTTATAATTTTTCTTGACCTTGCAATGAGCAAACTCAACAAAAAAAATCGTTCGTAAATGAAAATTTACCAAAATGTTGTACAACCACTGGTTAAGGATGTTAAGGATTTTATTCTTCTAATTTAGAGGTAACATGATTTTACCTGTGATCAGCTGGAATTCTCCATCGCTAAACTGGTTGCTGCTGCCGCTGGCGATGTCGGACAGCGCGACCTGTGTGCTGTCAACGTACACATCCAGACTGGAGCCTGTGCTGTCCAGGTACAGCTGGACACTCGCGCTGCCCTGCTGGACAGCAATGCCACTAAACCCGGCAGAAAATCATACATTGACATCTCAGTCAACATTGTATACTAGGATGTGCAGTATGAATCCTAATGTCATAAACTGTTTAGGTATAGCTGGAAACATGTGCTGCCCTGGTGGACAGCAATATCACTAAAACTTACAAATACGACAACATTATCAAAAACGATAAAGTTGTTGACCAGGACATATGGGACAAGATATCAATATTCCTGAGCCACAAATGACGATTTAGTGTTCAAGAGCCTTGCCTTCTGGACAAGAATGTCATTGGAAAATATAATAACATGGACTTCTTCAAAGTATACTTCTAGGTAGTTTTGGGATCAACATATTAACCACCTAGTAAATGCATTTGATTTTCACTATTTAAAAGGGATTTACTATCGGCAGGTTTTCATCTGAGAAATCTCCTGAAGCCCCATTTTCTGTTGATATCTAAACGTTATTTTTAGTACCCCCCTTTTATTTTTTTTGTGTGCGATTTTTATTCTCTTGTTTTCGTCTTACTTAAATACTGTAGCCTGTGGAGTTTTCCCCTCTTCCACATCCGCCATTGTTGTCCTGCCTTGCATGAAAAATCCGCGAGGGGCGCTGTTGGTAGTGTTGGCCATGAGGTACTCGCCGTAACCATTGAATGAGTAAGAAAGACCGTCTAATGTGGTGAGGTGAGGATCACCTGCTCCTGCACCTGTATGATTGAAACTTATTACATTAAGATGTGTTATATCACAACATACTTTTTCTCTAAATAATTTGTACCATGTTTGCATGTTTTGTACGCCTATCTAATATCCGTTGTCCTACATTTAACCTTATTCTACCACTATTGCTGTTCTGTAGTCTATGTTATTCAGTACATATATGTAATATGGAAACTGAAGATAAACAGTCTGCTTTATATGCTATTTTTCAACACTTATGTTGACTATCATTTGTGTATTCTTCTTTGTTATAGCGGAAAATACATTATTGCATCTTCAGAATTCGACACTAAACATTACCTTTGGTACTATCAATGCCAAAACAGAGCGACATAAGAACAAGACAATTCAGACCCACTGATAGAATGTCTATGTTGTCCTCTGTCATATATCTTTTTCGGACGTAATAACAACGGAGTATGACAGTTTTAAAAGCTCCTAATAAATGCATCATTATAATCAACTTTCACGAAACACAAAAAAATATATAATCTGTGAACACTTACTCTGTCGCGGTGGTTCATAACCAACGTTGGTCTGCATGGGTCGCTTGTCAAAGTACAGACTGCAGTAAGAGCTGCCGGTATCCTGGCAACAGTAGGTCCATGGGAGGATGTCCTGGTCCTGGAATTCCTGCGTGTCCTGTTGGAAGCGGTATTGACAATGAATCACTTAGCTGTGATATTCCTGTAAATTGACTTTTCTGTCAAAATCACTGTATGCAAAACAATTGTTACTGTAGCCGTTTTTAGCTTCGACATTCAGAGAAGCCATTTCTATTATTGTTGAAGTAAAGTAGTAATGAAAAAGGCTGATTTCTTTGAAAACCATTTCTTCGACCATCTTCGGTTGGGCAGGTAAAAACAGTGAAAGTAGATCGATGACCTCCACATTCTTATACCGTGCTCTAAACATGGAGAATAACACTCCATACCAGAGGATCCCTTCAAAGATACCCAATGACACTTTTTTTTTACATTACCAGCAGAAATTAAAAAGGACATTGACCTACCCGTGCGTATCTGTGTAGGTTTCCGGACAGGGCACGGTTCCGCCAAAGGAAGGCGCCAGACCGGCGATAACAGCACAAGTTATTCCCACCTAAGTCAAAATTGAGTAAAGTAAGCACATAATGTTATAGGCCATTGCAATTGGAAAATAATGTACTAATACATTAATGACAACAAATGTTTGAAGAAGGCAAAACTAATGTTTGTGCGCAAGAAAATATAGCAAAATAGTATTTAGAAATGTGTAAACAAAGTTGTGTATTTAGTGTAATTGTGTGACTTTCGGTATTTTTTCCTTTAAAGGAATGTTAATGTTCAACGACTTACAAAAATGCATAAAGGTCTATCACTGACATTCTCTATTTCTATAATTACTTCTTTACATATCATACGCTGTTCTAGGTTCCCGATGTTTAAAATGTGAGGTTTCTTTCCGCACCGTCTGCGAATCCAGAGTTATCGCTTTGCTCATAGCAGGTTCTTCTCGGGTCCCCGAAGTTGGTGACCTCCCGCCACCTGAGGTCCAGACCTGCGTGGATGGTAGTCAGTGGGCACGACAGCGGGCTGGAGTACAGAAACGGCTCTGGCTCTCTCTGTAAAGGTAATTCCAGACACTTGTAGGTAATAACATAAAGGTTTGGGTCCACGTGGTATCTCATTGCACTTGTGGCGCCGGTGCGGCCCTGCAAGGTTGGCCCACTGCGACACGCGTATTATTTTTGCCTTTTTACCTTCGCCAAGAAGGTTATATTTTGGTTAGAAAATTTTCGGGTGTCCCAATATATAGGTCGATCTCATATAACTCGAGCAGCTGTGGATGGAATGTCACGATATTTGGTATTTGAGTTGCGTTTGCGGATACAAAGGTTTTGTACGAAAATGGTACTTCTGGCACTTTCTGTCGTGAGTGCAGCGGGGTGAGTGTGTGTGTGTGTGTATCTGTGTACAAGATAACTTTTGACGCTGTGAATCGTTTTGCATTATATTTGGTAGTTATTTAGGGGTTTGGAAAACGAAGGTCAAGTTCGATATTGGGCGTCCTGGCAACAAGTTTTGGTACTGCAGCGGAGGTTCAAAGTTGGACGTTAAGTTTTCTGCTGGTGCCAGGTTGATGATTTTTTAGTGGTGGATAGGCCTTGGTGCAGGGAGCAAGTGGTGTAGGCTTGGGCCCCCTGGTGACTTGTTTTGAACTGCAGTGAACCTTTTTGTTCCAAACTTTTAAGAGGGATAACTCCAGTAGGGATTGATGAATATTCATTGTTTTCGGCAGGCAGGTACTGTAGGTCATGATTAACATAATGTCAAATTTATCTATGCAAGGTAAGGCGTCAATACATAGCTATTGGGTAGAATGTGTAGTCTTATGTTCAAGCTATTAACTGACCTCTGTTCAGGGACAGTATCTGCCTCTATTTCGGTTGCAAGTTGGAAAGTAGGTCAGACAAACAAACAAGCCTGTGTGGTTTATTTTTCAAACATCTGAATGAGGGGTTGTGTTTTTCCAACAAAGCATGATATGAGGAAAGATGTGCACAGGAAATTATAGAAAGAACAAAAGAATAGAGTTCCACGAACACATATCTTTGCCAAATAAACAAGGGTTATTTTGAAGAGTGCCCGTTCTGACATTATAAATCCTTAAAGTAATGTCTTGCCCTATTGTACAGTAGATCTTACTGGATCATAGAGTTCTCTAATCTATCATGCACATGAGTGAGTGAGTGACTGTCTGTAAACAACATAACTCGAGAAGCCTTGGATGGATCCTGGTGATATTCGGTAGGAGGGTATGTTTGGTAGGTAGGGGTCAAGAAAATGAAGGTCAAGTTCAATAATGCCTCAAGCAGCTTTCTAAGGTACTGCCGTGGAACTTCCAGTTTTTACTATAATTCCAGAGTGGTAATTAATGGGAATTCCATACATGTAGCATTATGATGCTTAGTGAAGGTGAACATTATCGGACGTAAATCGTGCAGATTAATTTCACATTAACATAATTTAGGAGAAAACAAATATGGCCCTCGTTACAAAGATAGGACTTTCATATTTTGGATTTATGCATTTTTTGCATATCGAATTAAGGAACTTTGTAATCCAGTTATATCTACAATAAGACATTACCATCATAATGCCAAGGATTTATAAGGTCTGAAAAACAGTCAGGCTTTCTTCATAATAACCCTTGTTTGTTTGGCGAAGGTATGTGTTCATGGAACTCTAGTTTTAATTTACACACGTAAAAATATACAACTTAGTAAGTAGTGAGAGGCATTATATAGACGTGCTAAGATGGCTAAAGTTTATGAGGAATAAACTAAAAGCAATGTAATGTTTTGCCGTGTTGGTATACATTGGCTTAGAAGGGGTTAAAACTATCATATGTCACCATTTTGAGCTAAGAAAGCTACTTGATCCGAATGACATATTCACAGTGTACGTAATACGGGTACTCGAAAAGCGGCTTCTCGCATTCTTTGCCTTATCGCCATAAGAACTGCAGGAATTTTCTGTTTTGTTGTACATGAGTCGTACAAGCGTTTGCTGCCATGGCATATTGAGAAGGTTGCCTTAAATTCTTGTTGGTGTTGTTATAGCCTGCTTAAAATGCTAATCGTCGGACGACCTTCGACCAAGTACATTAGTCACAGGCTAACAAGATTGCTACAAACAACTTTTTTAGACAGGTGTTCAAAGGTTAAGTGCGACATGTCGTTCAGTGATATAATATAACCAGCTGCTGCCGCACCATGTGCCTGTGAATCTCTTTTGTTGCGCCAAAGGGTAGCTATACTGGCTATACAGATGGTACAGATACAAACAAAGCGGCCTCTCCAGAAGGTACGGAATTTTTTGTCATGACTGACCTTGTACCAGTCTGCACACCAGAGTCTGGGGTTGACCCAGTCTGTCGGGTTGTCGTCCACCTGCACCACACTGATGCCTGTACGGTTGGTTGTGGGAGATGTCTTCTCACCCATACAGTACACGTTAGGCCCCGAGCAGTCTTTGGTGCCGTTGGCGAACCGTGTTTTCATTCTGAAATGGTTAAAAATATTTAGTAGTTAATCACCAAAAATGTCATTGTGGTGAATGATCCGTACAGTATATATACTTTAAGGCCAAGCCATATCGGAATCAGCTTACACAAGAAGTTTATCACTTTTGTCCTGAAACAGTCAAAATATATTCAAAAGAATGTGGACCTGTCCTAGTAAACACACCTGTTCCAGGCAGTGAACATATTCTACACACGAGTAGAATACCTGTCCTTGGTGCTGAACACCATCGTCACACACACACTAGATTCTTATGCTTGACACTATTTGTATTGTTTGCTGTACATTATCAAGTTACAAGGGCTAGCCCTTGATAAAATCTATATGAACCATTCAGGAAAAAAAAGTTCTTGTTGTCAACAAAATGTTAAACGTTTTACATGCTTTAATGTCCATCATATCTACATCAATATTATCATCATCATCATCGCCGCATGTCAGTCAATGTTACTGAGGCAGGTCGTTATTGTTCTGCACAGTTTCTTGTCAGATCACATCGTCGTCCTGATAGCAAAATCCTGGGCAAAGTAGGGTGAAGTGGGAGTTGAGGTCGCTGTATATGGTGGGCAGGCTGTGGCACGGAAGGACCTAACTTTTGATGCCGCCACGGCCCTGTCAGGTGGGGCATACTATTATATTCACACTCACCTTGAGTTTTCTTCTTCTAAAATCTGCACCCCTTCCCACGGATGTTTTACGACCATCCCCACGAAGGCGGGCCATTTTCCACCCACCAGGTTGCTAGGGGTGATCTGAGGGTCCCACCGCATCCCACCGTCTGCGTAGTACGTACCCAGGTAGGTGTGGACGTTATCGGTCACCAGGGCAGCTTGGAACGTGTTGGTCTGGGACGTACGTATAAATTGCCTTCAGTTAAAACCCATATTTCTGGTATATTATAGAATATATATTTGCATGACATTATAAGCAATTCATGTATACTATCTACCGCTGACATATTGATATACAGTAAATCTCACATAAATATATTTCTAAACACAACAAAAGTACAGCTACTTTCGTAGCTTTGGTAATAAGCAGCCGTAAAAGGTATTTCTGAATGCTTTCTGTGATGTAGCTTAATTCACATCGATCTGTGATAAGAGACATGGAAACTTGGTTAATTTTTTCACAATTCATAAAGTCGAAAAATTGGTGCTGTAGCAGAACAATTGTTACCTCAACATCAGAGATTCCCATCCTATTTGATCGCTTGCAAACATAGAAGGAACGTAATATACACTGACATGACGTGTAAACCGAGTTTCGTAAAAGTGTACAAATTTGAATAGTGTATGCCTTTCATTCGGTAGGTTGTTGGTTCAATCCCAGGCCGCGTAATACCAAAGACTTTGACAATGGCACATGATAAATCACCTGCTTATTACTGCTCAGTATTTTGGTATATAATCACACGCCAATTCCAGTGCATACGTAGACTACCCCCTGCCGTTCTAATGTGTGGCCAAGGGCTACAGAAATGGAGATATCACGGTGGTCAAATTCGGGCTCAAAACCTCCCATGTCTAGCCGAATTCGAACCTTATTCCACGATGTTCCATCTGACGTAAATCGAATCGAACCCGTGTTCTATTTAGGTCATCTGTGGTCATTGCATGTAAAACAGTGTTTCTGGCCTTTTTTCCCCAACTACCTTGAATCAGGCAAAAAATATAGTTTTTCACCAATATAAACAATCTTCTGGACAGCACATCTACGCCGTCAGTTTTTTTTTTGCGTCCTGTAAAATGTAACGAAGCTACTGGCGCTTTTGCTGGTGACCTTGAATATTATAAGTGTTGTTTACACCGGTGTCAATTACACCCTCCCGCTATCCCATGTCACCTTGCGCGAGGTTTAGGGGGGAGATTACCATTCACCCCATTCGACCTGTCATTCGGTTTTCGCACACCGTACTGTTCAGACGCACCATGACCGCTCCCGTCCTAAGAACAGATGCCACCCTCGTCGGCACCCGGCTCACCCCTACCCTCGCACGAGTGAAGGGGGACGGGCCTCTTCCCTCGGAGGAGCTGTGCGCCCGCTTTGAGAGCGACAAGAAGCTCATAGAATACGACGACAAGGACCTGATCCAGCGCCTGAAGAGTCTAACCGCGGACGACCCCGAAGCGCTCCTCCAGCTGGCCGGCCTGGACCACAAGAGCCAGGACATGTTGATCCGCCTGGCTCACTTCGCCATCCTCGCGGCCAACGACACAACATCAGCACAGCCGATCAACGACACGGAGGCAGCCAAGACAGCGGCCCAAGCGGCGGTAGCCCTCCTCTAGCAGAAGCCGGACGGCTCACCCAGCGACGCGAAGAGGCGCACACCGGCGGCGAGCGGCACAGGGCCCCAGGACCCACCTCCAAAGAAGAAAGCGAAGCGGCCTCAGCCGGACCCCGGCCCCTCCGACTCAGACAGCGAGGAAGAATTTGAGGTTGGTATCCCCACTCCCCCCCCTTTTTTTTTTGGTCATTCAGTGTGATTTGTCATCTACTTCATGGACAAAAGTTGTTTAGTTCCCACGTAAGCCACGTACTTAGACTAAAACCCGTCGGGTGTACTTTGACACGAGTTTTGGGCCCGAAAACAAATCCCAGCTTTACCATTTGAGATTCACGTTTGTACTTCAAGCTGAAAATAGCGTTAGAAGTCTGGTTCGGGCGATTGGGCTCCCACAGACCCCGGAACTGAAGGGTGCAAGCCAAAAAGCAAAACAAAGGAAATTATGTGGATTTTTTCGTGAGTTTTGATCGGACGAACAGGCTCCCGCGAATGCTGGGACTAAGGGAACCACAGGAAAATTTGCCTAATACAACATAACGTGAGTTTGGGTCGGGCGAGAGGTTCCCACAAACTCCGAGACCCTAGTGTCGCAAGCGACTGTTAGTGAATACATGAGTTTGGTTCGGGCGAAGGGGCTCCCACAAACTCCAGAACGGATAGTCTCACCAACCGTGAATTTACTTTTTTCTGGTAAACATGTGAGTTTGGGTCGGGCGAGAAGGTTCCCACAAACTCCGGACTTAAAGAGTAACGTGGATTATGAGTTTAGTCCGAGCGAATGTGGCTCCTACAAGCCCCAGAACTACGAGTCTCTCTAGTCAATGTTTTTGGCATTTTCATGAGTTTGGGTCGGGCAACAGGTTCCCACAAACTCCAAAATTAAAAGTGGTTTGGTATGTGATGAGTTTGGGTCGGGCGACAGGTTCCCACAAACTCCGCAATTAGAAGTGTTTTAATATATGATGAGCTTGATTTGGGCGAGAAATTATGGGCCCCCACAAAACTCCACAACTCAAGTCTAATGTGTGCGTAAGAGTTTGGGTCGGGCGGATTAGGTTCCCACAAACTCCGGGACTGGTTCTGTGTAAGGCATTATTTGTAGACGTGAGAGTTTTTGGAGCCGAGCAAATTTACCGGCGGCGAAAGTTTCCTAAGAGAAGGCATAGGAGGGAAAAGAAGAGAGAAAGAGGTTTTTCTTTATCGAGCTGGGAACCTTAAACGCTTTTGCACAGAGATCCTTGAACGGGCATTCTAAGGAAGCATTTTCAACGCTAACGTACCCCGGGAGGAGGTTTTTTCTGTACACTATTTTTCAAATTTTTCCAGTCTTCCTTTTTCCGTTATCAAGACACGATTTTGTAAATTGCTTTACTTCGAGCAGACTTTCACACCATGTCTTTTGGCAGTTTCCCGCTCGACAGCGCCTTATAAATTTTACAGGACGGCTTTTCTTTCTACTTAATGAAACTTGAAGACCTCCCAAGGTGGCAACGCCGGCTTTTCCTTTTGACAACCAATTTACAGTCATACCGAAACTTTTGAATGTAAAATTTCGTATTTCACACCAGGTCGTATACTGTTTTACCCAAACATGCCAAATCAATATGTACACGGCCGCCCTTTGACGGCAAAGCTACAAAGACATCTCAGGTTTACAACACCGGCGTTTTCCTTTGACGATATTTGCATTGGTGATGAGATTATGAATACCAATGGAAGAATCCCACCAGACACGAGACAGTCCCCAGGCGGTGTGAAAAGGAAAGCGGAGAGTTTTTCCCAACGAGCTATTGTCAAAAAGCCCCAGCTGGGAATAAAAAAAACTTGTAACAATCTGGATTCTCTGCGGGGCACATTTTTCTGGCCATCCAGTTAAGACAAGGCGTCTAATTCCACCCCTACCCCTTGTTGTGTTTAAGAAAAATTATTTAACAAAAAAAAAAAATGTATTTGGATACTTCATGCGGTATTGTAGCTCTGGCATCATTTTACAGCGTCTCAGATTCATCATCCCTATTACTAGAAAGAAAAAAAAAAAGATTCAGAATCAGATGATAACTTTTTGAAAAACCCCTAGTTTTTCCCCTCGTCTCTCGCCGATTCGTATCGACTACTGAGTACGGTCGGAGAGGGGCGAGATTTCTTTCGGCTTTTTAAAACGCCTTGCGACCTAGCGTCCTTTTTCCAAGTTCTTTTTTTTTTTCCAAAACATTCCTGTTTACACTTGTTTGAGAAAATTTCACAAGCGAGCTTTTTGTTTGTACACATTTATCGCACTGCTCGCAGGCTCCAAACTCGGAAGGCACCTTGCTTCTTTTACGCCACAGGAGGCAGACTGAAACTTTGAAAGATCGGAATATTAACATTTCTATGCATGTGGATAGAGCAATCACGAGCATAGAAGCCTAGTGAAGTGGCAAGGACCATATTTTAATGCGGTTTGTTTATTTGGTACCTATAGGATGAACAAGCGCAGAGTGCGCTTGAGAGACTGAAGAGGGTGTGCCGGGAACCGGCCATCCACATGGACCCGATGCGACTGGGAGGGGCTCTGCGAAGGGTGATCGACTCAACAACAAACGCCAAGACGAAGCGACACTATGAAAGAGTGCATGGCCTGTTCATGAAGAACACCACCTCCCGCGGCATCGGACTGGAGGTCCTCAAGTTCTCGATGTCAAAACACGAGCGCCGCTTTGAGGAAGAGGCAGAGAAGGCCCAAGCAAACCTGAGAAGGAACGCCAGGGAGGAAAGCTACCACCTGGGCCCTTTCCCAGCCCCGGGCGGGCAGGGGCCGACCGCGGCACTAGGAAGAGCTCCCCAGGGCCCTTCATTCGGCGGATGGCAGCCCAACCCGCGGCGAAAGGAGTGGAACCCCCCCAGGCGAGGTGCACTAGGTCGTCGGGATGGCGGCCCGCCTAGAAACGAATGCTACAACTGCCACAAGAAAGGACACTGGGCACGTGAATGCCCCTACCCGCCGCGAAAATAGACTTTGCCAACACGGCTGGAAACATAGTCATAGTCACCGTAGGAGTTAGCGACCTGTAGAGTTTCCAGCAGACCTGATAGAGTCTCAGGACACCATAGAACGAGTAATACAAAAGCTGCATGCGTAGACAGAAGTATCATAAGTGAAGACGTCGTTTATAGTTGCAACAGGCAATATAGCAAAGTAAGAAGTTGCCTAGCCATGTATACAAGTAAAAATTTCGACGAGTGGCATAGGTAGGTAGAGTTCGTTGGCAAGTAAAGAGCGATGTTAAGTTGGATAAGTAACATAGGTTAGCGTTAGTAGCCGATGCCGAAAGGTAATTGCATTTTTAAGCTTAGTTTAGAGGACTCGCCGCTTTAGCTCTCGAGAGCCATAGACGGATAAGAGAAGTCGATTTTGTGCAAAACGTTCTTTTCAGAATAAAGTACACCTCTCCAGTCAATGATTTGCATGGTCTTTCCCTACAGCGTGTCTTAAAGGTTATCGTTCTAGCAATCAGATCCCAAGCGTTAACACGCAAGTCTTGACGACATGCCAGATGTGTATTTTCATGAGACCATGAACATACAGTTAGACAATTTCATTTGTAAAAGAACGATAATCAAACGTTAGACAAACACACTGCGATTTTTCTAGTACCTCATGAGTAACGATGCCGTTTTATACAATCTGTTTCTGATTGATGTTGACAAACGACAAACAAAGCAGGTCCCCTCCCCCCCCCCCCCTTTCTTCGCATTCATTCACGCCGGACAAGTCCGCACCCGTCGCACAAGTTTGCTTAGCAAATCATTGTTTTCCATAGGTAGTAGGACAGTGTCTTAAACTGGTTAGTGAACAATCACGCCCCATTTGTTTTCTCCCCACACTTTTTCGAACTGGGATCAAGCGATTGACAAATAGCTTTTCAATCCGCCCGTGCACATAAAATACGAACATTGATGCCTTTCGTTTTTTCACTATTCGTCGCACATCAATTCTGCCCGATTTTTTCCTCCAAACGCCCCCTCCCCCCCCTCCCAAGGAGACGTTTTGTTGATTTTGGTTTGCATTCCCACCCGATGCAACATATGAATAACAATTACAGGCAGGTCAAATCCCACCACGACCCCCCACTTACTTGTAAATTGTTTTTGAGTGGCAGCCACACAATCTCACACCTCTCAGTTTGCTGGTTTGTTTTCTTTGTCGATCAGGTACAACGACTTAATGGGATATTCACTGCAGTGTATGAAATGTAAAATGTGTACATGCGCCCACAGAAGCATGATCCCTGTACCTTACTCTTCTTCCCCAGGGTCCTTCCCCGAACCGTATCCCCGTCCTCCCATCTGGCCAAGCCCCATTCGAGCCTCATCGGATAAAAACCCGTACTAACCAAGACACCGAATGGGTGACATGGGAAGGAAAACCTTGGCCAACGATTTGCCCGACAACCCCAACCCCTGCTGAGGAGGCACTGTCATCTCCTAATAACGCAGACCCAACCTCTCTCCCTTTCCGAAACCCCAAAAAGTTTATCGCGGGATCACTACACGAGCACGTGGAAGTGTGGAAGAACCTCTCAAACTTCTCGGACAAAGGCAAAGAGGTTCTTAACTGGATAACCAACAAAGTCAAAGTTAACGATTTCTTTACCAATTTCACGGGTCAGTTCAAGGGGAAAACGTATGATTCACCCACTCCCCCATCGATCATACTGCCAAACGCTAAAAATTGCTCCAAATTCGAGGATTTCATTACGACTGAAATCACCAGCTATAGAAGACGGATCGGTAAAATGGTGGGGAGAGGTGGGCCAGTGCACGCCCCCCAACCTAGTCCTCCCTCTCACAGTAGAGCCTTCCAAGCCCAGAATGTGTTGGGATGGACGTTTCCTGAACAAATGGACCAGGGCGTGCCCTTTCGTCCTAGACTCCATCACGGAGGCTCCCAGGTTGATAACAAAGGGAGGCTACATGACCCACACTGACGAGAAGAGTGGGTACTCACATCTCAAACTGTCTGAAGATAGCTACACGTACTTTGGTTTCCAATTCCAGGGACATTTTTTCGTCCACTGCTGCCTACCATTTGGCTGGGCAGCCAGTGCATACGTTTTCCACACGACAGGAACACTGATCTCCTCGTATGCCAGACATCTAGGGGTCCCAACAATGTTGTACATCGACGACAGGTTAAATAGTGCACTCGCGGTGATATGTCGCGAGACACGTAACCTGACACAGTACCAAAGAGCGGCTATAGCAAGCTATATTATGTGTGAGCTACTGACAAGAGCCGGCTATTTCCTCAGCCTTGAAAAATGCATAATTGTGCCAGTACAAGTCCTCGTGCACTTAGGATGCGGTCTAAATTCCGCTCAGGCGGTGTTCTTCTTCCCAGACGACAAACGAGAAAAGTTCGCAAGTGTCCGAGAGTCAATCCTCGCATCAGCCACCGTCTCAATCCGCCTACTTCAGAAATTCGTAGGGAAGTGCGTATCTTTCACATTAATGGTTCCAGGGGCGCGCATATATACAAGACAATGCAACAACTTAATCGGTAACATGACTAAACAAGGCAGGTCTCACACACGTCTAACAGAAGGCGTCCGTAGGGAGATTGAACACTGGAGGTTTGTCGATGCTGGGGTAAAGCCAGTGCCTTGGCGGGATGAACGACATACGACGGTCACCATAGCTACAGACGCGTCGGGATACAAGTGGGGGGCGGTGCTCCATAACACAGAACACAGTGGGGGAGACCTAGAAATAGGTGATTACTGGCAAGGACATGAGAAATCAATGGACATAAACTGCAAAGAAGCCAGAGCAATATCCTTCACGCTTGCGTCAGCCAAGAAGCGGATAGAAAACTCCAGGGTGACCCTAAGGGTAGACAAGAAAGCAGTGGTGGACGCGTGGCGAGGAGACGGAGCACGTTCCTTGTCCTTGAATGAAGAGATAAAAGGCATATTCGAGACAACAGTAGCTCTGAACATATCTTTGACGATGACACACGTCAGGACGGAAGACAACGAAGCAGACCGTCCTTCAAGACAGCTATCCAGGACAGACTGTAAACTCGCCCCACATTTGTGGAACCGACTTCAAGCGGAATTCGGAGGCCCTACAGGACACACCATAGACCTGATGGCTCTAGACTCCAACACACAGACAGACCGGAAAGGGAAACCATTGAGACACTACACACCCTTTCCAACTCCGGGATCAGCAGGAGTCGACATGTTCCGCTTTAACCCCAAGACTTCTCCCCAAGGGCTGAGAGAGAACGCGTACGTGTTTCCCCCTATCAACATAACAGGAGCAGTGGTCAATTTCCTATTACAAAAGGAAGCCAACGTCACTATTGTAGCCCCCAAATTGTCCCCTCGACCCCTGTGGTGGCCCATATTGATGGGCGTGGCGAAGAGAGCGATTAAGCTCTCCAACGCGGGGAGCACGTCAGCTTTACACTTCCCATCGAAACAAGGCTTTAGACCGGGAAAAGCGTTCAATAACGAACTGTGGGCCTTCAGAGTAGAACACTCAACTGTATCGTAGTATAAAGATTTGGTAACGGTCAATGTTAATAGCGTTGATGACAAGTTTCCCTTTTTGTATTCACATTCAACAGTCCTTGCCAAGAGTCCCACGCCAATGGAAGCCGGCGGCAGCCTGCCCAGGATGCAACCACGCCAATGACTACAACTTCAGACACTGCCAGATGTGCGGTTACCTACGGAAGCCTTTCCCACCACCGCGTAGAAACATCAAAGTAGACGAGGAAGGAATTAAAAAGAGATTAGACGAAATTGGACACATAGCAAAAAATTCTGATTACGGGAAAAAGAAAGCAGCTTTAGAAAACGAACTAGTTGACTTCTTGGGTAACGTTCAACCCAGGAAAGACTTGATCACTGCCTCCCCCAAAGACGTATGCGCATTCCTTGTCTGGAAAGACAAAGGAGGAAAAACGACGATACACAACAAGAGTTGTAAGAATTTTGGAGACAAAAAAGCAACAGGATGTGGTTGTCCGCGTAGGTTAGCGGCAGGGACGGTCGACTCTTTGATAGGTCAGCTAAGATCCATATTCATTAACTCTGGGAGAGGAGGTGAATGGAATAACGCCATTTGTACAGGGAACCCCGCAACAGCTCCGAAAGTGAAGGAGTACCTCAGAGTGACCAAAGCAGAACAAGCCAACGCCCTGGTCCAGCCAACACAAACCCAGCCGGTTTTCTTCACAAAGCTAACAGCGGTATGCGAACATATCCGGAAGAAGATGGAGAACCCAAAGGTGAAGGAAACCACCCTTCTTACCTTAGCCCGGGACCAAGCTTTCTTCAAAACAATGTTTTTCGCGGCAGACAGAGCGTCGGACCTTGGTAGATGTAAATCGGAAGAGCTAGCATGGCTTCCAGACGGCAAGGGGATCTTATTCAACCACACATTCGGGAAAACACTGAGAGACGGTACGTCCAACATGTTTCCAGTCTTGGTAGGCAAGGACAATTCCATGTGTCCAGTTCAAGCGTTACGCACGTACATTAGGGTGGCACAATCTTTCCAGGTTTCCCTTAAAAGAGGGTACCTGTTTCGCATTATTAACAAGTCAGGCGAAGTTGTGAACGAACCTTTCGCATACGATGCAGCTCAGAGCCGTTTCAAAACGTACTTGACAGAGATGGGCAGCTACGAGGGAGAAACCCTACACGGTCAACGTACGGCGAGTGCGATCACAATAGCCCTTGGGGGGGCGGATCAATCGTCTCTGATGACACATGTCGGCTGGCGAAACGAAGCCACAGCAAGAAGGTACATGCGCCTGGACAGGATTTGCCATGAAACATCTCCCGCAGCCATCTTACAGTCGCAAGTAGGACAGAAAGTCAAGGAAACGACCCCAACCGTAGCGGTTCCCCAGACCGGAACAGAGCAACGCAACGTGGGGATTTTCTACCAAGATAGAAACTGTAGAGAATACAAACCAGTGTTCGCGGATCACGACATGTAGTTTGGAAAACAATGACCTGATCATAACAAGAAGCTGTTAAGTGATTTTTTCTAAAAAGACTTTGTTAGGTGATATCGTAGCGGTAACGCCTGTTTTCGCCGATCGACAATCTGTGATCAGATATTTGTACATACTGAAGGGCGACTGTATAAGAATGAATTTCTGTATCTTAAGCCATTTCCTTAGTGCAAGCAAGAATGTCCGAATTACTACAGCTTGAATATCAGTATCTCAAGAAGCATACGTGAAAGTAAATGAGGTTGTTTTTAGGAATTATTGCATAGGAATAAACTTGGTCTAAACACATTGGACTGTCGTTTTTTAGTTTTTAATAAAAAGCAATTACATTCGGCGAGAGACGAGGGAAAACTAGGGGTAAAAGTATGTTTAAAAAAAAAAAAAGGAAAAGAAGAGAAATAAGAGTGAATAGGTAATAATAGGGAAAGGTGTAAGTATTGGAAGAAGGGGATGAAAGAGACGCTAGGATAGGAAGAAATGATAAGTTACGTAGAAGATGGATGCTGGAACCAGGCTTTCTCATCCATATCTCAACCCAAACAGAGAGTAAGATGACGTGGGATTTGGTACTATCCCATGTCACCTTGCGCGAGGTTTAGGGGGGAGATTACCATTCACCCCATTCGACCTGTCATTCGGTTTTCGCTGAGCGTTAGAGAAGGATCTAACCATAAGAGCTCATTTTACAGACACAAATAGGAGGGTAAAACCTTTCATGGGCACTCGTAAAAAAAAAAAAAAAAGAGAGAGAGAAAAGAAAAAGGAATGAAAAAAGAAAAAAAAAGGGTGGCATCTGTTCTTGCACCCTAACCACAAACCATCTTACAACTGTTTTGGGCATTTAGCCTATACCAGGCTTTCTCATCCATATCTCAACCCAAACAGAGAGTAAGATGACGTGGGATTTGGTACTATCCGTGCGGCATGACATGCGTGCAAACATCGTTTAAGATCTCGACCAAGAAGAATCCAACTTAACTCATTGACGGCTCAAAATGACCGCAACGGTTTTCCCGAGATTTCTGTTTTTGGGATTTTTAAAAACTGCCTTTGATTTTGAATTATCGGCAATTAAGTGCGAAAAATGCCATTTTTACGCATATTTTCGACTGTAACTTTGCTTAAAATGAAAAATTTAAAAATCCCAAGAACAAAAAGTTTTATTTTCCTCATAGATGACGAAAAATATAAAAATCTAGAATTTTCGATGACAAACATGGCCCATCTCATCAAGAGTTTGGTCAAATTAAAGGCCTTCCGGAAAACATAAAATAACCGTCTTTGGAAGCAAAATCTAAACAAAACAGCTTTTCAAATTAAAATGGCAAGATTCAAACTATGTAAAATTGCTACTTTAATCTTATTTTAAGAACATTTTCACTGTCATAACACTTTGTTTATTTTCAAATATTTCACGCTTAGCCAATAGTAGACCTCCTGTAACCCGATACTCTGTCGAACGCGCATAGAAACGGGAAAGAGTACCCTAGCAACCGACCGCCGTGATATGCGCCACCTGAAGCGCCATATAGTTCAAAATTCGATGCGGGGAAGGCTATTTTTTTCTAATGCAAGCACCAAAAACAAACAAACAAACAAGCAAGAAAATTAACAATAAATGGAACGTTAAGTGGTGGTTACCTGCATATTCTCCCTCGCCACGTCCCCTGCCATGGCCATGTTCTCCCAGGTCACCACCAGAACAAACGTGGGGTCGAAGTTCTCCACTCCGAAATGGTTTTGTATATTTTCTGACGCCACGCTGAAAACCTCGTCATAGTTAGGGGTGCCAGGGGTGTAGGGGAAGTACCAAACCTGGGGAAATAAAGTGATAATCAGTAAATAGAAAGAATAACATTGATTATATATACGATATATGTTTAAGAGTTTGATCTACTTTGACAAATGGTAATTCAATGGGTAATACTGTCCAGAAAACATATCTTATCGTTGATCACCACGTTTATAAAATAAGATTAAAAGTTTTTTTTTCTGATAACCAGTCAATTTTATCACCGACCTAAACAATGTATACCTTGTAAATTTGATCAGTAACTGAAGATATACGTACATACACTACGATGTTATTAAGAGATAAAATTCATACAGAAAACCTAGACGCAATTATATTACAAAAATGGTATTGAAAGATAATAAGCTTCAGAAGATGTACGCGTTTGAACTACAATTGAAGACAAGTCAACCTCTGCAACTGAATTACAGATAGCGTTTACCTCCAGAAGTAATAACTGTCTCTAAATATTGATTTCCTGTGTGGCCACCGTAAACCTAACAGTTGAACAATTTTTCTATCAAATAATATAATAGTGTGGCGTAACTGGTAGCGCGTTCTGGTCGAAATCGAAAGATTCCGAGTTCGATACCTACCATGCCCCGATGTTGTGCCCTTGGGAAAGGCAATTTACACTAATCTCCAAGCAGATCTTGCATGGCATAATAAAGTATTATAAGCTGTGAAAGGAGTTTAGCAGGTAGAGGATTTAATTGTCTACACTTCTTCGAATTCCCCAGCTTATGATACTATCTTATGCCATGCAAGATCTGCTGGGAGATTAACTTTACACGACTTTCCCTGAAAGTGGAATGACGCCCACCGAGCCTCTTTGGCTAATCTGTCTAATTGTGTGCCAAAAACAGACTATGGATTTGATGCGGCAATGTGCCAGCACCTGCACAAAGATAAATGGTCTCCCAACAAGAACCAATACTTTATTTATTGAATAGTAAACAGACATACCTTAGAAGGGTACCCTTGCCCCGTGACACTGTCTGCCCAGAACGGTGCGAACACGGCCAGCAGAGGTCCGTCAAACGCTTCCTGTGCGGTGGTCGGGTGGCGGTAAATCTTCTTAGCTGCCCCGTCACGTCTGGAGGTTAGACTGGTGGCCACGATAACCCCGTCTTCTAAAACCTTTAAGAAATAGGACATATTCCAAGATGTCTAGACAGAACTCAGACAACTATCTTTTAATCCCCATCGAATGACGTAAATGTATGACTTCATTGGCTATATTAACCCTATTGCTTAACCCAATGTATGTTACAATACAGTAAGGTACATGTACATACTAGTGTCAATAAAACAGCATTGTAAGAACACTTCCGGCAACATTTGGGGTCAGAGAAAAAATAGTCATATCGTTCCTTGAAGAGGACCTTTCTTTTTACAGATCCGTCTCTTAATACAATGGTGAAAATTCCTCCAACACTTTCAATGACCACTGTCACCTTTTTCAACATCAATAAAAAGTGATAAATCACTTCAGAATGTAAACCCAGAAGAGTTAGAGACACGTGATCTTATTATCACGTGATTTTGTTACGTGATGTAAACAGTTGGTCAAACGTACCAGGGAGTTGATAACACCAACCGTCGCTTTCTCGTCAATTAAAAAAAAAGGGCGCTTAGGGAGTAATTTACATGCATCAACCCTTATCGTTGATAAATTGAAACCCTCTAATTTGATATTCTAGTCAGAGTGAAGAAATAAATCAGTGAAAAACAACCATGATTTATCAGTAAGTAACCTACGTAGAGAGAGTTCGCAAGTTGTCCGCCCCTGATGGGGAGTCCGTTCGGTACTGGGATGAGCGGGGAGACGGCGTCTCTTCCAGCCCGAACAACGAGCCGACGATGTCCCGAGCCGGTACCGTACGGGAACAGGCGCTGCTCTGTTGGGCAATAGACAAGATGGAGGATAATAAGTTTATTCCACCATAGATTTAGACTATTATTATTTCAAGTCTTTGTCCATTAAAAGTATGATAGTAGATGTAATCCTATACCATAGTTCGCGCCAAAAGTAGTGCGCTGCATCTGCGCTTTGATTACGCTATGCACTTGCAATGCCGCGATTCAGATGTGTTTGAAGTGCGTCTTGTACGTGCGGCCGCGTATGGAAGTAATTAGCCAAAGCGTTCTTTTGCTACGGTCTTTTATCATTTTTTTCTTTTATTTTGTACTTTGTAAAGTTATAATCGGATGTTCAACTTACATTGGCTTGTCATCTATAGTGTATTAACACATGGCATGAGAACAATATTGTAGTCTTTTAACCTCTTTGTTTGTCAGCTTTCAAAGCTAGTAGGACCCTAGTCAACAATTGAAACAACCTACAAACCGGTTTTCACACTTGTACTCTGCATGGTACTTATGCCTTATTTATCCCTAATACATGTACAGCAAATAAACAAACAAACAAACCTTTGCACTCCCCAGGGAAGCCAGTTCCCCTACGTGAGACACTCATGTACCCAGTACGGCACTGGCAGGTGTAGGAGCCGATCTCGTTCACACAGTCAGCGTTGTCGTCACACGTGTAGTCTCCAGTGGCACACTCGTCGACATCTGGTGACCGAAATAACGCGAGATAAAGGAATTGTCATATAGCGCTAAAAAAAGGGTACCTAGGTTGTGTATCTAGACAGAAAACAATGTATGCATTGCCTGTCTGTGTGCGCAATGACATCGGCGATAGGCGTGACTGTTTAAATGCCAAGATTTTACAAACATTTACTACGAAAATCCCTTCGTCACATTTCCAAGCTGGGGCCCAGCAGAAATGAAACATAGACATGTATACGTAAAAATATAAATACACAAATAAGGCCCATTATAACAATTTTCTTTACGTCTTTATTGTGGTGTCTTCTTTTATATCATACTTTGTGCTCCTGTTTGGAAATGCGACGTAGGCCTTATCTATATAACTAGAGCACTGGAAAAACAATACGTAGCTAGAAGGAAATGAACCATTGCGTTGTCATTCCTGCCAAATATAAAGACGTATTGCTTGTTTGTAAGCATGATAATTTTAACGGAAAATGAATATCCATACTTATCAATCAAAATCTGCTTTCTTTCCTTCTACAGCAAATGTGTTAAGCTAAACCACGAATCTTTACCTTCACATTCCCCGACCGTCCCTGCTCCTGTGTATCCAGGTTTGCAGAAGCAGGCAAAACTGCCCCGCGTGTCCATGCAGATAGCCAGCTGCCGGTCGCAGTTGTTGTTACCTGTCCTGCACTCATTGATATCTGTAATAGGAAATACAAGGTACAGTAACTAATGTACATGTAACAATGATGCATAGTGCTGATGCTGTGCAGTCGAAAATTTGGGTGAGTCCAATTTTGGTGTTGGAAATTACAGTTCAACTATTTCAAGAATGACTTGTACCAGTACAGATGAACTTTCAAGTTAATAATGCATAGTCTTTGACTTTATTCTAATCGCTACAGGGGAAATATGGAAATATAATATAGACACAAGGCAGCTAACTAGTTTGATGTTGCCAAATACATACATATTCAGTACGAAAATGAACGCCTAGTTGTTAATATTCTGCAATAGTTAGAATATTCTTTAATAGAAATTCATGCTGGATTGTGCTATATATGCTGTAGGTCCATAGTTTCCTTCATTTGGATAGTTGATAATAGATTACATTTATGGCATTTTTTTTTCATCATGATTGCTATATCCAGATAATTTCTGGTCATTCATTCACAGTCATATGGCAATACATAGCAAATACTTTAGAATGTGTATTCTACTTCTTTATGGAAATGTTATGAAGATAGTGTACTGACTGATGCATAGTGTCTCGCTTCCAGGTGCCAGTCTGTAGCCCGCTTCACAGCCGCACAGATACCCGTCATCGGTCACTGCGCATGTCGCCACGTCGTTAGGGGAACATGGGTTGGAGGATGAACAGGACAAGGCAGCTGCACAAGAGAGGATAGTTGTTTTATTTACAAGATGCACAATTAAGTACCGTTGATACCGTTATAAGGGAAACAAATGAACCACAGCGTTATAAGATATAGTCAACATTAGCACTCGAGTAGTCTCTTTGCATAATGATATCCATCACAGTTCATTGTTACATGCATATTCCCAATATTGTCTTTACCAAGTACTTGCAAATAGCCTACGCGTATGAACTTACAAAAAATGTCAATACATACGAGGGTGAGTCAGAAAGTAATGCGAGTGGTTTCATAACAGAGTCTTTCTTTGATCGAATGAGTTGAAATTTGGCACAAAGGTTAAGACATCTCTCCTCTTGAGATTGAAACATCTAAATTTGTTGCTCATTGTTTTATGAGTGACTGAGCTGCTTTCAAGGTGACCACACCCTTGGTATCTCGTCAAATGAAAAGTGGGGTCCAATTAACGTACAATTAAGAATTTCCCTAAACCAATTTTTTTTATTGTAGGAGACTAAGCCAGCACATGCAATAAGCTGCATTTCTCTATAAGCCACACGCTTATTTTCAACACTGAAATCCGAGCAGTATTTCTTTTTTCGTTGCTGGTGTAGAGTGAGGTATACGCGGTCTTCAGGGTCATGAGATCTGCAGTGTTATGATTAAAACTTTCTGTAGCCTATTTTTCATTAACAAAGAGAAATGAAACTTAGCACACTTTTTAGTCTTTAAATAGTTAATAACTGTGTAAAGTTTCGTTTCTTTTGGTAAATGGAAAAGTAGTCTTTTAACCAACAACTCACGAATTCGTGTATAAATCCAACCGCTCTATAACGCAACTTACTGCATCCTAGCAGCTGTAAATAAAGAACCATTACGAGTTTAGAAATGAAAATTGGTACGCAACCTATAGAGACATTTGTTATCATACACATATAATTTCAACCTCCTACAGTGATTTTCAGTGGGTCAGATTTAGAGGAATCGATAGTCTGACAAGCTACCAAGGGTGTGTTCATCTTGAAATCAACTCAGTAACTCATAAAATGATAAAGACCAAATCTAAAACGTTCAATCTCAAGAGGACATATATCTCTACCATTATGCCAAATTTAAACTCAATTGATTAAAAAACGAGTCTGTTATGAAACCACTTGCATTACTTTCTGACTTACCCTCGTATATAACAGCAACCAAAAAGTTTTATCCTCCTTCAAATGCCAAATCAAGCAATCTATTTTGAAATCATGCTTGCGTTAAAAGTACTTCTGAACTGAAAATGATGTAGAATAATTTTTACACCGGTGACTAGTGCAAACAAACTTTGTGGATTAAATGCAAATAATCATGTAGCGATTAGACAATGTTATCAATCTTTAGACCACGGTCTTAATCTTAATCTTATATCGTAAGACCTTACCTTTGCAGGTTCTGTTATTACGCGGATCCAGCTCGAAGAAGCGCGGACACCGACAGAAGAAGGAGCCGACTGTGTTGTTGCAGAGGTCGGAACAGCCGCTCAGACCGCTGCTACACTCATCAATATCTGTAAGTTATGATACGTTTAAATGACAATTTCATGATATGCATAAAGGCATAATTGATTAGGCCACGTTGATTTGATTATATGGATGACATCCGCGCTCGCACCAATTTTCGGTCAATTCAACAATAAAAAAAGGTTTCGACCACACAATAAATTGTGCAAAACAGGTGTAAAATGAGCACAAATATTCCGTAGATTGAAAAAAAAGTATCAGAAAATAGATAACTAATGCCATAGAATGCCAAAATGAATCTAAAGTCAAAGAATAAGATGTGAAAGGACAGACAGAAAAAAAGTCTACTGTTGGTTGGGGGAGGTACCAGTACAGAAACTTCAGGTCCAGAGGATCATATCCAGGTCCGGACATGAACCTGGACCTGATTGTCTGTGGAAACTTGAGAACTGGCAATACTCAAAACAATGGTAATTGGTCAATTTTGCTACAAAGGAATCTGTTTGGTGGATTATTGGACTCCCACTGCATTTTAAAATTCCCATCTCCATGTAATAAAGGCTAACTGTCTCTGTACCTTTGACTGTAGAAAATTGGTGCAATTGACTATAAACTCTACTTGACTTCGCTCTTGTTGTCTTCTTGGCTCCCGGTTAGACCCCAAATGGCTACCGACATAGTGTGTCCATTTTGTAATTGGCGAAACCTGTTCCTCTATTCGCCAAAAATAATTACTCAAGCAACTGGATATGGTTTTGAAACGGTCAGACGTTTCCTTCGTCAGTGACACTGAAGTGATCTGCAAGAAACAGGTCTTTTATACTCTAACTATGAATGAAGACAATTTCAGATGTCCAATAGGAAAGGTTGTAAGACAATTCAGACTGAAGACAATTTGGATTCCAAAGAAAACAAAGCTAAGCCAAAGTCAAGCTGAAGACAATTTGGATTTCAAAGGATATCAAGGCTAAGACACAGTAAATGCAAAAGAGTCAATTAGCTCCTGTTGTTTTAGTTACAGGAGCTAAAAGTTTGTTGGCGGGGGCGGGGGGGGGGGGTGGTTGTGCTATGTCCCAAGTGCCGGAAAGTCCCTGTTCCTCTATTGTTTTTTTCAGGTCTGTTTTTTTTCGGATTGCAAGAAGAAGAAAATGTTTTGCACCCGTATGATGTACTGGTCCCTACACCTAACTGATGGTATACCATACTATGTGTGTTTAGTCCTATGTTCAACCTTCCTGGCAACTTTGATTTCATACTGAAGGCAACTTTTTTGGGGGGGCCAAACCTTTTTTTTATTAGCTCGCTTGCATCAGTTTTGGAGTTCCCGGAGGATGTCATCCATATAATCAAATCAACATGGCCTTACTGAAAGTGGTGTAAATTGAAATCATTTCTCATACTTTAACAATTCGGGGACCTATGCACCACTATAGTCTTTTTGTTTGTAATAATTTTAACCAAGCCATTAGAAAGATTAGTATTGCGAAGGTGTGGTAAATATTCGTATTTGAATGTTAACAAAGAAGACGTTTCATACTCAAGCTATGCGTAATTAAGGAGGAGACATTTCATACTCAATTTATTTCTGTCAAGGGAGATATTTCATAGAGTATGCCAGGTGGGCTGCTTATTGTTTAATTTTAAGTAATAGCCACAAGACGGCTTAAAAAGATATTCCTTGACTAAACAATTTGTTGAGGTGAGCCTTTTATTTGGTACAATCAGTACAATGAAGTTGTCGTGCTTCTCTTTTCCGAGTAGTATGTTATTATCAACAAAGCAAATCACCTGTACAGTGTGTGGCGCTTATTTTCTCATATCCTTTGTCACACCTGCACCTGAAGCCTCCAGGGACGTTATGGCATTCCGTGTTGGGTCCGCATGCAGGCTCCGTAGCATTGCACTCATCAATGTCTAGATGTTCAAAGAAAACATAACAAATTGCAAATTTGTACATGAATAAAGAGACGACTTTTTATACACAACCTTTGCTTTATTCTCACCCACATTTCCGAGACCGTCTGTCACCTTTTTGAGAGCAACGACATGGCATTGTCACCCTCCCTGAAATTCTGAAGAACCCCTTCTTTGAACTACTACAGACTCTTCTGCATCTCGCAGTCTTTTTGCACAACCATTGCTTTATTCTCACCAACGATTTGGTGACCGTCTGATACCTTCTTCAGGGCAATTCTGACTGGTTCACATTATGATAATGATGGTGATGACATTGTACTGCAGGACAGGTGTCACTGCTTACAATTCACATCTGAAGTGTCCTGCAGTACGATGTGAACCAGTCAGATTGCCCTGAAGAAGATGACAGACGGTCACCAAAACGTTGGTGAGAATAAAGCATTGGTTGTGTGAAAAGAGTTTCTTTATTCAGTGACGAACTAAACTGATGAAACTATTCACGGATTTCGATATATTTTTAGTTGTCAAAACTCGTACTTTAACCCACTACGTTTGTTAGCATGAATGTGCTAAACCTTTTAGGTTTAAGTAAGTTTTCTCCTTCTGTGTTTGATACCTACGTGTTAATTACGTTAAACCTTGTCTTCCATAAAAATAAGATGTAAACTTTGCGAAAATTAAAAGTTGTATATGTTTTACCTTCACACTCTCCAGGAAACCCAGTCCCGTTGACAGCAGTGCTCCGGTAACCATGCTTACAGTCACATGTGTAGGAGCCGAACAGGTTTCTGCATCGGGCGTTTTGGTCGCACATGTACTGCTCAGTTGCACACTCGTCAACATCTGCATATATAGAGATTAATGATTTAGATACAAGCACAACGGTCCCTGTGTGATTCAATGTGTAAACTATGCAGCATAGAGATACACCTGCATTGAACATGTACACTTACATGTATCTCTGGTGGCTAAGAAACGATGACAATTGCATGAACTCACTTGCATGAAGATCAACAGTCTAGTCAATGAGAGCTGTGTATACTTTCGCAGATTAGTAAATAGTTTTAAAGCAATCCATTTAAATCCTATTGTACAGCCTGGCATGCTATCTGCAACTTAGTTCTGACATTGTGTTAGATCAGCGCAACCATGCATTGTCCGTAGTTTTGCTCTGGCTTACCGACGAGCTTATCCGGAGTGATGCAGGGGACATCCTCCTCGGGCCGGGGCATTCCATCACAGTCGAACGGCCAGAGAGCGTCCAGACTGGTCAGGATGTGCTCGCAACTAGCCTAAGGATACAAAGTATGTGACTCATTGATTCCGTTCTCTAAATTATCAAAAGTGTTTAATATGTACGTCTACGAAGAGTATTTTGTATAAAATTTGAAAAGCGTCAACAGGCGAATTGCATCTCTTGTTTTGATAATTAAATTAACATGCATTGGCATAATACCGGTCATAAGTCTTATACCGGTCGATTAAAAATAGTGGAACTTAAAGAGATCTACACATGCAACAATAGTTATTTCTGAGGTATGTACACTTCAGACATCTAGGTGTCCAATACATAATTTACAAAGCATCGATAACAATGCATTCGAAGACAACAAGGCTAAAAGTTTTCAGGTCATTTTCGGGACAGGCAGCTCGTCGTGGGACAAACATACTGTCACGTTCATCGCCAGATTTGTAGATAATAATCACATGTGCTCACGGCACAAGACGAGCATGATTCAACAGCAATCTTGAATTTCTTTTGGTGACCTACAACTCGTGTGAAAGTGTGAGGAACCGTTGCATTATCGCCCGGATCTACGGCTGAATGGGTCAAATTGAACGTACGCCGCCATTTTCCCGCCATTTTTAATGCTACGGCCATCAGTAAAGTTTTACGTCATAGCGGTTGTGACGGACCAAAATTAAATGAAAATTCTTGTCAGTATACGCCCATTTTCTCATGACTTTTTGTATGCTCATGCAGATTTTTGTTTTGTGCAACTACTAACAGGAAAAAAAGGAACAACAGAGGATGTATAAAGGTACATAGCGGCAGTTAATTGTGCCGTGTTTCGTTCGGCCGGTATAGTGCACCCCCTTCCAACCACGCGCCCGTTCTCCGTGCAATTCCGCGGTGTGTTCCAATTACGATATTATGTTTTTAGCAGGACCAGAGAGACAAAATAATTTACACAGAAGAAGTGGCAAAGGTAAGCTGTAACAGCAACATGTAACTGGAGAAAATGATGCGTTGATCATTTGCCAAATTAGCATTGCTTGAGAAATTGCAGTAAACCGACCGGTATTATGCCAATTGATGTTAAATTAAAATAAAAAGAAATAAAAAGAATTCTTTATGACACAACGCATATTCAGGCTGTATACGGAAATTTCTAAGAACTAACCTGGATCTCTTTGCAGAACTTCCTACACGGAGCCAGTCTGCCCCCAGCCTCGCATTTCGGCGTCACCGCGGCACAGACGGCAAAGTGGATGTGTTCATGGCAGTTACTGAATGGGGAAATAGATCCATTGAATGTTTACCTTCCGTACCTTCTTACAAGACTGTCTTCGTAGTCTTACAGTAAGCTAATCATGAGTCTTAAAGCTCTAGTTATGCCAATAAAGTCTATGAACATTTAGAGTAATAAAATCCCGACGATCTAACAATATCAACGCAGTATCACTGCTTGACTAACCTGTTTGGTAGCATACTGAACATGATCATGGCGCGTATTCACAACGAAAACCAATGGACGAACAATCGTTTAGCAACCAACGAACAAATCAAACCGCCCGCCAAAATGCAATCGGCCGACTAACCAATTAACCAACAGAACACGATCCAACGAATTCGTCGCAATGTGGAAATGAAAACGCCACATAGTAAAACAAGTCGACACAAGATGTCGTTTGTACCGCGGACACTAGCCCAAAAAGCTTTATCTAAATGTTGATGTAAATATGTTTTAAGATTTTATATTGATATCTCGCTTCTTTCTCAAATTGTCAATATGTATAACGCTGGTGACTGAAGTGCTATTTTGTGTTATGATATGTTGTGTAAAATCAATGCAATTCAGCCCCTATGGGGGCTGCAAAGTTGATTGTAATAAAGTTTCAAATCTTTCAAAAAGTTTCAAACGAACCAGCCTGCAAACCAACTAATCAGCAAACCAACAAATCAGCCAACCAACGAACTATCTAACCTACCAACCAGCTGCCCCTATCTATATGGATAGAGTAGACCAAGTAAACTATGATCTACCAATAGCGACTGCCTTACCTATTGGCTAGCACGCTCAGCAACATCCCGGTGTCCCTGTCTGCTTGGATGGAAAGCTGACCCGGATGACCCAGCATGTTGGGAAACCGGGTCGCCTTCCACGGCATGTCCAAGCACAGGGGCAGGGTGATGGGCTGGCAACCTGCAGGGGTAAAGGTTAGAGGTCAGGTCTTGGGTCAACGCCATGCTAATTACACACATGGGCAGGATGAGGTAGCAGAACACAGTTTTCGGCCTATGGGGATTTCTATAGTTAAGGACCACAAGGTGACTGACATCGACGCTGATAAAATCATAGCAGGGTGCAGTTTTCAAGCACGACAAACTAATATGTTGAAGTCGAGGGTATAACCTACCAAAATAGTTGAAAAACAGAAAAAGTTGTCGTTTTGAATTTTTGTAAAGACCTCTTTTAAATGGGGTCATGCGGGGTCATGCGGAACTGCAGCCGACTCACAGGGGCAGGCAGCTGTAAAGGTCACGCGCATTTATACACCAAATGGACAAACATCAAAACCTTACACATACCACCTGAAAGTCGACTTCTTGTACTACCATATAGCAAAGCTCATCCCCCACTGTCGTTCACGTTACGGTGTTTACAGGCGCTTCCAGATTTCGGCCGCACTACTTTTTTGCCCCTACGTAATAGACCACGGGGGTCGCGGAGAAATACTGTGGGCTGCGACCATGATGGGCTGAGATGCTGCAGGTTAAAGGTTAGAGGCCAGATCAAGGTTAAGGGTCCTGGCAATCAAAGGTAAATGGTCAGAGTTAATGACCATGTCAATGATGTACAGGGGCAGGGTGATTGGCTTACAACCTGCAGAGGTGAAAGGCCAAAGACTATGTCAAAGTTCATGAGAAAAGGTCAAAAGGGTATGTCAACATGAGGCTATCGTCACATTTCCAAACCGAGGCCCAACCGGCATCTTTGTTGAAACGAAAAATAGAAATGTATACAAAAAATGTATACTTTAATAATGGCCATGTTTCGTGTAGTTTGTGACGTAAGCCTTACAAAATGCGTAAAGCGTAAAGGTTAAGAAACTGGGCATAGTTTAACTTTCTACAGCTAAAACGATAGAATGGAATAAAACATACCGTCACAGGTAGGCTCCAGGGACGAATCGAGAATCTCTGCGTTCTCTGGACGCGCCAAGGAGGAATCAAGGTCTTGGGGCTCACAATCTGTGAAAAAAATGGTGTAGATATTAAAGTACAATGTCAAGGACCTAATGGTCAACACACAGTAAAGATCCTCACATTCCACTGACTTATAGATTGATCTAAACGTATGCTTGCGGACTAAAAAAAAGAACAAAAATCCAGCAAAAAACTGTTGCTAAACCACAGGATTAACGATTTTTCAAAGGATTGTGCTAAGTGCACCTCCAGTAAGACTGTAAGAGAATCGTTGCCATCCCAATGATGTTTCCTGAGTAAAAAGGGAACAATGGAACTGTGACTTGGTGTCATGGAGAGTGTCCAGTAGAGAGTCCTGATTTAGGCTTAGGTCACATCTCCAAACCGGGGCTCTGCCGGGATGTTTTAAGAAGGAAAATATCGAAATGTTAGCCTAGAACCAAAAATGAATCATGCCCAAAAATGTTATTTTGACATTTTGCGTATTTTTGATTTTCTTGTATCATTGTTTTGCTCCCGAAAGCTGCCCGCCCGGAACCCGGTTTGGAAATGAGACCAAAGCCTAACCAGGGATCGATACTATTGGATAACACATGACTTACCGACACATTTTCTAGAACAGGCAAAAATTATTGCGCGTGGAGTGGATGACTTATCCATAGAATTAAGATAGCGTGACCTACCTATGAGGTTAAATACATGTCATCAAAACACTCACAGCAAAACTGCTCGTCCTCCCCGAGCGGACAGTCTCGCCTGCCGTCACACAGCTGGGCGGGCTCCAGGCACACTGGAGCCGACACCACGTGGGTCTCGTTCCAGTTCCGCTGACAGGTCGTCTGCCTTGGGTTACACTGCTTCACGTTAGCTGGAAAAATCAGAAATTCAATCATCGGTTATCAATACAGCAAAGACATCATTCTACTAAGTAGATATAGCGTATAAAGTCTAAATTCCAGTTATAAAACTTAGTGTAAATGTACTAGGTGACCTCGATTGGGTCTTATCCCAGCTCCGCCGGTTGCAGTATCTTACGTCAGCTAAAGATGGCAACACACCATAATGCATGCGCACTCTTGTTGCGTTTAAAGGCAATGACAAGACAAAGAAATAGAATGATTCCAGAAAGCACTGCGATTTGATAAGGTAAAAACCAACTGAACTGTATACCAACATCCAATTTCTAGGAGGTAGAACGAGGATCTATTGTGGGGCAAATGACTGACAGCGTGTAGAAGATGTATCACTATCATAAATTGCTTTCTCTATTCCTCTCTATCCTTCATAATGTCTTTCTTTCTCCCTTCAAACCTCCCGTCCTTTACTCTTAAATTTTCTCCCTCCCTTCCTTAACCTCCCTCTCTTGCTAACTCTCTCTTCCTTCCCTATTCCTTTTGATAATTGTGCATCCAGCGTCCCCTACTCTCATTCCATAGATTTCAAAACCAAATCCATGTCATCTCACTCACCAAAAGGAGACCTGATGCAGTTTTCCTCGGGAAGTTCCAGCATATCACATCCCCGTGTGTCCCACTGGATCCCGACCGCCACCGCGTCGTTCCAGCACGCCTCCGACATCTCATAGCAGTAGGAGCGGCAGATAGGTCTACGAACAAAAATCAGGGTTTATTATATGGTACATTTGAAATAGATCTGGCGGAGGACACTCGATGACGGCGCTAGGAAGATTTTAAAAGTCAAATTGAGGGCAAGTGCAATGTTTCACAAAACTTATGTTCTAGTATTTATCACATGTTTATTAAAAATATTCAAATACAATTCAATTTTACAAATTGATAATGAATTTTTTTCAGGAATTTTGAGTGACATCCATCACTCTTTTTATCGTCACTAGAATGAACTGGAAAAACAATTCAATACAAGCACATCTAACTAGGAAACCGGTGATCATGTAATGATTGTACGTAAATTATCTTACCTTCATAAACTTAACAAACAACGTTGAAATGTTTGTTAAGATTAACTTTCCAAAACCATGGTTAATGTCAAATACAAATGATTTCACTATTGAAGGAAAGCATTGCATCGATTTATAATTATCGACAGAAGCGACTCTTTCCCCCAGGTTGTTAGGAAAGTGATCTTGACCTGGTTTTAGCTTACTAACAAGCTAGATTTTTGCTGGTTTCGACAGAGAGGACAGACGCTATGTACAGTATATACAGGTTCACTGTACCGGATAATTCCCCTTAGCAAGCTCTTTCCGGTAAGCACAATAAACTGTGGAGCACGGCTAAAAGTCCTGTCCTAAGGACTGTGAAGGTGGGGTCACACCTGCGTATATATTTCAGTCCGTATGGGGCGCGCATGGGAGTACTTACCTCGACCAGGCCCCACATGTACAGGTCGTGGAAAAATAATAAATATTGGACAAACGTAAACAGGTAACATGTCAGACGAGTTAGCTGAGTCACTAACTATACTTTTTGGTCAGCTAACTCATCTGGCATGTTATGTATCTATATTTGTCCAATTTGTACTAATTTCCCCGCGACATGTGGAGCCTGGTAGACACTAAGAGCTTCATACGCACCTCAAACGGACTTGAATATATACGAGGGGCGTGCAATAAGTAATGGTTCTGACCCACTTGCAGTTGTCTGATCTAAATGAAATTTTGTATGTGTAATAATTCATATCTCTATGGGTTATGTTGCAAAAGACAGCTCTGAACTAATTGTGGTTTCTGATTTACTGGTGTTTGAACTTAGTCAGGTGCGAAATGGACCAGGTGTGAAATGGAACCAGTTGAGTGTCGCGCAGTGATCCGGTTTTTGTATTTGAAAGGACGCACACCAAAGAAGACTTTTGATGAAATAAATGAAACTTATGGTGATGATGCCCCATCATATGACCTTGTAAAACGCTGGCATCCTGAATTCAAACGTGGCTGGAAGTCTGTGGAAACAGCTCCCAGACCTGGTCGTCCCTCTTGTGCCATTGATGAGGCATCAGTTGGAGGACCAACCTGGGGTGTCCTACAAAATCGGTGTCCAGAGCTGCATCAAACGATGGGAGAAATGCATAACTCTGGGTGATTCCTATGAAGAGAAAGACTAATAACTGTGCCAAGTTTCATTAATCTCCTGCTATGGGAAATGGGTCAGGACCATTACTAATTGCACGCCCCTCGTACGCATGTGTGACCCCACCTTAACTTAAAGCCGGTAGTGTACGTGTCGGGTGAGTGACACAGTCGGAATCGGACTCACGGCTGCTAACCACTTGACTACGCACGCTACCTACCTACTTGTAAAAAAAAATCTTCTCACCTTGCTCCTTTAGGTGTGCATCTTGGGAAGAAGAATTCGCACAGGTAGTCCGTCAGGTATGGGTGACAGGAAGAGAGCTGCAGGTACTTCTGGAACTCCTCATAAGCCTCGCCCTGGCTTTCATAGTCAAGATAGGGGTTGGGGAATCTGGTCTGGTAACCCATGGCTGAGCAGGTGCCATATTCCAAAGGCTCGCATCCTGAAATTAAGAGGGAAAAGGGAATGTCCATCCGGTTTTCTATAATAATAACTATTTACATAGTACGTTTATGAAAGTTAGACATCGAGGTAAACAATATTAAATTATTCATCGAATAAGACTGAAGCGTATTTGTCATGTTCTTTTGATAACGATGAATTCAAACAAAGGACTGAGTTTTTTTTAACGATAACCATTTCAATGCTATGGACTGCAACCCCATTTTAATAACCGTTGGTATAAGCTTTTTGTTTGTACATGGAAATCAGAGCAGTTGTCAACACACTTTTATGCGTACATTTGACACAAAGGAATTTTTTTTTTGTTTAATGCAGTGAAACTTTACAACTGATCACCGCTACGAGCAATATGGTCGATTTGACACATTTTTAGTGATACACTTTATAAGTTTTCTCATCGATACATGAATAAGAACAAATAACGAACGGCAAATTAACAAACGACGAAATTAACAAACAGTACAAACCTATGGAACAGTTCCGCGGTGGTTCGCCAGGCCAGGTCCTAGTGCCAGGTATCTCCCTACCGGCCCCGTTCACGCACCAGCACTCCCCGGTGTTGCCGTTACACTGCGTTGGCTCAAACTTGCCAAACTCGTCACACGCCGGCACGAAGATGCCGAACATTCCCATAGACATATTTCTCATGGCAGTTTCCCTCATTCGTAAGCAACGACTGCGTCCTGTTAATAAAATCATATAAATATTATCTAAAAAAAATTCAACTGAGTTTCTGCTCAAACTGGCATTCACTTTGGATCACACGTGTGTGTTACACAAATGTGCAATGACTGTGTCCTTCAAACTACATACTCACGACAATTTTTTGGGGACACTTTGAAATGCATTCCAAAATGTTTGGGCTACAGGTTAATTCCATTACAACTAAGATTCCATTGAAATTTATTTCAGTTAATGAATAAATGGACGAAAAGATGGACTGTGTTCACTATTAAATATATAATTTTTATAAGATTGCAAAAGTTATAATCTTACCACAGAATTCCTCGTCGTCTCCTAGGGGACAGTCCTTGATGCCGTCACAGACCAGACTAGCGTTCACACATGCTGAGTTCATCCCACGACCACGACACCTTACTTCAAACTCTCCACATAGCGGACCTGTGCAGGACATCGATAAATGTATATGAGTGATAGAAAATATCGGAGAAGAGGAGTACAGCCGGCTAGGGAACAGCGGGCGTGGGTCGCGTAATGTTTTTATGTCATACCTGTGACGCGAAAACGTTCGATACGGGTGTTCCGGACCGGGCCATAATTTCCGTATCGCACAGGTTCGAAAGGCGTATCACACCGGCCCCATTCAAATAAATTGAACTGTTTCGAGCGGGCCGAGTGAGGCGCCATTCAAAGTTCGAATTCCTGATTCGGACTTTGGAACATTACTGTTGCAACACTTTTTGTTCGAGGGCACCTAATTAGGTCAACTTCTGGCGCATTTCGCATCGAAACAGGGGTTTTCTCAGGTGGGTATGACATAAATAAAATACAACACGGTGTATTCCGTATCCCCCTCGTATACACCGTGTTGTATTCTATATATACCGGTTGTACTTCTCTGGCCGACTGACTCCTCTATTTGTTCCATATATCTATGTTTTTTCCAGTGCCCTATAAAGTCTGGTAGGGACTATTAACTTACTAGGTTACATCATATAGAATCAAGACTAGCAATAAGAAATACGGTTCTTAGTGGCAAATGCTAACACGTACATATGGGCATTGACACATTTAATCCGACTGTTTTGGCTCGCTATTCACAGATTTGCCGAAGTGGCTCGGTAGGCGTCACTCTATCGTCAGGGATCGTCATGTGAAATACATTTCCCAATTGGCAATACTGGTTGGCATGGCTGGTAAAGAACCCTCTCGGAACAAAGGGGTTCCCTGTACTACAGATGTGAGCTTGCGAACGAAATTCCCAACATTCGACCAATTATATACGCCACACACGACGCCAGACCAGCTATGCTTAATGAAAAAAAATGCTTAAAAATGCTTCTTTCCAAATATGCATGAACACAGGACAACCGTTTCTATTGATACTAATACTTCTTACAACAAAGATTACATTTAGTTCGACAACCTTAAGGCCATTTTATATGCCCCAAGTCAACAACCTATTATTATATATAATAACGAAAGTTTTACCACAATATTCCTCGTCCTCTCCCATAGGACAGTCCATGTGCCCATCGCAGACGTGCATGTACTGTACACACACGGGGGCAGAGCTGTTCCTAATCCCACCACCAGTCCGGTTTCTCATGGAAGAAGACATGTTTCTTCCACATCTGAACTCCCATACCTCGCAACCTGTATAATTAAAAGGAACTAGTTTTCATATTCAGCAAACCCTAGTAACGTTTTACGTTACGGTAGAACTTTATATATATGTTGTGTTCTCATTTTGCAACTTACTGGGATCAACCCTTTGTATACAATTATGAAGGTAAGGCACACAGGTACACAATACTTAAATTCAATATTAGTCTATGACTGGATGAAACCATTGTTGTGATGCTTTCGCTGATTGTTTTATAGTTTAGATTTTGTTGAATACGTTAAAGTAACATGACTTAAAGTACAACAATTTGTTCTTTTTCTCTGAAATTCGTTGAGTGCCGCACCGTTGCCCCAGGTGCGGTGAGATACCACCGTAATCTAAGCAAAGGACAGAAGCCTTACCGCAACTCGCTTCGTCGTCCCCCATAGGACAATCCCAATGTCCGTCGCAGACGTGCATGCTGTGAACGCACACACTTTCAGACATGTTTCTCATGTCACTTCTACTGCGGTTTCTCATCATTGACGGAACGTTTCGACCACAACGAAACTCCCAATCGTCACAACCTGCATTGACTTTTGAATAGAAATAAAGATATATGATTGAAATAGCTTCGCAATAGACAACATGTACTCATCATGCTGAAATGCTCTCAAAATGTACACATTATTCTAACATGCTTATCAATAAGATAGCTTTGATAAACAAAACTGTAGGTAAGCAACGGACAAGCGTGATGGAGATTCAAGCTTTAAAGATAAGTCTTAAATAACTAACTCTAATCACTTTACATCAAAACTATTCTCGAATCACTAAACGTGCAAAAATTTAATCTCAAGTAATTTGAAGCAAAGTCTTATACGGCAAAAGCACGCCAAGGCTTACAGTAAGGTTTTCTTACCAACAATCCTGGAATAAGGAAGGCAATGAACTTTTTTTTTTTAAATAAGATAAAGCATTGACGAGGAATGTAAATAGATGCACTTACCAGCATGACAGTTCATCTCGTCCTGACCGAAAGGACAGTCCCAATTCCCGTCACAAGCGAGACTGGAGTTCACACAGGTCACATTCCCTGACCACCAATCTCTGCATGCAATCTCATCCCAACCACAGCGTTTTCCTAAAAAGGAATTACAGGAAAAATCAGTCGGAGTATTCAGATATTGAATTACATAAACATATATATATATATCATCTTTCTCAACAATGCAGATAAACGAACGATTCATGATTAAGGTCCCGATTCCCAACCCGGGGCCCGATCGGTTAGCTTTCGGAGACAAGAAATATGATTTAAAAGATGTAACAAAACACGTGGAAAAATAGCCATGAGCATAATGTGTGAAATTTTCTTGGTAAACACATGTATTTTTCGTTTCTGCAAACATCCAGGTCGGCCCTCGATTCGAAATGGGACCTAAGCCAAAAATAAGTTCGGTCCATCTTGTAAAAAAGTCTGGCGGGGTCATGACTTTTTTTAAAAGGGTTACTTCTGATTAGGAAAAGTACTTACCACATCGGTCTTCATCTTCTCCATAAGGGCAGTCCCAATTCCCGTCGCAAGCGAGACTGTTGTTGACACAGGTCATATTTCCCGACCAATCCAAGCATGCGATCTCAGCCGGGGTACAGCGATCTCCTTAAAACGAAATTTCGGAAAAATGGTTAGAGTTCAAATCCTTAAAAAGAACCATTTTCGCGCTACATGTTGATAAAAAAAAAACGCTTTGTGGGTAAGAAGTAAAATGGTTCATCAGTAAACACATCATCCTAGTACGCAGGGACATACAACGGCGAAAACTCGTGTCTCGACGGTCACCCTTAGTTTCTCACCGCCCTTCTTACAAATATTGATGGGCTTACCCTTACATATGTGAGATCCTTCTTGAAAACTGAAAGGCCTATTCTCTGATTGGCTGACAACTGTATTTTGGCGACGACCACAGGAACTAAGAGTCACATTGGAAAGAGCAGGGAACATCCGGTGGATGCCGTTGGATGTCCCTGCGTATGATGATGCGTTAACAAGGCTGACGGAGTTCCTGAATTCTCAAAGGCTTACTAAATATATAAAATTTAGAAGAATACTTACCACACCCTTCTTCATCTTCTCTAAAAGGACAGTCCCAATTCCCGTCACAAGCGAGACTGGCGTTGACACAGGTCAAATTCCACGACCAATCCCGGCAGGCGATCTCACCTGGGCCACAGCGTCTTCCTAGAATCAGAAAGAAAAAAAAACAGTTGAAATGCAAAAGTAAGTAACGAATAAGTCAGTATTGTGATACGGTGTATTACAGGTGTATCATACCGCCCCTAACGGGTTGGCATGCACTTTCTTCTAGCCGAATACGCGACGGGGATGCGCCAGGTCTCCCGTTCGGGGAAATGATGTAAATCACCGTATGGCTGATACGGTATGAAAGCACGCTAGGCCTCCATTTGAAGTGAAACACTAACTCCAGACAGCAGAATTTATACCATCGCATACCGCACCATCGCATGTTCTTCAACGTGCATGGTTCTTCAACGTGCATGGGGTGTGGCTCTCCCCAAACACGGAACCTCCATTTAACGTTCTATTGGAAGGACGACCCTAGCCAAAGCTAGATACTCATTTGAACCCGAGTGAAGTGAGGAAAAGCTTCCTGACTAAGAAGTAGAATGGTTTATCTCGTCAACAAGGCTGACGAAGTCTCAATTTCTTCAATGGGATAGTTATGTAAAGTTTAGAACAATACTTACCACATCGTTTTTCATCGTCTCCAAGAGGACAGTCCCAAAACCCGTCACCTGCCAGACTAGCGTTCACACATGTCACGTTCATCCCCACAGTTCGACAGGGCAGCTCACCCGGACCGCAGCGATTTCCTAACGGCGGGCGTCCCGAAGGTCTTGGACTACCAGGTGGCTGCCCCGAAGGTCTTGGACTACCAGGTGGTTGCCCCGAAGGTCTTGGACTACCAGGTGGCTGTCCTGAAGGTCTTGGACTACCAGGCGGTTGCCCCGAAGGTCTTGGACTACCAGGCGGTTGTCCCGATGGTCCGGGAGTAGCAGTCGTTTCCTCCGGAGTAGCAGATGATTGTTCCGGAGTAGCAGATGTTTGTTCCAGAGTAGCAGATGATTGTTCCGGAGTAGCAGACGTTTGCTCCGGAGTAGAGGGCGTTTGCTCCGGAGTAGAGGGCATTTGTTCCGGAGTAACAGACGATCGTTCCGGAGAGATAGCCGAAGTAGTGGAGGCTGCTTCCATTCCAACGGTAGGAGACACCTGGGTACCTAATTATATTCAAAGAAAATTCCATGGAATCAATATGACATTTACTGGTGAAACATGAATATGTTGATGTATCCATATGTAGTATGAGTGCTATGATCTATTGATGATGGCAAGCTAAAAGAAAGCCATCGATAACCTACTTGACTGTCTTCCTAATTCATTTTGATACATCTACTCATACCGTAAGCAGAAAGCAGAACTGAAGCACTGAGGATTAGCCCTCCACCCCCACCACATGCACACACATACAGTTCATTTCGTCTCCTCCCGTGGAACAGTCGGGGTTTCCGTCGCAAACCATCCAGGGGTCGATGCACTCTGGTAACGAGGCGTTCCGCCTGGTGTTGTTCCAGATTCCGGTAGGAAAATCCACGTCACATTGGAACTCCCAGGATGAGCACTGGTTGTCTGTGATGGAGAAGACGAATAAGGCTAGGCAGTGTTTGGGAAACACAAGTAGACAACCCAAACGTTACATGGCCCTATTCCAAATACCAGCTTTTAATTTGTAGACCTGTGCTTAAGCATTTTTGCTAGATTTACCGCCATTAAATACGTATAGCCTTTAGGACATCCCATGCTATTTCAGTGTAGCCTTTTATATTGAAGTGGAAAGCGCAAAATTTTAATCAACCTGCATGTATCTCTTCTTAGTAAGGAAAACAATTACGCACACACTCAGACACACACACACACACACACACACACACACACACACACATACACACACGTATGCAAGACATCGTGCACTCACCTTTCTACTGCGTGAAATTCCTTTTCTCTTTACGCACGCTTACTAAACAGTGGCGGGAGTAATGGTGAAAGATCTAGCCTACTCTAATACAAACTCCATGGGATGTATAGTGTTATATAAATGTCGACTTTACCGCAAAAATCTTCGTCTTCTCCGAAGGGACAGTCCCAGTTGCCGTCACATGCCTGACTGGCGTTCACGCAGGTCGAGTTTCCGTCCCAGCTCCAACACTCGATCTCTCCTTCCGTGCAGTTTCCTGTAAAAACAACTAAATCATGACGTAATAATGCCTAGGAAAAACAGTGCTATGTTTCCTGTTTTAGTCCTAAAAATGGGTCGGTAGGTCGGGCCTGGGGTTATCTTTTTTTCATATTTTTTTGCTTTAGCCAAAATGCTAGAAACACAATACAGTTTTAAATGGTAAAGCGTTACTTTTTAGTACAAAGAAAACGTCCCATCTCTGAAGCGCTTCTGGGATAGAAGCACATCTAGGATGCAACAGCATTCCTGTGAAGCTGGTGTGTTGCAGATTTAGCGGTTATTGGGAGACCAATGTGCAGATGTTGGCACATTGGCGCACCAAATCCGTAGTGTGTTTCTGGCACACAATTAGATTAGCCGAAGAGGCTCTGTATGCGTCACTCCACAGTCAGGGAAATTCGTGTAAAGTGCCTGTCCCAAGGGCACAACGTCGGGGCATGGTGGGTATCGAACTCGGAACCTTTAGATTACGATCCTAACGCGCTACCACTTATTTTACGCCACACTAACACCACAGCTGGTAAGTTACGCCAAAAAATGGTCATACAGATACGTACCATTGGTGCAGTTAGCTTCGTCCTCCCCCATGAAACAGTCCCTGATGCCGTCACAGACCAGCTCGTTGAACAGACAGGACACGTTACCGCCGGGGCTCCAACATTCTGTCTCTCCGGCGGAACAACGGTCACCTGCATGGCGAAAGAAAAAGTCCAAGATCAAACGAACATATATCTTTCATAATGATTGTTTCTTGGCGTTATTCGGCTCACCGGGTTTGTACAAATATAAAATACAACACGGTGTATTCCGTATTACCCGAGGTACAAGCCCGATCGCGGGAAGGATCGCCCGACGGCCGACACATGTTTCGATGCGAAATGCACCAGAAGTTGAGAAAATGTTGTCTCCTTGAACAAAAGATTGTAACAATAGCAATTCTAACGCCCGAATCAAGTATTCGAATTGCCAACCGTGCCCGACACTCGGCCCGGGTTCGATTGACTCGAAGGAAGCTTGTGTGATACAACTTTCGAACCTGTGTGATACGGAAGCTATCACCCGGTCCAGAATACCCGTATCGAACGTTTTCGCGTCAAAGGTATGACATGAAGATAATTATCATACCACAATCCATCTCGTCCTCTCCTGATGAACAGTCGAGGACTCCGTCACAAACTTGCCAGGGGTCAACGCACTCCGGGGTCGAACTGTTCCCGGATCCAGCGGGTCCGTCATGGAAGTCCAGGTCGCACTGAAACTGCCAGGCATTACATCGACCTTCTGTAATTAACATGAACACAGGTCTTCGAGGTCAATAACTTGCTTGCACATAGTCATAAATATGTATAAAGATATTCAAAGCTTTTACGTCAGCTCCGTTTGTTTTATTCCTCTCCTTTTCCCATTTGCTTTGTTCTCTTTTCTTTGTGCGGGTACTTAGTTATCTAAGATGAACAATGCTCATGCTCCTGAATATATTTGTGTAATATCTATCCATAAAAACCTCTATCTATCTATATCTTTACAAGTGTGTGTGTGTGTGTGTGTGTGTGTGTGTATGTACGTGTGTGTGTGTGCGTGTGTTTGTGCAAATAAGGGACGAGTAAAAAAGACCACTCTGTTGGCTTAAGACGGCCCATGGCCTGGAATAAAGTAGCATTCTATACATCGATCGTAACTTTTGATTGCTCGGTCGCACTACGATGAAACTTCACACAGTTTTAGTACTACTTTAAACACATTGAATACTTGTGATTTTTTTTGTACATGACGGATTTTGGGTTAGAAATGAACATTTTGGTTAAAAGAAGTGTTGTTTATTTCATGAGTCTAGTCCCAGCTGGAAACAAGACTTAAAATTATGATATTCTAAAGGATGAAAGCCAACCTTAAACTTATCATTTTTATCCGCGGCTATTTTGTTTTAAATTAGGCTTATATTGTTTTTTGGGGCCGAAAACATCAGAAACGACCATTTTTTTTCAATTTTTCATTGAAAATGCACCATAGTCAAAAACATAAAATGATTAAACAAAATAGCCGCGGACAATTTTGATAACAAAGGGATAATAGGTAATTCTTGAGTACAAAAAAAGATCAGTACTCTTATTTTGAGCTGGGACTTAAGCCGTAAATGTCATAACTTGACCGCACAGACACCCACCAAGGATAAAAGGTCCTTACGGTGCCTGTTTACGTTGAAAAGTCGCAAATAACTACAGGTTCGAACGCGCGTTCGGTTCGAATTACGTAATGGAACATTATAGAACACACGTTCGAATTCGGCTGGACAAGGGAACACGCGCCCGAACTCGGACACAAACCGAGCGTGCCTGGGCCGTCTTAAGCCAACAGAGCAATTGGTATTAAAGCATCTGCATTTTTCTCACCTACTTGCCTCCGACAAAAGTGACAGACTGTAGATTATTTTAGCTACTCTTGGTATTTTCATACACATTTCTGTAAAATGTACGCCTGTTTACGCTAATGACTGCTAATGACTCCTCTGTAACAATAAATCAAAGCAAATTGTACCACAATGATCTTCGTCTTCTCCGAAAGGACAGTCCCAGTCCCCATCACATGCCAGGCTGGCATTTACACACTGCTCCGTCCCGTTCCACAATGGGCTCCAGCACTCTACCTCTCCGACTGGACACACCCCACCTTTTAGGAAAGGTATCAGAAGTTAGAAAATTTGTTTTCCTTAGTGTTCATACCGTTAGAGGTAAAGGGTTGGTTCAGGCCCAAGAGGTCCCGGTTTCGAAACCTGTCGGTTCACCGATATGTGTCCCGGACGTTCCATAAATGTCGTGTGTTTGAAAAGAGTCGCGCTTCATCCACAATAAAGAAACCACCACACCTTTCGAAAAAGATTAGGGGCATGTCCCAGTGTACAATGGTTCAAATTATTTCGTCTGGAGTTGATAATTCACCACTAAATCACCCGGAAGAAGGCCTGGCCAACCTCCGTCTCGTATTAGCGATGGCAAGGTTTATGACAACTGAAGGTTTATTTCAAAATGCACGGCTTTGCAGCAACCTATGAAGAGCTGAAATATCGTGCCTGGTTGTTTTGACGCTGGACAGGTAGCGATGGCGCGTAATTTGCATATGAAGGAAGAATCCGACTGTTTGCATGGGGAGGGACGATGGCCCAAAACTGTGAAAATCTTACGTATAAAATGTGTTTCCTCGCTATTGTTGCCCTTAATCTGCTTCTCTTGAAGAGTCCGTTGGAGCATGTACTCTCTTTGGTCAATGGATCGATCATGGGGACCACGCTACTCAGGTTCCGGAGGAAATCCATAGAATACCAGAGGATACTGGACGACGCCATCGTTCGTAGTGGTCTACACACAGCTAGACCCGGTTACAGTCACGTTTACTGACAGTACTCCTCTATATACCTTAGGTAGTTGTCTTAGACGATCTACAGTTACTTACAACACTCATAATAACACATTATATAGTAGCACTTTTCCCGGACATTGCTGCAGTTAATAGTACGAAAGGGACCCTTTTAGGACAGAGGTGCAAGAGCCGCGGCTGTCACCTAAGAGCGCCACCTTGCGCATGTTATCAGTCTTTCAGGTCATATGTTTTGGAATACAAAATATGTACATCCAATGCAATGCAGAGTAACAACGATTGACTGTTGAGTAACTGACATACGTGAGATGCAGCCGCCGATGAATTCGAACTCATCAGGTAGACTATCGCATTGTCTGGTGACGTTGAATATCTCAAAGATGTCGTCACATTGGGCCATGACGTCATCACAGAGGCTCTGGCAGGGCGGAAGGTCCAGGCAGGCGGCACAAATGATGATAGACACGTTGTCATGGCATCCGCTGAGGTGGAAGCGATAAACAAGATCACTTACAATTTACTAGAAGCAAAATAAACGCATTTTGGACGCAGAAAGAGAAATGCTAATGACGAATCGAATAATGTCAATAATCATCTATAAATGGTAGCCTTGACTACCCCCCCCCCCAAAAAAAAAATACAAGACTGACAGGGCACGGTACTGACTTCCAGGAAATTTTGACCAATTCCTGACCTCACGTCCTGAAGTCACGTGCCCAAACTGATTGAAAATTTGAACCTGATAATGGCGTATTGGGCCGGTTTGCTATATAAGTGCAATGCCTGAATATCTTTGTGGGATCGTGTGGCACAGCGGCGGTATTTGTGCCTCGTGACCGAGAGGTTGCGGGTTCGAATCCGACTGCGTGTCACCGATCTTGTGCCCATGGGAAAGGCACTTAACGCGGCTTTCGTCACTATACTCAGGTGAAAATTAGCCGGTGCAATGGCCTAGTGGGTAGAGTGTTCGCCTTTCATTCTGAAGGTCATGAGTTCGATCCCGACCGAGTCATACCAACGACTTTAAAAATTGGTACATGCTGCTTTCTCTGCTTAGCACTCAGCATTCAGGAAATAGTATGGAAGTTGAACACACACCACAACCAGTGGAGTAGCCCCCTGCTGTAGTGATTGCGTTGTGTGTGGCCCAGGGCTAACGAAACAAAGATGGGCACCGCCCTATGCGCCATCTTGGCGCGGGAAGGGTTTTAACTTTTTTACTGAATATCTTCCTACCTTTCTATTACTCCCATCATGTCTTCGTAGGTCTGGTTTCCCTCAGTCGTGTCATTACTGAAGTTATCCACCATACCCCACATATCCGTGTTGTTGGACAGCACCTCTTGGCATAGCTGGTAGGTCACAGAGTCACATTCTGAAAAAAAAAACGTTTTGGTTTTATGATTTTATTTATGGGATTCAAGTCTACAGATTACCTGGAAGCCTTATATTTAAAAGAATTTTCTCGTTAGGAAAATGTACCTACTCGTAGAGCATTTACAGCTGCATCCTTTAAAACCCGTGGGTAGGTATGCTGCATATAATATTAAATAGTGAACTTTTCACGCATTTCTATAAGATACACAATTTTATTTCATAACTGACCATGGGCAGCGATAACGTACGATACAGCGATTGTGCTATACCGAGCCTTGCTTATAATAATAACTTAATTGCAAAACAATTGTAGACGGTACAAAGTATGACTTACATGTGGCAGGGGCGGGTTTCAGGTGAAAACTAGAGTTCCACGAACACATACCTTTGCCAAATAACAAGGTTTGTTATGTAGAATGATGTCTGTAGACAAATGCGTTACTCATTTCATTTTCTTTATAATCATATGCTTGGAGTTGGTTTATAAAATTTCAACATTGATTATGCAAATTAGATCCCAAGTTACCATTAATCAATATCAAATTGTATCAAGTATTACTTAAGCTATCAGCATACCAAAAATCATGATGATCCTTTGATCCATTCTTGACTTATTCTCTTTCAGTCTTTAATAAAATACACCCCTTACTCTCTTCCCTCTTTCTCAGTTACATATGTGACAACTTTGATGAAAGTACTATAATGAAATGCAGTGGGTTTTTGTACTTTTCCTAATTGATTATGCAAATTAGCTGTTCATTTGCATAATTGGTATCTCATTATGTAGGTCTTCACTTACGCTACCTAAATACCAAAAAACATGATGATCCGTCAACATGTTCATATTTTCTCATTAATAATGCAAATGAGGTCATCATTTGCATAATTGATATCTATAGCCATTTCTCTCCTTCCCAGCTACATATGTGACAAGTTTGAAAGTCCTATCATGGAATGCTGTGGATTTATAAATTTTCCTAATTAATTATGCAAATGAGCTGTTGATGTGCATAATTAGTATCTCATTATGTAAGTCATCACTCATTCTATCTACATACCAAAAATCATGACGATCCGTCAACATGTTGTAGAGTTATTTCGTCCAAAGTTGAGTTTCTGCTGCAGTACCTTAGCAAGCCGCTAGGGGGTCCATTATCAAACTTGACCTTCGTTTCCCGATCCCTACCCACCTACCAAATATCATCAGGATCCATCCCAGGCTTCTCGAGTTATGCTGTTAACACACACACAGACACACAAACACATCCAAAACCTAACCTTTAAGCCATTCTGGCAAAGGTAAAATTGTCGCAGTGGTTTTAGTCTATTGTCCAGGTTTGTGCGGCAACCCCTCAGCTCCAAAACCATAACTCCACAAATGTGCATTTTAGTTGTATGAAACTGTTCAGAAGTCACCCTCAAGCTTAAAACATCGAGAAACAAGTACCATTTCCACCACCCTGTCACAATTGCAAGGGGGTAGTCACTACTTCTAAATTTGCACAAAGCCCACCATACCACATATTTATCTAGAAAATTTTATATAATATTCCCTGGAGAATCCCTTCTTTACTTTTTTGTAGACAGTCAATGAAAACATGTCTGGATATATATATCTTTCAACCACATTTTTAACAATGTACATTATGTACTTATTGTCTAACTGTGAATTCAGACATCCATAGAAAAAAGTAACCGATATCGTTTCAAATTTCCCTTACGCCTTGTAACCTGAATTCCTTACAGCTGTTCATCAGTTCATATTCAATTTGATGACAGAGTGATAACACGCCTACTCACAATATGATAGGATGTGTTGAAAAGTCCGAATGTTGAAGTGTAGCCACAACTTGACTGTACATTAAATATATGTAAGTCAATTGGGAACAATGTCCCAAGCTCTGCTCTACTACCTCATGTTCCTTGTATCTCTATGTACACCCAAAAGATTTTCCACAAAATCACCGCCGTGTAATTTCTGCTGGGCAATTGTCTTCTGAATTAGCTCTGCCCCAAATCTCACAACCATATGATATAAAAGGTAAGATACATGTTCTACATAGTTCAAGCTGACTCTTTGGAGACAGACTTGAATGCATGAAGGCTTTGAGACTGAAAATGGCTTTCAAAAGACTACTGCAAGGACAGCTCAAATTGAGACCATGTAGTGAAAAGAGAGATGACAGTGTACCTACCTCTCAAACTCAAAGGAATTAAGGAGAAGAATACAGACTAAGACCTTTGTTATGTACATAAGCCCATCATTTTGGCTTGCCAAGTTGATCATATGGCCTAAGGGTCAACTAACACATTTGCAAGGTCTGACCTTTACACCTCTGAAATATCAGGTTGCTCACAGCACTGACTGATCATAGGCCAGTCCAATTCATGGACCAGGAACCCCTCAACTGTGGTGACAGCTGCTAAGGTGGAGTGGGGTTGTAAAGCTTCAGAAGTTTTCGACAAGAATGCCCCTGCTATCCCTACACTAGCCGCTAGGGGGCCCAAACTTATGTCACTAACTCCTGAGCACAACAGCTATCTAACACCCGAAACTCGTGGCCATACCATGTTCAGAAGATGGAAAAACACACCCGGAAGTTGCGCTGCAGTACCAAGGGAAGCCGCTAGGGGGCCCATTATCGAACTCCCCCTTCGTTTCCCAGACCCTTACCCACCCACCAAATACCAGCTGCATCCGTCAAAGTCTTCTCGAGTTATGCTGTCCGCAGACAAAAGTTTGCAATTAAACCGGCGCCTGCACTTCCATGAAAGCCGCTAGGGGGCCCAAACTCGCAGCAATCACTCCCTGCTTTAAGGGCTCCCTAACGCTCAAAAATCACGACCGCAGCATGTCCGGAACGCAAGATATCAAGCATGCAGGTCCTGCTGCAGTACCTTAGCAAGCCGCTAGGAGGCCCATTATCGAACTCGACCTTCGTCTTCCACACCCCTACCCACCCACCAAATATCAGCTGCATCCATCGAAGTCCTCTCGAGTTATGCTGCTCACAAACGGGGAGAACCACACCACCAAACCGAAAACATAACCTTAGCCATTCTGGCAAAGGTAAAAACACGTGCAACCGTCTGTCGATCTTAACCCTCATCCGACCGATGCATTTTTACGGCGAATCTGGCCGTATGGGGTCATTTTTGACCCCATTTTGTTTTGCTCATAGACATATTTCTGCTGGGTTATTTTGTCATTTCTATGTATCAACTGTTTCACTAATCAATGAAACATATTTTGACAAGTTTTGGTGTCAGTAGTTATTACTCATTATCATAATTTATGTAGAAAATGAGGAGAAACCACATTTGCTCTGAAAATCTACCATAGTCAACTTACATAAACAATGTTTTCTCTTATCGATTTCTGAACAATAATGTTGATTCTTCAATAATACAGATAGCATAACAATATTATTTAACAAGAAAAAATACAATATTTGTGAAAAGTAACGAAATTATTACTTAATTATGCACCATATTCCGCCATCTGAACACACACACACACAATAACTCTAGATCTTGTCTATTTTCCCGCAAAGATGACTTTCTTGTAGGCTCCTTCTGCATGCACATCCATGTATTGTTTCTTAATTAATTAGAAACTTATTCACTTTTATTAGCATAGGTAATTGGTGTGCATTATCATAATTTATGCAGTATGTCGGAAAATTCTGTTTTACACTAAAATACTAAATTTCTTTCAAAATATTCGGCGTTTACTCATCTAAGCAACTATGACCCATTGCTGTAATAGCAATGATGAGGAATGCCTGTTATTTTATTGAAATGTATTGACATTTCTGTAATTAATGATTCATAATTGGCTAGGGTCATTTTTGACCCCACCGAACAAGACACAAACTTTCACGTATAGCTTATACAATAATGGGCAAAACTCGCTGAAAAATTGGTAGATGTTGTAAGACATGTATACAAACAAATTCATGGAAGAAATTTTTTCTCTGATGAAAAATGTTGCTATGGCAGATAAAATATACGTCTAGGGTCAAAAATGACCCCATACGGTCGGATGAGGCTTAAATATGGCCGATCTTCCATCAATACACCCGAAGACCATGAATAATGTGACAGGAGTATATAACTGTATGTCAGGGAGAGGTACGTCCAGTGATACGGTATAAGTACATGCACCGTGTTCTATATGCACATGAATATCGGACTTTTCTAGTCTCTAGATTTGATATCAAACAAAATGAAAATGTGGTAAGATATCCACTAGTTGCGAGTACCATACAGCGCCATATATACGACTAATTACAATTCTGAGGTCGATTTACACAACTATTGTCAATTCATTAGGGACACAGTTTTGTGTTATATACTTATTAATAAGTTTTTTCTTTCTACATTTGTTGAGACTAAACCATGTTACATTTTGATAAAACTGTATGTTTTTTGTGCGTGTCTGAAATTCATACCAATTCATGTTCTACCTTCTGAGTCACCCAGTCAACACGTATGTCCCGAGGCATTGGCTCGGGTCCCCGTAATTATCTAGTGTTAGCCCACTAAAATGACCTGGTATGTTTGTTAGCTTTCTTTGTTCCAGTGCATTTAGGTCAGTCGTTGTTTATGTGTTGCCTTGCAACGAAATGTTATGGGCTTTACGCAGGTGTTGCTATCATTATGTTTGTGTCGTAATACCACCCTCACATTAGGCGCGATTCGATCGTACGACGAGTCTGTGAGCTCTAAATTGCGAGGCTGCATGGCCCTGGCGGGAAGGGGGAACCCTGCTGTTTCTTCGTCGGCATCAGGGTCATGCTTCCTCGTAATTTAGAGCTCGCAGACTCGTCGTCCGATCGAATCGCGCCTAATGTGAGGGGGTATAAGGCAAAAATAGAACATATGTAGTTGTCTTATGAATAATGTAGGTGTAAATCTCTCTCCCTCTCTCACAGAGAGAGAGAGAGAGAGAGAATTACATAGAATTATAGATAGATATAGATATATTGATTGATTAGTAGATAGGCAGACAGACATCTTGCAACATAAAGTCTGCGAATACAGCCAAAGTAAGTTGTAATTTAAGTCGAAATTCTATGATCAATTCATATTTGACAAATTGTTAGCTGTCATCGTTAATATATATAAACAATAGTACGTAGTAGCTAGTAATTTCTTACTTTAAGATATGCTGTGTTTTAGTCTTACCTAAGTTAAAACTTGTTCATTCATACATGGTTTGCCCTATGAGGGTTTGTGTATCTAGCTTAGGTAAGAAAGCATATCGTGACCTGCTGTGTGTATACAAAGAGATTTAAATGGCACCCCTTATTCTACCAGCGAAAAGTATGATACCCTTTAAGGATAATTAGGGCACTAAATAGAGCTTGCAACTCCACCCACGCAATACGTGCCACACATTTATATCCTTTGTGCCAGTCATTGTCAATATGGCAAAACCTGGAGATTTTTTTTAGCTTAGTGGTGTTTGAAACCCTGACATCAGAGTACCGTGCGGGAGCCAGAATAGCTGTTGCCAAGCTGGGATTTGTAATCTTGGCTTTGTGATCAAAATAACTATCCAACCACAACACACGTAAAAGATAGTCTTTACCAGACTAACAACAGTAGCTATTATAGGAAATATAATTTGCCAAGGTAGTTTTGCTACCAGAGGAGTTGCTACAGGTCGTGAAGCCCGTGGGGATAATATGTCCAAAGCGTGGACCGACTAGTACTCCTCTGGTCAATTTTCTTATATTTTTTTTTGTTTCAGTATTCTACGATCCCCGTTCTCCACAATAAGGCCTTTTTGGTGAGCATTGAACACAAATAGAAATCTGCATTGGCCATAATTTAAAAAAAAGTACTAAGTTCAGGGTGTCATAATCTCATCCGTGAACATTCCAGGTCATAAGAACTAACCCCATACAGTAGCCCACTATCTCAAGGGTTGAAAAGTCTAATTTCCAAAAAATTCCGACCAGCGAAACCTATCGCAGCTGTCAAATATGCCGCCATCTTGGCTATTCCTGACGTAATTTTAGGGACTGACCTCTTCAAAGTGGGGGTCATCAATTGCAAGGACCGACAAATGGACGAAAACCTTGTTTTTTTTTCATAATTTGAACTTCTACACCCTACACCTATACCCTACCTATTTTTCCTGCCACAAGTTGAAAATAGGCTAAAATACTGTATGAAATCAATTTGGACCTTCTGCGGCTGCGTCAATCAGGGTCATTGCCCTGGAGGCTACGTAAAAGAAACTAGACACGATGTCCACGATGGTCAAATTAGGCCCAAAAGTTTCCATTCGAACGCAGAGTATCGGGTTACCGGGGCTCCCGCGCGGTCCCCGCGGAGGGCTGACGGTGACTGAAACATCTTCTACAAGATCGTGATAGTTAGAAAAGCAACCCCTTGCACGTGTCTCGTCGAGATTAAATGAAAACTGGCAGTGTGTACACGTCAAATCTTACCGTTTACGTGTGTTGCACAGTTTTGTCTAAATGTTTTCTGAAATGTGCCTAGTTGGTTGGTTTGAAAAGGGTGTTTGGTGGACAAAAAAACAAATACCATATTTAGATCGGTCCTAAATTTGACTGAAAATCCAAATCTTTTATATCATATGAGTAATGATTGTAAAATCAAACTTTCTGTCTTAGGGATTTTTCACCTTCTACTTAGAACTATTTTTACAGCCAAGATAAGGTCGAAAAATCATGTTTTTCACACTCAAAGCCTCGTTACTAAGAATTGCCTCCATACTCCAAAATTCCCTAAGACACAAAGCTGAAGATATTAGTTGTCGACAATTTAAGTCCTGAAAGAGTTGATTTGCATGCGTTTTGTGAGCGATTTAAATACCATGTTTGGTCGTATGTCGAGTCGCACTGATAGGGACATGGAGTAATTGATACCGCCGTAAACAAGTGTTGTAATATTCAAGGTCACCAATAATGACGCCAGCAGCTTTGTTACATGTCACATGTTCCAAACTAAGCGGCAGCAAAACAAGGCTGGCCAGATAATGGTTTATATTTGCGAAAATGTTAGTTTTTCTTCTGACGCACGGCACCCAGGAAAACAAGGGTGTTTTCTGCATATTTACTGTAACAACCTGCGGATGACCGCGGTTGACCTCGAATAGAACACCCGTTCTGTTCGATCACGTCAGCGTTCTGTTCGATCTCGGCAAATGGAACATGATTCGTGTTCTAAATCCCCGCATAGAAGTCTGGAAATTTTGGGGCCAAATTTTACCATCGTGGTCGTGCATTTTAATATCTTTGCTGTCCTTGGGGTTCTTTTTACAAAACATGTGTAGGAAATATGTCTTTCTCAATAGAAACGTGTATTTGATTACAATGATCAATACAATGACTCGCAAGTTTTATTTTTTTTGTACATGCGTTTCACATTTTTTACGGCGTAGGAATCAACATATGATACAACCTTTTTTAAACTTAGTACATGTGTAAGTCTAAGCGATGAAAAAGTAATTTATATATGAGGTGTATTAATTTTAAAAACGGATATGGTCACAGGTCGATTTTATTGCTTTCGTGTTGGAAGCATATACTTTTTCTCCACGGTTTACTGATTTTAAGAACTAAGATCCTCGGTTATAAGTACATAATACAATATTAGAAACATTTGTTCTATGTTATCAGTAAGAAGTTAATAAGGAGGGTGGGGTATTTGTCTGCCTCGATGATTACCTTTCTACGTTACCATAGTGACAATTAGCGGCGTCATTGTGACAGGTAGTGAGAATGTGACTCGACAGGTTGGCTCCCGGTTACCAAGGCAACAACAAAACGTTGCTGCAACAGCTCATCTTTGAAATTATAGTCACGGCATTTCGGAACAAGCATTATATACATATATGAGGAATGGTTTGAATAATAAATGAAGATACAAATTGCCTATAATATAAGCCACAACGTATGAGATTTGTCAAGTAGGGCATGTTTATAAGAAAACAGGAAGGCATAATAGAAACAAGAGATTAACATCAGTTAGCACGGGTCATGTGTTGAATCAGATGCTAGCTTATATGCTTTCACCAAAATCTTTTCAGTCTACAATTTACAAAGCTATTGTGTTTATGTAGTGTAAAGTAAGATTCGTGTTAACAATACTAATTTTTTTTCTTGACCGATATTTCCGGATAGAAAGCTGTATTGTACAAAGCATATGTCTCCAAGACAGCTCTTTGCCACGTGTTTTGTGAGGGCAGCGAGAATTATATGAAGGAATGTTACTTGGCAATCAGTGTTTTTTTAAAGCCCCAATTTTTAGTATGGGAGTTTTGTTTCCTGTTGAATATGATTATATTAGGACGGGCAGAATAATACTAATTGCCGGTAAACATGAAAATATCCGAAAGGTTGGGCATCAAAAATCTTTCGCGTTTGACCTGGAAGAGGCTATTGTACATGGATCGAAAACTACGTGCCAGCCTGCCCACAAGAAGAAGTTATTAAGTCCAAAATATAATTAAATACGAAACAAGACGTAGATACTTTGGAATACCAAACATGTATACTATGAAGCTATAGCTACCACCGAATGTTAGTAGAAGCCTTATAATATGTATCTACATGTACATGTACCACTCTGACCCCTCTCTCTATCTCTCTCCCTATAGAGAAATAGATATTGAATTTTTCTACTCCAACGTTGATACCAATGAATATTTTTATGTCATCGCTTGTGAATTTTTTAATAAACAAGGTAAACGTAACTTTATTTTCTCTTATACGAGTCACTGACGTCACAACCAATGCTTAGAGTATAGGGCAACATTCTTTTAGTACACCTAAACCTCAACAAAATATGTATCTGTAATACTTCGAGAGTCGAGACTTTTTCGAGCCTGTGTTTGGTTGATTACCAAGTAAAATGTGTCAACTATTGTCCATTGCAAGGGGAATGGGTCCCTTTCTGATGGAAATTTAAAATTCCTTGAGGGATCCTTTTTACACATAAAATATGTCCGATTAAAGATAACAGCTTAGGAAAGCTCGTGGCCCTACATGCTACGACATGTCACCTTAATGATATGCCACCAGAAATCAGGCAACAGACACGTTTTCTGTGCAATTTCTACAAGCAAAAACAACTCTCCACTTACCACCAGATAATCTGAATCCCGAATGTGGTTCGTGTCGACCGTGAACGCAGCCCAAAAGACACCAAACTGTAATCCAGACGAGAAGACTCGTCTTCAGAGCCGACATGTTTGTCGGAGTGGACTATGGATGGGTGTAATCAGGCGTTTACAGCAGGTAAGCCTGCATTAGGGAGACCTCACCCGCTAACACTAGCGCCGCAGGGGTATTGTGATTGTAAAGAGACAGGGGCTGGTCTTTCCGGTAGATTATAACATAGCAACCGGTGTAAGGAAAGAAAAGATACAAATAAAGGGACAGAGAAGAAGTGGCGGCGAACTCAGACTGTTACACTTATATCAACTTGTAAAACAGAAAAAAAATCCATGTAATTTCACAAAAACAATAAGCTTTGTAGATGAATAAATCAACAAATACATGAGGTGTCAGAAGAATTACGCTCCAGTTTTACAAGATTTTAGAAATATAACGTATGCATAACATGTTAAGATTTTATGCAATTTGACGCTATTAAACTGTTATATGAAGGAACAAATAAGACTAATGTAAAAGCGTTTCTATGGTTTGATTTCGGGTAGTTTTTAATATATCAATTGTCTTACAAAATTACCGTACAGATTAACATCTTAGCAGGGTACATCTGCATATGTCTGTTATCGATTAAGGTGCACTCTCACTGCACGTGCGTCAATCTTGCGTCCCTGTGGGGTTTGTTCACTGCGCCACTGTTGTGTTTGTTCAATCTTAAAGGATTTAGACATTCGCGTAATACGTCAAAGTATGACCCTGAAGACGACTAAAATACTGTTAATGCATTTAAGTTCGCGGGGATTTAATTTCGCGGTAGCGGGAAAAAAGGACTTTTCGCGGTGGTTTTAATTTCGCGGTAGCACCATGCAAGTTGTATTCTCTTACTACCATTAAAAATGTTCGCGGTGGTTTAAAATTTGCGGTAAAGCGGCCAACGCGAAAAAACGCGAACATTAATCCAACGCGAACATTTCTACATTTTACAGATACAAAAATTAAGACAATTCGTTGAGCATCTTCGAACCCTGCAGTGACGCAAGCTTGGCGCAGTGCGGTGAGAGTGCACATGTACATAGCGACAATGACTAAAAATAAGCGTTTGATCACAAGTTTCTTTTCTACTAAAAATATTTATAAATATGGAACTTCCCCGTGATTCATAAATGTTTTGCCATGATTGCAAAGAAAACATACGTATTATTTCGAAATACTTCTTGCTATGTACTGCTTTTTACCGTTACGATCCTTTGCATCCTAAATTGATTCAGGCAGTGACCTACAAAAAAGAAATTACCTTGAAAACAACGGCATATCAGAAACGTGGGGTTATCAAGGTTACACGTTCCACGTAGACCTTTATTTAGACCACGGAGGTTACCAGAGTACATTTTTCAGTCGACAATCTTTCAGTTAACGTTTCATCATTGTCGGTCCGGCAATCTCAGCTTCTTCCCTTTGGTATTATACAACGCATGGTAAGTCGTTTATTCAGTTAATCGTATGATGAAAGTCTGTTCTGTATTTCTTCGAAATTAGTTAAAAGTAAAGTTTTGTTGTTTATACGACATTCTATTTGCTATAACCGAAATCAGCGATTTATGTATAGATTGCCTGTCAAAATTGGTTAACAAAAGAGGGAAAATTTTCTAAACTTTGTTAAATTGTTGCCAACTTATTCTAGGAAAGCTCACCAGTTTGGTTTTTCTAGCAAAATTCGTTCTGGCGTTATGTGACATAAAAGCTGGTGCTTGGTGTATGCAACACAAACATTCGCCAAAACACGAAACTCACATGGTGGGCTTCATTTCTTAATTACATTTGATTGCAAGAAATGTCATCTTTGTTTTCATTATACACATTTTTTTGGCAGATTGCGATATCTGTTCTACCATGCGCCACTCTTTTCATATACAAGCAGAAAAGAGCTGCTGGTACGGTGTGCTATTCATTGTCCTGTTTTCGGACACAGTTTGTGTTGGAATCCTTCAAAGCGGATGCACTAGAAAACCCGATTCATCTATAGACTGTACGTTTCGTCATGTAAGATTACAGGAGATACCTTTAGAATTACCTACAGAGGTATCCCGCTTGGATGTCTCGTACAATAGCATAAGACATCTTGAAAACATTCCGTCTTTAAGTCAACTGACTTGGCTAAAGGTGACACTGAATCGTGTTGAGACTGTGTCTTGGATTTCTCTCCGAAATTTACCAGCTCTAGAGAATCTAGACTTGTCATTTAACAGAATCACACACGTGAACTTGGGTGTGGTTACACCGTATCTATCAAAACTCAAATATGTCAGCCTTTCGAATAACAGACTGGCATCGTTCTCTAAAACCGAGCTAGGACTCCCCATCCTTACTCAAGCAAATCTGAACAACAATCCTTTCAGATGTGACTGTTCCATGCTTTGGATGATTGACACTGTCAAGTGCCTCTATGAATGCACAGGAACCTTTACATCATGTTGCATTAAGTGTGAAGTCTGCTTTATATTGACCAAGTTTAGACTTGACACCCTTGTGTGTGCCAGTCCGAGAAAAATGGAGGGAGTGTCTTTACAAGATGTTAAAACTCAGATGACGTGTCAGGCAAAAGCACATATCCCTACAAATTTTGTGCAACAAACAACGCGTTCGTCTTCTACTGAATGCAATCAGATAAACGAAATCACAACCTTTCGTACAGTTGGTAGTGTTTATAGTACAAAACTGTCGGTAACACAAACAAATGTGTCCTTCTCCTTGTTTGATACAACATACAAATCAACTTTTCCACCGATAAACAGAAATCTAAACGTCAGGGTTCATCAAATCGTGATTATTGCAATTTGTGCTATTTTATCTGTACTCTTTATCTTTTATTTCTCAAGAAAAATCGCGTTAGCAATCAGATCCCGCAGTTCCGAAAACGATTATCATAATGATGCCCCAAATACCATATCAATGAATTTTGTCAACCGTCCTATTCAAAACGCTTCTAACCTTACAATTTGTGACTTGGGGGCAATAAATCAGTCAAATACGACCAACATAGAATTGTCACAGGTCATACCACCGATTCAGAATAGCGCCTACCACAGAAACCAATGGGCAGGGATCTCACAAACGGAAACGTCAACAAACATATCTCTGACTCAAATTATCCCGCCAATAGAAAACACCGCATATGGTGAATGCAGCAATGCTAAGGAACCACAACTAAAATTAAATCACAAATTCAGCAGACTGACTACCACTGATTCACCAATAGAAGAGCATCACAAACTGTCAAATACGACCAACGTAGACCTGTCACAGGTCATACCACCGATTCAAAACGCCGCCTACCACAGAAACGCAGGGGTAGGGGTTCCACGAACGGGAACCTCGACAAACATATCTCTGACTCAAATAATACCGCCAATAGAAAATACCGCATATGGTGAATGCACAAATGCTAGGGAACCACAGCTAAAATTAAATCACATATTCAGCAGACTGACTACAGTTGATCCACCAATGAAAAAAACATCACAAACATCAAGTTTGACCAACATGCCTCTCACCGAAAAGATCCATCCTATACTATAGAAAACGAGGCAAAATATGAAATGACTAACAAAGAGTCCCCACAAACCATTGTCCAGACATCTCCAATCCAAATAATACCAAAAATAGAAAACACTGGGTACGGGAATGAGTAGGAGGAAGGTGATGACTATAAAGAAGCAGAGAATTATTAGGGAATTCCTTAGAAACATTCTGCAGTGTTTTTTTTTACATACTTCAAGAAACAATAAAATATATATATAGCACGTTTTCGGGCACGTAATGGAGGAATCCTATATATATTTGAGGGTTAATATCCTATCATTATTCAAGACATTCAGAATACTGGCACATTGTATAAAGTATATACAATGCATCTACGTACTCTCCAAGCTGAGATTAGACTCTTGGTTTTTACATGTTTAAGATGTTTTCGCTGGTCTTTATCTTATGACACGTTGGGGCGAGGACATTGCTGGCGAAACAAACATGACTCAAATAATAAAAAAAACGAGTTACCACTTTTCAGAAATATTGGCACTTAACTCCTTTTTACAAAGTGGCCACATTCTATCTTAAGGCCCCCTCTCACTTGACGTGCGGCACGCTTGCGGCATTGCTGCGTTCGTTCACTGCGTCAGTGTTTTGTTATTTTCTTCGATTTTTTATGATTCACATATTGCGCAATACGTAAAAGTGTAACATAAAAGACGACAAAATATACAACAAGTAAGAAAATTCGTTCTTTATCTCTGAAATTCGTTGAGCATCTTCCGAACGCAGCAATGCCGCAAGCGTGCCGCACGTCAAGTGAGAGGGGGCCTTTAACTGTTTGAAAATCCGTGGACACTACTTAACATGCGACATAAACAGACTTTTCTTTCAATGTAATGTAAACAGTCATTTTGCTGTCTAATAATGTTTCGTATATTACGTATGTTCAGTATATTGAAAATTCGAAATTTTCATTTTCATTTTTTTTGCCTTCCGGGAAGATTGGATATTCAAATTTTCTTAAATGTCTTCTCTGTAGTCCCGGTCACTGACCTCTGTACTACCAGCCAATCAGTGTAGCGAAACCTACGAGTAGGTTTCGTACAAAACTCAACCAATCATTTTAGTCTAAGATTGCGTATGTGTTAACACATTTTCAAAATGCCGTACTGCAATATCATGGGACATTGGTTTGTTACAACTTTGTCTGTTTTGACACTGTGCAACGTCTAATCATTACAAGGACAACAAGAGGAAATATCGAGGACACTGAAATATGAATATTTCAAAACACGTGCAAATTGGTCTCCACATATGAATAGTCATATGATTCATTCTATCTTCCATTTTTCTACCAGGAAGGCACGTAGCAATCTTTTTGCTTTAATGTGTTTTACTTTCTCCGTAAGAGTTGAATGCAAGGATTGAACGTTGTTATAGAAAAGAGACAGTAGGATTGAAGACAAGCAGAAAAGACAGCAGGGTTCAATCTTGCGTTGCGGCTTCCATCCATGACGAGACCTCAAGCTCTACGTCCAATACGAGAGATCGTCGGTACCCAAAGCTAGGAACTCATTTACAGCTGATTATTCGTGTGGAAATACGTTTGCACAATGGCATAGCGTCATCGACCTCTACTGATCCTGTCCCTTAACATAAAGATTCCGTCTCGACAACAAAACTATATTCCCAGGTTGTCAATGCAGGTTACCGTTTTTCATACAAAAATGAAAGCGTACTGGCTGTTTATACAAATCATTTCGTGTTCTCTATTTTTCTGCACGAGGGGATATGCCATACCAACCGGCTGCACTAGTTCAGGGGCATCCACGATAAATTGCTATTCAGGTCAATTTACTGCGCTGCCCAAAGGACTACCAGCGCATACAACCCAATTCCATGTCTCTTACAGTATTCTGAGACATATTGTTTATTTTCCACCACTAAAACAACTCGTTTCCCTCAGCTTGAGACACAACGAAATCGAATCGATTGAGTGGCTGGAACTCCGCTCTATGCCGGCGTTGAGGTATCTACACCTCGCTTGGAACAAACTGACACACGTGGATTTGGGAGCTGTTATCAATCATCTTCCAAACCTGAGTTTGGTGGATCTGACGAGTAACAGACTAGCAACCGTCTCGGAAAAAGAGTTGGCTCTCCCCTTTTTAGATACCTTACTCATCGGCGATAACCCTTTAGACTGTGACTGCGACTTGCTGTGGTTAATCAGAAAGATAACCTGTTTGGAAAAATGCACGGGAAGATTTTCGCGTTGCTGTGTTGAGTGTGAGGCATGCGGTCTTGGGTACCTTCCTTTCATGAACGATACACTGCTATGTGCGAGCCCAAAACACATGGAAGGAGTGTCCTTAGATGATGTCAACCTGACTTCCTGCACGACAAAACGGCCTGGCACGACAGCAATTTGGACTCAAGCTTCTTTTCAGACTGAGGCATCAACGAATGGGACATTTTCTACTGTTTATGTGATGGATCAAGGAATACGAACATTGTCTAAAGACGGTACAGATGATGAAAATGCATTGACGACCCAAACAACCACACACTCGACCCTTACCTCTTCAGAAACTGTACGTGGACAAAATACGACCGATACTGGTATTTTTTATTCTATCTCTACGACAAAGTTGACGAAAATCGCATTGTCTGACAGTGCAACCAAGCTTGGGATTTTACAAATCACTATTATCTCTGTTGCAAGTCTTCTGGGATTCGTTTTCATTGCTGTTATGATAGTCAAGAGTATCATGGCGCTCAGAGCTGATAGCGATCCTGTTTCCCAAAACAACATAATGATGCATCATATCATACCTACCGGATATGTCCAGAATAACACCCCCTTCCCAGTCTGTAACGCTGGTATCCAACAAGACCTGAATCAGACGGATACAATGTTTGGCCACATAATACCACCCATACAAAACACCGGATACTACGTAAACCCAAATGTAGGGACACTGCAACCAAGAAATCTGAGTCAAATGATACCACCAATTGTGAACTCTTTATATACTGGATCACAAAACTAAGGGAACAGTGCTCGGAAGCAACGCTAATGCCCCCAGCTTTGCCATTCCATCTGTTTCCCCTCCTCCCTGAAGTCCGCAAGATTCTGAACATCGCATCCCGGAGTTTCCTCGCTTAAAATTGGTAGTGACGAATTTGGTTCCCAATAAGTTCCGACTAGCAAGGTCATGTTCAGGTTCTGTTCAGGGCCATCTACTTAGGGAACTGTATTGAGGTGTACAAATAGTATGACGGACCGAAAACAACTGTGAAGGAGGCCATTTAAAAACAGGAATATGAAGAATTTCATTTTTTCCTCACTAAATTGACATGGTTTACCTTTATCAACTTAAGGTACAATACGTAACTTTAAAAATATTTCAGAACGAAACAAAAGTTTCTGTTTTACATGGTTGAAATCTTTATAAATGTAGCTTAGATGACTTTACCCTGGTTTAGAATGATGCTGTTATACTAAACAATACTTCATCATGTAGTACACAGCAAGCGGGAGCAATGGTGTTTGCATTTGTTTGCAATGATATGTTTAAGTGGATAAAAGTTGGGAAATATCTAAATGTTATTTCTTCTTTCTAAATATATCCTTACTTGACAATGTGTAAAATTATGAAAATATTTGTGATAGTGAAATACATGGCTTCTGTTTGTAGGTTTCAATTAACTATCTCTCTTCTTTTTCAGATTAATAACAACATTTAACTGATCTTACAAAATAGCCAGATTCTGCTATGTACAGAAGATGAATTCTGCACATGGAATTTTTGCCGTGGATGCTTTTTAATAAGCATCATTTCTTAATTGTGCATTTTGACATTAATATCTTAGTTTGTCTTAGTTTGTCTTGATTTTTATCGAAAGATTACTTGATACATTTAGTTTTCAATTGTCCATAAGACAATTTTGTCACTGGGATTACCTATGGTCTTTGGATAAAGTGTTGAAGTATCTATTAGTAATGGAGTATATATGAAGACACATGCACACATGTACACATAATTGTGGTAAATACAGCGTATTGATGGATGCGTTAGATTGTTGTATCTCGGTGATTTGAGAATACCCTATATATTTAGCTTTATAACAGGAAATATTGTGGATTCAATGATTCATGTTTTGATTTCTTGATGTTTATAAATGATTTGATGTGTATGCTATATTGTTGTTCCCCATGTTTATTGAAAACATGTTAATGACTTGAGTTGCAATGTTCCGGTTGAACAAATAAAGTAAAAGTGAAATTATTGTCAGTGTTTGGACCATTCACTTTTTAAAGTTCCTATCATACACCCAAACATCTCAATGATCTGATTGATCACTTTGATTAGCTCATCAATGGAAATATTCCACTGTAGATGTTACCTCATATATAAAGAGAGTAAGAGGACATGCATCAACCAACGTAATATAAGTTCCCTGCAATCAACAAAGTAATACGCGTCCCTTACAATTATAAATGTAATATCTGTGCCCCTAGGCAATATCATTTTAATTCATTTCTGACGTAGCCAACATACTACACAGACACGTGTCATCTTTGGGACAGAAAGGCATAAAATGGGGTCAGTTAGTCTAAAGCGTGGGCCTATATTTCGATAGGTTTCAAGATTATTCTTGCAATTTTGTTTCCCAAGGATTGTCATCTCGTACCGAGTACGTTAAAGAAAACTCCCTTTACAAGGCGCCACGCGTTCTTGCATCACGTTTCTGAGAGCAATTAGTGTCAAACGAATTCAAATGTGTCCTGCTTTTCTGAAGATATTTATGTTCATACTGGTGTCCTACTTTTGCAATATATTTACGCGCAGCTGTTTCAGGTGTTAAATTGACAAAACTTCTTTGAAACATTTGGAACTAGAGTTCCACGACCCCATACCTTCGCCAAATGATCATAACATTTACAACTGGTGCATGAGTTTGTCATTTAATATGCAAATAAAGTCCTCTTTTGCATAGATCATTTCACTTGATCATCTTCTCGAAGCAAATAACAGATATACACAATCTATGGTAAGAAAAAAAACAATAATTGCATTTCTCAAAATGTATACTAATGAGGTCCTCGTTTGCATAGAAAATGTTTAATTATGTTTGTCTTTGCATAAATTCCAAATGCCACAAGTAAGACAATACTGTAATTTAGTATAATTGCATCATGACATTTCCTCATAAATTATCCAAATAAGGCATACATTTGCATAACATTTATCATCAAAATTCTTGTCTTTCTCTGTTACCAATGTCACATGTTGCACATAGTCTTACAAAGGAACAAAGTGGTGTTAAACAATTTCCTCATTAAATATGAAAATTAGATTCCGATTTTTTTGTAATTAACATGTAACTATATGAAGAATCACTTAAGCTATCTACATACCAAAAATCGTGACGATCCGTCAACCCCATTTGAGTTATTCCCTTTTTAATTCTGACACAACACCATCCCCTGCAGTTTCAAAACAAGCCGCTTGGGGGGCCAAGACTTAAGGGGGGCCAGACTTACACCACTAATTCTCAGTATAAAGAGCTGAGCTCGAGATATCAAAACAGGAAGTCCACTGAAGTGACGTAACAAGTTTCTAGGGGATTAAAAATCTAATCATTTTCAGCTCTCATCAAGATCTACCCATATACCAAATATCAACACAATCCCTTCAGGCGTTCTCTAGTTGTGCCGGTGTTCTCTAGTTGCTTTTATCTTGTGGATTGTTCTTTTTGTAGATTGGTATGATATTGGCAAATTTCCATATTTTGGGGAATAATCCGTGGGTAAGTGATAAATTAAATACGTAGGATATCTTATCCGCTATCAATTGACAGGTTCATTGTACGGGGAAATCCCCATAGCTCTTATCGACAAGCACAGTGAACAGTGGACCACGGCTTAACGTCCCGTCCTAAGGACTGCAACCCTTTCCGGTAGCGTGCTTGTCGGGTGAGCGACTAGTCCCAGAGGCAGGGCCGCTAACCACTGGACTACGCACGCTACAACACTACGCACGCTACAACACTACGCACGCTACAACACTACGCACGCTACAACACTACGCACGCTACAACACTACGCACCCCACAACACTACGCACGCTATCAAATTTTAGAGTTTTCACTGTTTGCAAATGGAGGAGACAGCTTTTACTGAATATTGCTTGATTGGACCAAAAGTTATGGAATATGGGTTTGAAGACTACATGGTTGATGTCATTACACTAGTTATTGCGGTTTACTAAAAGACGCTTTCCAGTTGGTCGATTTCTGGTCGATTAATGTTCATTTGAGCACCCTCGTGCCACCGTGACCTCAGCTTCAACCAACACGCCCACCTAAAGCTAGACTAATCAAACATTGTTTTCTCCAATCCGTTGACTACCGGCCACACCGAGCTCAAATCTGAGGGGCACATGTACAACTGCAACAAGAAGTCTGAGAACAGCCCTGCATGCTTCCTTATCGAGAAAGTGGCAACTGAAGATTTTCTGCTGAGCTTGAGAGGTAAGTTTAGAGAACGTGAGGTAAGTACATTTTCATAATTCCAAATTACCCATTAGAGAAGCTGAAAGCTGCCAAAACATCTTGAAGAAAACATTATTGCTGCATTTGTAACATGAACAGCAACATTACTACCTCATAACTTATCAAACTGATGAAAGCTACATAGAATCAAATCCTTGACAGGCCCCGATCATAGGAAATATCACTTTACCTCTCGCTAAAAGTACTAGGGTATGTTCCCGACCAACCTTCGCAACCCAGTGCCTCCTATTGTATCAGTTACGCCAATTTGATTTCTTTGTATTTGCTAATTTGTTCGAAGTTGAAAAAAGAAAAACATCTACTTTTGCCATGTACTACATGACCAAACCAAGAATTCTCACATTGCGGCACCACCAGAGAATACTATTCTTGTCTTTCTATTTATTGAGCTCTAAACGTCAACAAGCATAGAATGCTGACTGGTTTATGGCAGATGCCTGTTTTTTTTTTTTTTTTTTTACTTTTTTCCCCGCCCACTCCGTTATCATCCTCCAAAACCTGATAACCAAGAAAATAGATTGTTGTAGCCTAATCTTCATATATGCATGGTCAAAACGGCGTCACACAAAAAAGACGAGTAAACAACCTCCATTTTGAATGTTAATATGTTAATATTGAAACAGCCAGATTCAGACAATCAACATAACCATATTAGTAAGGCTACCCAAAGGTAATCTGCAGGCACATCTTGCGGTGGCATAAGATAGTATCATAAGCTAGGGAAGGAGTTAAGCCGGCAGAGGAGCGGTGGAATAAAACTCCTCTGCCGGCTAAACTTTTTTTTCCCAACTTATGATACTATCTTATGCCACCGCAAGATCTGCTTAGACATTAACGCTAAGGCTCTTAGTCGCACTTCATTTCGGCACAGCTATGGAAACATGAATTCTGGCGCGCTCTTGTGAAATGCCAATATATTTTGGTGTTTTGCATGTTTTGATTTTGTACAGATTGTATATAGTTTTTGCAATTGTTCGCTGATAACGTTTGATTTCCCTGCATTGCTTGACTGCTTAGGGATTTGTAGTTTTTGTAGAGTGCATATTTTAAGAATGTTTCGTTATGCAGCTTGATTTTTTTAACAGATTGTATACTATCAGCGTTTTATTGTTTTGTGATGTTTGCCTCTGTAACGATCGGTTGTTTGTATAGTTTGACGACATTACTAATCTATTACTCGCTCTATGATAATAGCGTTTCTTTCTATCGACTTTAGCTTTTAATCTTAGCTGTTTTCAAATAACCATGATTCTATTATTACCTTCGCCAAGGTTATATTTTCGGTAGCGCTTGTATGTTTGTATGTAGAAGACCAGCATAACTCGAGAACGCCTGGATGGATTGTATTGATATTCAGTATGTATGTAGGTCTTGATAAGACCTGAAAACGATTAGATTTTTGGCCCCCTAGCCGCCTGTAACGATACTGCAGTGGAGCTTCCGGGTTTGATATCTCGAGTTCTGGACATGTTGCGGCTATGATTTTTGAGTGGTAGACAGTTCTTGATGCCGAGAGTACGTGATGTAGGTTTGCCCTCCTAGCGGCTTGTTTTGGAACTACAGGGTAGGTTTAGTGTCAGACTTTGAAAGGGTATAACTCAAGAAGGGGTTGACGGATGTTCATAATTTTTAGTAGGTAGATAGCTTAAGTTATGCTTTATATAATTACATATCAAATGTGCCAATTGGAATCTAATTTGCATAATTTATTACGAAATCGTCTAAACACGCTCAGTTCAATAATAGGACCATTGCAACATTGCGACATTTGTAACTGAGAAAGGGAAGAATATTGATAGATACAAATTATCCAAAATCAAGACCTAATTTGCATAATTAATGAGAAAATGCTATAATGCCATTGTGGTAACTGACGGGGACTTCTTACTTGTAGTATTTGGAACTTATGTACAGGTGGACATCGTTGAATATCAATTATGCAAATGAGATCATTAATTATCAGAAAATGCGATAAAAGCCTTCTCTCTTAACATAAATTGCGTACGTCTGTTGTATGGTACAACGACCAAGTAATATGATTTATGCAAATGAGAACCTTATTTGCAGAATTAAGGACAAAACAATTAATACAGCAGTTGTAAAAGATATAATTATTTGGCGAAGGTATGGGGTCCTGGAACTCTAGTTTCTACATAGTTTACCACCATTACCTTTTAATTGTTTCAACTGTACGATTGATTGATTGTACGGTAATGATAATCAAAGGTTGTATGACGTTCATTATCATATAACCAGATGACATCGACCAATCAAAAGGCTCCATTTTCCCAATAACCTACGTCATTAATATCCCATATACTACGCACCTTCGGGGTAAAGGTCTCGTTCTCAGGGTATTGTCAACCATTACTGAGTAGAGGTATCCTTGCAACGCTGATAACGAGAGCCACAAATGGCGCGCGGTTGTAAGACGAACAAAATATGGGAATAGATCACAAACAGTGCCGTTACGGCAGGTGCAGGGAGTGGTGGTGAGATTTTATCGCCCAGCCATTCAGATTAGAATATTCGAAAGGAATGGAAAGCAAGAATTCACCCCGGCCAGCAAGAAAAAGGGCCGGACGAACAAAAACTGGATTGCAACAGAACTGTTTATGATCATAGCAACAGAATTGTTAAGGATTATAACCACAGAACTCTAAAAGATCATGGCAACAGAACTCTTTAGGATTATGGCAACAGAAATCTCTAGCTAGGTTCATAGTGACAGAGTTGTTCTAAGATCATTGGAAAAGAAGAAAACACATTAAGAATCATATCAACGGACTTATTTAGTATTATAGCAAAATAACTTTCTAGGATCATGGTAACAGGGATTTTTACGATCATAGCAGCAGAAATCTTTACGATTATAGCAACAGAAATCTTAAGTATCCAACAGAAAAACTTTTAAGGCTTATAGCAACAGAACTCTTAACATTCGTTTCGATAAAAAAACAGAACTCTTAACGTTCTTTACGGTCATAGCAACAAAAAACTTTATGCTTATAAATGTATGCTATAGACCAGGACAAAGGCAACTGCGAAAATAGCCAACCTTCAGATGTAAAGATTGTACAAAACACAGGAAGGCTCTAAATAGCATAATATATAGCACAGAATGTTCGGCCATAGTCCCAGTCCTCCCACAAAAGAATTGAGTAGGGCTTTTAGAGATTTAACTGCAGTGTTTTCCTTCATGTAGCATTGCTGTTTTTTTTTTCAAAAAGAGTCACGACTTGTGGGCTGTATTAATGAGAGTGCATGTGGACATGTGAACACGACTAATGAATAAACTATACGTAAAGAAAATGTTTTACTTGTAACGTTACAGCATGTGTGACAGGAACAGTATATGAAGAAGAACAAAATAGACGGTAGATCTCGTTTTTTTCCATTAGTTTGTTTTCTTTAAATTCATGCAAAATGCTAACTGTCAGAGTACTGTAATATATCGAATAAAGCATTTATCAACACGCCCATCTAAATAAGGCTTTCCCAACTCCGCTGCGCAACAGCCACACCGAGCTCTGCAATTGGTCGATTTTTGGCCGATTGATGTTCCTTAGAGCACTCTCGTGACGTCAGCTTTAGACAATCACCACGCCCACGTAAGTAAGACTAATCAAACATTGTTTTTCCAAATCCGTTGCGTCACAGCCACACCGAGCTCGCATCTGAGAGGCACCGGTGCAACAAGAAGACTGAGGACAGCGCTTCGTTACCAAGAGAATACTAAAGTAAATAGGCAGCCTAAGTTTGGAGGTAAGTTGGGAGAAACGTAAGGTAAGTAAATTTTCCGAATTCAAATCTCCTGGTGAAAAGTAATACATTATGACCTAAAATATGAAAGCATTTGGAAACCTTCAAGACGTAAAACGATGCTACAGCCAAAAATGTATGGCTGTAGCATCGCTTCTAAATAACTTGACAGGGCTACATCATTAGAGAGCACGTGAAATTCAAACTTTAAAACATGGGGATAGGGCATGTTCCTCACTAGCCGATTTTATTTCTTTGGATTGTTTTTTTTTTCTGAGTTAAAAATGTCTACTTTTGCCATTTAGTATAGAAGGAACACCAAAGGTAGATCTAATAGACCAAACGCTAGTATTGTAGCACCACCATTGAATAATGCTATTGTCTTCCCAATTGTTTAGATTGTCCTATTTATTGAAACACTTAAAATGTGTAATTTAATTCTTGAAATGCCAAACAGCCTAAAATAATGACTAAGCAAAGGTTTCAGTCTACAACAGAAAGTCTGTTTCTTCTTTGCTTCTATTTCACTACTCTGTTATCATCCTGCAACAATCTTTGAACCAAGGGATTACATTAATGTGGCCTTATCTTCTTATCTGGTCCAAACGGCGTCATGAAAATGTCAATGAAAGAAAAACGAGTAAACAACCCCCATGTCAATGTTAATATGCAAACAGCCAGCTTCAGACAATCAGCACAACCATATCAGTAATATTCGCCAAGTAGCAGTTGCTAAATCACTCATGGATAGGATTTGGAGTTTCCCCTGTTTAGATAGTTAAGAAGAGAGGATGTACTGAATATTGGTCGCTCCGGCCAAAAAGTTTTGAAATCTGAGTTTGAACACCATAAGGATGGCGTTCTTAATTTCATTTATATGAGCACCTTCATGTCACTCGTGACGTCAGCTTCAGGCAATCAACACGCCCACCTTAGCTAGTCTAATCGAACATTGTTTTCCCCACTCTGTCGTGTAACGGTCACGTCGAGCTTGCATCTGGCAGGCACCAGTGCTACACGGGGACTGAGCACAGCCACTCATGACTCCCTCACCCAAAACAGAAAGTGGCAACTGATGATTTTCCTACCAGCTTACGTCGTTACGAGGAACTTATTTAGGTTAGCGTGTTCTCAGACATCAAATCACCTGGTGAAAAGTCCTTTATTATGCCATAATGAAGGCAGTTGAAAGCTAACAAAACGTCGCGGAGAAAACCTTATGGCTGCATTTGTATCATGGACAGCAACATTTCTTCCAAATAACTAACGAAACAGATCAAACTAGTATAGAATGAAGCCTTTGACGGGTCCAGATCATAGGAAAATGCACTTTTTACGAGAAATTCTCACTTAGAAATATGGGTAGGGCATGATTTCCAAAAAAAAAAAAATTGTCCTTTATTCATTTTTCAAAATCAAAAGGCATCAACAAACTTTAAGGAAAGGCACGGAAGATACAAAACTAGACACATGTGGTATCCCAAAAAAAGAAAAAAACAGAACACAGTCGTGTACTGTAAACCCCATTGCTCATATTCACTTCTGCAGGGTAGAGCATGTTACCGACCAGCCTTCATATTCCCGCACATTCTATTGCGTCAGTAAAACCAATTCTTTGGATTCGTTTGTTTTTCTGAGTTGAAAAAAGAAAACAGTTAAGAAAGTTGTTTCTAATTCTTTAATTTTTCCTATTCATGAATACACTCAAATCCTGTGCTTTTATGCTCGAAATGTTTGTCAGCGTAAATTGTTGACTTTGGCTCCTGTCGAATGTGCATTGTCTATAACAGAATGCCTATTTCGTGTTTTCTTTCATTTCACGCGCCCACTCCTTCGTCATTTGAGCACCAAGGGATTAAATTGACGTGACCTAATCTGATCTGGTCTAAACTACGTCGTTAAAATTTCAGTGAAATAAAAACGAGTAAACAACCTCCATGCTAAATATTAATGTTCAAACAGCCAGCTTCAGACCATTAACATAACCACATTAGTAGGACTACTCTGAGGCTGTTTTAACACTACATTTCGGCACAACAAGGGAAACAAATATTCTGTCATCCAATTTGCATAAATTATGAATATTTAATTAGAAATGTAAATTTAAATTACACAGGATGTTAATTATATAGATAAACAGGTGTGGTCTAGCAATAAAACCATGAAATCCCATGATGAAAATTGAAGTGAGTAAATTTGGTAAAATATGTCAGGAAGCCGAACAATATTTTAGGAAAAGTCACTAAGTTTCGTAGTCCTAGCACACGTTGTTTAGCAGTTATACAACGTCAAAGTTAGCGCGGGCACTTTTAGCATCCCTCCCCCAGCCCCACCCACCCAACCCAGGTCATTTCCAGAGAAAATCCTTGTACCTGCCATGTGGTTTGGGTGCATTTACGCTTCCAAAACTGGAGTAGTCTTTAGGACCGGGTTCATAAAACAAGATGGGTCAATGTGAAATGACGATTTGTATTCGCTCAAGCTTTTGGGATAACCGAAGAATTCAGAATCGTCGATTCATAAGACACCACCTATCACAGTAGGCACACATATAACAACGTTTTCCTTACGTTGTCTTTCATATGTGTTATTGTTACAATGTGACTGATTTTCTGCTAGGTTTCATAACAGACACTGTTGTTTGGTCAGTGTAATTGTACTGATATTTTTTGTGTTTTGTGGATATACAGTAGAGATAAGGTATTGGATTACAGTAGCAAGCCATTTCAGTACTGTACATAACTTTGCTGAGGTTCATACTTTTGTAGTTGAGATTTTAATATGGGCCTTTGAATGTTCCTCCCCGGAACAAAGTTTTCAGGAGTCCGTCTTCGCATTTACACTGTCTGGTCCGGCTTTTTAGGATCATAGCAACAGAACCCTTTAGTATCATAGTAACAGAACTGTTAACGATCATAGCATCAGAATTGTTAAGGATCATAACAACAGAACTCTTAAAGATCATGGCAACAGAACTCTATAGGATTATGGCAACAGAAATCTCTAGCTAGGTTCATAGTGACAGAATTGTTCTAAGATCATTGCAAAAAAAACCCATTAAGAATCATATCCACGGACTTATTTAGTATTATAGCAAAATAACTTTCTAGGATCATGGCAACAGGAATCTTTACGATCATAGCAACAGAAATCTTAAGTATCCAACAGAAAAACTTTTAAGGCTTATAGCAACAGAACTCTTAACGTTCGTTTCCCTAAAAAAAACACAGAACTCTTAACTTTCTTTACGGTCATAGCAACAAAAACTTTATGCTTATAAATGTATGCTATAGACCAGGACAAAGGCAACAGCGAAAACAGGCAGCCTTTAGATGTAAAGATTGTACAAAACACAGGAAGGCTCCAAATAGCATTAATATATAGCACAGAATGTTCGGCCATAGTCCCAGTCCTCACACAAAAGAATTGAGTAGGGCTTTTAGAGATTTAACAGCAGTGTTTTCCTTCATGTAGCATTGCTGTTTTTTCAATAAGAGTCATGACGTGTGGGCTATATTACTGAGAGTGCATGTGGACATGTGAACACGACTAATGAATAAACTATACGTAAAGAAAATGTTTTATTTGTAACGTTACAGCATGTCTGACAGGAACAGTATATGAAGAAGAACAAAATAGACGGTAGATCTCGTTTTTTTCCATAGTTTGTTTTCTTTAAATTCATGCAAAATGCTAACTGCCAGAGTAATGTAATATATCGAATAAAGCATTTATCCAAACGCCCATCTAAATAAGGCTTTCCCAACTCCGCTGCGCAACAGCCACACCGAGCTCTGCAATTGGTCGATTTTTGGTCGATTAATGTTCCTTAGAGCACTCTCGTGACGTCAGCTTTAGACAATCACCACGCCCACGTAAGTAAGACTAATCAAACATTGTTTTTCCAACTCCGTTGCGTCACAGCCACACCGAGCTTGCATCTGAGAGGCACCAGTGCAACATGAAGACTGAGGACAGCGCTTCGTTAACAAGAGAATACCAAAGTAAATAGGCCGCCTAAGTTTGGAGGTAAGTTTGGAGACCCGTAAGGTAAGTAAATTTTCAGAATTCAAATCCCCTGGTGAAAGTAATACATTATGACCTAAAATATGAAGGCATTTGGAAACCTTCAAGACGTAAAACGATGCTACAGCCAAAAATGTATGGCTGTAGCATCGCTTCTAAATAACTTGACAGGGCTACATCATTAGAGAGCACGTGAAATTCAAACTTTAAAACATGGGCATATGGCATGTTCCTCACTAGCCGATTTTATTTCTTTGGATTGTTTTTTTTTTTTCCTGAGTTAAAAATTTCTACTTTTGCCATTTAGTATAGAAGGAACACCAAACGCTAGTATTGTAGCACCACCATTGAATAATGCTCTTGTCTTCCCAATTGTTTAGATTGTCCTATTTATTGAAACACTTAAAATGTGTAATTTAATGCTTGAAATGCCAAACAGCCTAAAATAATGACTAAGCAAAGGTTTCAGTCTACAACAGAAAGTCTGTTTCTTCTTTGCTTCTATTTCACTACTCCATTATCATCCTGCAACAATCTTTGAACCAAGGGATTACATTAATGTGGCCTTATCTTCTTATCTGGTCCAAACGGCGTCATGAAAATGTCAATGAAAGAAAAACGAGTAAACAACCCCCATGTCAATGTTAATATGCAAACAGCCAGCTTCAGACAATCAGCACAACCATATCAGTAATATTCGCCAAGTAGCAGTTGCTAAATCACTCATGGATAGGATTTGGAGTTTCCCCTGTTTAGATAGTTAAGAAGAGAGGATGTACTGAATATTTATCGCTCCGGCCAAAAAGTTTTGAAATCTGAGTTTGAACACCATAAGGATGGCGTTCTTAATTTCATTTATATGAGCACCTTCGTGTCACTCGTGACGTCAGCTTCAGGCAATCAACACACCCACCTTAGCTAGACTAATCAAAAATTGTTTTCCCCACTCTGTCGTGTAACGGTCACGCCGAGCTTGCATCTGGCAGGCACCAGTGCTACACGAGGACTGAGCACAGCCACTCATGACTCCCTCACCCAAAACAGAACGTGGCAACTGATGATTTTCCTACCAGCTTACGTCGTTACGAGGAACTTATTTAGGTTAGCCTGTTCTCAGACATCAAATCACCTGGTGAAAAGTCCTTTATTATGCCATAATGAAGGCAGCTGGAAGCTATCAAAACGTCGCGGAGAAAACCTTATGGCTGCATTTGTATCATGGACAGCAACATTTCTTCCAAATAACTAACGAAACAGATCAAACTAGTATAGAATGAAGCCTTTGACGGGTCCAGATCATGGGAAAATGCACTTTTTACGAGAAATTCTCACTTAGAAATATGGGTAGGGCATGATTTCCAAAAAAATTGTCCTTTATTCATTTTTCAAAATCAAAAGGCATCAACAAACTTTAAGGAAAGGCACGGAAGATACAAAACTAGACACATGTGGTATCCCAAAAACAAAACAGAAAAAAAAACAGAACACAGTCGTGTACTGTAAACCCCATTGCTCATATTCACTTCTGCAGGGTAGAGCATGTTACCGACCAGCCTTCATATCCCCGCACATTCTATTGCGTCAGTAAAACCAATTCTTTGGATTCGTTCGTTTTTCTGAGTTGAAAAAAGAAAACAGTGAAGAAAGTTGTTTCTAATTCTTTCAGTTTTCCTATTCATGAATACACTCAAACTTTGTGGTTTTATGCTGGAAATGTCTGTCAGCGTAAATTGTTGACTTTGGCTCCTGTCGAATGTGCATCGTCTATAACAGAATGCCTATTTCGTGTTTTCTTTCATTTCACGCGCCCACTCCTTCGTCATTTGAGCACCAAGGGATTAAATTGACGTGACCTAATCTGGTCTGGTCTAAACTACGTCGTTAAAATTTCAGTGAAATAAAAACGAGTAAACAACCTCCATGCTAAATATTAATATTCAAACAGCCAGCTTCAGACCATTAACATAACCACATTAATAAGACCACTCTGAGGCTGTTTTAACAATACATTTCGGCACAACAAGGGAAAAAAATATTCTGGCGCGCTCTCTCAGTAATGGTAATTTTGTATTATTATTCTGCATGTTTTGAGTTTGTACAGATTAATTGTTTTCATAGATTTTGCAATTGTATGCTGATAACTGACGCCTGGATAGGATAGGATGCTGATAACGGTTGATTTTCTACATGGTTTGACTTTGTAGGGATGCTTTGTTTTTGTAGAATGTGCATGCTAATAATGCTTCATCGTACGGATTGGTTGTTTTTCTATAGTTTGCATGCAAAGGTTTTATTGTGAAAATATTTTTTTTCTTTTTGTATAGTTTGACGACATTACTGTTCTGGTTCTTCGCTCTATGACAATAGCATTTTTAAAACTCTTATCTATATACTTTATCGACTTTAGCTTTTAATTCTAGCTGTATGATAATAATAATGATTCTTTTCTTTCTACATAGTTTACCATTATTATTTTTCTGCTGCTGCAGTTGTACGATAATGATTATTGCGTTTTATAATATTAATCACTATCCATTGTCACATGTTATTGTATGTTACCTAACTATGTTTCTACCATCTACTTGCAATTAGTCCCCGGGCATGAACTTGCAACTGAACTTTCATTGACATTATCATTTCTTTTATTACATTTTATCTTAAGTCATATTTTGGTAACGTTTGTAGCGGTGTAACAGTGGTTTAGCAGCATAATTCAAGTAACTATTCATGAATTTATAACGTTTTGTATGCTGTTAGGAGTTGCCCTATGATATAAATAGTTATATAAACCCGGCATACAAGAGCTAGAGGGAAACAACGTGGCTTCACTGAAACTGATAACTCCAACAAGCACAGCAGCATCATTGGGAGTCCAGCAAATGTAAAACTATCATATACTTTAGCAGAGGAGCCTGTTCTTTGTTTCGCTCAGGTAACCAGACACCATGGGAAGAAGGCTACGACACCTGCTGATGTTCCTTCTCATCATCCTCAAGGAGCCCAACATGCCAGAGGCCGGCCGGCGCCGCAGATGCGAACGATCATCGGTTCACCAAACCGGCCGCAGCTGCGAACCACTGCGCAGCTGCGCACCACCGCGCTGCAATTGTAGAGGTCTGGGCCTCACCAGCACTAGTCTGAACCTCCCATCATCCACCACAGATTTAGTATTCTGTGATAACAACATAAAAATACTCCAGAAAGGTGCATTTGTAAATCTATCCCAGCTGCAAAAGTTGGACATACGCTCCAACCTGATAACAATGATTCAGGAAGGTGCATTTGTAAATTTACAATGGCTACGAGAGTTGAACCTGGCCAACAACAAAATAGCAACGATTAAGCCAGGTATATTAGATCTACCCTGGTTAGAAAAGTTGTACCTGTTCCACAACCTGATAACAATGATTCAGGAAGGTACATTTGCAAATCTACCCCAGCTACGAGAGTTGGGGCTGTCCGGAAACTGGATAACAATGATTCAGCCAGGTGAATTAGCAAACCTAGCCGGGCTACAAAAGTTGTATCTGTGCAACAGCAAGATAGGAACGATTAAGCCATTTGCAAATCTAAACTTGTTAGAAGAGTTGATCCTATCTAACGCCCAGATAACAATGATTCAGAAAGGTATATTTGCAAATCTTACCAGGCTATGGATGTTGAGGCTGATAGCCAACCAGATAACAATGATTCAGAAAGGTACATTTGAAAATCTGGCCCAGCTAAAAGAGTTGTACCTGGAGTTAAACCATATAACATTGATTCAGGAAGGTGCATTTGTAAAACTACCCCGGCTACAGCATTTGGGGCTTGCCTTGAACAAGATGTCTGCCATTTCCCCTTTAGCTTTCAGCTTGTTGCCATTTAATCTCGTCATAACTCTTGACCGGAATCCCTGGCAATGTGACTGTAAGATGGTTCCCTTTAGGCTAGATTCGACTGAATTTCCTTCATTTAAAGACCAGATAACATGTGTCAAACCCGCTAACTTACGGGGACAGAAACTTGCGGATGTCAGTCCTGAAGATTTGGTATGTGTCGAGCCGACCAAATCAGCACTGCCTAGGCCTGTTGATGTTCAAGTAACCTTAAAGTTTAACAATTGTTGCAAAGGTACAACAGCTGGCTCCACAGTCAAGAACAAGAAAAACAAAACAAGACCGACAATAGCTTCACCCCTTAAAGGCAACAGTTTCCACGCTGATACCCGAGCAACTTGTTTAGACTATCATAATTGCACAGCAGCTGGCTCAACAGTAGGTCCTGCAGAAATAAGAGCCAAAACAAGAGCAATAATAAGTTCAACCGTTAAAACCACTTCAGACAAGCCGGAAACCAAAATTTCCCATACTGATACCCAAATAACATCTAATGACTATTACAACAGCAAAACAGCAGATCTTAAAGGTAAAAGAGGCAAAACTGGAGCGACAGAAAGTCCAACAAGAGCCAAAACAAGAGCAATAATAAGTTCAACCGTTAAAACCACTTCAGACAAGCCGGAAACCAAAAGTTCCCATACTGATACCCAAATAACATCTAATGACTATTACAACAGCAAAACAGCAGATCTTAAAGGTAAAAGAGGCAAAACTGGAGCGACAGAAAGTCCAACAAGAGCCAAAACAAGAGCAATAATAAGTTCAACCGTTAAAACCACTTCAGACAAGCCGGAGACCAAAATTTCCCATACTGATACCCAAATAACATCTAATGACTATTACAACAGCACGCCAGCTGATCTTAAAGGTAAAAGAGGCAAAACTGGAGCGACAGAAAGTCCAACTCTTCAAAACACTTCAGAAAAACCGGAAAGGGACTCTTCCAAAGAATCCCTTCCCAGTTTTCCCACACCTGCTTTCATTGGCTCTGTCTGTGGTTCGATAGCTGGCATTGCCCTGATCGGCACCATCATTCTCACAATCTGGTGCAAGAAGAGGACCAAGAATCCACCCCCAAACCCTTCTTTAGGCCCTGATTCTAACATTGCCTTGCGTAGACTTAACATTACAGATACCGTAGTGACCAATTGTCATTATCACACAGGGCAGGGTCAGTCTCAGACCATCACTCAATCGCACGCAAACACCACACCCGGTGTTGTGACCAATGTTCATGATCACCAGTATGAAGATGTAGACCGACCTACCAACCTAATACAGGGCCAGGCTCATACCATCACTGACTCCAACACAAACACCGTTACTACTGTAATGACCAGTGCTCATGATCACCAGTATGAAGATGTTGACAACCATCATAATCAGGCAGACCAGGGCCAGTCTCTGGTTAACACGAACTCTCTGAAAGTTGAAAACCTGTCACATCACGAGTTGGTAGCTGCCTTAGATCCAAACCCTATGTATGTAGATGTGGGAGCATCAGCAAGGGACCAAACATCTACAGCAATGATCTGTAGTCAGGGTCAGACAGGGCTGGACCAGTCTCAGGCCATCGCTGAACACTACACAAACACCACAGCTGCTTGCGTAGTGACCAGTGGTCATGGTCACCAGTATATACATGTTGACAACGATCATGATCAGACAGGGCAGGGCCAGTCTCAGGCCATCGCTGAACATTGCAAAAACACCACAGCTGCTTGTGTAGTGACCAGTAGTCATGGTCACCAGTATATACATGCTGATAGCGACCATGATCAGACAGACCAGGGCCAGTCTCTGGTTAACACGAAATCTCTGAAAGTTGAAAACATGTTACATCACGAGTTGGTAGCTGCCTTAGATCCAAACCCTATGTATGTAGGTGTGGGAGCATCAGCAAAGGACCAAGCATCTACAAGAATGATCTGTAGTCAGGGTCAGACAGGGCAGGGCCAGTCTCAGACCATCGCTGAACACTACACAAACACCACAGCTGCTTATGTAGTGGCCAGTGGTCATGATCACCCAAATAAAGGTGTTGACGACCATGATGATCAGACAGGGCAGGGCCAATCTCAGGCCACCAATGAATCCTTGGAGTCTAGAAATCTATCTTATGGCACAGGGCCGACCGTCTTACAGCAGAATTCTCTATACAAAGTTGTGGGCCAGTATGAGGCCACCAATAAATCTATATCAAACAGCACAGCTAATGTAGTGACCAGTGGACATGACCAGAAGTGTGAAGATATGACCCAACATGATCAGATTGGGCGGGGCCAGTCTCAGGCCATCACTAAGTCCAACCCAAACACTGCAGCTACTTTAATGACCAGTGGCCATGATCACCAGTATGAAGATATAGAAAAACAGCACAATCAGACAGGGCAGGGCCAGTCTCAGGCCATCCTTGGGCCCAACACAAAAACCACAGCCAGTGACCATGATCAGTCTACAAGACAGGGGCAGTCTCAGGGTGTCATCGAAGCTAGAAACCCATCGTATGGCACGGGACAGATTGTTTCAATGCAATGTTCCCTCTACAAAGCCGTTGGTCATTCCCAACACTGAATCTGATACTAACACAACAAATGCTCGCATAAAGATGTAGGGCAAGGCCAGTCTCAAGCCATCACTAAATCCAACTCCAAACACCACATGTACAGCTGCTGTGTGGTCATGACCATCCGTATGAAGATGTAGGCCCCCCAAATGATCAGACAGCTGGTGTAGTGAGAAGTGGTCGTGATCACCAGTATGAAGATATGAAACAATCTAAACTTGACGATAAGATGCACCAAACTGAGGATGGACGGATTTCATTGAACTCTTTTGAATAGTTGTATACGTCTTCAACTGCTTGAAAAAAGGGTCAAATGTGGTTATTGTGTCGATTATGACTACATTTTTCTAAAAGCCGTTCTCATTTTATCTGCATCGACGATCTTTATAATATCACTCGTCAAAAAGATAACATAATTACTCCACCCCTGAGGTGTTGCCAAGTAGTTTTGCCTAAACCCTCCGAGAAACACAGCTGAACAGTATGATGTTCAACCAGGGAATCTTAGATTATTTCTATAGAAAATCCCTGTACCTCTCACTAGGTTTGGACACATTTACGCTTCCCAAACTGGAGTAGTCTTTAGGACCGGACCAATGAAAACACGATCACGTCACTGTGAAAGGCAGATTTCTATTCTTCGGCCTTTGGTACAACCGTAGTATTCAGAAGCTGTGATTCATTAGGCACCTGTTATTACACTAGGTTCTCTTATAACATGTTTTCGGGTGTTGGAAGTCTTGATGGGGATTGCAATGGTCGTCATGCTGAGCAAACATTTCCACAGCCCTTGGGGGGGGGGGGGGTAATTAAACACCGGGAACCGTCACCAGTATGCTTCTCATAGCCACACTGTATGTATGCGACAGCGCTGTCCTTGTCAATAGCTCAAACACACTGCGAATTTAGGGTCTTAAAGCTGTGTGATTTGTTTTGAACAGTCAATTTATTTTCTTATCTTCTACATTTATTGTTGTCACAGATAGCTGCCCTTTCGAAATAGCTCAAACATACTGCGAAGTGAAGGTCTTGAAGTTTTCTTCATGCTTTTTATATGTATTATATGGTTTACAATGTAATTGGTTTCCTACTAAGTTTGAGAACATACACTGCGTTTCGGGCACGTTGTTGTACTGATATTTCTGTGCTTGTGTATATACCGTAGAGGTTATAAATGGGATAACAGTAGCAAGTCAGTACCATTTCAGTACTGTACGGTACCGAAGTTTTGTTGTGGGGCATACATTTTTAGGTGAGGTAGATTTATAGACCACTGTAAGTTTCTTCAGGAAACAAAGTTATCAGGAGCCTGTCTTCGAAGTTACAGTGCCTGGTTTGATATGGTTGTCTCTGCTGATCATAGCAACAGAACCCTTTAGGATCATAACAACACAACCCTCTAGGGTCATAGCAACACAACCATTTAGGATCAGAGCAACGGAACCATTTACATAGGATCATAGCAACAGAACCCTCTAGGATCATAGAAACAGAACAGTTTAGGATCATAGCAACTGAACCCTTTAAGATTATAGCAACATAACTCTTTATGACATTAGCAGCAGGACTTTTTGAAATCATAGCAACAGAACCCTTTAGGATCATAGCAACAGAATTAAACTTTTAAGATCATAGCAACAGAACACTTCAGGATTTTAGCAACAGGGCCCTTTAGAAATCATAGCAACAGAACCAATTAGGATCATAACAACTGCAACCTTTACGATCATAGCAACAGAACCATTTAGGATCATAACAACTGCAACCTTTAGGATCATAGCAACATAACTCTTTATTATATTAATAGCATGACTTTTAGAAATCATAGCAACAGAACCATTTCGGATCATAGCAACAGAATTAAACTTTTAAGATCATAGCAACAGAACACTGTAGGATTTTAGCAACAGAATCCTTTTGGATCATAGCAACAGAACCATTTATGATCATAGCAACTGAACTATTTACGATCATAGCAACAGAATTAAACTTTTAAGATCATAGCAACAGAACACTTTAGGATTTTAGCAACAAGGCCCTTTAGAAATTATAGCAACAGAACCATTTCGGATCATAGCGACAGAACCATTTAGGATCATAGCAACTGAACCATTTAGAATCATAACAACTGCAACCTTTAGGATCATAGCAACATAACTCTTTATTATATTAGCAGCAGGACTTTTAGAAATCATAGCAACAGAACGCTTTCGGATCATAGCAACAGAACCATTTCGGGTCATAGCAACAGAATTAAACTTTTAAGATCATAGCAACAGAACACTTTAGGATTTTAGCAACAGGGCCCTTTAGAAATCATAGCAACATAACCATTTAGGATTATAGCAACAGAACTATTTCGGATCATAGCAAAAGAACCATTTAGGATCATAGCAAGTGAACTATTTACGATCATAGCAACAGAAATCTATATGATGATAGCAACAGAAATCTATACAATCATTGCAACAGAAATGTATACAATTGTTGCAACGGAAGTCTTCACGATCATAGCAACAGAAGTCTTAACGATCATAGCAACAGAACTGTTTACGATCATAGCAACAGAAGTCTTCACGATAACAGCAACAGAACTGTTTACGATCATAACAACAGAAGTCTTCACGATAACAGCAACAGAACTGTTTACGATCATAACAACAGAAGTCTTTACGATCATAGCAACAGAAGTCTTCACGATAACAGCAACAGAACTGTTTACGATCATAGCAACAAAAGTCTTTACCAAAACAGCAACAGAACTGTTTACGATCATAGCAACAGAAGTCTTTACCATAACAGCAACAGAACTGTTTACGATCATAGTGGATCTTTGGGCCCCCCCGGGGATCAATTGGATGCAGTCGCTCTCAGGGTCTAACCCACACGTGGGATCCCCACTCACTCCCGCCATCAGATCTTAGGGAGCAGGCTGCAATTTCTTCTCCGTCACCTCCGTTCTTCCCTTCCTCCTTCCACCTTAATCATGGGGAGGACCCCGAAAAGAGTGAAGAAGTGCTCTGGTTGTGGCGAGCCGCTGTCTTGTCACAAGGCGGGCCAATACGGCAAGCACTGCCAGGGGGTTGACAAGTATCCGCCGGCAGACAAGCAGCCCATCGAGCTCGAGGACCCCAACCCTAAGTCTGCGATGGACGTCCTGGAACAGCGCAAGGCTGAGTTGGAGAAGGCCATCGCGGAAGAGGAGCTTCGAAACGAGGTAGCAGCTCTTGAGAAGAGACTAGGGGCTCTGAAATCAAGCGGTCCAACCCCCCCGTCAGGTGAGGCGAAGCAGACCGGCCCCAAAGTATCCACGTCGGCGGAGGAGGCGGCTACGCTCGGCGCGGCTCTCCACCTGGGCCCCGGCGACCTGACACTAGACCACCTACGAATGAACAAGGAGCTCGTCACAAGGGTGAACGAGAACTACCCAGACCTCGAGTTCGTCACCCCGGACAGCAAAAAGGCTCCCGCTAAAGGTAAGACAAAGCTTTTGTCTCCCGAGAACTTTGTCTTCAACAGTCAGTCCGCAGAGGCCCCGAAGTATGAAGACCTCTCGGCCGAGGAGTTCCTCAGCGGCAGCATGGGGTTGCTCCTGTCGCCCAACCTCCCGACCTGGGAAGCCAGGGGACGAATGGCCCTTCTTCAGTTCGCCTGCCACCGGCTGGCACGTTATCGCTGGCCGGTCGTCAGGGCCTTTCACCACGCGGCTATCAACCAGGCCCTCCGCGACCCCACGAAGTGGAACAACGACTGGACGGAACTCAAGGACTACTATTTTGACGGCGACCCCGACAACCTCAAGGGCAACAACAACACCACGGGTAAGCCGAAGACAACCGTCAGGACCTGTTACAAGTACAACAAAGGGGAGTGTTCTTCCACCTCGTGCCGTTACGCCCACTACTGCTCGTACTGCTTGGACTCTACGGGACAAAAGTATAAACATGCCGAGTCCACCTGTCGACGACGTGGTGAGAAAACCACGACCAAGAAAGACGACAGTACTAAAGACTGACTAAATCTCCTTAACACGGACTGCCCTGAGGTATGTGAAAACCTTGACATTGGACCATCTACCGTGAATGACCGCCCGTTCCCTCAGACTTTTAGTCATAGTATTCGTATCGATACTAGTACTTTCCCCTGCCAAGAGGGGCCCGACTCTGACATCTTTCCATGTCTTAATGTTATTGATTTCCCCTGCCAAGAGGGGCCTCATGTTGATTTAACTAGTGCTCCTCACCAGGAGGATAATTTATCGCACGTCTCTCATCCTGAGAGAAGTTTGTCACATGCGTACGAGCGCTATGCTCCTGATGTTGATGTTGTTGTTATAATTGACGTTCCCTGCCAAGAGGGATCAGATTTTGATTTCATTGATATCCCTCGCAGAGAGGGCACGATGTCTTGTGTTATTCCGCGTGAGAGTACTTCAAGTAATTTGCCACATGTGTACGGGCCGGGTAGTGTTGTTTCGGACGTCTGTTTTCACACGTCAAATGTCCCTATGTTGGAGCAACTGGCCCCCTCCGGTAGTACTGTTGCATATGTCCCCCGACACGAGGGTTTCTCACCGCATGTAACCATATTTGAACGACAGGCCCCTGGCGCCTCTCATACTTCGTCATGTATTCCTTCACGATCTAGCCATTATGATGTTGATGATATTGATGTACCTTGCCGAGAGTGTAGCTCGACCACCGTAGTTGCGTCTCAGAACTCTTGCGATTATTATGATGTTAGCTCTAGCATTGCGGGTACGAATCGGTCGGGTGATGTGATCCCCATCTCTCCCTTCTGTTTGGACTTGCCACCAGCGGCTAAAACTTCCCAGATGTCGGGGTCCGTCACCAGGCCCGTTCTTCAGTGCCCTGGTGTGTTGTCAGATGATTGCGATCAGCGCGATTACCCTTCCAGTGTTTATTCGGTCGACTCAGCGGTCGGCCCCCCAGGCCCTGACAGTGTCCTGTCTCCGGTCCCTGTCGAGGGGCCCATCAATCGTTTGAGGAACGCCAAGACGCCCCGTCCTCCCAGCCTCTCCGATTTCCAGCGCTGGCATAACACGGTGCATGCCTCCGGCCTGCCCAACTTCAGAGGCTGCCGCCTCCCAGTGCTCACCAAGCTGAACGTCCCCGCGTGGCGCCATTATCTCGTGGACTACACAGATAAGGATCTCTGCGACTTGATCGAATTTGGTTTCCCTGTGAACTACTCCGGTCCGCGTCAACCAGATGTCCCTCTCACAAATCACGCGTCATCTCTGCGCTACCGTGATCATGTTAATGACTATATAAGCAAGGAACTTCGACTCGGGGCCACCATAGGTCCATTACCTACAGACTTCTTCAACCCGCCTTTAATTTGTAGCCCATTACAGACTGTCCCAAAGAAAGATTCCAGTAGCAGGCGGATAGTGGTGGACTTCAGCTTTCCCGAGTTCACGTCAGTCAACGCTGGAATCTCCACGGACACTTATCTCGGCGAGCGCGTGCGCTTACGTTACCCGTCTGTAGATGACTTGACTGCCTTAGTTGCGCGGCTCGGCCCCGGCTGTCTACTGTACAAAAGTGACCTTAGCCGGGCATACCGTCAACTTTACGTGGATCCTGCTGACTACCATCTTCTCGGTTTTCAGTGGGAGGGGAGTCGTTTCGCTGACGTCACCGTACCCTTCGGGATTCGTACGGGCTCCCATCTCTGTCAGCGCGTTACGGACGCGGTACGCTTCATCTATGGTACCTACGGCTACACTTGCGTCAACTACCTGGACGATTTGGGTGGTGCGGATACACCGGCGCGCGCTCCTGACGCATTCGCGTGCCTGGGTCGACTCTTACTGGAATTGGGTTTGGATGAGGCGGCAGGCAAGGCCGTCCCGCCCACCACGCGTCTCGTCTTCCTCGGGAAGATTATCGACTCCGTGCGCATGACGATTGAGGTCACACCTGAGCGTCTGACTGACACTTTGACGGAATTACGCGGTTGGAGCCACAAAGTCGGAGCGCGACGTCGAGACGTTGAGTCCCTGCTCGGTAAATTACAGTTCATCGCTTCCTGTGTGCGCCCGGGTAGGCTATTCATCTCGCGCATGTTACTGTTTCTGCGCCGTTTTCCGGACAGACACACATGCATGCCCCTCGACGAGGAATTTCGCAAAGATCTGGCATGGTGGGTCACCTTCCTCCCTACGTACAACGGGATCTCTCTCATCCCCCAGTCCGGGTGGACCAAAGCGGACGCCGTCTTCAGTTCCGATGCTTGCCTGACGGGCTGTGGGGGCTTCTTGGAATCGTCAGGAGAATACTTCCACGCGGTCTTTCCTGCCTTCATCCTCGAGCAGGACCCTTTTATCAACAGCCTGGAACTACTCACGATCCTGGTTTGCGTTCGCCTGTGGGGTCAACACTGGTTGGGAATGCGCATCGTGGTTCTGTGCGACAACGAGGCTTCCGTCACAGTACTCAACTCCGGTCGCAGTCGATCGCCGTTCTTACAGTCGTGCCTACGCAACCTGTGGCTCTGCGCCGCGAAGGGGCAATTCGAACTGCGCGCCGTGCACCTGCCGGGCATTGACAACAGGTTGGCCGACCATCTCAGCCGTTGGAACACGTCTCCGTCACATCGCCAGGCCTTTCTCCGTCTGACGGATGGCATATGCGTCAGTGAAGTCCCCGTCACCCCCTCGAACTTTGAGTTGCTAACGCATCTGTGATTTTTTCAGGTCCTGCGTCTCAACTGTGTCTCCTGGACCGACAAGTGGCCGCCTCCAAAAGGTCGGCTTTCGCCACCGGGACATACAACAATCTTCGGACGCAGTGGCGCTCCTTCCTCCTGTTCTGCGAGTATTTCGGCCTCCCGGCTCTTCCCACGGACGTTCCCACCCTAGCCAGGTATGCGCAGTTCCTTTCCAGGTCATGCAAAAGCCCGGACACCATCAAAATCTACGTCCACGGCGTCCGGCAGCTGCACTTGTTTCACGGCCTGACCGCGCCTCCGGCGAACGCCTTCGATCTTAAACTCGTTCTCACCTCCCTCTCCAGGCACTCCGCGCACGTCAGCCAGCAAAAGTTGCCTATCACGCCTTCGATTCTACTACGCCTCAGGTCTCTGTTGGATCTACGGCGCCCACTCCACGCCACACTCTGGGCGGCCTTTTGTGTCGGTTTCTTCACCCTGCTACGCAAGTCTAACCTTGTTCCTCCATCAGGGACGGCCTTCTCTCCCGACAAACACCTCGCTCGACAAACACCTCGCTCGCGAGTCGATTCAGCTCACTGCGGACGGTTTAATGGTTCACGTTAAGTGGTCCAAAACGAGACAGTTCCGACAACGAGTTCTGCAACTTCCCGTGTCCGCCATACCCGGCCATCTCCTCTGTCCGCGTCGGGCTGTTCTCAATATGCTCCACCTTCTTCCGGCTAAGGACAGCTCACCCGCGTTTCTCGTCCCAGCCAGCGGTGGCGGACCGGTGTCGCTCACACACGCCACCTTCGTGTCCCACCTTAAGACCTTGCTTGAAGCCGCAGGCCTTCCCTCAGCACAGTACTCCGGGCACAGCTTCCGTCGCGGCGGAGCTACCTTCGCCTGGCGCTGCGGCGCCGACTCCAACACGATTAAACTGCTAGGGGACTGGTCGTCCGACGCGTACGAAGTGTACTTGGACTCCTCCCTTGAACAGCGCCGGTCCTTCGGGAAGCACCTCGCCGACACCATCAGCCGCGGCCTTCTTGGCTGACCGCTAGCCGGCCTTCCTCCCATCTCCCAAAACCTGCTACCGCAATTGTCTGACAGCACTCCAACTAGATAGGTTCGGCATGCGTGCTTTGGCCCTGTGCAAAATTTCAATGTTCATTACATATTATTCAGGAGACTATTTGGTATTATATTGTATATATTCTTCATTAGCTTGTCCTGTAGTTCGAATGTTCTGTAGTTTAGTCTTCGCGTTCTCTGTACGAGCTACCGTAGCACTCGCACTTGTTGTGTAAGGTTAGGACTACATTACGTATTATAGTCTAACTTGTATTTATTGCGTGTTTAATAGGCATTACCCCCGGGCTTTACCGGGGTCCGCTCCTCCACTCTCTGCACGCCCCTCCTTCCTTTTCTTCTCTTTCGGCTCCGCTGGGTCTGGTCCTGGTGAATTTGTCGTTTTTATGCTTCGTTATTAAAGTTTACCAGCCCAGCACAGTCTCTAGTCCGTCATTGGGAGCGTGCAGATAATTGTGGATCTTTGGGCCCCCCCGGGGATCAAAGTTGTTAATTGGATGCAGTCGCTCTCAGGGTCTAACCCACACGTGGGATCCCCACTCACTCCCGCCATCAGATCTTAGGGAGCAGGCTGCACCCACCCACCCACTCCGTGAATTTGTCGTTTTTATGCTTCGTTATTAAAGTTTACCAGCCCAGCACAGTCTCTAGTCCGTCATTGGGAGCGTGCAGATAATTGCAACAGAAGTCTTCACGATAACAGCAACAGAACTGTTTACGATCATAGCAACAGAAGTCTTTACGATAACAGCAACAGAACTGTTTACGATCATAGCAACATAAGTATTCACGATAACAGCAACAGAACTGTTTACGATCATAGCAACAGAAGTCTTTACGATCATAGCAACAGAACTGTTTACGATCATAGCAACAGAAGTTTTTACGATCATAGCAACAGAACTGTTTACGATCACAGCAACAGAAGTCTTCACGATAACAGCAATAGAACTGTTTACTATCATAGCAACAGAAGTCTTCACGATAACAGCAACAGAACTGTTTACGATCATAGCAACAGAAGTCTTTACGATCATAGCAACAGAACTGTTTACGATCATAGCAACAGAACTGTTTACGATCATAGCAACAGAACTGTTTACGATCATAGCAACAGAAGTCTTCACGATAACAGCAACAGAACTGTTTACGATCATAGCAACAGAAGTCTTTACGATAACAGCAACAGAACTGTTTACGATCATAGCAACAGAACTGTTTACGATCATAGCAACAGAACTGTTTACGATCATAGCAACAGAAGTCTTTACGATAACAGCAACAGAAGTCTTTACGATAACAACTGTTACAACAGAACTGTTTACGATCATAGCAACAGAAGTCTTCACGATAACAGCAACAGAACTGTTTACGATCATAGCAACAGAAGTCTTTACGATAACAGCAACAGAACTGTTTACGATCATAGCAACAGAACTGTTTACGATCATAGCAACAGAACTGTTTACGATCATAGCAACAGAAGTCTTTACGATAACAGCAACAGGACTGTTTACGATCATAGCAACAGAAGTCTTTACGATAACAGCAACAGAAGTCTTTACGATAACAACTGTTACAACAGAACTGTTTACGATCATAGCAACAGAAGTCTTCACGATAACAGCAACAGAACTGTTTACGATCATAGCAACAGAAGTCTTTATGCTTCTAGATTTATCTTATGGAGAACAAAGCCAGAACAAACGTATTGAAGAAGCGTCTAGATGTGAAGATTCTGAAAACCACATGCAGGACTCAAAGGGCATTTTAAAGCGGCACAGAATGTACGGCTATAGGCCCAGTTCTCACATACCAACGATTGTCAAAATAAATTTGTAGACAGAAGTAACAGCTCTGTCTCATTATTTTGTAATTTTAGAACGTGTGTGCTGTATTATGCCTAGGGAAAATGTTGTGTTTCCTATTTCCCTACCTACCCCAGAAAAACCTGCCGACCCTAGGCTTTTTTGGGGTGGGTAGTGGAGTCCCATAGCTTCAAGTTAGAATTTTTATTCAGCCTGCATCCTATTGAAGTGAAGACACTGTTGCCCTATCTAATGAAGGATAAATGTATCTATTATGCGCAAAATTGAAATTTGACATTGAAAGACAATCCTTATGCTTTCAGTTTACTTTGTTTAACTGTAGTGTGGTATGTATCACAATTACTAGAGTTTTGGCTCTAGAAATCATATAATTTCTATCTACCGACACTAATTTTTTCAGGACTGAAACAGGAAACACAACATTTTTTCATAGGCCTTACTAAGACTAGATGTAGATGTTTTATATATGATCAAAGCAACATAAATCGATCATTGGAACAGAGGTATATATGTCATATGATTATAGCAACAGAAATCTATAGGATCACTGTTTACTCGATCATAAAAAACAGAACCCTTTATGATCATAACAACAGAGGTCTTTACGATGACAGCAACAGAAGTCTTTATGCTTCTAGATTTATCTTAGGGAGAGCAAAGCCAGAACAAACGTATTGAAGAAGCGACTAGATGTGAAGATTGTGAAACTCACAGAGGCAGGACTCAAAGAGCATTTGATGAAAGCGGCACAGAATGTACGACTATAGGCCCAGTTCTCACATACCAAGGACGATCAAAATAAATGAGTAGGTGCAGAAGTAACTAGAGTTCCACGACCCCATACCTTCGCCAAATGATTCTACCCTTTACAACTGCTGTAACTCATCTCCTCCACCAAACAACAGACGTACACATTTTTTTTTAAATTTTATTTTATAATTAATGTTCACCTGTACATAACTTCCAAATTCCACAAGTAAAAAGTTCCCGTCATTTGCCACAATGACATAATAGCATTTCCTCATCAATTATGTAAATTAGGTCCTTATTTTGCATAATATATTTATCAATATTCTTCTCTTTCTCAGTCACAAATGTCACATGTTACAATGGTCCTATAATGGAACCGAGCTGGTTTAGACGATTTCCTAATTGATTATGCAAATTAGATTCTGATTCGCATGATTAATAAGTAATTATATGAAGGATCACTTAAGCTATGTACATGCTAAAAATCATGAAAATCCGTTAACTCCTTCTTGAGTTATTCTCTTTCGAAATCTGACACTAAACCTGCTAGGGGGCTCAAACCTATACCACTTACTCTCGGCATAAAGAGCTATCCGACACTGAAAAATCATAGCCGCAGCATGTCCAGAACTCGAAATATCAAACCAGAAAATTCCGCTGCAGTACCGTAACAGGCCGTTAGGAGGCCCAGAATCTAATCATTTTAGGTCTCAACGAGACCTACCCTCATACCGTATATTGATACAATCCATTCAGACGTTCTTGAGTTATGATGGTATTCTAAAGACATACAAACAAACAAACACACATACACACGCTACCCAAAATATAACCTTCTTGGCGAAGGTACCAATCTGTTTTCCTTCATGTCTCATTATTTTGTAACTTCAGAACGTGTGTGCTGTACTACTAAGAGTACCAGTAGATGTTAAGTATAATTATTCACATAGAACTTAGGAATGCTAGTGACATCTTTGTGCACACCACTAATGAATACACTATCAAGCAGATGAAATAGTTTCAGTTTACAATATCTAGCAGAAACAACGTATCAAGCTCAACAAAATAAACGTTCCTTCTCGGTTTGTCATTGTTTCCTCCCGATTCATGCAGGGAGAGAAATCAGTTAAAAATCTGAACCAAAATGTAACTGTAGCAAAATGAGAGTAATGTTATTTGGGAAGGTTGACGAATGTTTGAACATGGAGTATGGTGTACCGAACAACAAATGGTTAATTTTTTCATTTCACATCTTCTTTTTATTTCACACCATTCATAAGTTTCCACATATAATTAGGTCCAAGTTCAGGTCATGACCTTGACCTGATCCTCTGGTCCTGAACCGTACCTGTACGTAAAATTTTCTGTACCGGTACCCACCTACTACCTTATAGAGTAGAGCTCGTCAGGCCAGATCAGGAAGATTCGACCCAATTCTCCAATGTCTTCTTTAGGCCCTCAAATAGCATTAGTAATGTGTTTTCCATCACTGTCCTCTTCCTTTGAAACGGTACATTCTTTTGCAAATGAATACAAGCTACCCCGGGCTCTGTGGTTGGTTACATTATCTACTGTAAATGCATTTAAGTTTGCAGGGATTTAATTTCGCGGTAGCAAAAAAAAGGACTGTTTGCGGCCGTTTTAAGTTTGCGGTAGCACCATGCACTGTAGTCTCTAACTGTCATGAAAATTTTTAACCACCGCGAAAACTGTGAACATAAAACCACCGCGAAAATTTCTGCATTTACAGTATACAGAACACAGAGGGGCGATTCTAGTGTTATGCTTGTTCCTTGACTTGACGTTCCTAGTGTTGTAAAGATTTTCCTCGCTAAAAATTGTAAGTTTTTCCTTGCTGGTTGGTAAACCAACAAGGGTCCGCAGCTACATAACCAACTGGAAGGAAAACTGATGCAGTTTACATGTGACCAAACCATCACAACTTTTTTAATCATTTTGTTGTATAGAAAACCATAGCAGCAACGCAAAGTTGTAACAACGTACATTTGCAGCTGTAACGATATAGAAACAGTCTTCTGTGTAACAATGTGGAAACACCCCTTGTGGAGAATGGTTTGGTCCGGCGCGCATGCGCACGAGACACTGACGTCATGAGGTAAAGAATACAACATCAGTCCCGAATCTGTGCTGACTTCGGTTGTGCTTGCGTCGTCCGTCTGCTGTAGGAATGTGACTGAGAACTGTTGAAAGTGGGGTAACAAATTGGAGGTTCTACCGAGATCGAAAGTTCCAGGAAAAGCGTAGCGGATGGCGCGATAGCAGCCCAAGTCTGAGAGAAACAGCAAAGAGAGAAAGGTCGTCCTTTAGAGTTCCCGCCGAAACGGTCATGTGACGCGACGTGACGCGGGAGGAGAGCTCAGGGGTTAGTGTCAGGGGTCTCAAACAACAAACATGGCCGCCTCCATAAGACGAGAATAAGTGGGGAGGGCGACCGTACCGATAAGAACTGTTGTTGTGGGAAGAGATACAAAGGGAAGAATGGCGGAAGGTGGAATAAAAATGGAATCGGTAGAGGAGTTAACAAGATCAGTAGAAGAATTCCTATGTCCAAAACAGTCCACAACACCTGATGTGAAGCCTAAGAGACACTCTGATATGACCAAACCTAGCGACCTTCCACAGTTAAGCGGGCCTTATCCCCTCCATTCCCAGACGCCACCAGGGCTCCAGCTGAATAAGAATAGTGTTGAAGTCACCGTGAAAGAGTTGGTTGATGCCACTACTCACCTAGCAAATGTTGTCACGGGGTGTTGCACAGAGGTTAAGAAATTAGGAGGAAGGTTGGACCACCTGGAGTCACCTGAGGGGATTGACACTGTAAGGAAGACCCTATGGAACACTAACACTCGATCAGCTGCTGGAGGGGTTGACACTGTCAGGAAGACCCACTGGAAGACTAACACTAGACCAGCTGCACCTCGCCATGTGAGCAGGAAGGAGTTCAAAATAACCGGCCAAGTGGGTACCCTCAGCTTCAAGTCCCTCACGTACCAGGTCAACAGTGGCCTGAAGCAGGGATATACAGAGGAGGAGGTCGTAGACGCGGGGATTAGAGCCATCCCAGCAGAATCAGCCCTCCGTTCTTACCTGGAAGGTAAGGAAATGGACCTGGAGGCAGTCGAGCAGGTAGTGAGGGCCCAGTGTTCACAGTGTACAGCGACTGACCTGCATCGTAAGCTGAGCATGGGGAAGCAGGAAAGCGAGGAGTGTCCCCAGAACTTCCTGATGAGAATGATGGATCTGAGGGACCGAGTTATAGAGGCTAATGAAGAAGAAGACGAGTTGTACAGCGCAGGTCTGGTGCAGGCCATGTTCCTGCGGGCAGTCCTGACTGGCCTGAGTGAATATGCAATCAGGCTGGAAATGCAGCCTCACCTCGACCGGAAGTGTGGGACCACGGATGTTGAGCTGTTGGAGAAAGTGGGCAGAGCAGTGATTGACAAGCAGAAGAGAGAGGAGAAGACGAGAAGTGCTGCCAGAGCAAACACTACAGATACAAATACTACTCGTACTGGGATCAATGTGGTGACAGCAAGACCAAGAAGGCTGTGCAACCAATGCTGGCAGGCGCGCGCAGAGAGATGCAACCACTGCTTCGTGTGTGGAAGAACCAACCACCAAGCCAGGGAATGCCGTAGTCAGGCTGCTCCCCGGGGAAACGAGTCCAGGGCCCTCCCAAGGGACGGGGAGTAGCCCTGAATAATACACCGCAGTCCCACCACCCACCAGTAGATACTAGAAGTAGAATAGAACCAAAGAGAACAGAACAGAGTCAATATACCGGTAATGTCAATATGATGTCATCACGCTTAACACCCAAACAAAGAGGAAAATTAACCAGGCTGGTTGGAAACAAGTGCCTTGTCTCTTGTCACTTAGAGAACGTACAAACCCAAGCGTTATGGGACACGGGAGCCCAAGTGAGTATCATGACAAACAAGTGGAGAACAAAATACCTGCCCAAAACAGAAATTCGGCCATTGACCGACATACTGGGAGGAGTAGACTTCAACTTACAGGCTGCAAACGGCACCAACATACCATATGATGGCTGGATCGAAGTGAAGTTTAAAATGGTTAGCGAGAAAGACACACAAGAGCTAACTGTGCCATTCTTGGTGACATCAGATGACAAACAAGAGCACCCAATAATTGGCTACAACGTGATTGAGGAGATGCAGAGTGTGTGTGCCAGGAACGGCTGCTCCGGAGCTGCTCTGCTGTCTCAGGCGGTGCCAGTAGAAGGTGGAGAGGCAGAGGCGCTGGTCTGCATGATGGAAGATTTTAGTAAGACAAACTTGGTGAGAGTAAGGGTTGGCCGGAAGAGAATCAAGATACCACGAGGAGCCACTGTCCAGGTTAGATTTAGAACTCCTACAGGTTCAGTGGAAGAGAAACAATCTGTGTTGTTTGAGCCAGATATAGGAGGGAGTTGGCCCACGGGCTTGGAGGTGGAGTCAGTACTCACAAGGGTGAGTTCAACTGGTTTGATCAGAGTGCCAGTAAGCAACCCTAACAGTTATGATGTCTACCTTCCTGCGAGGACAGTCTTGGGTCAGATAGAACCTATCAGATCAATGGTTCCAGTTGATGTGAGACCAGTAAACGACAGCCATCAGCAAACAGAACAACCAGCTCAAGTCAACACAGTCCAGGCAGAGCAGGATGCACCTGATGAGTTGTGGGACCCTCCAGTTGACTTGTCTCATCTGAGTGAAGAACAGAGGAAGATAGTGCGACAGATGCTTCGTGAGGAATCGGGTGCATTCTCCAGAGATGAGTCAGACATTGGCAACATGGAGGGACTAAAGCTAAACATCAATCTGACTGACCGAGAACCGGTGCAGAAGAACTACGTATCCATCCCCGCGCCCTTGTACAAAGAAGTGAAAGAATACATTGAGGACTTGATCAACCAGGGGTGGATCACGAAATTAAGGTCGCCATATTCCTCCCCGATGGTGTGTGTCCGGAAGAAAGATGGGAGTATGCGGCTGTGTATTGACTATCGAGCTCTCAATGAGAAGACAGTGTCGGACAGGCAACCACTCCCCAGAATCCAGGACATATTGAACCGTTTGAAAGGAAGTACCTGGTTCTCAGTCCTGGACCAAGGGAAGGCATACCATCAAGGATACATGGACGAGGAGAGTCGACCCTTCACGGCGTTTGTGACCCCGTACGGCTTGTACGAATGGGTACGTATCCCCTTCGGCCTGAAGAACGGACCTCCTGCGTATCAGCGACATATGGAGGAAGTGCTAGAAGGCCTCAGCCACGTGATCTGCGAACCTTACATGGATGACACCATGGTTCATAGTGACACCTTCAATTCTCACGTAGAGAGGAACAGGAAGGTCTTGCGTCGCCTTCAGGAGCATGGTTGCAAACTGAAGCCCAAGAAGTGTGTCATGTTCAGACGTGAAGTCAGATACGTGGGGAAGTTAGTGACGGCTGAAGGTTACACCATGGATCCTGAAGAGACTGCAGCAGTCAATGCCTTAAAAGAGAAGACACCTACCACAGTAGGGGACGTCCGAAGACTGCTGGGATTCCTAGGGTACTATCGGACATACATTAAGAACTTTAGCGGAACAGCCAAGCCACTGTACGACCTGTTGTCGAACAGTACGCCAAACCAGCCTATCAGCTGGACTGAAGAGCATCAAGAGATACTCTGTGAACTGATCGCACAACTGACCAGCCCACCAGTGATGGCATATCCTGACTTTGAGCGACCCTTCGTACTGCACACAGATGCGTCTGCCCAGGGGTTGGGTGCAGTGTTATACCAGCATCATCAAGGCAAGCTCCGGGTGATCGCCTACGGGTCAAGGACATTAACACAAGCTGAGAAGAACTACCATCTCCATTCAGGAAAGTTAGAATTCCTGGCTCTGAAATGGGCAATTACAGAGAAGTTCCGGGACTACCTGTATTATGCACCCTCCTTCGAAGTCTACACTGACAATAACCCCCTCACCTACGTGCTTAGCACTGCCAAACTGAACGCCACTGGCCACCGCTGGGTGGCTGAGCTCGCTGATTTCAACTTTACCATCAAGTACAGACGTGGAGCCAGCAATGCAGATGCAGATGTCTTGTCCAGAATACCTGAAGAATTCATGGAATCTTGCACGGAGAATATCAGTGGCGACGTGATCACTGCCAGAATGCAGTCAATGCAAGCCTTAGAGAGTGGAGATGTCACGTGGATAAGTGCAGTGACTGCCAATGCTGAGAGTTTGCCTGATGCACCTAGCTCAGTAGAACCCCTCGGGAGGGAAGCAATCAGTGAGGCCCAACACCGTGACCAAGACATAAGACGAATCATCGAGCTGAAGGAAGTCGGCCAGTACCCAAAGACGACGAGGGGAGAATCACCTGATGTCTGCTACTCCGTCAATGGGATCGATTGTCAGTAGACTCTGACGGGATCTTGCACCGACGAGCAGGCAACCGATCACAACTCGTGATGCCAGCAAGTCTGCGAAGTCTAGTATATCGAGAACTACACGAGAATATGGGACACTTGGGAGCAGAAAGAGTGGTTGACTTGGCAAGGAGTAGGTTCTACTGGCCCAGAATGCAACGAGATATCACTGAATATGTGACATCCAAGTGTCCGTGCATCAAACAACGGAAACCAAACATACCAATGAGAGCTCCCCTCACACCTATCAAGACAACGGCGCCATTTGAACTGATCTCGATCGACTATGTACATTTAGAGCAGAGCAAAGGGGGCTTTGAATACATCTTGGTTGTCGTCGATCACTTTACAAGATTTGCCCAAGCGTACGCCACCAAAAAGAAGTCAGGGAAGACAGCTGCGGAGAAGATCTTCAACGATTTTATCCCAAGGTTTGGATATCCAATGAGGCTACACCATGACCAGGGCGGGGAGTTCGAGAACAAGCTTTTCCGCCGGTTGGAGGAGTTGAGTGGCATCGCACATTCCAGAACCACGCCCTATCATCCGCAGGGAAATTGGCAGGTCGAACGGTTCAACCAGACCTTGCTGTCCATGCTACGCTCGCTTCCCGACCACCAGAAGTCGAGGTGGAAGGACTCGCTGGACAAAGTTGTTCACTCTTACAACTGCACCAGAAATGAGAGCACATGATTCTCTCCATTCTTTCTCCTCTATGGTCGCCACCCGAGACTACCTGTGGACCTCTTATTTGGAGTGCAAGACCCAGACGAGGTGACCCAGACATACCCTGAGTACGTAAAGAGGTGGAAAAAAGGAATGGAGGAGGCTTACAGCCTAGCCGCCAAGCACGCTGAAAAAGCAGGCGAGAAGGGGAAAAGGTTTGACAGAGGGAGACCGTGTCCTTGTAAGAAATCTGAATGACCGCGGTGGCCCTGGCAAACTCCGGTCCTACTGGGAGGACAACATATACACCGTGGACAAAAAAATGAGTTCTCTACCTGTCTACAAGGTTAGCCCTGAGTGTGGCCGAGGAAAGGCTCGAGTGCTTCACAGGAGCATGCTATTGCCATTCAATGGACTACCACTGGAAATACCACAGACTAAGAGGAAGACGCCTGTTACGCCTGTTCCAGAGCCAGTCATTCCTGAGGAGGATAGGGGGAGTACACCAGGTAGAAACCAGGAAGTGGATGCAGTCCTAGATGATGCAGTCCCAGATCCAGTCATTCCTGAGGAGGATAGGGGAGTACACCAGGTAGAAACCAGGAAGCGGATGCAGTCCCAGATCCAGTTATTCTTGAGGAGGATGTGGGGAGTACACCTGTTAGAAGCCAGGGATCGGATGCAGAGACCGTCAGACCAAGACGAATGAGGAGACCCCCTCAGACTCTGACATACGATGTTGGTGGGCAACCGGGCTACGTGAGAGTGCCGACAGTGAACACGGTCGGTGCTGGGAACTTTGAGTGGAATGGGGCGAATCGAGGACAGTTATACCAATCGTGCCCAAACTGTTTACACTTGATTCCAGTGATCAGCATGTACATGCCCGGTTGAACAATAGTGTGATGGTTAGCACTCGGGACTTTGAACCCAGCGATCCGAGCTCAAGAACAATGAGCACTGTAGTTGGACTGTCACAGTCGTCAAAAGTCTGCATGCGTGTCCATAGTGACTGCTCTAGTTGAAGTTCTGTGAAATGTGAAATGTCAAAAAGCTCCGACTTTACTATACTGATAAGTTTAGTCTACGTCTAGAACGTCTATTATCTGTGGAGCTCAAGAAGAACAGATGGACATTTGGTCAACCTTTTGTGGTAATTGGTCATCCAAGAATATGTTAAATTGGATAGTTAAGTCCAATAGTTTTATTATATGTGTTCACTTTCGGAAAGGTCTTTGTAAACTGTTGTAACATGCAACAACTTGCCAGAAGTAGAGGTTAGAGTTGTAAAAAGAAGTTAGTTAAAAGGAACACAGTTTGTTTTATTGCATGCTCAATTATTACTCAAAGTTATACGTTCAGTTATTATTAAGTAGATATAGCATTGTAACAGTAATGTCGGGACGCCATTTGATTTTGAGGGGGCGTGTGTAACGATATAGAAACAGTCTTCTGTGTAACAATGTGGAAACACCCCTTGTGGATAATGGTTTGGTCCGGCGCGCATGCGCACGAGACACTGACGTCATGAGGTAAAGAATACAACATCAGTCCCGAATCTGTGCTGACTTCGGTTGTGCTTGCGTCGTCCGTCTGCTGTATGAATGTGACTGAGAACTGTTGAAAGTGGGGTAACACAGCCACTGTCATACATATGAATCACCATAGAAACAGTCACTTATCAATATTCACGTTAGTCCACCGATATGTATCAATATCGATATTTGTTCACTGTTTGTTATCAATATCTGTCCAATACACTAAGCCATGGTGTAATATCACAGTAACATTGATGTTCCAACACTCACTATTTTTTAAATGTATGCTAAAAGTGTTATTGAATCCATACGGGCATATGGTCAAGGCACCTCGTTACAAAAGTTCAGGTCATTCGGTTGTAATACTGGGGTACAGGGGCAAAATATACTGTTTTGGTCTAAACATTGCCAAACAAAATAAATAAAATCATCAGGCAGATATGAAAAAAATGAAGAAACAACAGTTCGGCGACCTCATACCTCCATGAGATATTTAGAGCTTTTGTAAATTTAATGCAAATGACTTACACATTAGCATAATTTATGCGTGGTGATGATCATCATTGACTGACACTCACATGTCCCGAGTATAGAATTAGCATCATTAATTATTAATCAGTTTTGCAATGTTTTCATGTATTATGTAAATCAGTTAGCATCATAAGCATATTAGTATTTGTTTATGTTCCACCTATCATAATTTACATGTGTTAAAATGAAATTTCATGGAGGTAATAAATTCCATCTTAACCTTCAAAATTTATAAGCGATTACTTGAACGAGAAAGCATGCACGCAGTCGAAACCTTATATGCTGATCATGAAACGCTTGAAGGCTTGAAACGCAACACAGCTGTTGCTGGTACGTCAAGGTCACTTGCACAGCCAACAAAATGTCATCTTATCAAGGAAGCCTATCTAAAGACGGATGGTTTACTGTGCGCACTACTCGATCCCTTTCACCCCGTTGACCGTATCGGAAAACAAAACGACCAAGGTCAGACACGCATTCCTTAGATCAGGCTCTAGCACTGTAGGTGAAGCAACACAAGGTACCTTCTCGTTTTCTTTTCTCCTTTTTTCGGAAGTTGTGCTAGGCGTAGGAAGACACTTGTGAAGAGGTACAGTTAGTGTCAGACCCTAGCTGAGGCCGGCATTTTAAGCTTGCAGATTTTCATAGTTTCTGACTGTGTTCTAACACTTTCAGGCTGGTACTGAATAGACGCATACGTAGTTAGTTTTGTTGACATATTACTCAACACAAACCTAAATATTTTTGTTACATTTAACTTTACGTGCAGATTACAAGGAAATAGTATGATCATGTCGTTTCGTGTCATTGAAACGGCATTTGTTGGTTTTACAGAGTTGCTTACAGAGTTAACATTTAAAACAAAGCGTACATTGGCAAAAAGGGACTACTTGGCCAATGGGTAGGTGCCACAAGTGTGTTAGTGTGGTAGGCACGGCGAAAAAAGCCACGTTTCCATTTTCCTACTAGCAATTTTGTTAGTTTTCTGGTCTTTCTGAGGTCATAAATGCCATGAACATTGTATGTTGTTATCCACTTGTAGTACTGTGTCTAATCCAACCGAGCTTTTTAAAGCAATATGGACCGGGGCTCTTTTGGGGCCCGCTACAGGAGTCATAAGTTATCTTACATTACTGTAAGGTAATTGACGTCAAAGTGACGTAATATTATGACTTCATCAGTGTGATTGTATTGGCTGGAACAAAGTGGTCAAAGACAAAAGTTGTGCTTTTAAAACATAAATCTACCTAAGTTAGGAGGAGGGCCCTATGTCCTTGCCCCTCAGGTTTAAACACGAACATTGACCCCCCCCCCCCCCCCCAATCCTGGGGTATGTCACAGGAAAAACAAGAACCATATGTGTTTTATCAACGAAACATCTTGAAGGGATGGTATTGGCTCGGATTCCAACCTCAGACATTCTGTACGCCATCATTCATCGTTAAACACGCTGGGCTTTGAACGTGGACTGACCGCCCTTGACCGGGTAGAGTTCCACGACCTCATACAGTCGCCAAATAACTTTCACCTTTATGGATGACGTATTAATACGTACATTTGCACCGTTTATGATTATAGTTGATCATCTATTCTAGCTATATATTATTTCTTGTTTTATATTCTATTGAGTCTTCATCGTGCGTTACTTAAATGTGACACTCATTTGACTGACACATTTACTTGACTTCCAAAAGGTATTAAAAGAAAATTCCCGTCATAAACAGATTAGAAATTATCGTTTTCAATAGATTACGTAAATTACGTGTCGTCAGAAATACACAAGTACGCACACATCTTGAAGACACGGCATTTTTGGCTAAGGGAAGCTGTTTTTCCTTATCACAATACATAAACGTTGTTGAGAGCTGCCTTTGATTTCTTGTCATATCAAATGTACCCATTGACTTAGTTTATACTTATAGCAACGTGGTTCTTCACAAAAGACCTGGGTTACGTTGAATTACGCCACTTCATGTCTATGATTGCAGTTCACACTATTCGTTTTTCCATACGTCAAGATGCTGGTGCGTAGAGCCGTCATGATCAACCGCCCCGCCTGGCGATCCATGCTGTATCTGCAGAAGTCTGCCACTCGGGGAACTGCCGCATCGTCATTGCAGCAACGATCACCTTCCCAGCAGCCATTAGGACAGGCGTCCCATCAGCCAATGCGCCAGCTATCACAGCAATCATCGGAGTATTCACCTCTCCCGTGGGTTGATTTTGCCGCCCCAAATCTTACCAAAACGGCGGGAAAATCTCTCAAAATTAGTTTCCTGTGCAACTCTTTTAACGGGCTGTCCCAACGGCTGTACCTGGAGTTGCTGTCGCGTGGCCATCACGTGATGGTGCATGACAACCCACGTGGCGAGAAGATGACGGAGGTGGTAGAAAGGGACCAACCGGACTTGGTAGGCAGACATTATTTTTTCCCTGAAGTCGCAGTTCTAGATGCCATGTTGATTTGATGATGGATGACATCCGCTCATGCATAAATTTTCGACCGCCCCCAAAGAATAAAAAAAAAAATTTGACTTGCAGTATATCGTACAAAGCAGTTGCAAAATGAGCAAATATATCCACGTTGACCAAACTTTTTTTTTTTTTTATTTCGACGATCGCATCCGTTTTGCAGTTACAAGAGGATGCAATCGGATCGGTATAATCAAATCAACGTTGCCTAATCGGCAAACGGAAGCGGTCAAAGTGCTGCAGTTTCCATCTTAACCACCAGAAGCTACTCACAGTAAAGTAAAGTCAGAGAGTCTGCTATCTCTTGATTGCCTTTAGTCATAAGGCGCTATGTTGGTAGCCTCCATAGCAGGCTCTTTGGGGCCTTTTTTGGGCTCATAATACACTTTTGCTGGCCATTTCTATTTGTACGCGGTCGCTGATTGCTGGCGTTTTCTAATTAGAGGCCGGCAATCAGAAAACGCCAGCAGTCAGCGACCGAGTACAAAATAGAAATGTCCAGCAAAAGTGTATTTTGAGCAAAAAAAGGCCCAAAAGAGCCTGCTATGGAGGCTACTATGTTGGAGGGGTTTCTTTACGGCAGTGTCTTATTGATTGCGCTTACAGTCAAAGGGGTGAAGTTTGCTATCTCCACCTTATTATTATAGGTGGTGTGCCCGTTCTTGACCCGCCGGGTTCCCGCCAGCCTGTTCAACAATCCCGCACGACCCGTTCTTATTGTACATCCGGGTATCCCAGGAGACGAAGGGCCCTCCTCCATTGACTGGGCGCTCAAGGTGAGCGTGTACTGCTTGCACATAAACGTTCGTCTCTCTCTCTTTAACTCTCCCTCTTTCTCTCTCTTTCCCTCTCTCTCTCCCATCTCTATCTCTATCCATTTTCTCTCCCTCTCCCTTTTCTTTCTATCCTTCTTTTTGTCTCACCTGCTGCCTTCTTTCCTTTTTTTTCTTTTTATGTTACCTTCACAGAAGGGAACATATTATTTTGCTTTGTTTCTTCTTCTTTTCCGCACAAATAAGGTCAACGACCTGGATCAGACGGCTGTCACCATGGTAACCGGTAAAGTAGCAGGCACCATGTGGTGTTCGGTTACATAATGAAGCAAATGTCAGATCTAGAGGGGCTCGGGTCACTACATTTAGAAATGTGTTCAAATAAGAATGAACAAAACAGTTGCCAGTGTTAGACTACAACATGTGAAGGTAACATTCTGTAATTGCTTGCAAATATTACCTTTCTAGTTATCTTTTATTTTTAAACTCTCTGGTGCGATTTCCATTTTATTCTGCGAATATTTTGCATGCTATAACTCTGTCTCTCTCTGTCTGTCTCCCTCTGTCTGTCTGTCTCTCTCTCTCTCTCTCCCTCTCTCTTTCTCTCTATCTCTCTCTCTTTATGCCTCTCTCTCTTTCTGTCTATCCAATACCATTTTGGTCACTGGTATTTAAGTTAGACATATAGAGTTCTAGTTAATTGTTTGCACTATAGGAGGGCGCCAGCGAATGGGGAGTAACGGTACTGCAGGCAGCAGAGACGATGGACTCAGGGGACATTTGGGCCACCTGCAAATTCCAAGTGAACCGCCAGGCGACCAAGTCCAGTCTGTATGGCAAGGAAGTGACGCAGGCAGCTGTTGTCTCTGTTTTGAAAGCGATAGAAGCTTGGGAGCAAGGAGTACCTCCAATACCTCTGGATTATGGGCACCCAGAGGTATGTTGATGGAAGGCCATGGAGGTTTTTACTTAAAAGTCAATAAGGGCGCACGATCTTCGAAACTGCAGGCATTCTTTAGATGATCGTGCACGTGTCGTACAAAATCCTGGATTTCTATTAACGAATGACTCATCTTTAGAAATCGCAAAATCCTACGACATCCTACGATTAGATAAGACTTTATTTCGCTCCACAACGTGTGAATGGCCGACTGGGTGGAGTGCTTGCCTTGCATTCTGTGGGTCGTGAGTTCGATCCCCGGTCATACCTAAGACTTTAAGATGGCATGTGCTGCATTCTTTATTTAGCACTCAACACTAATGAGGAATAGTCAACATCAGTATCGGCTCAGTAGTCCCCTGTGTAGTGGATTGCACAAATGTGTGGCCCAAATGCTACAGAAAATGAAGATCGGCGCTACCTTTAGACGCCTGCGCAAGTGTATTGGCAACTTTGATATTTAATAAAGCCAAAGAAATACAGTCTTGAACCCTGGACTGTTGGATTATAAGTAAAAGCTCTTCCATAATTTTTAGGTGAAAGGTGAGCTGAAGCGAAAGTTGACGGTGGAGGACCGGCGGGTTGACTGGACTCAGCCGGCGGAGGACGTGGCGCGGGGCTTGCGGGCATGCGACTCCCAACCGGGCGCGTTAGGTACACTCCGTGTGGCCGTGCAAGGTTAGTGTGGGCTAAATGAAGGAGTATCTTTTTGTACATACTGCATGTATGTTTGTTTGGTTAGGAGAATTCTTGAACACAACCATGTAAAACATGCTTACGTTTCGGTGTCTATTAGACACCTTCCTCAGAGTTTCTGATTGGAGTTCTGCTTCTTGCCGATATGTGTAGCTGATGTAGGTGGCGCTTTCGCTGCGAGAACACTGGCTGAGTTTGTATCCTCCTTAATCCCGGTAAGTTTGTAAGTTTTACCTGGTTGTGCATACAAATTCTCCTATCACCTATATTCTACCAACCTGGTTAAATCATTTTTGGATGCATGTTTGTTCGTACTTTTATTGTATGAACCCTGGAAGATTGGGTCAATCTCAGCTAAAGGTCATCTCAATAAATCTAAACTCAACTCATAGCATGAAAGTTCATCTGTGTTGGTAAATGACATTGTGGAAAAGGCTAAAGCTTTACGTCCAACACCAAATTGAATTGGGACTTACCCAAATTTTCAGCCGACTCCGTCAGCCTTGTTCACGGAACAAGGGGGACGGGGGGCGACACAGGTTATCTGGCATCTGGCATCTACGACCCTCTGCTGCAGTCGTGTGTCCCTGACGTCACGTCCGGAAGCTACAGCAGACGGGTCCATTCCGTGAACAAGGCTGACGGAGTCGGCTGAAAATTTGGGTAAGTCCCAATTCAATTTGGTGTTGGACGTAAAGCTTTAGCCTTTTCCACAATAAACACAACTCAATTTAATCTGCGTCACAAATTTTCGCCGGTTTTTAGAAATGATTTAGACAAAAAAAAATAAACCTGAAATACGAAAAATACGAAAAATAAAGCGTGGTGAAGTGAGAGTGTCAAAAGCTGTAGGCTTAGGGCTGATATTTATTCTTTTCTTTTGTTTTATTTTTTGTTTTTATTTTCAATTTCATGATAATGACATTGTGTTTTTTTTTTTTTTCAATCTCAAACAAAGATCAGCAGTTGAATCACGAGTTTGCGTTGTTCGGCGCATGCGTTGAAGGTGACCCTGACATGGTGTGGGATTTAAAGAAAGAGCGTGACGTCACACCTGGTGACGTCATTGGCAGGAGAAACGGTGCCGTACTAGTGGCCTGTGGACAGGACACTGCCGTGTGGATCTCACATCTTAAGGTAAGGACAAGTGGATGAATAGGGAAAGTAAGAAAAGAAGGAAGGAAAAGGGGATTGGGAAAGAAAGAAAAAGGAACAGGGAGGATGTAAAGAAGTAGAAAGTGAAGAAATAGGGTCGGAAGGAAGGAATGATAAAAAGATTAATTCCTCCAGTGGTAACAAAGAAGACATCAGCTGTGTACAGTATTTACATTCTGGAAACTCCCCTAACTCTTTTCAACATGTACGATAAACAGTGGCCACAACTTAACGCCCATCACTGTTTTCAACTGTCTGGGTCAAGTTTGTAGCCACACAAAGTACTATAATCTGGCACAATACTCATAAAAAGTGTGCTTCACAAAGTTCAGTATATAGTACATGTCTCTCTATACAAAGCATAGAAGATGAAACGCGCAAATTAATTTCTGGAATTATACCTCATCTTAAGGATACAACAGCACGGACAGCACAGCCACTATGCTTGTGATATACTAGTATCCCCTGCTTTACCCTTCTTTACCAGGCCTCCCCCAAGAAGACCAGTTTGAAGCTTCCCGCCACGTCCGTCCTCCCTTCAGTTGACGTAACGTCCCTTCCCATCGACCACTGCGAGCCACTTCCTTACGGCACCAGGCCCAAGACGTTCCAAGACGTCTGGACGACGCGCCAAGACGGCGTCTGCTACGTGCACTTCGACTTCTACAACGGCGCCATGAGCACAAACCAGTGTAAGAGACTGGAGAAGGTTCTGTGTGGTGTAGAGGCGGACCCAGACTGTACTATAGTCGTCTTGATGGGAGGGTAAGAACTAACCTAACGGGGGCCGCCCTAAGATGCCCCCTGCCTTAAGATGCCCGGATTTTTTGCTGATCTTATTAGGCATAAGTACGCCGTGTTTGTTGCCACTGACTATGATGATTAGAAAGGTAAATAAACCAAGTCCAAACAAACAGCTTTTTTTTCTATTAAACTTTTTAAAAACATATTCACTTCCCTATTTTTGAAGACAGAATTTTCACAATAATGTTGGTAGCGCCGAATCATTGTGGTCACCTGTTACTAGATATTGGTGGCTCGTGTCCATAAATAAACAACCAGTAAAAAACAGCCACACAACTGTCATACACATACGAAATAAAGCTTCACAAAACACTACAAATGTTGGTCTTCAAATGTCTGTTGAGTAGAAGACCGGCCATAGAAAAAAAAACATAAGCATCACCGCCGTTGTTTTCCCCAGGGAGCGTGGCCCCGCAGGTGGCAGACGAGCAAACGCCCAAACGAATTGTTACTCTAACAAATGATTCGTACCGTCCATAACAATGAAATTTCACCGAGTGATGTCGCATATGTTTCCCAAAACGTACACAGAGTTGTTTTTTTTTTTTTCTTACTTTGGCGTTGTCGTTTTTCGTAATGATTTTGTTAGTCGGGCCGCCACATTAAGTGCATTTTGCCCATTTCCCATGAAAACACGACCTGGATTGTGAAAGATTTAGCCCTCCTCGCGGGAGACAAGAAGCACACACAATCACAACCTACTGTCAAAAGAAAGCTAATACATCATAAAATTAGAATTTTTATTTGTTTGTCTAAATTGGTCACCAGCTTCGGAAGAGAAAAAAATTCCAAAAGCGGGGCAAGTTAGGGCGCACTGTTTAACGCGGCTCAAAATCGGAAGTTATATTCACGATAACGTCCTCGGTGTTTGCCAGTTTTAACGCAGAGGGTGAAGGGTTCATGAACAGTATGGATGCCTTCCTTATTCAAGTATGGTCTCAAGATGAATGTGTTAAAAATTCATTGATCAAAACTTGACCACTCTTTGGCAACTAGTAATGGAGCGCCATGAGTTCGAGCGCGTAAAAAAGTGGGCATCTTAGGGCGGCCCCCGTTATCAACTTTACCAACTTATCAATAACTTGGCTAGCGTATAAACCTGACTTTAGGGGTGAAGAGCTGATTCTAGACTGTTCAATCGTCGGTATCTGGATGATAATTTGAAGCTTATTAATTGGAATAACTTAAATCCATTTTGATAACTTATTAATTCTAAAAATGATTAACAAAGAAAAAGAAACCCTGACCACTATATGGTCGCCTTGACATGTGACAAGTGCTTATTAAATGATATTATAGCTAGAGTATTGTCGCATGGTTTAAAAGCATATTAAGAGCGCCTTGGATGTTAGCTTACATGCAACTGCTGACAAAGTTCATAATGGAAGAAAACATATTTTTTTTCTTTTTTTCGAAATCTTATTTACAGGTACAATTTCTTCAGCAACGGGATCCACCTCAACGTCATCGAGAACTCCGAATGTGCCGCCACCGAATCGTGGGCTAACATCACAGCCATCGATGACGTAGTGAAGGCGATATTCAGCATGCGCAGTAAGGTGACAGTGTCAGCGCTGCAGGGGAACGCAGGGGCCGGAGGGGTCATGATGGCGCTCGCTGCTGACAAGGTAGAGTTTTGGAATTTTGAGCACTTCAAACGTTGCCTACGGCCTACAGTTCTTTCCTAGAACTACATCGTTATGGAATAAGCTTGCACGGACTTGCTTCCCTGTGGGGTTCAATCGGAAACTTTTAATGTTAAGGTTTAACGAACATCTTTCTTCTCAATACAGTACTGTAACCCAAAGCTCTTGAGTGACTCCGTGAGCATTGTTTTGCGATGAAGTCTAAGTAAGTTAGAAAGGAGAATGACCTGTGTGAGTTATTTAAAGGTTCTTATAACCAAATGTAGATTATGGAAATGTGGCGCTCGTTTGCATATTCGGAATATTTCATCGAGATATTATGTCTTCCAACTAATGTTACAGGTTTGGAGCCACGCGGGGGTGGTGCTGAACCCGCACTACCGCAAGATGGCGCTCTTTGGGTCCGAGTACTGGACATACTCCCTGCCCCGCAGGGTGGGAAATCCCGGAGCAGAGGAACTGACCCATGAGCTGCAGCCACTGCTGGCTACGGAAGCCCGGGACAAAGGTAGGTCTGATGTGGGGGCATGGGGGTGTTTGTGGTATGGGTGGGTCTGTTGTGGGACACGGGAGGGTCTGGTGTGAGGCACGTGTGGGTCTAAATCATGGGTGATTTTGTGGAGTGCGTATCAATGAATGAATGAATGAATGGATGGATGAATAGATGTCAAACATGGGTCCTTAGCATCGTGGGTCTGCTGAATGAATTAGTCACAAGAATGGAGCTCAGATGGGTCTGGCTCATGTGTAAAGGTGTTTCAGGTAGGTCAGACAAGTTACGTTTTTTTATTGTGCCCAGGTAATAGCGATGCATTCTGCATAAGCCTGATAATTGTTGCCTGAAGCATCAAATACCATATGCAACAAAGGTAGGTTGGGACATGTGTAAGCCTTATTCTGCCTTTTACTTTTTTAGTACCTTAAAAGAAAAGAAAAAGCCAGGTCTCATTCTCTTTCGGTGTCTCTTTTTCCTAGGCATGATAGATGACGTCATCGGGTGTAACGCTGAAGAGCTGAACGCGCAGATCCCGCGGATGTGTCGGCGCCTACAGTTAGACTCTCGTGAGATTCTGCGAGAGAAGCAGTCCGAGACGTCATCCCTCTGGTCCACCCTGGAGGAGCATCGTCACCAGGAGCTGGCGCGCATGTGGAAATGTTTCCATGATAAGGAGTACCACAAACGGAGGCACAACTTCGTGTATCACTAGATAGAAATAACGGATTCTTTTGCTTTCTGATCGGGTAAAGTGACTTTAACTCAAACATATTAGTCCATTTATTCATCAATTCATTCATTCCTTCGTTCTTTCATTCATTCATTCATTCATACATAAAAAATAAAATGCTTCGGTGCCAAAGCCTTTTCGAGACCGCAGAGGCAGTAAGTTAGTAATGGTACTGCATCAGTAACACATCTAAAATAGAAGTCCATTCATTCTTATTTTTTCTTCCCTACTGCCAAGCCTCTAATTCTAGAGATTAACGGCAGATTGCGCATGAGTTAGTTACAACACAAGTGCACGGTACAAGTAGACAAGGGGAAATAATATAAAACGCTAATTGAAATGAAAACAAACTGATTTTGTGTGTGCAAAGGACAGGACAAGTGAGTTAAGTGAGTTAATAGAACATATATTTACATATATACAAGACGTGTGGGGTGGCTCAATGCAGCAGGGTCCTGCCCAGCAAGTTTTGCACTGGGAGAGAGACCCCGCCTCCGCCACACCAGGCTCAAGTCCATTCCACTCTCTGATGGTACGAGGGAAGAACGAGAGCCTGTAGCAGTCATTTCTGCACGCGATGGCCTTAAGTCATTCATTCCTTCGTTCTTTCACTCATTTATTTGTGAATAAAGGATAAAATGTTGCGGTGCCAAAGCCCATCCGAGGCCGCAGAGGTAGTGTGTTTGAAGTAGCACAGCATCAGTAGCACATCTGAAATAGAAGTCCATTCATTACCTTCGCCGAGAAGGTTATTTTGGTTAAGGCCTCATGTTGTGTACCAATATGTAGGTCAACAGCATATAACTAGAGAAGCTGGGTTTGGATTTTAATGATACTTGGTATTTTCAAGGAGGTTAAATTTAACCTCCTTGGTATTTTTGAGTAGCGGTTGCGAACAAGAAGGTCGTGTTCGAAAATGGTTGGCGTAGCCTTTTTCCGTCAGGGTGGTAGCGGGCCGAATGTGTGCGTCCGCTTTCTTGTAAACAGCATAAATTGAGAACTCTTACATGGATCCTGATGATATTTGGTAGGTGGTTGGGGGTCAGGAAAACGACGGTCAACTTTAATAATATGCCCCCTAACGGCTTCTTTTAAGAAAACGACGGAATGAATCAATTGATGAATCAAGTTTTGCTCCAGTACCTTAAAAGGTACTGGAGCAAAACTTGATTCATCAATTGATTCATTCCGTCGTTTTTAACTCAATTCATTCGTTCGCCATTTTTCAATTCATTTGTTTATCTAAGTCTCTATCAGACTCCGGATCGCTGGAAAATCGTAGAAATGGAACAAATAGAGAGGAATATAACCGGCCAGGGTACAACTCGCGATCCTAGTAAATCGCGTGCTATTCCCTGGTCGGTTATATTCGTCTGGCCGGCTTACTCCTCTATTTGTTCCATTTCTACGATTTTTCCAGCGATCCGGAGTCTTGTAGAGATTATGTTTATCTAGCCATTTATCTATCATGCTATCGATTGACTTTAACTGTTCATTCATCTGTTCATCCATGCAACCATTAGTATTGATGTGTAAATGGTTGCTTGCTAAAAATGAGGTACAACTTCGTGTATCACCAGCGAAAACATTTTCTATTTTTATTTCCTGCTTCTCGGTAGGATCTTGAGGAAACAAATTAAGGCAGGAATAGAAATATATGTTATAATAATGTTACTTTTTCATAATATTTATTCAACCATCCACCCATTCATTCATCCTTCGATCTTCCATTCATCAATTTTTTTTTTCAACTATTAACTCATTCATATATCTAGCCATTTTACTCATTCACTCAGTCATGCTATTTTTCTACATGCATCCATTTCCTTTACTCTAAAATATCATATCACATCAGGATTGTAGTATTCAACCATGTTAGAGAAAATCAAAGTACTTTACATACACCAGATATCAGACACCTCGGGCTAATACCACATTCAGCAATCAAACGCTTTAAGCAAGCTGTTTCTGCACATAAACTTTTATTGTGTTATTGTTGCCATTTCTTAGAATGTATCTATTTATTAGTTGCTATTCGCATGATTATTACAATTTAGTACTCTGTGGGTATCGGCCTTATAATTGAAACACGTGTCCTGTTGCCCACATTCTGTGAAAATAAACGGTATTACGTATGTTACGCAAATTGCTCTTAGCACTACATTCTATATCACTATATTTTTTTTTTGGTAATCACAAACAAAACTCCCATTACCGTGAATTTGCCAAATAGGAATCTACTATCAATAGAATGTTCCTTATTCATAATAAAAATTTACTCTCTATTTCTTCTTAATATAGACTGTCTTTTAAGACTCAATTCTATGAAAGGTTCTACTGTAATTTGTTACAGGTAAAATAAGATTGATTAAAGGTTTGTACTTTCTGTGTTTTGTTATGTATATTACAATGGTACTTACGTCGTGACAGGTGAGCAATTCACACAAACTGCATGTTGAAAAGGTAGACATAAATGCATTCCTCTCCGGCAAAGAATTTGTCAATATTGTAATTTGAACAAGGTAGAAGACGAGTGTCATTTTATCGTAGACTTTACACTATACAACAATGAGAGAAATATTTTCTTCAGATGTGTACAAGATAAGTTTTCATGTTTTCTGCATTAAGATAACACTGAAAAATGTACATTTCTAATGCAATTAGACCAACCATGTATTCTAAACTCCACCTACAACTACATTTACAACTGTATTAAGAAGCGAGAAGAAATTGAACCTGTGAATACTAGTATAGTTTAGACTTTGTAGTTTCAGTCATGTATCACACCATAGTAGATTGTACTTAAATTTACTAGGAGATGTATCCTATTCACCCTGACCTGTGCTTAGCTTGTTCGAAAAGCAAAAATGTACAATAAAGGTCTTCATTCATTCAGTATTAATCCGATGACTTAATAAAATATTGAAATGCTGCGGTGCCATAGCCTTTTCGAGGCCGCAGGGACTGTAGGTTGTTAATTATCACTGTTTCAAAAACACATACGTTTCGAACCCAGGACCTATTGGTTCTCGGCCGAACGCCCTAACAAAAGGTAACTATTTCTAGGTAAACTTACGGGTTTTTGATAACTTGTCTTCAATCAGTTCAGCAATTCTCTTCTCTGACACCTCGAGCTTTCTTAATCATTACCTTGCACAGAAGATTGCAGAATATCATGATTATCACAGCAATGCTTATAGCCACAGCTATCGCGGTGCGAAGTTGTTCCGGAGATATGATGGTGGTGGAATGAGAGGGTGGTACAGTGTTTGCCAATGTTACGTTACCGATGGATTTATTTAACTGACTCACATCGTAGACATCAATGCCGAGCCTAAAACTGCGCAAGAGACCATCATTTTGAGTGACGCTTGAAGTAAATGTTGAAGTTGAAGTCTGCTCTCTTTCGTACTGTCCAAACGCTAATACAGTCCGGTAGAGAGGAATCATGCCAACCCATGACTGTGTTGCAGGAGGACGGCCTTTCCTCTCACAACCCGATATCTCGTGGGACACGTCTGACAGAGGACGCATTTTTAGTCGTCTGGGAGTCCCACACGTAAGATATTCTCTTTTTTGGTTGTGACTAAGAAAGCAGGCTGCACAGGATGAGCAACAAGTCTTGCCTTCCATCTTACATGACTCTAGGCAAGCCATCTTAGCAATCAGCCAGGCCATGTCGCAGCCACAGTTGTATGGGTTGTGGTGAATGATCGCGTTGGTAACCTGTGGCAACCCAAACTCGTACGGAGAAACCGACACGAGCTCGTTATAAGAAAAGTCCACGAACGTTAGCTTCGGCAGATCCGTGATGACGGTGTCCAACTTCACGTGTAGGAGTCGGTTGTGCCCCAGCATAAGATATTTTAAACTTGGCAACACGCAAAGTGCTGGCCAGGACATGTGTTCTATGGCGTTGTAACTGAGGACTAGAGTAAACAGCAGTGGCAATTCCGGGATGTACGTAACATTTCTGATGTTGTTTAAACTGACCTCGAGTCGCTGTGTGTTCAGCGGGATGTCATGGGGGATCGCCTCAAACTTGAGGTTGTTACAAAACACGAACTTCACGTAGGCCGAGCTCGACATGGTACATGCAGGTGGTAGACTAGAACATACATCCCACGCCAGCCCAAACGTCAGGAGCAAGCTATAATATTTCATTCTGAAGTGAATTATTACGCCGTACCGTCACAATGGGGATGTCCCTGCAGTCGTAACTGGTCGCAGCCTTACAGTTGACTTCCTGGTTCCAATGAGTTGCCAAACTAAAAAATGCACCCCGGTTAGGGCTACACCCGTCTTTCGGAAGGGTTGTCAAAGGGGGATTCCGTGTTCAAGGAGGTGCCTTAAGTACGTTAAATGAGAAGGGTCAGCAAATCCCAGCTGTACACATTACCGGGCTGATACAGAAGCAGCAAGGGCAGCTAGTGCCATATGTGGCACTAGGAACTACAAGGGTCCAAACAAACCGTCACATTGATCTAGAAACGATTCGTTAGTGTATGAGGTGCTCGATGTACAGTAGGGTAGGTTGCTGGTTTGATTATCTACTCAAGCATTACACAATGCTTAAAAATAGAAAATGTCACCTGAGAGTGGGCAGTTGCTTGGGAACGTAGGGCAAATTCAATCTCAAGTCTGAAAGAAAAGGAAATAGAACATATGACGAATGTCGCAGCAAGCAAAATTTAATCTGGATCTCCAATATGAAATTGCGTTTTTTTGCAATGTTTAACATAGTTTAAGAGTCAGACGTTGACGCTCCGGGCTGTTTTCTGACTGAATTACGTCAACAAAAGTCGTGTTCTTGAATTCGAAAAGTCTGGTAGAAAACAATAAAAACATTACACCTCGCTCTAAGATAGTATGAAATGTATGCCCTAATAAACTCCAGACAACTGCGGCTTGTACAAAAAATCTTGTTTACAAGCGTTAGAAATAAAAAAAAAAATCTTTTCCTGATTATGTTTCGTGCCCAAATTCAATCAGGCCCCGGGATAAAGGCAGGAAAACTTTACACGTAAATTCTTTACAGAAAACAGCAGTCCAAACGTGTTCATTTCAAATATTGACGATACAAAATTATAGTTTCTGCCAAGTGGAAATGACAGAGGTGAAAGTTTTGATCGATTTTCTGTTTGCAATACGTGAAAAAATGTGATCAAGTCTGGCCTAGAATAGCAGTGAACCGGGATCGCAACAACAAAACGTGCTTTTCCTTTTTTAAACAGATGTCTGAACTGCTGTTTAACTATTGTACACTAGGAGTAACACACACGTATTTGTACCGCTAGGTTTATCTGCGTAAGACCTATTAATCTAATTGTTACACCCACACTGAATGAAAATTAATTTTTCTTAATGGGTGTGGTGGGATGTTAACCCTATTTAGTTTTTGAGGCCCTCCCATTTTAAGTCTTTAACTCTTAAACGACGTGTCGTGAGGTCACCAAATTAAAATAAAATGATATAGACATAATATCTAACAAGAATAAGACGTTTGACGTTACGATGACGTAATGTGACGTGATTATGACGTCATCAATCTGATTGTATTGTCCAGGCCTATGAAAAAAGGGTATTCTCGGAAAACTTAAAGTTTTGCTCTAAAAATGTAACCACAAGTGCAGATAACAGAATGATAATGTTCGTTACGACCTGTGTTGCCAATAGCAACATCAATGATGTCAAAATGACGTCATAAAATGACGTCATGCACATCAAAGATACCAGTTGGGCTCCGCCATATTATACTAATAATAATCTTTATTGAATATGCAATAAAGATTATTATACCACCACCTTGAATTAAAAAAAAAACTTTTGATGCAACAAATAATCATTAAAGGCAATGGAAATAGACCATATACATTCATTTAGATGGCTTTTGATGAAAAAATACCAGGTAGTTACAAATTTTAAGGGATAATTAGCTTGTTATTCTTGATCTGGCCATACGGTCCGCCATCTTGGATTTGGGGCTGATGACGTCTTCAAATTAGCATAATCTATGTATATATAATCATGAAAGATATGCTAAATAACATACGTTATGTGCCAATATGTAACAAAATAGCAGTAATATAGCAAATAAACGTGAAAAATACATTGTTAGAACCGAAATTAGGCAAAATTCTGGCAAAAAATGGTTACCATGGCAAAACGAAACAAGGAAAATTTGTCAAACTCCGAAAAAATTGTTGCCAACAATATTAAAAAAAACTCACAAAATTTGGTGGCTCCAGCTTAGCCGTTCTTGCGACATCAAACTCGGCGTGGGCCTCACCCCCCGGTCTTAATAGGGTTAATTGTATGACCAAGGTATGATTCCTCGAAATTCTCCTTCCGGGGCATAGTGCTCATAACATTCTTTACGTTATCAAGTCCAGCCTTGAATGACAGGAATTTTCAATTTTCAAATCTACTATTCTGAGCAGCCATTAGGAAAATAATTTTCAGCAAAAAACGTTAAGATTAACATGCGTTGTATGCGAGGCGGAGATGGCAGAAGTGACAGAATTGTTTTCAATGACTCTTTGACTCCAGTCAAATCTTGTCCAGAAAAAGATTATTGATCTGCTGATCTTTTTTTCCCTTTTATTTCAATCACTGAGTTCACTCTGATAGTTGACCTGGCCCGGGAATTTTTTTAAATAGTGACAAAACAAGTAAATAAACGCAACAAAGGGAGACACAACAGAGAAAAACGCCATGCAAATAACGATTTTATTGATTTTGATACATTTCAAGCCCACATTCAATAGTCTATCCATAAGTCATCGGTAGTTTGCTTTGGATTGCTGTTCACTACTGGAATTGGATCTTTCTAACATTAGTTTTAATTTAGCCCATGGCTACTTCCCATTAGCCAATGATAAGGTTGCATTTTCTGTGGATATGTCAACAGAGTGTAGGACTATGAAAAAAGTGGGAGGCTATTAAATGAAAATGAGAAAAAAGTATGTTGATTTCAAGCAAAGCTGTCGTGTTACCAGACTAAAAAGTGTAGGTGCTATATGCATTTGACCAATTCTGACCAATCCTCTCTCATTTTAGACCCCTCTACTGGGAATAGAATTATTCCACTTGGCAACTGACCTATCTCAGCTTATTTGTAATTAGTAATACCCAAATGAATAGCCGGAGACAATTTTCTGGTCTGGTCTGCGATCATCAACCTGATCACTGTTGGAAAATGGCATGGCAAGCTGTGGAAAGATGTGTTACTTCTAGATATCGTGATCTTTCAGGACAACATAATGTAACCTCACCTACCCAGCAACTATCTCCAGAGACACTGGGATTGACACTGAGGACTTGGGAGCAGCTATGAAAGACCGAGTGCTGTGGAGGGATGTTGTGCAACACCTCCCCCCGCCCGCCAGGGACGACAGATGATGATGATGAACTATTCAAAAATATTATGATCTAAGGGCGCTTTTGGGAAGTATGCCATTGGCTAAGTTAGTTAACGGCCGGTGTATATGGATCGATTTCCATGTATAAGGTCTCGTTCCGGTATTACTCCGCCGGTGGACACTCAAACGTAGATCCTTCCAAAATATAAATGGTGCCCAAAATCGTGTGTTTATGTAGGTGATAAATTGCCTTTTATCGCCCCCATGTCATATCGAAGGATTTGAGATGAAAGGTTGTGTATTTCTGACAGGATCGGTTGGAAAAGTTTCGGCATTCGGGCGATTCTCGGACGTGTACGTTTGTTTGTCCTGAGTAATGCGGTAAGCGGGTCACTGAAGGAAAGCCCCACTTTCTGGATAGTTTTTCTGTGCAGTTATAGATATTATAAAAATCGATCCATCGGTCAGATTTTGAGGGTATTTTTTTTTATTGATTACTGGATAAGTGCTCTTATAATAGAAATTAAAACATCTCCAGCAGAACGGTTTCTTTATTGGATTTTCGCCCATTAAAGTTGCATAATAATACGTTGTTTTCAATGAGAGAGCAAAAGTCCGGAATGAGACCATAACACCAGCCCGGCCCGCCACCTTGTGGAGACCTCGGAACTGCGCCCTCGGGGACACCAGAAACCCCTCGGAGGCGGGGCTGGTGTTATACACGGAATCTCGGCCAATCCCACTGGTTAACTAATAAATACATACATAGCATGATGGTGTTGATCTTCTGCCGGGCTCCTCGAAATTTATATTAAAGAATGCCATTAGTTTACAGAAGATTGATGCTAAAAGGCCTTGTAACTCGTTAAAACTAGTTGCAAATTATAAACTTAATATTGTAGAAAATTAAAACGTTAACATAACTGTTCCGAAGCCTGAGTAATGCATTGCCTTGGGTAGCAGTGTACAGTCAAACTTTACCTCAGCGTCCTCATTTGCACAATTCATATTCATCAATGTTCACCTCCACTTAACTTCCAGATGTCACAAGCTTTTCGACATTTACAATCAAACCATTTTCTTATTTGCATAATTTTCCTTAATTTCATCAAGCGTCACTTCAGCATTCTTGTATACAAAATCATGACGATGCATCAACACTTTCTTGGGTTGTTCCCTTTCGAATTCTGAAACTCAACAGTGTGACAGCAAGCCAAAACTGTAATGCTTTCAGTGTCTCAACATGGCCTACGCACATAATGTATATTAATACATTGTACATCTATCCAGGTCTTCTCTGTGTCTTTCTCCTTGTCTCTGTCTCCCTGTGTCTGTATCTCTCTCTGTCTCTCTCACTATCTCTGTCTGTCTGTCTGTCTGTCTGTCTCTCTCTCTCTTACACACACACACAAAACACACACACACACATACATATACACACTCACACAGACACACACACACACATGCACACACACGCGCGCACACACACGCACACAAACACGCACGCACACACACACACACACACACACACACACACACACACACACACACACACACACACACACACACACTCATACACACATGGTCTAATGCACCAAGCGCTTCCAAACCATTGGCGATCCTGGTTACTTAAATATATTGAATAAATGAAAATGGAAATTGAATCTACTTTTGAGTTTGTTGTGCTGGTCATCGTTTGCTTTTAGTTTAAGAATTGAAAACTGTCAACATATGTGTTCCACTGATACTTTGCCATTACTCTGACTGACCTGTTTGCAATTATGAAGATCTTCATAAAACTTAGATATCATATATTCACGGATCGTGCTCCTTGAATCCGCAAATGCTTCATGCAACCTCGTTTGTACATGCATATCTTAAGCAACGCCGGGATAATTTTATGGATGACATCCGCACACGCAAGAATTTTGACCTGTTCTAAAAAAAAAACGGCCACATATGACCCAAACGCATCCCGGGTCAATCAGATTCGCTTTCCAGAGGATATGCTCTCATAGTAAGGGGCATCAACATGATGTCATCCATAAAATCAAGTCAGCGTGGCCTTACAACGAATTCCAAATTTCCCTTGCTCACAACAGTCGACACCTTGTTTTGCTTAGAAAACCAGGCGATAGAAAAGCTGACCACCAAGTTCAGCGACTATCATCCAAACTAGGACCAGGTCCTTGGGCCTATGACTCGCCTGGGACCCTCCAACTGGAACAAAATGTATATCTTTTGATTAAAAATGTTGAAATTAATGCTGAGAAGAACCAATAATAGTGTTTAGTATACTGTATAATTGACATAACATGCAGGACAGATTCAATAATATCTGTTTAGTATATATCGGTGTCTATTTGTTTGACGAGCCAGTTGTATTGGCCGTGTTACCTGGTGATCCTTGACCACTTGACTGTGGTGCATTGGATTCGTCCTGTGGCTGTTGGCCATCTGTTGGCCCCCAGGTCTCTTCCTGACCCCCAGCAGCAGTTTGCAGACCATCGCTCGGTGCGCTGCTGGTTTGTGTGGACACACCGTCTGCGTTGCCACACCCCTGTTCGTCCTCCCCTGACGCACAGTTCGGGTACCCATCACAGACCCAATAAGACGGCACACATATTGAAACCATGGCGTTACCAGGCGTGTCACAGCTGACCGTATCGCAATCATCATTCTGTCTTTCCTCCACGACTGAACAGCCCTGCTCGTCCTCCTCCCCCAAGCAGTCCGCGTCACCATCACATACGAACGCGTCAGGAACGCACGACGCGTTGCCGTAGACGGCCGGACAGCTGAATCTACATGAGCCCCACAAGCGTCTCACTGCATCTTCAACTGTAGTCACAGATTTGCATACAATTAAAACTATCTATATGGATCTAGAATTTTTTAAAGTAATTGGTAAACAATCTACGTTTTTAAGGGTAAACACCCATAATTGGGTTGTATTTAAGCATCTAATCAATGTGATCACCTGATCAATTTTATAGTACCCCCGTAAGTATCTAAATACCCGGCAAAATAAACTATAGCTGTATTTTCACAAATTATGATTGTAGTGGCAGCTTACCATTGCTTGGTATTTCGTCCTCCCCGTACGAACAGTCATGATGCCCGTCCCCCAGCTGACGTGACGGCAGACAGGTGACGTTGTTACGGCAGGTGAAGAAGCAGTGTTTGGGCACACCTGTGATGAAGATTATATCTCAAACATAAACGTTATCAGTTTATTGAAAAGCCGCTCGTTAAAACATCACGTCATGTGTGGCGTAAATTGTAGATGGTTCGGCTAGAAAACTAAAGGTCCCAAGTCCTCGACGTTGTGCCATTGGGAAATGCACTTCACGCGACCTTCTTCACTTCACCCAGGTGTAAAGATGGGCACCTGACTTTGGTCGATGAGGCTAAAAAAGACTCCATTCACCTTCTGTTTTTACTGTGTGTGTGGCACTGGTAATATAAGTTACTAACGTGAGTACAGTGCAACACTGTCATCGTCTGTCCAACAGCAAATCAAACAAAAGAAAATGGCAATGCAAAAAAAATAATGGTCTACATTGCCTGCTAGTTCCATAAATAATCTTATCTGGTCGTTAAAATCAACATCAATTTTATGTGTGCGTGTGTACGGACCATCCTTTTGTCTCTTTAGAAGTTTCTAGATCATATGTTTTTCATCAGTGCAAAGTAAAGCTCACATCTTCACGTTGATGAAGACAGTAGACATGTTGTCGAAACGTCTTCAGATAAGAAAAGAAGGTTGCTTACCTTAACCCTCAAACCACCGTACCTTTTTTGTGACGTACATTACCATAACGTTTGGGACAAATACAGTTTTGGTGTGTGATTCATTTGCAAGATTAGTGCTATTCAGACAGGGTAAGTTTTCTTTTTTTTATGCCCGCAGTGCCCCGCACTAAATTCAAAGTCTCATTGACACTGAATAGCTTATGCTAGGGCTACCAAACTCGGTCCCTTTTCAGAAAATGTTAATAGCAAGCAATATAAGTGAATAAAAAAAGTTCATCATTTTTTAAGTTGCCATGGCAACGGAATTGTGACAGGCATATTTATTACGCAATTTTCAAATTTTGGCTTAAACATTCAAGTTTTAAGCTTTTCTTGGCAAACCACATTTGTTCATGACATGTTATGAAATTCAACGTAAAATTCATGATTCTCTATTCATATTTTATGTTAATTTGATGATGTCATCAGTCAAAATACAAAATGGCGGCCAATTTAAGCTAATGTATGTCATGGTGTCGTCATATAACATGGTAATGACACAAAAGCTGTTACCATAACTTCATTGCACATTTACATCATTTTTTGAAAATTTCGTGATCATACAATAAGTAGTTAGGCATGGGTCTCAAAAGTTTATTTAAAGAATGCTGGGGTCAGTTTTGACCCCACTGGACCATACATAAACTTTCTATAATAACTTAATTAACAATGAGCCAATCTCGGTAAAAACGTATGAGAAGTTATAAGACATACATACAAACAAACTCATAGAAGGAAATTTGTTTTCAACCAGAAATGTCATAATGGCAGATATTGATATATGTCTGGGTCAGTTTAGACCCTATACGGTGGTTTGAGGGTTAATTGAAAAATTAAAAAAAAACTTGTCCTTTTTTTTAGCTATCTCAGTCAAACACCTACCTTTCACGCACCCTTGTTCGTCCTTCCCATCCACACAATCTTCTATTTCATCACAGATCCAGCTACTTGGCACACAGGAGGAAAATCCCGTCTGACATTCCAACGCACAATCTGCAATATAAAAGCTTCCAAGTTGTAGTAGGAAGGAAGGTGCACATACACACACATACAAAACACACACACACAAACACACACAAACCACACACACACACACACACACGCACACACACACACGCACACACGAACATTAACGTTACATTTTATGCAATTTAGACCAAGATGAATCATAACTAATTTCTGTAGATAAACAGTCCTAAAGTACATTTACATGTAGGTGTGTTTCTACCACTGCAAATAAGATGCAAAAAGTGTGCACTCTGACCATCACAATTTTCCTCGTCCTTCCCCGTAGAGCAGTCTTCCACGCCGTCACAGGCCTGGAATGTGTGGAACACCCCAGACCCTCGTCCGGGACTAGTTCCGTCCCAACACGACATGTACTGACTGTCAATTTCTACAGGGAAAAATGGATAGTCATTTATTTATGGCAGGTATTTCAACTTGTACTGGCACGCTCAAGTTACCGGTACCGATAAAACCCTCTTAATTTTGACATTATCTATCAACATCTATTCATAAATTGATCCATTTATGCATACAGTTATTTGTTCTTTTACATAATATATCAATACATCTATTCATTGATTTCTTTGTATCTAATAGTATATGTGACATGAATTAATTATAATCTACTTTTCTATTACTCAATTCTTTCATCCGTCTATCTATTATTACATTTTTCTTTCTTACCTTTATATGCACAATAGTAGAGCGTAGTCAATCAAAAGAAATATCAACGAAACTTGATGCATAACCAGAAGTCTGTTAAGTTTGTTACAGGCAATGTGACCTTGAAACTACGTATATAAACCCATTTTTCTGACCATAGCATCAACAGTGATAGAGAAGGTAAAGAAACGAACCCAAACATCCCAGATCTTCCAACCCGACGGTAGATTCCAGTCGACCACATTCTATCTGCAGCACGTCTTCGCAAACAGTACTGCAAAACAGTAAGTTTGACTCTTTCTTTGTCACATTATTGATATCTAGTACATTTTTCATACACTGTTGTTTGCATGTTGTTTGCATAAAATACACCGTCTAACAGAAAAGAAATGTGAGATTCCCTGTCTGCAAAACAATTCAACCCAGGGAGCTTTGGCTAAAATACAGGAATTGACGGCAAAAAAGCCCCATGCAGCATGCAATTGCATTGCTGGAATCTAAACAGGTGCAGCAGTGATCTTATTTACAATTGTTAGATTTTAATTTAAGAACATCCATCGTCATCATGGAAGCTCATTTGTGTTGGTGGTATTCATAGTAAAATGCTAAACTTTTTTTCCAACACAAAAGTATACACTGATAAAATGTAAAAAAAACTGTCGCCTTATTCAATATCAATATTTTTGACCAATCAGAAATAAATTTCATCGTCATTTTTTATGTGCAGTGATGTCATAAACTACTACTGCTATGATATCTGTTTATCGGATGCAACTTCAATAATATGATATAATGTAGCATATTTTCTAGTGAGTGTATCCACATCTGTCCATCGTTATAGCGTTGCGGCACACAGCCTTCAAAAGCCCCACAGAAACTGTCCCGTGGTCGACACGCCCCGTTACAGAACGCCTCGTCAGATGCACACCCAGAACCTTTGAAAATATCGATGACAAACTTTAAAAAAAAAAGGTTTGTCCTCATTTAGGTTTCTTATTACCCTCGCTAAGAATATTGTGTTTTCGTCTGCATCATTGCTTATGTGTTGGTATGTGCGCCTGTTATTTTTCAAGACAATGACACAGGAAATTTTGGATGGATTGTCTTAACATATACATGTAGTTAGAGCCACAGAAATTCTTCTATTATCCTACTAGCGTTTTTGAAAATCATAATACTGAAGCAGAACACCCAATTTGTAACAATATTGTGCTCTAAACCTTGCCTACAGAATAGCATGCATGAAAAGAAGAAATGGAATCAGCAGTGACGGCTCATTCTGCCCAAACAAAGTTATTGACAGGGGGGTATAGCGGCGAAGAACAATAATCCAATTTGAAGCTCTAAGAAAGGTATCTTTAGTAAGAGAAATTAAAACGTAAGCAAAGAGAACTTATTGGTTATGTAAATTAAATGCCCAATATCCTGTACTACTGTAAATGCGTTTAAGTTCCAGGGGATTTAATTTCGCGGTAGCAGGAAAATAGACTTTTCGCGGTGGTTTTAACACCATAGACTGCAATCTAATACCATAATAGAAAAATGTTCGCGGTGGTTTTAAGTTCGCGGTAAAGTGGTCACCGCGAAAACCCGGAAGATTAATCCACCGCGAACAATCCTGCATTTACACTATTTACATGTATTCTTTGTTGATATTGTAAGAAAATAGTACAATGATACTTATAGCCATAAAATAATTCAAGCTAAAACAAATTCGACTTCTTACCATCTTTGACAAGAATTTCGACCCTCAGTGCTGGCTTCCTGAATGGATCAGGCTGTGGATAGAACCGGGTGTAGAGGGCAATCACCGGTTTGTCCAACAAGTTGCGAGCATAGCGATAGTTGTCCATATTTCCAGTGAGAACCTAATACAAAACATTTGCTATGTGTTAAGTAACGACCAAAATTTTATATTTTTATGTCAAATTTTGTAAAAAAAAACACCTAATGTAGAAGAAAAATGATTCAAAAAAGGAATGCAACATATAGGCGAGCAATGCATTTATTGTACATTTATTTTTAGTAAAGAACTTTATAATTATTTCGAAGTATTGTATTTCTATCGTTAGTCTGTTGAATGCCAACTTAAACACTAACATGCCCCAAAAATGGTAAGGAGCATTCTTACAGCAACAATACACTGTACATGATTACTTTCTCAGGGGAGTGAAAGAGGCTATTTACATCAGAGCCCATCAACCATCCCTCAACCGAGACGGGGGCCGATACCGACTATCAAACACCTTTGACCCTCACTGACGTCACACTTCCGTTCCGGAAGTGCGACTTAGGCTTTGGGTCATTACAACTTGAGAAGGATCAGAGGACTGATCGAAAGCTTGTTGGTAAGCGCTTTATTTTTGTGTACGGATATAAAGTCTTAAAAATCGTATCATTTTAAATACACTGTTTAATATGATTTCAGAGTATACAGTTAAACTAACCTTTACGTCCCAGGTACTCTGTGAGTACGGTGTCCATGTTTCACCATTCACAGAAAACGCCAGCGTGTATGACGTCACCCAGCGTTCAAGGTTGTAAGCCCCCTGCGTGACGACACCGGCAACTTCGTAGATATTGTCGTGCTTGATCTGTCAGCGAGAGAGAGAGAGAGAGAAGACACAATATATATATTTTTGTACATCTATTTGATTTCAGGTCCGTGATAGTTTTTAAAAGGTTGTAACGTCACTGACTAGACTCGTTTGCCACAGCCGTAGCTTTGTTTACTTTAAGGTTCCAATGGCTGCTTGTCACTGTCTTCAGGGTATTCTGACTAGCCAACATTGCACTGCAGTACAAGGTGTCAGAAACAGATGCGGGCACAAACGCAATGTAGTTACTGATGCGGTCGCAGGCGCAAGTTTTAAAAGCGTAGTGACTACGTATGCCACATTTTAAAAATGCGGTAAAAAAATTGCATCAGGGTGACTGCTGATGCAAATTTTTACCGCATTTTTAAAATGTGGCATACGTAGTCACTGCGCTTTTAAAACTTGCGCATGTTACAGCATCTGTTACTATAAGCCGCGGGTCACACATATTGCTGCGTTCAATGTAAAACAGTCAACATTGTCCCGAGGAAGGTGACAGACGGTTAACTAAACGTTGGTGGAGATAGAGTGTGAGTGAGTGAGTGAGTGAGTGAGTGAGTGAGTGAGTGAGTGAGTGAGTGCGTGAGTGAATGAGTGAGTGAGTGAGTGAGTGAGTGAGTGTGTGAGTGAGTGAGTGAGTGAGTGAGTGAGTGAGTGTGTGAGTGAGTGAGTGAGTGAGTTAGTGAGTGAGTGAGTGAGTGAAAACCATTTACCCTGGATGCCTCTCAGAATAGGCATTAGAGGAGTAGTTACGTATACCTGGAGCCACGGAACAATGTCCTGTCCGCCGGGAGACCAGCCCACTCCCCACCCCAGTCTCCCCCCGTTGTTCAGACGCGCCAGCCACGGGAAGAAGTTTCCATCTCGCGATGAAGCGGTGATATGGAGGTCGGGAATCTTAGGAGCGGCCACGGGATTGCCGACATCGATGCCAACCCCCAATGGGACGTAGTCGCCTTGCACCAGCCAAGCGTTTTCGTCTACAAATGGATGAAAATATTGTATCAGCGTGAGCGTATAGTTCGCAGTTGTTAGCAATACATGTATGTCTAAGTCATTTGCCATGATACATTGTACCTGATGCAACCTTTGTTGAATAAGCTTTTTCTTCACTCTTGACTTGACTTGTATCAACAGATTGATTATCTCCCCATTTGAAGAGTTGTTTATACTTATTTTTTTTCTCATTCTGACACGTTCGCGTGTGTGACGAGTTTGAAATAACGTTGCATGTAAATCTGTCTGTATGCCTGGGTATTTGATGTCATTTCTAAACAGAAAAAAAAAAACACAGGGATACCCAACTAGCAATGGGATATTATCATTCAGGGCTAGCCCGGAAAACGGCTCACGCACAATGCAATACAAACCATACAATGGGTTGATAAACCGGCAGGGCTGAATGGTATCCTCTTTTTGGTCCATTATACATTATCACTAGTATGCTCTCTGTATAGCGAGGCTTTTTCGATTCCAGTTCTACATCTTTAATTTGAGTTTGTTAATTGCACGAAAAAAGGCCTTCCAATTAAATTTCCTTAACAAGCTTTGGCCAAATGCATTTTCTGAACCCTTGACTGGCTTGGTATACAATATTTGTAAAATATGCTGCACTTTCTTAGCACTCTTCATTCATAAATCTGTATCTTCTAAGTAAAGTGTTTTAAGTCACGGTGCGATTTGTACTGTTTATCAAACTTCAGCAAACTGACCGTTAGTGACGTACACCTCCATCACCATGGCAACCCAGCCCTCGTAGCCTGTCGGGTAAAGCCGGATGTAACGTGACGTCACAGGAATAGGGAGAGGACGACTTACTTTGTTGTACCGGTCTCGATTTCCTTGGAAAACCTGTGCAAGAAGATAAAAAGGCTCGTGTAAGGTCACTAGACTAGACTAAGTCTTTAAGAAATAGATTCCATAATTAATAAAGTAACAGATTTTTTTCAAATATTTGAGTCTGCACGACTTATGGGACTTTGTCAACAACAGGCATGTAATGCTATAGGGTCTTTTGAGAATTATAAAACAAAAATTACAGTACATTGAAAGAAATCCCTAGCTACATTTTAATCTGTGCAGATACATGTATGGATTTCTGTATGAATGTAATAAGTTAGTTTTACCACATTTGGAGAATAATAGACTATTACCTTTTCCAGTCAACCCCAAACTAAATTGTGTTAAATCCATCTATACCGGGAAAACCTCTACAAATTTTGACAAGTATGACGTATTTCTAACGTGCTTGATATGTGACTCTCCTAGGCATATGGCTTCCATTTAATGTCTATCTAAGGGACAGCTCTATAAGTAAAGCTATATTGTCATTTACACTTGGATAAAGCCAGGATAATTTAGAAAGAGCTTTTATGAGGGGAAAATACTGGTGTACATTAGAAATTTTATAACCGGGGCCTCTGGGGCAAGCACCTTACCCATTACCAAACATTACCACACGAAGTCAGTTTTTGCTTGCTATTTTACGAAATATTTGGAGATGTTCCCAACACCTCCTTTTTATCAACATAAACTCTCCTTACCTGTGTATCGTTGCTGATGCCTTTATACGGTGCCCACTCATTGCCGTTCATGCTGAAGGCCAGAGTGAATGCCGTCACCCAACTGCCCAGGTCCCAGTTGGAGCCGCCTCCACTGATGACCACACCCGTGACGTTAGTTGTCTTGCCAAAGTAAATCTGTGGTCAAAAATAAAGATTACAGTCTTACTATCAAGTCAGATAGTAAGACTGAATAGAATTCTATCTCTACAACTGGATTAAAAATTGAAGATTTACTTCTGGACGTTTCAAATGACATTTATCACTCTTCTTCAACGTCATTAGAATGAACTGGCAAAACAATTCTCATTCTTTTACCAGTTGTAGAGAATGAATTGTATCTAAATATTGTCTACTTAGATGTCTGACCTTCTTAAATATATGCCAAAAATCAATTATCCAAGCAACTGGATATAATTTTGGAAACGATCAGACTTTTCAACATTGCAAAGTTTTCGCTAATGACACTAAAGTGATATGAAAGAAACAGGTCTTTTATACCTTATTTATGAATAAAGACATTTTAGATGTCAATAGAAAACGATGTATTGAAAGACAATTCATTACTGAAGGCAATTTGGATTCCAATAGAAAAAAGGCCAGGCAAAGTCAAATTGAAGACAATTTTGGATTTCATCGGGAAACAAACCTAAGACACAGTTAAAATAGTATGAAACAGGTTATTTTTATGACTACAATCTAGATTTAAAAGAAAATAAGTAAAAGTATGATAATATCGCATACCTGAATCCATTGGTCCTCCAATGTGCTCGGTACCCAGCAGTACCCCGGTGCAGTCGGAGGCGCGTGCCGAGCCTGGGAGGCGGCGAACTCAGGCTTGTACTCGGAACTGGCAGTGATGAAAACATCGGGAATGTACCGACTCGTCAAACCAAGCGGGAACCCAGGAGGTAGGACATCTGTGAGGAAATGTCAACAGTAACATTTCTAAAACTTAGATGATATCCCTCAATTCAATATAAATAGACATGATGTATATGAATCATTCGTACATGTACATTGTGTAAAATAAGATGCATCTTATTGTTTAAAAAAAAAACATTTCAATAATACATGCACAAGCGCTGAGAAAATTTGAGAGAAATTTAGACAAGTATCTCCCATTGAATGAATTGGAAACCTGAGGTTTTTTTCTTGATATAATATTATCATTACCACTACTATGACAACAGAAATGCATGCAAATGTTAACATGAAAGTTAATCTGTGTTTTCATATAACATTATTGTAAAGGCTGTTTTTCTTACATCACAAGAGAATTTACTGGATGATTTCTCAACCAGTCCTTCATATGATCTGATTCAAGCTTACCCCGTTGATCATGATACATGGCCATCTTTCAACCACCTTTGTACCATTTCCCGTTTTATACCAAGTATTAAGGAAAAACTTCTCTTACTACCTCCACAATCCTCCTCATCCTCCCCTCCACTACAGTCTGTCAGGTTATCACACAGCTGAGACTCCAGCAGGCAGGTACCGTCCGCGCAGGGGAACTGATTCGCATCGCAACCTGTGGGGTTGGAGTTTCATAATGATACCAAAATTTATTTCACTTTGTCTGACAAAAAGGAATGATGAAACCCCCGTGCTCACACAGCCTATTCTAAGTATCATCAACAAGGTTGACCGGAAGGACTACTTCGTTATACGATTCGACAATAAACAACAGTCGACTATTGGTCGGAGTGTACAGTTACACCCATGTATGATGAGGTCTTTGTCAGGCACTGTGTTATATAATGGTCACAGTACCTGTACGATAGGGTGTATAATGCTGTACTCTACTGATTATAGTACAGATATGATAGGTCTTACTTTCTAACAGAAGGATTTACTAGATGAAGTACGGGCAAATTGACACTGCATTAATATTTAAATGTAGGTCTTGATACATGACGCTGTGTTAGATGTGTTTCCGTTGATGTATCTAGTGTACCTTTACTCTCTAATACAAGCACTGGTGACTAAGTTGGCTTCCTCTTGATATTGCTTTTTTTACATAACACTGCGATGTAAATAAGTAAATGTATATAACCTACTTATCAACGTTTCGTTTAAGCATTTATTTACACCTTTCACATCAACATATGGGTACTGTATGATAAAAACACGTTGACCAATGCCCACCTTTAACAGTACAGTTGATCTCGTCCTTCCCGTTCGAACAGTCCTCCAAGCCGTCACAGGCGCGGTATTTAGGCAGGCATCCCCCGTCACACTCCAACTGAAGACGGCTGCAGGGAGCTGTGAGAAATAAAGTGTGGACGCATCAATACATGTTAAACAACGACAGCACCAGCAACCAACCACAGGATATTTCACACAGCAAAATGCAGATGGTATTGACCATGCAGCTTTTTTTAAAAGTATTGTGTTTGTACAAAAAAATAATATTAAACACGGTTATCATATCGTTTAAATTGTTTTCAATTGTTTTAAACCTTTCCATGATGTGCAATCAATTTTCACGTCAGGCCCTTTTCCCAGCTGTCTCAAAGGTCAATTATACCTACTCTCTTTTGTCTGTTTAAGGGTAATCTAGACTGGAGGTACCTGCAAGGCAATATTGTGTAAATATAAGAGAACCTACCGCTGTGTAAATATAAGAGAACCTACCGCTGCAGTTCTCTTCGTCTGTCCCAGAAAAGCAGTCCTTGTCTCCGTCACACACCGAGGCGTTGTTGATGCACTCACCGCTGTCACACTGCCACAGGCCCTTCTCCTCACAGGACTCTACAGAAATGGTGATCGGAAAGGCACTAACGATACGATTTCCATGTAATTAAGAAAATCCATAAAGGTGTATTATCAATGAGAAAGCATTGCAATTCCACTGTGATAAGGTATGGGATTTTGTCTTCTTTCAGCATTTACAAAGCTCTGAGAAGCTTCGAAGGTGTGTCAGACCTAGATAATGAAATCATTTATATCATTTATGAGGATACACCAGAAAGCTTTATTTGCTTATATATCATACTTTCATATTTTGAACCTTACCTTTTTTTTGAGTAAAGAACTTTATTCACTGAGGCAATATGGGCAGACAAGATATTAATTTGCAAATCATTGCAGCATATTGATAATAATAATAACTCACATAAAAAGAAAATGTATCATCTACAGAAGTTTGAGGTCGTTTAACTCTTCTTTGCTTCATCATTACATAATTGCCATAAGTATACATTTAATTTCAAGCCACTGAAAGTTGACCACTGTAGGATTTCTCCACACAAATACACTTGTACTATGCTAAATCATGTCCCTAAGCCATTTATTGTAGTAATTGTACTTTGTATAAAACTCACGACACAGCTGTTCGTCCGATGAGTCACCACAGTCAGAAACCCCGTCACACACTTCAGATGGTGCCACACAGCTGTTTTCACAGCGGAACTCGACACTGGTACACACTGTACAACAAGATGTAACGTCTAGTTTTTTGTTTCTTTTTACAAATTGTGGTCATGTTAGTTGTGCATAAGTATCCACACTTATTACACGTATCTACCTTTCGAAAAGACCATTCCAATGATCCAGGTTTAAAAATAAACAAAACTGAAGAAAATAAGTCTTTTACTAAACCATGCAAATGGGAATACAGGCAACATCTGCGATCAATTACAGCATATTTCAACCACCTACCACCTCATGCAGAATGAACTGTTTGAAAAATGAATGCAAAAATTGGAAAATTGCCTTTTATTGAGGCATATACAGTTTGAAATACTACTACAAAAAGGGACATAAAATCAGTTTCACCACCCCGTCCAAAACTTGAATTGTAAAAATAAATTCCTGCCTCCCTGCAAGAATTAAATCAGCAACACCCCTAGGTAAAGTCGGGCAATCCAGAAACAGTTCCTTTTAAAAGGAGTTTGAATAATCACCCCACTCTAAAAATGTAATTAAAAAATGAAGTGTCCCTGCATTAACATACGGTTTCAGCGTAAGACGTTTAAAAAAGTGAAATCAAACAGTCTAGAAACACGTCATGTAGAAACCTGTCACAAACAGGTGGCTGAGGTGGCTGAGGTATTTACATTTGAATAATTTAGCTACATGTCGAGGACACAACTTTTTGTTAAAAACGGCACTCCTGTATATTTATTTATTTGTCAAGATATTGAGTATGTGCGCATCTCTAACTATCGACGTCTCCCCTCTCTCTGCACAGATAGAGAGATAGGTAGAGATATGGATAAATTCGTATCAATCTCAATCTATTTACCTTTTATATACCTATCCCGTTATGATTCTAAAACCATTTACCGTTTACTATTTTATTCAATTGTATTAATCTATCTGGTAAAAATCTATCTCTTGGTGTCGTATATAGCCTCCTTCGCAAATATAACGGTCTTTTATTTCATGGGGGGGGGGGCAGTATTAGTGCGCCAGCCCCAGGTCTGTGACACGTATACAGAAAGTAGTACTGTAAACTTGTTGAAGGAGAAGCCCAAAAAAGCCTTATTTCATAAACAGCAAAATGTGGTGAAGGATGGTATCGACGTTGAGACTGTATTATTTGGATGAATGAATGAATGTATTGCTCAAAAATCGTACAAGGTACAATGCATGACAACCAATAACAACTAATAGCTATACAGATAATAGTACTAAGGGGCTTCATACAAAACAACAACAAAACATTATCGATAACAATACAGTTATGTATGAGTAGTCTGGTATCGCATTTGGAATACATTATAAAGAAACTGACCTACGTAGACGGATATGTGAATTGAACATGAGAGCAATGCATGGAAAATATCGCTTTCTGCACCAGCGAGAGAGATGTGTGTTTTGGTTCTAATATTCTTAAACAAAGTCTCTTTCTCATTACTAGGTAGGGCATTTCATAACAAAGTGGAATTCATCTTCTATATTTTCATGACATGTAGGAAACAGTCTCTGAGTGGCTGGTGTATTACGGTGACGACCTTTTTCAATTTCTAAACAATGTGCACTTATTCTCAGTATTGATTAGTTGGATATTAATTATGACGACTATTGGCATCAATAAGTTGATTTATATATGTTCAGTCGTGCATGTCCCTCCCCAATTTGTGAAGCAAGTAAACGAATAACTATTTAAGCATACCAGGCGAGATAAACCTCCAAAAGTCCAAATGAAAATTCTGATTGGCAAAAATGTCAAGGTGGACTTAAAATGATCGATTTTGATTTATGAACAAAGCCTTAAATGCCATATGGATTAAATGATTTGTAACGGACCCGACAAAAGAAAAAGAGCACTTGTTTGCAAGATGGAAAGACTTCTTACATCCGTGAATGACTTCATCAGGTTGGCAATTATTCATATAGTGAGTTTCTTTTAGCAAAACCAAAAAGTAACTTACATCCAACGTTTCGGTGTCTGTCAGAAACGTTGGATGTAGGTTACTTTTTGGTTGTGCTAAAAGAACCTTACTATAGGGACGATTTCTTGTTTTTCCGACGGAATTGCGCTACATCTACGTTATGTCCTAAATGCACTAGTACATCTGTTCGGACATTACCTCCTAACATCTGCTCGGTGATTACCTCACATGTTCTTGGAGATTACCTTCTCCGTCTGAGCTGACCCCACCATGACACAACTCTGTGCCAGCACATATTGCTAGTGTAACTAATACGTACCTCGTTTCCTGTAGCCTTGAGATGCACAATTAAATGTAATGCCTCTGATTGCAACAAACACAATGAGGCACAATGGCATCACGCGATATCCTCATTAATTATGCACATACCCAATGTAACTGATATAGCCCTTAGCTAAAGTATTGTGTAGGAAGTTAATGAAAAGCACATATCAATGTAACGCCTCAGAGGGTGACCTAACAAATGCATGCTTATTGCAGTCTTATATTCTGACTTTCATGCATGTTTACAATATGCAAATTATTCACAATCTTACACATCAGCAATCATCGTAACCCATCCTAAGCCACTTTACACAACTTTACTTACAACACAGAACGCCTGTCTTACCAATCTACAAAGAGGCCAAATAGTACATAAAGCCCTTAACGATCACAACAACTAACCACGTTACATCTCAGCGCAAAACTTCCACAACTTCTGATGCTGTTCGCCGAACACACAAACATTCACAAAAACAAGCACTCTTGCTGATCTACAACAAACAGCTACAAGGCTGAAATTCACAGCAAATCAACATCCGCCATAAACCTTCCCATCACATAACAATCAACACTAATTATTGAAAGCAAATGTGTACAATTTGTGCAAATTACATGGCGTCAGAACCAGCACCCCCCTCCCCAACTATCCCACAGAAGTATCGCGCAATGCATGCCGCAAAAAAAAAAACGCGCCATCATGTGATCCATAAGCTGTCTGCATGCACGACGAACTGGAAGGCATCCAGGCATGCAGCCCAGCATGCAGCTGGAATGCTGAGACCAGGCAACAAGTCACGCAAGCTTGCCTGTCAAAAAATGACGAGTCCTGCGGGGAAATACTGCCTTTCAAAACTCATTTGGCAGCAAAATACCTTTCTGGGCAAATACCTATCAAGGCAAACACTAGTTACATTAGAGACCTTAAGTCACTTCTAAAAATCGCGAGCAACCCCGCACCCCCAACCCATTCACAGTTAATAGGTTTTTTCTTCTAGCTGTCCATAGACCAATGAAATAGATAGCAATTTGTGTATTTCTAACCCAAAATTCAGCATGTGGAAAACAAAATTACAAGTATTCCGTGTGCTTTTCGTAGTACGGCAAAGGAATCCAGTGTTACGAGCATATGTATGGAATACTACTTTTCTTTAAGTTTTGGCCGCCCTAACCCAGCCGAGTAAAACAAAAGCCAGCCTTGTTAGAGTCTACAGAGGGTGCTAAGTGTAGTTATCCCGTTAGCCAACTTCTGTGTCTGACAAGCAAGGAAAATTAAAAGTATTTAGTACCAAAATGGAATTTTGTCCTGTTAAATAGCTTTCAAATACCGCTATGTTGTACACACCATTTCATATCACATTCAGGCCGTATTTACGTTTTATATCGGTGTCCCGACCGTATATACGATTTTACCCGGGACTCCATAGTTTGATTCGAACAATTCGAACTTCCTTGCACTTGCGTGCGACACAATGTTTGGTTCATTACTTGGGTGCATTGTTTTGTTTTTTTTTAGGAAAATAAAGTCTGTTAACATTATCTGTTAGACCTCAAAACATTTTTCTCTATGTAGTTTTGTAAGCCATACCATTGCTATTATCAAGTGGACATTCAAAAATCAAATCACACAATAAAATGCTAACTTCGCCAAGTATTTAATAATTACAATTATTAAACGTCAGCTTACCGCAGCCAATCTCATCGGACTCGTCGTGGACGCCTTCGTGGTGACAGTCGACGACGCCATCGCAGCGATTTGTCGTTTCGTTGACACATTTTCCGCTACTTTTACACTTGAAACTGTCCGACAAAAGGCACTCTTTATCTCAGCATTCATCCTCATCTGAACCGTCTGAACAGTCCTCGTGCCCATCACACTGTTGTTCTCGGTTGACGCAGGCTTCGTAATTTTTACACTTGAAATCGTTGATTGGACACTCTGTGACCACGCAATTCTCATCTGAACCGTCTTGGCAATCCGTAAGGCCGTCACAACGTTTTTGCGGATGGACACAGGTTTTTCCACCGCCTGCACACTTGAAAAAGTCGGCATAGGGACAGTCTTCATTCCAGCAACCCTCATCTGAACCGTCAGCGCAGTCATTGACACCATTGCACATTTTCAATGGAGTAACACAGGCTCCACTACTTTCACACCTGAATAACTCTTCCTCGGGTAACAATTGAGGGCATTCTTTGTTCCAACAATCTTCCTCGTCTGAGCCATCGGCACAGTCAGCATTGTCGTCACATACGTCAAGTTTACTTACACATATTCCACTTCTACACTGAAATTGATCAGAGAAACACTCTTTGTCCATGCAATCTCTCTCATCTGAAAGGTCAGGACAGTCATCGTACCCGTCACATGTAAACAGTTCTGGGATACAAACTCCACTACTTTCACACCTGAAAATACCGAAATGTTCTATTATTTGACACTCGTTGCTCCAGCAGTCCTGTTCATCTGAACCGTCAGGACATTCAGCATAACCGTTACATATGTGGTTTTCAGGGACACATGTTCCGCTACTTTCACACTTGAAATAGCTGGGATCGGGGCACCCTTCGCTCATGCAATACCTCTCATCTGAACCATCTGCGCAATTAGCATTGCCGTCACATATGTTATAGGCATCAACACATCTTCCACTGCTTTCACACTTGAAATCGTCTGGATTGGGACACTCTCCACCCGAGCAATCCTTCTCATCTGAACCGTCTGTGCAGTCAGCATTGGCATCACAGACCACAAATTCGTAAACACATGCTCCGCTACTTTCACACCTGAAGAAAGTGCCAAAGAATGACTGGGGACACTCTTTGCTCCAACAATCTTCTTCATCTGAACCGTCTGTGCAGTCTGTTTCGCCGTTGCATACGTTCCATTCAGGGACACATCCTCCAGTACCATTACACCTGAAAAACGTTTGGGGAAAGCCTGGTATTTGAGGACACTCTCTGCTCCAGCAATCTTCTTCATCTGAGCCGTCTACGCAGTCACTAGCACCATCACATATTTGATCATGACGGACACATCTTCCACTACTTTCACACTTGAAATCATCTGGTTCGGGACACTCTACACTCAAGCAATCTTCCTCATCTGAGCCGTCGGTACAGCAGCATCGCCGTCACATACGCCAAGTTTAGCTACACATATTCCATTCGTACACTTGAACAACAAATCGTGGAAACACTCTTTGTCCATGCAATCCCTCTCATCTGAACCGTCAGGACAATCATCGATACCGTTACATGTGTCCCATGCAGATACACAGGCTCCACTACTTTCACACCTGACTTGACTGCTAAGTTGAAAGTGACACTCTTTCCTCCAGCAATCTTCTTCATCTGAACCGTCTGTGCAGTCAGCAACGGCATTACATATTTTAAAGCCAGAGACACATATTCCGCTACTTTTACATCTGAAATAGCTTGGATTCGGACACTCTTCGCTTGAGCAATCCCTCTCATCTGAACCGTCAGGACAGTCATCGATACCATTACATGCCTTCCATTCACTGACACAGGCACCGCTACTTGCACACTTGAAATCGTCTGGATTTGGACACTCTCCACCCGAACAATCTTTCTCATCTGAACCGTCAGGACAATCATCGATACCGTTACATGTATCCCACCCACGGACACATGCTCCACTACTTTCACACCTAAAATCGCCTGGAATGGGACACTCTTCGCCCGAGCAATCCCTCTCATCTGAACCGTCAGGACAATCATCGAAACCATTACATGTATCCCACCCACGGACACATGCTCCACTACTTTCACACCTAAAATCGCCTGGAATGGGACACTCTTCGCCCGAGCAATCCCTCTCATCTGAACCGTCAGGACAATCATCGACACCGTTACATGTATCCCACCCACGGACGCAGGCTCCACTACTTTCACACCTAAAATCGCCTGGAATGGGACACTCTTCGCCCGAGCAATCTTTCTCATCTGATCCGTCAGGACAATCGTGGTACCCGTTACATGTCTCCCACTCACTAACACAGGCTCCACTACTTTCACACCTGACGGGAACGTCGAAGGGTGACGATTGGGGACACTCTTTGCTCCAGCAATCTTATTCATCTGAGCCGTCTGCGCAGTCATTACGGCCGTCACATACTTCCTGTGGTAAGACACAGGTTCCGCTACTTCCACACCTGAACAACTCATACTCAGATTCAAACGCCGTACACTCAATGCCCCCGTCAGTACTCTGAAGAGCGACGTAATCGACTGACATCAGGCACATAAACAGGAACAAGCCGGTAGCCATGATTGACTTTTGGTGGGAAAATTTAGCCGACATGTCTTGCTTGTGTTGGGTCCACCTGACACGGTGGTGTGCGCCGGCAAGAAAACAATAGCCTTTACTGGTTTGCAAATGCATTATTTTACAAGGGGGAGGAGCCTAGTCCTCCTAGAACAGACTGGTACCAATTTGTGGCAATGCGGGAGAAGGTATGCATGCGCAAGATTACTGAAATTCCCTTGTTCTAGTAATTAACAGCGTTAGGGTATGCGTGTACAGGTTTGGGCATACCTTGATTTACGAGGGACGGAGCCCAGTCTCTCCTGGAACAGATTGGTACCAACTCGTGACGATGCGAAAGAAGGTATGCTTGATTACTGAAATTCTCTTGTAGTAGTAATCAACAGCGTTAGGCTATGCTTGTACAGGTTTGGGCTTACCACGCCACCTTTATTTGTTGATTATTGGATTTTTTGTAAAGAAATTTGACCGATAGGTCGAAAAATAAGAATAAAACTATTTACGTATATCAGGCGACATAAACCTTCAAAAGTCAAAATGAAACTTCTGATTGGCAAAAATGTCATGGTGGACTTAAAATGATCATTATTTCAATGTTATGAAAAGGGCCTTAAAAAGATTAAAAAGAAAAAGAGCACTTGGTTTTATAAGATGGGACCGTTTCTTGTGTTTCCGATGCAATTGCGCTTCATCTACGTTATGTCTTACATCTACTCGTACATCTTATTCACACATCTTCTTCACACATCTTATTCACATATCTTCTTCAGCTAATTCACACAACTTAACTTACAACATAAAACACCTGTCTTACCATAGCCATCCACCAATAGGCCAAACAGTGACATAAAGCCCTTCAAGATCACAACAACTAACCACGTTACATCTCATCGTAACCCATCCACAGCTTTCTAAGACAAATCCACAAACATCCACAAAACAAACACTCCTACTGATCCACACGGAACAGCTACAAGGTTGAAATTCACAGCAAATCACCATTAACCATACACCTACCCACCACATAAAAATCAACACCAAATCAAATTTGTACATGTGCACGGCGTCAGACCAGACCGAGACGTCCAGCGCGCAAAGTATCGCGCAATGCATGCCGCAACAAAGGTGCCCCCAAGCGATCCATAAGCTGTCTGCATGCACGACAAACTGGAAGGCATCCAGGCATGCTGCCCGGCCTGCGACTGGAATGCTGAGACCAGGCACCAAGTCACGCAAGTTTGCCTGACAGGAAAAATGACAAATTCTGCGTGGCCATACTCCCTTTCAAATTAATTTCACGACAAACTACACTTCTAGGCAAAATACATTTCAAACTCCAATTCCACTATATAGAGAACCATGGTCAATGCATGAAATTTCATTAGGGTTCGGCAAAACAATCCAATGTTACGAGCATATGTATGGTAACTTTCCTTCAAGCCTGGGCCGCCCTAACCCAACCGAGTAAAACAAAAGTCTGCAAAGAATGCTAAGTGTAGTCAGCTTGTTAGCGAACTTCTGTGTATGCAAAGTAAAATACTTAGTACAAAAAGGGAAACCAGGAAATCTTTTATGTTAATATACACAAAGAGCTTTTAAATGCCGCTGTATTCATTATTTATATCATATATCCGGGCCATATGTACGTTTTATATCGGTGTCCCGACATTATTTATGGTTCAGCCCAGAGCTCTATATTTCGATTTAACCGATTCAAGATCGCTTGCGTGCGCAGCTATTGAAAATTTGGACAACTTTCGGCATAGCTTTGGTTCATAACAATTTTTTTTTTTACATTTCTGTTCTCACCAATTTTTGCCACAATGTGTTTGGTGCATTTTGTAGGAAAACAAATATCTTTAAACATAATCTCTTATTAGACCTCAAAATATTTTTCTCTTATGCAGTTTTGTAAGTAATAACATTGATATTATCATGCTTGCATTTTAAAGTCAAATCACATGTTAAAATGCCCACCTCCCAAAAGGTATTTAATGATTAGAATTATTCAAACGTGAGCTTACCGCAGCCACTCTCATCGGACTCGTCGTGGACGCCTTCGCGGTGACAGTCGACGACGCCATCGCAGCGATTCGTCGTTTCGTTGACACATTTTCCGCTACTTTTACACTTAAAACTGTCCGACAAAGGGCACTCTTTATCCCAGCATTCACCCTCATCTGAACCGTCTGAACAGTCCTCGTGCCCATCACACTGTTGTTCTCGGTTGAAGCAGGCTTCGTAATTTTTACACATGAAATCGTTGATTGGACACTCTGTGACCACGCAATTCTCATCTGAACCGTCTTGACAATCCGTAAGGCCGTCACAACGTTTTTGCGGATGGACACAGGATTTTCCACCGCCTGAACACTTGAAAAAGTCGGCATAGGGACAGTCTTCATTCCAGCAACCCTCATCTGAACCGTCAGCGCAGTCATTGACACCATTGCACATTTGCGATGGAGTAACACAGGCTCCACTACTTGGACACCTGAATAACTCGTCCTCTGGTAACAGTTGAGGGCACTCTTTGTTCCAGCAATCTTCCTCGTCTGAGCCATCGGCACAGTCAGCATTGTCGTCGCATACGTCAAGTTTACTTACACATATTCCACTTCTACACTGAAATTCCTGAGACAAACACTCTTTATCAATGCAATCTCTCTCATCTGAACCGTCAGGACAGTCATCGCTCCCGTCACATGTTAACACTTGTGCGATACAGGCTCCACTACTTTCACACCTGAAAATACCGAAATGTGCTGAAAAATGACACTCTTTGCTCCAGCAGTCCTGTTCATCTGAACCGTCAGGGCAGTTAGCATTGGCGTTACATATGAAATATTCAGGGACACATGTTCCGCTACTTTCGCACTTGAATTCGCCTGGATTGGGACACTCTCTGCTCAAGCAATCCTTCTCATCTGAACCGTCAGAACAGTCATTGTACCCGTTACATATTACATCTACACTAACACATATTCCGCTACTTTCACACCTTTCATATCCCTCAAACGAAGAAAGTGGAGGACACTCTCTGCTCCAGCAATCTTCTTCATCTGTACCGTCCGCGCAATCATCATCGCCGTTACATATAAGATCTTCAGGAACACAGACTCCACTGCTTTCACACCTAAGATAATTAACTTGAAAACCTGGCACTTGGGGGCACTCTTTGCTCCAGCAATCGTCTTCATCTGAACCGTCTGCACAGTCAGGATCGCCGTTACATATATAAAAGTTAAAAATACAGATTCCGCTACTTTCACACTTGAAATTGCCGGGATTGGGACACTCTCCACCCGAGCAATCCCTCTCATCTGAACCGTCAGGACAGTCAGCATTGGTATCACATACCAGAAACTCGGGAACACAAGCTCCACTACTTTCACACCTAAAATAATTAACAGAAACGCCCGACAATTGAGGACACTCTTTGTTCCAGCAATCTCTCTCATCTGAGCCGTCAGGACAGTCATCGATACCGTTACATGTATCCCATTCAGGGACACAGGCTCCGTTACTTTCACACCGAAAGTAAACGTCAAATGGTGACCATTGGGGACACTCTTTGCTCCAGCAATCTTCTTCGTCTGAACCATCTGCACAGTCAGCATCGCCGTTACATATTTGATATTCAGGGAAACATGTCCCGCTACTTTCGCACTTGAATTCGCCTGGATTGGGACACTCTCCACCCGAGCAATCTTTCTCATCTGAACCGTCAGGACAATCATCGAAACCATTACATGTATCCCACCCACGGACGCAGGCTCCACTACTTTCACACCTAAAATCGCCGGGAATGGGACACTCTTCGCCCGAGCAATCTTTCTCATCTGATCCGTCAGGACAATCGTGGTACCCGTTACATGTCTCCCACTCACTAACACAGGCTCCACTAATTTCACACCTGAATGTAACGTCGAAGGGTGACGATTGGGGACACTCTTTGCTCCAGCAATCCAGCTCATCTGAGCCGTCTGCGCAGTCATTACGGCCGTCACACACTTCCTGTGGTAAGACACAGGTTCCGCTACTTCCACACCTGAACAACTCATACTCAGATTCAAACGCCGTACACTCAATGCCCCCGTCAGTACTCTGAAGAGCGACGTATTCGACTGACATCAGGCACATAAACAGGAGCAAGCCGGTAGCCATGATTGACTTTTGGTGGGAAAATTTAGCCGACATGCCTTGTGTTGGATCCACCTCACACGGTGGTGTGCGCCGGCAAGCAAACAACAGTATTTGGTTAACCTGTAGTGGTTTGCAACTGCCTTAATTTACAAGGGGGAGGAGCCTAGTCTCTCCTAGAACAGACTGGTACCAACTCGTAACAATGCGAGAGAAGGTACTGCGATTCTTTTGTCCAACTAATTAACAGTGTTAGGGGATGCGTGCGCAGGTTAGGGAATGCCTTAATGTACGAGGGGCGGAGCCTAGTCTCTCCTAGCCTAGAACAGACTGGTACCAACTCGTGACAATGCTGGAGATGGTATGCTCGATTACTGCAATCCCCTGTCAACAGTGTTAGGGGTATGCGTGCACAGGTTTGGGCTTGCCACGCCACAATGATTTTTTGCTTATTGGATTTTTTCGTTACTTACCGATAGGTCGAAGAAAGATTTGTAGCGAAGATATTGAGAGTTGGTATAGCAAAATCTGTATCATTTTTTTCTCAGAAATCAATTTTTTTGCAGAATATGAATACGAGAAGCAACAAATACATTTGGCCTTACGCTACAATGTTGCGGGGTTTACAACTGGTACAGTGGTGTGTAACGCAGTAATAAGCAGTGTTGGGTATACAAGATAGGACATGCCTTAAGTTACGACCAGGTGCAAGCAGGCTCAACAGGATGCGTGACAATACAGGAGAAGGCATCTTCCTGTTGTGATAAATAATACATCAAACTATTCAGCTTGTCCAACCTAATACTGAAAGTAAAAAAAAAACAATAACAAATAGAAAGATTGTGCTTTTATTTATTGGTTTGGCTGCACCGAACACACAGCCAGGGCTGCCCAACTAGCCTATGGCTATTACAAAGGGCTAGCCCTGCTGACAAACACATAAACAATACAAATTAAAAAAAAAGAACATTTGTATGTACATGGTGTAGGATAACTTACATATCATCTAAAATGGAGTGTATAACATCAAATCATCGACAACAATATTTGCAATGAGAGGTCAGGGTCTGTATATACACGTGTATGACTAATTTACCATGCGTAAGGGTTGCCTAGACATTCCCACAGTTTTCTTTTGAAAGAAGCAGTGGAGGTGGTTGTGAGAAAGATTGTGCTTGAAATATCATTACCTATTGCTTTAGCACAATAGTCATGCAGATGACACTATTTTTATTAGTAAATAATTTTCAGCTCAGCAAATAATTTATAAAAGCATGGTCATATTTTTGTGTATTTTTACGTAATTTAGTGGTTGATCTGAACCGGAAGAAAAATATCGGAGACATTATTTTAGGAAATAAGGTAGTGAATAGAATAACTTTAGATATGCAGGATTGTAAGTTTAAAGATTATTAGAGGCATCTACAGTCAGAACTAAGCTTTTAGCTAAAATGGCTTTAGAAGAAGATTGTCATTCTATTTAAGTTAGGCTGCGGATTTTAGAAACAGTAATTCGGTAGTATTATCCAGGCGGATGTGTGCTAAGTGAAATGTGGCTCGTCACAACAGAAAGAAGAAAAAAATATAAAAAGAAATTAACTTTAGGAAAACAGAATGACCATGTTGGATTTAAAACAAAAAGGAGGGAAAAGTTTGGGGTTCTTATGGGTAAATTACTATGACGGTTGAGTGACACATCACGTGACTTGTACGGCTACGATTGCCTGCCTTCAGTATGTTATCGGGGTCATAGGTCATCAAAGTTGTTGACAATTTGAAGTATGCGTGTGTTCATCTCCCAAGCTAATTAGAATACGCAGTTTATAGGAAGGCAATCAGACAAGTATACGATGCACCTGCATGTCTCCATTCCCAATTCTAACGAGGCCACGCACATACACATTTGCATATACCAGCTTTAGAATAATCCATTCTTTCATGGGACAAATCTCAAAATTATTATTTTGTGTAATAAACCGAGATACTTTTGGACGGTGATGATGTTAGAATTTCGTGAAGTTCGGATGACCAACTGGTTACACATTTTTTTGAGTACGAGCCATAATATAGCTACAAAATAGCTACAGATATTTGATGACGTATACATTCCCTGCTTATCACGTGGTTTCCCAAGCTGAAAATAGGAAGGCCACTCACTGCTTCGCAATCGTTGTATCGGTCGGGAATGAAAAAAGGTCTCTGTCAGACGCACCTTGCTGAATTTTGAACGACAAAACTGTAATGCAGCAGGCTACAGTAGCGAAGGTGTATGTAGGACTTCGCTTTGTGTAGGAATTGTGATCGAGTCAGCAAAATGAGAACTGAATCTTCAACCAGGACATCATTTTTCCTACTCTGGGGTCTGTGCCACTGTTTGTCAAGTGCATTTGCACTAACGGGTAAGTAACTACCTATACAATTTCTACTAATATTCTGTGTCAATTTCTACAGTACTGTATTAATAGCGGGGGCAATCTCGCCACAATTATCTTAAATAAGTTAAGGTTAAGGTGAGAGTCAATGTGTAAATGTTGGCACATTGGTCATCAAATACGTACATGTAGTGTGTTTTGGCAAACATGCATGTTAGTCGAAGAAAGAAGTATACGCAGGACACATGGTCAAGGCATGGAGTGTTTCTAACTCTGGGCCTTTTGATTCTGAGGCGAACTTTCTACCAGTAACTAATAGTATGTTATGCAAAGCAACTTTGTGGCGATCATCCCCTTGAACTACTTGTGTACACAATTGATAGAACATTGTTGTCTACATATACTGTAGTAGTTGTAGTTCCTAGTTCTCTGTCTTTGATGACTGAAATAAGAGGAGGCATTTTTTTGTCTTGTCAGTTAAAAACGAAAACCGTATTACAAAATCTTACGCTCGTCAGAACATCTTGAAAGAAGTGAACATCGTAAAATAAAGTTTCGTATAATACAAGAGTGTTACATTTTGACAAGAAAACAAGCAAACGCTTGCTGTTTTGGTACAATAATAAAATGGCGCAATGTTGTTGGAATTATGAAAAGTAATTGTCACTGAATGAATATCTGCGAATTTTGATTGCACAGTAGTGATATAGCCTGATAGACGAATAATTTTCTGAGACGCTCTGTTCTACATGCCGGCAGTATAAGGTGGTTTATACTGTGTCATTCTCATTCATAAATGTTTTTTATATAATATAATGCGTGTTTTACGTGTGCGCTTTTATAATGAAGCTATACCCATATCATTCATTCCTTATTGAGCACATTGTGCCTAGATCATGAGAAATAAATTGCCAATGACAAGCAACCGTACGTTTGTTGTTTATAGCAATTAAAAATCTTGCAATTAGCCGGTCTTTGCAAGAAGTGCTTTTTCGCTATTAACCCTATTAACCCTAAGTTAATGATTTTTCGTGTTTCCATGGCAACGGGTTTCTGAAATGCAAATTTTACAAAAATCACTAATTTTGGTTAAAACAATGGGATTTTAAGATTTTCTTGCTAAACTAAACTTCTTTTCATATATACTTGATATCCAACACATCTTAGTTAAACATTTATAATTAAATAATCATAAATTATGCTAATGTCGTTTCGGTTCTCCATCGACTAATAATGTTTTGAATCATGCTGAATGCCGTAGAATACAATCATACTGAAGTTAGAATTGTTGAAATACACAGGTAGAACACACTTTGAATGCTACCCGATATTATTCCACTTCAAATGCATTTCGAAAGAGTTTTTAGCTGGTCAAACATTATTGGTCCTGCGAAATAAACGGGCAAAATCTTTAATGTGGTGGGATTTTCTAGAATACACTACGAATTCCCAGGAATAGAAAATAGTTTTAATTTTTAGGGCATTCTGGTTCATCTTGCTCTTGTGTGCAGGGGCCTCTAAAGCACACATTTAAGCAGTCACTCAGTTTTTTGCTTGTATCTATTTTACCCAATTGGAGTAACACATAAATGAGACCCTTAAAGACAGCATAATGTTGGTAACGTACGTTGCTTAAGTACCTTTAGCCAGGACCTGTTTTGAACACGTTAAAATCCAACATATGCAAAACACACCATACGCTTCCATGATATCTATAAATAAAGTTTGCTGTAAGGATTACATTTTCATAATTGACTTCAGCCTTTCTGCGTCCAGTCCGTTCCGTACAAGCGCTAACCTGGCCTCAGACAAAATTGTTTTATTTTTCTTCTTGTTGCCTTTTCGAAGTTTTAAAGTGTGCAGGATCATGGAACAATTATTACCAAAAGATATTTACAAAGCAAAACGGCCATATTTGCTTCGTAGTTGCCTTTCCGAAGTCGTAAAATCTGCGTAAAAAGCGAGTATGGCGCTCAACGCTTTTGGCTTGTCGGCAAGATGATTAGACAGAAATCTTAAGATCCCCCATTCTATCGACAATATTACTAAACTGCCAAATATGCCTTTTTGATAACACGGGCCCACAGCCTACTGCGTGATGATGTTTCTACTCTACATACCTTCGTGAAACATTAATGAAAGAATGTTACCGGCAGGTGGCTGGGTGGAGACAGACCCAACATGGGTGATACCGGACGAATGGGAAGATGACGACGACGGTGTCCGACGGGTCGCCGGGTACGTCTTGGACTCCAACCTCCGATCGGGTTGGAGATGGAGAGATCAGGAGGACACCTGGCGACTTGAGTTTGACCTGCAAACGTCCATGACGCTCTCTCGGATCCACATTCGTGAGCAGAAAGTTTACGATGACCCTCCAGCTGTTACAGTACAGCGCAAGGTTTCAAGATCTCAGTGGGCGGATGTGTCATCCATAAGTCAAAATTTCGAATTTATTGAACAAGGAAATGTGTTAGAATTCGAACTGATCATAACTGCGCTTCTCCGAACAGGACAGTCTTGGCGTTTGGAATTTGCAAGTGGGAATCGTCGTAAAATTTTCGAGATCAAGTTTTTTCAAGGTAAGTGCTCACAACTACTAGTTGGGTTAGATACTTGTATATTCAATCTTCTGTCTATAGTCTATTGTCTAACACCAAAAGACCACACTACGACCAGTATTAGAGGGGCAAGGTGTTTGTTTCAAGCTGTTATCTCAACTGGTGGAAAACAATGCAGATTGCATTTTGTTTTATCAGTACAGTTTCTTATTTACTAATAGGCATATATGAAGTACAGACTTTATATTAACACTGAATAAACCCCCGTCGTTTGTAATTAAACCAGAATGCTAAAGTGTAGAAAGTGAGAGCTATACTATTACTGAAATTAGCATTTTTTCCTGATTTAAAAATTTGCGGTGAGTATCCTGCCTTTGCGCGGTGAAAATCCTGCCTTTGCGCAATGAGAATCCTGCCTTTGCGCAGTGAGAATCCTGCCTTTGCGCGGTGAGAATACTGCCTTTGCGCGGTGAGAATCCTGCCTTTGCGCGGTGAGAATCCCGCCTTTGCGTGGTGAGAACGCTGTCTGGCACAGTAAAAATCCTGCCATGGTGCGGTGAGGATTCTGCTTTGGCGCGGTGAGAACCCTGCCTTGGCGCGGTTAAAATTCTGCTTTTGCGCGGTGAGAATCCTACGACTACGCGGTTAGAGATGGGTTTCGAAGCGTAAAAAAATGCCTGGTAAATCTTTGTTACCCTGTTTTTTTTTATTATTATTTCATTGAATTGTAGTTTATTTTGCATTTGTCCAGCCTGCTCCGGAGTTGAGAAGACGGTCTGTACAGACGGAGACTGTGACGTACATGAGGTGATCTGTGACGGGATAGTGGACTGTGACGATGGGAGCGATGAAAACAACTGCGGTAGGGCACTAACCTACCTACATAGTATTAACTAGTGTCTTTATCTTGAGGTTGCAGTGATTTGGCTGCGGTGGAGTGGGGTGGTTCAGACATAAAGAACGCGAGTTGTTTCCATGCTTGCACGAATCAGGAGAATCAGGAAGGGGATTGAAATGCTGGATTGAGAAAGACAACATCTGTCTTGTTATCCCGATAGGTGAAACAGATTATGTCTCTTTGCTTGTGTGTTATTGAAATTTCGTTTTTTTTTTTTTTTGTTACGTTAGGGGCTAATCAGAGCTTAAAACTTTGTTAACACACCAGGATATTAGCTGCATAATAAATATAGAATACAACACGGTGTAAACTGTATCACCCGAGGTATCAGCCCGACCCGCGGGAGGGCTGGGACCGAGGGTAATGCGGAATACACCGTGTTGTATCTTATTTATGTCATACCCACATGAGAAAACCCATGTTTTGATGCGAAATGCGCCAGAAGTTGAACAAATTTTATGCCCTCGAACAAGAAGTGTTGCAACAACAATGTTCCAACGTCCTAATCAGGCCCGTTGGAAATGGTTTGATTTACTCGAAGGAACCCTTCGTTATACGCCTTTCGAACCTATGCAATACGGAAAGTATGGCCCGGTCCGGAACACCCGTATCGAACGTTTTCGCGTCACAGGTACATGTATGACATAAAGTGTAATATAGTCTTTAATTAACACCCGAGCGGACTACTACAATAATGGTATTCAGTCTAGGACAATGCCATATTGAAAGCCTAATGGTAATATTGATGATAATGTGTTCTTGATTTCAGATACAAAGACATGCCCGAATGGATCAGCAATAGGTGAAGCACAAGTGTGTGATGGGATAGACGACTGTGGAGATAGTGCCGACGAACAGAACTGCTGTAAGCATGGACAAAGATTTATTACGCGTTTTCTTAGTGCAAGGCCACATAGACTGGGCACTGAACATAAGTTGTAGCAGAAAATCTTCTTCCTAAGTCAGAAACATCAAATTTAGGGGCTAGGCAAGCTCAACTCATGACTCAGTAGGCGAAGCAGGTGTTACCAACATATGCTCAGAAATCCCCTACCCGGTAAGATGACCAGAATGGTTTGATCCACCCACACAGGGAAGGACCACTACTCTTTTCCGTGGCGCTCGTACCTATATGTGTCTCTCTTACAACCCGACTTTCATTTAACGTCCTATCCGAGGGACGTACCTAAGCAAAGCTATGTGCTCATTTTTACCGACGAAAAGTAAGGAAAGTCGTCTAAAGTGCCTTTCCAATGGTATAATGCGTGTGACATTTGTGCATTGTTTTAAGTTGTTTTAAATCTCTTGTTAAATTGAATAAGACCCGATGATTAATTTAGATCGTAATTTACTCCCAGCAAAACTTGCCCAAACTCGTAAATTCAAGCAATCAATCTGTTGTATTGTATACCGAATTTTATTGAAACTGGGTGAAATGGGTGTATGATCAAGGTACTTCTGTGCAAAATACCAGATCATTATGTCGTAATACCAGTGTACAGGGCCAACATATACAGTCTTGGTCTAAAATGCCGAAAAAAGCACAATAGAACCAATTAGGAGGCAAATATGAAGAAAAAATGTCCGAGGATATTAGCTAATTCTAGATCTACCCTTGTGCATGATTTCTAACCATTTGGTCCAGGAAAGACGGAGATGACAAAAAGATTTGACAGTAGAAGAAATAATGAAGAAGAATCAGAATCATTTTAAATACTAAAATTTTTACTATACCTGTGATATGGCTGTTATACAAGTAGGGCTATAGCTGCATATATGTTTATGATAAAATGATAATCTGTACGTAACGGAACGACAATTTTGCTGAGATGTTCTAATTGTTTCATGCAGGCGAGTGGGAAGGGAGGATGTCATGTAGTAATGGAGAATGTGTGGATCTGACAAAAGACTGCCTGTTGGGCTACATCCCATGTTTTGATGTTGTGACGCTTCTTGAATCAAGGAGGCTGCAATACTCAACATGTGACGATATAGAAGATTGCAACGATGGCAGCGACGAGTCCTGTCGTGAGTACATTGCATTTTGTACAGCAAAAACCTAAGGAGTTCTAGCGTTAACCGTTCAGGCGTTATGTGAAATGAGAGTTGGCGCAAGCCTCAAAAGACCCCCCCCCCGTTTGAATAGGGTTATCATTACTTACTTACTTATATCTTATTATATTGTTTCAAGTTCAGCGTCCTTCTTTACTAACTTGCTGTACTAACCAACAACCGATTTGTATTTTGCGCCAACAACTTTCGCAGCGCAACCCATTGTGTCTAGTTCTCATAATCCAAGTAGCCAACAGAGCAAGATGATGTGCCTGCCGTGATTGTTGTTTTGCATTACATGACCCCAGGTTTATTTTATTAACGACTTCTTTATCTTAGAACTTGACCCTGGAATAATACAGCTCCAATGATATACCATTTGGCTCGCCCCTGAGGCGTTGTCAGAAAACTACTAGCGGCTTAGCAGTCATATCTTGCTAAAATAGTAAAATATCCAATTATAAAGTACAGTATTCATTTTGGAAAGCACTCTCCAACATCAATGGCTTACCTACCCCCCTTTATTCTTCAGCTGCCTCCACCTGTGACAGCGGGGCCCTGTTCAACCCGGTTACTCGATGTGACGGTAAAGACGACTGTGGGGACAACAGTGATGAACAGAACTGTGGTGAGTTTCACAGTGTGCGAAGTATTAATTATAAGTGTAATTATTCATTAGGGACATCAGCCATATGGCGATGTCATGCAAGAACAAGGACACCCATTATAATATCAATTCTATTATACTTTATTTCCGTTGAAGATTATGCTTGAAACGAATTGTTCTGTTGAACATTCTCTAGAATGAGATATATATGAAGCTAGTAGAGACTCTACTTTTTTTCTCTTTAATCTTTTAGCACTGGTAATTAGGCTGTTAATTTGTTATATACTAATACTAGCTACGCTAGTACCACCAGATGCGTTAACAGAACAACTGACCTAGCCTAGAATTGGCTTGAAATTCCCTCACAAACAGTCTTTGCACAGCATTTAAACGTTACGTTAACATACATTCTTATAATTCCACAGGTGTCATCATATCGTCACCTCAAAAATGTTGTTATAGATGCCTTCTCAAGATTGTCTTCGACACCTACATATCTGAATTGTATTACATTTAACATTCGGTGTTCAAGACAATCTTGGTAAGACCTCTATACTAACGTTTTTTGAGGTGGCGGTATAATGACACCTGGTGAAATTATGATAGTCGATGTTACATGTCCACAGCCTGTTACTACCTACGGGATAAAGGAATAAGCTACCGGGGAATTGCAAACCGGGACAACTCCTGTCAGTTCTGGACATCTCAGTACCCCCACACCCATAACCACACTCCCCAGGCCTACCCACGGGCAGGGCTGGAGCGGAACTACTGCCGGAACCCGGACGGGAAGGACAGGCCGTGGTGCTACACAAACAACCCGCTCATCAGTTGGATGTACTGCGATGATGTGTTCGCCTGCGACGGTAATTTGTAACGTTTTGTTTTTGTTTTTAACGATGACGTATAAAAGCTAGGGACACAGAAGCAATTATACTTTAATTTTGGATGCTGTTAGGTAAGTCTATTTGTACATCCAATTACATGATGTATGACAACATTATTGACATGTAATATGAACAATGATTGACATGTAATACGCATCTCTTGACTCAATAAAAAAGCCATGGAGACCAATTAGAGCTTATCACAAATAAATAAAGGTCCAAACGAACAAACTTTTAAACATTATCTGATATCATACTTATTTGTATAAATACCTTTTATACAAATAACAAATCACCTACCAAAATACATTTACGTATCTAATTTACTTCTGTTTGTGCTTGAAGACTTTGCAAACAAACAAGCAGGAGAATGAATTGAATAAACAGAAAAAACACGATCTGCATGTATTTGGGCTTGGCATGGTAATTTCCCGTGAACATTTGTCCAAATTCTAAGTATTATGTCCTCCCCCTTCAAACCCTTTGTTTTCTATTTTAGCCCCTCCGACTCACTGCTTCTACTCAATAGATAGGGGAAGGAGCTACGCAGGGAAGATTAACAGGTACGATGTCTTGAGAAGTTAAGAGATGATAAATCGCAAGGTTAAAAGTTTTCGACTCCAACTTAAAAGCAAAAGCATATGTTGCAATTCAAATGTTTACACAACTGGAGCACATGATAAGCATGTTTGAAAACACATAACATGTGGCCTTTTTTTCCTAATTACGATTTTTCGCTACTGCACAATAGTATAAGGTTGTTGTTTTTTCTGAAAAATGTAAATGTGGTTCGTATTAGAAAAAATGTTGGTTTTTGTCCTTGGTTATGCAAATATGTACAAATAACATCCCTACCATTTCGTCACTTTTTCTGACTCCTCTGCCATATATGTGCCCAAGTGGTTGTTGTGTACTAGTAACAGTTGATGGAAGAGTTTACTTGAAAAATTTGTGCACTTTTTTGTAACAGGTGGCATAAGGGGGGGAGATAACACCAATTTTGATGGGAAATGTCTCCCGAATAACTTAATGCATCACCCCTGAGGTGGTCATGGTCATATTTAAAAAAATCGATTTTTTCCCAATTTATCACCCCTCATCCTCCAATCATCGACAGCAGAAACTTAACAACAACACTCCAAGTGATTGTGCAAACTACAAAACGGTCAAAGACGGACGAATCTGCCTGCAGCATACCTGCAACAACTACTGTTTTCAGTTAACCAAAACATATTCAGAATTACTAATTTACATTTTTGTCATTCCACTCAAGGAGCCTGATAAAAGCTCCTTGTTCCACTTTATAGGGTAGGAGGCCGGCTTTGTCAAAGATGTGACTCCCAGTCCACCCCCCTCCCCCACAGCCATCACCACACACCACAGGCTCTTTACACGTTTATATACCGTATATCTGTACAGGGCAGGAAACCGGGTGTGTCAGAGATGGGACTCCCAGTCCCCCCACAGCCATCCACACACACCACAGGCTCATCCTGATGCAGGCCTGAAGGAGAACTTCTGCCGTAACCCTGACAACAAGGAGCGGCCCTGGTGCTACACCACGGACCCGGCATGGAGGTGGGACTACTGCGACGTAATGGAATGTGCTGGTAAGGCAACTTTAGCAAAATCTATATCATCAGAACTGATCATTCGTTAACGTTGTGAATGCACAAATTTTTACAATACTGAGGAAAATTATTGACAAAATTCTCTTTTTTTAATAGAAAAAAGTCTTCAGATGTTTCTGTAGATAACATTTAATTCCATACTGTCTTGATCGTCTTTCTCAGATCCCTTCTCCATTGAATGTATCGACTATGCGTGTGACGGGCCAAAAAAAGGATTTTGTTTCTGTGACGACGACTGCACCTTTTTCGACGATTGCTGCGAAGACATGGCGTAAGTATATGTAGACCTCTAATTGCCTGGCTAAATCGGTCATCTAGGAGCACCCCCTAACCACAATACCAAGGCAGGTGATAATGTTGGCAAAGAGGTATTCCTTTTGCATGGACCGAAGGGTCTGGGCTCTTTCAACTCACACCCCTCCGACACATAGATTTTAAACAACATTGCGTACGATCGTTAAATTGGTAAGGGAGATGCTTGCGACAAAAATCAAACTACAACTGTTAATTTAGTGTCCTTACGACGTAAAATGACGTCATTTTCAAGATCTTATTTCGTTACTTTTATTGTTAGCTCAAACAGTCTAAATGAGATATTCTACTAAAAGTCGAAGATAAAATAAAATTAACAAAATGGGTGTCTGATATTGATATCATCGAAGTTTTTAAGACGTCTTTTGCATTTTGAATTGTCATATAATATTGTTATACAATTTGATCTGCCATCTTGGATTGACCTGAAAATATAGAGGCTGCTTTTTTTTTCAACATATAGTTCTAAAATTAAAAATATATGATAAAAAGTAAAAACTATCGCAAGGGAAACGTCATATTCAAAAGGTAGTGTCATATTCAAGGAATATCACTGTGGTTTTATTGCAAAATTGTTGCCAACTAAAATGCTAGCTTGTTCAATAGCCCTAGCTCGTGTATATACGTAATAATACGATGTAAATAAAATGTAAAAGTTACATACTCTTTCAGCATACCCAGTCTAGATAGGGCAAATTAGAACCGTTGTATTTTATTACACCGTTCTAATATCCACCACAGCGAAAGCAGCTCTCCTCAACCGCAATTGGACCATCAGCTTTCGAAATTGAAGTGTGTGCCTGGCTTTTCCAAAACGGGGGAAACCTTGTCTGAAAAGAAGGAGTCCTATTGGTTGGTTGCTGACTGTCCTGACGAATGGAATGATGGCATCATAAGGGATCAGTGCTTAAAACAAGCGGATCCCTTCAACCCGAGTGACCTGGTCTACCGGATGCCGGTGGAAGATTCTTCAATAGTTCAAGCTGAATCAAATCCCGTCCCCTTCAGGAACATATTCTGCGCCATTTGTAACAATGCGTCGTTGACAAATGTAGTTATCTGGGAGTATCAAGTTGAATGTTTTGGACTGCTTAACTCGTCTTTACATGGCCGTAGTGGTTCACAAGAGTACGAGGACATCATTGATAGTGGGAAAGATTGCTTTGGAACAAACAAACTAGTGTTTACCCCACCAAACATTGACCATGGAAGACGATGCTTCCCGACTGAAGTTTCCAATGAGAATTGTGATTTCGCTGCCTGCAAGTCCTATAATTTCCCAATAGGCATTGGATACAAGGTTTACAGAAATGTACACTGTGCTCTTTGTGAAGGACTTTCTCTTACGGCAACCACAAATCTCTTGTGTACTTCTAGTTTACTTGCTGAACGCAATCTCTGCCTCGTTCCACCTTGCCCCTCAAGACTTTCACTAACTAATCTGTTCAACTTTAATTCCTATGAGAGTGACGAAAACAGTCCCAATCAGTGTCCTTCCGACACTCTGTACGATCCGTTTGCAGACACGTGCCGGATCTCCTCGTCCGCCAACCCCTTGCAAAACTGTAGCGAACCCGCGTTAACATTCAAAGCTGAAGAGTTTCATGTCCTTCCTAATGGTAGTGTCCAACTGTTGAGTTCTAACGTGTCCTGCCCAGCTGAGCAGGTGGCCATTCTGAATACAACAGCATTGATCTGCGGTGAGTGCATACTGCAGTACTTCTCGAACCACACCCGAATAGGCGACAGTTGGGACCCTGGTCAGGCTTGGTTAACTCTGGGTCTCGTAGTAGCGTCTGCCGTAGCCGTGTTTTCTTTCGTGGTCCACACGTTTAGGTCTGGCCAGTTGAAAAAACTCCCGGAAAAGCTAAAGGTTCAAATGATGGTTAGCGTGGCCTTTGCTGAATTTCTGTTTGTGTCACGCGTCTGGATCCCTTCCGGATCTGGCTGTGCAGCGTTCGCGGTCATTCTGCACTACTTCCTACTGGCGGCCTTCACATCCATGAACGCACTGGCTATCGATCTATTTTTTACCTTTCGGGATGCTTTAGAGAGAGCAGAACTGCGCCAGTACCTGATGTACACCTGGCTGATGCCGGTGCCTATAGTCGTAGTGACAGTGATTGTAGAGTTCGGCAGTTCTGTCAGGGTGGGTTACGGAGAGAATTGTTGGATCGGCAATCCAGTAGCCAGTCTGCTGGCTTTTGGAGTTCCGGTTCTCTGTGCCATTATACTTAATGCGGTCTTGGTCACTTTTGTCTTGATGGCCATACGAAAGTCCTTTAAGATAGCCGACGTTGCAAAGTCGCGCTCAAACAGTACAAAGGCTTGGGTTTACCTGCGTATCTCCTTTCTGATGGGGTTCACATGGCTTCTCGGCTTCATCTATCCTTTTGTTAACAGCAGCGCTGTCGAGTACATCTTCATAGTGCTGAATGCTTCTCAAGGCCTGCTGCTGACCCTGATAGTGACATTAACGGGGAAAGTGGTAGAGAAGGGGATGTCTGACATCAGGGCATGCTATGGTTTGGCTGAACCTGAGCAGAACAATGGAGCAACCACAACTACCAGCAACTTGCAGACAACCAGAAAACAAAGTAAGGTGAAGAAAGGAGGAACCGACTCTGCAACAGAAATACCCATGGGAACATCCACTGATGCCAAAAAAAGGTCACGTGTCCGCCGTCAGCTGACTAAATCTCCTCAGGGCATCGAACAAACTGACCTTCCCGGTAACCTGTCGACCGCCACAGGGGGAGCAGAGGCTACGATCGGGAAAACCTTCTCTGCTGAAGAAATACCCATGACGACATTTGCTGTTGTGGACGTGGAGGAGAACAAGGATAGTCAGCGTAGTGGAGAGCCTCAACCGAACAGTGGACAAACGGCAACTGACAGCGAACATCAGGGCACTGCAGGAGAAACAGAATCAATGCAAGGTGGAAACGGCTCTGCCGAAGAGATACCCATGACAACATTTGCCGTTGTGGACGTGGAAGAAAACAAGGAGCGTCCACATCAGGTAAAGCCTCAACAGAACAGTGGACAAACGGCAACTTACAGCGAACATCAGGGAACTGCAGGAGAAACGGAATCAATGCAAGGTGGAAACGGCTCTGCCGAAGAGATACCCATGACAACATTTGCCGTTGTGGACGTGGAAGAAAACAAGGAACGTCCACATCTGGTAGAGCCTCGTCAGAACAGTGGACGAACCGCTCCTGGCAGCAAACAGCATGCCACCGCAGAGAAAAAAAAGGCAACGGCAGGTGGAACCGAACGTGCTGAAGAAATATCCACGACAACATTTGCCGTTGTGGACGTGGGGGAAACCACGGAACGTCCACATCTGGTAGAGCCTCGTCAGAACAGTGGGCAAACCGCTCCTGACAGCGAACGGCTGGCCATCGCAGGGGAAATAGAGGCAAAAGCAAATGGAGCCGACCCTGCTGAAGAAATATCCATGACCACATTTGCCGTTGTTGACGTGGAGAAAGATGCATGGACATCTGGGAGAACCTCATGAGGACTGTGAACTAACTGCCAGCAGCCAGCGGACCAGCACAGGGGAAAAAGCTGGTGGAACGGAAGCCGCTATGGGTTAAATACCGATCACAGCTTTTCCTGATCTGACCCTCGATGAACGTTCCAAATGAAGATGACAAAGTGAAAGATTTCTAGTTTCCATACTCGGAGACAACAACGACATAAGCGACAGTTTCTCATCCCTTATGTAACAGAAAATGTCCTTTATCTAACTACTCAGATGAATCATAACGTACCCAACAAAAAACAAGCATAGCAATCACTGCTGATCACATACTTTATTCTTTTACCTGACACTACATACAACATAGGCAGAGTAACAGTGCTGACGATGGACCGTAACACTGTGTCAAGATAATCGTTTTACCCCACCACGAGATAAAAACGTACACACACAAAAACACACATGTGGACTGGTAAAAAACATACACTTATTTACAAACACACACATACAAACACTCCCTCCTCTCCCTTTGATATATGCACACATGCACGCACGCACACACACACACACACACACACACACACATACACACACACACACACAAACACTTAACTCTTACTCAGGTTGTTACTTGACCAACTTTTATGGTGCCCTTTTATCTATTCACTTGACTGGAACTGTCTATGTTGACTTCTCTGAAGAAAACGTTTCTATAGCGATGCATTTCTAAATCACACACCGAAGAGCAATATAAATGCATGGTTACCTTAAGCTAGCTACCCTTGTCCTTTCACCTTCTGTCATCTCTGGGCAGCAAGTTTCGAACTAGTATTTATATTACCCTACAAAATAATGAACCTCTATCGGTCAGTTATTGCTTAAATGTATGTCTCTCTCTAATTGATCAATGCCCTTTTAATTGGTTAAAGTCCTTTGTGTCTTTATTTTCTTTTTCATTCGTTTGTGTTGCTGATAGCAATTAACGATCTAATCTTAAACAAACGAAAATTAGATTTAAAAAGAAAAGATTTGATAGCCAAAACTGCAATGGTACAAGATGTATTGTATAGAAATGTTGATCTTAAAATCAAAGCAATAATCTTCTTATGTATCAACATGCAAAGTGTCACACAGGAAGTTGTATTTTCATTCGCATGCGCCAAAGTCCGATAATGTACACGGCAATTGCGTTAATTACCTACATATCATTCGGTGTTTATGGTGTCATAACGCCTGATTCTTTGCAATCACCAACAAATGAAACTTATAAGTGAGCGACGCGAACGAAGTGGTCATTGCAAAAGAACAGTTAGTAAGACTCCTCAAAGGTGCGTAAATAAATTTTAATAATGTATCTGGTTATAAAGGATACAATAGATATCGTATGTCATTATAGATAAGGGTTGAAAGGAGGTGGTGAATTATGAAGAAAAAAAAACGATATTTTTCTGTCTAACAGACTCCAGATAATGCCCTATATATATTGGCATCAGAACTGTGCGGCACGATATCATAGATAATGCATACAAACAGTAAAAAATGTATATATTTAGATATTCATAACCAAGGATACTAGTACTTCACTGGACAATGTGTATTTACTCTATCTTCTAGCAATTTATAAGAAAAAAATTAGGTGCCACATTTTAGCTCAATGGAAACGTGTGAATTTGAGGAAAAATATTATGGTATTTAATAGATCAAGTGGCACATTAAAAATGATGTTATGTTCGTTGTAGAGAATATAGAACGGTTATTTTGGTCTGCTGTTATCAGTGTAGGGCAATAGAATATTTATTTCGCTTGCCTATCTTTTTTTTTTGTTTTCTTATAAGGCTAAAAACGTGTCATACATGTATCAAGCCTATTATGATATTTTAGGGAAATCACATGCGAGGACTACTTGAATGACTCACCAATTGAAATACTTTACAGTTGTTATTGCTCAATTATTTCGTATTATTATATTCAACTTACTCTCTTAATTTGAGAATTGTCACATTTGAGTTATGTTTAACACTTTTCTCTGGTTGGAAACTCGGAATATTAGTTATGCAGGATGTATTTTATTCCTTTTCTGTTATGTGAGCATTGTTATATTTAAGTTATATTATTACTTTGGAGTTTTGGTTACACAACATTTTGTTTATGACATTTCTGTTATATAAGCATTGTTATAATTGAGTTATGTTAATACTTTTCTCTGTTTGTAAACTCAGAATCCGTTACACAAGATTTAAATTTCTGTTAATGATATTTTTTGTTGGATGGTTCAACCTTTTTTTCTATTTCTGTCTATAAAAACGCAATGCAAATGTAGTCTGCAAGTTTCCAAAAAAACACCAATAACATGGCATGTAGTGCTGACAGAATTCCGCAAGATGGTGATGCTAGACTTAATATAGTTCAGTATAGTTTCGGTTAAAGACAACAGAACATCTGTACGATCCACATTTACAAGTATACGTCATATGTTGCATAATTAGTTGCACCATGTCAAAGACATACTATGTAGTAGCGGTATTTCAAGCATCCAGCGCAGTAACAATATCAATGGCAAACATTTATGTGGATCGCTAATACCCCCTTTGCACTAGGACGGCGCTCTCACCACGATCTTCCTGCGACCTGAAATTTGACATATCGCTCAAAGAATTCTATAGAAATTTAACGAATCATTTTACACTCTGTGTGTTTTGTTGTCTTCTCTGTCCCACTTTTACGTTTTTATGATAAACCCAGGATAAAAGCGAATATAACACATATCCAGTGAGAGCGCAGCGCCATCGCCGCCTAGTGGAAAGGGGGCCTAAGAAAAAAATGCTCTTAGTCATACACATTCCAATCTACCTCCACAAAGTAGCAGGGGTTTAAAAAAAGATTATATAGACATATCAAATCGAGTACAGTATTTAAATATATCTGATACTACACGGATTTTTCAGCTAAGATTCACTTTATGCAAATTGTATCTGTTTACAAGTAGCCTTTTGGCAAGTCATATTGCTATTTTATTCTTTAAAGCGTCTCAGCATCTGCTCATTAAAACTGATAACATGCACATGAAACCTAAATGATGTAACAAACGTCTCGAAATGTTACCCTTATTTTATGCAAACTGGAGCCCGCAAAACATTATATTGCTACACCTGTAACGGTATGTGTCAACCGCAAAATAAGATTTAAAACGTATTTATGTATGCTTGTCAATCATCTAGTACACTACTGACTTTGTTAAGAGAACTAAAAATGCTATGGTGCAAGTGCCTTTCTCTACTTACGATGCTCAAAACAAATCTATGATACTGCAGAAAGTCTTTTTTTAGAAATTCCACAGTGTTTTAAATAAACGCATTTCTGTGAACTTATCTATTTTTTTGGGTATACCATCCAGGGATACTACTGCACCGCAACCCCCCCCCCCCCCCTCCCTCAACCTCCCTTACTGTAAAAAATATATTTCATAGGAAACTATGTTTGAGCAACACGTTGTAAGTTTTGATTCATTATATGATTACGGACATTGATTCAACTGTACAAAAAATCCTTTGGGATGAATAAACTGCGAAATGCTGACATAAGACTGATGTGACATCCTTGAACCGTAATGTAAGTTTAGCTTAGAATTGACAAAAAACACTTGGGGCATAGCAATAAGGAGACATACGAGGGGCGTGCAATAAGTAATAACTCTGACCCACTTCCAGTTGTCTGATCTAAATGAAATTTTGCATGTATAATGATTCATATCTTTATAGTTTATGTTACAATATACAGCTCTGAACTAATTTTGGTTTTTGATTTACTGGTGTTTGAAATGAGTTAGGTGTGAAATGGACCAGGTGCGAAATGGGGCCAGTTGAGTGTCGCGCAGTGATCCGGTTTTTGTATTTGAAAGGACGCACACCAAAGGAGACTTTTGATGAAATGAAAGAAGCTTATGGTGATGATGCCCCGTCATATGACCTTGTAAAACGCTGGCATCCTGAATTCAAACATGGCCGGAAGTCTTTGGAAACAGCTCCCAGACCTGGTCGTTCCTCTTCTGCCATTGATGAGGCACCTGTTGGAGGACCAACCTGGGGTGTCCTACAAAAATGGTGTCCAGAGCTGCATCAAACGATGGGAGAAATGCATAACTCTGGGTGGTTCCTATGAAGAGAAAGACTAATAACTGTGCCAAGTTTCATTAATCTCCTGCGATGCGAAATGAGGCAGAGTTATTACTTATCGCATTCCCCTCGTACATAAGAAAATATTTATACATCCTATGAGGCCAATCATTTTGAGCGTGCACATTTTTATTTTGAGGATAACTTGTAGGTGCGCTCTTGATAAGAGAATGAAGGTGAAATGTGTATTTTAATAGAAGTTGCATTGACCTTACTTTATTTTTAGTTTAAGCTAGAATTTAGTACTTCGATTTACACACATGTACAGCACAAACAAAACCGGAGTTTTTTTTCAGCAATTCTATTGAAAATCTCTATCAAAACTATCAAACTTAGCTACAAACGTGGAAAGTATGTTTAAACAGCAAGATCATAAAGAGTCTTAAAACTTCACAAACAAATTATTAACTGGTGGTCGGGGCATTTTTTAGTCCTTACCTAAGAATTCCGTTGTCTAGGGTTCTACCTCGGAAAATAAAGGTCAATTTAAATCAATTATATCGGTCTTGTTTGTGTTTGAATTCCTATCAGTAGAAATCAAACCTGCACAAAGAACAACCTCTACATAAGGAAGGGTCAATTGGCCATTTGATCACTTTTTGGTTGTTTTCTTAGATTTTTTTTCACCTACAGAAGTATGAAGAATCCTGTATATGGTCACCTCAGTCCACACGGACAAGGTTTTATCGCCCCGAGTGGTTTTCTTACACAGTCACAGGTTGGGTTTACATTCATGTACTGAAGCGGTACTTCCATACGCATTCTGTATTATGTCATGACACAAACTTTACCTTATATCCAGTGGTGCCGCTATTGTAAGCATATTACTTGAGTACCCAGTCTTGTACATTTTCAAAGCTTCAATCAATAAAAATCTACCCCTTCTTTGTGATCAAAATGGACCGGCCCATGTACGTACGGTATATAATGGGCGGGACAAGACCACAGACCTACGGGAGGGGCAGGATTGATGTGAAGATTACCATAATTCATGATGCACACGTACAGGTAAAGCCGTACATACGTCACCTTGTGACGATCCTACATTCCTGACAACCATAGCCCCAGGGGAGTTCGACTCGTCCGTCAAGAAACGTGCGACACAACAGCAAACCAGCAAAGCGTACAAAATTCTCAAACAACTATCACCTTACAGATTAAAAGCGTAGATAGGAATCATCTGGCTGGCTAATTCGTTGTCTAAACGTTTTTGTGAGATTTCTGTTAGGCTTGGCGTGCGTTTTTGGCGGCAGTTGCTTAGCAACGTGGGTAGTAATGTCGTCATTCTCAAGTCGTCATTGATAAATGTCGTTCATGCTGAGGTAACAGGGGATGGTCAGGAATAGGGCTGGGTATCGGTACAGTGTACCGGTACAAAACCGGTTTTTCTTATTGGACCGGTCCAGAAAAACCGGACCTGAAAAAAGGAGGTGGACCGGATGTTGGACCTTTTAGAAAATTAACAGATCATTTGATCAGGCATTCACACGTTTTTGCGCTTGCAGCTGGAAGAAAATAACAAGAGCGAAGCAGATTATAGTTTGTAGTCATTTCTACCAAGTTTTACAGTCAATAGTACAGGTGCAGAAAACGTTGTAGGATTTTAAAACGCCAGTGTGAGTCTAATACTCCACCAAACTGATTTCTTTATAGTAGAATGGACCATTGGTATGATTCAGACTGAATCAGGTCCAGGTTCAGGTCCGGACCTGGACCTGATCCTCTGGACCTGAACCGGACCTGGACCTGAAGTTTCTGTACCGGTACCCAGCCCTAGTCAGGAACAGACGTAAATAGAACAGTTCATTTTTCGACGGGGGTATGCAGATGTACAATTTTTCTTGGTTAGGATTGTAATGTTTTAGTGCGTCTTGGGGTAAGTAATTTGATGCTGTATGACTGCTTGCGAAACTTACATATTCAATTAAATGTTGATAATAAGTTCATTTATAAACCGTTTGTTCTTTTGTTGTTTACAAACACCCCTGCAAATACGTCACTAAATAATGATGATGCTGTCCCACGCACTGACATGGACAAGGTTATTTTCGGGCATTACCTCACGCAAAGCACGGAGGACTATAATTACTGGGCTTGACAGACTCACAGTCAGTCTAGAAAAACCACCACCCAAGTCACACAGTAAGGAAACTAACAACTCAACACCAAAGACACACAAGAAAAGCAAAAACTTCAAGAACCAACGAGCGGGGCAATGGGGAGCTTGACAGAGCATAGTCCGGTAGGTGGAATATCTAACATACGCTTTGGTTACACACACAAAAAAAAAAAAAAAACTGTTATACTGAATTTCAAACGGACCTTTAGGAAATCACAGTTGAGTGACTCGTCTAGCTGTGACCTGCGACTTTTTGTCTAAAATAACAGAGAAACGGAAAACACTCTGGTTAGTTTTAAGTAACTGTCATACCTACAGATATCTTAGCTTTTACTATTCATACAAACATATACATATAGCGAGTTTAAGCATATAAAAGCTTACTTTGGGGTCCTTAACCATGTAAATCGGCCCCATAGGCGAAAAACTGTGTTCTGAGACCTTGAACCACAGCATGAATTCCCCAGGGATGGACAACAGCAAAGAATTTTTATTAATTCTGTTCGAATGACTCTTGGGCAGTCCTGTTTCAGGCTGCCGGTGTGACAGCGATCTCGCCCCCCCGTGATCTCGCCCCCCCGGGGGCGAAATCACTAGCGATCTCGCCCCCCCCGGGGCGAAATCACTAGCGATCTCGCCCTCCCCGGCTAGTGATCTCGCCCCCCTACCTCGCCCCCCTTTAGCGATTTCGCCCCCCCCCCAAAAAAAAACGGGTTTACATGACATTTTAGAAGTTGATTGGTATAAATCACAAAATGCAGTTTCAGAATGATATAAGTACACGAGTTTGATACATAACTCCATTCATAGTATCAATATCAACGTAATTACATGGTAATAAGATAGTTGAACTTGTTTCAGACAAGGAGGGTTGGGTCCCTTGTATTCCAATTATTGCATATACCTGAGTCTTGACATAAGATGTATTTCATTGTATTCACCTGTCCTCAAGCAACCTATATATCTCCAATATGAAGTCTCTACCATGAAGTGACCACAAAATAACTATGTAAAGTCTTTATTAATTATGCAAATATTAGGTATTAATTAGAATAACGCACATTTTGGTATATGCACCTGGCCAAGGGATATCTTCACCTCCAACATGACTGTTTTTTCTAGTATTTAGGAACTGATGCATTTAGCCGTGTTTCTTAAGACTGGTACTTTACCAGTGTTTCTGTAGCATTTAGCAACAGCTATATCAACTTGCGCGTAGATAGTGTTTATAATGAGAAACTATTATTCACCTGTGTTTTTGTTAGTGCTTTGGAAATGTTTCCAGCACAAGAAAGAAAACACTGTGAAAACATATAGCTGACGTATTCCGTACCATAGACGGTGTTGATTTATACGTTCGCAGTAGCACTGTTTTTATGCCACCTCAGCTGCAAAAATTGTCTTTTTCATTTCAATGTTATGTTTGCACCGAACAATATAGTATCGACTTTCGAGGTATGACATCTTACGGTACGGTAATAAGGTGCCATATAGGTACCAGGTAACACACCATATACATTACTCCCCAGGTGCAGTATAGTGCCAGGTAGCGCACCTGTAATATGTAGTAACCAGCTGCTTGGGGGGGGGGGGCGAAAACGCTAAAGGGGGGGCGAAAACGCTAGTGATCTCGCCCCCCGGGGGGGGGGCGAGATCACAGGGGGGCGAGATCGCTGTCACACCGGTTTGAAACAATGGATTGTTCTGTACAAAAAAAGAATGGCAAAATATTGTTATTGAAGAAAATGAGTGGGACGTTAATGTTTTTCTTAAATTTTTACTTAGTATTTCTTGCCAATGTCTGTATCTGAATAGGCGGTATAACTGCCCTTCGGCGTAACGCACTAGATCCTGTATCTGTATATAATTGTATATGTAGAGTCAAGTCAGTCCTTCAGTATAACACAATATTTGCCTGTATCTATATATCTATATATATAATCGCCTTTAGCATAAGAAACTATTTTTTTTATTTGCATCTGTATATCGCCTAGTTCGTTCGGTAACACCACTCAGTTGCGCCCTCCAGCGAAATGTCTGTAAAAGGCAACGTTATTAAATTTGGCTTCACTTTGCATATAATTCGCTAGAGGACGCTGCTGACTGGTCTAAAAAGCTATATTGACAGAAACTTAGGCATAGAGACCCCTTTCCGAAACTATTACATTCATTTGTTCGTTCCTTCAATGAATCAAACATTCATTCCGTTGATACACCCAAATACAACACTGCAATGTATTAGCTAGCTTTTGATATGTGCTTGAAACATGTGATGTGTAATTATGAATCCTGGTCACAATACACAAAGTTCAGTATCAGTATCTGTATGTATATATATAATCGTTTATATAAATATATACAACTCACCGTAACACGACAGCGATATTATGCCGGCGAGTAGTTACGTAGTAGTAATGTTTCCAAATCGTAATCAAGTTTATGTTGAATAAGTGACGTGTGAATGATGTGTTTCTTTATATCTCAATAGAAATCATATTTAACCGACCAAGTATTGTAAAACTGTTAACGTTAGTTCAGATTTATCCGTGGGGTAACCTATATCCGTTGTTCTGAAAAACAGGGCAGTTGGGGATATTAAGTCGGCAGATAGTGGTTTCAAGCTGTAACATTTGAAAATATTAAAATTTGAAAATATCGTCTGTTGACTTGATATCCCTAAATACCATGATTTTAAAAACAACGGATATAGGTTGCCCCGCGGATCAAAGTGAACTAGCGTTATATGTCATTATTTTCTGATGTGCCCTTGCTAGTCGGCAAGAAAACAGTAAATATAGTCATCTTATAGGCTTGCGTTGTACCTGTCCGTTGTTGTCTAAACATTTTGACAGAACATGTATCACAACGAGAGTGACGGAACTCTCGCCTTTTCTCTTCTAAAAAAGTACCGCGATCTTGACACGCAAACGCTGAAGTCACTGTTCCATGCCATTGACAAATTAGGACGACATCACTCCTGAATGGGTTGCCTAGCAGCGGCGCCGACAGCCAATAGAGGGAGCGATCAGGTGTGACGTCACGGTACTGCCCTTGTTTGGGGAAATATGCAACAGTGCGTAATTCCCTGGGAGGTCACATTGCAGTACAAGTTATTTGGACAGCAAAGAGTAATTCTAGTCGCAGTTAACTTACACTGTTACATCAGTCTTAGTTAGTATCCAAGTGTTAATGCAAGTAAGAAAAATGACGGAACTAACCTTTTTAAATCAAAATTACTTGGAAGCATATTTTTCTCTACCAGTCTTGTAATGAATGCAGCAGTAGCAAATTTGTCATTTATCAATCTATGACTTTGTTCGTTAAGTCTTCATTTATTTCAAATTTCATTTAACAAAGAAAAGCGATTAAATGAATAATAATAAAGAAAAATTATTCTATCGTGCTAACCCTTTGACCCTGCAACTCCCCATCTGACGATTAAATGCTAAATAGTACCTTTTACCCTCAAAACAGAGGTTGACGGGATAGACTATTACATTCTTCCGATTTTTTCTGTGTTTTGTCAGTCGTATTTCTAAAAGTTGCCGCAACCCTTTTGTACTAAATCTATCACTTATGAGTAAATATGGATGTTTTGAACGCTAAATTGAGCTTAGCTAAAAAAAGCATTATCAGAAGATAAAATTAGGTTCAGAATAATTAAAAACCAAATGAGTAGTTTGAATTCTAAAAAAAACACAGAGGATTTGTAAAGTTATCCTAATTCAAGATACCTCACTAACATGATACACCCCTAATCTCTGTTCGGAGAGTTAGCCCGGATATTCTACCACAGAAGTGACCTCCCCGGGGTAATCTGGAATGTGTACCCAGTACACACCTGAGTTCAGACTTCTCCCTACCTGTCACACACCGGACCGGTCGCCAACATGTCCCCCCGATCCGCTGGCGTGCTCTGTCTGCTAGCTGTGCTCCTCTGCTGCTGTATCAACGGGAGTTTCGGTGCTAAGAAGACCAGAGAAGAGCTACTTGCGGTAGGTGATTTCATAGAATGTTTAAACATCGTCAATTCCTTGACTAAAAGTGGGCGAAGTAGTCTTTGTTTACATGTGTATGAATGAAAGCTGTATGTTTGTCTCCGTCCTTTCTAGGATCCATAGTCTTGCAAATTTAAGTCACTACGTTACTAAAAAGTGTCATAATCATCTGGTGTATTTTGCCAGCCAGTAGGTACCCAGTATGAGTAATGAGGCTGTTTAACGTGGTCGAGGCACCTCCTCGAGCACGGGACCCCCGTTTTACGTCCCTCCCGGAAGACGATTTCGTGGAAACTTCGTAAGATTACAGCAATCCGGACGTCCTTGGTTGGTCCCCCATCCAAGCACTGCCCGGACCGTCGCGTTGCTTAACTTCCGAGATCGAGGGATCGGGTGACCAACGCGCCACGCGGCCAAAAGTATACTGTTCACTTACTTTTGGCAGTTGGGTATGATATGTAATGTTGAATGAACACTGTCAAATCCTTGGGTGAAGTAGTCTTCACCTACATGTACACGTATATACAACATGGTTTCTGGCATTCCTTATCAAAAATTACTACGTATTTACCCAAATATAGTGACATTTGATAAATATATATGACAGACAAAACTACAATATTGTGTTTGCAGTATATTTCATCGCTTATTTTGAAGTCCTAAAACTACGAAAACGTTGGAAGAACCTAGTAGGTAAACATTCCAGTCTTCTACCCGCCTTTCAATAAACGCGACCAGCCACCGTGACAGTAGCGCTCATGCGGGACCAGTGTGTCAACACCGATTTAAAGTTTGCAGTTCATTGAAAATCCTATACTAGCATTATGTACTAACGTAGAAAAAAGATAGAAGAAATAGTAGTAGTGATTGTTTTTCGTGTGTTTATTGTTATCCAAGATGGAGCACATTGTCTTGACGTGGAAAACAGGAAAAACAGGTTCCCTCTCACTTACGAATTGTGTTATGTAAGGCTATTATCTCACCCTTCAAAAACCGTACCCGGCTGGGCTGTTTATGGAAACGACAAATAGATATTTATACGTAAAAATATACACAAAAAATAATACCCACGACTCTACTCTTCACGTTTTGTGTACTTTAATGTCTTTTGTATTATACATTCGTTCACAAAAGCTGCCCGGACGTGTCCCGGTTTGGAAATGTGACGTAGGCCTAACAGCGACCGGATGGTCAGTATTTAAGTTAGACTTAGACTTTGACTTGACTTTGTTAGGAAAAAGAAGCTTCCATTTACCAAGTAGTCAAAGCTTAGTACTCAACACTTTTCTGCCTTGATTTGTCATAAAAAACGTAACTCTTAATGGGCCAGTAAGAGAGGAAATATACAGGGCTTGACTGGTCATTGGAAAAAAAAATCGTCCGAGCGCTAGTTGGAAGTTGTAACTCTAGTGGCCGGTTAACTCTGGAGTCCTGTGTAGAAACTATCTCTTGCTAGAGTGGCTACATGCTGACGGAAGTTAGTGACTACGCATAGCGTACAACTGAAGTGACCAAATATTCGGGTGACATACATTTAAGCAAGTGTAGCCATTCGAAGTGTGAAGCTATGAATTACGTAAAGGTATAACCTGACTGGAAAAACGACTTGTAAGCCTAACTTGTGGCACTTTTCATCTTATTTAACCTGTTAAAATACTAAGAGGATTTAATTGTAATGGGAGTGACCGCATTAAATTTATCGACACAAAGACAACAGCCCCCACCCCCTCCAATACTTACAGACTCCAGACTACACTTCTGTGACAGTGTTGGCCAAACTTGGTAAACACTACGTCCCCATTTTGCGGTAGAGCAACCCACTACTGAAAGATTTATTACTTTCAACATGCGTGTCAAACAAGGCAAGTGTCAACCAGGTGTTCAAAACACTATGAACAAATATCATAACAAAATGTCGGAAAATTCCATGCGAAAGAATTGATTCCAAAAGCCAATGATAAGAAATTAACCGTGTTATGTAGAACGAAATTAGTCAAAGTGTTGTAACATCGAAGTAGAAAAATCGGACAGGGGTAACGGGTGGTGGGAGGTTCGTCTGAAAAAGTATGTATGGATTGAGAGGCCGAATATTAGAACACCTACGCAGTATCCGCCCACCAGCCCCCACAAACCGATCCATTGCTCAAAGTCCAAGGCTTTTCTAAATTATCTTAAGCCAACTATTTACGTAGCTGAAACTGGAGAGGAAATGCACTGATTCTTATGTTGAAATTTTCTGAGCTTGTTGTATGAACAAACAGTCGTGTTGTTTTCAAAATGACGTCACAAAGGGAGGGGTTTTGACGTGTGGACTGTTAGCCTTGCCTCACAAATTCCGAGGAGCACTTCCGGAACTCGTAGAAATTCGCGGGTTGTATAATTTTTTTCAACTACATGTAGAGAAATAGTAAACACTCCCTAAGCAATTGAGCATTTGAGCTATTTGAGCATTCGAGTTACTTGCCTAACTGATTCCAAGAACCACCTTCTGAAATCGTAAAATTGGACAGGTCCAGAAGTAACGGCTATATGTATTCATACCTAAACCAGTGTTGTCAGTATAGTTCACCTTGATAAATAGATTAGTCATTCAGGTCGCAATTAAAGATTTTCACTTGTGTCATACTGTGTAATGCCTAAACGCTTGCCCAAAATAGAAGGGTAACATTTCATAGCCTGGTATCCAGCCGTAATATAACTCCCGAGACTCGGGAGCTATATATTACGGCTGGATACCAGGCTAAACATTTTAGCCTCACTGGCAATACAATACGTGTTGAACACTAAATACATGCCAATTTTGCAAGCTAGCTTTAGAAAAATTGCTATGTGTACTTTTACGAGATATGTACATAACAGTTATAGACTAATCTATTGATTATTTTTTACAGCAAGTTGACGATGTTGTGAAGAACTTGAAGACGATGAACTCCAAGCGAGAGCTTGGATCAGAGGGCATCAGTAAGTATTGCACTACTACAAGTTAGAGGTATTTTAGATAGCTCAAAAGAAAAGAAAAGAAAAGCTTGCAATGCTTCGATATGTAAAACAAGTTCCTTGTGCATATGCAATCTCAACTGCAACAGTTACTATGATTTAAGCTATTGATACAAGGTTAAAACTACAAAAAGCGCAATGTGGTTTCAACGAATACCAATAAATTAGATTGATAAAGCTGTGTGGTTTTTAAATCTTCTTTGTTGATAAAAAATGATTAAAAAAATTCTAAGTTTGCATCTATTTAGACTAACTTCTAACCAATGTTAGGTGACCACCTGTTAATTCCTCAGGGTAATACTGACTGGTTATACCTTGCACAGACGCTAGGCGTCGCTGCTGCTGTATGAAGACCGTGGTTGCAATATTCACAATTATAATATCTATTCCAATAATGCCTTTACATGAGTACAACAGAAAATAGTATTTAGTGATTTACCAACTTTGTTTCTGTTGTTTTGCCTGTGTTGTCTGTTTGTCTTGCGTGTAACAGTAGCGACCGTGACGCAACGTAACTGAGCATGAGGAATGGGTATCGCACCAATGAATGCTGGTATCGCACCGCTGGTCTTCTATAGTATACTGAGTTACAATTGTTAAAGATTAACCATCACGTTTTGACTGCTAGAGCTAATTTGGCCAGCGTGACTTTTAATCCTCTGCAATTTATCTGGCCGTTTCTGACTTGAGGAATTTCGCAGCAATTGCCGTTATCATAAACCTGCTGGGCGCCAGTTTGTAACAAGTCGACAGTTTATTATACATGTATTCTCGTAAGCCACTCTCTCCGCAAGTAGGCTGTCCATGACTTGGATGAAAACAAGGCGTGATCTGTATATTACTGGTCGCAATCTTAGATCTACCCGCCCCCAACATGGCGATAGCTGCTTAAATATTGTTTTTATACCCCTCCCTATGTCATTCCTTGTCAGTACCGCTCTTATTGTTATTGCATTATTGTTATTATGTGAGCCGACTACTCTCTTTTATGGGTTAATTGTAAGGAGATTATACAGCCAAGGCTAAATCGAAAGAATCCTAACATTGTTTCTAGTCGCAATCTTTGTTGGTGTTGTTGTTGTTGTTGTTGTTGTCACCCTTTTTGGATCTATTGGCCCTCGAGACCCTTTCAATGTTCAAGATGGACGTCAGTGTGCCTCTTACTTACAGAACGTGATCTATAAAACTTCCTATTAAAGAACACAACTATCAAACATGGCGACAACTACTGTTTTTTCCGTCCTCTTCTCCAGGTCGTTCTTCCCTCGGACAGCTGTATATGACTGAGATGGAGGTAAAGCGCGCCCTGCTGGGTGACCCTGACGACCTGGACCTTCAGGAGGCCATGAGGGAGCTCAAGTCGCTGGAGAAGGAAGTACACAAAGGTGAGAATATCAATCGTTGAAAAGTAATAAACAGCATCTTTTGTATAAAGTATTAACATATAGAAACGTATTTTTTTTCCATTGCTTTTGTTTTTTGTATTATATTGTACTATAGAAAAAGGCTTACGAAAGTAGTTAAATCGAGGTCGAATTGAATGAAAAATGGATTAGCCAAAACTTGAATGTTCACTTCGTTGACAAATGATTGTTGTTTCATTTGTTTATAGTCCGTTATTGCAAACAGGACACTTGTAAGTTGGGGGATAAAGTCGGAGTGCTGACCTCCTAGTTGGTTTTCCCCGGGCAACAGCTGCTGCAATGACCCTAGGCCTGGGTTGCGATACCATCGGGGGCCGGGCGGAGCACCAGCAGGTCTACCTGTGGTGTTCCCCCCGCTCCTGGCAGGTTCAACCATGGTGGGACGGTTCCCAGGGGAACTGCAGCTGGCTAACAGCACCCGCCTGCACATACCATCTGCACCGCCGGCACTTACCATCTGCACCCTCCAGGGCGGAATATAAATCAGGGGGTTATGTCGACCTCTGGGCGGATGAGCTGTCACAGGCAGTCAACGGCTAGAGCGGAGTGGAGACCCGTTAGGCGGTTCAATGCTTCAGGTGAACACCGTTCCGGCAGCTCCTGCAGCCAAGCTGACACCAAACGTCATGCCCCGCATTCCTTTGGACTCTGTCAGTAAGGCCGAGAGGGGGATCCTGACGATTGGGCCACCCAGGATTTCCATATTCTGGCCCAGGCTTCGCGCCCTGGAGAGGGATACTTCAGCCCCGCTGCAAAGTGTGGAATCAAACCGAAAGTTGTCAGTTACGGGTTATAAGCCCTTCCAAATTGGCGTATAGGAAGGACGCCACGGGTCAGCTTTGACGGTGGGAGGGACCTTCGAAGTCCTATCGTCCGACTACCGCCCGCCTCAAGCCGGGCAGCCCCCGGCCAATTAGGTGTCGGTCCGTCAACGTCTGCTGCTCCTGAGGGTGCCTGGAGCATAGTGTCTCAACAACACGAAGAGCGGACGGGAATCTTGTACCCAACACCAAGAGGTTTAAAACACAGAAAAAGAGTCCAGTTATGCGTATTGCTACATGGAACGTGCGCACTATGTGCACAGGTCTGTCCGAAAACCTGAAAGAACTGGACGATGTCAGGAAAACTGCAATCATTGACAGAGAACTGACTAGACTTGACATTAGCATAGCAGCCCTCCAGGAAACCAGGCTCTCCTCGAGTGGATCCTTGAGAGAGGAGAACTACACGTTTTTCTGGAAGGGCAGAGAACCGGATGAGCCACGCCAGCATGGAGTCGGCTTTGCCGTTAGAAACACGTTATTAGATAAAGTAGAGCCTCCCACTGGAGGAAATGAACGCCTCTTCTCAATGCGTCTAAACACTGCTGCTGGACCTGTTAGCATCCTCAGCGTTTACTCTCCAACTCTCAACTCAACAGAAGACATAAAGGACCAGTTTTATGAACAGCTGGACGAAATGATCAGCAGTTGTCAGAAGGATGAACCACTGTTCCTACTGGGTGACTTTAACGCCAGAGTTGGCACAGACCATGAGTCCTGGCCTACCTGTCTCGGTCATCATGGCATAGGAAGGATGAATGGAAACGGGCAGAGATTGCTGGAGCTGTGCTCTTACCACAAACTCTGTATCACCAACTCCTTCTTTGAGTGCAAACCGCAGCATAAAGTGTCCTGGGAGCACCCAAGGTCTCACCGCTGGCACCAGCTTGATCTGATCATCACTAGGCGTACTGCCTTAAACAGTGTCCTCCTTACCAGAAGCTACCATAGTGCAGATTGCAACACTGACCACGCCCTCGTGGGCAGTAGAGTGCGTCTACAGCCTCGGACTGTCCATCGATCTCGGCCAAAGGGTCGACCTCGCATAAACGTCACAAACATGTCTGTTCCAGAAAAAGTCCAAGGGTATGTGTCCAAGCTACATCAAGCCTTCGAGCATAAAACAGGCCACGCCCCAAATGCAACCACAAAGTGGAAGGTCATGCAAGGTTTTATCTACAACACGGCAATCGCGTCCTTTGGCAAGAAAGGCCGGCCCAGTCAAGACTGGTTCAACGCTCACATCTCCACAATGGAGCCTGTTATTGAGGCCAAACGCAGAGCCTTCATAGCCCACAAAAGACGCCCCACTAGGCAGACACTCGCAGCGCTCAGGACTGCTCGTAGCACCGCACAGCGTACTGCCAGAGAGTGTGCAAATGACTACTGGCGACAACTATGTGCAGGGATACAGCGAAGCGCCGAGTCTGGAGACCTTCGGGGAATGTACAACGGCATCCAAAAGGCTCTGGGGCCAACTGCAAAAAAGACTGCCCCTCTGAAATCCTTGGCAGGGGAAAATATCACAGAGCGTAAGGAGCAAATGGATAGATGGGTAGAGCACTATTCTCAACTGTACTCACGGAGACGTCAGTCTCAGACACTGTCCTGAACAGTATGGAGGATCTTCCCATCATGGAGGAACTGGATGAACTGCCAACTGTTGAAGAACTCAACAAAGCTATTGACTTTCCCATGCGGAAAAGCACCAGACAGCGACAACATTCCACCTGAAGCCATCAAGCAAGGGAAACCAGCCCTCATCCAGCCACTGTACGAGTTACTCTGTCTCTGCTGGGAGGAAGGGGCTGTCCCCCAAGACATGAGAGATGCCACCGTTGTAACACTATATAAAAACAAGGGTGATCGAGGGGATTGTAACAACTACAGAGGTATATCGCTCCTAAACATTGTCGGAAAAGTGTATGCTAGGATCCTTCTCAACAGACTGAAAATCCTGGCTGATCGTGTGTACCCGAAATCACAATGTGGATTTAGGGCAGGAAGATCGACAACTGACATGATCTTCTCCCTACGTCAATTGCAGGAAAAGAGCAGGGAACAGGGCCAACCCCTATACATGCTGTTCATAGACCTCACTAAAGCTTTCGATTTAGTGAGCAGGAAAGGCTTGTTCGAACTTCTGAAGAAGATCGGCTGCCCACCAAAACTGAGTAGCATGGTGGTTTCTTTTCTCACTGACATGAAAGGGACAGTATTGTTCGATGGATCCTGTTCAGACTCTTTCTCCATAAAGAGCGGCGTAAATCAGGGGTGCGTGTTAGCACCAACACTCTTTGTGATTTTCTTTTCCATACTGTTGTCGCACGCCTTCGACGCATCCACAGATGGAGTTAATCTACATACAAGGTCTGACGGGAAGTTGTTGAACCTCGCACGGCTTCGTTCCAAGACAAAGGTGAGGACAGTACTCCTCAGAGAGATGCTTTTTGCGGACGACGCAGCGCTCGCGGCCCATACAGAGGCCGCTCTCCAGAGACTGAGCAACTGCTTTGGCACTGCATGTAAGCTGCACCGTGAGCTTGGAAAAAACCTGCGTCTGTGCACAAGGGGTCAGCACTCCCCCAGCCATCACTATGGACAATGTACTCTTAAAAAATGTGGACAGCTTTACTTACCTTGGTTCTACAGTTACCAACACACTGTCGCTGGATGCCGAACTTGACAAACGTATCGGGAAGGCCAACACTACAATGGCTCGACTGACTCAAAGGGTTTGGGAGAACAGAGATCTGTCATTGCATACAAAAGTACAAGTGTACCGAGCCTGCGTACTGAGTGTCCTACTGTACGGGAGTGAGGCGTGGAACACATATGTACGACAAGAACGCCGATTAAACGCCTTTCATATGCGTTGTCTCCGACGCATCTTAGGACTTACCTGGAGAGACAAGGTACCAAACCGTGTCATCCTTGAACAAACAAAGGTGCAGAGTATCTATTCCATCCTCAGCCAACGCCGTCTTCGTTGGCTCGGACATGTAAGGCGTATGGAGGATGGAAGGATCCCTAAGGATGTACTTTACAGCGAACTAGCCACTGGCTCCAGGGCTGTTGGACGTCCCGCACTACGCTTCAAAGACACGTGCAAAAGAGACATGAAAGCATGCAGCATTTCTCCTGCTACTTGGGAAGCGCAGGCTGAGGACAGAACGGCCTGGCGCACAGCTGTGTACAACGGTGTGCTGGACTCTGACAAGAGAAGGGGAGAAGCTGCTGTGAAGCGAAAAAGAAGGAGGACTGTAGCAGCAACAACAGAAGTCACCACCTCTATGGCGCAATGATGGTCTTGAAGACTGAACTGCCCCCCAAAAAAAAAAATTGCAAACAGGACACTTGTAAGTTGCGGTATCCTCATTTGTATATGTTACAACATATCAGCTAGATCTCAGCTGTATATGCAACTAAGAAGATACTGTACATGTTAACATTTTGTGTTAAAATTAAATATCTGTACAAAATCAAACTCTCTAAAGCACTGACGTTACTTTCTGGGTTTTTTCACAGACCAAAAGAAGGCGAGCATCCCTCAAATCCGCAGCAAAGCTGACGTCCCGGCCGCTCTCGCGAGAATCATCAAGGAGCGAGAACAGCTGTTCTCTCAGGAGCAGGCCAATCAAATGGTTCACTAGAGGACGGATTGACCAATCAGGATTCGACGTGGATATCAAATTCCATCTATGCCTTTGGATTTCTAGAAACCTCTTACCTTTTGCTTGATGAAACCCGTGCTTGTAGTTTTTTCAACAGATAAAGTCATCTTTTTGCAAGCTATAGAATAATATATTGACTGTGATAGGGTTTCTATACATATAAAATTATTGGTACTTGGGAAATGTATTCTTGTGAACCAAAGTAATTTCTTTGTTACACTACCAGCGCATTCACTATAACTCACATGTTTGAAGGAAGTTGCTGAGTTTTTTTTAGAAATGCACCACTGGCTGCTATACTATATTTCATGCTAGGGGCAATGTTGTAACAATATGATAAATCGGAAGAATGATATGACTGAAAATGGTAACAACTACGAGATTTTGATACCCGGTAAGCCCATACAACAGGGTAATATCAGGGAAACATTAAGGATGTTACACGTTATTGGGGGTTATATTATAGTCCCGATTTTGTTTATGTAGATGGTACTAGTGCAGTAATAAACTCATGATTTGAAGGCATCGCCTCAGTAACTGTGTGACTTAGTTACTGACAACATATATGATATCCCCCAATCCTATATCAAGGAAACAGAAATAGAAGAAAAAAATAATAATATAGATACTAGATGTGGAAACGAAGGCTAAGATTAAAAAATGGGAAATCAAAATTAAAAGATTGACCGAAAAAGCCAGGTCTATATAGGTTAAACACCATCACAAATAACAACGCAATGTTGAACTTGCATTGAAAATGGACAAGCTGAAAACATTACGAGAAACCCATATATTTTCGCCAATGATACTAACAAACCTAACAAAACGTAACAATCCAAAAACAAATAAAATTAATACTTGTTCTTATAAATAGACAATAGTATCACCAGTACCAAGAGAATGCAGTTATATGTACAACCAAATGGTATGCAGGCGTTTACGTATTTGGAAATGTTATATATTCATTCATTCATTTTAAAGTTATACCATTGTACGTATAATCGAAGGTGACATACTCGACGTAGAAACTTGTCCTGTAAGCACTGTGGTCTAGGGCGTTTCGCAAGGGGGCGTGACTGCACTGCTACCTTCTTGCTCCCTCTGACACCTTCACACGTACGAGTGTATTAGTCCTCCCGTGTTTTTAGTGAGTGAGTTTTTAGAAACGTAATAAGTTGTCTCATTCTGCACCCCTTTTTCTTCTTTATGTTAGTTTTCTATTATAACATGCCATGTTTAATCTCCCAAGCGAATACTAGAAAGGCCGACATTTGCTTAAGAGCAAATACAGCATATTTCAGCCATACCCCTTCCCACGCAACATTGGACTGTTCCAAATCACCCCTGCGCAAAAATGGAACATCCTCTTAACAGTACAGTATCCCCCAAAGTGGACTGGTATTGTGAATTGATTCCAGGTAAAAACAGAGCTTGCTTCTATTTTTCAGAAAATGACAATAATCACACTTTCCATTCAGAAAATTTTCATCATGACTGAAAATTGTTGAATGACTTCATGTAATGTCATTAACAATTTTCAGTACGATAACTAGGTGTAAGTTTAAAAAAGTATAAGCTCCTTGTGACGTGGGTACATTTATTATTGCAGTGAACTTATTTTTATTCAAGTAGGGCATACGATTTAATAATTATCAAGCAGTTGCAGGTACTGTAGGAGCGTTTGTTTTCTTCAAGCTGTAAAACTGTTAAACTGTTTTACTTTGTATGCAATCAGCCATCGAGCCTATTCTTATTTTAGTTTAACAACTTCCTGCCAGACCCGGAAGATACGATTGAACCTTGTTCGAGGATTTATTTTCGTCTGTCTGGTCAGTCTGTTCATACCCTGGCGCTTAGTGATTTATTGGGCTGAAACTTTGGCAGTTTAAAGTTACTTACAATTTAAATGTTCAAAGTTTATGTCAAACAACAACAGCACTAGGAAATGTGGCCACTATAGACAGGTGGTCACTATAGAGAAAATGCTGATCTATTGACTAGGAGCCATACGTTACACATGATTTCAGTACACTGATCATTAATCATATAAACATTGCACAGGTAAGCCAATTGTTTAGATGTACAATTAAGTTCAAATAATTCTGAAGAGAAATATTGATGAGAAAATAATCATTCTCGCCACTGTCTAACTTATAATTACGTATCAAAACTAAACCCAGATTTTCTAACTAACGCACCTTTCGCCGACTTCATCAAAGGACCGCCAGCTATCAATCAAACACGGCTGTTGATTAGACTTAGAGTTTCAAACAGTCATGTGCTGTGTGCCAGTTGACAGCGAACATCATGCTACGTGATGTTTTACATTGCTTGGACCTTCTTTCCTACAGCGGTGCTTCTACAAAATATTTAGTCTGTAACACTGAGTCCCACATGTTTTATAGAATAGAATTTGACGCAGAACAGCGTTTTTTTGCTGGGTATTTTTCTTGAAACATGTCCGTGGGAATATCAGCGAGGTGGCGACGTAGGGATATCAGACCGTCAACAAAAGTCGCACGGCGGCTAACGGCGCAGCGAAGATACTAGCGCTATAAATAAGCGCTTCAACTAAGGATGGCAACCCGTACAATATTTTTGTATACTGCTGAGCTAAGTAAAGTTTGTTGTTTATGAGGTTTTAGTTGTCTTTGAAGCTTTGACCCGAAATATTTTAAAGTCAAACTGATGAAGAGAAGTAAGTGACTGCTACGATTATCGTAGATATGGCCCTAAAAAAAAACTGATAAAAGAAGCCTTCTCAATAGTCTAAAATGCAAGAGCTTCCGGGGGGGCTTCGCCCACCTGGGTCCCCCCCACAGTGGCCCTGCCCCTGGACCCCGCCGGGGACATTCGGCGGCCCCCGGACCCCTGTCCGACGCTTTGAAAAAATCCTGGCGAGAAGTCTGTACGGCCTGAGTCTTCAAGTTAACGTATTGTGTGGTCCCGCTTATGAATATTAATTAGCCTTCGCTTTCCTCTTCGCTGATTGGCTGAACCATTAATTGAATTAACTCTTCCTGCCGGCTAGACGCAGGTGCAGATGTCGGCTCTGTGGGGTGAACGTCCGAAAGGTCATGGCATGGAGAACGAAAGAAAACCAATTTCCCCTAAAAAAAGTGCTGTAATTAAGCCTTTTACAGTACTTTATGCCAAAAATTTTACTTGGATCATTTTACCAACTATCTTATGCCTATCTATACCAAATGTTACTCATACCAGGGTACAGGGGTGCAAAATATACCGTTATAAGACCGTCAACAACAGTCGCACGCAGCTAACAGCGCAGCGAAAATACCATCGCTAGCGTTTCAACTTCGGATAACAAGTTATAAGTACTGTTGAACTCAGTAACGTTAAAGTTTGTTTTTAGTTGCCTTTGACGGTTTGACCTGAAATAGTGTTACGCTAAACTCCTGAAGAGAAGTTAAGTGACTGCTGCGATTATCATAGATATGCCCCTAAGAACTGATACAATATAAAGCCTTCTGAATAGTCTAAAATGCGAGAGCCTTAGGCGGGCTTCGCTCCCCCTGGCGGGAACACTGCTATATACGGGATCATGAGGCCCCGCTTATGAATATTAATTAGCCTTTGGCCTCCTCTTCGCTGATTGGCTAGGTCTTTGATTCAATTAACTCTCCGGCTGACGCGCACAGGTGTGGCTCTGTGCGGGGTCACGGAAGGTCACGTCAGGAGGCCAAAAGAAAACAAATTTCCCCTCAGAAAAGTGCCGAAATTAATCATTTTTTTAAAGTTGTTTATGTCAAAAATTTTACTTGAATCTTGTTACCAAGTATCTAATGCCTATCTATACCAAATTTCAGGTCATTTAATTGTAATACCAGGGTACGGGAGCCAAAAGTGTCATTTTTTGGTCGAAAATTGACCAAAAACCGCAAAAATAAGCATTTTGTTGCACTGTACACCAAAAGTGTTATTGAATTTATATGAAGGGATTATCAAGGCACATCTGTGTCAAATTTCAGCTCATTCGGTTGCAATACCAAGGTACAGGAGCCAAAAGTGTCCTTTTTTGGTGAAAAATTGGTCAAAAAATCGCAAAAATAAGCATTTTGTTGTACTGTACACCAAAAGTGTTATTGAATTTATATGGGGGCATTATCAAGGCACATCTCTGTCAAATTTCAGCTCATTTGGTTGTAATACCAGGGTACAGGGGCCCAAAGTGTCCTTTTTTGGTCAAAAATTGGTCAAAAAATCGCAAAAATAAGCATTTTGTTGTACTGTACACCAAAAGTGTTATCGAATTTATATGGGGGCATTATCAAGGCACATCTCTGTCAAATTTCAGCTCATTTGGTTGTAATACCAGGGTACAGGGGCCAAAATATACAATTTTGGTCTAAAATTGACCAAAAAATCTCAATAAAATCATTTTAGAGGCAGATATGAAAAAAACTGAGAAAAAAGCATCAAGGTATTGGCCCATTCTACCCCTGTGCCAAATTTCAGGTCATTCGGTCCAGGAACGGCTGAGATGAATCACTTTGAAGATTTGACAGGAGAAAAAGAAGAAGAAGAAGAAACATGACGAATACAATATATTTCACCATTCTATGTATGGCTGAAATATAATAAATTCATTTTCAGTACTTCAGCATGCTTCAAAGCTGACTGAACTTTACAATACATAGGTGTGGTGCAGTATGTTGGCTACGGTGGTAACCTTATGGCCTGACCGGAACTACCTGTTTTTTTGGTATACCAGGTGTGTCGGTTTGCAATGAAAGGGTAGGAAGACCTGTGTACGAACAAAACCTACCGCAGCATGCAAGTTCAACGCGGCGGGAGAACAACACGCGAGGTCCCGCCCATGTTCGAACAAGCCCACGATAGTGCTCGTTACCAGGTTATCGCGTACGTAGATTGTGAGCATCTTTAGGAGAAAAGGAAAAAAAAAAATTTAGGAGAAAATCCAAGATTTCATAAAATATACGGAAAGAATGTGATGATGCAATTGCTCATTTGAAATCACGAACAATGTAATCGGAATCTTTAAACCCCCCCCTCCCACAAGGAAGGATTTGTTCAACTACACACGTACGAGGTATGATCAATAATTTCTTCGCCTCACTCTGAAATAAGGAGCACGGAAGTTGAGGCACATGTTTATTGTTTGAATCCTTTTATCAACATTCACCAAATTTTAGATTTATTTGCTTTCCAGTCGACGTCCTTTTGAAACTCAGTAGGTAAGTTGGTGGACAAAAAAACAAATACCATATTTAGATCGGTTCTAAATTTTACTGAAAATCCCGATCTTTTATATCATATACGTAATGATGGTAAGATCAAACTTTCTGTCTTAGGGATTTTTCAACTTCTAATTAAAACTATTTACAGCCAAGATAAGGTCGCATTTTTTTTTCACACTCAAAGAGTCTTAATTCAAAATTGCCTTCCTATTCCAAAAATTCCTAAGACACAAATCTGAAGATATTATCTGTCGACAATTTAAGTCCTGAAAGAGTTGATTTACACGCATTTTGTAAGCTATTTAAATACCATGTTCGGCCGTATGTCGAGTCTCTGGATGACACCTTCACAAGAGTATATTACTTCACCCATGTTTTAATTTAAGAAACGTAATAAGTTGTCTTCTTCTGTACCCCCTTTTCTTCTTGTTCCATAACACCATACATCGTTTAAGTTCCACGCAAACATAAATGCATTTTCAGTACTTCAGCATGTTACGAAGTAGCTTGAATAGGTGTGGTTAAGTATGTTGGTGACGGCTGTAACCTTATGGCCTGACCGGAACTACCTGTTTTTGTGGTACACCAGGCGTGTTGGTTTGCAATGAAGGGGTAAGAAGACCTGTGTACGAACAAAACCTACCGCAGCATGCAAGTTCAACGCGGCGGGAGAACAACACGCGAGGTCCCGCCCATGTTCGAACAAGCTCACGATAGTGATCGTCACCAGGTTATCGCGTACGTAGATTGTGAGCATCTTTAATTTTAGGAGAAATCAAAGATTTCTTAAAACATACGGGATGAATGCGATGATGCAATTGCTCATTTGAAATCACGAACGATATCGATGTAGTCGGAATCTTTAAACCCCCCTCCCAGAAGGCAGGATTTGTTCTACTAGACACGTACGAGGATGATCAATAAATTATTGGCCTCACTCTAAAATAAGGTGCACAAGGTAGGATTTGGAGCCCATTTATATAGTTTGAAGCCTTTTATCAACATTCACCAGATTTTAAATTTATTTGCGTATCACTTTCCAGTCGACGTCCTTTTGAAAATCAGTAGGTAATTGGCGAGAAAAACAAAGGTTAATTGTAATCAGAGTTGTGTGGACCGTGCTCCTCATGCAAATTGATTGACGAAGACATGTAAGGTGAGTTCTCTTCGCATTTACCTAGAAAAAAGTAGATAGCTGGCTTCATATTGTAAATTGCGCCCTGCAATTTACGTTTTGCACACTGCTAGTACACGTACGTGCCTACCACTCACACAAGTGCAACTTTAGTGTGACGGTTCCAAATATGACTTTTATGCCAGGACAAAAGCGGAGTGGAGCTAGCCTCTACCAGGCTTCGTTGATCGTTGGTCTAATTGTAGAAATTCGACAAATAGTATCCACGAAATTTCGTGGTTCGGATATTGACTACATTATCCAATTTCTACAACTAGACCACCTATCCACAGCCGGGACAGAGTGGAACAGCCTTCCCGCCCACATTGTTGACAGCCCCTCACTGGACACATTCACGCTGCGCCTCCTCCGTCTGCGTGATATTCCTCTCAGGAAGTTTGTAGACTATGGACAAGAACTAGAACATTTCTCAGTGAGGCCGAGAGCCTATTAAAAACCCTCGTACCCATGTGACCTGGTCAACACCAATCATGAGATAAATAGCCACGATTCGCCGGGAATGACAACAATACTATGTTGGGACATTGGATTAAAGTACAGGTGGAGCAAGCAGGAAATAACAACAATCGCAAAACTGCAGACGAAGGTAGGATACTGAAAACTTTCTCTTTTGTTGAAGATTATATAATAAGATATTCCAAAAAGCAATTACTCAAGTAACTGGATATGATTTTGGAGCTGCCTTCAGCTTGACTCTCTCTTACCATGTTTTCTATTGGGCATCTAAAAATGTCTTCATACATTAAGTTAGGGAATAAAAGGCCAGCTTCTTCCAAATCACTACAGTGTCACCAACGAAAGATAGCGGATTCTATCTAAAACGTCTGACCGGTCCCAAAATCATATCCAGTTGCTTGAGTAACTGCTTTTTGGTAACACTTATCTTTGTTTTATGGATTTTTTTGTCTTAAGCAATGAATGATAAACCTAAAATTGGCGCCGTGTGGCGTAATTCTAGGTCTTTGGCTCTGTACCCAGTGGTACAGGGGGCGTTAGGCAAGTAACACCGGTATAAATGTCACATAGCTTAGAGTACATATATGGGGTCATCACCGCAATATATGAGTAAATAACAAGGATCAGGGGTCATCAAAAATAACAATATCAATTTGTGGTTCTCTGTTGTGCAGCAAATCGTAATTAATGACACCCTTGGAAGGTCCTAAAATGTGGTATCTCACTGCACTTGCGTCACTGTGGGGTTCGAAAAAAACACAACGAATTTCAGAGATAAAGAACTACATTTTCTTACTTTTGTGTATTTTTTTGTATTCTAAGTCATACTTTTACGTATTACGTAATATCTAGATTATAAAAAAATTGGACAAAACTAGAAAGGCCGACATTTGCTTGAGAGCAAATACTGCATATTTCAGCCATACCCCTTCCCACGCAACATTGGACTGTTCCAAGTCACCTCCGCGCAAAAATAGAACATTGACAACACAATGACAATGACAATCACTTATCTCCAAAAGGAAACTAATATTGTGATTTGATTCCAGGTCAAAACAGAGCTTGCCCAATATGCCACGGGCCCATATGGAAGAATATACTCTCAGCTCCTATGCATAACTAATTGGTTATTGGAATCACGCCAGCTCCTATTTTTCCGAAAGTGAAAAAAAACACACCTTTCATTCAGAAAATTTTCATCATGAAATTACATAAAGACATTCAACAATTTCCACTACGATAACTAGGTCTAATTATCGTTATAATCTCTTTGTGATGTGTACATTTATTATTGCAGTGAACTTTTTTTATTCAAGTAGGACATACGTTATCAATAATAATTAGGCAGGTGCAGGTGCTGTGTAGTAGGAGTGTTTTTTGTTTTTTTTTCAAGCTGAAAACTTTAATCTTCTTCTTGTTTTTTATGAGCCATGACATAAACGGAGACGTCTCCAATTCTTAAAAGAATTTTACCGCCCTGTCGCTTCATTTTTTTTTTCTGAAAAATCCCAGGACCAACAACGTAATTGATGTGGCTTTATCTATATATTTTATTCTTTGTAAGTATATAATTCTGTATACCACTGTTTAACTGTTTTACTTTGTATGCAATAAGCCATCGGACCTAATCTTGTCTTAGTGTTATGATTTCCTGCTCGTAGCGTGCGAGACCCGGAGGATAGGAGTTTCTACCTAATGTTCGAGGGTTTCTTTTCGGAGGTCAATGGTAATAGCTTGGCACTGAGAGTGTTTTATTGCGCTCAAACTCTGGCAGTTTAAAGTTACTTACAATTTGAATGTACAAAGTTTACGTAAAACAACAAAAACAACACTAGTAGTACCTACATTTGCTCGGGAAAAATACATCACTTTCTTTCCAGTCCAGTGAAAGAAATGTAGCAACTATAGACAGGTGGACACTATAAAGAAAGTGTTGATCTATTGACTAAGAGCAATACGTTTTTTAATAATTTTAGTACCCACTGATCTTATTCATTTAAACATTGAACAGGTAAGCCAATTGTTTAGATGTACAGTTCAAATAATTCTGAAGAGAAATATTGATGAGAAAATAATCATTCTCGCCACTGTCAAACTTACGTATCAAAACTAAACGCAAACTGGCCAATTTACCCGCGTTTTCCGCCAAGTTACATTTTTTCGATCTCGATGAAGGTCTCAACTTAACCTTCCAAAGTCAACTCTACCGAAAATTATTGATATTGCCATCTGTGATGCGAAATGTTGGTAAATTGAATGACAAATGTATTCTATCGTAACGGTTCAAGGCATGTGTACCCTCCGCTACCGCTTAAATAACCCTGTCTGAAATCCAAAAGAATGCAACGAATGATCTATTGTTTTGTATACCATATTGTGTGTTGGTTATTTTTTCAAATTGTGCATGAAAAATGACATACTTAGTTTGCGCCCAGTCTGTCAGTCAATGGTTAGACAGGTATTTAGTGCCCTAGGCATGGGCCAGTTATTCAAAAACGATCGGAAAATTATTCAGGTATGTTGATTTCAATGTTCTGTGACCTTCTGTTTGTGCTTGGCGAGAATAAGACACCCAGGTGACAATAACCAAGTAGATGCGCTCAAACCTGTATATAGCGGTTATTTTCGATTATCTGAAAATTCATACCAAAGTCAAATTCACCAAAAGTAATTGATATTGCCCTGCGGAATGTAGTTAAAATCCCCTAAGAAAGACCTGTACTCTAACGTTCAAGGCACGCGTACCTTCCACTATTGCCTAAATGACCTTCTCGGGAACTCCAAACCCTCACAAAGTACGATTTAAAACCGGGCACAGGGTGACATATGACTCCTGTACGGCCGCAAGAGGCAGTTTTCTGCATATACGGGACCGGAAATAGTGTAGCCGTGGCCGTCTTGGACAGGTGGCCGCTATAGATTATTTCTCAATGGTTAGGTCAATGGAAAAAAAAATCAAAGGGACCGACAAAAGTGACCGCAGTGGCCAGGTGGCCGCTATGCAAAGACGGCCGCTAATACATGTTTGACCATTCGGAAGAGTGGCAAACAATGATGCCTTTAAGTTTAATTGACTAATATATTACACTTAATAAGGAAAGCGTAGTATACTCCTAGGTCAGTGGGTCCCTTTCTGATATTGATCTTTTGTAGGGCGCAGAGACTGTCCGGTTCGGTGTGTAGGACGTGTGTAAACTTTCACGCCTCCCCAACAAACAGGTTTTAACTTTTGAAAAAGGCATGGTGTAAAAGCTTAAAGAATTATTTTATTCTAACCCGAAATTGATATTCACCTCGCCTTTGTTTGCCAATGTGAATCTCGGACTTCTGTGTTGGGGGGGGGGGGGGTGCACGTTGCAACAAAATATACATTTTATTCTAAATCTTAGTACTGTGTGTGGGGGTTTGCACCTTGTAACAAAACTGGCATTTTATTCGAAATCTTAGTTCTTTGTAAGGTGGATTTGCACGTTTTCCTGGATAGAGTTAGGAAAGTCGTATAAAGTGCTTTTCTGAATGACACAATGTTGTGGCCATCGCTCTATCAGTTGTGCACTTTAATGCCATTACTAGCGATGGCAATATGTATTTGATTTATTTATTTTTGTGCCTGTTAGTTGGTCGTGGAGACGTCAGGTGGTATCGCACTGCACTTGGGGCACCGGTGCGGCACTGCTACCCTGGTATCCAGAGAACAGCGCTCGCGGCTACGGTTCTTTCCCGGGCCGCTAGCGACATAGCCCCGTAAATCGAATTCGCCGACCCGGGGAGATGCGTGAAGGCGTAATTCCCTCAGCCGGCTAAGTTTTACTCTGATATCCAGGGTAGGCACTGTGGGATCAGAAAGATTTCTCAACGAATTTCAGAGATAAAAAAGAAACAGATCTCCTTACGTTTTGTGTATTTTGTTGTCCTCTAAGTCATATTTTCACGTATAACGCAATATCGAAATTATGATGAGAAAAAAACGGCGAAAATAACAACAGTGCTGCAGTGAACAAGCCCCGCAGTGCCGCACTGATACCTCAAGTGCAGTAAGATACAACTTTACTTGACTATAACCGCATAACTTTATTTATTCATGTCGACTGGGGAAAAGGGGGACATGCGGTCTCGTAACACCCATATCTCGGTCTAAATGCCACCCCCCTCCCCAGGCAAACACATCCAACCAGACAAGCACGTAAACACTAGTCTACGTGCCAACGCCTGTCTGGTGTTTGACAAAAGACAAACTGAGGTGACATTTAAGTCCACACCTTATGCGCTACAACGGCGGTCTCAATATTGTTAACCTCATTTTAAACTTTTCTTCGGTGTTAACCGTCTTTGGACTGCTAATTTACACTATTTTATGATCACTTGTTCGTTTGTGACTAAGTTTCTATGCTAAGAGACACTATTATAACCTTAGCCATAAAAACAAGCAAATCAGCCTGATATCTAAAAAAAAAAACCCACCTTCCAGAATGTTTACTCTTACGCTTGGCCAAGGTCACATGGTTGTCTAAAATTCTAGGGGGCCACCGACGAATAAACTTTTCTCAATCGTTATAAAAAGAAATACTTACGCCTCCCTCTCCGCAATGAGCACTACGCGAATAAATGAAGGACATAGCATGTTGTCATGTGAAAATTCGTGACCCAATATTCAACCCCCAAAATTGACGGAATAATGGTCACAAGGAAGTTCAGTTTCTCACACCTACGGCTAGAAGATGTTTAAACGGAGTGCCACTTGATGGCGGGTCAGCACTCACATTGAACACACTCCCACAGCAAACTGTGCGCAAGGGCAAAGAAAATAGTTGTTTATAATGTTACATGCGACGAAATTGCAAATATAGAGAGTACGCCATCTTACAAAGTAATATACGTAAATGGGTAAATGAACTATAACTGATTTCGTTGAGTACAAAAACTGTTCAAGTAAAACGCACCCTTTGCGGATTTTAAAGCATAATATGCAAGACAAAATTACATCATGCGTATGTTACACCCCCTTTCCAATAGGACGGCGCTCTCACCGCGTTCTATCTGTGACAAAGAATTTTACAGATCGCTTAAAGAATTGTATAGAAAAGAAACGATTTTTTACACTTTGTGTTTTTTGTGTCTTCTCAGCCTTTTTCTTTACATTCTGTATGATATATCCAGTATGAAAGTGTAGGTTACACATATCCTATTTAGGTCGCAGTGAGAGCGCAGCGCAATCGCCGTCTTGTGAAAAGGGGGACCTAAAGGTGGGTTTACACCTGCGTATATTTTCAAGTGCGCGTGAGTTCCGAATGAAATTTTGTCAATACGCGGCCGAACGCCCAACATTTGGATTTTTTTTGAATAAATTAAATTGTACGTCGAGCCCATCTGGCGTTTGAATTACGACTTCAGCGTTTTCATTTCGCATGAGATGCGTATGATTGCAACTGAAATGCGCAACAAAATTTTCCGTACTGCGAATAGATTCGTATGGGGTACGTATGTTGGGCGTTTTCCGGACGCACACAACGTCTACCGACCGCATGCCTGACGCACCTGGTGCTAACTGCATTCCAAACGCATTTCAGGTGTGTCAGAGGAACAGTTTCTGTTACATATACTTTTGTTTGCGAGCATTGCCAATAGAGTATTTTTGTTAGAGGAACCCTTTGTACTACGTATGCTTTTGTTTACAGGCAGTGCAAGTAGAACATTGACAAGTAAACAGTGAAGAGGTTTTTTTTATTCATTTGCGAAGCAGTGAAGCAGTGACACTGTCCTTTTACAGTAATGTGGGCCATCATTTACCTTAAGAAGTTATGTGCACTGTTAAGATTGTGTTTGTTTTCACTTTGTCCTTAATGATTTCCCCTATCATCTTAGTATTTCAACTACTATAAAAATCACACCCATACACACCACAAAACGTATTCAAGATCTTTATCAAACACGTAAATTAAACAATTATGAAACCTTACGCCCTCTTTCAAAGTTGTAATATGGCTCTATATTGCACCTTTATATCATGTGGTTCTACACACAAAAAAAGTGCCATTATCAGCAAATTAAGTCAAATATCTGTTACACAAAATGGCACTTGTGTCACACAAATTGACCCAGTGCTTGAGCAGGTTCCTCTACATCTTCCCGTCCCTGGAGGCTCTGTTGGGACCAGTGTCCTGCATTCATGGTGTCCTGCAAGTTGTGACCATCTCTCCATGCCCCCAGTGCAAATTCGTCAGTCCTGGCCTGGATCTGACATCATAAACCGGAAGATTAAAAAAAATCCCTATCGACCAGAGGGTTTGTCCATTCTGTCCAGAGCTAATAGAAGACGAATATCACTTTATGGTTGTATGTCCCAAATATTCCGATATACGCAATTCTCTATACAGAAGGCTGTCATTTTGTACACAAGGATTTATCCAAATGGACCTGAAGTGCAAATTCAAATACATAATGACATGTGACAATCCCTGCATGGCAGATATAGGAAAATATATCAAAGAAGGTTTAGACATTAGAAATTCCCCAAATGATTGTAAAAGCCTCCAATGATTGTAAGAAACTTATCCCATAATACAACTCCTGTATTAGTTAGATAAGCCTTAACTAAAGTTAAGAGGTACAAAGTATGGCATCTACATAACTACAGTGCTATAAGCACTGTAGTTATGTAGATGCCATACTTTGTACCTCGTACAATTGTTGTGCAATAAAGTTATATACATCTTGAGATGATTTTTTTTGTCTGGAGTCAGATGCACCTTCGTATTTATTCCAAATCTGGAGTGTGCGTCGATCACGCTATCAGTACGCGTAGTATGCGCAAAGCGATCGCAGAACGCACGGTACTAAATCGTGATCTATGTGTGCATTCGTTATACGGTCGCTCATGGTGCGTTGTGTCTGCGCTGTAAGAACGCTATGTACTCGCATTACCGCGATTTCCGCGTATTACTGCGTGTAAAGCGCAAACATGTAGCGTCTTCATAGCGCAATCGACCGACGTGGGACCACTGTATTGCGCATCCATAACGTTTTGGGCACCAAACTGCGTACGAATGATAGTTTTGTGCATGTCCAAAACTATCAGACGAACTGGGCGTATGTTTTCGTTTGCCTGCGTACGTGAAACTTTCTAAAGACGATTCAGATGCGATAGAGGTGCGACTTGTGCGTGCGGCCGCGTATTGAAGAAATTAGTCAAAATGTCGAAAAATGTCAAAACGGAACTCATGCGGCATGAAAATATACGCAGGTGTAAACCCACCTTAACTGCTTGTTTTAAGTTGCAGGCAGAACTAACATTTACGTGAAGGTCTCGTCTGCCCTTGTAGATTCACATGTCTTTCGAGAAACATTTTTAAGCGAACTATCAATCAGTTTTTGAATAGACATGAATAAAAAACCTTTTTGAATTCAACTTCAACATGAGTCACTCATGAAGCTGAATATTGAACCTTTGTAAGAATCACTCCATGAAGAACTAATTATACCTGCTGACTAATACATGAATGTCATGATCATGATGCACAAGTTGATCATGCACCACTACCATCAACATGCACGTATAAGTCATGATATATCCACGTGAATAGCATGCGTACCTATAATGATCTGATATCTTTAACCAATAAGGGCGTTCATTTCTCATCTTTTTTTGCATAACAATACCTGATTGTCAATCATTTCGAACACACCTTATTCTGTTCAGCGGCTTGATATTTCAGGCCAGTCCCGCACAACACCAGTTTCTCCGGAACTCCGAAGCTATCCAAACTGCGGTCCGACATCCCTAAATCGACAACCGAAATTTTCAGCGTCTTCGCAGGCAATATCACCCTAACTTCAGCCCACCAGAACTTGTAAGTTTCATTTTTTGTCAATTACTAAACTACTTACTCAATAGAGAATGTTTTGTTGTGTTCTTAGTTAATTCTGGTCTTAGTCAGGGTCTGAGTTTGATTCAAATGCTCAGCTTTAAGTACGGCTGTGCGAGAAATCTATTTGAGTTTTTGTCATTTTATGTTTGAATTGTGCACACTGTTCACTGTCATTTCCATATTTGTCAGTATTTTATATGTAACAGAAAAAAAGCGTCGCTCAATTGTTGCGAGCGACGGTCGGACGGTGCAATACCGGTGTTGCCCCCTGAAAAAAAAATGGTCGGCATACTGTCCGTCGCGCCAAAACGCAAAGCGTGGCCTCACCGAAAGGCATAAGGATCGAACTCAAACTTCCCCGACGCAGGACACAGTTTCTAAAGTTGAGTTATTATAGACCGCGCCTTTTTTTACTGCCAAACCGAACAAAGTGCAACAAACAAAATCACCGTTTATTTTAAGCTAATGACACACAACCCGACGTATGTGTAATTTTTCTTTACGATTTTTTTCTGGGGGGAGCTGAGGCCACGTCCACCACGTATTTCTGAAACATTCAGGCTGTACGGGGCAGGCGCGTCGCCCGTTCTGGCACGTACGGGGGGGGGGGGGGGGGGGGGGGTGTCGAATTCCGCAGCCCAATGGCACACAAAGTTTTGCCTGCACGTAAAGTTCTACGGCGTGTCTGCATGCGTGCTCCGAAGTCCGTCGGATTCCCTACGAGTTCGTGCGGAGGCGGTACTTACGACTTACGGATCCCAAAAGATTGCCCACGTTTTGGCACGTAGACCGGGTTGTGCCCTTAGCTTTAGGGTGTACCCCTATCCTGGCCTATTCCATGAGCCAAGCGGCGTGTATCTCGTTCAACCCTATACTGCATGCACGGCACCTGGGCCCCGACAAAGGACAACTTTTCCTCCACAAAATCGGATATGTTGATAGCTTTAACTGAATGTTTATTCGTCTATTTCAACCACAGAAGACAGCATTATACACAGAACTAAGATTCTGTGCTGGCGTTTGTCTGTAGGCTTCTGTGTCTAAGGCCTAGGCCCCCTTTCCACTAGACGGCGATTGCGCTGCGCTCTCTCTGCGACCTAAATAATATATGTGTAAAGGTACCTTCGCTTTCACACTGGATATATCATACAAAAGGTAAAAGTCTGACCGAGAAGACAACAAAACACAGAAAGTGTGTCAAAAAGATTTGTGTCTTTTCTATAGAATCCGTTGAGCGACTTGTCAAATTTTAGATCGCAGGGAGAACGTGGTGAGAGCGCCGTCCTAATGGAAAGGGGGGGGGGGTATAATTGTTGTTGTCAAAGGGGCAGCTTGCATGCTCAATATAGGGAGTAAAGATTTCGCTTGGGGCCCGAATTAATTTCAGACAATCAAAGAGCTACCAGATTGTGTTCACTGAACTGTCAGAGTAACGACCTCAGGCTCAGGAGGTCAAAACGCATATCAGGCAGAAAAATGACAAATGTTTTCTAGTCGGGACGCGTGCTCGTCTTCTGATACCAGAATTCTTTCGTGAGAGCATTTCGATTTTATCACCTTATCTTAAAACATTATTCAACAAGTGTTTTGACTTAGGTGTTTTTCCAAAGAATTGGACTGTCGGTATCATACACCCACTGTTCAAATCAGGATTGAAGGACAAGGTGAATAACTACAGAAGTATAACTTTACTTTCAGTCTTCGGTAAGATTTTCCTGTCAGTTCTAGAAAAACGGATAAACAACTGGATGCAGGAAGAAGAGAAGCTTACTGAATCTCAAATGGGTTTTAGGAAGAATTATGGGGTAATGGATAACCTGTTCTGCTTAAACGCTTTAACACAAAAGTACCTTACAAGACCAAAAGGACGCTTCTACGTCGCATTCGTCGATTTTTCTAAAGCATTTGACAGTATTCATCGAGCACACATGTGGTTTAAGCTAGTCCGGGGAGGTATAAGTAAGAAGATATCCTGTATAATTCAAGCAGTATACGAGGATGTAAAATCATGTGTTAGAGTCAAAGAAGAATTGAGTGAGACCTTCAGTTGCCATAGGGGGGTAAGACAGGGATGTATTCTTTCCCCCTTTTTATTTGCATTTTATATAAGCGACTTAGATAAGCATCTGGAACAGAATGGATGTAGAGGAATCCAGGTTGGTGACACTGAAATTTTAAGCCTAATGTTTGCTGACGACCTTGCACTATGCTCTGACTCTGTGGTGGGCCTACAGCGGGTCTTGAATGCCCTTAATTCCTACTGCGAAAGATGGAAATTAGCAGTAAACTTGGAGAAGACGAAGGTCATGGTCTTTAGGAAGGGAGGTAAGTTACGGAAAAGTGAAATGTGGTTCTATGCAGGAAGCAGGGTAGAAGTGGTAAATACGTATAAATATCTAGGGATAACGGTATCTTCAAGTGGAGGGTGGTTTAGGGCTCAGGAAACGTTAGCTGGACAGGCGTCCAAGGCCTTGTTCATAATGAAAAAGAATACGGCCAAGTTTGGCATGTTGTCTCCAGATTTGTTGTTTAAAATGTTATAAAGTTTTGGTTGAAATTACTAGAAATGAATGACAATAGGTACTCAAAGAAATGTTATACAATGGTGTATGAACTAGATAATGTAGGCAGGGGAAATTGGATTAGTAACGTGCGTGATTTATTGTTCAGTCTAGGATTAAGGGAAGCATGGTACAATCAAAGCATAGGTGATAAAAACGCATTTATTGAAATTTTCAAGAAACGACTAGAGATTCAGGCTATTACACTTTGGAAAAACGAAATCTCCACCAGTAGCCGTCTTACTACCTATTGTATGATAAAGAGCGGTTTCTCGGCTGAAAACTACTTAAAAGTGCTAAATAACTCCGAACAAACAAAAGCGATAGCACGAATAAGATGCTCAGCGCATCAGCTAAACATAGAAAAGGGTAGACACACAAAGACAGACAAACGGGAAAGAGTGTGTCAGTTGTGTTCCCTTGACCTGGTAGAAGACGAGTACCATTTTGTTTTAGAATGCCCATTTTTGAATGTACTAAGAAAAAAGTATATTCCACCATACTATTCCAAACACCCAAACCCACACAAGTTCCTTGAAATAATAAACTGCCCGACATTACAAATCTCCAGACAATTGGCAAAATTTATCCAGTTAGCAACTGTTGTCAGAGAAAAGGAGCTGATGAGGGCACCGTGATTGTTTGACTTTATGTGCGTTGTTGTTGTATATATTGTTTTTATTATTGTTTCTCATGTTGTTTACGTCTGTCATTGTGGTACTTTTAATATTGTTACTCCTATGGTTTCTACTTCATTGTGATTGTTATATTTTATGTTTATGATATTGCTATGGACATTTGTTGTCTTAAAGCAAATAAATAAAGTTCAAAGTTCTTAGGCCTACGTCACATTTCCTACCCGGGGCCCGGCCGGGCTGTTTGCGGAAGGGAAAAATCTAAGCCTATTCCAATAATAGTGCACAAGGCATGCCGTTGAATTATTTTTGGTCCCTTTTGTGTTTTTGTTGTCTTTTATACCGTGCTTTTCGTTCCCCCAAACCGCCCAGCCGGGCCCCCTTGTGCAAATGTGACGTTAGCCCTAGCAGTGCCAATTCATATTAGGTCATATAGTGACAATTTTTGCTTGTTGATCGCATACTATTTGTAACGACGATTATGGAACAACAGTAGTTTTAGTAGTAGACTGTTGTTGTTGTTTTTTTGTTGTTGTTCAAAACAAACATGACAAAGTTAAAGCAGACTTACAGCCTGAGCGGATGGGTTGAACCGGTTGACAATCTTGTATGGCTAAAGTACGATAACAAACGTAAAAGATACGGTTAATCACATATCCAAAATACATACTAGTACTTCGCCATTACAAACAAATTTAAACTATTAACAACAATTGCTTACACTGTGTGGCTGTCACTCTGACATAGAATTAAACGAATCATGCAGATTTGTGTGGACATAAACTACAGAATGTTTATTAGGTTAAAAAATAATGGGACGTGACTAGGCTAGATAGATACCGCTTTGCCCCTGTTGGTAGTTTGTTTTGGGCGAGTGTGCCTGAGCTGCATGTGGTGAGACTGGTTTCGATCTGAGATTACGTAGCCGGGGAGTGTGTCTTGAACTTTGGCGACTGCGAGGGCAAAGCCCTCGCACAAGGTCACTCGTTGTGACAGACTTAAGGGGTCGAGTGTGGCCAAGGCATCAGAATATGAGAGATATTGTCTCACCGGTATAATATTAATTCTATAGACCGGCTAATGGACTATTTCAACGCTGTCGGATTCTCTTCTTGTGGGGCCAGCATTCCAGCAGGGTTTAGCGTATTCATATACAACGCATACACATGATATTATATAGATAAGGGATTAAAAGAAACATACAGAATAATAACACAACAGGTACAGATAAAATATGCTTGACGTAGTGGGGGGGGGGGGGGCGCATGGAAACAAAAAGTACTTTGCTTTTCAACAGGAGGATTGAACAAGTGTCAATTGCTGACATTGATGACAAACCACAGACCGATATTGCCTTCAACTCGGCCCATGTGTTAAGAGTATTAAGGTCGGACTGTAAGTTTGTTGAAGTAGATACCGTTTTAACTTTTACTAATTTCAAATCGTGGGTCTTCCATCATTTCTTATAGTTAAGATCACAAGTGGGCCAAATCAGGTCCCTTGAGCCACTTCAGATATGAAAGTTTCCCAGTTCGACATCGAGTCCCGATACCTGACGCTCTGTTTGTGATATTACACAGAAGCTTTACATTCATGGTATAGGTCTTTTTTTCTTTCTTTCTTTCTTTCTTTCTTCCTCCCCTTCCCCCCTTCCTCCCTTCCTTCCTCCCTTCCTTCCTTCCTTCCTTCCTTCCTTCCTTCCTTCCTTCCTTCCTTCCTTCCTTCCTTCCTTCCTTCCTTCCTTCCTTCCTTCCTTCCTTCCTTCCTTCCTTCCTTCCTTCCTTCCTTCCTTCCTTCCTCACTTCCTCACTTCCTTCCTTCCTTCCTTTCTTCCTTCCTTCCTTCCTTTCTTCCTTCCTTTCTTTCTTTCTTCATTCCTTCCTTCCTTCCTTCCTACCTACCTTCCTCCCTTCCTTCCTTCCTTCCTTCCTTCCTTCCTTCCTTCCTTCCTTCCTTCCACCCTTCCTTCCATCCTTCCATCCTTCCATCCTTCCATCTTCCTTTTCTTTCTTAAAGTTTCCTTTTTCTTGTTTTCCTCTTTATTCATATAACTAGTAGATGTGACTCAACGCTTTTTCCTGTTGATGCAGATGGCGTACCCGTCTGGACTAGTTGGTTACTGGCCATTGAACGCTAAACACGGCCCCCGTGACGTGTCCGGCTATGGTAACCATGCCGTAAAGCACGATACAGGCCTTGAAACAGGACCGGGAGGGGAGTGCGGAGGATCCTTCTACTTCAAAGGGATTTTCGGTATATTTAAAAAAAAAATTGTCGTACCACACTGTAGTCACCTCCATGTATTAGTCTACATTTTTTAAATATCTATTACTAGTATAAAGCATTGTTACATCTGAATTTCTGTTATGGCTATTCTTATGTTTGAGATATGATTATTTTGAACTCTTTGGTATTATTTTATTTTAACTACATTATGTTGGACGGTTCCCGAAGTTTTCCGTTTTTGTTTATTTTTAAACGCACTAAAATATTTGAAAGTTATGGGCAGCACAGAAAACCTTTTTAGTTTTCTGTTTCTTACTTTTTTTAGGCTTATGTCGGTCCATTCTCTTATATTGTCATCACATCTCTCCTATTGTCTGCCCCTTTCTTCTTCCACCCTGGGATTGTTCCTTGCGTGATATTCGTCATAAGGCAATATAAACTAAACAGACCAAGTACTGTAAATGATGGTAACGCTATTTCACCTTTATCCACGGCGTGACCTACGTCCTTTGTTTATCAAAACATTGTTTGTAGACACATCAAGCTGACGGGTGACAGTGAAATATACTGAAAATATTGCAATTTAAAACCAACGTCCGTCGACGTAATATCCCCAAATACCCTGTTTCTAAACGCAACGGATATAGGCTACCCAACGGATAAAGGGGAGCTAGCGTTGTAACCATAAAGGCACACTATTCAAACGATTAGGTTATTAGGTAACAACTGTTTTATCACATTTGTTGCATGAATCAAGGCTCTAGGTTGGATATTCCCAACAATGGAGCCCTGCAAACTGGACCATACATGACCATGCTGGCCTGGATATACCCGGAAGGACACCAGGGGCCGATCTTCAGTTACCAACGGAATTTCCCCCAGAGCATTTATGACTACTGAGTGAACCTTTGGATTTACCCTAATCCAAGCTCGCTTGTCACACAGTAAGCTATTTGTATTTACATAGTATACTAATGTAAAGCATAATGTTATAGGCTAGTCATTATTTGTTACCTTAATTGAAATATCTAAGTTTTGATCTTTTTGTTCGTTTTTTTGCAGGATATTTTAGTTCTTTATGTATTGTAATGATGCTTCGTGAATGAATAAGGTAGATTCGCGGTTTACGTCAAGGTCAGTTTTAGACCTTCTGGTATCTAATCCCTTCGTTACTGTACAGCAACATCCAGTGTAGTATATTTATTAATGGACACAAAGCATTCTAACTTTTTGTGAAAGACAAAATTTAAAAACTAGAGTTTTACCATCACATACACTCGCCCCAAAAGGTTTCGGAATAAGCAAATGTTGACATTACGCAAATGAGGTCCTCATTCGCATATGTTCTATCATTTGATTATGTTGTCTACCCATTTAAGTTGGTTAAGATGGTTATGAGTCATATCTTAGACCACAGCATGTAAAGTTATCCTATGCAGTCCAATATGCATAAACAATGCAACAATGCCACATTGATATAATTCATTGGTAGTAACTGACAACTAGCATGTAAGTTATACTTATGACAGTTAGGTTAATATTATCATGTCTAGATTTTGTATATTATAAAGTGTATTATAACATATATCGATAAAAGCAATGGTATTTAACCCTATTCAGACCGGGGGGGGGGGGGTTGAGGCCCGCGCTAACTTCGATGTCCTATAACGCCAGAACGGCTTACGCTAGAGCCACCAAATTTAGTGAGTTTTCCTAAAATATTGTTGGCAACAATTCTACGAAGTTTGACAAATTTTCCATTTTTTCTTGTTGCCATGGCAACCGTTTGTTGACAGGCAGTTTTGCCAAAAATCACTATTTTTGGTTCTAACAATGTATTTTTCAAATTTATTTGCTATATTACTGTGATTTTGTTACATAAATAAAATCTTATATTATTCAGCATATCTTTCATAATTATATATGCATAAATTATGCTAATTTGATGACGTCATCAGCCCAAAATCCAAGATGGCGGACGGAATGGCCAGATCAAGAAAAACAAGCTAATTATCCCTTAAAATTTGTAACTACCTGGTATTTTTTCATCAAAAACCATCAAAATGAATTAATTTAGTCTATTTCCATTGCCCTTTGTGATTATTTGTTGCAAAAAAAGTATTTTTAAAAATTCAAGGTGGTGGATATAATATGGCGGAGCCCAACTCGTATCTTAGATGTGCATGACGTCATTTTATGACGTCATATTGACGTCATTGATGTTGCTATTGGCAACGCAAGTCGTAATAAACATTATCATTCTGTTATCTGCACTTGTTGTTACACTTTTGCAGCATAACTTGAAGTTTTCTGAGAATACCCATTTTTCATGGGTTTGGCCAATGTAATCAAATTGATGACGTCATAATTACGTCATCTTACGTCAACGTAACGTCAAACGTCACATACTTGTCAGATATTATGTCGAAATCATGTCCTAAAAATTTGGTGGCCCTACGGCACGTCGTTTTAGAGTTATAGGACTTAGAAGTGGAGGGCCTCAAAAGCCCCCCCCCCCGGTCCAGGGATGACCAAAAAAGCCCGGTCTGAATAGGGTTAACGGATGGTTTTTAATTTGCTTACCCTTCTATTCACCTTTACAGCTACAATTACACCGTCAGCACTTTTCGATAGACATACGGAATTACCATTTTTTTTTCATCCACCTGTTGTATCTAGGTTTTGGGGCCAAGAGGGAGGCACCACACTTAATGTGACGGCGAGGGTTATCAAAAAAGACCAATGGCAGTTTGTGTCGGCTACATACAGTCTTACATCGGGCCTCGTAAAACTGTACATGGATGGCATCGAGGTACAGCTTCGCGTATAAACATGACACAATTATCATCTGTGATCTGTAATAACTTCTAATAGAAATCATTTAGAAATACAGCAACAGGTCTGACACCAATACACATTCTCTGCCTGACGACATATGCTAGTAATGGAAAATTTGCAAAATATAGCAACAACCAAATTTCAAATCGATTTCTCCTACGCATAAATCCGATGGTAGAGTGCGTCAATCTATGTGTCAAACCTTAGAACATCACATTCACTGTAAATATTTTTACTCAAGTGTAAAATTTGTTCTACTCATAATCTTACGATACCGAGGAATGCCTACTACCTGGTACTTTTCCTTTAGATTGCTTAATACTAAACTGACACTGTTATACATAGGGTTGACGCCAAGCATTATTAATACCATCCCTACAGGTTGCCTCCGAAGATCAGGGAAGCCTTGATTTGGCATCTCAAACTCATTTTCCTGTATTCATGGGGAGCAAACCAGCAGACAAAAATGGAAAAAAGGACGATCGCAACTACAAGGGGCGCATAGCTCACATGCAGGTACATTGGTCTAGATCATTAAAACATAAATGTTATCCTCTTTCACAGTACATGGTTGTCAAGTTCAAGTCTACTCTGTCACACAGTTGGTGAGCTTTTGTCAGAAAACTATATTACCTTTGTCTTTCCATCAGGTTTACAACATCGCCCTGACCCAGGAGCAGATCAAGGAAGCCATGGAGCGTACCAAGGGAGGGTACAACTAGATCCTGATCAACGTGCAGGTACGTGCAAATAAGGACCAAGTAGACTGTTGCGTGTATACAAACCTCTGTGTAAATCCAAGAGAGATGGGACACAGTTTATTCCTTGGGTAAGTGTGATCATGGGAATTTGAGATTTTTGTAAAAGCAACAAATGTATGGTTAAACACCATTTGTAATACCCCCTTTCCACTAGGACGGCGCCTTCGCCGCGCTCTCTCTACGACCTAAAATTTGACATATCGCTCAACGAATTGTATAGAAAAGAAACGGATCTTTTTACACTTTGTGTGCTTTGTTGTCTTCTCAGTCACACTTTTACATTTTGTATGATATATCCAGTGTGAAAGCGAAGGATGCACATATCCTATTTAGGTCGCAGTGAGAGCGCAGCGCGATCGTCGTCTAGTGGAAAGAGGGCCTAGGCAATTAATTTTACTTAAAAGCAGCTGATGACAGTGTGTTCGACAACTTTGCAACTTAATTTGTTCCATATTTGAATTTTGCCTTTATGTATTGTTGACTCATGAGTTATATATATATATATATATGAGATATGTGATCATATATGTCTACCTTATATTAGCGAAAAGATCTAAAATGCTGAGTATTGAAGAGTTAGCATCGCTATCGCTATTCTCTAAAACTCCGAGTACTTTATCCCTGTAACAGTTCTTTTGCAGTAGTATAAATAAATGACTAACGTAGCGCCTTTTAATGTGTGATTGCCATCATGGTGCAGCATACCATGAATATCTACTAAGGACCATGTTAGGAGGAGTTAACTAACAGCTTCACACTGTTTTGCATTTGTAGGCAACCGTGAGGTTTACATAGGACGAAGACCGCGATGCTGGAGCAATATTCGTCCTATCACCCTACCTTTTATGGGTGTGACTGCTATTAAAGTAAGCTTTTAGTAAGGAGAAATCTTTTGCAAGGAGAATTCACAGCTGTTTGTTTGAATTTATTGAAGGTGTGTTCAGAAAACTCTCCAAATTTCCAACAATGTCTGTACAATGACAACAGTACAATGACAACATGTGTGCTAGGGTAACTTTTAAGCACTTTTGCAAATACTTTAGATCATTGAGAGAGCATTAAGGTCTCTTTTATAAGCTTGAGGGTGTGTTCAGGTCATTTTTGACGATGTAGCAAACATTACCATAACCTCAATGATCATGCAAACATTTACATAGGAGCTAAGCCGGCGTAGGCTGTCTATCTAAGCTCAAACATTATCATACTCCCATGATCATATAAGCATTAGAACAGACTCTATGACATAACGTAGACATGTAGCAAGCTTTATCATCATGCTAACGTTAGGGCAGCCTCTCCAGCTAAACTTGGTTATTTTGGGCTCAGGACAATACGCTTTCTTAGTAACTCTGTATTTTCGTAATTCATGAACTCCATCATACGGCAAACTTATCTACTCTCTTCTTCATTTATATTCGGGATTAATCAAATATACTCGGTCTCTCTTTTTATCTTTCTGTCTCTCCTTTTCTATATTTTACATTATAACATGAACTCTATTTTGCTAATATTTTGCTGATATTTCCGAATCTGCTTCTTTATACAGAATATCCTCGATCTTTTAGACACGTTTATTCCAGTACTTAATTCTCAATCAACATGCTATTAGCAAACTTTCCGTCATTATGGTTTGGCTTTTTCTTTTTTTTGCTTAGCTAAAGTAGCTACCAGAAGAAATATTAACACCTATATCATCTGTAGATCTCTGGTGTGATAGTTGGCAGACAGCAGATGGAATAAAGATAACCTCGTGGCGTTCATAGTTGGAAAACTAAAGTACGAAAATATTAAGAAACTGTAATGATAATCCCAGAAATTCTAATGTGAGTTATTTCACTCATAATTTTTTTGTTATTAGGAGAATCAAAAGAATCATTTGAGTAATAATTTATCATACTCTCCCTTGCTCGATGATATATACCTGGAATATATATGTCTCTAAACTTGGGAATCTAAAATCCACATTGAATAATGTTAACATCAGGTTATTTTCGGCATTATGCCTTAAAAAACGTTTGGATATCTGAATAACCCATCATGAACCCTACTATATTATCTTTAAGCGAAAACCTTGAAGAATGTGTTTACGGAAAGAAAGGTTCTAATTGAGCAGGTTGTGCCACTCCAACCAAACGTCTTGTTAAGAAAAGGAAAAAGAGAATGACATAGAAAGTTTTTATGGAAAAAATATTTTGAAACATCTTGAGTTTGTTAAAAGTTAGCTGTTTAACAGCAACTAGGGAGAGATAAGAGAGATCCTCGCCTGGCATGTCATCTTGATTTACTGTCTTGGAGTGTCTGTACATCGTATGTATCTGTTTTCTGCACGAAGCTCATTCACCCTTCAGATTACGCATGCGCATTAACAGAACATGTGTGCAATATGTCAAAGGTGAAGGCCCCTGAAATGTAAACAGTTCCTGTGCTGACCTTTGACACGATTTGCATAACACTGTTTAGTTATGTTTTCTTTATGTCTCAGGGGTCTTAACCTTTGACACCTTTACCCACAATTCCTGTCGCTGCGTTTGCGTACTTGGAACGGTAAACGAGTCTATAGACGGTGCAAAAGAGACGGCGTCAACTTTATAATCACATTATGAAAGTTGACGTAAACATGACTGATTATAAAGGACACAGTATTTAATGTGACGTAGTTCACTTATCAATATTCATGTCACCTATAATTCTATCATTAGCTTTCAGTACACCATTTCCCTATTAAAGGCTGCATTTAGGTACATCTTCATAATTTTGTACAAACATGATTGCATTTGAGGAGGAGTGATCTGAATACAATTTATGTTTGTAAGCTGTTTCTGTACACTATAGATTTGCATGTAAAACGAATAACTTAAAATGAACATAGAAAACAGTTCCTTTATTGACAAGTGAATTATTGTCTCTTGTCTACTGTGTTGTAAGAATGGCAAGATGTGCCGTATTATGTCTTGCGATGAAGCATGGAAACATCTGGAGTTCTGTACATACGGAATAAAGTAGCAGTCATGGTCTCACAAATCTGTGTCATTGTCGCTATTTTACCATTGCGAAGACGAATTGATGGGTGAAAGGAGGATGGAGGATGGGAGAAGATAGATGGACGGATGAAATAACAGATGAAAGACGGATTGTTGGGTAGAAGATGGAGGAGGGAGGGAGGATGGGAAAAGATGGATGGACTGAGGAATAAAAGGATGAAAGATGGATTGATTGGTGGAGGATGAATGATTGAAAAAGATGGATGAAGGAATGAATAAACAGGTGAAAGATGGATTGATGGGTGGAGGATATAGGCTGGAGAAAGCTGGATGGATGAATGAATAAGCAGATGAAAGATGGATTGAAGAGTGGAGGATGGAGGCTGGAAAAGCTGGATGAAGGAATGAATGATTAAACGTATGAAAGACGGATTGATGGGTGGAAGATGGAGAATGGGAAAAGCTGGATGAAGGAATAAATAAAAAGAGGAAATATTAATTGATCAGTGGAAGATAGAGGATGGGGAAAGATTGATGGAGGGATGAATAAATAGATTAAATGCGGATTGATAGGTGGAGAATTGAGGATGGGAAAAGCTGGATGGATGAATGAATAAAAAGATGAAAGATGGATTGATGGGTAGAAGATGGAGGATGGGACAATCTTGATGGAGGAATAAATAGACAGATGAAAGACGAAATGATGGGTGGAAGATGGTTGATGTCTAGTGTCAATTTTACAAGTACAATCATTAGCCTACCACACAGACATATTTTCCCATTTAGGTATTATCTCGTCGTGATGAATGAATGAATGAATGAATGAATGAATGAATGAATGAATGAATGAATGAATGAATGATTGAATGAATGAATGAATGAATGAAATATTTTTTTCCCTGAAATCAGAATAAAATTAATGCACGCGCTGATGTCATCCATAGAATTTACTTCCTGTGGCTTTTTGACGTCAAACTTGTACTGATTCTCTGATTTTACGTGCACATTGGCCTCTGAAAATTTGGTGGTCATACCATAAGTAGTACAGGAGTTACAAGGGACATGCCTTAGAAGCCACCCCCCTCCCGGATTGTCCAAATATATTCCGATCTGAAGAGAATTGTTTCGCTTATAGCTTAGTTAAGTATATGCAGAGAACAATTTTTTAACCTCACCAGGCAGAGAAGAACATTACAACAACAGATAATCTCTTCCTACCGTAAACACCTTCGTCAGTATAAAAAATCCGGGTAAAAATATTGTGTTTTTAAATGTTTCGTTCATGTACAGATTTAACACGGTCGGTATAGAGGACAAATTCCTTGAAACCAAGGCAAGTATACAAATAGTATTAATCGCGTCAAATATAGCCATTGTCTGACAGAACCATTGTTCCTACCGATTTACCCGACTACTGCAATTTGAGTCCAACTTTGATTAACTTTTATCGAAGTGATACTACTTCTGTCTTTGACAATAATGTTGGTAACCAAGCAACCCCAGTCTGTATATAGTAATCCTTATAGAATTTATCTCATGTCTATTTTTTTTAAATCCAAGCAAGGTCTAAACTATTTCTTAGATAGACTCGATCGCTACGGTAAAACATTGTCTACGGTCTAACATCCGCACATTACTATTCTTTTGAAGCGACTTGTACAAAGTACTAAACCCAGTGGGTATGAAATGTACAAAAAAGTTGTGTTTTTTCAATCTTTTTTTTTAGCGAGTTCAAACAACTTGTTGCCGACATCATATATCATAGAACTCTGTTATACAGCATTTAACGTAATAATATGACGTCTCCAATGATGTCTTTTTAGCGTCTGAAAGTGGAGTAATGCAAGTCAATTACAATTATAAGTATTATAGGGCATATAAACAAGTTTCAAAATACTGCAATTTATCGTTCATCTTTTCATGGATCAAAAGCGTCACCTAGTTATCATTGTTAGATATGCAAGCGTCTACTAGTAACGTCATTATCATGGATCAAAAGCGTCACCTAACATTGTTTACTAGAACAGCAATCGCTCAGCTTCACCGTAATGCGTCATCCCGTAAGGAAGCACATTGCTGTACACGTTCCACGTTGAAAAACGTGACAGCCTTAGCTTGACCTAGGGGTCACAAAGGTCATCCTACCTTCATTACCTGATTCATGTCCTGATTACCTCCATAGAACTATTGTAGCAGTATGCGAGACCATTTATTTGATGGAAGATCTTTACACCTTTAATCGATGCAAATTAATCTTCCCAGGCGACGATATCGATTATTATAAACAGTTTTCCACTGAGGCGGAGGCGGTGTCAGTATACAGTATAGTGTTAGACTTTGAATTTGATACATTGCCTACAGTAATGACTTTGAGACTTAGAAGTGGTAGGAAATTGAAGGTTTACAATGTCTCTGAAAAGTTTGAATTTATATCTTAGCGATACCAAACCCACATTCAAACCGCAAAAGTTAAAGTTGCACTGAAGAACAGATTTTCAGCGTCGGGTGTAATCAGGACCGGTCTACCGAAAGTGCGAAAAGGAACGAAAAGGAACGTTTGTTTCTTTTCGTTCCTTTTCGCACTTTCGGTACTTTCCTTTTCGTTCCTTTTCGCACTTTCGGTAGACCCATCAGGAGCGTTCTTTTTTACCTGTGCGTCAAGCGGTGACGTCTCCTTGACCTAATTAAACAAATAAATTCCTCTATGTCCTCTTGTCTAACTTAGCTTGCCTGGAAAGGATGTTATTATCTCAATGCAAATTAATTTACATTTAAGACCTTTCCATGTGATACATCGGCAGGAATTGTTATCTTTAGACCAGTATTATCTAAAAACCTCTCAGCTTAGATCATACCATAGTATGACTCACATGCCATTACTAAGAAAGAAAACATCACAGAGAAAAACAGCAAAATGAAATAAAATAGTTGTTTTATAGTTTAATGTGAAATAATAAGCATCAGTATAACGAATATCTTATAGATAAGCGTAGAACATTTAATGATTAATACAAAAGCAACAGTTTATTGCAACAGAATTTTGCCTAGTACATTCTAAAGATATACTGGCTTTTCGTACCTATTTTTGGCAAAGCTTTACAGAAAAGTACAGGCGGATAGGAGCTCTATATGTTGTAATGTTTAACGTAAATAATAAGCTTTAAATAATAATACCTAATCTTAGTTTCTTTCTCAGTAGTATTTTGTCATAAATATGGCCATTACATGAAAGATATTAAAACTATAGGTATGTTTGAAACGGATTATTACTTGTTAAAGTTTAAATCTTAAAGGACAAGATTATTCAGCATGGTTTAAAGTGCACGTTCTAGGTTTTTGCCAAGCTAAGTTGTAGTTGGCATTTTGAAGCTCAACATCTCAGTCTGCTACCAAATTTCTATATTTGAATGTTACCTGATATTTCTAACAGCATTCTACTCGCAGTGAGTATTATAACCTCGTCCTTAAATCCCATGAAAGCAAATATATTCAAATACGGCCAGTATATCATCACCCAACGAACTTTCAGTGACCATCTGTCACCTTCCCCAGTGCAACAAACACTAACTGGTTCTACATAGCATTGAAGAAGGGACTTCTGATAATCTATATATTTTCTACATTGTCTTAGATGAATCTACCTAACAGATTAGTTTTTTTTTTATTGGTAAAACTCAGGATTCATTTTCTATACTCGGTGGCACCGTCTTCGATTCTAATAAGACCATGAAGTTCTTAAACTTAGTTCTCACATACGTAATTTAAGTAGCCCAGAAAGCACGTCTCTTGTACTGTCTTAAAGCCTATAATACGTTTTTCGTCTTCTTAAGACGACATTCTTTAAGTGTTTAAGTGTAGAAGCAAATCATATGTTTTTCGTCTTCTTTAGACGCATGACGCTAAGTCTATAGGAGCCAAAAATACGTTTCTGGTACTGCCTAAGGCCCAAAATGCGGTTTTCGACTTCTCTATACACTTTACTATAGGTCTAGAAGCCAATTATGCGTTTTGGTATTCTGTAGGCACTTTACTATAAGTCTAAAAGCCTACATTAAGTTTCTTATACTTGGCGAAGTCGAATCTTCTATATATAGTCTTGGTTGTTCAGCAGGTAGGTAACCTTTGTTTCATGTAATTTTGAACCATAGAGGTTCCAAATCCAATTCTATTACACCCTAAAAGCCTAGGCTAATGAAAATCCACGGCTTGCGTTCTCGTCTTTTAAGTAATTCTAGACGCCGGGGATAAGTTTCCTGTACTGCCTAACCCCAGATGCTAAAAATCCGATTCCATCACATTCTGAAAGCATATGCAACTGGTTTGCGAGGGGTGTAAGGGAGGCTATCCAGATCCGCCGACAACAGAGCTAGTCAAGAGCACATTGAACAGAGATAGGGGGCGCCAATATTTCAGACATGTTTATGACTGTGTCTTGTCACGTGACAATGTCTATTAACCGTCACGTGACAACGAAACTCCAAGATGAGATCTACCGGGTTGACAAACGAACAGGGTGTATCTCGAAAGCATCCCAAGCTATTGACTTTAGTTGTGTGTATATGTTGTATAGATTTTTGTCAAACTATTTCTTGCGTGAGTCTAGAAGCCGAGAATACGTTTCTTGTACTCTGCGAAGTCGAACCCGCAGTAGTCCGGGTTGTTCTGCAGGTAGGTAGCCAGGAGATCCATCCGGGCCTGCACGGCCTTCCCCATCCGGGTGTCACCACGTGACTCCGCCATGATGGCGGCGAGCTCTTTGAACTCCTGGATTTCCTGTACGTCAGAGTTTGGGGCGTGGCTCGTCACCGCTTTCAACAGCTGGAATATCGATAGTTTCAATATTTATTGCTTATACATGACCAGTGCTAAATGTATGACCACGCGTAGTCCAACAGATTCAAAATATAAATCATAGGAGATTATATCAACTTGTAACGCTGAATGCCGCAGATCAATACCTACTATCTAATATTTCGTTATCTTTTTGTACAACAGGGAAATATAACTACGTACATCTTCAAGTCACACCTATTGTCTAATTGTATTGTTTTAAAACAGTAATTAGCGTTTATTTTCATACGATGTACGTTCAAGTAAAATGCTTGGAAATGTAAAATTACGGACAAGGCCATCGACAGATCGGGAAGTTAGTGTAGTATCTCAGCGTGTTTTCGCAACCCATTATATTGAATAAAGAAACCACGTGTCACTTGATGCAATGCGTGCTTCTAATCAACGATGCATCTTTTTTTAGGACAATGGGGTAAAATTTGTGTATCTGCAAAGCGACAAAAGAACTATAGATATAAACCCATATATTTTAAAAATACATTTGTTGGAATACTTGCCATGTCATTTAGCATCTTCTAAAAGGTACATCTATTCAAAATACAATTTTTAAGCAAACGGTTTTCGTACCTCAAGAAGCCTGTCGGGCTCGATGCCGTTCCCAGATTCCTCGGCGTTCTCATCCGGGAACCTTTCGTGGCAAACGCCCATCATTTCGTCTATTGATGTTGTCAGATCCCTATAAAAGAGTAGTTTTAAGAAGTCATTTTTAGCACTAATATAAGGGCGTAACTGTTATCACCATGCACTGGTGGGACATTCCTAGATACAGATATAGTGCATAGCACTGGGTGTGCCATAAATACTCTGGATAGCGCTCTGAGTTAAATGTAGAGTCAGTCAAAATTATCACCCCCCCCTCCTTACCTTTTATCTTTTTCCATTGTCATTGGGCCAGAGAGCATACGCATACTAATGTTATCCGTATGATGGTTATGATATAAACATATGAAGATTGTGTACTCATAGTCATAAACACACATTAACACTAATTTAACTGACCACTTGTTTGATTTTGATACCATTTCCGACAATCTTAAACTTTCAATAGTCCTTAGGGGTTCGCCTACATTCAATGCTGAAACCAATTCCAAGCTTATGTTATTCACTCAAAAGTTCATTGATCTTTCTCAACGTTTCTAGTCCTACTGTTATATTTCATGTGTAGAATTTACTACATTTATATATTATTGAATTGTCTACTTTGTAGGTGGGGTGGGTAGGGGTGTTTTGGGCACACACGACGTTAGTCGTTTAATTTGTTCAATTATTGTTTCTAATGTTGTTATATCTGTATTCATTTAGTTATATGTATGTTAAGTGGCACTGTTGAAATAGGTTTCTTAACTTGAGTGCAGTGCCACTTTGTCCTGTCTGCTTTTATGTTGAATAAAAAAAGTACACACACAATAAAAGAAAAGGAAGAAAAGAACACATGCTAAAAAGAACCCGCACTTACTGTGCGGCCAGAGCCAGTTTAGTCTTGGTGTCGGAGATATCAGATGAACTGGTGAAGAGTCTGGCTCCTTTGATCACAGTCGTGGCCGAGAAACTAAAGAACTTCGTCGTCTTGACAACACACTTCTGGTGCCACGCCACCTGTCATGTGACAACCGGCGACCAATTAGCATTCGTAAACGTATATGACAGTCTCAAATTGAATGTAAGTTTTCTAGCACTTTGATGAATTATTTGATAAAGCAATGATTTTGAACTTCAATGTGATCTTTAAAATTCCATATTTTATCAAAACTTGATATCTACACTTGGATGTTGTGCCATCATTCATTCATTCATTCATTCATTCATTCATTCATTCATTCATTCATTCATTCATTCATTCATTCATTCAATCATTCATTCATTCATTCATTCATTCATTTCCTTTCCTTCATACCGGCCTCCCTGGTAGAGCATGATTACTTTGACCATTCTTTAATATGATAAATTTATTACAAACCATTTTGATAATTTACAACTGTTGGAACCGCAATACAATGTCATCAAATCATAAGATAGCCATAATATAGAATACATGGATATACAATGTGAGACTTTTTAAGTAAAATACTCACTTTTTTGCATACATGACCAAAGATTTTCTAGGAATGTTGGATGAACTTAATCACGATTTACTGTACAGCATTTGTTATTGCACGGCAGGTCCCTTTCCCTGACAGTTTCTGTTTCTGAGCGTTGAACTGAAATTTATTATTATTATAATTACAGCTCCTTCACTCATCCATTCATTCATTCATTCATTCATTCATTCATCCTATCCCTTACCGTGGTGTGTTTGCCCAGGATCAAGCTTGCATCCATAACGTCCTGGTATGACTGATGAAACTGCATCAGCAGCCCGGCCAGCTCGGCACACGACTGTTTAGACACCACAACCTCCGACTTGGACCACGTCAAACCTGAAACAAGATTCACATTTTTTATGCAAAACTCCCTAAGCCCTTCTTTTTGAGGACGCTGTTCCAATCCTTAAGATGGCTTCAGCACTGGTTTCCATTGCCGAATATTAGTATTCGTCAGCACTAGGCTTTCAGTTCTGGGGAACTCTTTGTGCGTACAAACATGTAGAACTGGATACCGAGTCTTGGCACATTTTCCTCATTGGAAAACGACTGCTGAGAGGATCAATTTTGAGATTGAAATTGTGCTACGCTAGTTATTAAACCAAAACAACTTAGCTTTCGATGAAACTTGTTTTTTTTTTCCTTTGCATGAAAATACAGCTCATAAACCTCGTGTTTCCAGTTACTTTATTGTTCATATAGTATCATGCATAGGGCTGTATCAACCAGTACTTAATGGCACGTCACGTTAAGTCTTTTGGCGCATGGTGTCATCAATTGGCCAGTGACTAAACCGCTATACTTATCAACAGACGTTTTCTGTTCCATTGCTTAGAATCAGCATTAATAGTTTTGGGGCTTATATAATTAGTTTATCTTCAAAGATTAACCAGTATGACCTTTTGTCATACTTGTTATATCTGCAATGTTTTTGCAAAATTTAGTACTTTTTGGTTGTTTTTGTCATTTTCATTATTTTTCTACCCCCAAACAAGTGAAAACACGAAATCCCTAAACTGAAAACTACCTTTGGAATCAGGGTAAATTTCAATTTCATAAAATCTAACTTGCTTTCCAAACTCAAAATGAGTCTGGTAAAATGTTTTTTAAACTCACAACTCACCATCATCACCATCGCCGCCACCGCTCTGTCCACCAAATCCGGCAGAAGCGAACTTCAGGAAAGCTGCTTTGGCTTCCGCCGCTTCTGACTTCAGCTCCTCTTTCGACGCCAACAGCTTTCCTTCCGCCTGACCGTAAGACTCTGCCGCCCTGCCCTTGACTTTCGCCTTCGCCGCTTGGAACTTCTTCATAAGTTCGTCATGTTGTAGCTGGAAACAAAATCAGTGGTCACCTGATCAGAATGAGTGCAAATTTGGACAGAATCAAACTTGCTCCTTCTCTAACATCAATTTTAACATTAGACTACGAATATTTACATGCACGAGAGATAACTAAAGTTGACATAAACTGTGGAACTGAGGAAATATGTCTTATTTCATACAGATGCTTTTTATGCATCTATGGATTCTCTTATTTTTCCACTGCGGTGGCCCAACTCAGTGATGTGATTACTGCTTTACTCTGAGGCGCGTGGTTACAAATGAGTAAAAAGTAAAATTGAATATATTTAGTTCTTATTTCCCATCTTTGTTTATGCCTTACAAAATCATGGAAGACAAAGTCCAACAGGATATTGTCTTGTTCACTGATGTTGGTTCATATTATACAGCCTAAATCTAGCCAAAAGTCCTGGCCATCTGTACAAACAATGGACCAAGTATCAGCATGAAAGCTCACCTGTGATGTTGTGGTCCATTTTGAAGATTTCCCACTGTCTTACAACACCTAGTTTGCTTATCTAGACAAAGTACAAATATTGGACACCGAACCGGATTACTTCGCGAGTGGGGTGAAGGAGGCCACCTACATAAGGGCACACCGGCCGACACTCAACAGAGGCGGGAGCCGATATCGCTTGCCAGGCATTTATGATTCGTTAGTAGAATCACATCCCTAAGTCACGTGATCATAGTAACTGAATCATCACTCCTGAAGAAGGTTGATGTAAGTGCTACAAAAAATTCGAGGTAAGCAAATTTTGGTGTTGTAAGACAGTGGAAAATATTCCAAATGGACCAAGTATATATACTATTTGATAAGATTGCCGTACGATTATCCATCTCCCTACCTCTGCCCCAGTCTTCTTCTCATATGCACCATCTCCGTTTCCCCCTGTTCTCCGGTAGGTGCGTTTGTACACCACCCGTGTCCGTGTGGACAGCACAGCTCGGATAACCTTCACCGACAAATAGGACAAGTTAGTTATAATCATAAAACCTTTGCTACCTTTGTGAAGCTAACTTGCAATATTCTTAGGAAGACAAGTTGACATTTAATTGGGAGGGTAATTTAATCTAGTAAGTTTGAATTGAAGATTATATTTTTATCGAAAAAAATGCTTAATACGCCTGCGAACGACATATTTGCTGTAATTTACCCCATGTTGTCGAAGAGTAATACGTGACAGGACACACATCAATAATCCTTTGTTCGGTATACCATGTGCTGACATCTGTTTATCATTATTGACCACTTATATTTCATATTAAATGCAAATTCGTTCTGCCATTGTTTCACTCGGTGGTATCAGTTATGTGATTCCTAAATGGTGTCAACAATACAATTGAATCAAAATAGCCTAAAGAATGAAAATTAAAGCCAACTCACCTTCACCGCCACTGAGTGGAACGTCTTCAGGACTCGCACCAACTGCGCCTGCGCCTTCTTCCTTGGCTCGTCAGCTGGCGCGCATGCCAACACGATCCTACACAATCGATCAAAAATAGTAAGAAACTTCCCTCGGTAGAAAACTAATTCATCACTCTTACACGTAGGCATATGGCAATATATTCATTGGCCTTCTGTCATACTTTAACAGGTACCTTCGGTATCTTATAAATTATAAGATTTGGTATAACACCATGGAAGTACACAAAGGCGTCCTTTGATTAATTTATCACTTTCAAAAAGGGAACAAATATAAAGTTCTATCGTCCCCGCTGAAAGTCAAAAATGAAAAAAAGGGAAAAAAAATCTCACTTGGCTCTAATCTTCATACTAAAGATAAAACCCGGATTTTGAGAAATTACAACTAAATTGGTAAATTCTAAAAACAGAATATAGGAACTGAAAACAGTGGGACACACACGATGTAAAAATTTACCTTCTGTAGGGTATCATGAAGCCGACTGCAATTTTCCGCGGTTCGTTAGACCTGTCGTTCCCAAGATCACACTGCACAAACTTCCCCTGCGGCTTTGTTTTCGCCCGGAGGAAGTAACTGTCATAGTCTGGCAACACGAACATCTGGGGGGGAAACAAGCAGCAAGAAAAAAACGATGTTTAATGTTACCGTCCAAGAAATGTTATTCTTTAACGAAAGAACTTGTATTCTCGTGATCTATGGTGCAAATTTTATTACAAACTCATATTATTGCTACCGAATGAACACTGTGTTGAGACTAACTTTTTTTAATACCATAGTGTCTTTGATCTAGTCGCATAGAGTTAAGTCGTTGAAACAGTTATGCATATTTTACTGTGATTTCTGTACGTTTCTTGCCATTCAAATTAACAGATTTTAACAACATAAATGCTAGAAAAAAAAGGGACTGACACAACTACAAACGTGGAGCACAAAAAAAGTTTAAGACCAGTATCCACAACCCCTTAAGGTCAGCTGCTAAAAAATGCAAGCTGAAGACTGGTGTCAATTTTCATAGAAAAAAAAAACAAAAAGGATCCGAAGACATATAATGTTTACTACAATAGAATGTTTTCTGTCAGGGGAGTTGCTAGCCCTTGTTACTAGCCAGTAACTAGCTAGTTGGGTCGACCCGACTGTATGCCTCCGCGACTGTTTACCTTCGTTCCCCCTCCGCCGCCACCCAAAAGATCAGGTCCACATTCTCCCCCTTCCTCCTCTGATACAGCAGACTCTCCTCCATCAGGATCCTGGGAAGGAAACACTTGATCAGACAGGTGTACTTTCTTTTATTGCCTCCGTGAAACGGGTGTGTTGTTTGTTTGACAATGAGGTTTATGTCCGTAGCATAAAAAGAAAAGGCAAGTTTTTATGGTTTTGATATTATATATTGAGTATGTTAGTGGATGTTTACAAGAGGGTTTGAAGTTCTTGGAATATTAGATCCCTTGTTATATTGTTAATATTATTGATATTGATAATTTGTGTTTGCGAAACTTTTGAGTTACAGCGAAGTGTGGTTATATTGAAACGATTCTAATTAAGAATTTATTACATTCAGATGCTGGGAAGAATTAAAGCATATTTTGCAAATGATATAATTTAAAAATGCTAGATGCTGACTTAGTCGTCATCCTCGCCACAGGGGTTGTAAGCATATATCTAACGGATTTCTTTGCGTACCGACCTGCGATCCGTCATTTTCCAGCTAATCACATTAACAAATTTGGTCAAGAGGCAACCTGATTGGCTGGTAACTTTACAACCGCCTTTATGAGGGAAGCATCCGATTGGATGACAGTAGTAGCGAGGAAAACACATCGCAGACCAGTACGCAAGTGTTGATGCTTGACATATACCGATTTCAAGGTTTACATATTAAGAGGATACTTACGTCCGGTTTCAACAGGGACTTTGGATCGATCAGTTCTTCTATGGGCTTGGCTCCTGTTCCCAAAACCTCCGGATCGCTGGGCCATCCGTAGGTGGCAATGTACGTCGCGAAGAAGGCGGAGAAGTCTGGAGGAATGTTCTCCGGACTCACTTTCCTTTCCTCGGCTTCAGTAAGGCCTTCGTTCCTATTTTCAGGCTGAAGAGAGAAAATACATAATGGTTTAAATTCAGAAATCGACACGATTAGCGCATTAACAATGTTATGTAAATACAGGTCGGATTTCTACGCACGTAGCGTACGTATTCAGGTGGCTAACAGTCCTGCCCTTGGAACTAGAAGCTTTGAGTATGATTCCGGCTGCGTTCATGCTTGAAAATGTTTCAGGCCTTATTATCTATATGCCGGGGCATTTAATGAAGCCGTGGTTCACTCTTCATTGTAATTGTACATGACAAAAAGAGCAAGGGAAATTTCCCCAGTAGAATGAAGTTATAAATTATAAATACTGTACATAGCACATGTCTTCTCTGTTATGACCAGAAATATAGCTACATGTAAACTGGATCAATATTACTTTAATTACCTTTTATCACTTTTAAATTTTTTAAAGATACTGTGCCTATCTTTCTGTTTTTGGTTTTTCTTTCACTAAAACAAAAATCACACAGACGACATCACATTAATAGATAAATTTCAATGCTTACCTAATACAAAATGTCATTAAAGACGCAAGTATGTCATATATCAAAGACAAAAATGTGTAGTGCAGGTATAAAAGTAAGAGTTTCTTCTTACTGTCAGTTGGTCGATCTCGATTAAGTCAGACAGATCAATAGCATCTTCCAGCTCCTTCATAACGTCTTCTCTAGGCTCCCCTTTCTTCATATTACGGAAGAACGCCTCAAAGTTGGGGTTGACATCCTCCAAGTCTATCTCCTCTCCGTTATCCTGGAAGGCAAACAAGTTATCATGAATCTAAATGAGCCAATAGGTCGGCAGGTAAATGTAAATGTGGTGCTATAGCCATTTTTGAGATTCCAAGGGCAGCGAGTTGTTATTCACTGTCTCTAGGGTGGGGTCCAAATCCGTCATTCCACTACCTAAATTTACCACCCCAAACGAAGTAAGGTACCTATTTTTGCACCCGGCTGGAACGTCCAATTTTTTTTTTCCCAATTGATAAGACCAGTAGGATGAGACCAAAAAAAAAAACCCAAGACTCCTGGGTTCTGAGCCAAACACCCTGCTCAGTTTCCACACGAGACCCTGATAAATCAATAAGACAGGAAGTAAAATTTGCTTTATCATCCGTAAATCCATTCAACCGTACTTATTGCAGAACAAAAATGTTACGATCAGACCTGTAAGGCTATTAATATCTCAATAAGAAAGAATTCCTCCCAGTAAGTTCCTACTTTCAACTTTAAATCAACATGACAGACGTTCAACACATGATAGTCAAGTGACTTCTTGCAACCAATCAGAAAAGCCCATCTCGACGATGACGGCAAGTTTGCTTAACCCATCAACATGGCTGACGGTACGTGACGTCATAGCCATGTGACTTCTTATAGTCTCACCTCCACGATGACCGTGGATCGCTTGATGAAGGGCTCCTCCATCCTCAGTCGCGCCAGTCGCCTCTTCTCGTCAAGGTCGTCGTCAATGTCAAAGTCACCCTCACCCTCACCATCGCTGTACTCGTCACTGTACTGTAAACGTGCAGGAATTAAAATGTTCAACATAATGTCTGAGATTAAGTAATGGAAAAAAACCGTAATTCTTAATCGTTGACGGTGAAAATCTCGAAGTCATTGACCAAATAAGCAACGGGTCTTGTATTATAAAGTAGGAGGAAAATCAGGACTCTAGCCAGCTCGAATTTTTTTTCCGTCAGCAAAGTCCCTTTGTCACGAAAACCCGCAGTGTAAACACTATTCCAGGAGCAAGAAGACTGAACTGAGACCTTGAAAAACGGGTTTTAATGAGATGATCGTATGCGAAAGGGCGCTTGACACACTTCGTCAACAATAATAACAATAGCAAAACAATCAGTGTGTTGCTATTACGGCCGTGGACTGCGTCCCCAAGCCGCCTGTAGATTCCACCAAGGATTTTTGTCCGTCAAGGTTGACGGATTGGTTTTAAAAAATTTCCGTCACACGCTGAAAATATCCGTCAATTGACGGAAAAACGGACGCTGCCTAGAGCCCTGAGGAAAAGACAGCAAATTGTCTTGATACGTTTTTGTGCCTAATACTTTTCAATAGTTTAGTTGTCTTTTTTGGCCTTCTGCTTGCCCTCATTATGTCGTGTTCGGTTATATAATGTACATGTGTATAATGTGCTGCGTTTTTTAATGATAATAATCTAGGGACAAATTTATTCATATGTAAATTTGCTGTTTGAATGAATATGCGAATAAGCATTGCCAACCTATGCTCCCCCTGACATTACAACAAAAGCATCTTGCACACTATCATTTCATGAAAAAAAAGCATCCTCTTAATCTCTACCACTTTTTTATAGACGGATTATGATTTCGCATTAAGCGATTACAGAATGATAGATAAAGGAAGAGAGAGAGAGAGAGAGATAAAGGGAGAGACGAAGGGAGACAGAGAGCTATCTTCATTTTAAACCTTGACGCCTTTTTAGAACATAGTATGTACCTCGTATTCCTCGTATCCTTCCACAACCTTCTTCCTCCTCCTCACCCTCCGTTTCTTCCGGGTGCTCAGGGCATCCAGGTTCACGATAGCCTTTCCGGACATGCCTCTGTCAATCCCCCACTGCAATATAGGGCATCTTGTCATTAGTAACGGCGCCCTACCTGTCTTTAGATTATTTTTTTTCATAGTTGTAACTTAAACGCACATACATAAGGGACCGAAGTCCCCAACCCTCAAGTTGCGGTTGGAACTAGATGAAGGTAAAGGTATACATATAACGTACAATTTTAAGCTTTAATCTCTCTAACGTTACATAGTTTGACGGTAATTCATCAATTGCAAAAATTGTATGGCAACCCCCCAGATATGATCCATACGAATACCTACTCGTCGAATCACGTGTTCTACGTGCATTACGTGGCATTTATAGAATCGATAAATTGGCCATTCCTTGGCAAAGAAGGCGAACATTTTTGTTCGCAATCTTAGTTCAACTTTGCCTTAAATATGTTTACCGACACGAATGAAATTTTAAAACTGAATAGAGAAAGAAATACGTCTTTGCCTTGTATTCTAGAAACACGGTGACATTTTTAACCGACCTCGTAAATGGTCTTCTTCTCCTCCACGAACCTGACCTCCTGCTCGAGGTTACCGTCGTGTTTCCGTTTCCGCTCCTGGCTCAGCGCGTTCATGTTCACCAGCGCCGTTCCCTTTAAACCCTTCTTCACGCCATAGTTGTATTTCACCTGCATATTTGTAACAAGCGATAGTTTGTTACCTTCAAAAGACAACGTTAGAGGACGATCTTGGACGCAAGATGAGTTGATCATGTTTCCTAGCAACACTAAGATAAGAGGCAGATCCGATAAAAAAACAGTATCTGCAACAATATGCAATCGGCGTCTGAGTTGGTTCAGCTACGTTAGAAAATCCGTATTAGAAAGATTAGCAAATAAGGTCACACACTGCAGCAGAAACTCGGAATGAGACAATGGTAGTCCCCCCACTATAGAATGCTGCGTAAGTCAAGAAGAGCTAGAAGGAAAAGCTGCTGACCGAGCCTTTGGGTCAATGTTTGAAACGACACCGCATGTTTCAAATGACGTGGGTGCCCCTGGAGTAGGTACTCATTTAGCTAACCTATCAAATTATGGAGCCCATTCATTCAGTTCTTACCTGGGTCTCATCGACAATGTTGGTTTTGACATTGTAGTCAGTCCTGGTGCTGTAGTCTGTACGGCTACCGTAATCAGGTCTGGTGGAGACTGAGGACTCATTGAAAGACTCCATGGTTGATGACGTCATTGTGCTGTCCAGCGTGCTGCCTCTGCTGTTCGCACTTGGGTACTGACTGCTGTCCAAAGTGTTATACCTGTAGTGAATGGAGACATATTGTGAAAACCATCAATGAATTAATAAACGTATGGATTGATCGGTAAATTAATGATTGAATGAACGGAATGAATGATTGAGTGATTGATTGGATCAATAAATGAATGAATGAATGAAAAAAAAAACATGAAAGAAAATGAAATAGGGATTTTTCGTCCCATAGTGCTCAATGGGAACGGTCAATTTCCAAAGCATATATAATCCATTGGAAACAAAGATAAGGCACAGCCAATTAAAACCTTGAGTTGAAATATTAATCTTATTGCTGTACCTGCTGTCCAGAATGAAGATCTGGCCGCTAAGATTACTGCCCAAGGTGGCGTTGCGGCTGTCCAGGGTGCTGCCCCTGCTGTCCATCCCCGGGAACTGGCCACCGTCCACGGTGACGTAACGGACGTCACTGCGCACCTGGTCACCTGGAAGCTGGTATTTCACCTGAGACGGGTGAAATGTTAACATGAATTACTTCATTGGTCATTTAGAGATACAGGAACATTTTATTACTATTCTTACTGAACGATCTGTACTGTAGTACGTATACATTATAGCGCTCAAGCGTGTTAATCGCTCTAACTAGCTTTACGCAGATAACCTAGCAATATTATTTGTATCAAAGACTGACATTCTGGACCGTACGGCGGCTAGTCAAGCTGTAAACACGGATAGCCTCTGTGGCAAAAGTTACCCTTATCGTTAATACTGTTTTTGTATATTGTATACTGTACTGTTACCAGGGCTAGCCCTTGCTGCATTTCTCGTGATTATACAGTCGAATAAACCAAATAAAATCAAACAGTCATATAATATCTTCCATGTACAATGTACGCATGTGGAAGGGCATTGGTTACGGCAAAGGTAGCCCCATAGCTTCTTTGGTAATCATAGTTTTGCGGTTGGTATTCATGGTAGGTGGAACCAATCATTTCCTTCCACCACCTTTTTACGTCCGAAGCCGATGTCAAGTACCATTTTTACACCCAAAGAGAATTAAAAAAGTCGTTATCATTGCTTTTTTCCAATGCAAGGACACATTGGGGTATGTCAGTACATTAATCCCTGTAACCTCGACCCAAAATGTGGATTTTTAAAAGAGTCCGAAATAGGCAATCTATGGTATCATTCGAAAGGTCTCTTGGTGAGGAGTCGAGAGCTGATGAATCCTTAACCTTTAGGTTCTGAGTCAAACACCATAGCTGTTACGCCAACGCCGTACTGTGCCATTTGTCCATTATGCTCTAAGTCAAAATGCTTTAATTGACGCCATCAAAAGCTGATATTTTACCTGTGAGGCGTTTCGCTGCACGACGTTTGCCTGGGCCATGTTAGCCTGTCCGGCACCTGCAAGCTGATACGCGACTTGTCCACTGCCTGACTGATGTTGTGCTCCTTGGTAATGGACCTGGGAAATATAAATCAACAGATTTTAAGTAAATCATTTGCTGCCATGAATTAAGACTAAAATGAGTACTCATCTGAAGCTAGGAGGAACATGAAATGACCTAAAGAGATGTTCCATTGAAGGAAACCAATAATTTGCATGTTCACAAATCAGATATGTTACCTTACAAGCTTACTAAACGAGTGACCTTCAGAAGATTGATAGCTTCCCCTGGACCCAATGTCTGGAATAACTTACCGCCTGATACAGGTACGTACGGCCACAAATCTGACCTGCTTGAAGTACAAGTAAGACTAAAGCGAACGGATACGGACTAAAAACGCTGAGCTTTTCGCCCTACTATATGTTTTGTGCCAAATTTGTGTACTGATATACGTTAATAGATTTATTAAGACTCAATGTATTCTGTATATCTGTTGTATTTCATCTGACCCTTACCGTGACCGGAATGAAAAGCGACCTACTAAAGAAAGGTTCAAACTTTGATATCTTTCTCTGTCTTACCTGTACTGGTACGCCTTGGACAACATTGCCCTGGGGTTCTCCCGACTGCATCCCTTGTAGCTGGTACTTGATTTGTCCACCGCTTTGCTGCGCGTTTGCACCTTGGTACTGAACCTGAGCAATCTGAACTGTATTAAGAACAAAGACACATTGTGAGCCAATCTGGGATTTCAATAGTAACGACATAGATATACATATAGGAATTTGCAGTAGAGGGACGTAGAGTTTATTTTCAATTTCAAATACCTTGCTGTCCAATGTTGCTGTGTTGGACACCAGACTGCATTGCTGGCAGCTGGTACTTGACTTGGCCAGCTCTTGACTGTGTACCCGCGCCTATATGAATGAAAACGAAAATGAATGCATCGAATGAACGAACAAATGAATGAACGCATGATTGTTTTACAAAATTTGTATTATTTATGTACACAGTACATGCATCCAGCCCCCATAAGTTGACAGTTCACCAATAGAAAAGATTATGTCTAAAAAAATCAAAGCATGAATAACTACTTATTATTGCATATGCATGGCTAAGTCAAAACAAACCTTGGTATTGAACTTGAGCAACCTGGACAGTTGGTAGTTGTGTGATGTTTGTCTGTTGTACGTTAGCCTGCATACCCGAGAGTTGGTATTTGATTTTACCAGTTCCTGTAGCCTGACCGCCTGAGGTGTTGTACTTGACTTGTCCCACCTGGATAGCTGGGAGCTCGTACTTCACCTGTCGTACATCCGCACCGTATGTCTGGAAAAAGGGGGTTTAAAATGTCTATCGGTAATGTTACTTTTATTAGGTCTGATGTCATCAAAACCATTGAGACGAACTACTCACTAAAAATAATGGTCCAAAGACATAGTCTATGGAGAGACTACTCGACAAGGGGGCACCCGAGGTGTTAGAGCAATAGTTTATCTACGTACGATAATCCGAATGAAGTTGAGACTTTTCATGAGTAGTAAACTAATTATATTATTGGCTATGCTAGAAGGATGAAGACCTCGGTCGCTTTCAGAATCATTCCTCTATAAATGTCAGAAGTGAAGGACGAAGCCTGTGAGAGACGTGGGACGGAGATTCTAAAGATAATGCATAAGATATCTCATTTTAAAAACTCCAGATGAATCTTTAGAAAATCCATATCCCCTCGGTCCCTCAAGCTAAAAGGTTCACACCCAAATTCTTTATTTATAATACTTTTATTACACATATATCAAAGTAATAAAAATCTGTATGTTTTCATCATAATCTAGGAGCAACGCCTACATCACTTTGTAACGAGCCCAATAGCATTACAACCTTTCATCTATCCGTTTAAATTGTAATGTTCAAAATCAGTATTAGGTTTTTCAAAGCAATCGTTTACTGCTATCCGTTGCACTACATTATAGATACTAGAACTTGAGATATAAAAAACAGAGGTTCCTCTGTAGAATCAAAGGAAGACGATAAGATGACCATGAATAATCTTGTGCTTTGTTTTGTTTTGTTTTGTTGACATCTATTAACATATCAAATGCCATACGAATCCATTCACCACCATTATGGTTCTGATCTAGATCTCCGTTTACAAATCCAACAAATCATTTACCCACTCATTTATCCATAGAACGGCTCTGAAAATATACTTTTTTGGTGCAGTCAACAAAACACATTACGATTTTAAGAAAGTCTGGCCCGTTTATCTCTTTTGTGCTGCCATGCCTTTAAATTGTATAATTACACACGTAATGGAACCGTCAGTGGAACCTTGCCTGAGGGCCACTGATCCGCGATTACACCTCGCCCTTATTGACGTCACAGGGTCACGCAAATGGCAACATGATATGACCATATTTGTACATATTGGTCTCAGTTGCTTAGCTAACTTGTGACGTTGACGCTCCAAGCCGTTTAAGACACTTACATTGTACTAACTGTTGAAAACATTTGACGCTTCATATTTGATTATGTTGCCGCGATGTTTTGTAGTTCTTTTTTGTCAGATGTTTACCTTCATTGTTCCAGCCAGTTTCATGGAGCATTCGATGACGTTGCTGGTTGCTAGGTTACTAGCTGAGATGAGCTCGTCCACGGACGTTCTGAACATCTCACGCTGGCTCTCGTCGTCGGGATTCGCCACAGTGGTCTGGATGCAGTGGAAAAATATGAAAAATGAAATAAAAAGGAATGAAATGTGACCCATATTCCTACAAAGGGACCTTTAGTACAATATATATCTACAACTAATACATCCATACTCTTCTCGGTATTATTTAGAATGTTGTTAACTGATGAAAAGGAGGTACTGTTTTGTGTGGTTGTTTGTATGTGTGTGTGTGTGTGTGTGTGTGTGTGTGTGTGTGTGTGTGTGTTTGTGTTCTTGTGTGTGTGTGTGTGTATCTGTGTGTCTCTGTGTCTGTGTACTTGTGCGTCTGTGTGTTTGCGTATATGTGTGTGTTTGCCTGTGTGTGTGTGTGTGTGTATGTATGTATGTGTGTGTGTGTAAGTTTTGTGTGTTGTGTTCCTTTAAGAAAAGTGTTCACCTTCACAGCTGTGACCATGTCTTGAGTCACCGCTGCCAGTTTCTTGGCCTGTGTGACCATCTCCCTCCTGACGTCTTCATCTTTAGCCTCCCCTGCTTTGGTGTTGATCAGGCGAATCAAAACAGCGGCGGCCTAGAATAAACAAACTTCGTTATTCATTTTTTTATCTCTAGTAGTATTCTCTACTATTTCATTCTTTCGTTCAAAATGATTGTAGCGCAATTGGTTAGCTAAGCAAAACGGAAGCAATTTTCTATACGAATATTGAAGTAAGTCAGTTACAAGCTGAAAAATCACCATTTCAAGTATTGACAAGTGTTCATTTGTCTCTATGCAGTAAGTAACTAATGTCATTGGTTATTTACTGAATGACGCTATAGCTAAAGCAAATGAAACTAAAAATATACTTCTTTGTAAAATGGAGTAGTCCATAAGACACTATATTTGCATTTGATGTTTGTAATAGCAGAACTATATCAACTCTGTGCCATGTCTCAACTCTTAACAATATGGTGTCATCTGATGGGATATATGTGACTTACCTCTCCCAGCAGTTTGGCGTTCTGTACCATCTTAGGCAGGTCGGAGAAGCTGCTGAAGACCATGTTGGCGGTCTGGATGATAGACTCACGCGCTTCGTTGTACTGCTGCGTCTGCTGAGACATCTGGCTCTAGGACAACCAAAACAAAGGGATTTTTGTGGTCATTTATGGATTTCTGTTTCCTATATTGAAGGGATCTGGAAAAAGACGTCTTCATAGTATACATAGAGTGATCGGTGTGGGGCCAGTTCATTTACACATGTATTTACACATGTGACTAGTGTCCACTGTTAATGTAAACAATGCGTGTTTTGCCTTTCGTATCGTTGCAGAGAATCAAGTAACCTTCTTCACAGACGATAAGTACGATAAGTACGATATTCTTACAGCCCGTAGTGGCCTGCGAAAGAGGCTATAAGGATGAGTGTCTGTTAGTTTATAATCATGGGTAAGAAATCAGTAAAGCAATCGGCGGAGATGGCTTTTTGTCTTCGGGCAAAACGTTTCCCAGTTTTTGATAAGAAAATAGTATAGCTTGAAATTCCAAAGGCCCTTTTATTAGGCACATATAGCGTTCATTTAATGTAGTACTGGTACGGACATGGCATGCTATGTACTATGTTTACTGCTCTCACCAGTATTATTGTTAACAGAGTTCACTTGAATGATCTGCACGTAAGTTAATTGTGAGCTGTTGGTTCAGAAAGATCAGTGCAGACAAGACTGGCCTAGACAAACAACTGTTATGATTATGTAACAACGGCAGCCATTTTCTCTCTCGTGTCACTGATCAGTCACAGCGGCATTCTTTCTCAATCCGGTCACACCTAGTTTGCCGCCATGTTGATAACCTTCACCTTTTGAGGTCACCCATTGTTTTTGGTAAAGACAGGTCTAGATCTTTACAGAAACGATGTTCCTCTGACATTGTGATTAAAAGGGCTACTTAGATCATCTAGGCGTTTATCTATATCCGAGTTAGACAAATTAAGGAATGATAGATCAATTATTACATTATCTAAGTGAGAGGTTCGATTAAATGAGTCATCGAACCATCGTAAACACAATGTTTGGTGAAGCGCAGGTGGCCAAGTCTTTATCTCCTCTTGTCATGTATGTTGATATCTAACTGAGTGTACAATCATCTATTATTCGTTCGAGACATGTTATAATGCCTTTTGTTCACAGTTACCCACACATACATGCGTACGTGAGCTTTTCCCCCGACGGAAAGATCTGAAGTCGTAGTCTTATATGTGTAAACAATCCCTGCGTCAAGTAGAAGACCGACTCTGACATTTTACAATATGTTTACAGTATATGAAGATACCATTGCAATATTTTTACAGTATATACATATATATATATATTCAATTGGTCTCACATTTATGTGTCCGTAAGCCTTTTCAATACTGCTGATATGTTTTTGCAGTCTAAATGTGATGTCAACAATTGATGCGCCTAGTGACAAACCTATTTATTTTTTACACAAGTACATCAAAGCATTACGTGATGGCATATTTTACATGGAAATATATTTGCAAATGTCAACATATCTTCTATAATATCCTATGCTGACGTCGAGTAAAGTGGATATATGGCATTAAAGTGAGAGGAACGGTTAAGAATTTCCATCATGACATGGCCATGCATGAATCCTTAGAAGGCTTCTGTGTGCGACAATTTTTACAAATCTTTTGTCATGCAATGTTTTATGTTGTGTTAGCTTTAAATTTACAATGCAACCGCCACGCAGCTACTGGGTACAGTGAAGTTTATGCCAATTACATTGCACAAGGCATGTTGTTGATTTATTTCGGGTTCGTTTTTGTGTTTTTGTTGTCTTTTGTAGCGCCCTTTTTGTTCCCCAAAACTGATCAGCCGGGCCGTTTTGTGGAAAAGAGACATTATTAGCCTACAAAGGAGGTAACGTTAGTTCATCTTTTCTGTAGGGGTAACCTATATACGCTTTTTGAAAACAGGGTATTTGGGTATATATCAATTTGACGGACGGTGGTTTAAAATTGAAACGCAAACAACATTTTCAAAATATTGCACTTTGAAACCAACATCCGTCGACTTGATACATCAAAATACCGTTTCTTAAACAACGGAAATGGGTTTTCTTACGGATAAAGGTGAACTGGTGTTTTAACGTCAGATATAAGTGGACTCACCTCCCCAGCCTTGTATGTGTTTGTGTGGGAAGACTTGTCCACGCCATCAGTGTAGCTGGTCAGCACGATTGTGGGGACCTTATCACCGTAATCTCTTCGATCTTTCTGCATTGCTATCTGCGTCTAGAAAGCGTAAAATTATAAGTCTTTAAAATGTCACGTTTCTTCCAGGCGTTAGACCTTAATGGATTATCTCAATGAAACTGTGGCGCTGTGGCGTTTTGTCGCTAGCTACGTCCGTTCAGTTTGACAGAGCTCTGAATATTTTCCACTCATAAAACAAATATGTTAACGTTTTGTGTTTTGTTGTCTTTTTCATTCATACTGGTACGTTTATTTTTTGCATGATGTTTCCGCCATTAAGTCAAAGGTAGCTCAAATTCAAATCATAACACAGCGACGTCGCCAACATGCCGCAGTCGGTCAGATACAAATAAGTATTGGTAAGGACCACATGTTACCACATATAATACCTTAAAGTGTTACTTTATATGGTCGAGAACCTATAGAATACAATAAGAGACAGCGACTAGTTATAGGGACCTTCATAGAAATGGGATAGATTCAAGGAATTGATCGATGATAAATACCTTTTGCGATTGGTCCTGTGTCTTTCTATATATAACGTTACAGTATCAAGGCGGACTTTCTATACACCGGTGTGGTTTTGTCTGCGTTATGTAGACTGTTGTTCTCGTGTGATCTATCTTACTGATGACTGTTATTTAAGGGTTTTGCTGGATGGTAACGCCACACCTTTTCTAACAGCGTTATTAATTATTTCAGAGTGCATGACTGGTGCCTTATCCTTGAGATTAGAAGGCACAAAACGTTTTCTTAGTGATTCATTCTATTCCGGAAATCCCCTCCTAGTCTGGCTACTGAGCGTTCATTGACCGGATCGACCTTTTGACCTTCAGAGGACCAAACAAGGCAAAAGTTTTATTTTCAAATATCAGACACAAAATCTTTGTTAAAATAAATATATTTCATAAAGCTCTTCCAACTAGAAAGAAAATAAACTGAAAAAGAACTCCATACGAAAGATAGTAGAGTTGTTGGGGGAATAATAAAGAACGTTCTAGCATGATGGTATATATGTCGTGCAAGAATTCCAAGCAATAATGGACATGTGTTGTCTTATAAACAAAGCGGCAAATTTGACAAGCTTTTAGAAAGTGTACAATTTAAGAAAATGGCGTTTTTTTTAAACAGTTGTGTACGCCATGCTGTTTGGTATTTGGTGTTCAGCACTGTACCGTTGCAATGTTGGTAATCTAAAAGTTTTCAGTACAACCCCCCCCCCCCAGGCGGTCAATGTTTTCTTGTGAAACATTTCTTCCACAAATCGTCTCATTCCCCAACAGCAGACGTCCCTTTGTCTGACGAGACGTTTGACCTTTACGTATTAGAAAGACAACATGGTGGAAAACAGATCTATTAAACCGTTCGATATACGTGAGTGGTTAACAGACAACTCTGCTCTCTCTATATGAATAAATTTGGCGCTATGTAGAGAGACAGAACAGGAACACACGCATGATTCTTCTTCTGTCTAGAAAGTTTGATGCTAATGTAACGGGGGCCGCCCTAAGACGGTCCCCGTCGTAAGACGGAACGGATTTTTTGCTGATCTTATTATCCATAAGTACACCGTGTTTGTTGCCATTGACTATGCTGATTACAAAGGTAAATAAACCAAGTCCATGCACACAGCTTTAATTTGCATTCCAAGTATACTTTAACATATTCACTTCATGTTTTTAAAAAAAAAAACAGAATTCTAACAGTAATGTTGACAGTGCTGAATCACTGCGGTCACCGGCCTCTGCGTATTGGCGGCTCGTGTCGCTAACTATACGAACTCTTTCAAGCAGTCACACAACTGCCATGATACACATAAATAAAGATCCATAAAACACTATGAATATGGGTCTTCAAATGTCTGTTGAGTAGAAAAGCAACCAAAAGGAAGCGACATAAACATTGCCACCATTGTACTCCCAAGGGAGTGTGGCCGTGAAGGTGACAGACTAGAGAACGCTCCAAAGATTTATTTGACTGTAACAAATGATTCGTGCTGTCTATGAAAATAAGACTTAATAGAGAGATGTAGATGATATTTTCATATAATCAGACCGAGTTTTGTTGATGTTAGCGGTGTCTTTTTTTCGTAATGGTTTTTTTAGTTGGGCATTCACAATCAGTGCATTCAGCCCATTGCCTGTAAAAACATGAGCTGGATTGTTCTAGGTACAGCCTTCCTCATGTGAGACAAGAAGTACATACAGTCACGATTTTAGTGTCAAAAGAAAGCTAAAATATCATATTATTAATTTTTTTCTGTGTACTTAAATTTACCACTTACTTCTGAAGAAAGCAAAATGTAAAAAAAAGCGTACCGAGTTAGGCACACTGTTCAGCGTAGCACAAAATTGGAAGGTTACATACACGAAATTGTCTCACAGTGTTTGCCGCTTGTAACATGCAGCGCGAAAGGTTCATGAACCACATGAATGCATTTCTTATTCAAGTATGTTGTTCAAATCTATGTGTAAAAAATTCAGTCATCAAAATTTGACCACTCTCAGGCAACTAGCGATGGAGCGCCATGAGTTTGAGCGCAAGAAAAAGCGTACCGTGTTGGGGCACCTCCCGTTATGTATACATTAGGTGATTATATAGTTTTGCAATGGAAGATAATCCACATATACTTGTTGTGGTAACGGTTCTGAACTCTCTGTATATTTTGTAATCAAATGGACGCACACTGTAGTAATTGTGGTGCTTAACTATAACAGATATAATCTTTATGATTTGTGTGCCTTATGAATTTTTAACGTTTATACATGGAATTGTAGTTAATCTTTTTGTAGACCACGACATGATACAACGTGAATTCTGGGACCCAGTATTGTCGTTCTGTGCACCACAGACAGTACATGTAATTCTAAGTCTGTCCATACAGAATAATTCAAAGGACAGATTTCACAAGAATGTGTGTTCTGGCTTTTAACCAGGGCATGCGACAAAGAACTGCAGCTGTGAACAGAACTACGTGATAGGATTCTAAATGCGCCATTTTGTTCCAGATCCGTTTACAAGGTCAAAATGTTACTTGCAGTCGCTAACCAAGACAGAGTTTTCACACAAAGTTTCTATGAACTTCAACTGTTTATATCTACATGTATGTAAACATGTAGAAATGATACAAGCGTAGAAATCCGTTACTTACATTCAATCATTATGTTTTCTGTCAGACAAAACAGTCGCAATTAAAACAGCTAGACGAATCGTTCAACTGTGATTTCCTGAGGTTCGTTTGAAATCAGTCTAACAGTTGTTTTTATGTAAAAGCGTCTGTAAGAAATCCCACCTACCGGACTATGCTCTGTTAGGCTCCCCATATCCCCGTTTGTTGGTTCCTGAACTTTTTCTTTTCTTGTGTGTCTTTGGTGTTGGGTTGTTCGTTTGTCAGTGTGTGACCTGGGTGGTGGTTTTTCTAGACTGACTGTCAGTCTGTCAAGCCCAGTAATTATAGTCATGCGTGCTTTAGGTGAGGTAATGCCCGAAAATAACCTTGTCCCTGCTAGTGCGTGGGATAGGATCATTATTACTCTAGTGACGTATTTGCAGGGGTGTTTCCGAACAAGGAGAGAACGAACGATTCATAACTGAACTTATTACTACCGTGTTATTGAATCTTTTAGTTTCTTACGCACTCATATAGCATCGATGTACTTACCCCAATACGCACTAAAACATTACAATCCTAACAAAAAATCTATACATCCGGATACCCCCGTAAAAAAATGGACTGTTCTATTTACGTCTGTTCCTGACCATCCCCTGTTACTTCAGCATGAATGACAATTATCAAAGACGACTTGGCAATGACGACATTACTACCCACGTTGCTAAGCAACTGCCGCCAAAAACGCACGCCAAGCCTCACAGAAATCTCACAGAAACGTTTAGACAACGAATTAGCCCGCCAAATGATTGCTATCTACGCTTTTAATGTGTAAGGTGATAGTTGTTTGAGAATCTTGTACGCTTTGCTGATTTGCTGTTGTGTCGCACGTTTCTTGACGGACGAGTCGAACTCCCCTGGGGCTACGGTTGTCCGGAATGTAGGATCGTCACGGGGTGACGTATGTACGGCTTTACCTTTACGTGCGCATCATGAATCATGGTAATCTTCACATCAATCCTGCCCCTCCCGTAGGTCTGTGGTCTTGTCCCGCCCATTAAATACCATGCGTACATGGGCCGGTCCATTTTGATCACAAAAAAGGGGTAGATTTTTATTGATTGAAGCTTTGAAAATGTACAAGACTGGGTACTCAAGTAATATGCTTACAATAGCGGCACCACTGGATATAAGGTAAAGTTTGTGTCATGACATAATACAGAATACGTATGGAAGTACTACTTCAGTACATGAACGTAAACCCAACCTGTTTAAGAAGGCCACTCGAGGCGATAAAACCTTGTCCGCGTGGACTAAGGTGACCATACATAGGATTCTTCATACTTCTGTAAGTGAAAAAAATCTAAGAAAACAACCAAAAAAGTGATCAAATGGCCAATTGACCCTTCCTTATGTAGAGGTTGTTCTTTTGCAGGTTTGATTTCTACTGATAGGAATTCAAACACATACAAGACCGATATAATTGATTTAAATTGACCTTTATTTTCTAAGGTAGAACTTTAGACAACGGAATTCCTAGGTAAGGACTAAAATATGCCCCGACCACCAGTTAATAATTTGTTTATGACTCTTTATGATCGTGCTGTTGAAACATACTTTCCACGTTTGTAGCTAAGTTTGATCGTTTTGATAAAATTTTTTCAATAGAATTGCTGAAAAAAAAAACGGTGGCTTAAAAAAGGCAATGGCCACAACATACCTGGCGTTTTGTTTGTGCTGTGCGTAAATCGAAGTACTAAATTCTAGCTTAAACTAAAAAAAAAGTTAGGTCAATACAACTTCTATTTAATTACACATTTCACCTTCATTCTCTTATCAAGAGCGCACCTACAAGTTATCCTCAAAAATTTTCACGCTCAAAATTATTGGCCTCATAGGATGTATAAATGTTTTTTTCTGTATGTCTCCTTATTGCTATGCCCCAAGTGTTTTTTTGTCAATTCTAAGCTAAACTTATTTATAGATTACGGTTCAATCACATCAATCTTACGTCAGCATGTCGCAGTTTATTGATTCCAAAGGATTTTCTGTACAATTGAATCAATGTCCGTAATCACATAATGAATCAAAACTTACAAAGTGTTGCCCAAACATAGTTTCCTAGGAAATCGATTTTGTGTGTGTGTGGGGGGGGGGGGGCATTTGTATTCATGCATGGTTTACCAAACAAATAGATAAGTTCACAGAAATGCGTTTATCTAAAACACTGTGGAATTTCAAAAAAGACTCTCTGTAGTATCATAGATTTGTTTTGAGCATCGTAAGTAGAGAAAGGCACTTGTACCATAGCATTTATAATTCTTTTAACAAAGTCAGTAGTATACTAGATGATTGACAAGCATACATAAATACGTTTTAAATCTGATTTTACGGTTGACACATACATTACAGGTGTAGCAATGTCTTGCGGGCTCCGGTTTGCATAAAATAATCGAAACATTTCGAGACGTTTGTTACATCATTTAGGTTTCATGTGCATGTTATCAGTTTTAATGAACAGATGCTGAGACGCTTTAAAGAATAAAATAGCAATATGACTTGCCAAAAGGCTACTTGTAAACAAATACAATTTGCATAAAGTGAATCTTAGCTGAAAAATCCGTGTAGTATCAGATATATTTAAATACTGTACTCGATTTGATATGTCTATATAACCTTTTTCTAAACCCCTACTAGTTTGTGGAGGTAGATTGGAATGTGTATGACTAAGAGCATTTTTTTCTTAGGCCCCCTTTCCATTAGGCGGCGATGGCGCTGCGCTCTCACTGCGACCTAAATAGGATAAGTGTTATATTCGCTTTATCCTGGGTTTATCATAAAAACGTAAAAGTGTGACAGAGAAGGCAACAAAACACACAGAGTGTAAAATGATTCGTTAATTTTCTATAGAATTCGTTGAGCTCGGAGGCGAGCAGCAGCGACTTACGAGAGCTCTGAGAATTTTCCTGAATTTCACCGTATTTTGTGCTAGTTACTATTATTAATCCCTGTCAGTTTATAGTATAGGCAGTACTCGAACATATCGGGAACCTGTAACACCGGTAATAGTAAAATTTTCGGTATCTAAATCAAATTCCGGACAGGTTTGAAACAATAGCTTATAGAGTGGGAGGGCTGTATACCGCGGTAAGTACACCGAGGGAAGGGCCGGGGAATCCATTTATATACTTATTTCGTTGTATGTTGATATCTGGGACTGCTTATGATTGCACAGTTTACTAAGTTAGTAACTCGGATCACTTATACTTTTTGTACTGATATATTTCTTTCGACTTGTAACGGCTAAATCTTGTGGAATTTGCAAGAGTCTGAACATCGTGTCCCGCCGGATTTGCATGTGAATTACGGACAGAGTGGGAGGACGCGCAACCCGTTTTTGACTTGAACTCACTTTGATAGCTCATTTGGCGATTTGAATTACATATATTTGGTTAACCACTTATATTTTTTGTACTGATATATCTGCTCCACCTTGTAATTTGAGAACTCGTGTGGATTTTGTAAGAGTTACATCGTGTCCCGCCTGATTTGCATCTGAATTGAGTACAGGATGGGAGGGCACGCAAACTGTTTTTGATCTGAACTCACGATTTTGATTTACTATCTTGGGTCGAATCGTCGGACAACTTTGTGTATTAATTGTTTGCAATTTGCTGTTGGACAGCAGGCACCATCGGACGGTGTGGCGAGATTGTTGGACAATCCTGAGTATTGTATTCGCTGTTGGACAGCGGGCACCGTCGGACGGTGTGGCGAAACTGTTGGACAATCCTGAGTATTGTATTCGCTGTTGGACAGCGGGCACCGTCGGACGGTGTGGCGAGATTGTTGGACAATCCTGAGTATTGTATTCGCTGTTGGACAGCGGGCACCGTCGGACGGTGTGGCGAGACTGTTGGACAATCCTGAGTATTGTATTCGCTGTTGGGCAGCGGGCACCGTCGGACGGTGTGGAGATTGTTGGACAACCTCGAATAGTCGCTGTCGACAAAATGGAATTCCACTGCACATGTATACTTCTGGCCCTTTGCCTGTTGCTCAGCAAAGCCGAACCAGGATCACAGCCAAACACTAAACATGAGATAAATGAAGGAAATGTCACATGTACTTTCAGATCTGACTGTACTTCTAACTGGGCCACGTTTGCCTTCATGATTAAGCACAGTGGGGTGAATGGGACTTATTTCAGCCGCAACAAATTGCTGATGCACAACGATAGTACAAAGTTGTCAATGATTCTAATACTGCTCTTAAGTGGAGATGTTGAGGTGAACCCAGGGCCTAGACCACCGAAGTTTCCCTGTGGGAGCTGTAACAAGGCTGTACAGAATGCTCAAGCTGTCATTTGTTGTGATGACTGTAATAGATGGTATCACAAAGACTGCATTGGGATATGCTCGGAAGTATACACTGTATTAGAAACCCACAAATCATACTCATGGATATGCTGTGACTGCGGCGTACCAAACTTTGCATCAGACATGTTCGACATCACTGACGACAGCTTCCATTCAGTAAATTCATTTGATACGCTGAACTCCAGCACAAGTTTGCCAGGTGACACACCGACGGCCACATCCACTCCACTTAGATCAAAACAAGGCAGAACTCACACTAGAGGTAATGGCCACAAAAAGAACAAGGCTAAACTCCTGCTGGTAAACTGCCAGAGTGTTCGAAACAAAACTGCTGAATTGGCAACTGTCATTGACACTTATAAGCCGGACATAATAGCGGGCACAGAATCATGGCTCAATGAAAACATATCAAGCAGTGAAATATTCCCTGACAACTACATAGTGCACCGTAAAGACAGACAAACTGGCCCAGGAGGTGGTGTATTTCAGGCAAACAGGGATGATCTGATTGTCACCCACAGACCAGATCTGGACACAGACTGTGAGATAATCTGGACACAAACCCAACTTGCAGGAAAGAAACCGCTTATGGTTGGTACATACTACAGACCTCCGTCGGACCAGGGCAATAGTCTGGGTGAGCTTGACAACTCTATAAATAAAGTGGGAACTAAGATAAACTCCAACAATGTGATCATTCTTGGAGATTTCAATACCCCCGGTATAAATTGGGATGTCAGCACAACAGATAATGCTCAGAACTATGCAGGACAGGCACAGGAACTACTGCACTTAGTGGATAACCATGGGCTATTCCAAACAGTTCAGGAACCAACCAGAAATGGTAATCTCTTGGACCTAGTCTTAGTTAACAACACAAACATAATTGAAAAGACCGCAGTAGTTCCGGGAATAAGTGACCATGACATGGTTCTAGTGGACGTGAACTTGGCACCCAAACAGAACAAAAAACCAAAAAGGAAAGTGTATATTCGCACGAAATCTGACGAGCCGGCTATCAAGAATGACCTTGAGGACTATGCAACAAACTTTAACATGAGAACAAAAGACATGTCAGTGACACAGAAATGGGATGACTTCAAAGGCAAAATGAAGCACACAATGAACAAACATATTCCTAGTAAAATGACATCAAGCAGATACAACCTGCCCTGGTTTAACAGCAACTTAAGAAGGCACTGTCGGAAGAAACAGCGTCTTTACAATAAAGCTAAGAGAACAGGACAAGAGGAAGACTGGAATAAATACAAGAAAGTAAAAAAAGGAGTTCAGAAAAGCATAAGAGCAGCACACTCAAAGTACGTGGCAAACATACTGGGAGAAGCTATAACTGACAAACCTAAAACATTCTGGTCATACATAAAAGGCCTGAGGAGAGACCTTGTCGGGGTAGCCACTCTAAAGGTGGGGAGCACCATTATTAGTGACAGTGAGAAAAAAGCAGAGGCACTCAGTTCACAGTTTAAAAGTGTATTCACAGAAGAAGACACCACAGACATGCCATCTCTTGGGCACCCTGCACCCCTCCTATGGAACAAATAGAAATTTCTATTTATGGTGTAGAGAAAATGTTGCAAGGCCTTAATCCATCCAAAGCATCCGGGCCAGACCAAATACCTCCTTGGTTCCTCAAAATGACAGCCAGTGAAATCGCACCTGTTTTAACTAACATTTTCCAACAATCGCTTGACACAGGAGAGATTCCTAAAGACTGGAGAGATGCAAATGTATGCGCCATTTTCAAAAAGGGAGATAGAGCGGTCCCCAGTAACTACAGACCAGTTTCACTTACCTGTATTTCCTGTAAACTACTTGAACACATTATCCATAGCCATATAATGAAACACTTAGAAGGCCACAATGTACTAACGGACTACCAGCATGGTTTCAGAGCAAAGCGATCCACAGAAACACAGCTTATTTTAACAGTACACGACATAGCTGGGGCACTGAACAACAAAAGACAAGTGGATCTAGCAATTCTTGATTTTACTAAAGCCTTTGACAAAGTCCCACATAGCAGACTGATATCAAAACTAGAGCATTATGGAATTCAAGGTACCACACTTAATTGGTTAAAGGCTTTCCTAACGAACAGAGAGCAAACTGTAGTGGTAGAAGGGAAGGCCTCAGCTCCAGTTAAAGTAGCGTCTGGAGTTCCGCAAGGAACTGTCCTGGGACCATTGCTCTTCCTCTTGTACATAAACGACTTGCCAGACCAGCTCGATTCAAGTGTGAGGTTGTTCGCAGATGACTGCCTGTTATATGTAGAGCTCTCTACAAAGGAAGATTCACTACTTCTCCAGAAAGATCTGAACACCCTGGAAGAGTGGCAAAGGAAATGGCTTATGCAGTTCAATCCGGATAAATGTTATATCATGCACATAACAAACAAACGAACCCCAAATGTATCCCCCTACCAGTTCTGTGGTCAGACATTAGCAACCACAAAAACCCACCCATACCTCGGTGTTACATTAACAACTGGACTGAAGTGGGGTGTCCATGTTAACAAAATAACAACCAAGGCTAAACAGACACTGGGAGTAATCAAACGCAACTTGTGGGCATGCCCAGCCAGGGTAAAATCACTTGCATACACGTCACTGGTAAGACCAAATCTTGAATATGCTGCAACAGTATGGGATCCGTATACAAAGAAAGACAAAGATAAACTGGAAAGGGTACAGAACCAAGCTGCCAGATTCTGTACAAACAACTACAGCAGAGATGCTAGTGTTACCAAAATGAAAACAGATCTGCAGTGGACATCACTTGAAGACAGGAGGAAAATGTCCAGACTTTGTATGATGTACAAAATGACCAATAAACTGGTGGACGTACCGACTGATAAGTATCTAACACCAGCTCAAAAACGAACTAGAAACAGTCATGCTTTCAAGTACCAGAGTTACCAACCTAGGATTGATGTGTTCAAAAATTCCTATTTCCCCAGAACTATTGTAGAGTGGAATATGTTATCACCAAGCACAGTAGGGGCGTCTTCTCTGGATAGTTTCAGAGAACACTTGCATATAGATGTGCAAAAGTTAGGTGTGATGAGTCGTTCAGTGTAATATAACCAGCTGCTGCCGCGCCGCGTGCCTGCGAAGCTGGTGTGTTACGCCGAAGGGCGGTTATACCGGCTATATAGATACAGATACAGATACAGAGCGATATGTCAAATATCAGGTCGCAGGAAGATCGTGGTGAGAGCGCCGTCCTAGTGCAAAGGGGGTATTAGCGATCCACATAAATGTTTGCCATTGATATTGTTACTGCGCTTGATGCTTGAAATACCGCTACTACATAGTATGTCTTTGACATGGTGCAACTAATTTTGCAACATATGACATATACTTGTAAATGGATCGTACAGATGTTCTGTTGTCTTTAACTAAAAGCTGTACTTAACTATATTAAGTCCACCATCACCATCTTGCGAAATTCTATCAAGTTCAGCACTACATGCCATGTTATCGGTGTTTTTTGGCGACGCCTCAGGGGCGGAGGCATTTTCTACAGTATTACGATCGCTTTGAAAGAATTTTGAAAATTCCACGAATGCATTCCCTTGGGAATTGATTTTTGGCTAAACCACAGGGGTGTCGTCCATACAGTGGTCATTAAAGACTATTCTAGTTGTTATTTTTCCTCTGTTGAGGCATTCTTTGTTTTCAGGATTAATGATTTAAGGGAACGGTCTTTTCACATAGCCGGAAGTGACTGCGCTCCTTGCATATCATAAGCCGTACACACAGATTATTACGATGTTTCGCATGCTTTATGAATTTGCAATGGCAACCAATATGTCCCAGCTTTTTGCCGTTATGTCTTCTATAAGCCTGTGCTTTTTACAATATAGAATGAAATGCTGTCAAGTGGTTATCGTTCGGAGTCATAGGGAGACTGATTTTGAGTGGTAGAAAAATAAGATGTTTTAAAGAAGACAAGACCAATATAGCACAACTTTTGCCAATATCTTCTGAGCTTTGCTTTTACAAGGTGGGATAATATGCTTCACGAGGTCAAAAAATATAGAAGACCAATGTGTCACAGATTTTTGTCGATATCTTTTTATGAAATATGAAATGTTGCGCTTTCAGGTGGTTGTCGTTTTGAATTGAAGCTGGTGTGTTACACCGAAGGACTGTTATACCAGGTTATACCGGCTATATAGATACAGGTTACGTAAAGCCTGATTTTGAAAAGTTAATAAGTCACATGTTTCAAACAAGCCATGAAACCAATGGGTTTCAAGTTGTTTAGATTCTGCTTTGAAGACTAGCATTGCTAGAATAAAGGAAGGACGCAGAGACAAGGTTTTCCGTACACTGGGCACGGGAGACTGTTAAGATGGTTTGACGTTACTAAAATTTATATACTAGTAATGCTGGCCTCGCTAACCACGTTCTTAGCTGCGAATCTCTCTTTCTCTTCTGAACTATACTCTCTGACTCTCTGTCATACAAATACATTATATCTCGTGGTCACATTTTGGCGTATCAAACAGACAGGTCTTGTCACACCACAAAACAACGGTTATTTCGTCTACGGTCCATTCATATACATATAAAATCAACTACTACAATGTATACACTAAAATACATATTCGTGATATAAACAGTCAATCAATCAGTCAATCCGTGAATTCTATAACTGGTGTCATGTCAGGTTATCTATACATGTACAAGTATGACCGCAATCTATCGGCTGTACGTCTTGGGTCTGCTACTGGCCTCTACTTCCCTTATGTTGCCCTCCTTCTGTAGATGGCGCTGTTCTGGATGTTGTGTGGCTCCCCTCTGTTCAGAATTTTCAAGCCGCACAAAAGTATATTCTGGCTCCTCCCAGCGATGGCCACTTCTGCATATTCTTATGTTGGTTTTCTTCATTAGTACATACACCTCCGGTTTGATTAGGTCCGTCGTCGCTGTGGGAAAATTATGTACGGTTCTTTGTTGTACATATAAATCCACTATCATAATATATACACATTATATATACATATTCATGGTATAAATCAGCCAAAACCAGTCCGTGAATTGTCTAACTAGTTTGAGGTTTTTGGGTTGTGGCAGTGCAATCGATTTGCTGCTCCAGATCTGCTACTGTTCTGGCATTCCTTAGGCCCTCTCATTGTCTTCCTTCTGTGGACGGTGCGGTTCTGGGTGATGTGTAGCTCCTTCCCGACTTTATAAGGTGCACAGACGTCTATTCCGGCTCCTCCAGCGATACAGCTCGTCTCAGCGACTTGCAGTGGAAGGACTCGACTGACTTTGTGACGGAACTGTTTCGTCTTGATGGACACAGGTATGGGTGTCAGGTACATCTCGTCGTTGTCGCTCTTGTCCTGTATGGTTAGTCTGTTGGGATCGAGAGAGAACACAAAAATGACATCGCCCGTTTCATATACTATACGAATATACTGATACTGACACTAATGGTTTATTCCAAAGTCACCCATAACTTTGTCATCGTCGTTGTACGTTTATTTGGGTGCTCGTCACAGCTATTAGAGATATGTTGTAGAAGCTGATGTTGAGATATCACAAATAAAGAAAAAAGAGTCACAGTGTGTGGCGTGGATCGAGGGAGAACACACACACACGCGCACGCAATGTTATAAACCATAACAACATAAATGACAGGACTGTTGAGTGGGCATCACAGACGTTTTAGACAAGGACGCAAGTCTGGGGACGTATGCAGAGCAAATGAATGGGAGCCAGACACAAGAATCCACGGATAAATCCCATCAAATTTCCTGTCCGATCACTAAGGTCGTTGTCTTCCCGTTCAACATAACCTTTCACTTAACTTAACTAAACATAACTAAGTCGACTTAAACCAGAGCAGCACAACGGGCATACTCACCTGAGGAGAAATTCATACATAATCTCATAGGCGATTAGTTACTCGAATCCTCATCATCCGGCCATTTGTCTCCATTTTGCAAGTCCATGTCAGTCGAACCAGTCCATGTTTCTTTTGAAACAGTCCAAGGTCGTCGTCATGTTGACTGGAACATTTATGTCCGGGGCTAAAAATACACCAAATGTGAAGCCAACAGGCGATTGAAGCAATTGAAAAAAAGGTTAACAAAACAAGCCTTCAATTGGGAACAATTTGAAGAGAATGGCTCAGAAAAATACCGTTCAGAAACGAAACACAAAACATGTAGTTAGGGTTTTTCTGCCACAGCTTTGCGTGGTACCATCTGTGAACGGATGGGGTAGCGTCGACGAGGGGGCGAAACTCGGTACAGAAATCATGGATGCGTGAGTGGAAGTCCGGCATGTTACAGGGGGATTTCAATCGCCAGATTGGTTCAACTAGAATCGCCTGTCGAACTGAATGGATTTCAGAGATTTTGCGTGCCAAAGCTACTAAATCACGAGCTATGGTTTCTGGAGCCCATTGGCGTCTAAATATATTGTTGTGCCCTAGCTCTACGTACACAATGTGAGGACTGGTTTGCTGCAGAATAGGAAGCACACTAGCGTAATATTTTGGGATGGTGCAACCCGGCACGCCATGAAACTGAATGTCTACGTTAGATACCCAAAAATTAGGACAAATTGCTCGTCGGAGGCTGTCGTAGTACGACGCCGAACAAATGACTTCTGTCGCGATACAAAAGAGTGTCTGGTAATGGCAATGTTCGTAGTTGAAGTATCCATGAAAGGACAAGTTTGTAACAAGATACAACAATATGGCAGCTCACCGTGGAGTTGAGTTCGGTCACTGAAGAAAGGTTCGGCTAGTTGATCGGTGTTGACCGGATGTTCGCCTCTCTAAGCTAAGCTGAAGACGGGTCAAGAAGGGTCAGAAAGTCAACAGTCTGGGAGTACGTTGTCAAAGCACTGTCCAAGCAAATTATGCCGCCGGGTATGTACGAACAAGTTCGGAGGAAATCCGGCTTGAGACCGGAAAGTTGTGTCCTATGTTAAGGGCCTCGCAAGGGCTCTGTAGGGAGACACCGGAACGGGGACGTGATTGACCGGTACCGAAGAATGATCCGACGGAGACCTAGCTGGCTCCGGGGACGGGCCGACGTTTACGGGGTCTTGGCGCGCTGGCTCCGCTGAACGGGAAGCGGCTTCCGCCGACGGGGCGTATACGTGGTGGCTTGGCCAGCAAGATGAAACTAGGGACAAGCGTGTTCAAATCGTCCGACAAGGTTAGAGGAAAGACTTAAGCGAAAACTCGAGAAATTTCAGAGCGAAAAGTCTGCGATGCATACGCCACGAGATGCGCTGCTGTAATGACCGTGGCACCTTGCCGTGCCAGCGGCCGGGCCACATACGGAGTTCTGTCGGTAATAAACAAAGGGATGTTTTTGGCATTGATTAGCACGGCGGCATTTCGGCTCAGATCAATTACGGATGTCACCGATTACTAAGAAATGCCGACATCACCAAGACAATGACGCCGACCCCATGTGGCCATGGTCTGGCTAACATCGTTACCCGAACTGAGATGAATTATGCAGATGGACTGATTACAAAAGGGCGCCGCAATGAGTAAAACTTATGTCACTTAGATCGGCTCTCATTCATTCCATTCAATGTATTGTATTCGCGCTGATGTCATCCACAATAGCTACTTACTGTGGCCTAATGCTAGGTGAGGTGAAAGGGTCAACACAATATTGGATAAAAGATTTGCCAAAAGAATTAATAAATCTCTCAAACAAGATCTTCAACAGCTCCTCAAAAATAAGGGTAATGTTACGGTCACATTTCCAGACTGGAACCGACCAGGCAACTTTCGCTCCTCAAGCTGGGGGTAGTTTTACGGTAACAGTTCCAACCCGGGGTCCGATTGGGCAGCTCTCGTGAACAAATAAAAAGTATGTAGAGGGCCTAAAACACACAAAATGCAAAGAAAATAAGTAGTGGCCATAATTTGTGAACTGATAAACGACCATAAACAGCTTTACTTTTTAATTTGGATGTCTATCCTTCATAAATGTAGCTTTATTTATTTTTTATTCCGGTAACTTCCGGTTGGGAAATGTGACCGTAACATAAGACATTCATGATCATTCTTAGGTAGCCTTATTAGTAAGTTCACAGGTACCAGTTTTGTTGATGCCAAAATGCCTAAGAAAAGGGCGAACACGTTCAAAAAATATGTCCAGTCTATTCTTTTTACTTTGCCGGACAGACTGAGACAGATAAGATAAAAGGCGTATAGAGTATTTGTACCAGATGTTTATGTTACTAGTAACTAGGCTATTTTAGGAATAGGACACGTGACCACACCATATATGGAAGTTCATTTGAATATAGCATTGACCAATGACTGGGGAGAACAGGTATGAGTAATTGGTAGAGCGCCAAGTTTGAACTGCCCAAGACGCTGCCAATGCTCTGAGAGCTACTCTTGTATGTAGTAGTATGATGTATGAAATATGATGTAGTATAGCGCATGCTTCCGTCTGTAATTACCCTATCTGTGGAGTAAGACATGGTTAGGCTTATGTACACAATTGTGCATACTTGGATAGTATAGACTGCATAGTACATGTAACATATGTGTCAGCCAGGTTCTGTCTGGCTGTAGGTGGTATCAAATCATTAAACGTAGATCCTGTTGGCTCCACCCGCTGTTGTTCATGTAGACATTTGTTTTCGGCTTTGTCCTCACGTGCATCGTAAGCCACTTCTAGCTATTTACCAGGACTTGAGGTGGCTCGTGACTGTTCGATTTTAGCTGGAGGGGAAGGTGTTTCATGGTTTTTTTTTTTGGGGGGGGGCGTGATCTTTGGGCCTCCTTCCCAAGGGTGTACCATCGGGCATGCATTTGGTATGCGGAAGCGTGACCTGAAAACTACGAAGGCTCAGAACTACATTAACCATATTTTTCTCTGTACAAACATACTGTTGAAGATGATCTACACTTTTTATTATCATGTCCCTCGTTTATATTGAGGAAAGACAGAAGATTATGGACGTAATTACCTTGTATATTGTGCATCCTATAATCCGTCTTCTTATGGACCGAACCGGTCAGATAATGTCACATAGTCCTTAATCTTTAATTCCTTGGAATTCTACATTATTGTTATGGTTATCTTCTTTATGAGAAATCAGGAGAAACCAGACTGATGCGTATGGCAGAAGGAAAGCGGATCCTGCGAAAAGAACTCTACAACAGACCTCGTATAGGGCTGTTTAGCCACAGTCGACGCTGTAGGGCTGATATCAATTAGGATTTTGCCATGGTCAATATTGACCGAATGAGACCATATATAGATTGAAGCCGTCAGTTGCAGTAGCAATTTAAGTCCTTAATTTTTAATGCTTTAAATCTCTCTATTATTGTTATGGGAAGTTCTTGATACAAGTCTTGAAGTTTTGTACATGTACTGTTTTAGATCTTGTTTGCACGTGTTGCAATCGATTGAAGGATCGATCGACTGACAATTCGGACTATAACCAAAGTCAAAGATAATGTCATAATAAGAAAATTGTTTGTGTGATAGTATCAGAAATTCAGAATATTTTCGCCCCTCCTTAAGGCCACTTTTGCCCCCCCCCTAAGGAACCAACCCCGCACAAACAAGATACCCCCCCCCCCTCAAGCTCACCATATACACCCCGGGGCGGGTCAGTAACATTAAAATGCGTCGCCTATAGGTGTCTTTTTTAGACACCTTTACTTGTTTGTAAACTTGGAGACTACATTTGCATTGCGTTTTTATAGACAAAAATAAAAAAAAAGGTTGAACCATCCAACAAAAAATATCATTAACAGAAATTAAAATCTTGTGTAACGGATTCTGAGTTTCCAAACAGAGAAAAGTATTTTATAAAACAATGCTTATATAACAGAAATGTCATAAACAAAACGTTGTGTAACCAAAACTCCGAAGTATTAATATAATTCAAATATAAAAATGCTTACATAAACGAAAGGAAATGGAAAAACATCTATTAAACTAATATTCTGAGTTTCCAACCAGAGAAAAGTATTAACATAACTCAAATGTGACAATTCTCAAATTAAGTGAGTAAGTGGAATATAATAATACGAAATAATTGAGCAATAACAACTGTAAAGTATTTCAATTGGTGAGTCATGCAAGTAGTGATTTCCCTAAAATATCATAATAGGCTTGATACATGTATGACACGTTTTTTTATAAAGCCTTGTAAGAAAAAAAAAGATAGGCAAGCGAAATAAATATTCTATTGCCCTACACTGATAACAGCAGACCAAAATAACCGTTCTATATTCTCTACAACGAACATAACATCATTTTTAATAAGCCACTTGATCTATTAAATACCATAATATTTTTCCTAAAATTCACACGTTTCCATTGAGCTAAAATGTGGCACCTAATTTTTTTTTTAATAAATTGCTAGAAGATAGAGTGAATACACATTGTCCAGTGAAGTACTAGTATCCTTGGTTATGAATATCTAAATATATACATTTTTTACTGTTTGTATGCATTATCTATGATACCGTGCCGCACAGTTCTGATGCCAGTATACATAGGTCATTATCTGGAGTCTGTTAGCCAGAAAAATGTTGTTTTTTTTCATAATTCACCACCTCCTTTTCAACCCTGATCTATAATGACGTACGATATCTATTGTATCCTTTATAAGCAGATACATTATTAAAATGTCTTAACGCACCTTTGAGGAGTCATACTAACTGTTCTTTTGCAATGAACACTTCGTTCGCGTCGCTCACTTATAAGTTTCATTTGTTGGTGATTGCAAAGAATCAGACGTTATAACACCATAAACACCGAATGATATGTAGGTAATTAACGCAATTGCCGTGTACATCATCGGACTTTGGCGCATGCGAATGATATACAACTTCATGTGTGACACTTTGCATGTTGATACATAAGAAGATTATTGCTTTGATTTTAAGATCAACATTTCTCTAGAGAATATCTTGTACCATTGCAGTTTTGGCTATCAAATCTTTTCTATTTAAATCTAATTTTCGTTTGTTTAAGATTAGATCGTTAATTGCTATCAGCAACACAAACGAATGAAAAAGAAAAGAAAGACACAAAGGACTTTAACCAATTAAAAGGGCATTGATCAATTAGAGAGAGACATACATTTAAGCAATAACTGACCGATAGAGGTTCATTATTCTTTAGGGTACTATAAATACTAGTTCGAAACTTGCTGCCCAGAGATGACAGAAGGTGAAAGGACAAGGGTAGCTAGCTAAAGGTAATCATGCATTTATATTGCCCTCCGGTGTGTGATTTAGAAATGCATCGCTATAGAAAAGTTTTCTTCAGAGAAGTCAACAGAGACAGTTCCAGCCAAGTGAATAGATAAAAGGACACCATAGAAGTTGGTCAAGTAACAACCTGAGTAAGAGTTAAGTGTTTGTGTGTGTGTGTGTGTGTGTGTGTATGTGCGTGTGTGTTTGTGTGTTTGTGTGTGTGTGTGTGCGTGCATGTGTGCATATATCAAAGGGAGAGGAGGGAGTGTTTGTATGTGTGTGTTTGTAAATAAGTGTATAATGTGTGCATATAGTATGTTTTTTACCAGTCCACATGTGTGTTTTTGTGTGTACGTTTTTATCTCGTGGTGGGGTAAAACGATTATCGTGACACAGTGTTACGGTCCATCATCAGTACTGTTACTCTGCCTATGTTGCATGTAGTGTCAGGTAAAAGAATAAAGTATGTGATCAGCAGTGATTGCTATGCTTGTTTTGTTGGGTACGTTATGATTCATCTGAGTAGATAGATAAATGACATTTTCTGTTACATAAGGGATGAGAAACTGTCGCTTCTGTTGTTGTTGTCTCCGAGTATGGAAACTAGAAATCTTTCACTTTGTCATCTTCATTTGGAACGTTCATCGAGGGTCTGTTTTTATCGACATCAGGAAAAGCTGTGATCGGTATTTATTCCATAGCGGCTTCCGTTCCACCAGCTTTTTCCCCTGTGATGGTCCGCTGGCTGCTGGCAGTTAGTTCACAGTCCTCATGAGGTTCTCCCAGATGTCCATGCATCTTCTTCTCCACGTCAACAACGGCAAATGTGGTCATGGCTATTTCTTCAGCAGGGTCGGCTCCATTTGCTTTTGCCTCTATTTCCCCTGCGATGGCCAGCCGTTCGCTGTCAGGAGCGGTTTGCCCACTGTTCTGACGAGGCTCTACCAGATGTGGACGTTCCGTGGTTTCCGCCACGTCCACAACGGCAAATGTTGTCGTGGATATTTCTTCAGCACGATCGGTTCCACCTGCCGTTGCCTCTTTTACCTCTGCGGTGGCATGCTGTTTGCTGTCAGGAGCGTTTTGTCCACTGTTCTGTTGAAGCTCTACCAGATGTGGACGTTCATTGTTTTCTTCCACGTCCACAACGGCAAATGTTGTCATGGATATCTCTTCGGCAGAGCCGTTTCCACCTTCCATTGATTCCGTTTCTCCTGCAGTTCCCTGATGTTTGCTGTAAGTTGCCGTTTGTCCACTGTTCTGTTGAGGCTCTACCAGATGTGGACGTTCCTTGTTTTCTTCCACGTCCACAACGGCAAATGTTGTCATGGGTATCTCTTCGGCACAGCCGTTTCCACCTTGCATTGTCTCCGTTTCTCCTGCAGTGCCCTGATGTTCGCTGTCAGTTGACGTCTGTCCACTGTTCTGTTGAGGCTCTCCACTACGCTGACTATCCTTGTTCTCCTCCACTTCCACAACAGCAAATGTCGTCATGCGTATTTCTTCAGCAGAGAAGGTTTCCCCGATCGTAGCCTCTGCTCCCCCTGTGGAGGTCGACAGGTTACCGGGAAGGTCAGTTTGTTCGATGCCCCGAGGAGATTTAGTCAGCTGACGGCGGACACGTGCCCTTTTTTTGGCATCAGTGGATGTTCCCATGGGTATTTCTGTTGCAGAGTCGGTTCCTCCTTTCTTCACCTGACTTTGTTTTCTGGTTGTCTGCAAGTTGCTGGTAGCTGTGGTTGCTCCATTGTTCTGCTCAGGTTCAGCCAAACCAAAGCATGCCCTGATGGCAGACATCCCCTTCTCTACCACTTTCCCCGTTAATGTCACTATCAGGGTCAGCAGCAGGCCTTGAGAAGCATTCAGCACTATGAAGATGTACTCGACAGCGCTGCTGTTAACAAAAGGATAGATGAAGCCGAGAAGCCATGTGAACCCCATCAGAAAGGAGATACGCAGGTAAACCCAAGCCTTTGTACTATTTGAGCGCGACTTTGCAACGTCGGCTATCTTAAAGGACTTCCGAATGGCCAGCAAGACAAAAGTGACCAATACTGCATTGACTATAATGGCACATAGGACAGGAACTCCAAAAGCCAGCAGACTGGCTACCGGATTGCCGATCCAACAGTTATCCCCGTAACCCACCCTGACAGAACTGCCGAACTCTACAATCACTGTCACTACGACTATGGGCACCGGCATCAGCCATGTATACATTAGATACTGGCGCAGTTCCGCTCTCTCTAAAGCATCCCGAAAGGTAAAAAAGAGATCGATAGCCAGTGCGTTCATGGATGTGAAGGCCGCCAGGAGGAAGTAGTGTAGAATTATCGCCAGCGTTACACAGCCTGATCCAACAGGGACCCACACGCGTGCCACAAACAGGGATTCAGCAAAGACCAAGCTTATAAGCATCTGGGCCTTCAGCTTTTCTGGGAGTTTTTTCAACTGGCCAGACCTAAAAGAATGGACTACAAAAGCAACCACGGCTACGGCAGATGCTATCACGAGACCCAGGGTTAGCCAAGCCTGGCCGGGGTCCCAACTGTCGGCTATTCGGGTGTGGTTCGAGAAGTACTGCAGTATGCACTCTCCGCAGATCAATGCTGTTGCATTCAGTATGGCCACCTGCTCAGCTGGGCAGGACACGTTAGAACTCAACAGGTGGACACTACCATTAGGAAGGATACGGAACTCTTCAGCTTTGAATGTCAACGCGGGTTCGCTACAGTTTCGCAAGGGGTTGGCGGACGAGGAGATGCGGCACGTGTCTGCAAACGGATCGTACAAAGTGTCGGAGGGACACTGATTGGGATTGTTTTCATCACTCCCGTAGGAATTAAAGTTGAACAGATTAGTTAGTGAAAGTCTTGAGGGGCAGGGTGGCTTGATGCACCCTCCAAAACGTTCATGGGGTAAAAAAGAGGCACACAAGAGATTTGTGGTTGCCGTAAGGGAAAGGCCTTCACAAAGAGCACAGTGCACATTTCTGTAAATTTTCTTTCCAATGCCTATTGGAAAGCTATAGGACGTACAGGCTGTGAAATCACAATTCTCATTGGAAATCTCAGCCTGAACGCATCGTCGTACATGTTTCGCAATAATTGAGGGGGTAAACACTGGTCTGCTCGCTCCAAAGCAGTTATCAACACTGCCAATGATGTCGTTGTACCCGTGTGAAGATGAGCTAAGCAGTCCAAAACATTCAACCTGGGACTCCCAAACGCTGACATTTGCCAAAGACACGTTATTACATATTGCACAGAATATATTTCTGTATGGCACTATATTTGATACACCTTGAACTGTTAAAGTATCTTCCACGGGCATCCGGTAGATCAGGTCACTCGAGTTGGTGGGATCCGCATGTTTTAAGCACTGATCTCTTGTGACGTCATCCGTCCATTCTTCAAGACAGTCAGTAACCATCCAATAAGACTCTTTCTTTGTCCCGCCCTCTACAGAAAAGCCAGGCACACATCCCCAATGCTGCTGGTCAAATGTTGGGTGAGGGGAGCTGCTTTCACTGTGGTAGATATGAAAACGGTGTAAATAATAATCGAATTACACTGTCCTAGTTTATCTTATCTGTACTGGCTGTGGTAAAAGTGTAAGTAACTTTTACGTTATAGAAATTTTAAAGAAAGAAGCTAGGACTATTCAACACGTTAACATACCTGTCATAAAATATAGCTTGCAACAATTTCGTAATAAAATCACAATGGTATATTATCCCACTAATATGATCACTTTAGTTCTTTCTTTTTTTTTGATTTTAGGATTATATGTTGAAAGCAAAGGGATTTTCAAACTTTTAAGATCCGTAATTCGAGATAGCAGGTCCAATCAAATAACTCGTCGTTTTTCTGACGTCGTGACGCTTGACAATAGAGGTCTTAAAAAACTTTGATGTCAATATCAGACACCTCCTTTGTTCATTCTTTTTCATCTTCGACTTTTACAGGGATATCTCTCTTAGACGGTTTTAGATCGCCAAAAAATAATAAAATTATTAATGACGTCATTTTAAGACGTTATGACGCACAATTAAAAAGGGTAGTTAATCCCTTGAAATGAGATAACAAACAGAGCGTCATATTGTTGGAAAAGAGGGGGTATTGGATATAGGACCAAAAGAAGGGGATCTTTTACCCAAATACCACTCCCGCCGCCAATAACTTTTCAAGGACATGGTGTACGATCTTTAGATTTTTATGGAAGATGTATGCGGAAAACAACGTAAGTGCTAATAGGAGCTCGGGGTGCGTAGTCATTATGTAATTAGTCCAGTAGCATCCCCAGATTCTCTTTCACCATGGAAAGCAGTCTTTTTACCATCTTACGCCGTAGTAAGATATAGAGGTGGGTACTGGTACAAAACCGGAATTGTATCCTATATTAGTCCTGAATTCGAAAAAAAATCATTATTCCGGACTTTGGACCAATTAGAAAGCTAATTCTTTTCAGACCGGGGGAGGGGATGGCTTTTGAAGGCCGCTCCAACTTTTATGTCGCATAACACCATATAACGGCTTACGACACAGCCATCAAATCTTACGAGTTTTTTTAAGAATTTAGTTGGCAGCAGTTTCACAAAGTGTCGAAAATCTACAATGCAGTCTTCATATTATTTGCTATATTACTGTTTTTTTCTTGAATAGCTATCTAATTTTATTTAGATTATCTAGTCAATGCGAAAGGTCTTTAGAAATAATGTGTACATCATTTTTCTGATAGCGTATTGGCCATATGATAGTCGTTTAAGAGTTACAGGAGATAGAATGGGTGGGCCTCAGAAGCCCCCCTCCCTCGGTCCAGCCGCCAAGCCACGTAGTGAATCGAACACGAATCGAGCCGTTTTTATTTGCAATTCGAAGTGTTCCGTGGTTCTTAGCAACGTCGTTGCTAAGGAAAGGCTTGTCGCGTGACAGTTGGATGAAATGTCACCCGACTTTGACAGCTGTTTTAAACCAAGCTGGCGGCCATTTTACAAAGATTGCGTTATATGTACAAGAAGGGAACACCATGTGCTCTCTGTAGAAACCATTTTTGTGGGATTTTATGGCAATTAAAGTAAGCTTCATGGTCATATTTGTTACATAATAAAATTAGCGAAATGGCGGTGCCATATGGGGCATAAGGGGGGATTTCACATTGGGGGCATTTGCGTTACGCCCTCGATTCTATCTCTAGTGAATCAGCTTTGTCGAATCTTCGACTACAAATCATGTGAAGATCCGGTTGGTTTGAAATTTGGAAAAGTTTGAAGTCCATGTCTATCGGGGTCATCTTATCGACTGTTTTACGCGCAAATACTGCAAGTTGTTGGCGTAGCTGATTCGAGTGCAGCTGGCTTTTTAACACAAATTGCGGTACCGATGCACATCCCCGGTATTGTTAGAGGACGCATATATTAGAATAAAACAGTGTTGAGACGGACTGAATTAGCAAATGCTACATTGGTCTTACGACAACTATGACGCAAGTACGGCGGTGCGTGTCTGGCGCGGGCTCCGTGGAACGGGCGTTGACGCAAGGGTGAAAGCGTTCTTTTTTAAATGCCTCTGACGAGGTGCCCTCGCGCGATTGGGAAAAAAGCCCTTTACTACCGCGAAATGGAAAGTATGTCATATACCTACTGAAAGAAGAGAATTCGGACAATTCTGTGCACTAAATTTTCCGTTTGTTTTTAAATCTGTCACGAGGTAAACAAGCGTTGAAAATTGCACTAAAATCAACTGATTTCAGGTTATGAAATCAAATGGATATGCGGATAGTACAGCTAGACAAATCTATTAAAAATCCAATGGAGTGAAGTGAGAAGCTTTAAAGTTGTATATGCGAGGAAATGTTGAATATGCATAGTTGTAAACTCAAGCAGCAGGCATTCTTGTAAGTAGTCCCAACGCCCGGGGGTCTAGGAATGTAGAACTGCTCCAAAACGGCACGCGGTTTACTACGGCAGTCAGTTAAAACTTTTGGGATTTGGGATTCGGGGCATTTGCATTACGCCCTCAAAATCTATTATGAGTCTTATAACTACAATGTTTGCTCTTTCTTGTGGTTCCAAATTCCTGTTGATTTGAAATCTACAATAGGTAAAACAATATGAGAGGAAACTACACGAAAATCACGAGATTTCGGGCCCTATTTTTGACGGTAAAACGATAAACTATCGGTTCAAAAATCCATAGAGATAACAAATGAGACCAAAATAGTGTAAATAACTTGAAATTAGTAAGATAAAAGGTTATGTTCTCCTGGGATAAGCTTTCTTGTAGGGGGTGTTGACGCCCGAAGTCATAGAACGAACTACTTTCTTTCGCGGAAGGAAAATAAAAAAAAAGCCTCGAACTCGACGTGGCGTGGCGGCTGGGTCCCAAGTTACCCCAAAAGCCTGATCGAAATAGTGTTAACAGATTAAGTCCAATATAAAAACAAGAACAAAGTACAGCAGTAGAGCTATGTTCATTTGTTCCAAAGTTCTAATTTCAAAAGCACAATATACATGCGATATGCTTCCAAACAACATTTCTTAGGATGGTAACATTGTAACAACGACGAATCTGACCGTATGGGGTCATTTTTGACCCCATTTTGTTTTGCTCATAGACATATTTCTGCTGGCTCATTTTGTCATTTCTATGTATTTACTGTTTCACTAACCGATGAAAAATATTTTGACAAGTTTTGGTGTCAGTAGTTATTACTCATTATCATAATTTATGCAGAAAATGAGGAAAACCCACATTTGCTCTGAAAATCTAGCATACTAAACTTACTTAAACAATGTTTTGTTTTATCAATTTCTAAACAATAATTGTGATGATGCAATAATGCTGATAGCATAATAATGTTATTTAACAAAAAAAAATAGAATATTTGTGAAAAGTAACGAATTTATTACTTAATTATGCACCATATTCGGCCATCTAAACACATACATACAATAACTCTTGTCTATTTTCCCGCAAAGATCTTTCTTGTAGGTTCTGCACATTCTGTCCATATATTGTTTTTTAATTAATTAGAAACATTTTCACTTTCATTAGCATAGGTAATTAGTGCGTATTATCATAATTTATGCAGAATGTCGAAAAACTGTGTTTTACACTAAAATACTAAATTTCTTTCAGAATATTCGGTGTTTACTCATCTAAGCAACTATAACCTGTTGCTGCAATAGCAATAATGAGGAATGCCTGTAATTTTATTGAAATATCTTGATATTTATGTAATTAATGATTAATGATTTAATGATTCATAATTGGCTGGGGTCATTTTTGACCCCACCGAACAAGACACAAACTTTCAAGTATAGCTTATAAAATAATGGGCAAAACTCGGCGAAAAATTGGTAGATGTTGTAAGACATGTATACAAACAAATTCATGGAAGGAATTTTTTTCTCTGATGAAAAATGTTTCTATGGCAGATTAAAATATACGCCTGGGGTCAAAAATGACCCCATACGGTTGGATGAGGGTTTTATATATCATCTGTACCACTGTACCATAATTAGGCTCAGTTTAGGTTTCCGGACCTGTATCTGATCTTCTGGACCTGAACGGTGTCTGTACATGGGAGTTGCTGGCCATCGAATTCGTTTAACACCAGTCATGGTGTTGGGGGTGAGGGGGTGCTCCTAGATTCATGATTTAAACAATGCAGCTAGGCTAGTATACGTAGACGTCTACGTGTACTTACGGCATGTCTTCGCAGCAATCACTGAAAAAGATGCAGTCATCGTCACAATAGCACAATCCTTTAGTTTGTCGGCCACACGTATATTCTTCATCGCAGTCGATAGAGAAAGGATCTAAGAAAGATAATTACGAAAGTAATGAATGAAAAGTTCTCAACAGATACGTCTAAAGAAAATATTTCTTTCCGATCCTCGGGAGAATTTTGTAAAATATGTTCCTCAGCATAGTAAAGATTGTGCTTTTAAACGTTAACGGGCGATCAGATTTGATAATATAAATTTTGCTTTAGTTCTCTTACCCGCACATTCCATCACGTCGCAGTAGTCCCACCTCCACCCCTCATCCGTGGTGTAGCACCAGGGCCGCTCCTTGTTGTCAGGGTTACGGCAGAAATTCTCCTCCAGGCCTGCATCAGGATGAGCCCTTGGTGTGTGGGGATGGCTGTGTGGGGACTGGGAGTCCCATCTCTGACACACTCGGTCTCCTGCCCTGTACAGATATACAGTATATAAACGTGTAAAGGACCTGGTGTGTTGGGGGATGGCTTGGGGAGACTGTGAGTCCCATCTCTGACACACCCGGTCTCCTGCCAGCACAGATATACGATATATAAACATGTAAAGGGCCTGATGTGTGTGTGGGGGGGTGGCTTGGGGAGACTGTGAGTCCCATCTCTGACACACCCGGTCTCCTGCCCGCACAGATATACGGTGCATTAACGTATAAAGAGCCAGTTGTGTCTGGGGGTGCCTGCTTCATTCGTTTCGTTACTCATACCCATCGTTTCTGAGATCGACTGTTTTGTACCCAAATGCACAACGTGAATGTTTTTGCATTGCCGCGCCAGCGGCAATGCCTTATGCCAGCTTTCTTCCATGGTTGGATCAATGGACGGACCTTTTAACCCAGCCCTTCCAAAGCCCCTTCCAAAGGCCCTTCTTTCCTTGCCGAGTTTCATGGCTTAGTTAGACAATGGTACATTCCAGGGGAGTATTAGAACGCTCTTCTAGACGCATGTTACTGTATGTGGTCGAGCGTAATAAATCTACGCTTTAACTCACCATGTTTATACAAAGATATATCACAAATTGCATCAGAAGGAACTTATTTTGTAATGAAAAATAATGCATATTCATTGTGGGTCAAAAAGTTTTACAAAACCTGTTTAATGTGCCAATAATTCATGTGACATAAATTATGATAATGAGGTAAATTTCCAATATCCCCTTTTGCTGCATTTCCTACTGAAGAAGCTAGGTGTCGCTCTCGGCAGTTCAGTCATAAAATACGCGGCAATGCACAGCTTTTCTTGAAAGATTTCTTGTTTTGTTAACATTCTGTTGTCCACAAATAGGGTAAAGATATCAGGAGGTGTCATTTAAGAAAAAAATATTCGATGCAAATCACATGTACACTTTCCTAGCTAAAGTCACAACATTTAGATTTTAGCTCGTTGTGAGATTTGAGGGAAAGTTATGGTTGTGTAAGGCTGTTTGGAAAGCAGAAAAAATTTCCTTACACTATAATGATTGTAAATGCATTGAAATTCACACTAAATGTATTCCATACCTAAAGGGAAAGGGTATGCTGTGCAAAAAATGTAATTTGGTAAGAAAAAAGACCAAAAAAAGGTAATGTGCTTTCAAAATATATATGATGGGCTCCAATCGTTTAAAAATTGAATTTTTTAGGTTTGGCTTTACTTGTGTCGGAAATTTTGAGGTTTGCCTTTACTTTAAAGTTGGTGTCGGAAATTTTGATCTTGTAATTCGTTTATCACCCCGTGTTACCCTCAATGTGTATGGACATCGTACCTGTTAATATTCCCTGCGTAGCTCCTTCCCCTATCCAATAAGTAGAAGCAGTGAGTCGGAGGGGCTGAAAATATAAAGCAAATGGGTGGGAGGGGGCAACAGAAAATATTTGACTTTGGACAAATCTGCACGGAAGATCATTATGCAAGCCAAAATACGTGTCACATGCACAATTTTGAAATATAAAGATCATGCTCTTTTCAATACCTATTCAATTCATTCTCCAATTAGCTTTGTTTAAAGTTTGACGAGCTCAATAAAACTAGAGATAGCTACAGCATGTGAACTTTAAGAGGTCACATCAAAATGGAAAAAAAAATGCCAATCATGGTGTTATATGTAACGTAATTCGATGTAAATGTGTAGTATGCGTGACAGCATCTAAACGTATTGCCTGTGTGTTCCTAGCTTTTTTTTTTGCCATCGTTGCAAAGCGCAAACGTTGAAAGTTACCGTCGCAGGCGAACACATCCTCGCAGTACATCCACCTGATAAGCGGGTTGTTTGTGTAGCACCACGGCCTGTCCTTCCCGTCCGGGTTCCGGCAAAAGTTCCGCTCCAGCCCTGCCGATGGATAGGCCTGGGGAGTGTGGTTATGGGTGTGGGGGTACTGAGATGTCCAGAATTGACAGGAGTTGTATCGGTTTGCAGTCCCTCGGTAGCTTATCCCTTTGTCCCGTAGATAGTAACAGGCTGTGAACATATGAAGTTACATTGTAAATGCTGTGCAAATGACTGATTCCAAGGAAATTTCAAGCCAAATCTGGGCTAGGTCATCAGTTGTTATGACAACCCATCTGGTGGTACTAGCGTAGCTGAGGTATATAACGAATTACCATTCTGTCTACCAGTGCTAAAAAGATTAACCCTATCCAGACTGAAGGGGGGGGGGCTTAAAGTGCCCGCGGCAATTTTGACCTCCTATAGCTCCCAAACGGCTTGTGCTAGAACAACCAAACTTAGTGAGTTCTCCTATAACATTGTTGGCAGCAATTTAAAAAAAAATTGGTAAGTTTATAATTTTTCGTGTTACCATGGCAACGGGTTTCTGAAAGGAAAATTTAAAAAAAATCACCAATTTTGGTTTAAAAAATGGAATTTTATGATTTTCTGGCTAAACTAAACTTCTTTTTATATATCTTTAATATCTTACACATCTTAGTTGCACATTTATATTTAAATATTCATAAATTATGCTAATGAGATGACGTAATTGGTCAAAATCCAAGATGGTCGACAATATCATTATGAAAACTATAACAAATTTATTTTCACCCAGATTTCATCACCACTTGGTAATGTCATCCATTTTCATGGGTTTTTAGCGTTATATGTTGAAAAAAAAATGTAACTTGAAAAAGTTAAGGTTTATTTGATTTGATTTGATCTCCCAGCTGTCAAGGCAGGACCCCCTCCCCTTGTTAGTAGGGTGAGGCACGCGGACTCGGCTGTCAAGACCCCTCGTTAGCGGGGTGAAGCACGCGGACGCACGGCCAGGCTAGCCCAATCTGGGAGCGGTTTCTATAGTAACCGCCAAGTGTCTGGTTTTTCCCGCCAAACACTAAGTCTGAAGATGCCTACCGTGTCTAAATTCACCAGGCAGCGTAGCGTTAAGGTTACATTTTTCCAGGTCGAAGATGCCCAGTTTAGTGATGCCATTGAAAAAACATGGGGTAAACCCACTGACGGACATCGTGGGAATACAACGCAGAACAAGGGGAGTATGTGAGATCACCTTCAAGTCCCAATCATCCCTCGCATGTACCTTTAAAGCAGTCTTCAGATGGGGTCCACAAAAATCGAAAAATTAGAAACTTTTTTGTACCCTGTGCCTTAACCCTATTCAGACCGGGGGGGGGGGGTGCTTTTGAGGCCGGTGCCAACTTTGATGTCCTATAATGCCAGAACGGCTTACGTTAGAGCCACCAAATTTGGTGAGTTTTCCTAAAATATTGTTGGCAGCAATTTATGAAGTTTGAAAAATTTTTCTATTTTTTCGTGTTGCCATAATTCAAGACGGCGGATAGCTAAGCTACAGATTACGTCATTCGATGACGTCATTTTGACGTCGTTGCGTCGGCTTTTGACAACAGAAGTCTTATAACACTAAAATATTAATAAGAAACCTTTATTGGTAACTTGTGAGATATTTAGGTATTATGGAAAATTCCCCGTTTTAGCCAAAAATATTATTTATTGACGTCATATTTACGTCATATTACGTCATAATGATATAAAAATTTCAGGAATTTTAAAACTTGATGAGCACAACTCCCCCTGCAAATTTGATGATCGTACAATAAGCCGTTTTGAAATTCAAAGGGGGGGGGGGCGAATAAGCACCCCCTCCCCCAGGCCAGGGAAGGCCAAAAAAGCCCAGTCTGGATAGGGTTAAAGAGGAAAAGAATATTACAAAAAAAAAAAAAATTAGGGTCTCCATACTAGCTTCATAGACCTTATCGCAGATAGAATGCGCGCAAAGAATGCCGGGATGGTTTGTGGTCAATCGATGTAGAGCGCTGCCTTCTAGCGCGTGTGTTGGTGTAGCTTTAGTGCAAGGGTGACGCAACACGCGCCGCGACGCAAGTGCATGCGAACACCTGGCAGGTGCGAACACCTGTTCTAAAGAACATTCTAGAAGGGTCGGTTAACAATAAAGATCATTTTAAGTTTTTGAAGTCTGGGGTTTAATGAGAAATGATATATAATAGGTGACATTGTTGTCACAGAGTATCGTCATGTGGCAGATGTTCCTACCCTTACTGAGTCCCTAATAAATAGTTAAGTACTCCGCACACTTTAAAATGGTTATTTATAATTATTGAGTGTGCACAACTCACCACAGTTCTGTTCATCACTGTTGTCCCCACAGTCGTCGTTGCCGTCACATCGAGTCGCTGGATGGAACAGGGCTCCATTGTGACAGGTGGAGGCAGCTGAAGAATAGAGGAGGATCGGTAAAACATTGATGTAGGAGATTTCGTCATATTTTCCAAGCGAATGAATTAGGTTTTTTCCTATTTTAGCAAGATATGACTACTAAGCCGCTGGTGGACTTTTTGGCGACGCCTCAGGGGCGAGCCAAATGATATATTATTGGAGTTGTATTATTTCAGGGTCAAGTTTTAAGAAAAAGAAATCGTTTAACAAAATAAACCTTGGGTCATGCAATGTAAAACAACAATTACGACAGGCATATTATCTTGCAATTGCTTTGTTGGCAACAGAAATTATGATTACTAGACACAATATGTTGCACAAGCTGTTAGCGCAAAATACAAATTGGGTATTGGTTAGTAAAACAAGTTAGTAAAGAAGGACGATGAGTATAGTAAGGTGTAAATAAGTAAGTAGATAATAATAACCCTACTGAGACGGGTTGGGGTCTGCGGTACAAACAAAATACAATCTACTCACGACAGGACTCGTCGCTGCCATCGTTGCAATCTTCCATATCATCACATGTTGAGTATTGCAGCCGTCTTGATTCAAGAAGCGTCAGAACCTGAAAACATGGGATGTAGCCCAACTGGCAGTCCTTTGTCAGATCCAAACATTCTCCATTACTACATGACATCCTCCCTTCCCACTCGCCTGCATGAAACAGAACATTTCAACAAAATTGTCGTTCCATTTCGAAAACGGGTTTTTAACCATAAGGACAGATTATTATTCTATCATAAACTTATAGGCAGCTATAGCCCTACTTCTATAACAGCCATACCACAGGTATGGTAAAAAATGTAGTATTTAGAATGATTCTGCTTCTTCTTCTTTATTTCTTCTACTGTTAAATCTTTTTTTCATCTCCGTCGTTCCTGGACCGAATGATCAGAAATTGTGCACAAGGGTAGATCTAGTGTTAGCAAATATCCTCGGATATTTGCCTCTTAATTGGTTTTATTGTGCTTTTTTTGACATTTTAGACCATGACTGTTATATTGGCCATGTACACTGGTATTACATAATGATCTGGTATTTGGCACAGAAGTGCCTTGATCATAAACCCATTCAGATTCAACAAATTGAATGCTTAAATTTACGATTTTTGGCAAGTTTTTCACACAAAAAATTGCATTTATGGCTCCTGTACCCTGTTCTTACGGCCAAATGTCATGAATTTCGGCATGGGGGTGCCCCTCACATTATGCATGGATTTAGTTAACACTTTGGATGAAACTTTGTGATTTTTGGTAGGTGTGTAGCAGTTGTCAAAAGGAATGCGAAGTTTGAAAACGGTTTACCTGGCGTTTTCCTACGGTACTGCAGCGAGCTTGTTATGTTTTTTGCGGTTTGTTTTTGGCAGCATAAGTAAAAATCTAGCTGGGTGATTTTCACGAAACTTGGTAGGTGTGTAGCGGTTTTGGAGAGGAAGGTCAAGTGCGAAAATGGTTTACCTGGCTCTAACCTATGGTGCTGTAGCGGGATTTGTATGTAAGTGCGCTTGTCTGTATGCAAGATAACTCGAGAACCCTTGAATGCATCCTGATTATATTTGTTAGGTGGATTTGGGTTAGGAAAACGAAGGTCAAGTTCGATAATGGGCACCCTAGTGGCTGCCTAAGGTACTGCAGCAAAACTTTTAATTTTGGCACTTCGTGTTCTGGACATGCTGTGGTCATGATTTTTGAGTGGTAGATAGCCCTTGGAACAGAGAGTAAGTGCTGTGAGTTTGGACCCCCTAGCGGCTTTTTGGGAACTGCAGGTACCGATTTCCGTTCAAACTTTGGACGAGGATAACTTGAGAACGTGTAAACAGATCATCAGGATTTTTGGTATGTAGATAGAATGAGTGATGACTTATACAACGTAATACTAATTATGCAAATCAGTAGCTAATTTGCATAATTAATGAGGAAAGTTCATAAATCCATGCCAACAGCATATAACTCAAGAAGCTGTGTATGGATTTTCATGATACTTAGTATTTAAGTATCGGCTGCGGAAAGGAAGGTTGTGTTCGAAAATAGTTGACATAGCATTTTCCGTTAGGACGGTAGCGGGCCGAGTGTGTGCGTCCTTTTTTGTGTGGAATGCATAACTCGAGAAGCCTTGAAAAAATCCTGATGATATTTGGTAGGTGGGTAGGGGTCAGGAAAACGAAGATAAATTATGATAGTGGGCCCCCTAGCGGCTTCCTAAGGTACTACAGCAAAACTTATTAACAGAAATAAACTGTGCTCTATATATCTCATTTTGACCTATATCTATGGACACAGCTGTTATACAGATGGTTTGCTGGAGGACGCCCTTACACTGGGGACAAAGTCTAAATTGACAAGCATGAAATTCTGATTGACCAGGGATGCTACCAGGTCATCTGTCAGGTCACAGTCTGGTTTTGGTAATGTTTGTGTGTTTGTTAGGAACACAGTTCATGCAGTCATTTGCTATTTAGTAATACATGAATAAGACCTTAAAGTCTTCAATAAAGGCATGATTTTTTGGCGAAGAGATGGGTTCGTTGAACTCTAGTTTTGCGACTAAAATGACCGAGTGGGGTCCTAACGGACCCCAAAATGTTTTGTTCATAAAATCTCAGTACCATTTCTTATCGGCGATCATTGTAGATACATTGCTTCGTCAATGTAAGAGGAATATTTTGAGATGTTAAGGTGTCGCTAATTCCAACTCATTATCATAATTTATGCAAAAGTTAAGAAGGACCACGTTTTGCACTAAACCTATTCCGACCAGATAGGGGAATTTTGAGGCCCTCATTAACATTTATGTCGCATAACTCATGAACGGCTAGGGCTAAAGCTACAAAACTTGGTAATTTATCACAAAATATTGTTTGCAAACGTTTTTGGTCAATGAAGTAATGTTATAATTTTTGGGGTTTGCCATGGCAACCATATTCTAACAGGCATATTTTGCCAAAATTTGACAATTTCAATTTAAACAAGGGTTTCTTGGTAAACTACACCTGTTTTCTGACAACATTTAAATTCTATGAAATTCAATGTAATTTTCATGACTTAAAATTTATAATTTATGCTAATTTCATGACGTCATTGGTCAAAATCCAAGACGGCCGCCCTGATTAGGCAAATGACGTCATAATGTCGTCACATTACATGTTGATGACACAGAAATTTTTGTGATGATTTAAGTTTACATTCTTATTATTGTCTAAAAGTTTGGTAGCCATACTGTAAGTGGTTAAGGAGTTAGCCTCCAAAGTTTGTTTTAAAAACTGCACATTTTTGCTGGGGTCCGTTTGGACCCCAGAGGGACTTAACACAAACTTTCTTTATAATTTCCACATTATTGTACCAATCTTTGCGAAAACTTAGGAAAAGGTATAAAACATATTGACTGACAAAGTCACGGAAGGATTTTTACTTCAGATCAAAAATGATCAAATGGCACTTCAAAATGTACGCCCGGGGTCCAAATGGACCCCACTCGGGTGTTTGAGGGTTAATTAAAAATGCAATGACTAGCCTGAATGAATATCCTGAGGAGGATTTGACAGCCAATTACAGCAAGCCCAGTGTTACCAGGAAGAGTCTAATCATGTACGGCATTATACACAATTTATTATGATTATACAAAAGGCCATTTTTGTGGGAGTATTATAGGACTGATTTATTTTGCATTCTAACATGGGGTGTGCAGGAAGTGTCTATTCGTGCATGGAGGTGGCATCTTTTGTAAATTCATTTTTGTACGTTGGTCATTCTGTCATAGTGTTATTTTAGCAAAAGCATTTTCGAATGCTCTACTTTACATAGGCAGATCACAGAAAAAGTCAATTCTTGCACGGATGGTTAATTGTTTTAATAATTCAGTCTTGGGTTTTGGTAATGATTCGAAATACCTCTTTTTCAGCAGTGTTTTTGGACTGGTCTATTTTACTTTTCACACAGGGTGCAATAAAAGAGTCCGTTCTTACACTCAAGGTGATTTTTAAATTCATGTTTTGACAAGTGTATTGGTATAAGTAATTTTTAAGCAAATGTATTCAATTTTCACGTAGGGGTGATTTTGGAACAGTCATGGGAAATTTGCTGCATTTAGCTCTCAGGCAAATATCGGCATTTCTTGCTAAAGACTTTCATTAGCCTTGTAATGTAGTAATAACAAAGGCCAGCAAAAACAATTGATTTTACTTGTTGGGAGTAAAATAAGATCTATAGTTGGTGCTAGGAATTTCCTTTATTAATCATCGTGTCTTATTCAATTTAACAGGAGATTTAAAACAACTTAAAACAATGCCACACGCATTATACGATTGGAAAGTCACTTTAGACGACTTTCCTTTCTTTTCTTCGGTAATAATTAGCACATAGCTTTGCTTGGGTACGTACGTCGGATAGGATGTTAAATGAAAGTCGGGTTGTAGAAGAGACACATATAGGTGCGAGCGCCATAAAAAAAGATTCGGGGTCCTTCCCTGTGTGGGTGGATCAAACCATTCTGGTCATCTTAGTGGGTAGGGAATTTCTGAGCATATGTTGGTACCAACTGCTTCGCCTACTGAGTCACGAGTTGAGCTTGCCTAGCCCCTAAATTTGATGTTTCTGACTTAGGAAGAAGATTTGCTGCTACAACTTATGTTCAGGGCCCAGTTTATGTTGCCATCCACTAAAAAAAAAAAAATTTTAAATCTTTGCCCATACTTACAGCAGTTTTCTTCGTCTGCACTATCTCCACAATCGTCTATCCCATTACACACTTGTGCTTCACTTATTGCTGATCCATTCGGGCATGTCTTTGCATCTGAAATCAAGAACACATTATCATCAATATTACCATTAGGCTTTTCATATGGCATTGTCCTAGACTGAATACCATTCTTGTAGTTGTCCGCTCGGGCGTTAATTAAACACTATATTGCACTTTATTATACTGCTGCTAGCCTGGTGTGTTAATAAAGCTCCAAGCTCTGATTAGCCCCTAACGTAACAAAAAATAAACGAAATTACAAGAACACACCAGCAAAGAGACATAATCTGTTTCACCTATCGGAATAACAAGACAGATGTTGTCTTTCTCAATCCAAACTTTCAAACTCCTTCCTGATTCGTGCCTGCATGCTTGGAAACAACTCATGTTCTTAATGAAAGCTCATCTGTGTTGGTAACGTAACAAAAAATAAACGAACTTACAAGAACACAGCAGCAAAGATACATAATCTGTTTTACCTATCGGGATAACAAGACAGATGTTGTCTTTCTCAATCAAAACTTTCAAACTCCTTCCTGATTCGTGCCTGCATACTTGGAAACAACTCATGTTCTTAATGAAAGCTCATCTGTGTTGGTAAATCGGATTGGTTCGTGAGGGGTGTCAAGGAGGCTATTTACAATAGGGCACATCAACCCTCGTTGAACCGTGATGATGGCAGGTTTCGCCTTCCCGCCATTTATGATTCGCTGCTACCTGACGTCATTCGACGACTTCCGGATTACTGCAGCGAATCATTTCATCTGAAGAAGGTCGGAGTGCTCGACCGAAAATATACGGTGAGTCCCTTATTTGTGTTGGAACAGATTTTAAACTTTTTCAACTCATGTTCTTTATGTCTGAAACGCCCCCAACCCACCCCACTGCAGCCACACCACTGCAACCTCAAGATAAAGACACTAGTTAATATTATGTAGGTAGGTTAGTGCCTTACCGCAGTTGTTTTCATCGCTCCCATCGTCACAGTCCACTATCCCGTCACAGATCACCTCATGTACGTCACAGTCTCCGTCTGTGCAGACCGTCTTCTCAACTCCGGAGCAGGCTGGACAGATGCAAAATAAACTACAATTCAAAGAAATTCCCAAAACCAACAGCTTACCAAAGATTTACCAGGCAATTTCTTACCCTTTGAAACACATCTCTAACCGCGAAACCGTAGAATTCTCACCTCGAAAAGGCAAAATATTCACCGCGCCAAGGCAGGGTTCTCACTGCGCCAAAGCAGAATCCTCACCGCGCCAAGGCAGTATTTTTATCGCGCAAAGGCAGGATTCTCACCGCGCCAAGGTAGGAGTCTCACTGCGCCAAGGCAGGATTGTCGTCGCGCCAGGCAGGGTTCTCAGCGCGCCAAGGCAGGATTCTCACCACGCCAAGGTAGGAGTCTCACCGCGCAAAGGCAGTATTCTCGTCGTGCCAGGCAGGGTTCTCAGCGCGCAAAGGCAGGGTTCTCACAGCGCAAAGGCAGGATTCTCACCGCGCAAAGGCAGGGTTCTCAGCGCGCAAAGGCAGGGTTCTCACAGCGCAAAGGCAGGATTCTCACCGCGCAAAGGCAGGATTCTCACCGCGCAAAGGCAGGATTCTCACCGCGCAAAGGCAGGATTCTCACCGCGCAAAGGCAGGATTCTTGCCGTGCAAAGGCAGGATTCTCACCGCGCAAAGGCAGGATTCTTACATGTATCTCGCCTAGGCAGGATTCTCACCGCGGAAAAGGCAGGGTTCTCGCCGCGCCAGGCAGGGTTCTCACCGCGCAAAGGCAGGATTCTCACCGCGCAAAGGCAGGATTCTCACCGCGCAAAGGCAGGATTCTCACCGCGCAAAGGCAGGATTCTCACCGCGCAAAGGCGGGATTATCGCCGCGCCAAGGCAGGATTTTCACCGCGCAAAGGCAGGATTCTTACATGTATCTCGCCTAGGCAGGATTCTCACCGCGGAAAAGGCAGGGTTCTCGCCGCGCCAGGCAGGGTTCTCACCGCGCAAAGGCAGGATTCTCACCGCGCAAAGGCAGGATTCTCACCGCGCAAAGGCGGGATTCTCGCCGCGCCAAGGCAGGATTTTCACTGCGCAAAGGCAGGATTCTTACATGTATCTCGCCTAGGCAGGATTCTCACCGCGGAAAGGCGGGATTCTCGCCGCGCCAAGGCAGGATTTTCACCGCGCAAAGGCAGGCTTTTCATTGCACAAAGGCAGAATTCTCACAGCGCAAAAGCAGGTTTCTCACCGCGCAAAGGCAGGATTTCCCACCGCACCCAGGTAGGCAAGGATTTCTAACGGGCGAAATATCGCGGATACGTCATAGTGCTCTAAATCCAATTTCAAAAGTAACGTTTAATTTTTAAATCAGGAAAAATGCTCATTTCAGTAATGGTGTAGCTCTCACAATCTACACATAAGCATGTTGTTTCAATCAGAAACGACGGGGGTTTATTCAGTGTTAATACAAAATCTGAATTTACATATGCCTTTTAGTAAATAAGAAACTGTACTAATAGAACAAAATGCAATCTGCAATCAGTTGAGATACACAGCTTTAAACACCTTGCTCCTCTTATACTGGTCGTCAGATGTTATGTGATTAGACAATAGTCAATAGATAGAAGATTGAATGTACAAAATTAATAGTTGTGAGCACTTACCTTGAAAAAACTTGATCTCAAAAATTTCACGATGATCCCCACTTGCAAATTGCAAACGCCAATACTGCCCTGTTCGGAGAAGCCCAGTTATGATCAGGTCGAATTCTAACACATTTGTTAGTTCAATAATTTCGTCATTTTGACTTCTGGATGACACATCCGCCCACTGAGATCTTGAAACCTTGCGCTGTACTGAAACGGTTGGAGTCTCATGGTAAAATTTCTCCCAAATGTGGATCCGAGAGAGAGTCATGGGGGATTGCAGGTCAAACTCAAGTCGCCAGGTGTCGTCCTCATCTCTCCATCTCCAACCCGATCGGAGGTTGGAGTCCAAGACGTACCCGGCAACCAGTCGGACGCCGTCTTCATCTTCCCATTCGTCCGGTATCACCCATGTCGGGTCGGTCTCCACCCAGCCACCTGCCGGTAACATTCTTTTATTAATGTTTCACGAAGGTATGTAGAGTAGAAACATCATCACGCAGTAGGAAAATAGCTCTACCTACGGGCCCGTGTTCTCAAAAAGCCTTTGTCGGTATATTGCCGATAGAGTCGGGGGTCTTAAGATTTCATTCTAATCATCTTGCCGACAAGCCAAAACTTCTAGCGCCATACTCGCTTTTTTTAAGCAGACGTAACGCCTTCGGAAAGGCAACTGTAAAGCAAATATTGCCTTTTTGTAATCTTTCCATGCTTTGTAAATATCTGTTGGTAGTAATTGTTCCATGACCCTTCATACTTTAAACTTTCGAAAAGGCAACAACAACAAAAATTCGTCTGAGGCCAGGTTAGCTTGACGCAGACAGACTGAAGTCAATTATGAAAATGTAAACCTTACAGTATACTTTATTTAAAGATATGTTCGAGTATGTGTTTTGCAGATGTTGGATTATTACGTGTACAAAATATGTCCTGGCTAAAGGTTCTTAACCAACGTACGTAACCAACATTATGATGTCTTTTAGGGTCTCATTTATGTACTACTCCGAATGGGTAAAATACAAGGGTGAGTCAGAAAGTAATGCAAGTGGGTTTATAACAGACTCGTTTTTCAATCAATTGATTTGAAATTTGGCACAAAAGTAGATGTATATGTTCTCTTGAGATTGAATTTTTTAAATTTGGTCTTTATCCTTTTATGAGCAACTGAGTTGATTTCAAAAGGAACACACCCTTGGTAGCTTTTCAGACTAACAATTCCTCTACCCTTTTTTTGGCCCTTTAAAAATTACTGTAAGAAGTTGTTAAAGGGTTAAAAATAAGTGTGTGGTTTATAGAGAAATGCAGCTTATTACATGTGCAGACTCAGTCCCCTACAATACCAAAAATGGTTAAGGGAAATTCTTAATTGTACGTTGATTGGACCTTACTTTTCTTTTGACGGGATACCAAGGGTTTGGTCACCTTGAAAGCAGCTCAGTCACTCATAAAATAATGAGGAACAAATTAAGATATTTCAATCTCAAGAGGATAAATGCCTTAACCTTTGTGCCAAATTTCAACTCATTCGATCAAAGAACGACTCTGTTATAAAAACACTTGCTTTACTTTCTGACTCACCCTCGTAGATACAGTTCAAGCAAAAACTAAGTGACTACTTGAATGTGGGTTTTAAAGGCCCCTGCAAACGAGAGCAAGAATGAGCCGGAATGCCGTCAGAATGAAAAGTATTTTCTATTCCTGTGAATTCGTAATGCATTCTAGAAATTGCCACCACATTCAAGATTTTGTCCGTATATTTGGCTGGCCCGAAAGTTTTTGGCATTCTAAAACACTTTTGAGGTGCATTTGAAGTGGAAAAAACATCGAAAGGCATTCAAAGTGTTATCTAAGTGTATTAACTACTCTAACTTCAGTATGATTGCATTCTACGGCATTCCAACATTATTCGAAGCATTCTTATCTCATTTGATGGAGAACCAAAACGACATGCCACTTCGAATCCTGCCATAATGCAGCCAAATATATCTCGAATGCAGTGAGAATTTCCAAAATACACAACGAATTTTGGGGAACAGAAAACATATTTCATTTTGACGGCATTGGCTTATTCCTTCTGGTGTGAAGGGGATATAAGGTCCATTTGGAATTTTCACGCGAATGTGGCACGCATTTTGCGAATACTTCATATCGGCTGATTCTTCCTGATTTCTGCTGATTTGGTTTCAGTGTGAAGGCCATTTTAGCGGTGAGAATTTCCATTTCATCCATTCAAACTGATCTCAAAAGTTAGATTGGTGAAAGTTTGTTTGTAAATGAAGATTAATCGTAAAGATTGGCAGCCACGCACTAGGTCAGATGTACACAGTACAGCATTACGAGTGGTGCGGTTGTACACTAACAGCGAAAAGTGCCTCTTGCGGAGATTAACTATTTGTAGTTTGTAATAGCTCCAAAAAACGTACTGTTTCTGGTCATTGGCATTTTTCCTATGATCTAGGGAAAACGTGCTCAACAACAAATGAATAATATGGAGATGTTTCGTGTAGCTTCATTATGAACAAGTATTATATCATAAAAGAAAAAAAAAACTCATGAATGAAAACTTAGGCTGACAGGCAATGCACTGGGCGAACTCTGAGAATCAGAAACTACCTCATACTGCCGTCATATAGAAGTAAACTGCTCAGAAAATCATTCCTATACAAGGCTACCTCACTGTACAACCAGGTTTTGTAGACATTCATTCATTCAGTGACAAGTAATTGCAACTACATTGCGTACTTTCATTATTGTATCAGAACAGCAGACGTTTGTTTCGGTTTGTTCCTTTGTTAGACTATAACTCTTTTCTATCATGTGCAACTTGGTTTTAAGATGTTCACTTCTTTCAGGGTGTTTTAAAGAGCGCACGATTTTGTAATATGGTTTAAAATTTGTTTTTTAACTGCTAATACGTACAAAACTCCTCTCCTCTCAGTCCTCAAAGACAGAGAGCTAGGAACGTTTCGGTCAGAAAGAAAACTACGAGGCAAATTGACTTAGGAGAGATTTGAAGAAAGACCGCAAGGTGTTCAGAACACTGTAGACTACAACTACTACTGTCAATAACAATGATCTATGAAAAAAATTCTGTACACAAGTCGTTTAGAGGGGGTTCGCAAAGTAGCTATGCAAAACACATCTACAGTGTTGTAGCGTTGGTGTGGTGCAACTGGTACAGTGTTCATCTCAGAATCGAAGGTTCCCATTTCTATATCTACCATGCCCCGACGTTGTGCTATTGTGGGAAAGGCACTTTACACGACTTTCCCTTGTGGTGGAGTGACGCCCACTGAGCCTCTTCGGCTTATATGTCTAACTGTGTGCCAAAACCCACCCCATTCATACAGAATCACCGAGATATCTGGTAGATTGGGGGTTGAAAATCAGCGAGAGGGATCGGTGTACGGTAGCACCGTGGTACCGTGCGGTGTCACAATCAGCGACACAGGTCGGAGATGATCGCCCCGTATCTTGGCGTAAGGTGATAATATCTGGGTTACCAGGCGCGCTTTTCGTGACCCTACGGATAGCTGGAGGTCACAACAGTCAACATGGCGGCTGGTTCGGAGGGTCCAGGACCTGGAAACTCTGTTCCAACTTTCAAGCATATCTATTCCACGGAAACCAGTTCAACAGGTAGGTCTTGTAACGTTAATCCTGAAGTTTTGTTTTTCAATTTGATAATCATCAATGACGTATGGAATAATTATTGTTTGAAAACCCGAGGCAGGACCGGTATACGGTATGGACCAAGGTCCATGGCATGGCAAATTGTTGTGCGGGCAAAATATTGCAAGCCTCAGAGTACAGGTTTGTGGTCACTATGCCGTCATACCTAACTTGTGTCTACTACTTCTACTGCTGTCTAAGTATTACAGTTGGTAAAACTGAGGCTGCGAACAGTGACACAACCAGATGCTCAATTCGGTGGCGTTTTGGTCAAATGGTTTTCATGACTACTAGTACTAGGGGATAGAATTTGTAAGTAATGCACAATGAATGTTTAAGTTACAAAATGTTTGATATAAAGCAACGATTTGCAATGCACTTTACGAATTCAAACAAAAATATTGTTACTAGTAGTTAGAGTTGACTGGCTTAAGCTACGTTCAACGAGGGTCTGCATGCTCTTTTCCGTAAGGCGTAGGCAGGCCTTTTTAATTCCCGTAATTCGTAGGGTAAGCTATTTTATTTCACGTAATTCATAGTGAGGATGAAAAATTTACCGTAAAGCGTAGCCAGTGTATTTCACGTAAGGCGTAATCTAGCCTAAAAATTTCACGTAAAGCGTAATTAAGCCTAAAAATTACCCGTAAATCGTAGCCGGCCTCCCAAATTTCGTAAGTCGAAACGTAGTCTACCAGTAAATTTAGTCCTTCAAAACACAGGAAATTGCGTTTCAGAGGATCAAGATTTCAAAATTTCGCCGGACCTCACTTGCGACTCCTTTCACCTTCGGTCATCGACATGGTAAAAATATGGTATATACCCTCAAAAATCTTCTTTTTTTTTGCAAATAGAAATGTCATTGAAGTTAGCTTAGTCTGCCAGCAAAATTTGCCCATCAGAATGCAGGAAATATCATTTTAGAGGGTCAAGATTTCAAAATTTCCATGGTCCTCCTTGTGCCGCCTCGCGCCTTTGGAACTCGAAATTCTGAAAATATGTTGGGGATGTGTGTCAACCTCAAAGATCTGTTTTGCTAATAGAAATTTGCCCATCAACGTGCACAAAATATCGTTTTATAGAGGGTCAAGATTTCAAAATTTAGCCGGATCTCCTTTGCCACTCTATTCACCTTCGGTCATCGACTTCGTAAAAAATATGTATCATGGCTGGGGGATGTGACGTGTCAACCTCAAACACATTTTTTACTGATAGAAATGTAATTTCACTTAGTTTTCTATAATAGCAAAAAAAACTGGCGTTTCAGGGGGGCAGGATTTCAAAATTTTCCCGGACTTTCCTTCGGCGCTCGACGTGGCAAAAATAAGTTGGCTGGCGTCACCCTCATAAGCTTACGCTGAACCCCTGGGACTCTTTAATTAGAAATGCCATTTAACTTAGCTTTGTTTGCCAGCGAAAATTTCCCTTCAAAATGCAGGGAATAGTGTTTCAGAGAGTCAAAATTTCAATCTTTCTTGCGGAGCACGACCCCGCCTCTGTCGAGTGTTGCCAGCCTTCCAGAATTTAGCGTAAACCGTTGTCAGCCTGTCTGAATTTAGCGTGAACCGTTGTCAGCCTGTCTGAATTTAGCGTAAAACGTTGCCTGCCTTCATGAATTTAACGTAAAGCGTTGTCGACCGTCCCGAATTTAGCGTAAAGCGTTGTCAGGACCCCCCATGCAGACCCTCTTCAACAACTTGATTTTGAAGATTTTGCAGGAAAGGGCATTCACCACTTGCACACTTCCCATAGTTCGCTATGCCAGGGTTCTGGATATGGATGTTACCAACGTTGCCCAGGGTGCGAAGCCAGGGTGGAACCAGCTAAAACCTTCAGTACGAGGGCGGCAAAGCATATAAAGTAATGAGTTGTCTGACAAATATGGTACTTCTAATTATTCAAGTTTTGGCAGCAGTGGCAGCATGTTCGGCTCGAGACCGAGAGGTTGTTGGCTCAAATCCGGCTGCCGTGTCACCGATTTTGTGCCCTTGGGACACAAGGCATTTTACACGACTTTCCTCACATAACTCAGGTGTAAATGAGTATCTTGTTGCGGCTAGTGGCCTTGGCGGGGCTTTGTGGCCGAGACAGGCCTCAGGGGCACGTTTGGGCATGACGCACCCGCCATGGCACACGAGTCGGGGGTAGGAGAAACCCCTTACATCCTTGGTTGGAAGTCCTCCTAGGAGACTGAAACTCCGAACAACAAAGCTGCATCTGCTGGAGCCGCCTCACACGTTGGAATTACAGTTGCCCCTGTGAGACTAGCGCTCCAATAGAGGAGAGGGTGAAGAAGGAATTGCACACCCCTCCTTCACCATAAAAATTGTCATGTGCAGGTCAGGCAAACAGGCAAATGCCTGGCTGCCTCCTCATCAGTCAAATCTGTTTTAAAAAAACTAGCTAGCATGTCATAACAGTGGCTGTTAGTTGGTTTCGCCCGATGACCTCACGGGTCACGGCATGCGTTTCGTCTGCAGCCTTTGTTCTTTGTTGTCAGAAAGTGATTAAACAATGTCCTGTGCACTGTAACTATATTTGCCAGACAGCTCATTAGTTTACTAGTATATGCTTTGCTGCCCTCATACTGAAGGTTTTAGCTGTTTCCACCCTGGTTTCGCACCCTGGGCAACGTTGGTAACATCCACATCCAGAACCCTGTCGTAGTGAATTATGGCAAGTGTGCAAGTGGTGAATTCATTCAAACACTCATTCCAGTTTGTAACTGTTTTATCAAAAGCTTAGACTTTGCTTGATAAAGTAATGAAAAAACTAATATTGGACCTGTCTATAGGATGATACGGAGGACAACACAGGGTATCCCTTGATGGTGTTGTATATGTTGAGTGAACATTATATGTCTAATCATACTCGCATATGCCATATAGGAAGCAAATTCTGCTCTCATTTAAATATTGAAAAATGCTCTTGTCAGTCTATAGACCATACCACTTACTATCTATGTAGAAAATTACAGGTAACCATCAATGTTTTCTTTATTTTCCCACAACACCTATATATACCAAGGGGGTTATATGAGTTGGTTTTACGAAAGATGCACCACAACATTGGTATTGGTTGATGGATCGGAAGAAATTATAGCCATGGGTGAGATTCCACCTCTAATCAAGACAGCTGATATCAAGTATTGAAGGAACAGCAAAAAATGTAACAATTCAGTTCCCAGAATTATAGTTTTGTAGGAGAAGCTCAGGTCCAGAGGATTAGGTCCTCAGATTTTTTCAGGTCCGTTTTATTCAGACCAGTCCAAGAAGAAATTGCTATTTTGCACATTTTAATGAGATCAAACCAGAAAAACTATTGGAGGTATGCTTATTGTCTTAAAGTTGGCTGTTGTAACATTCATCGTTTCATGTGAATCACCCATGCCCACACGGCCACACCCATAAAACTCCTTTCTTCTCCTACCCAGCAGTAATTATTGCCGTACCAGCTAGAAATTGTTGCCATACCCAGCTATTGTTGCCTTTCCTGCTAGAAATATTTGCTGTACCTGTGCCCTGTCCAATACTGTAGGTACAGCATAATAAGATCTGGTACGGTATGATTAACCGGCATGGCAAGAAAGGCGTTTTAATACTTTTATGGGGGTGGATATGATCTCCAAAACAGATCCACGGTGGTGTAATATAGGGTTAATGACCTGCCCTGAGGTGTATACGGTGCCATAATTCATGGCTGGTTCCTCTAACCACCGAATGAAGCAACCGAGTCCGCGTAGCGGACGAGGTCGTTCATGTCAGGTGATTATAGGAATAGGCCATGAATTATAACACCGTATACACCGAAGGAAAAAGGGTCATTAACTTTATTATCTTATAGACTTTGTCCGGTATCTAGCCGTGACGACTCCGGAGGACGCATTCGCTTGTTACATAGTATACTAGTAGACCATAGACGAGAGCCAGGTTTTGTTCGTCCCGCGGCCATTTATATGCTGGTTGGGTCGGACTGCTGCTCTCTCTGCCTTCCAAACCTCCTTACCTGTGTGGTCGGGCAATACAATCCCATCACCACTCCCTACACCTGCCGTAACCTCACAGTGATGTATCTCTTTGTACATACGCGTCTTCAAACTGCCGCCATTTTGTGCATCCGCGGTATGTGGTGGCTCTCGTTCCCAGAGTTGTAAAATCCTCTACTCACAAATCATGGACAATACTCTGAGAACGAGACCTACGCCTGTATTTTTGGACCAATGGGAACCCTGGAAAAAGCGGGTTGTATATGGGATATTAATGACCTGGGTTATGCAGAAATTGGAGTCTCCTGATTGGCCCATGCCTCCTGTCTATATGGAAGTATGAAACCCAATGTAGGGTTTCACTTTGGCAAGCTAACCTTTTTGGCCTGCTTTGATAGTATATTACGCCACCGTAGGATATGGACCGAATCTCCAACTTGAAGTTGGAGATTAGGTGCCTACTCCTGTGGGAATGTTTACCAGTACAGGTACTCACCAGGTTACAGTACCCAGAAAGTCATATTAGTAGAGTAACGTAGACTGGTCCAAAATACTGGATATTGATATGCATTTATGTACCAATTACTTTACCTGCGGCTGCTCATGAATAGACTTTCACTTAACTTAAGTACAACCTTTTGTTCTTAGTCTGTTACCAAAAGTATGTTATTCCTACCACAAAGATAAAAACTGTGACTGATTACTGTACTTGTACCTGACCTATCCCTCACTTCTCACCGCCAACTTACTGGTCACTAATGTAATTCTATAATATACAGTAACAAGCTTCTTAAACTCATCTTCACAGCAAAAATCAGGAACGCTAGATTTAGTGTAGAGATCTGATAACTAATAAGAATCCCTTGACATGAAATACTGGGTGTGTTATGTACCCAGGCCATGTCTATTTGATTGTATGGTGGGTAAATATCTGATCTGCCTGCATCAATGTAACCCCCCCCCCCTCCCAAGAAAATTAAAAAGCAGCTGCAAAAATAAGCAGATTGCTGCAAATTGCAAGAGAAAATTCTGAAAGGAATTGAGTTCGCGAATGTCGTAGAATGACAAAGACAATACCAAAGTCAAAGTAGTTACAAAGAAACAAACATGAAGAATCCATTGTTCAGTGTACAGTATACCATTCTTTAGTTTTAGATATCCATAGAATACCAAGTCTTCATGACCATGTTGGTTTCATAGTGAAGGCAAGTTTTTTGTACCAAGCCATCAATTTTGACAATAACTATCAATATCATCACTTTATCCAGCAGAAGTAGATCAAAATACACTCCTATAATCCTTTTGCAATAACTTGCTAATCATACGCATTATTATGCACCTGGTATTTTGCGCCCTTTCAATGAAATACGAGCGTGTATGTATCATGTGTGTCGATCTATATATGTGTGCATGTTTGTGTAAATAAGAGTGTGTGTGCACGCGCACATGCTTGTGCAAATTTGTGAATATGTATGTCATTGTGTGTGGCTATGTGAGTGTGTGCATGTTTGTGTGTGTGTGTGTGTGAGAGTGTATCTGTGTCTGTACATGTATTTGTGTGAGTGAGTGTATCTGTGTGTGCACGCACGCACGCGCATGTGTGTGTGTGTGTCTGTGAGCGTATGTATGTGTGTGTGTGTGTGTGTGAGCGTATGTATGTGTTAGTGTGTGTGGCTGGCTGGGTGAGCGTGTGCATGTGTGTGTGTTTGCATTGCATGTGTCCTAAATTTGGACGATTCCAGATGTTTGAGAGATGTCAAGGTTCTAGGCGGAATAACAGAGAAGTGACCGTATATAGTGTATCACAAACGTCAGAGCAAACTACTATCCAGACAGTACCCGAGCTAGGGAAAGTGTGCATTATTTGGGACATATTCACAATTTTTACGGAGGGCCCCACTGTAAAAATCTGGTACAAAGAAAACGGCCAACTTCGCTCCTTGCTATGGTGGCCATTTAGTTACTAGGGGGAGGATTATTGCATACACCTGACTGAATAAGCCCTACAAGAAGGGGAGGGTACTACTACTAGTACCTGCCAAAGTATTGAGTAGCCTGATCCTGCCTTAAGCCTAGCCCATCTTTTCCTAGATCCTGGAACCCCCTGTAATACACTACTAGTACTTTCCAGGTTTTAGATTTTATGTTGTCATATACTCATATGTATTGAAACTGGGAAAATATCTCAGAATCTGAACTATAGAAGCAAATATCTAAATCCAGTGCCTTAATTAACAGGCCTACAAAATCACACAATATATATTGAAGCATGCAATTGGCTAGATGCAGTTCCAGTCAAATCAATAATAATAAAAAAATGCCTTACCTTATATCTGGTCCCACAGTAGAACGTTTTAGCCATGTGCTATTAATGACATTTACATGTATGGTGCCTTACTGGTATACTTGACATTTGGACTAAAGAGCTATGTAAAATACTGTTGGTCTTTCCAGGGAAGTCCGTTAGACTGCCGATCAGGTATAAATTATGCCACTCCTGGTAATGGACGCCAGGCTATACAGCTACTAGTACTACTCATTATACTACTGACTATTACCAAGGAGGTTGAAAGAGGGGACCCCTTTCAACCTCCTTGCTATTACTAGTAACGTTATATCGATAACATCATCTGTTTCCCGACCCCAAGTTCATGTCAATCTAATCATCAAATTGAAAACCAAAGCCTCAGGATTAACGTTACAAGACCTACCTGTTGAACTGGTTTCCGTGGAATAGATATGCTTGAAAGTTGGAACAGAGTTTCCAGGTCCTGGACCCTCCGAACCAGCCGCCATGTTGACTGTTGTGACCTCCAGCTAACCGTAGGGTCACGAACAGCGCGCCTGATTACCTATATAACGGGGGCCGCCCTAAGACGGTTCCCGTCCTAAGACGGTACGGATTTTTTGCTGATCTTATTATCCATAAGTACACCGTGTTTGTTGCCACTGACTATGCTGATTACAAAGGTAAATAAACCAAGTCTATGCACACAGCTTTAATTTGCATTCCAAGTATACTTTAACATATTTACTTCATGTTTTTTAAAAAAAACAGAATTCTAACAGTAATGTTGACAGTGCTGAATCACTGCGGTCACCGGCCTCTGCGTATTGGCGGCTCGTGTCGCTAACTATACGAACTCGTCCAAGCAGTCACACAACTGCCATGATACACATAAATAAAGCTCCATAAAACACTATGGATATGGGCCGGGTCTTCAAATGTTTGTTGAGTAGAAAAGCAACCAAAAGGAAGCGACATAAACATTGCCACCATTGTACTCCCAAGGGAGTGTGGCCGTGAAGGTGGCAGACAAGAGAACGCTCCAAAGATTTATTTGACTGTAACAAATGATTCGTGCTGTCTTTGAAAATAAGACTTGATGGAGAGATGTATATGATATTTTCATATAATCACACAGAGTTTTGTTGATGTTGGCGGTGTCGTTTTTTCGTAATGGTTTTTTTAGTCGGGCATTCACAATCAGTGCATTCAGCCCATTGCCCGTAAAAACATCAGCTGGATTGTTCTAGGTACAGCCTTCCTCATATGAGACAGAAAGTACATACAGTCACGATTTTACTGTTAAAAGTAATCTAAAATATCATACTATTAATTTTTTTCTGTGTACTTAAATTTACAACTTACTTCTGAAGAGAGCAAAATGTAAAAAAGCGTACCGAGTTAGGCACACTGTCCAGCGTAGCACAAAATTGGAAGGTTACATACACGAAATTGTCTCACAGTGTTTGCAGCTTGTAACACGCAGCGCGAAAGGTTCATGAACCACATTAATGCATTTCTTATTCAAGTATGTTGTTCAAATCTATGTGTAAAAAATTCAGTCATCAAACGTTGACCACTCTCAGGCAACTAGCGATGGAGCGCCATGAGTTTGAGCGCAAGAAAAAGCGTACCGTGTTAGGGCACCTCCCGTTATGATCAGCTTACACCAAGATACGGGGCGATCATCTCCGACCTGTGTCGCTGATTGTGACACCGCACGGTACCACGGTGCTACCGTACACCGATCCCTCTCGCTGATTTTCAACCCCCAATCTACCAGATATCTCGGTGATTCTGTATGAATGGGGTGCACCCCCACCACCACCACCACCACCACCACCACCACCACCACCACACTACGGATTTAAAATGATCAATGTTCCAACATTCGCACATTGACTCCCACAAATAACCTTCAATTTTTAGTACTTGTAGCAAGATTGTTCCCGTAATTAATACATTACTGCAGAAATTGACACAGAATATTAGTAGAAATTGGACAGCTAGTTGCTTACCGATGAGCGCAAAGGCACCTGACAGACAGTGGCACAGACCCCACAGTAGGACTATTGATGTTCTGGTTGAAGACATGGTTCCCATTTTGCTGGCTCGAGCACCGCCGCTACTGTAACCTCCCGCTTACCAGTTTTGTCGTCCAAAACTTAGCAAGGTGCGCACGGAAAGGCAAAATATCATCAAATGTCTCGATGGATAAAAAATAGTAGCGTCGGTACCTGAGGCTCCACTGTGTGGTTAAAGTATTGCTAACAGCGAACTTTTTAATTCCCGACCGATAGCACGGAGGCTAAGCAGCGAGTGGCAATCCTATTTGCAACTAGACATATCACGTGATAATCAAGGAATGTATACGTCATCAGACATTTGCAGCTACTTCATAGCAATATTCTAGCTTGTCTGTCAAAACATTTGTAACCAGTTGACCATTCGAACTCAAATCGACATAAAAAATGGACTGTTTCAATATAATCCCGGTTAATTGATACACTACGCAAAAGGATCACCCTGAAAGTTATCCCTTGGAAGGATGGGTTATTCCAAAGCTGCCGTATGCAAATGTGTATGTGCGTGGCCTCGTTAGAATTGGGAATGAAGACATGCAGGTGCATCGTATACTTGTCTGATTGCCTACCTATAAAATGTTTTCTAATTGGCTGGGGAGATGGCCACAGGCAGACTTCAAACTGTCAACAACATTGATGACCTATGACCCCTGAGACAATCAATCGTAGGTGTACAAGTCACGCGATGTGTCACTCAACCGTCATAGTTATTTATCTCATGTACTCCAACATGTTCTAGAAAAATCGAACGGGGTCATTATGATTTCCTAAATTATTTCCTTTTTACATTATTGTTTCCGTTGTGATGAGCCAAATTCCACATAGCACACACCCGCCACTGCCTGGAAGATACTAAAAAATCACCGTTTCTAAAATAGACGAAATAACAACATTAGTCATTCTAAATAGAATTACCTTGATTTTGACTGTAGATACATCTACTAATTTCAACAAGGTTTTTCTACCAAAAGAAACTCCATCTTTGAACCTTCAAACCTGCATATATAAAGTTATTTTCATTCAAAGCCTTATTAACTGAAACAATGTCGTAGATGTTTTTCTTCCGGGTCAGGTCCTGCCACCAACTCACTCAGGTAAATAAGTCGTACTAACAAACACAAGAAAAAGACCACAGTTTTATACATGAGTTGCTGAGCTGAAAGTTATTCACTGACACATTGTCGTCTACATGTGCATGAACCATACTATGCAGTCAGTAGAGTTCATTCCAAGACACCATGCGGATGTTTGTTGCCATTGTTTAGAATTGATTTTAAAGTTTTGTAATTATATGTCTAGGACATTTGATACTTCAGAAATAATTTTAACACTGTTTCAACTTTATAAATATTTCCCTGGTCCTGTAAAACTTTGGAAATATTCATGGTGTGGAATTGGATACTTCTAATGGTTTCTAAATAATGATAACAGCATTCTACCATTATTTACCATTTTCTACCATTTTCTACCATTTTTTATAAATGGTTCGGTGGGCTGGGAATATAGCAATTCACACATCCTTGCAAAGTATGGTTGGGTGCCATGCAACAATGGCCCACCACAAAGGATCTACCAGTACCCGGCAGTGAAATCTAAAGATATACAGATACAACAATAGGGCTTACTTTTATGGGGGCAATAAACTAATTTTACCATTTGGCCAGGTCTACCATTTTTTGTAAATATTTGTAAATGTGAAATAATCACAGAGAGGTTTCACAATTATTCTAAATAAAGATATTTTTGTACAGTTACTTTCAAAATGTTTCTAAAATATTCAAAGAAATTCAAATAAATGAGTATTTTCTTAGCCAATTTTTTGAAAATAATTTAATTATTGTGGCTCAGATATTCTTTTATTGAAAATAATTCAGACTAATTATAAATATCGCCTAAAACCCCTCATGGTGTCTTGGAATGGACTCTAACAGGAAATGATATTTCTAACTTAATCATTTTATTTCTATTCTTTTTAGTTTCAGAGGTAGGTTGGAACAGCTGAATAATTTCGTCTATTATTAATCACAACAAGAATATGCCTTCTCATGTATTGTCACGCATCCTTTGAAGCCTGCTTACACCTGGTCGCAAATTAAGGCATGTCCTAGCTTGAATACCCACACACCCACTGTATCAGGTCTAAGCCCCGCAGCATTGTATCGTAAGCCACCCCAAAATGTATTAGTTGCTTCTCCTGTCCATTTTATTTTTATTTTCAAAAAAAATTAAGCCCAAATTAAAAAATGATACAGATTTTGCTATGATCCCAAACCTGTAAATATTACCATTCAGAGCCACATACACATAATTTCAGTCTGAAAACAATGCGTTATATTCAGAATAGAAGTAACGAAATCAGAGAGCGATTCACTGCATAACACATGCCATTAAAAGCTGAAAACTCCGATAACCTCATTTTTGTGTTATCTAAGCTACAAATGTTTAGAAATATATATTCTTATTTTTTCGACCTATCGGTCAAATGTCTTAACGAAAAAAAATCAATAAACAACAAATCAATGTGGCGTGGCAAGCCCTAACTTGTACACGCATCCCCCAACACTGTTGACAGGGGATGGCAGTAATCAAGCATACCTTCTCCCGCATTGTCACGAGTTGGTGCCAGTCTGTTCTAGAAGAGACTTGGCTCCGCCCCTCGTACATTAAGGCATGCCCAAACCTGTACACGCATCCCCTAACACTGTTAATTACTACGACAGGAGAAGTGCAGTACCTTCTATCGCATTGTCACGAGTTGGTACCAGTCTGTTCCTAGGAGAGACTAGGCTCCTCCCCCTTGTAAACTAAGGCATTTGCAAAGCAGTAGAGGTTAACCCAATGCTGTTGTTTACTTGCCAGCGCACACCTTCGTGTCAGGTGGAACTAGCACAGGGTATGTCGGCTAAATTTCCCCACCAAAAGCCAGTCATGGCGACCGGCTTGTTCCTGATTATGTGCCTGATGTCAGTCGACTACGTCTCTCTTCAGCGTACTGACGGGGGCATTGAGTGTACAGCGTTTGAATCTGAGTATGAGTTGTTCAGGTGTGGAAGTAGCGGAACCTGTGTCTTACCACAGGAAGTATGTGACGGCCGTAATGACTGCTCAGACGGCTCAGATGAAGAAGATTGCTGGAGCAAAGAGTGTCCCCAATCGTCACCCTTCGACGTTTCCTTCAGGTGTGAAAGTAGTGGAGCCTGTGTTAGTGAGTGGGAGACATGCAACGGGTACGATGATTGTCCTGACGGATCAGATGAGGAAGATTGCTCGGGTGAAGAGTGTCCCATTCCAAGCGATTTTAGGTGTGAAAGTAGTGGAGCCTGCGTCCGTGCGTGGGATACATGTAACGGTGTCGATGATTGTCCTGACGGTTCAGATGAGATGGATTGCTCGGGTGGAGAGTGTCCAAATCCAGGCGAATTCAAGTGCGAAAGTAGCGGGACATGTTTTCCTGAATATCAAATATGTAACGGCGATGCTGACTGTGTAGACGGTTCAGACGAAGAAGATTGCTGGAGCAGAGAGTGTCCTCAATGGTCACCCTTTGACGTTTACTTCAGATGTGAAAGTAGTGGAGCCTGTGTCCCTGGATGGGATACATGTAACGGTATCGATGACTGTCCTGACAGCTCAGATGAGAAGGATTGCGCGGGTGGAGAGTGTCCGATTCCCGGCGATTTCAAGTGCGAAAGTAGCGGAACCTGTGTCAGTGAATGGACTATATGTAATGGTATCGATGATTGTCCTAACGGTTCAGATGAGGAAGATTGCTGGAACAAAGAGTGTCTTCAACTGCCAGGCGTTTCCGTTAATTATTTTAGGTGTGAAAGTAGTGGAGCCTGTGTTCCCCGATTTCTGGTATGCGACGGCGACGCTGACTGCACAGACGGTTCAGACGAAGAAGATTGCTTGAGCAGAGAGTGTCCCATTCCCGACGACTTCGAGTGTGAAAGTAGCGGAGCCTGTGTCCCTGAATCGGATACTTGTAACGGTATCGATGACTGTCCTGACGGGTCAGATGAGGAAGATTGCTTGAGTGTAGAGTGTCCCGAACCAGATGATTTCAAGTGTGAAAGTAGTGAACAATGTGTCAGTCATGATCAAATATGTGATGGTGCTAGTGACTGCGCAGACGGTTCAGATGAAGAAGATTGCTGGAGCAGACAGTGCCCTCAAATACCAGGCTTTTCCCAGACGTTTTTCAGGTGTAATAGTAGTGGAGGATGTGTTCCTGAATTGAAGGTATGTAACGGCGAAACAGACTGCACAGACGGTTCAGATGAAGAAGATTGCTGGAGCAAAGAGTGTCCCCAGTCAATCTATGGCACTTTCTTCAGGTGTGAAAGTAGCGGAGCCTGTGTTCCCGAATTTCTGGTATGTAATGCCGATGCTGACTGCACAGACGGTTCAGATGAGAAGGATTGCTCGGGTAGAGAGTGTCCCAATCCAAACGATTTCAAGTGTGAAAGCAGTGGAAGATGTGTTGATGCCTATAACATATGTGACGGCAATGCTAATTGCGCAGACGGTTCAGATGAGAGCTATTGCATGAGCGAAGGGTGCCCCGATCCCAGCTATTTCAAGTGTGAAAGTAGCGGAATATGTGTCCCTGGATACCACATATGTAACGGTCATGCTGACTGTTCTGACGGTTCAGATGAACAGGACTGCTGGAGCAAAGAGTGTCAATTTTCAGCCCATTTCGGTATTTTCAGGTGTGAAAGTAGTGGAGCCTGTATCGCACAAGTGTTAACATGTGACGGAAGCGATGACTGTCCTGACGGTTCAGATGAGAGAGATTGCATGGACAAAGAGTGTTTGTCTGAGGAATTTCAGTGTAGAAGTGGAATATGTGTAAGTAAACTTGACGTATGTGACGACAATGCTGACTGTGCCGATGGCTCAGACGAGGAAGATTGTTGGAACAAAGAATGCCCTCAATTGTTACCCGAGGAAGAGTTATTCAGGTGTCCAAGTAGTGGAGCCTGTGTTACTACATCGCAAATGTGCAATGGTGTCAATGACTGCGCTGACGGTTCAGATGAGGGTTGCTGGAATGAAGACTGTCCCTATGCTGACTTTTTCAAGTGTGCAGGCGGTGGAAAAACCTGTGTCCATCCGCAAAAACGTTGTGACGGCCGTACGGATTGTCAAGACGGTTCAGATGAGAATTGCGTGGTCACAGAGTGTCCAATCAACGATTTCATATGTAAAAATTACGAAGCCTGCGTCAACCGAGAACAACAGTGTGATGGTCACGAGGACTGTTCAGACGGTTCAGATGAGGATGATTGCTGGGACAAAGAGTGCCCTTTGTCAGACAGTTTTAAGTGTAAAAGTAGCGGAAAATGTATCAACAAAACGACGAATCGCTGCGATGGCGTCGTCGACTGTCACCGCGAAGACGTCCACGACGAGTCCGACGAGACTGGCTGCGGTAAGCTCACGTTTGAATAATTCTAATCAATAAATATTTTGGGAGGCGGGCATTTCAACATGTGATTTGACTCAATGCAAACTTGATAATATCAATGTTAATACTTACAAAACTACATAATAGAAAATATTTTGAGATCTAATAAGAGATTATGTTTAAATATTTCATTTTCCTAGAATATGCACACAAAAAACATTGTAGCAAAAATGGGTGACAACAGAAATGTAAAAGAATTGTTATGAAATGCTATGTAGAAAGTTGTCCAATTTTTCAATAGCTGCGCACGCAAGCATTTATGAATCGTTTGGATTGAAATATGGAGCCCCGGGTCGAACCGTAAATACTGCGGGACACCGATATAAAACGTACATACGGTATAAAATGGTGAATACAACACAGCGGTATTTATAAGCCCTTTGTGTATATCAACATAAAATATTTCCTTGTTTCCGTTTTTGTACTGAGTAATTTTACTACCACTGCCAACCATACCCAGAAGTTGGCTAACTAGCAGACTACGCTTAGCATTATTGTTATACTCTGGCAGGACTAGATTTTGTTTTACTCGGTTGGGATAAGGCAACCCAAGCTCACATGCTCGTAACATTGGATTGCTTTGTTGCACTCTAATGAAACTTCGGACAGTTTTTTTACTACTTGTTTTATACATGCTGCATTTTCGTGTAGAAATACACATTTTGGTTTCGAAATGTGATATTTATTTTATTGGGCTATGGACAGCTGAAAGCGAACCTCCCACCATGATAATTCAACTAGAACTCAAATACAATGGGGGAGGGGGGCACTTGCTATTTTTAGCGTTGACTAAGATTCTCTTACGGAAACGGAGTTTGCCGTGGAAGGGATTTGCCTAAAAATGTAGTTTGCCGCGAAAGGAGTTTTGAAAGGCAGTTTTGCCCCGCAGGACTCGGCCTTTTGCCAGGCAAGCTTGCGTGACTTAGTGTCTGGTCTTAGTATTCCAGCCGCATGTCGGGCTGCATGCCTGGGTGCCTTCCAATTCGTCCAGCATGCAGATAGCCTGTGGATTACATGAGGGTACTTTTGTTGCGGCATGTATTGCGATATACTTCGGTGGGATAGTTAGAGAGGGGGCTGGGGGTTTGGGGGGAACTTCTCGTTCCGGTCTGACGCCGTGTACACATTTGCTTTGGTGTTGGTTTTTATACCGTGGGTAGGTGTATGGCGGATGGTGATCTGCTGTGAATTCAGTTTGTTGTAGATCAGCAAGAGTGCTTGTTTTGTGGATGTTTGTGTGTTGTACGAATATCGCGTTGTAAGTTAAGTTTTGTAAAGTAGCTTAGGATGGATTACGCTGATTGCAGATGTGTTAGATTGTGATTAATTTGCATATTGTAGACAGGCATGAAAGTAAGGATATAAGACTGCAAAAAGCATAAATTTGTTAGGTCACCCTCTGAGGCATTACATTGATATGTGCTTTTCATGATCTTCCTACACAATACTTTAGGGTTTTATCACTTACATTGGGCATGTGCCAATTCTCAGTTGTGTGGTGATGGAATGGTTAGACAATCAGTTATACGTATGTAAGTCATATGGGGAAGTGGTGGGAGAAATGTATAATTATGTGAAGAAGTAAAATGTCAAGGCATACCATTTTATCTTTTGCTGATAGCCCGGCCTTTCAATTGTCGTGAAACGCATTTACAAGTATGCCAATTCGGCTAGTATTTAGATTGATTCTCATTTTGAATCCTTAGATTGATCCTTTAGGGAGAAACAGCTCTCTAACGATGATGTTACTGTCTGAAGGGGGTGCAAAAACTTAGCCAAGGAGGTTAATAATCTGGTATGCCATGGTGTGCTTTTAACAGTCATAGTACAGTGTTACAGGGCCAGATTGGCACCGTTTTAGGCACGAAGGTAGCTTAGGCAAAGATATACGCAATTATATGGATGTATACGTATGACGTTTTTAGAATAATTAATGAGGATATTGTGTGAAGCCATTGTGCCCCGTCGTATTAGTTGCACTCATAGGCATTGCATTGAATTGCGCAACCCAAGGCCACAGCAGGGCACGGGAGATGTATCAGCTACCCTAGCCAAATGTGCTGGCAGAGAGTTGTGTCATGGTGGAGTCAGCTCAGACGAAGGAGGTAATCTACAAGAAGATGTAAAGTAATCTCGAAGCAGATGTTAGGAGGTGATGTTGAAAAGATATACTATAGGACATAGTCCCTCGGATAGGACGTTAAATGGAGTTCCCGTGTGTGGGGAAAGCCATACCCTATGCACGTTTAAGAACCCCTACACGTGCGATGAGCGGTGTGGGATGGAGCAAATCCTTCTGTCTGCAGGTGGTGATTCACTTCACCTGGCGAACCTCCATACCGTATCAGCAACATGGTGATTTACATCATTCATCCGGACAGGAGACCTGGTGAATCCCCGTCTTGTAATTAGCCAGCGAAAGGGTATGTCACCACGTAAAGGGCGGTAGAACCCGTCAGGGGTAAACATATGCGAAAACGTGTAATCACGTCGACCGATGATGATGATGAACGTAGATGTAGTGTAATTGCATCGGAACAACAAGTAACCTCCGCATCTTATAAACAAGTGCTCTTTTTCTTTTGACGGGTCCGCTACAAATGTTTTAGGGCTCTCTCATAACATCAAAATCGATCATTTAAGTCTATCTTGCCATTCAGAATTTTTATTTTGACTTTTGTAGGCTTATCTCACCTGGTATACTTGAAGGTAACTAGGTGGGTAGGTAGGTAACTGAATAGGTATGCGTTTACTTGCTTCACACATTTGGAAGGGACATGTATGACTGAACACATATAAATCAACTTATAGATGCCAATGGTCTTCATAATTAATATCCGATTAATTAATCCAAATAATACAGTCACGATGGTAAAATTTGGCCCAAAAGTTTCCATTCGAACGTGGAGTATCGGGTTATCGTGGCTTCCGCGCGGTCCCCGTGGAGGGCTTAACGGTGACTGAAACATCTTCTAAAAGATGGTGATAGTTAGGAAAGCAACCTCTCACACGTATCTCGTCGAGATTAAATGAAAATTGGCAGTGTGTACACGTCAAATCTTACCGTGTACGTGTGCTGCACAGTTTCGTTTCAATGTTTTCTGAAATATACCTAGTTGGTTGATTTAGAAAGGGTGTTTGGTGAACACAAAAACAAATACCATATTTAGATCGGTCCTAGATTTGACTGAAAGTCCAAATCTTTTATATCATATGAGTAATGATTGTAAGACCAAACTTTCTGTCTAAGGGATTTTTGAACTATTTTTACAGCCAAGATAAGGTCGAAAATTCATGTTTTTCACACACAAAGACTCGTAATTCAAAATTGCCTCCATATTCCAAAAATCCCTAAGACACAAACCTGGAGATATTAGTCGACCATTTAAGTCCTGAAAGAGTTAATTTGCACGCGGTTTGTAAGCGATCTAAATACCATGTTTGACCGTATGTCGAGTTACACCGATAGGGACATGGAGTAATTGATACCGCCGTAAACAAGTGTTGTGATATTAAAGGTCGCCAATAATGACGCCAGCAGCTTTGTTACATGTCACATATTCCAAACTTGGCGGCAGCAAAACTAAGCTTACCAGATAACGTTTTACATTTGCGAAAATGTAAGTTTTTCTTCTGACGCACGGCACCCAGAAAGCAAGGGTGTTTTCTGCGTGTTTACTGTAACAACCTGCGGATGACCGCGGGTGACCTATAATAGAACGCCCGTTCTGTTCGATCTCGTCAGCGTTCTGTTCGATTACGTCAGGTGGAACATGATTCGTGTTCTAAATCCCCAAATGGAAGTCTTGAAATTTTGGGGCCAAATTTTACCATCGTGAGTCTCAACGTCGATACCATCCTTGACCACACAGCACAGGGCATATCTGGCTACTAAGAGTATTTATGAAACTAGAGTTCAACGAACCCATCTCTTCGCCAAATAATCATGTCTTTATTTAAGACTTTAAGGTCTTGTTCATGTATTACTAAATAGCAAATGACTGCATGAACTATGTTCCTCACAAACACACAGATACAACCAAAAACCAGACTGTGACCTGACAGATGACCTGGTAGCATCCCTGGTCAATCAGAATTTCATGCTTGTCAAAGACTTTGTCCCCAGTGTAAGGGCGTCCAGCTCCAGCAAAACATCTGTATAACAGCTGTGTCCATAGATATAGGTCAAAATGAGATATACAGAGCACAGTTTATTTCTGTTAATAAGTTTTGCTGCAGTACCTTAGGAAGCCGCTAGGGGGCCACTATCATATATATTATCTTCGTTTTCCTGACCCCTACCCACCTACTAAATATTATCAGGATTTTTTCAAGGCTTCTCGAGTTATGCATTCCACAAACAAACGGACGCACACACTCGGCCCGCTACCGTCCTAAGGGGAAAATGCTACGTCAGCTATTTTCGAACACAGCCTTCCTTTCCACAACCGCTACTTAAATACTAAATATCATGAAGATCCATACACAGCTTCTTGAGTTATATGCTGTTGGAATGGATTTATGAACTTTCCTCATTAATTATGAAAATTAGCTACTGATTTGCATAATTAGTATTACATTGTATAAGTCATCACTCATTTTATCTACATACTGAAAATCCTGATGATCCGTTTACACGTTTTCGAGTTATCCTCGTCCAAAGATTGAACGGAAATCGGTGTCTGCAGTTCCCAAAAAGCCGCTAGGGGGTCCAGCAGTTACTCTCTGTTCCAAGGGCTATCTACCACTCAAAAATCATGACCACAGCATGTCCAGAACACGAAGTGTCAAAATTAAAAGTTTTGCTGCAGTACCTTAGGCAGCCACTAGGGTGCCCATTATCGAACTTGACCTTCGTTTTCTTAATCCCCATCCACCTAACAAATATAATTAGGATCCATTCAAGGGTTCTCGAGTTATCTTGCATACAGACAAACGCACTTACATACACATCCCGCTACAGAACCGTAGGTAAGAGCCAGGTAAGAACCATTTTCGCACTTGACCTTCCTCTCCAAAACCGCTACACACCTACCAAGTTTCGCGAAAATCGCCCAGCTAGATTTTGACTTATGCTGCCCAAAACAAACCGCAAAAAACATACCAAGCTCGCTGCAGTACCGTAGGAAAACGCCAGGTTAACCGTTTTCATACTTGGCATTTCTTTCGACAACCGCTACACCCCTACCAAAAATCACAAAGTTTCATCCACAATTTCTCGAGTTATATGCTGTTGACCTACATACAGACCCAAGTCAGCAATCTCATACTCTTCTTGGCGAAGAGAATAAGGTTTTTTTTTTCGGCTTCTTCTTCAACACGTTTTCCGTACTTCTTTATGTACCCGCCTCATAGACCCGGGGCTGGCGCATTAATCCCCCCCCCCCAATGAAATAAAAGCCCGTTTTATTTGCGAATAAGGCTATAGACTACACTAAGAGATAGATATTGAACAGATAGATTACTGCAATTGAATAAAATAGTACACAGTACATGGATACAATTATAACGGGATCGGTATATAAAAGGTAAATAGGTTGAGATCCCTACCAATTTATCCATATCTCTACCTATTTCTCTATCTGCGCAGACAGTGGGGAGCCGTGGATAGTCAGAGATTCGCAAATACTTAATATCTTGACAGGTAGATGAATACATGACTGACGTTTTTAACCCTCAAACACCCGAGTGGGGTCCATTAGGACACCAGGCGTACACTTCGAATTGCCATTTGAACATTTTTGATCTGAAAAAAAATTCCTTCCGTGACTTTGTCATTTAATATCTGCTTTACATTCACGTTAGTTTTTACGAAGATTGATACATTACTGTCGACTTTACGAAGAAAGTCAGTGTTCAGTCCGTCTGTGGTCCAAACGGACCCCAGCAAAAATGTGCAGTTTTTAAAACAAGATTTGGAGACTCCTGAGCTACTTATCGTATGACCACCAAACTTTCAGAGATTGATGAACAGGTAAAACTAAATCTTCACAAAAACTTCTGTGTCATCACAATGTAATATGACGACATTATAACGTCATTTAGCGGCCATTTTGGATTTTGACCAATGACGTAAATTATAAATTTTTAATCATGAAAATTACATTTAATGTCATGGAATCTAATTGCTTTAAGAAAACAAGTGTAGTTTACAAAAAAAAAACTTTTTAAAATTGGCAAATTGCGGCAAAAATATGCCTGTAATAATTCCGTTGCCATGGCACCCCAAAACGATAAACTTACTTTAGTGACAATGTATTTTTGCTTACCGTGAATATTTTGTGACAAATTACCAAGTTTCGTAGCTTTAGCTCTAGCCGTTCATGAGTTATACGCCATGCAAGTTTCTTGTGGCCTCAATATCACCCTCTCTGATAAAGATAGGTTTAGTGCAAAACATGGTCCTTCTGATCTTTTGCATAAATTATGATGATAAGCTGGAACTAGCAACACCTTAAAATATCAAAATGTTTCTCTTACATTGACGAAGCTATATATGTACAATGATCACCGATAAGAATTGGAATTAAGATTTTATGAACAAAACATTTTGGGGTCACTCGGTCATTTTAGTCGCAAAAAAGGTCGGGTACTGTATGAACGATATCTTGCTAAATTATTTGAAATTTTATGTAAATACCTCATCCACCCCACTTACTATTTGTGACACGTTTCTATATGACGTGTTTCTAGAGTCTGTTTGATATCACTATTTTACACGGCATACGCTTGAACAGTATATTATTGCAGGGGCACTTCGTTTCTTTTTTAAACCCAGTCTAAAAATATAATTAAAATTGCATGTTTAGACTGGGGTGATTATTGAAACTTCTTTTTGGAGGAACTATTTCTAGATTACTCCTCTTTAAAAATGGGTGTTGCTGAAAGATACAACTCCTATGCAGGGAGGCAGGCATTTATTTTTTTTAATTTCACGTTTTGGACGGGGGTGGTGAAATTAATTATACATGTATATCACTTTTCTGTAGTAGTATTTCAAACTGGTCTTTTTTTTAAACTGTATATGCCTCAAGAAAAGACAATTTTCTTTTTTTGAATAAATTCATTTTTTGAAACAGTTCATTTTGCACGAGGTTGTAGATGGTTAAAGTATGCTGTAATTACTCGCAAATGTTGCCAGTGTTCTCATTTGTATGTTTTAGCATAAAGCATTTTTTTTTTCAGTTTTGTTTATTTTCAAGCCTGTATCATTGCAATGGTCAATTAGAAAGGTAGCTACGTGTGATAAGTATGGTATAATTATGCATAACTAACCATGACCACAATTTGTAAAAAATAAAAACCTGGACGCTACATGTTGTTATACAGTGTGTACCAGTGTCGAGTTCCGCTGTGAAAACAGATGTGTGGCACCATCTGGACTGTGCAACGGAGTTCCTGACTGTGACGACTCATCTGACGAGCGGCTGTGTCGTGAGTTTTATACAAATTACCGTTACTACAATGCATGGCTTAGATGCATGATGTAGGGTAGAATAAATGCATTTGTGTAAAGAGACCCAACCGAGGCAAACATTCATTAACGTGAAAATGTGTTCTTATGGAGATAAACTAATGATATAGCAGATAAGTTTTAGACGACCTCAAACCTCACATAGATGATACTTATCGTTTTTAAGTGAGTTATGATCAATATGTTTCAATGATTTTGCAAATTAATATCTTATCTGCCCACATTGCCTCAGACAATAATCTTCTTTACCCAAAAACAATGTACGGTAATATGGAAGTCTAATATCTAAGCAAATAAACCTATCTGGTGTATCCTCATAAATAATATAAATGTAACAATGATTTCATTATCTAGGTCTGACACTATTCACCTTCAAAGCTTCTCATAGCTTTGCAAATGCTGGAAGAAGACAAAATCCCATACTTTATCACAGTGGGATTTTAATGTGTTGATAATACACCTTTATTTGTATTATTGATTTTTTTTAATTGCGTAGAACTCGTAGGGTTAGTGCCTTTCCGATCTAAATTTATTTAGAATCATGTGAGGAGAAGGGCCTGTGGCAGTGTGACAGCGGTGAGTGCATCAACAACGCCTCGGTGTGTGACGGAGACAAGGACTGCTTTTCTGGGATAGACGAAGAGAACTGCAGCGGTAGGTTCTCTTATATTTACCCTAGGTCGTCTTGCCTGACAGTAAAAGTTAACTGTATATCTTGCAAATGTTTAAAACAGCTGAAAATGAATGATCGTGTCTGATATTGTTTTCCGCGTTTTTTTTACAAAGCTGCATGTTTGATACAATTTGCATTACGTTTTTTAGATATCCTGTCCTTTCTTGTGTGTGTTTTTCTCTCCCTATGATTGGTTGTTGATGCTGCCGTTGTTGAACACTTGTTGAAACTTAGACACATTTTATTTCTCACAGCTCCCTGCAACCGTCTCCAGTTCGAGTGTGATGGGGGATGCCTGCCGAAATACCGCGCCTGTGACGGGCTGGAGGACTGTGCGAACGGGGAGGACGAGATCGACTGCACTGATGAAGGTACGAATGATTCAACATGTTTTACCAAACTTCATCCATATATGTACATGTTAAAGGCTTTAAATAACTGCTAAAACCAAATATTGTACAGAAGGTATTATGAATTTACACAATATCAAAACAAACTTAGTCACTAGTTCTTGTATAAGGGAGTAAGATACATGTATCAACACAGCGTCATGTATCAAGTCCTACATGGACCATTTCAATGTAGTGTCAATTTCCCAGTGTTTATCTCTAGTAGTAGAACTTTGTGTTAGGAAGTAAGACCTATCATACCTGTATTATAACTAGTAGAGCACAGCATGCATAATACACCCATCGTACATACACGTAAGTTTTACTTAATCCCTTCCTTATCAAAACTGTCCGAGGGTATTTTGTGTAACAATTTATTGTTTTTAGCTATTTTGCATTTTCAACCAAAAATTGAACATAAATAGTAATTTCTTATGTTTTAAAAAAAAAAACAAGGTAATCCTAATTTTAAACAAAATACCCTCGGATAGAAATGATTAGTATAGTGTAGCATTTCATACTTTAGAATACAATGATTGGCGGTCTTGTTTCCATCTGGGCGTAGACCGATAAAAACACAACTTTCTTTTACCAAAATGTGGATTTCTTACCCAAAATCCTGCATGTAAAAAAAAATCACAACTATTTAATGTGTTTCAATTAGAACTTAAACTGTGTGAAGTTTCAACGTAGTGCGACCGAGCAATCAAAAGGTACATTCATATGCATAGAATCCTACATTACTACAAGCCTGTTCGCCTTAAGCCAACCGAGTGAATTCTACCTCGCAAGTGACGTTAGCCCTTTATGCCAGACAATATGATTTCATAATATTTTGTGACCCACACAGGTTGTGGTTCTAAGCAGTTCCCCTGCGCGGACGGTACCTGCCTGTTGGAGTCTCAGCTGTGTGATAACCTGACGGACTGTAGTGGAGGGGAGGATGAGGAGGATTGTGGAGGTAGTTAGAGAAGCTTTTACTTAATACTTGTTATAAAACGAGAAAAGGTAAAAATGTGGTTGAAAGATGACTATGCGTCTTGAGCTATCGGTTTGGTTTGAAGAATATCAAAAGGAGGGATGGTTGATACATCGTCCAGTAGATTCTCTTGTGATGTAAAAAAAAAGTCTGTACAATACGTTTGTGAAGATTATACATCCATGAATACAATGAATAGATGAAAGTTTAATCTCTACTTCTAGATAAATATTCCGCAGAGTTGTAAACTTTTATTTTTATTTCACTGAAGAAGAACGACGGATGTCGTTTGAAACGTCTGAATTAAACTTGCTTTATCCAGAAGAAGAGATTGAACTTTCATCTATTCATTAGTCTGTACAATAATTTTACGCGAAATCACTGACTCTCATTACAATATCTGCATGGTGTCCTATTATTTTGGTGGTGATAATGATGATTATGTTTCATTAAGAAAAAAATGTCAAGTTGCCTTTACATTCGATGATGAAAAAGAAGTGATGAAGAACTTTATTGCGCGACAAATTGTAACAGGTACAATGTATGGCAATCAGTGTATATAACGTAATTGAACTATGTACCACTACAACTAAAATCAATCTAATTTAATGTAACAGCATGAACAATCTACTTAATATTATACAACCTAATACTACTGTTAACATTTTCCTCACAGATGTCCTACCTACTGGATTTCCGCTTGGTTTGACGAGTCGGTACATTCCCGATGTTTTCATTACTGCCAGTTCCGAGTACAAGCCGGAGTTCGCCGCCTCCCAGGCTCGGCACACACCTCCGACTACACCAGGATACTGCTGGGTACCGAGAACAGTGGAGGGCCAATGGATTCAGGTACACGGTATCTATAAATCAAACTAATTTTTAAGTAAATCTAGATTATAGTCATAAAAAATAATTTGTGGCATACTATACTGTGTCTTATCTTTGTTTCCCATTGAAATCCGAAATTGTCTTCAGTGTGACTTTGCCATGCTTTTTTTCTATGGGAATCCAAATTGCCTTCAGCAATAAATTGTCTTACAATACAGCGTTTCCTATTGACATCTAAAAATGTCTTTATTTATAGTTAATGTACAGTTTCTTTCATATCAATTGCCAATGCCAGTTGGAACGTCTGATCGTTTCCAAAATTATATCCATTTGCTTGAGTAATTACTTTTTGACATATAGTTAAGAAGGTTAGACATCTAGGTAGACAATATTTAGATACTATTCATTCGCTTCAACTAGTAAAAATGAGAATTGTTCCGCCGGTTTATTCTAATGGCGTTGAAGAAGAGTGATAATGTCACTCGAAACGTCCGGAAGTAAATTTCTATTTTTATTCAATTGTAGAGATTAAATTGCATTTGAATATCGTCTTCCGATGACAATAAGACCATGGTAAGACCGTTTAATTTGTATCTTTGACCACAGGTTTACTTTGGCAAGACAACTAACGTGACGGGTGTGGTCATCAGTGGAGGCGGCTCCAACTGGGACCTGGACAGTTGGGTGACGTCATTTACTCTGGCCTTTAGCATGGACGGCAATGAGTGGTCGCCGTACGAAGGCACCAGCAACGATACACAGGTATAGAGAGTTTATGTTGATAAGAAGAAGGTGTTGGGAACATGTCCGAAAATTTTGTGTCAAATAGCATGCATAATGTTGACGCCGTGTGGTGAGATGTTTGGTAATCAGTTGCAATCTTCTTGCAAAAGGTGCTTTACACGATTCTCCAGGCTTCACCCATGTGTAAATAAGTATCTAGCTAGCTTTGGTCAGGACTGTCCCTCTCACAGGACGATAAATGGAGGTCCCATGCATGCTTGGTGGAGCCATATATCAAACACGTTAAAGAGCCCACCATAGTTATTGAAATGCGTAGTGCGTAGGGGTTCGTCCTGGTGTCAGTAGACCAAACATTATAGTCTGGTCTCTGGTTGACAATTTCAAAATGTGATCACCTGTTATGTCAATCATTTTACAAATGTGCTACAGTTAGATAAAGCTAATAATTAAAATGGAGCTGGGGATTTCTTTCATTATGTAGATTTTCCCTTGATTGGCATGTAGCCTTATATCATAACCTTCCTGTTGTGATCAAAAGTCCAATATGTCGTGAAGATATTTTTCTTCATTCTTTAATAATGATGTTTATTTTTTAAGACCTAATGGTTGACTTATTTCTATGTTTTTAAGACCTAATTGTTGACTTATTTCTATGTTTTTAAGACCTAAATGTTGACTTATTTCTATGTTTTTAAGACCTAATAGCTCACTTATTTCTATTTTTAAAGACCTAATTGTTCACTTATTTCTATGTTTTTAAGACCTAATAGCTCACTTATTTCTATTTTTAAAGACCTAATTGTTGACTTATTTCTATGTTATTAATACTTAATTGTTGACTTATTTCTATGTTAAGTTTCCAAACGCGAACCTATTTTTCTATATGCACAGGTTTTCCAAGGAAACCGAGACCGGTACAACAAAGTTAGTCGTCCTCTTCCAGTTCCTGTGACGTCACGTTACATCCGTCTGTACCCGACAGGCTACGAGGGCTGGGTTGTCATGGTGATGGAGGTGTACGTCACTAACGGTCAGTTTGCTGAAGTTAAAATAAACAGTACAAAGCGCACCGTGACTTAAACACTTTACTTATTAGATACAGATATTTTGTGAGCTTTATGTTTTGTTAAGTATGAATGAAGAAATGCTAAGAAAGTGCTGCGTATTTCAAAATGTAAAAGGGTAGCATTTTTGTGCAAAAACTAACTATAAATATGCGACATTTTAATAGAAAAAACGCATTGCCATACGGGCAGCATGCTAGCGATAATGTGTAAGGTACCTTACAGCCCTTCCAGTTGTAACTTATGTTATATTTATATAGCATTGTACATGAGCCGTTTTCAAGGCTAGACATACAGACATTTTGCATACATGCAAAATGATTCCAAACTTGTGTACGTGTCAACACGAGAAAAACCATATGTATGATGAGGGGATTATGACTTTGTTGATACAACACGATGGTCAAATTTGGCCGAAAAGTTTCAATTCGAACGTAGGGTATCGGGTTACCGGTGCTCCCGCGCGCGCTCCGGGGAACCTGACAGTAACTGAAACATCTTCCAACAAATCATAATATTTAGAAAAGCAACCCCTCGCATGTGCATTCTCGATATTAAAGGCAACATAAGCAATTTTATAGCGTCAAAGTGGAAATATTCTGAATAAGGCAATCTACTGCACTGTATTCTCACATTTACATCATAATTTGATACTTTGAGCGGTTAAAAAACAGCCCAGAGACAAGTTGCACGAGGATATTCCTTATTATTGTACCCCCCCCCCCCCCAAATAAGGACTTGATCTGGAATACTTGTGCAACTCATCCCCGCGCTGTTTTTATCGGCTCAATTTATGAAATAATGATGTAAATGTGCTAAAATAGTGCATTAGATGTCAATATTATACAGACTGCGTTATTCAAAATATTTCCACTCTAAACAATGTGATATTGCTTAGGTTGCATTTAAATGAAAACTAGCAGTGTGTACACGTCAAATCTTACCCTGTACGTGTGCTGCACAGTTTTTTCTCAATGTTTTCTGAAATGTGCCTGGTTGGTTGATTTAGAAATTGTGTTTGCTGGACCAAAAAAAAAACAAATACTATATTTAGATTGGTCCTAAATTTGACTGAAAATCCAAATCTTTTATATCATATAGTTAATGATGTCAAGGTAAAACTTTCTGTCTCAGGGATTTTTCAACTTCTACTATGTTTACAGCCAAAATAAGGTCGAAAAATCGTCATTTTTTTTTACATTTTCACACTCAAAGACTAGTAATTCAAAATTGCCTCCATGTTCCAAAGGTTCCTAAGACGAAAAGTTGGAGATATTAGTTGTCGACAATATAAGTCCTAAAAGAGTTGATTTGCACGCGTTTTGTAAGCGATCTAAACCATGTTTGGCCGTATGTCGAGTCGCACTGATAGTGACATAGAGTAATTGACACCGCCGTAAACAAGTGTTGTAATATTCAAGGTCACCAATAATGACGCCAGCAGCTTTGTTACATGTCACATGCTCAAAAGTAAGCGGCAGCAAAACTAAGCTTGTCAGATAACGGTTTATATTTTTGAAAATGTCTGTTTTTCTTCTGACGCCAGGCACCCGGGAAATCAAGGGCTTTTCACGTTTTCTGCGTGTTTACTGTAACAACCTGGGGTTGACCCCGGGTGACCCCCAATAGAACGCGCGTTCTGTTTGATGCGCGCGCGATCACGTCAGATGGAACATGGTTCGTGTTCTAAATCCCCACATAGAAGTCTGGAAATTTTAGGGCCAAATTTTCCCATCGTGCAGGTCAAATTCAGCCAAATGTTATTCAACAACGATTGCATTAGGTATTGCGCTAATACAATATTTCCATTCATCTGTAGACGAAACCGCTTGGCTAATACAATGTTCTCTTATATTTGTAGACGAAGACGCTTGGCTGGTGCAGGACGACTACGTCCCATTGGGGGTTGGTATCGATGCGGGCAATCCAGCTGCCGCTCCGAAGATTCCCGACCTCCATATCACAGCTTCATCACGAGATGGCGACTTCTTCCCGTGGCTTGCACGTCTAAACAACGGGAGGGGACAGGCGTGGGGAGCGGGCTGGTCTCCCGGACAGGACAATGGACCGGGCCAGTGGCTACAGGTAACGTTCCTCTGACACCCGTTCAAAGAAGTACCAAGGGCCAATGGTATATGACTGGGTGGTTGAGTATTCACCGACATCATGACAATTTACAAAGGTCCTGGGGCTAGTTAGATTTGTCCTTCACTGAAAATCACCATACCATATGGTTAGCAATTGTAAATGGTCCCAAATCTGCTAAATAGAGGGACTCACAACATTTGCATTATTACTCAGTCACTCACTCACTTACTCACTCACTTTCTCACTCACTCTCACTCACTCACTCACTCACTCACTCACTCACTCACTCACTCACTCACTCACTCACTCACTCACTCACTCACTGTATGTCACCATCCTCAGGACAATTCTGACTGGTTTACATTGTACCTCAGCAACTTGTGTCGCCCGCGGCTTATAGTAACAGATGATGTAACATGCGCAAGTTTTAAAAGCGTAGTGACTAACCAACCTTATGAAACTATCACGGGCCTGGAAGCAAATAGATGTACAAAAAAAATATTTCGTCTTCTATCTCTCACTGACAGATCAAGCACGACAATGTCTACGAAGTTGCCGGTGTCGTCACGCAGGGGGCGTATAACCTTGAACGCTGGGTGACGTCATACACGCTGGCGTTCTCTGTGAATGGTGAAACATGGACACCGTACTCACAGGGTACCTGGGACGTACAGGTTAGTTTAACAGCATACTCTGAAATCATAATAAACAGTGTATTGTTGGTGTGAGCATGCGCCTTTAGCATATTAGTCTTTTAGCAGTTTTGGCATTTGACAGACTAACGTTAGACATACTTTCAAATATCTCCAAATAAATATAAATTTTTTACTGAAAATAAATGTACAGTAAATGCATCGCTCGCCTATACAGTTCATTCCTTTTTCTGATTTATTTTTCTTCTATATTAAATATTTAAAAAAAATGACATGAAACATAAAATATTGGTCATTACTTAACACATGGTAAATGGTTTGTTTTAGTTTTTCACCGGAAATAGCGACAACTATCGCTATGCTCGCAACCTGTTGGACAAGCCGGTTGTTGCACTCTACACCCGCTTCTATCCTCAGCCTAATCCACTCAGCATGCCAGCACTGAGAGTCGAAATTCTTGTCAAAGATGGTAAGAAGTCCAATTTGTTTTTGCTTGAATGATTCCATGGCTATCAATATCAGTGTACCATTTCCTTACAATATCAACAAAGAACAAATAGTACAGGATATTGGGGATTTATTTTACATAGCCAGTTAGTTCACGTTTTAATTTCTCTTAGACAACTGTCCCAGAGCTTCAAATTGGATGAGACAGAGTCACTGCAATAGTTTTAGGACCGTGTGAGGTCCTGCTCTGTAGATTTAGAATTTTCATGAATTAATAGAGCAACATCGGAAGAACATCGTTGGTCTATCTTCTCACATTGGATTGTTGCTCTTCGCCGCCATATGACCTCCCCCTCCATGTCAATAACTTTGTTTGGGCAGAATGGTCCGCCACTGCCGATTCTATTTCTTCTTTAAATGCATGCTGTTCTGTAGGCAATGTTTGGAGCACAGGAATCAATAATTGTGAGTTCCGCTGCAGTACCATTAGCAAAAACGCAAGGAGATAGTATAAGCATTTTTGTGGCTCTACCTACATGTATATAATTATATTATAAAGACAACCCATCCAGACATTCCTGAGTCATTGTGTTGAAAAGTAACAGGTGCACATACAGACACAGTAGCAATGATGCTGACAAAAACATAATATTCTTAAGCTTAGCTAGGGTAATAAGAAACATAAATGAAGACAAATCTTTATTAGTGGTTTACTTTGCCACCGGTATCTTTTTAAAGGTTCCGGATGTGCATCTAACGAAGCCTTCTGTAACGGGGCGTGTCGACCACGGGACAGTTTCTGTCCGGTTTTTGAAGGATGTGTGCCGCAGCGCTATAACGATGGACAGATGTGGATACACTCACTAGCCAATATGCTTTATTTTATCATATTATTGAAGTTGCATCCGATAAACAGATATCACAGTAGTGTCAAAAAAAAATCAGAGAAATGGTTTATTGCCTGTGTCTGTAACTTTAGCAATTTTACATTCTAAAGTGATTGGTCATCAGTATTGATCCCGAAGAAGGTGGCAATGGTCGTTAAAATCTTATGAATGTATCCCTCAAGCATCCGTCCTTTTTTGGACTAAAATGACCGAGTAGGGTCCAAACGGACCTCAAAATGCAAAATGTTTTGTTCATAAAATCTCAGTTCCAATTCCTATCGGTGATCATTGTACATACATTGCTTTGTCAATGTAATATGATATTTTGGCATGTTAAATTGTTGCTAATTCCACCTCATTATCATAATTTATGCAAAAGATCAGAAGGACCATCTTTTGCACTAAACTTATTCTGACCAGAGAGGGGCCTTTATGTCGCATAACTCATGAACGGCTAGTGATAAAGCTACGAAACTTGGTAATATATAACAAAATATTGTAAGCAAAACGCTTTTGTCAATAAAATTAATATCATTATTTGGGGTTGCCATGGCAACGGAATTATGACAGGCACATTTTTGCAAAAATTTGCCAATTTTGATTTTAACAAGGTTTCATTGGTAAACGATGCTTCTTTTCTGACAACGATAAAATTCTATGAAATTCAATGTTATTTTCATAATTCAAAATTCATAATTTATGCTAATTTCATGACGCCATTAGTCAAAATCGAAGATGGCCGCCCTTATTACCTAAATGACGTCATAATATCGTCATGTCATATGGTGATTACACAAGTTTTATGGGGATTTAGTTTGACATGTTTAATATCCTCTTAAAGTTTGGTGGTGATATGATAATTATTTAGGGAGTTTGTCAAAAGTTTGTTTCAAAAACTGCACTTTTTGCTGGGGTTCACGGACTTTATAGCTTCCGCAGTAATGTACCAATCTTCTTAAAAACGTAGGAGAAGGTATGGAAGATATTTGCTGACAAAGTCACGGAAGGAAGTTTTCTTCAGATTAAAGATGTTCAAATGATACTTAAAAAATTACGCCTGGGGTCCAAATGGACCCCACTCGGGTGTTTGAGGGGTATACATTGTGTTGAATAAAAGTTCAGCATTGCACAATTGCAGAATTGACACTACCAAGTTGAACACAGATGAGCTTCCGTGATGACGATGAAAATCCTTAAATTAGAATATATCAATTAAAAATACAGATGACTGATGCACATGTTTAGATTGCAGGAATGCAATTGCCTACTACATGTGACTATTTTGCCGTCAATTGTTCTATTATAGTCTAAGCTCCTTTGGTTGAATCGTTTTGAAGACAGGGAACCGTACATTTCTTTTCTGTCGGGTGGGGTATTTAACAAACATGCAAACATAAGTACATAATGAAAATACTAGATATGAATAATGTAGCAAAGAAAGAGCCATATTAACTGTTTTGCAGCACTGTTTGCGAAGACGTGCTGCAGACAGAGTGCGGTCGACTGGAATCTACCGTCGGGTTGGAAGATCTCGGATGTTTGGGTTAGTTGTTTTACATTCTATTACTGTTGATGCTCTGTGCATAAAAAAAGGTGCCGATATAGAGTTTAGGAGAGAGAGAGAGACAGACTGAGATAGAGAGACAGACAGACAAAGATAGATATAGATAGATAGATAGATATCTAGATAGGTAGGTAGATAGATAGATAGATAGATGGATAGATACCATCGAGGATAAAGTACTCTATGTCTTAACTTCTAATAAAAACAATTCATCTATTTTATTGTAGACGGAACGTAAACAATATGCCATCAGCATACTTACTTGATTAAAACTCATAATTTACTTTTCGTCTATTCAAAAAATTAACCTGGGATGATCAAGGTTAATGTTAACATAGTATGTGTGAAAGATATCACCAGCATGTAAAATGAATGTAGATACCATTAAAAATATAGAAAATTAAGAGCGTTATATCGGTGTGGTAACTTTAGCGTGCCAGTACAAGTTAAAAGACCAGCCATAATTAAACGACTACCCATTATTTGCTCTCTAGAAATTGACAATCAGTACATGTCATGTTGGGACGGCACCAGTCCTGGACGACGGTCTGGCGTGTCTGGGGTGTTCCACACATTCCAAGCTTGTGACGGCGTGGAAGACTGCTCTACAGGGAGGGACGAGGAAAATTGTAATGGTAAGAGTGCACACTTTGTAACATACATTCGCATAATTCCACCAGGTGCCATTATACCGCCACCTCAAAAAAACGTTGTTATTGAGGCCTTCTCAATATTGTCTTCATCACCTAAATATCTGAATTGTATAACATTTAAGATATATAACATTTCGTGTTCAGGACATTATTGGGAAGACATCTGTACTAACGTTTTTGAGGTGGCGGGATTGACACCTGGTGGATATATGATAGTTGATGTTACAGAAATTAGTTGTGACGGAATAAACTTTATCAGATGTGACATTTTTTATTCAACAAAACAAAAGTATGAGAAAAATCCAGCAAGTACCAAACGAGAATTTATGCAATTATCATATCAAGCAGAAACATATAAAATGATCTTAAGCACAGAGACATTTGAAATGATATCAACAAGCAGACTTTGAATTATTCGTATGAAAATGAAAAAAATGAAGTAAACAGAATCGTATAAAATGACTATAACAGAAACATATGAAATTAAATCATATCAGCAGAAATCTATGTAATAATCTATGAACAGAAAACTTGTGAAGTAATCATATGCAAATAAAATGATCATATCAAGAGTAAACGTAACGTTTATGTGTTAATCTCCTATTCTGTTCGAAACACCATGTGTCTGCGTGTGTGTGTTTGTTTGTTTGTTTTCATGTTTGTGTGTACCTTCCTACTACAAATTGGAAGCTATTGTATTGCAGATTGTGCGATGGAATGTCAGACGGGCTTTTCCTCCTGTGTGCCAAGTAGCTGGATCTGCGATGAAATAGAAGACTGTGTGGATGGGAAGGACGAACACGAGTGTGTGCAAGGTAGGCTCTTGACAGAGATGGCTGGAAAAAGGGACAATGTCTTTTGATTTTTTTCTTAGGTTAGCAACCTTCTTTTCTTTCTCTGTAGACGTTTCGACAACATGCCTACTGTCTTCATTGACGTAAAGATGACAGATGTACTTTTCACTGACAAAGATATGTTCTAGAAACTTATGTTGAGACAAAATGATACACACAAGAATGACTGTTTAATTTGTACCTTTATGATAAGATTACTTACGCAACTGGCAGACAGCGTAGACCATTCTTTTTTTTTTTCATTGCATTTTCTTCGCTTTAATTTGCTTTTGGACAGACAATGACAATGTGGCATTGCACCCAATTTAGTAACTTTTATCAACATTGCCACATACACAGTAAAGGCATCAGAAAAATATTGCCTGTTATACCTCCTAGACCAAAGTCAGCTACCCCTTTTTTTTCACCTGGGTGCAAGCAGTAAGAATTGTCGTAAAAAGTGTATTTGCCAAGGGCACTTCGTTCGGGCACGGCGGGTATCAAACTCGCGACCTTTAGATTCCGAGCCGGACCCTCTACAAGATACGCCACGCACGGCGTCATGTTTTAACAAATGGCTTTCCAATATTCACGTTTTCGATATACTCTTCATCACAGGTGTGCCAAAACACTGCTTCTTCACCTGCCGTAACAACGTCACCTGTCTGCCGTCACGTCTGCTTGGGGACGGGAATCAGGACTGTCCGGACGGGGAGGACGAAAGACCCAGTGGCGGTAAGCTGTCACTGCAGTCAAAATTTGTGAAAACCCGACGAGGAATTTTAAGGGATTAAAAAAGCTGAACAAGTTGAAGTCACTAACTTTTAATTTAAAAAAAAACGGCATTGTCTACGGAACTACGCCAAAATCCAGCTATAATTTATTAGGCCGCGCCGGGCATCCAAATACTGACAAAGACACCACAAACTATTCACATTGATCAGATGCTAAAATGCAACTCAATCGCTACAGAAGGAAAATGCCACTAAATCATTATGAAAAAAATGAAAATCATATCTTTATATTGAAGAGGAATCAATCTTTACTTCTGGATACTTTATTCTTATACAGACGTTTCAAAAGGCATCCACCTTTCTTCCTCGGTGAAATAAAAATGAAGATAAACAACTTCTCGGAGCAAAGAATAATTCTAATATGTTCTAAATAAACAAAAAAGGTAACGGCTAAGGTGTTCTAAAATAAACAACACAGATAACTATTGAGGTGTTCTAAATAATGTTCTAAATAAACAAAAAAATAACAGACAAGGTTTTATAGTACATTCAAGCAAAGTAAAAGTAAACTAACAAGGAATAAGATATTAAGTGTATATATAAAACCATCAATTATTTCAATACGAATCTTCACAAATCATATCTTTATAGTTCCAAAAATATAAGAAAATTCCATAACATTAGTTACTGTAATTCTTTTTGGTTTCGGTGTGATGGAGAGTTCTACGCGAAGTCCTTTTTTTTCTGGTTTCATGTGAGGCTGTAGGTGGCGGCTGAATATCCACTTGCTGTAGCCCTGCAATGCTGCCTATACATACCATGTTTTCAGTGGTAGACTGGTTTTCCCCGTTGTAGGTGTTGTTCACACTTAACACTTGAATCTGGCCCCAATAATGTCGATTTTTTTTAATTTTGCGAACGCGGTCTTAGGAATGGAATAATATCTGTCTGAAGGTAGAGTAGGGTTTTAGATTAGCAGGGATATTTAAAAAGTTCTGAAAGATTCGCCGGGGTTTATCTGATACTCCTTGGATGTGGAATTGTGGCATTCACGATTGAAGAAATTGTATGTAAATATTCTTAACGTTTTATAAACGCATCGCTGTATTATTCATCTCTTACTTCAAATTATAAGATTTGACAGATTCATATGCAACGTTTTGATTGATTTATACATATCTGTCGCTGCAGTTGAAGATGCAGAAAAACGCAGGTGGGGCTCATGTAGCTTCAACTGCCCGTCCATCTACGGTAACGCGTCTTGCGTTCCTAACGCGTTCAGATGTGACGATGACGTCGACTGTTTGGGGGAGGAGGACGAGACGGACTGTGTAGTTAGTAAGGAAAGACAGGCTGATTGCGAGACGGTCAGCTGCGACATGGCTGGTAGCGCCACGGGTTCAATCTGTGTGCCATCTTATTGGGTCTGTGATGGGTACCCCAACTGTGAGTCAGGGGAGGACGAGCAGGGGTGTGACAACGCAGACGGGTCCACTCAAACCAGCAGCGCACCGAGCGACGGTCTGCAAACTGCTGATGGTGGTCAGGAAGAGACCTGGGGGCCAACAGATGGACAACAGCCACAGGAGGAATCAACCGCAGAACTGTCAAGTGGCCAAGCATCACCAGGTAACAAGGCCAATACTGCAAATGTTTCACAGTCTGCTTAAACAAATAGATATTGGTATACGTCCCCGGCCTCACCAGAAATAAGAAGCACAACTCAGATTCATATTAAGAAGTCATTTATCAATTTTTCTCCAAATCTCAAATTATTGCAGTCATTACTTTCCAGGCCCTCTTTTTTTTTAATTAGAAGGTGAGAAAAACAAGGGTGAATTGTGATCAGACATGTGTCGGTCGAGTTCCCCATGTCGTAATTTTTTTTTTTCATTAGGCCATGTTGATTTGATTATATGGATGACATGCTCTGGGAACCACAAAACTGATGCAAGCGAGTGAATAGAAAAAAAGTTTGGCCAAAAAAAAAAGTTGCCTTTAGTATAAGATCAAAGTGGCCAGGAAGGTTGAACATGAGACTAAACACACATAGTTTGGTGTACCAACAGTTAGGTGTAGCAACCAGTACGTTATACGGTGCAAAACATTTTTTTTCTTCTAAGACTAATCCAAAAAAAATATGAAAGAAAAATCAGAGGAACAGGTTTCGCCAATTAAAAAATAAGCACACTATGTCGTCAGGCATTTGGAGTCTTATCGGGGGGCCAAGAAGACAAGAAGAGGAAGTCAAGTAGAGTTTATAATCAATTGTACCAAGTTTCTACAGTCAAAGGTACAGAGACAGTTACCGGTAGCCTGCATTGTGGGAGTCCAATAACCCACCAAACAGATTCCTTTGTAGCAAAATTGACCAATTACCATAATGATTGCTTTGAGTATTGCCAATTCTCAAGTTTCCGCAGACAATCAGGTTCAGGTCCGGACCTGGAAATGATCCTCGGGAGCTGAATGGGACCTATACCTGAATTTTCTGTACTGGTACCTCCCCCTACTATAGCTAACAATAGATTTTTTTTTCTTTCTGTCCTTTCACATCTTATTCTTTGACTTGAGATTTATTTTTGCATTCTATGGCATTAGGTATCTGTTTTCTGTTACTTTTTTTCAATCCGCGGAATATTTATGCTCATTTTACAGCTGCTTTGCATAATTTATTGTGTGGTCAAAAACTTTTTTTTTTGGAAACGGCCTAAAATTGGTGCGAGCGCGGATGTCATCCATATAATCAAATCAACATGACCTTAACAAAAGATATTGTCAAAATGTTCGATAATGATTCTCTTCCTATTTCAAGCAGAAAGAAGTTGGTGTCATCCTTCAATCAGCGCTAGTTGACCCGCACACCTCAGATCGCAGCTCGATTGTCCACATTTTTGTCTTTCTCCCTTACCAAACGCTACTTGGTGTTCTCTGCAAAGTAATGATCACACTAAATTGAATTTGGGTACACATTCATATAAGCTTTTATACTTGACGTGAGGCCGAGGACATATTGATCACCCCTCGTATGTAAGCAGATATTATTGAATCTTCCTGCATGTTACGCAGATTATATAATATACTAAATACTATTATTGCTTCTTCTCAGCATTAATTTCAACATTATTTATCTAAAGATATACATTTTGTTCCAGTTGGAGGGTCCCAGGCGAGTCATAGGCTCCAGGGCCTGGTCACAGTTTGGATTGTAGCCGCTGCACTTGGTGGTCAGCTTCTCCATAGCCTAGTTTTCTAAGCAAAACAAGGTGTTGGCTGTTGTGAGCAAATGGAATTTAGAAATCTCTGTAAGGCCACACTGACTTAATTCTATGGATGACATCCAGTGGATACGTAAGCAAATCTAGGGGAAAATATGCTAAACCTTAGTAATAAAAATCCAGTCCATTTTCCCAGGCTTGGTTTGTCTTACTTGTGTTCAGCCCTGGCAAGACTACTAGAGACAAGCGTCGCCAATTCAATAATTTCTCTATTGGCAATTCTTATCTAAAGGGCGAACAAGGGCACTGCGGCCGCATGCCCTGACCATGTGCCCCTTACTATGAGGCAGGGTTACTATGGTGTTATCATATCCTCTGGAAAGCGAAAAAAAATCTGATTGACCCAGGATGCGTTTGGTCATATGTGGCCGGATTTTATTTTTAGAACAGGTCAAAATTAATGCGTGTGCGGATGTCATCCATAAAATTATCCCGGCGTTGCTTAAGATATACATGTACAAACGAGGTTGCATGGAGCATTTGCGGATTCAAGGAGCACGATCCGTGTATATATGATATCTAAGTTTTATGAAGATCTTCATAATTGCAAACAGGTCAGTCTGAGTAATGGCAAAGTATCAGTGGAACACATATTTTGACAGTTTTCAATTCTTAAACTACAAGCAAACGATGACCAGCACAACAAACTCAAAAGGAGATTCAGTTTCCATTTCATTTTATTCAATATATTTAAGTAACCAAGATCGCCAATGGTTTGAACGCGCTTGGTGCATTAGACCATGTGTGTATGTGTGTGTGTGTGTGTGTGTGTGTGTGTGTGTGTGTGTGTGTGTGTGTGTGTGTGTGTCTGTATGTGTGTGAGTGTGTGTTTGTATGTGTGTGTGTGTATATGTATGTGTGTGTTTGTGTGTGTGTGTGGTTGTGTGTGTGTGTCTGTATGTGTGTGAGTGTGTGTGTGTATGTGTGAGTGTGTATATGTATGTGTGGGTGTGTGTGTGTGTGTGTGTGTGCAAGAGAGAGACAGACAGACAGAGAGAGAAAGTGAGAGAGACAGAGAGAGAGACAGACATGGAGACAGAGACAAGGAGAAAGAAACAGAGAGGGACATAAGACCTGGATAGATTGACAATGTATTGATATACATTATGTGCGAAGGCCATGCTGAGACACTGAAAGCATTACAGTTTTGGCTTGCTGTCACACTGTTGAGTTTCAGAATTCGAAAGGGAACAACCCAAGAAGGTGTTGACGCATCGTCATGATTTTGTATACAATAATGCTGAAGTGACGCTTGATGAAATTAAGGAAAAATTATGCAAAAAAGAAAATGGTTTGATTGTAAATGTCGAAAAGCTTGTGACATCTGGAAGTTAAGTGGATGTGAACATTGATGAATACGAATTGTGCAAATGAGGACGCTGAGGCAAAGTTTGACTGTACACTACTACCCAAGGCAATGCATTACTCACTGACAGGCTTCGGAACAGTTATATTAACGTTTTAATATTCTACAATATTAAGTGTATAATTTGCAACTAGTTTTAACGAGTTACAAGGCCTTTTAGCATCAATCTTCTGTAAACTAATGGCATTCTTTAATCTAAATTTCGAGGAGCCCGGCAGAAGATCAACACCATCATGCTATGTATGTATTTATTAGTTAACCAATTGGATTGGCCGAGATTCCGTGTATAACACCAGCCCCGCCTCCGAGGGGTTTCTGGTGTCCCCGAGGGCGCAGTCCCGAAGTCTCCACAATGTGGCGGGCCGGGCTGGTGTTATACATGGAAATCGAGGCCATATCCACCGTTAACTAACTTAGTCCATGCCATACTTCCCCGACGCTTCCTTAGATAATAATATTTGTGGATAGTTCATCATCATCATCTGTCGTTCCTGGCGGGCGGGGTGAGGTGTTGCACAACATCCCTCCACAGCACTCGGTCTTTCAGAGCTGCTCCCAAGTCCTCAGTGTCAATCCCAGTGTCTCTGGAGATAGTTGCTGGGTAGGTGAGGTTACATTATGTTGTCCTGAAAGATCACGATATCTAGAAGTAACACATCTTCCCACAGCTTGCCATGCCATATTCCAACAGTAATCAGGTTGATGATCGCAGACCAGACCAGACAGTTGTCTCCGGCCATTCATTTGGGTATTACTAATTACAAATAAGCTGAGATAGGTCAGTTGCCATGTGGAATAATTCTATTCCCAGTAGATGGGTCTAAAATGAGAGAGGATTGGTCAGAATTGGTCAAATGCATAAAGCACCTACACTGTCAATCTGGTAACACAACGGCTTTGTTAGAAATCAACATACCTTTTCCTCACTTTCATTAATAGCCTCCCCCTTTTTTCCTGGGCCTACACTTTGTTGATATATCCACAGAAAATGCAACCTTATCATTGGCTAATGGGAAGTAGCCATGGGCTAAAATAAAAACTAATGTTAGAAATATCCAGTTCTAGTAGTGAACATCAATCCAAAGCAAACTACAGATGACATATGGATAGACTATTGAATGTGGACTTGAAATGTATCAAAATCAATAAAATCGTTACTTGCATGGCGTTTTTCTCTGTTGTGTCTCCCTTTGTTGCGTTTATTTACTTGTTTTGTCACTATTTAAAAAAAATCCCGGGTCAGGTCAACTATCAGAGTGAACTCAGTGATTGAAATAAAAGGACAAAAAGATCTACAGATCAATCATCTTTTTCTAGACTAGATTTGATTGGAGTCAGAGAGTCATTGAAAACACTTCTGTCACTTCAGCCATTTCCACCACGCATACAACGCATGTTGATCTTAACGGTTTATGATTGAAATTATTTTCCTAATGGCTGTTCAGAATGGTCTTTCAAGGCTAGACTTGATAACGCAAAGAATGTAAAGAGCACTGTGCCCCGGAAGGAGAATTTCGAGAAATCATACATTGGTCACATAATTACTAATTAATTAATTAATTGCTAATTAAAATCACTAATTTCGGTTCTTACCATGTATTTTTCACCTTTATTTGCTACATCACTGGTATTTTGTTTCATAACTAAAATTTTATGTTATTAAGCTTATCTTTCGTAATTATAAATGCACAGATTATGCTAATTTGATGACGTCATCAGCCCATAATCCAAGATGGAGGACCGAATGGCCAGATGAAGAATAACAAGCTAATTATCCCTTAAAATTTGTAACTACCTTGTATTTTTTATCAAAAGCCATCTAAATGAACGTATATAGTCTGTTTCCATTGCCTTTTCTGATTATTTGTTGCATTAATCTTTTTTTTAATTCAAGGTGGTGGTATAATAATCGTTCGCCATATTATACTAATTATAATCTTAATCATATTCAATGAAGATTATAATAAGTATGATATGGCGGAGCCCAACTGGTATCTTTGATGTGCATGACGTCATTTTATGACGTCATTTTGACATCATTGATGTTGCTATTGGCAACACAGGTCGTAACGAACATTATTATTCTGTTATCTGCACGTGTGGTTACATTTTTAGAGCAAAACTCAGTTTCATGAGAATACCCTTTTTTCATAGGTCTGGACAATACAATCAGATTGATGACGTCATAATCACGTCACATTACGTCATCGTAACGTCAAACGTCTTATTCTTGTTAGATGTTATGTCTATATCATTTTCTTTTAATTTGGTGACCTCACGACACGTCGTTTGAGAGTTAAAGACTTAAAAGGGGAGGGCCTCAAAAACTGAATATGGTTAAGATCCCACCACACCCCATTAACCCTGCCCTATCTAGACCGGGGGGGGGGGGGCTAAAAGTGTCCGCGCCAACTTTGACGTCGTATAACTGCCGAACGACGTATGCTAGGACTACGAAAGTAGGTGACTTTTCCTAAAATATTGTTGGTAACAATTCTGCGAAAAAATTTAGTTTCTAATTTTTCCTGTTGCCATGGCAACGGGTTTCTGACAGGCATATTTCACAAAATTTACTAATTTCAGTTTGAATTATGGGATTTCAAGGTTTTATTGCTAGACATCTATAATATTAACATCCTGTGTAATATTAAGTTACATTTCTAATTAAACATTTATAATTTATGCTAATTTGACGACGTCATGGGTCAAAATCCAAGATGGCGGACAATGACATTTTCAATGATAAATACACGTTATTTTTACTCAAAGACCGTCAAAATCTTTTATTTTCTTACAAAACACAACTACTTGAACCTTTTTAGTCCAGTTTTATTGGGTTTCGGGGTTATATGTGGAAAAAATCGTATTTTAGAAAATTCAAGCTTGTCGATCCAAGATGGCGGACAAATGACGTCATTTTCTGACGTCATATAGGCGTCAGTGTCGTCGTCATTGGCAACAAAAGACTTGGCAGACTTAGACACCAATAGTCTAACCTTTATAGTCATCGTTTTGTTTAATACCTGTAAGTATAGCTGAAATTTCATATTTAGACGATTTTAGCCCAAAATATGACATTATGACGTCATAATTACGTCATATTACGTCATAACGATACCAAAATTACAGAAAATATAAAACTTTACTAGTTCGTCATCTCCTTTAAATTTGGTGATCGTAACCCAAGCCAAGTTTTGAAATTACAAAGGGGGGGGTCAAAAGAGCCCCCCCCCCCCCGGTCCCAGGTATACCAAAAAAGCCCTGTCTAGATAGGGTTAAGAAAAATAAATTTTCATTCAGTGTGGGTGTAACAATTAGATTAATAGGTCTTACGCAGATAAACCTAGCGGTACAAATACGTGTGTGTTACGCCTAGTGTACAATAGTTGAACAACAGTTCAGACATCTGTTTGAAAAGTAAAAGCACGTTTTGTTGTTGCGATCCCGGCTCACTGCTATTCTAGGCCAGACTTGATCACATTTGTTCACGTATTGCAATCGGAAAATCGATCAAAACTTTCACCTCTGTCATTTCCACTTGGCAGAAAATAGAATTTTGTCTCGTCAATATTTGAAATGAACACGTTTGGTCTCCTGTTTTCTGTAAAGAATTTACGTGTGAAGTTTTTCTGCCTTTACCCCTGGGCCTGATTGAATTTGGGCACGTATCACAATTAGGAAACCTTAAAGATTTTTTTTATATTTCTAACGCTTGTTTACGAGATTTTTTTGTACAAGCCACGGAAAAGGATGTCTGGAGTTTTATTAGGGCATAAATCCAATATTATCTTGGAGCGCAATGTAATATTTATATTGTTTTCTACCAGACTTGATCGAATTTAAGAACACGAATTTTGTTGACGTAGTCCAGTCAGAAAACAGCCCGGAGCGTCAACATCTGACTTTTAAACTATGTTTAACATTGCAAAAAAAGCAATTCAGATCCAGATTAGATTTTGCTTGCTGCGACATTCGTCATACGTTCTATTTCCTTTTCTTTCAGACTTGAGATTGAATTTGCCCTACGCTCCCAAGCAACTGCGGACTCTCATGTGATATTTTCTATTTTTAAGCACTTTGTAATGCTTGAGTAGATAATCAAACCAGCAACCTACCCCACTGTACATCGAGCACCTCCTTGAACACGGAATCCCCCTTTGACAACCCTTCCGAAAGACGGGTGCAGCCCTAACCGGGGTGCATTTTTTAGTTTGACAACTCATTGGAACCAGGAAGTCAACTGTAAGGCTGCGACCAGTTACGACTGCAGGGACATCCCCATGGTGACGGTACGGCGTAATAATTCACTTCAGAATGAAATATTATAGCTTGCTCCTGACGTTTGTGCTGGCGTGGGATGTATGTTCTAGTCTACCACCTGCATGTACCATGTCGAGCTCGGCCTACGTGAAGTTCGTGTTTTGTAACAACCTCAAGTTTGAGGCGATCCCCCATGACATCCCGCTGAACGCAGAGCGACTCGAGGTCCGTTTTAACAACATCAGAAATGTTACGTACATCCCGGAATTGCCACTGCTGTCTACCCTAGACCTCAACTTTAACGATATAGAACACATGTCCTGGCCAGCACTTCGCGTGTTGCCATGTTTAAAATATCTTATGCTGGGGCACAACCGACTCCTACACGTGAAGGTAGACACCGTCATCACGGATCTGCCGAAGCTGATGTACGTGGACTTTTCTTATAACGAGCTGGTGTCGGTTTCTCCGTACGAGTTTGGGTGGCCGCAGGTGACCAACGTGAAAATTAACCACAACCCATACCACTGTGGCTGCGACATGGCTTGGCTGATTGCTAAGATGGCTTGCCTAGAGTCATGTAAGATGGAAGACAAGACTTGTTGCTCATCCTGTGTGGCCTGCTTTCTTATTGACAACCAAAAAAGAGAATATCTTACGTGTGGGACTCCCAGACGACTAAAAATGTGTCCTCTGTCAGACGTGTCCCATGCGATATCGGGTTGTGAGAAGCAAGGCCGTCCTCCTGCAACACAGTCATCGGTGGGCATGATTTCTCTCTACCAGACTGTGTCAACGTTTGGACAGAACGAAAGAGAGCAGACTACAACTTCAACATTTACTTCAAGGTTCACTCAAAATGATGGTCTCTTGCGCAGTTTTAGGCTCGGCATTGATGTCTACGATGTGAGTCAGTTAAATAAATCCATCGGTAACGTAACATTGGCAAACACTGTACCACCCTCTCATTTATCCACAATCATATCTCCGGAACAACTTCGCACCGCGATAGCCGTGGCTTTAAGCATCGCTGTGATGATCATGATATTCTGCAATCTTTTGTGCAAGATAATGATTAAGAAAGCTCAAGGTGTCAGAGAGGAGAATTGCTGAACTGATTGAAAACAAGTTATCAAAAACCCGTAAGTTTACCTAGAAATGGTTACCTTTTGTTAGGGCGTTCGGCCGAGAACCAAGAGGTCCTGGGTTCGAAACCTATGTGTTTTTGAAACAGTGATAATTAACAACCCACAGCCCCTGCGTCCTCGCGAAGGCTATGGCACCGCAGAATTTCAATCTTTTATTAAGTCATCGGATTAATGCCGAATGAATGAAGACCTTTATTCCTCAAACACCCGAGTGTGGTCCATTTGGACCCCAGGCGTACATTTTGAAGTGTCATTTGAAAATATGTGATCTGAAGAAAAAATCATTCCGTGACTTTGTCAGTCAATATGTTTTATACCTTCTCCTACGTTTTCGCAAAGATTGGTACAATGATGTGGAAATTATAAAGAAAGTTTGTGTTCAGTCCCTCTGGGGTCCAAACGGACCCCAGCAAAAATGTTCAGCTATTAAATCAAACTTTGGAGTCTAACTCCCTAACTACTTATAGTATGGCTACCAAACTTTAATACGATAATAAGAATGTAAATCTAAATCGTCACAAAAATTTCTGTGTCATCAACTTGTAATTAGACGACATTATGACTTCATTTACCTAATCAGAGTGGCCATCTTGGATTTTGACCAATAACGTCATGAAATTAGCATAAATTATGAATTTTAAGTCATAAAAATTACATTGAATTTCATACTGTTTAATCGTTGTCAGAAAACAGGTGTAGTTTACCAAGAAAACCTTGTCCAAATTGAAATTGTCAAATTTTGGCAAAAATATGTCTGTTCGAATATGGTTACCATGGCAACCCCGTAATTTGATAAACTTACTTTATTGACCAAAAACTTTTGCGAACAATATTCTATTATAAATAACCATGTTTCGTAGCTTTAGCTCTAGCCGTTCATGAGTTATGCGACATAAATTTTGCTGAGGGCCTCAGAATTCCCCTATCTGGTCGGAATAGGTTTAGTGCAAAACGTGGTCCTTCTGAACTTTTGCATAAATTATGATAATGAGTTGGAATTAGCAATACCTTAACATCTCAAAATCGTCCTTTTACATTGACGAAGCAATGCATATACAATGATCGCCGATAAGAAATGGTACTTAGATTTTATGAACAAAACATTTTGGGGTCCGTTTGGACCCCACTCTGTCATTTTAGTCGCAAAAAAGGTCGGGTGCTTGGGGGTTATTGTACATTTTTGCTTTTCGAACAAGCTAAGTACAGGTCATGGTGAATAGGATACATCTCCTAGTGAATCTAAGTACAATCTACTAGGGTGTGATACATGACTGAGACTACAAAGTCTAAACTATACTAGTATTCATAGGTTCAACTTCTCGCTTCTTAATACAGTTGTAAATGTAGTTGCAGGTGGAGTTTAGAATACACGGTTTGTCTAATTGCATTAGAAATGTAAATTTTTCAGTGTTATCTAAATGCAGAAAACATGGAAACTTATCTTGTACACATTTGAAGAAAATATTTCTCTCATTGTTGTATAGTGTACAGTCTACGATAAAATGACACTCGTCTTCTACCTTGTTCAAGTTACAATATTGATAAATTCTTTGCTGGAGAGGAATGCAATTATGTCCACCTTTTTCAACATGAAGTTTGTGTGAATTGCTCACCTATCACGACGTAAGTACCATTGTAATATACATAACAAAACACAGAAAGTACAAACCTTTAATCAATCTTATTTTACCTGTAACAAATTACACTAGAACCTTTCATAGAATTGAGTCTTAAAAGACAGTCTTTATTTAGAAGAAATAGAGAGTGGATATTATTAAAAAGGAACATTATATTGATGGTAGATTCCTATGTGGCAAATTAGTAGTGGGAGTTTTGTTTGTGATTACAAAAAAATATATAGTGATATAGAATGTAGTGCTAAGAGCAATTTACGTAACATACGTTAACGTTATACCGTTTATTTTTCTCGCAGAATGTGGGCAACAGGATAAGTGTATCAATTATAAGGCCGATACCCACAGAGAACTATATTGTAATACTCATGCGAATAGCAACTAATAAATGGATACATTCTAAGAAATGGCAACAATAAAAGAATAAAGGTTTATGTTCAGAAACAGCTTGCTTAAAGCGTTCGATTGCTGCATGTGGTATTAGCTTGAGGTCTCTGATGTCTGGTGTATGTAAAGTACTTTCTCAAACCTAGTTAAACACTAAAAGCCTGATCTAATATGATATTAACCCTCAAACACCCGAGTGGGGTCCGTTTGGACCCCAGACGTACATTTTGCAGTGCCATTTGAACATTTTTAATCTGACGAAAAATTCCTTCCGTGACTTTGTCAGCAAAGATCTTCTATACCTTCTCCCAATTTTTTATGAAGATTGGTACAATACTGTGGAAGCTATAAAGAAAGTCCTTGATCAGTCCGTCTGGGGTCCAAACGGACCCCAGCAAAAAAGTGTAGCTTTTGAAAGAAAGTTTTGAGTCTAACTCCCTAAATATTTATTGCATCACCACTAAACTTTCAGAGCATAATAAGCATATAAAACTAAATCCTCATAAAAACTTATGTGTCATCACAATATAATATGACGACATTATGACGTCATTAAGCTAATAAGGGCGGCCATCTTGGATTTCGACTAATGACGTCATGAAATTAGCATAAATTATAGATTATGAATTATGAAAATAGCATTGAATTTAATAGAATTTTATTGTTGTAAGAAAACAAGCATTGTTTACCAAAAAAACCTTGTTAAAATCGAAATTGGCAAATTTTGGCAAAGATATGCCTGTCATAATTCCGTTGCCATGGCAACCCCAAATAATGATAAATTTACTTTATTGCCAAAATAATTTTGCTAACAATATTTTGTGATATATGGCCAAGTTTCGTAGCTTTAGCACCAGCCGTTTAAGAGTTATGCGACATAAAGGTTGCCGAGGGCCTCAAAATTCCCCTCTCTGGTCAGAATATGTTTAGTGCAAAAGATGGTCCTCTGATCTTTTGCATAGATTATGATAATGAGGTGGAATAAGCAACACCTTAACATGTCGAAATATTCCTCTTACATTGATGAAGCGATGTATGTACAATGATCACCGATAGGAATTGGAACTGAGATTTTATGAACAAAACATTTTGGGGTCCGTTTGGACCCCACTCGGTCATTTTAGTCGCAAAAAAAGGTCGGGTGCTTGAGGGTTAAGGGAAATGGATACATGTAGAAAAATAGCATGACTGAGTGAATGAGTAAAATGGCTAGATACATGAATGAATTAATAGTTGAATGAATTTAATAAATGGAGGATCGAAGGAAGAATGAATGAGTGGGTGAATAAATATATTTCTATTCCTGCCTTGATTTGATTCCTCAAGATCCTACCAAAAAGCAGGAAATAAAAATAAAAGTGTTTTCGCTGGTGATACACGAAGTTGTACCTCATTTTTAGCATGCAACCATTTACACACCAATACTGATGGTTTCATGGATGAACAGATGAATTAACAGTTGAGTCAATCGATAGCTTGATAGATAAATGGTAAGATAAACAATTTAATTGACAAATGGTGAACGAATGAATTGAGTTAAAAACGACGGAATCAATCAGTTGATGAATCAAGTTTTGCTGCTGCACCTTAGAAAGCCGCTAGGGGGCCTATCATGAAACTTGACCTTCATTTTCCTGACCCCCACCCACCTACCAAATATCATCAGGATCCATGAAAGAGTTCTCAATTTATGCTGTTTACATGAAAGCGGACGCAAAAATTCGGCCCACTACCGCCCTGACGGAAAAAGGGTACACCAACCATTTTCGAACACGACCTTCTTGTTCGCAACCGCTACTCAAAAATACCAAGTATCATTAAAATCCAAACCCAGCTTCTCTAGTTATATGCTGTTGACCTACATATTGGGACACAACATGAGGCCTTAAGCAAAATAACCTTCTCGGCGAAGGTAATGAATGGACTTCTATTTCAGATGTGCTACTGATGCTGTGCTATTACAAACTCACTGCCTCTGCGGCCTCGGACGGGCTTTGGCACCGCAACATTTTATTCTTTATTCACAAATAAATGAGTGAAAGAACGAAGGAATGAATGAATTAAGGCCATCGCGTGCAGGAATAACTACTACAGGCTCTCGTTCTTCCCTCGTACCATCAGAGAGTGGAATGGACTTGAGCCTGGTGTGGCGGAGGCGGGGTCTCTATCCAAGTTCAAAACTGAGCTGGAAAGGACCCTGCTGCATTGAGCCACCCCCACACGACGTTCTATTAACCCACTTAGCTCACATGTCCTGTCCTTCCACACAAAAATTCATTTTGTTTTCATTTCAATTAGCGTTTTATATTATTTCCCCTTGTCAATTTGTACCGGGCACTTGTGTTGTTACAACTAACTCGTGCGCAATCTGCCGTTAATCTCTAGAATTAGAGGCTTGGCAGTAGGGAAGAAAAAATAAGAATGAATGGACTTCTATTTTAGATATGTTACTGATGCAGTGCCATTACTAACTTACTACCTCTGCGGCCTCGAAAAGGCTTTGGCACCGCAACATTTTATCCCTTATTCATGTATGAATGAGTGAGTGAAAAAGCGAAGGAATGAATAAATTGATGAATGAATGGACTAATATGTTTGAGTTAAAATCACTTTAGCCGATCAAAAAGCAAAAAAAAAAATCCTTTGTATCTATCTAGTGATAGACGAAGTTGTGGCTCCGTTTGTTATACTCCTTATCATGGAAACATTTCCACATGAGCGCCAGCTCCTGGTGACGATGCTCCTCCAGGGTGGACCAGAGGGATGACGCCTCGGACTGCTTCTCTCGCAGAATCTCGCGAGACTCTAACTGCAGGCGCCGACACATCCGCGGGATCTGCGCGTTCAGCTCGTCAGCGTTGTACCCGATGACGTCATCTATCATGCCTAAGAAAAAGAGACACCGAAAGGGGATGAGAACTGGCTTTTTTTTTCTTTTAAAGTACAAACAAAAGTACTTGGCAGAATAAGGCTTACATAGGTCCCAACCAACCTTTGTTGCATTTGATATTTGGTGCTTGAGGCAATAATTATCAGGCTTATGCAGAATGTATCACTATTGCCTGGGCACAATCAAAAAACGTACTTGTCTGACCTACCTAGAACACAAGTCAAGTCAAGTCAAGTTTATTGCACAACGATTGTATCAGGTACAATGTATGGCAAGTAACATGTATTACGTAGCAACTACGAACTTGAGCCAGGCCCATCAGAGCTCCATTCTTGTGACTCATTCATTAAGCAGATCCACGACGATAAGGACCCAAGTTTGAAATCTATTCATCCATCTATTTACTCATTGATATGCACTCCACAAAATCAACCGTGATTTAGGCCCACACGTGCCTCACACCAGACACACCCCTGTCCCACAACAGACCCACCCATGCCACGAACACACCCATACCCGACAATAGACCCACCCTTGTCCCACAACAGACCCACCCATGCCACGAACACACCCATACCCAACACCAGACCCACCCTTGTCCCACAACAGACCCACCCATGCCACGAACACACCCATACCCAACACCAGACCCACCCTTGTCCCACAACAGACCCACCCATGCCACGAACACCCTTGTGCCCCAACATCAGACGTACCTTTGTTCCGGGCTTCCGTAGCCAGCAGTGGCTGCAGCTCATTTGTCAGTTCCTCTGCTACGGGATTTCCCACCCTGTGGGGCAGGGAGTATGCCCAGTACTCTGACCCGAAGAGCGCCATCTTGCGGTAGTGCGGGTTCAGCACCACCCCCGCGTGGTTCCAAACCTGTAACATTAGTTGGAAGATTTAGCCCACGATTCGGTGGCGGCACATTCGGAGTTCTCGATGACGTTGAGGTGGATCCCGTTGCTGAAGAAATTGTACCTGTAAATAAGATTTCGAAAAAAAGAAAAAAAAAGATGTTTTCTTCCATTATGAACTTTGTCAGCAGTTGCAAGTGAGCAATCATACAAGGCGCTCCCAATATGCCTTTTAACCATGCGACAATAACTCTAGCTATAATATTATTTGATAAGCACTTGTCACATGTCAAGGCGACCATATAGTGGTCAGGGTTTCTTTTTCTTTGTTAATTATTTTTAGAATTAACAAGTTGTCAAAATGGATTTAAAATTGTTAAGCTTAAAGTTATCATCCAGATACCGACGATTGAACAGTCTAGAATCAGCTCTTCACCCCAAAAGTCAGGTTTATACGTTAGCCAACTTATTGATAAGTTAGTAAAGTTGATAACGGGGGCCGCCCTAAGATGCCCACTTTTTTTACGCGCTCGAACTCACGGCGCTCCATTACTAGTTGCCAAAGAGTGATCAAGTTTTGATAAATGAATTTTTAGCACATTCATCTAGAGACCATACTTGAATAAGGAAGGCATCCATACTGTTCATGAACCCTTCACCCTCTGCGTTACAACTGGCAAACACCGAGGACGTTATCGTGAATATAACTTCCGATTTTGAGCCGCGTTAGACAGTGCGCCCGCTTTTGGAATTTTCTCTCTTCGGAAGCTGGTGACCATTTAGACAAACATAAATGAAAATTCTAATTTTATCATATATTAGCTTTCTTTTGACAGTAGATTGTGATTGTGTGTGTTTCTTGTCTCCCGCGAGGAGGGCTAAATCTTTCACAATCCAGGTCGTGTTTTCATGGAAAATGGGCGAAATGCACTGAATGCGGCGGCCCGACTAACAAAATCATTATGGAAAACGACAACGCCAAAATCACAAAAAAAAAAACTCGTATTGGGAAACATATGCGAAATCACTCTGTGAAATTTCATTTTCATAGACGGTACGAATCAACAATCCGTTTGGGCGTTTGCTCGACTGCCACATGCGGGGCCACGCTCCCCGGGGAAAACAACGGCGGTGGAGTTTTTTTTCTATGGCCGGTCTTTTACTCAACAAATATTTGAAGACCAATATTTGTAGTGTTTTGCGAAGCTTTATTTCTTATTTGTATGACAGTTGTGAGGCTGTTTTTTACTGGTTGTTTAGACAATATCCTGTTGGACTGCCATTAGTTGGTAAGGCATAAACAAAGATGAGAAATAAGAACTAAATATATTCAATTTTACTTTTTACTCATTTGTGACCCAGCGCCCCAAAGTAAGGCAGTAATTACATCACTGAGTTGGGCCACCGAAGTGGAAAAATAGGCGAATCCATAGATGCATAAAAAAGCAACTGTATGAAATAAGACATATTTCCTCAGTTCCACAGTTTCTGTCAACTTTAGTTATCTCTCATGCATGTAAATATTCGTAGTCTAATGTCGAAATTGATTCTGATTCTCATTCTGATCAAGTGACTTCTAATTTTGTTTCCAGCTACAACATGACGAACTTATGAAGAAGTTCCAAGCGGCGAAGGCGAGAGTCAAGGGCAGGGCGGCAGAGTCTTACGGTCAGGCGGAGGGAAAGCTGTTGGCGTCGAAAGAGGAGCTGAAGTCAGAAGCGGCGGAAGCCAAAGCAGCTTTCTTGAAGTTCGCTTCTGCCGGATTTGGTGGACAGAGCGGTGGTGATGGTGATGATGGTGAGTTGTGAGTTTAAAAAACATTTTACCAGACTCATTTTGAGTTTGGAAAGCAAGTTAGATTTTACAAAATGGAAATTTACCCTGATTCCAAAGGTAGTTTTCAGTTTTCAGTTTAAGGATTTTGTGTTTTCACTTGTTTTCTGGTAGAAAAAATAACGAAAAAGACAAAAACTACCAAAAAAAAGTACAAAATTTTCCAAAAACATTGCAGATATTACAAGTATGACAAAATGACATACTGGTCAATCTTTGTAGATAAACTAATTATAAGAGCCCCCAAATCTATTCATGCCGATTCTAAGCAATGGAACAGAAAACGTTTGTTGATAAATATAGCGGTTTAACCACTGGCCAATTGATGACATCATGCACCCAAAAGCTTAACGTTAAGTGCCATTAAGTACTGGTTGATACAGCCCCATGCATGATACTGTGTGAACAATAAGCTAACTGGAAACACGAGGTTTATGAGCTGTATTTTCATGCAAAGGAAAAAAAAAAGTTTCACCGAAAGCTAAGTAATTTTGGTTTAATAACTAACGTAGCACAATTTCAATCTCAAAATTGATCTACTCAGCATTCGTTTTCCAATGAGGAAAATGTGCCAAGACTCGGTTTCCAATAATACATGTTTGTACGCACAAAGATTTCCCCAGAACTGAAATCTAGTGCTCACGAATACTAATATTCGGCAATGGAAACCAGTGCTGAAGCCATCTTAAGGATTGGAACAGCGTCCTGAAAAAGAAGGGCTTACAGAGTTTTGTATACAAAATGAGAATCATGAATATTGTTTTAGGTTTGACGTGGTCCAAGTCGGAGGTTGTGGTGTCTAAACAGTCGTGTGCCGAGCTGGCCGGGCTGCTGATGCAGTTTCATCAGTCATACCAGGACGTTATGGATGCAAGCTTGATCCTGGGCAAACACACCACGGTAAGGGATAGGATGAATGAATGATTGAATGAATTAATGGATGAGTGAAGGGATGAATGGAGCTGTCATTAGAATAATAATGTATTTTAGTTCAACGCTCAGAAACTGTCAGGGAAAGGGACCTGCCGTGCAATAACAAATGCTGTCCAGTAAAGTATGTCATTAAGTTTATCCAATATTTCTAGAAAATCCTTGGTCATGTACGCAAAAAAGTAAGTCTTTTACTTAAAAGCCTCATATTGTATATCCATGTATTCTATATTATGGCTATCCCATGATTTAATGACATTGTAATGCGGTCCCAACAGTTGTAAATTATCAGAATGGTTTGTCATGCTCTACAAGGGAGGAGGAATAAAGGAAGGAAATGAATGAATGAATGAATGAATCGATGAATGAATGAATGATGGCACAACATCCACGTGTAGATATCAAGTTTTTTATAAAATATGTAATTTTAAAATATCACCTTCAAACTCATTGCTTTATCAAATAATTTATCAAAGTACTAGAAAACATACATTCAATTTTTGACTGTCATATAAGTTTACGAATGCTAATTGGTCGCCGGTTGTCACATGACAGGTGGCGTGGCACCAGAAGTGCGTTGTCAAGACGACGAAGTTATTTAGTTTCTCGGCCACGACTGTGATCAAAGGAGCCAGACTCTTCACCAGTTCATCTGATATCTCCGACACCAAGACTAAACTGGCTCTGGCCGCACAGTAAGTGCGGGTTATTCTTAGCATGTGCTCTTTTCTTCTCTGTCCTTCATTGTGTGTTTATGACTATGGGTGCACAATCTTCATATGTTAATATCATAACCATCATACGGATAACATTAGTATGCGTATCCTCTCCGGCCAAATGGCAATGGAAAAAGATATAAGGAGGGGAGGGGGGGTACTTTTGACTGACTCTACATTGGTTTGGTTTGGTTTGGTTTATTTAGATCTCCGTTAGTGAAATGCACTAGTCTTCCTGGAGTCCACATTAAAACAATACAGAAATAATAGCAACAGAAATGTACAAATAATACAAATTATAACTTTGAAATAACAGAAAGCAAACATATGGTAAACTGAAAAACAGTGATTTGCATACGTGAAGTAAAATAAAATGAATCAACTTAGTTCCTATAACGTTATATACAACAAAATGTCTAATTGAATTAACAGAAACTTGGTAATATCAACATTGAACTCAGAGTGCTATCCAAATAATGTATGGCACATTCAGTGCTATATACTATATCTGTATCTAGCGATGTCCCACAAGTGTATGGTCATAACAGTTACATCCTTATATTAGTACTAAAAATGACTGTTAATTTCTTTAAAAAAACTTTCTACTCTTTTTTAGGGATCTGACAACATCAATAGACGAGATGATGGGCGTTTGCCACGAAAAGTTCCCGGATGAGAACGCCGAGGAATCTGGGAACGGGATCGAGCCCGACAGGCTTCTTGAGGTACGAAAACAGCTTAAAAACTGTATTTTGAATAGATGTACCTTTTAGAAGATGCAAAAGGACATGGAAAGTATTCCAACAAACGTAATTTTAAAATCTATGGGTTCATACCTATAATTATTTTGTCGCTTTGCAGATACACATATTTTACTAAAAAAAAATGCATCGTTGATTAGAAGCACGCATTGCATCAAGTGATACGTGGTTTCTTTATTCAATATAACTGCTTGCGAAAACACGTTGAGATACTAAACTAACTTCCTGATCTGTCGATGGCCTTGTTCGTAATTTGCATTTTCAAGCATTTTACTTGAACGTTCATCGTATGAAAATGAACGCTAATTGCTTTTTTAAAACAACACCATTAGACAATACGCGCGACTTCAGGCACGAATGTAAAACAGAAAATGTATGTAGTTGAATTTTGCTGTTGTTAAAAAAAATAACGAAATATTAGATAGTAGGTATTGATATACGGCATTCAGCGTTACAAGTCGATATAATCTCCTATGATTTGTATTCTAAATCTGTTGGACTACGTGTGGTCATACATTTAGCACTGGTCATGTATATGCAATAAATATTAAAACTATTGATTTTCCAGCTGTTGAAAGCGGTGACGAGCCACGCCCCAAACTCTGACGTACAGGAAATCCAGGAGTTCAAAGAGCTCGCCGCCATCATGGCGGAGTCACGTGGTGACACGCGGATGGGGAAGGCCGTGCAGGCCCGGATGGAGCTTCTGGCTACCTACCTGCAGAACAACCCGGACTACAGCGGGTTCGACTTCGCAGAGTACAAGAAACGTATTCTTGGTTTCTAGACTTACTCAGAACGCAAGAAAATTGTTTCTGGTAGCCTAGGCTTGAAGAATTATTGAAACTGGACTTGAATGGTCAGAAAGTGTATAGAACATTCAGAGCAGACTACCTACCTGCAGAACAACCCGGACTACAGCGGGTTCGACTTCGCAGAGTACAAGAAACGTATTCTGGGCTTCTAGACTTACTTAGAACGCAAGAATAATAATTTTCAATAGCACAGGCATGAAGAAGTAAATGAAACTGGATTTGGGACCTCTAGCCATAGAATATACGAAACAAAGAATACGTATAAGCAGAACAACCAAGACTAAAGTTAATTCATTCGACTTCATCGAGTACAAGAAACGTAATCTAGGCTTCTATGCGTACTAAAATAGAGCTTGTAGAATGTGATGGCATTGTAGTTAAAGTCTGTAATGTTAGAGAATTCATGAAACAGAGACTACCTAGCTAACTGCAGAACAGCCCAACTACAGCGGATGTGAATTTGCCGAGTACAAGAAATGCATTTTTGGCTTTTAGACCTAGACACAACTATACGCAACAAAGTGAATTTCAGGAGCTCTGGCTTTAAAAATATTACTTTGTTTGGAGCCTGGAGTGTTGGAAAGTATATGAAACATTTAGAGTAGAGTACCTGCCTGCAGATGAATCCGGTTTACAGTAATTTCAACTTAGAGCAGATCAATAAACATATTCTGGGCTTATAGACTACAGAAAATTGCCTAGGTTAGGAAAAAAATGTAAAATTGCCTAGTAGATCTACATGAAACTATTCATGGCTCTTAGACTTAGAAAACTGCGTCCAAAGAAGACGAAAAACGTATTTTATACTTTAGGTAGAACTGAAAAATATTCTTGGCTCCTAGACTTAGTCACGAGCGTCTATAACAGACAAAAACGTATAATTTGCTTCTACACGTAAAAAATAACGTCTTAGAAGACGAAAAACGTATTCTGGGCTTTAAGACATTATATAAGAAATGTTTGTGGTTCATTAGACTTACTTAAAACAAACAATGATAAACGATTTTCAGAAGTTCATGTCTTGAAGGCAGTATTAGAACCGGATGGGGGGGGGGCATCGATTGTAGAATACGTATCCTGAATTAAAAATAATGTATAATATGAAAGACAAAAAAATAACATGCACGGTACATGCAGATTCACATAAGAGATATCGAAAATATATAGATTATCAAAAACTCCTAAGTCATCTTCAATGCTAAGGGGAACCAGTTAGTGATTGTTGTACTGGACTGCAGACGGTGACAGATAGTCACTGAAACTTTGTCGGGTGATTATATACCGGCTGTATCTAAATATCTTATACGTTATAATACTCACTGCGAGTAGAATGTCTGAAATATCAAGTTATATTCCCAATATAAACCTGGTAGCAGACTGAGATGCAGAACTCCAAAAGCCTACTTCATCTAAGCTTGTCGAAAACCATGAACATGAACTGTAAACCATGCTATAGAACTTTGCCATTTAAGATTCAAAACAAATCATTTTAGACATACCTATAGCTCTAATACAATTGATATAATGGCCATATTTATGACACATTGCATAATATCATTCAGAACTATCACTTAGGGTGCTCTTTAACATACTAGCCATGTTGGCATGTATCTCGAGAAAGAAACTAAGATTAGGAATCGTTATTTAAAGCGTATTATGTTACGTATTGTATTGCAATATCAAGCTCATATCATTCTGTCCTGGTTTGCAAAGCTTTGCCAAATATGGGTAGGAATAGCCAGAGTATCTTAAGAACATTGTACTAGCCAAAGCAAAAAAGCTGTTGCAATAAATTGTTGCTTATGTACTAATCAGTAAATGCTATTTGATTATTTATAAGATGTTCGCTGCATTGATGCTTTTTATCTCACATTAAACTATGAAACAACTATTTTCTTTCATTTTGCAGTATATTTTTCTGTTTGTGATATTTTCTCTTTATTACTGGTATGTGAGGCATGCTCTGGTATGATCTGAGCCGAGAGGTTTAAAAATAATTTGAAAGATTGCTTTCCCTACATATGTAGCGCTTTTAAGAAGATCTTAGCGATAAATGATTCTGCCTTTAGATAATAACTAGAGTTCCACGAACACATACCTTTGCCAAATAAACCAGGTTTGTTATGTAGAATGATGTCTGTAGACAAATGCGTTACTCATTTCATTTTCTTTATAATTAAATGCTTGGAGTTGGCTTATAAAATTTCGGCATTTATTATGCAAATTAGATCCCAATTTACAATTAATTGATAACAAATTGTATCAAGCATTACTTAAGCTATCAGCATACCAAAAATCATGATGATCCTTTGATCCATTCTTGACTTATTCTCTTTCAAAGTCTTTAAATACACCTCTTACTCTCTTCCCTCTTTCTCAGTTACATATGTGACAACTTTGATGAAAGTACTATAATGGAATGCAGTGGAATTATGAACTTTTCCTAATCAATTATGCAAATTAGCTGTTAACTTGCATAATAATTATCACATTATATAAGTCTTCATTTAGGCTATCTACATGCCGAAAATCATGACGATCCGTCAACACGTTAATATTTTCTCATTAATTATGCAAATGAGATCATCATTTGCATGATAAATATGTATTGACATTTCTCTCTTTCTCAGCTACATATGTGACAAGTTTTAAAGCCCTATCATGGAATGTAGTGAATTTATAAAATATCCTCATTAATTATGCAAATTAGCTGTTGATTTGCATAATTGTTATCTCATTATGTAGGTCTTCACTTACGCTACCTACATACAAAAAAACATGATGATCCGTCAACATGTTCATATTTTCTCATTAATTATGCAAATGAGGTCACCATTTGCATAATTGATATCTGTCGACATTTCTCTCCTTCCCAGCTACATATGTGACAAGTTTGAAAGTCCTATCATGTAATGTAGTGGATTTATAATTTTTCCTCATTAATTATGCAAATTAGCTGCTGACTTGCATAATTAGTATACCATTATGTAAGTCATCACTCATTCTATCTACATACCAAAAATCATGACGATCCGTCAACACGTTGTAGAGTTATTCTCATCCAAAGTTTGAAAGGAAACCGCCGCCTGCAGTTCTAAAAAAGCCGCTAGGGGGCCCAAACTCACAGAACTTACTCTCTGCCTCGAGGGCTATCTACCACTCAAAAATCATGTTCACAGCATGTCCAGAACACGAGATATCAAAAATTGATGTTCTGCTGCAGTACCTTAGCAAGCCGCTAGGGGGGCCATTATCGAACTTGACATTCGTTTTCCCGACCCCTACCCACCTACCAAATATTATCGGGATCCATCCAAGACTTCTTGAGTTATGCTGTTAACAGACAGACACACAGACACACAGACACACACACAGACTCACAAGCCCAAAACATAACCTTAGCCATTCTGGCAAAGGTAATAACATTAAATTTTAAACCCTCGACAAATATGGCAATCATGTCGTCTACTCCTTTCCTGGGCTAGCTAAGTTAAACCAGAGGACATAGAGAAATTTATTTCGGTAATCAGATCAAGAAAACCTGAGCGCGTGACCCACAGGTAAACAAGAACGCTCCTGATTACCCCCGATGTTGGAAATGCATTCTTTCGGCTTGAATGTGGGTTTGGCATCAAAAATATTAATTCAGACTTTTTTTAGAGACATGTGAAGCTCTGATTTTCAAATCTTCGAAATCTCAAAGTCAATGCGGTAGGCTATGTATCAAACCCAAAGTCTAACACTGCGATACACTAACACCGCTCAAGCGTCAATTAAAAAAAAAACTTTATCATAATCGGTATCGTCAAAAAGGAAGATTATCTTGCATCTTTTGAAGCTGAAAAGATCGGAAATCAACTAAAGGGCCTATAGTTATGTTGGGGGGAAGGGCATATTCAGGACATGGATCGGGTAATGAAGGTAACTTAAATGTGAGCATTGTGATCCCGATGTCAAACCAGGACTGGAACTGTTTTTTTCTTCAACATTGTGGAACGTGTGCAGCAATATGCTTCAATGCGGAATGACGCCTTATATTACTTCGAAGTTGCGGGCTAATGCAGTTCTAGTAAACATTGCTAGGTGACGCTTTTGATCCATGATGATGACGCTGCTTGTAGATGCTTGCATATCTAACAGGGATATATAGGTGACGCTTTTGGTCCATGAAGAGATGTGCGATAATTGGCAGTATTTTAAAACTTGTTATATGCCCTATAATATTTATTATGTACGGAACTTGCGCTACACAGCTTTCAAACGATAAGAAGAAATCACTGGAGACGTCGTATTTTTATATTGTTATCACGTTGTTGGACTCAATGAGACAGCAATTGTCCCCTTCGGTTTTGTCAGACAATGGCTATATTTGAACTATTTGCATACATGTCTTGATTTCAAAGAATTTGTCCTCCCAGCTTGTTTAATCTGTATAGGACTACTTTGCTTTGCTTCAGTCTACGAAACATTAAAAAGTACGAAGTGTTTTTATCAGGATTCTTGCTATTTTCAAAGGTGGTTACGGTAGGAAGAGATTTTATGTTATGATTTTATTTCTAAACCCTGCTCGTGAGTGAAAAAAAAAGAGAATTTTGCTTTCTGCATAGCTAAATAAGCTTTAAAGGGACATTCTACTCCAGAAGGGGGTGGTGTTTTCCAATAGATAATGTGTCAATGGATACATAATCAGCCGAATTTTGTGGATTTCACCTTGGGATGAATTGCGCGATGTTTTGTAAAACAATATGACACTCACCAAACCCATGCAGACCCTACCCATGCATTCCCTATACACATAGACACTTATCGGAAAAAATGAGGATCGCTAAGCACGCCAAGAAGGCAAATTGCTTATAACATAGCAAAGAACACATAACAAAACGAGATTTCTTAGCGATCCTGAAATTAGTTTTGTAACCTAACCTTAAAGTTTTGCATTGTATTCAGCCATATGATTAACTCGATAAGAGGGTACATGGGGAGTTAAGTAGAAGACTGAATGATTTTGGGGCACGTGGAGTAACTTGGTACTTTATTGTATAATGTGAATGTAGTATACATGTATTACTTCTTAAAATTAATATCTACCCTAAAATAACACTCTCATGTGGAGTGGAATGCCCCTTAAAGACTGGGATGTTTTGGACAAGCCGGGACGGGGGGAGGGAGGATCTTTTTTAAGACCTGCTCTTGTAGCTCATGAACTACATGTACTTATGGTATCACCACCAAATTTTCAGATGCTTATGTTTGCACGTATAGTTAGAGAGTAAAACACCAGTTTAACACATTATGACACACTATATTCTAGCCAGTGACATGAAAAAATGACAGAAGCATTTTTAAGCACAGCCTTATGAATTTAATAAGGAATAAGCAAAACAAACTCACCATTTAACGTTCCCATTTTATCATTTATCAATTACTCGCATGGTTTTCCATCGTTTTTTCCAATGCAGCAAGAACATTCACCACATAGGTAATACATTCCTGAACAAAGCGAAATGATTATAACTTAAATGAAACTTATCATTTATATTGCTGACTTAGCCAGTGCCAAGTTCTAGTAAACATGATGTGTTGTTTGGCTTTAACTGTAGTGTGACATGTATATATGGGTATATTGTTGCCGAAAGTACGGTGGTCCATGCAGTATCCAACAATTTGTAAGTGCATATCATAACTTTCTAAAAGTGACTATGAAAGAAAACTTCACTTATGAAAATATTTGCAAAAGTGCTCAAAAGTTAATTCAAGGATCTCAGACAAGTATTGTATAGACATTGTTGAAAAAATGGATAGTTTCCAAACAGCAGTGAATCATAATTAAAAAAAGATTGCTCCTAAGTAAAATATTGCTTTGATAGCAGTCGCATCCCTAAAGGGTAGGGTAATAGAACCGATATTGCTCCAGCATTGCCTTTTTTGTCTTATGTAAACACCACGGTTTCCTGCAAATTCAAAACAGAGTGAAGCTGTTAGAAGTTAATGGATTTTATTGTATGTTGCACCAAGATAGCAATCGCACATTGAAATGCACTGTGCTATAATTTTTTTCCTAATACTGTAATAGAGTCCATTCCAAGACACCATTAAGGTTTTTAGGCGATATTTATAATTAGTCTGAATTATTTTGAATAAAAGAATATCTGAGCCACAATAATTAAATTATTTTCAAAAAATTGACGAAGAAAATACTCATCTATTTGAATTCCTTTGAATATTTTAGAAACATTTCGAAAGTAACAGTACAAAAATATCTTTATTTAGAATAATTGTGAAACCTCTGTGTGATTATTTCACATTTACAAATATTTAAAAATGGTAAACCTTGCCAAATGGTAAAATTAGTTTATTGCCCCCATAAAAGTAAGCCCTATTGTTGTATCTGTATATTTTTAGATTTCACTGCTGGGCACTGGTGGATCCTCTGTGGTGGGCCATTGTTGCATGGCACCCAACCATACTTTTCAAGGATGTGTGAATTGCTATCTTCCTAGCCCACTGAACCATTTACAAAAAATGGTAGAAAATGGTAGCTATAAAAAATGTTAATTAATGGTAGAATGCTGTTATCATTATTTAGAAACCATTAGAAGTATCCAATTCCACACAATGAATATTTCCAAATTTTTTCAGGACCAGTGAAATATTTATAAATTTGAAACAGTGTTACAAATATTTCTGAAGTATCAAATGTCCTAGACATATAATTACAAAACTTTAAAATCAGTTCTAAACAATGGCCACAAACATCCGCATGGTGTCTTGGAATGGACTCTAGAACAATTCATAATCGTTACAATATCCAAACAGTACTCAGAGTTTGAGTAGATAGCGAATGCGATGTTCGCTCTTTCTAATACTCAACATTTTAGATTTTTCTTCTTATGTAGGATAGCCATATATGTATCAGCAATACGTATCTTACATAAATACCACACATGACTATGGAACAAAAATACAAGGTTGCCGAACACACACTGTCACCAGCTGCTTTCGGGTAAAAGTGTTTACTTACAAAAGTTGTTCAACCATACACTTTTACTACCACAATTTTCAATGATCACACCCACCCAAGGAATTGATAAACGTGTCCTGCATCTCTCTTGAATTTATACAGGGTTTTGCATACATGCAACAGTTACCTTGTCATGACATTTTTTTCTGCACTCACTCACTCACTCACTCACTCACTCACTCACTCACTCACTCACTCACTCACTCACTCACTGCACAGTAACTCTAGTTCACCTTTATCCGCGGGGTAACGTATATCCGTTGTTTTATAAACAAATGTGACATTTAGGAATATAAAGTCAACGACAGTGGTTTCAAACTGCAAAACTTTGTATTGTAATTTCATACCACCGTCCGTCGACTTAATAACGCTAAATGCCATGTTTATACAACGGATATAGGTTACCCCGCGGATAAAGGTGAAGTAGCGTTGTATACGTACCTGCATGTAGATTAGGATCTAGTTGGGCCATCCCCTGGTACGCTCCATGGTTTCTTTGATCTGCTCTTCGGTCAGGGCGATGTTGTAAACCTGACGGAAAGACAATATGTAATATGACATTCTGAATTGTTGATTATCAATCGGTGTGACCGGCGTTGACTTGAACTTTACAAGCATGCACTGGATAGACAACATAATTTTTATGAAAAATCTCAAGATTGACTCGAAACATCTCAAGATTTACCACAAAACCTCAATATTTTTTAAATAAATCTCAAGAGTTTTCCATTTTCAATGATGCGTGAAAGCCCCTGATGTGGGTTAATATAATCCGACGAGTACCAAAGAAGTTTTTTCACAAAATATCAGCGATGAAAGTTTAAGATGTGAGAGGCTGTAAGCATTTGTCCAAGGTGCTCTTCTAAGTCCAATGGTAATCCGCTCACTGTTATCAATGTTTTAATAATCGAGACCAACATACCTGCACTCGAGCAATGCGCCCCTTGTAGTAGCGATCGTCTTTTCCTCCACTTTCGTCTGCTGGTTTTCCGGCCACCACTACTGGATAATGAGTCTGAGACGCCACATCAATATTTCCCTGGTCTTCGGAGGCAACCTGTGGGGATGAAAAAAATGATTGGTGTCAAATAGGGATGGGTACCGGTACAGAAAATTTATGTCCAGGTACGGTCCAGGTCCAGAGGTACTTGATACCAGAGGACTAGAGGATCAGGTGTTTCGTAATCGGTAAGGTGACCCAGACCCCAGAGATAACGGGTTCGAAACCGCTGATGTGTCACCGATATTGTGCCCTTGGGAAAGGAATTTTTCACCAGTTTCCTTACTTCAGTCGGGTTAACATGAGAACCTAGCTTCGGTTAGGGCCGTCCCTCCGATTAGATATAAAATAGGTGCTTGAGGAGAGAAAGTGAAAGATCCCACTACTGTCGTATTGAGGTCACCTGAGTGACGCCGAATGGCAGCTCGCTCCAGACCCTTGCGACAGTCGTATTGAGGTCACCTGAGTGGCGCCGAATGGCAGCTCGCTCCAGACCCTTGCGATTTAGCCCCGCCTATTGTAATATTCTCGCCAAGGGAGAGTAATCGTCCCAGGCAATAACAATAAATGATAAATATAGCTGTACCTCGTTGCCATTCCAGTACAGTTTGACGAGGCCTGATGTACGACTGTATGTAGCCGTCACAAACTGCCACTCTCCTTCTTTGATGAGTGCGTCCTTCGTCACATTATGTTGGCTGCCACCATCTGAACCCAAAAATCTGGATACAACAAATGAATAAAAATACGCTTAAGGTAAATAAAAGTGTTAACAAAGTAAAGAGCCTCCAATGTATATCATTGCTTTTATCGATATATATGTATATACCTATAATATTCATAATCCTGAGATGATAATGTAAACCTAAATTTGATAAGTCATGAGTATGACTTATGTAGTTTCTACCACTGAATTATATCCATGTGGTAAATGGCTTATGCAAATTAGACCAATTTTGTATGTTTGGTATAATTACCACACATGAAGCATCATTACAATACATCAAGACCAAAAATATCTGGGAGAACAAATAAAGAAACAAACAAACAGATGAAAACTTAGATATTATCATTATTATCATTTCAATTAAGGTAACACACTGTGGCTAGTCTATAACAGTATGCTTACATTAGTATGTACAGACAAATAACTCACTGTACGGCAAGCTGGCTTGGATTGCGCCAAATCCAAAGGTCCGCCCCATAGTCCCAAATATTCTTAGGAAAGTTCCGTTGGTAACTGAAGATCGGCCCCTCTGTTCCTTCAGGGAATATCCAGGCCAGCATGGTCATGTCTGGTCCGGTTTGCAGGGCTCCGTTGTTGGGAATATCCAACCTAGAGCCTTGATACATGCAACAAATATGATAAAACAGACATTACATAACACTCTACTTGTGTAAATATCATGCAATGAACTATTCCGGGGTGGAAGAAGAAATGGGCGGACAACAAAAGAGATGTGATGACAATAGAACAAAATGGGCCGTCATGTTCTTTAATAGAATAAGGAATAAGAAACAAAAATAAATAAAAAATAAACATGCCGAAAATAGCATGTCTGGGACAAGAGATGCATAGAAAAAACTGCTATGATGGAATATTCTCATTAATTATGTAAATGTGCTCCTACATTGCAAAATTAGTATCTTATCTTGTACAACATTGTCTAAGGTACCTACATAACAAAAATCATGAAAATCCGTTGTTCCCTTCAGAAGTTTTGCCAAAAATACCCCTGCTATCCCAAAACTAGTTGCTAGGGGACCCAAACTTATGTCCCTTTTTCCTGATCACAAGAGCTATCTAACACTTAAAAATCCATAGCGTGTTCACAAAACATGATAGCAAAACCGGAAGTTGCGCTGCAGTACCAAGGGAAGCGGCTAAAATAATCATCTTTAGCTTTCATCACACCCTACCAACAAACAAGTATGAAAACAATCCACCCAGCCGTTCTTGAGTTATCTTCTTCACAGGCAGACACACAGACAAATGCTAGTGAAAATATATACGTCGTAACCTCCATGACATTTTATGGAGGTAAAAATGTATTCTTTGTCGGCCCTAACGTTCAAATATTTAGACTAATACTTGTGACTACAATGTGGTACGACAATATGTTTTTAAAAAAATATGTACCAAAAATCCCTTTGAAGTAGAAAGATCCCCCGCACTCCCCTTCCGGTCCTTCTGCAAGGTCTGTATCGTGTTGTACGGCATCATTGCCATTTCCAGACACGTCACGGGCGCCATGTTTAGAATTCAATGGCCAGTAGCCAACTAGTCCAGACGGGTACGCCATCTGCATTAACAAAAAATTATCACGTTTAGCAGTTATATAAATGAAGAGATAAAAAAGGATAAACGAAAGAAGAAAAAGATGGAAGGGAGGAAGGGAGGTAGGAAGGAGAGACCGAATGAACGACTAAACGAACGAACGAACGAACGAACGAAGGAGGAAATGGGGATTAAAGGAAAGAAGGAAGGAAGAAGGGAAGGATGGAAGGGAAGAAGGAATTATGAAAGGAAGGACAGATAAAAGGATGGAAGGAAAGAAAAAATAAGAAAGAAATACGGAAAAAAAGGAAGAAAGTGAAAGAAAGAAAACTTTAAGAAGGAAAGACAAAGAAAGAAAGAATAAAAAAGAATGAATAAAAAAGAATGAATGGGTGAAAGAAAGAAAGAAAGAAAGAAAGAAAGAAAGAAAGAAAGAAAGAAAGAAAGAAAGAAAGAAAGAAAGAAAGAAAGAAAGAAAGAAAGAAATTCGAAGTTATTTATATCATACAGCCATTTCTTGTTTCTAACAATTTTTGGAGCTCTTTAAAAGGAAAGTTTTGAATTTGTTTTTGATATGCTTCACCACTCTTGTATGTGTAAATCTTGTAGCCGGAGGCGAAGTTGATTGGCAATATAATCTCTTTTATTGCTTTTATCCTAACTGACTTTTTAAAAGCGTTCGACTTTGTTTGCCATATTCCATCCGTTAACCAACTTATAACAATGGGCGCAATAGTATCACTTATACCAAGTTCCCTGACTTATCGCAGCAGCGTGTAAAATCGTATTAGGACTCGATGTCGAACTGGGAAACTAGAGTAGCCCAGGGGACTTTACTTGGCCAAATTGTGTTCTTAGCTATGATAAATGATACAAGACCCTCGACAAACAAACCCACATTGAAAATATGTGACACTGGACGATTTAGACTTGGGAGAATTCAGACCAGTATCTGCTTCAACAAAATGACAGTCCGACCTTGACACGCTGTACACCTGGGCTGAGTTGAACACAATATCGGTCTGTGGTTTGCCAGCAATGTCAGCATTTCACACTTAATCCTCCTGTTGCAAAGCAAAGTACTTTTGTTTCAAGACCCCCCCCCCCTACTACGTTTTATCTGTACATATTGTGTTATAATTATGTAGTTTCTATTGATCTGTTACGTATTACTAAATAAATAAATATATATATATATACATGTCTGCGTTGTTTATGTATGTATCATTGTTCGGACCTTGGAAGGCTAGCCCGAGATATGACTAAAGGGTATGAAAGTTAAAGTTAAAGTTTGCCCATGCATCTACAGATGCGTAGGGTGGCGCCAATCTCTACTTCGAAGCCCTTGGGCCACACATATGTGCAAGTCACTACAGCAGGGGGCTGTTCCTCATTACTAGTGCTGAGTGCTAAGCAGAGAAAGCAGCATGTACCATTTTTAGAGTCTTTGGTATGACTCGATCGGGGATCGAACCGACCTACCGAGTGCAAGGCAAACACTCTACCCACTAGGCCATTGCACCGGTCAAAAGGGTATGACTAAAGGGTGTGGCAATGAAGATATAAAGGAAGGGGCAGGCGTATCTCTATGTCTCCCTGACATGATCAATGTATATTGCGGATACATAAGACCAAGACTTGAATGTGCTACTCCTTGTTGGACTTATGGCATCAAAATATTAGAATCAGCATTGAGAAAATCCATAAACGGTCCTGTAGAATCATGTGTGGAGACAATATCTTTCACATTCTGATGCACTGTCAACACTCGACCTCCAAAGCCTGTCACAACGCAGTATGGCCTTGCGCTAGGGCTTTGACCTAGCAATCAACAAAGCTGCACAATTAGCACCTGCGCCTACAACCCCCGTTGAGAGAGCCAAATAAAAACAAGGCTTTACACCATTAAAAGCCTTTCTTGGTTGGATTTTGACATATTTGGAATCTGGCCATTTTAGGAGTGGCTTCAGTAGAAAAGACCCTTGTTGAGTTTGTTGTAACAAATGGCCTTTTTCCATCGAAGGGGTTTCCGCACTCGATGGTATCGTCGCCAGATAGCTGTTTTGAGCCAAACGGGGCAATCCAAGGGCTCTAATTATGGGAGTGTATCAAAAGACTAGCCGTACAGAAATTCTTGCAAATGAATTAGCTGGGACTGGACATTATAGGCTATAATTTGAGGGTAATTTTGTATTGGCTGAACTTTTGATTCTTGAGAAAATTGCATATTTGCTTCCTCAACCCTGCCATTGGATTGCATTATTGGGCAAAATTGGAGCTGGCGTCTCCTCTACAAGACACGCCCTCTGTCTACGTAAGGGCCCAGCTCTAAAACCGGTTTTACCGCATGCAACTCAGACACAAACGCATTAATCTTCAAGCAGACCTTACGGTAGCATATTTTTAAGATTTTAAAAGCTGGAACTGGAAGATGAGCGAGGTCGATCTTGAAGTGTGTATGCGTAGACAACGGACCTCCTCTTGCCGGCTATACTCGTTGACCGGATTTGATACCAAATTCTATATCTTCCTAACATTCACTGACAAAAAAAAAACAGCTCTCCTTCTAATATAACAAGACCCAGACATAATAGAAAAGGTGGGATCTTTCGTCTTCCGTTGTCTTTGAAAAAGGAGTCGGACCCAATAACCCAGTATCTAGCTTTAGACTAGAGTACACACTTGTGATATTGTTTTTACACTGTTTAAATATCTTGTGTTACCTGCAATTAGCCCACAGGCAAGAAGTTGTGATACTACTACTACTACTTCTACTACTACTACTGTTATACAATCGCCATTTCGAACACTATGTGATTCACAAATAATCCTTGACACTATTGCACCAATGTATTGGTACTGCTACGACGAACTCGCGTCCCGACCAGAAGGAACAATTGCCACCTTTCTGCCCGACAGTGATAAATATACTTTTTGACCTCGTGGGGTCGCTACTTTGACAGTTCAGTGAACACAATTAGGTAGCTCTGTAATTGTCTGAAATAATTCGGGCCCTAAGCGAAATCTTTACTGTCTTGACTGAGCATGCAGGTGCCCCTTGCCAACAGCAATAAGACGCAGAAGTCTAAATAACGCCAACCACCGAAACTTAGTTCTGTGTACGGTGCTGTCTTCTGTGATTGAGATAGACAAACAAACATTTCTGTCAAAGCTCTAAACATACCTGACTTTGTGAAGGGAAGGTTTTCCTTTGTCGGAGCCCAGGTACACGTAGTATAGGGTGGAACTAGATAACTAAATCATACACGCCGTTTGGTTTGTGAAATTGGCCCAGATGGGGTACACTCTAATGATACAACCCGCCGTACGTGCAAATACGTGGACAATCTTTTGGGATCCGTAAGTGGTAAGTACCGCCTCCGTACGAACTCGTAGGGAATCCAACGAATTTCGGAGAACGCAGACATGCCGTCGAACTTTACGTGCAGGCGAAACTTTGTGTGCCATCGGCCTGCGGATTCACCCCCGCCCCCGTACGTGCCAGTGCGGGCGACGTGCCTGCCCTGTACAGCCTGAACGTTGTCAGAAATACGTGACAGGCGGACGTGGCCTTCCCAAAAAATGTATGGACAAATTGCACATATGGCAGGTGGTGCCCTTAGCTTAAAACGGTGATTTCGTCTGTTATACTTTGTCCGGTTTGGCAGTAAAATAAGGCGCGGTCTATAATGACTGAAATTCACAATATAAAGTACAAAATTTATAATATTTTTATAGATTTATTATTGATCTAAGCTGTGTCTTACGCCCAAGGCGTTTGAGTTCGATCCCTATGCCTTTCAGACAGGCAAGGCTTCGCGTTTGGGCACGGCGGACAGAGTGCAGTGCTCGTCGCAACCCCGACAAGTTTTTTTAGGCCGGGGCAGTATCGGTATCGCGCCGTCTGACCGTCGCTCGCAACAATTGAGTGACGCTTTTTTTTATATAACATATACATATGAAATGCTGACAAACATATAAATTACAGTAATCAGTCAGCGCAAGTCAAACAAGGGAGGACAAAATCTCAAATGGATCTTTCGCGAGCCGTGGTGATAGCTAATCATTTCAATCTCTAACTCTGCCTAAAACCAAATTGAACTAAGGCCACAACAACAAAAAATATCTATTGATAAAACAGTTTGGTAAATGACAAAAATTCAACTTACAAGTTCTGGTGAGGTGAAGCAAGGGTGGTATCGACTGTCAAGACGCTGAAAGTTTTTGCTGTCAATTCAGGAAGGCCGGTCCGCAATTTGGATAGCTTCGGAGTTCCGGAGAAACTGGGGTTGTGCGGGGCTTGCCTGGAATATAAAGTGTGTTTGAAGTGATTGACAGCGAGTTATTGTATTACGTAATGAAGCAGGTAAAATGATTGCCCCCATTGGTTAAAGCTATCAGATAATTATAGGTACGCCCCCTATTCACGTGGATAGATCATGACCAATACGTGCATATGGATGGTAGTGGTGTATGATTAACTTGTACATCACGATCATTTATTAGTCATCAGGTATAATAAGTTCTTTACACGGTGCTTTTCACAAAGAATTAATGTTCAGCTTCAGAAATGACTTATGTAGAGGTCAAATTCACAATTCTTTTATGTCCATTCAAAACTGATGATGGCGGGTCAGCGAATGCCATCAAGTGGCATTCCGTTCAAATTTGTATTAGCAGCCTCATTTGCATAGCGACGACCTGACCATTGCGGTCACTTTTTGTCGGTCCCTTGGATTTTTCCCATTGACCGAGTATTACGAAATAGTCTATAGCGGCCACCTGTCCAACGTGGCCACGGGCACACGATTTCTGTTTCCGTAGATACAGAAGTACTGCCTATTGCGGCCGTTCAGGGTACTCTCCAAGCAGAGGTTAGGATCTGGCTGTTTTTAAACGTTTATTTTTACGTCTAAGGTATTGACACAGCAAGATAAGATACAAATTGGAGAGCCCGATAAAAACGACTAAATAAACGTTGAAAAACAGCCGGATCCTTACCTCTGCTTGGAGAGTATTACAAGGGCCGTATATCACCCTGAGACGAGTTTGAAATTGTACTTTGCAAATATCTGAAGTTCCCGACAGGGTCATTTACTAACAATTCGCATGGCAATATCAATCATTTTCGGTAGATGTGACTGATGTAGCAGGGTCAGTTGTATTTTCAGACGATCGAAAATAGCCGCTATAGACAGATTTGAGTGTACCTACTTGGCTATTCCTACCTTGGTGTCTCACTGTTGTCGAGCACAAACAGAAGGTCAGTGACACACAGAACATCGAAATCCACATACCTGCATACTTTTCCGATCGTTTTTCTATATCTGGCCCATGCCTAGGGCACAACATACTTTACTGTGGACCTTTTGAGTGTTTGTAACAGTGAGCTATGACTCACCGGGTGCAGACTACATCAAAACAAACTTAGTATGTAGTTTCTAATGCACAATTTGAACAAATCACAATATGGTATGTCAAACAATAAACACTTCGTTCTGTTCTTTCACATCTTTTTTTTGGGCTGTGAAATGGACTTTGCCATTCTGCGACTTGATTATTGCCAAGGACATACCCCGGGTGTGGCTGTTTAACAGACAACCACAGATTGGTATCATTAGTGCTTTTGTAACCTCTGATCTGTCAATGTCAAAATGTTAGAACATATTATGAATGTCTAGTGGTACTGTTCAGTAACTACAGTTTATTTGTGGCGTAAGGAATGTTTCAAAATGTTGGTGGGAAATTTTAAAGACCTTAAAAGTTAGAAAATACTGTAAATCAAACATTCATTTCGGTTGGGTTTTTTACAACATCCCTCAACGTAAGGCTACAAACCAGCGAGGTAATGTAAAAGTGACTAGTTAAACGCTAAGAGAGTGTTTAGAAAAAAATAGTAATCAATTTATTTAGTACAATATCTATCCTACATTTTTTTTCAGTCTAACTTTCAGACACGTACGGTAGCGTTGTTTCACACGCTCCTTTGAACACTACAGTTCAGTGAGTTTGTGTAATTACAGTATCTGAAAACGTCACGAGCCTGATGTGTTAAGATGGGATCTCACTGCACCTGGGGGACCGCGGTACAGCACTGCTGGGTTCGTTCACTGCGTTGCTGTTTTGTTATTGTCTCCGATTAAAAAAAAAAATTAGATATTGCGTTATGCGTAAAGATATGAACTTAGAAGAATACAAAATACACAAAGGGTAAGAAAATTCGTTCTTTATCTCTGAAATTCGTTGAGTGTCTGTCGACCTCCCAGTGACGCAAGCGTGATGCAAGCGTGACGCAAGCATGACGCAAGTGCAGTGAGATACTAACTTAAAGGACCTTCCCAGGGTGTCATTAATTACGATTGGCTGCACAACAGAGAACCACAGCATGATAACCTTTGATCCTTGTAATTTACTCATATATTTTGTAATTACACCTAAATCTACTCTAAGCTATGTGAAAACCAAGCCGGGACCTTTGGGATTTTTTAAAAATGTGTTGAAACATATTCAGGAGCTCGTTCTCCTTACAAAAATGAAAACAAGAAGGATTGTTACCTTTGGCAATGCATACAGACTATGTAAAAATAAGATTATACCTGCGGCAAACTTTAACCCTATAACTGCCAGAGTCTAGCCCTACAAAATGCTATCAGTGCCAGGGTTCACTGCTGACCTCTAAAAAGAAACCCCCAAACAAGGCCAAAGTCCATAACTTCCAGGGTTCGTGAGCTACATGCCCGCAAAGCTACTACTTCGGGGGAATACACTATCCCGGATATATCCGGGCACGGCACACAGTCTAGTGAGGGGCTGTAGACAATGTGGGCGGAGAGACTGTTCCACTCCAAGTTGTCCAGGTATAAAGGGCATATTCAGTAGTGTCACATTTAGGTTACGGAGTCCAGTGCTTGTAATAGTGGTATGCATGCACGTGAACTCTAAGTGTACAAATGTAAATTGTGGGGTACAATTAAACAAGATGAAGCCAGCTATCTACTTATCTCCTAGACTAGTTAAAATGAAAACAGACCCACACTTCAATTCCTTGGATGGATGGAAGGATAAAAGGATGAGTTCTGCCCACACAACTCTAATCACAGTTAACTCTTGTTTTCGTGTCTCTCCAATTAAGCTCCCACTTTCAAAAGGACGTTGATCGACTGATAAGTGATAGGCAAATAAATTAAAAATTTGATGAATACTGCTGATAAAAGAATTCAAACTATATAAATGTGCCCCCAATTTTGCCTTGTGCACCTTATTTCAGAGTGAGGTCAATAATTTAGTAATCATCCCTCGTACGTGTCTCGTAGAACAAACCCTGCCTTGTGGGAGGGTTGTGTTAAAGATTCCGACTATCGTTCTTGATTTCAAGCGAGCAATTTTAGCATCACCTTCCTTCCGTATGTTTTGAAAAATCTTGGATCTTCGCTTTCTTAAAGATGCTCACAATCTAAGTGCGTGATAACGAGGTAACGACCGCTATCGTGGGCTTGGGCAGACATGGGCGGGACCTCGCGTGTTGTTCTCCCGCCGGGTTGAACTTACACCCTGCGGTAGGTTTTGTTCGTTCGCAAGTCTTCTACCCTTTCATTGCAAACCAACCCGCGGTATACCACAAAAACAGGTAGTTCCGGTCAGGTCAAAGGGTTACCACCGTAGTTAACATACTGCACCACACCTTTGTATCTTTAAAGTTCAGTCAGCTTTGCAGCATGCTGAATTACTGAAATTGAATTTATATTCGCTCGGGAGATTAAACATGGCATGTTATTATAGAACACCAACATAAAGAAGAAAAAGAGGTACAGAATGAGACAACTTATCACGTTTCTAAAAACACGGGATGACTTATATATTTGTACGTGTGAAGGTGTGAGAGGGAGAAGGAAGGTAACAGTGCAATCACGCCCCCTTGCGAAACGCCCTAGACCACAGTGCTTACAGGACAAGTTTCTACGTCGAGTATGTCACCTTCGATTATACGTACAATGGTATAACTTTAAAATGAATGAATGAATATATAACATTTCCAAATACGTAAACGCCTGCATACCATTTACTTGTACATATAACTGCATTCTCTTGGTACTGGTGATACTATTGTCTATTTATAAGAACAAGTATTAATTTTATTTTTTTTTGGATTGTTACGTTTTGTTAGGTTTGTTAGTATCATTGGCGAAAATATATGGGTTTCTCGTAATGTTTTCAGCTTGTCCATTTTCAATGCAAGTTCAACATTGCGTTGCTATTTGTGATGTTTTTTTCACCCAATATAGACCTGGCTTTTTCGGTCAGTCTTTAATTTTGATTTCCCATTTTTTATCTTAGCCTGCGTTTCCACATGTAGTATCTATTATTTTTTCTTCTATTTGTGTTTCCTTGATATAGGATTGGGGGATATTATATATGCTGTCAGTAACTAAGTCACACAGAATGGGATGCGATGCCTTCAAACCAAACGTTTATTACCGTACTAGTACCTTTTCTACATGAACGAAAGCAGTACAGCAACCATAATATAACCTCAATAACGTGTAACATCATTATTGTTTCCCTGATATATTACCCTGTTGTATGGGCTTACTGGGTATCCCAATCTCACAGTTGTTACCATTTTCAGTCATATCATTCATCCGATTGATCATATTGTTACAACATTGCCCCTAGCATGAAATATAGTATAGCAGCCAGTGGTGCATTTCTAAAAAAACTCAGCAACTTCCTTCAAGCATGTGAGTTATAGTGAATGCGCTGGTAGTGTAACAAAGAAATTACTTTGGTTCACAAGAATACATTTCCCAAGTACCAATCATTCTATATGTATAAAAATCTTATCACATGTAAGGTATCATTCTATACCTTGCAAAAAGATGACTCTTTCTGTTAAGAAAAAAACTGCAAGCACGGGTTTCATCGAGCAAAAGGTAAGAGATTTCTAGAAATTCGAACGCACATATGAAATTCAATATCCAAGTCGAAGCCTGATTGGTGGATCCGTCCTCTAACGAACCATTTGATTGGCCTGCTCCTGAGAGAACAGCTGTTCTCGCTCCTTGATGATTCTCGCGAGAGCGCCCGGGACGTCCGCTTTGCTGCGGATTTGAGGGATGCTGGCCTTTTTTTGGTCTGTGAAGAAAACAAGAGAATTTTTTGTCAGTGTAGAATGTTTGGTTTTGTTCATACATCATGATCAAGGCTTTAAACGAAATGTAAACATACAGGGTGCTTCGAAGTTGCGGATAAAGTTTGAATCCAGTTATATCAGGTAAGGGATATCAATGGTATAATAATATTCGAGTGCTCTGTTTGCATTAACTGACTAGAAACAAATGAATATATCAAACACCAATTAGTTGTCAACGGAGTAAACAACATTCGGCTGATCCATTTTGCATTCTGTTTGATTTCAATGTAACTCTTTCCGTTTCTGTGTTGGAGTCATTTTGCCCAAGTACAATCCATTACCAAAGCAAGGGCAGAAAGATACGTTTTTCTAAGAATATTAATATCTTTCTACAAAAGATGTACTGTATTTATTTTTTAACGATTGCTATTCTCACCTTTGTGTACTTCCTTCTCCAGCGACTTGAGCTCCCTCATGGCCTCCTGTAGGTCCAAGTCGTCAGGGTCAGTCAGCAGGGCGCGCTTTATCTCCATCTCAGTCATATACAGCTGTCCGAGGGAAGAACGACCTGAGGGTAAAAGGGTAAAAAAGGAATCATGAGTACGTGTCGCCATGTCGGGAGGGGGGTTGGTATACCCAAGATGGCAATCAGTAGCTATGCAGAACACGATTTATCTCCATTTCAGTCATATGCAACTATTCGAGGGACGAACGACCTGAGGGGAAAGAATCAAAAGCGAAACATGAGTGATTCTTGCCTTCTTGGCGGGCTGGTTTTATTAAAGTTGGTGGGTTGACACGTCCAAGATGGCGACCATGGCAAGTAAGGCTAACGTCACATATCTAAACCGGGCACGGTCGGGCTGTTTGTGAACCTAAGAGTTGGTTGTCACTGCCATACATGGTTGACCTCTAACAATTGTAGCTCAGTATGTTATAGAAGACCAGCGGTGCGATACCCGCATCACTGGTGCGAGACCCATTCCTCACGCTCAGTTGCGTCATGGTTGCTACTGTTACACGCAACACAAACAGACAACACAGGGTATTCTCTTTCTAGTAGAAGAACAGGCAAAAAAAAGTTGTTAAATCACTCAAAATTTGGTGTATTCATGTTTAGGCATTATTTGGGAAGATATTATAAGGGTCAATATTGCAACCACAGTCTTCATGCAGCAGCAACGACGCCTAGCGTCTTTGCGAGGTATCACCAGTCAGTATTACCCTGATGAATCAACATGTGGTCATCTAACATTGGTTAGAAGTTAGTCTAAATAGATGCAAACACAGAATTTTTTAAATCATTGTTTATCAACAAAGAAGATTTAAAAATCACTCTTTATCAATCCATTTTATTGGTATTCGTTGAAACCACATTGCGCTATTTGTAGTTTTAACCTTGTATCAATAGCTTAAATCATAGTAACTGTTGCAGTTGAGATTGTATATGCACAAGGAACTTGTTTTACGTATCGAAGCATTGCAAGCTTAGACATTTTTTTCTTTTCTTTTGAGCTATCAAAAATACCTCTAACTTGTAGTAGTGCAATACTTACTGATGCCCTCTGATCCAAGCTCTCGCTTGGAGTTCATCGTCTTCAAGTTCTTCACAACATCGTCAACTTGCTGTAAAAAGTAATCAATAGATTAGTCTATAACTGTTATGTACATATCTCGTAAAAGTACGCATAGCAATTTTTCTAAAGCTAGCTTGCAAAATTGGCTTGTATTTAGTATTCAACACGTATTGTATTGCCAGTGAGGCTAAAATGTTTAGCCTGGTATCCAGCCGTAATATATAGCTCCCGGATACCAGGCTATGAAATGTTACCCTTCTATTTTTGGCAATCGTTTAGGCATTACACAGTATGACACAAGTGACAATCTTTAATTGCGACCCGAATGACTAATCTATTTATCAAGGTGAACTATACTGACAACACTGGTTTAGTTATGAATACATATTGCCGTTACTTCTGGACCTGTCCAATTTTACGATTTCAGAAGGTGGTTCTTGGAATCAGTTAGGCAAATAACTCGAATGATCGAATAGCTCAAATGCTCAATTGCTTAGGGAGTTTTTATTATTTCTCTACATGTATTTGAAATACAACCCGCGAATTTCTACGAGTTCCGGAAGTGCTCCTCGGAATTCGCGAGGCAAGGCTAACAGTCAAAACCCCTCCCTTTGTGACGTCATTTTGAAAACAACACGACTGCTTGTTCAAGCAACAAGCTCAGAAAATGCCAACACAAGAATCAGTGTGTTTCCTCTCCAGTTTCAACTACGTAAATAGTTGGCTTAAGATAATTTACAAAAGCCTTGGAGCTTGAGCAATGAATCGGTTTGTTGGGGTTGGGGGGCGGATACTGCGTAGGTGTACTAATTTTTGGCCTCTCTATCCATACATACTTTCTTCAAACTACCCTCCCGCCACCCCCTGTCCGATTTTTCTACTTCGATGTTACAGCAATTTGATTAATTTCGTTCTATATAACACGGTTTAATTCTTATCATTGGCTTTTAGAATCAATTCTTACGCACGGAATTTTCCGACATTTTGTTATGATATTTGTTCATAGTGTTTTGTACACCTGGTTGACACTTGCCTTGTTTGACACGCTTGTTGAAAGCAATAAATCTTTCAGTAGTAGGTCGCTCTGCCACAAAATGGGGGCGTGATATTTACTAACTTTGACTAACACTGTCACAAAAGTACACATCACAAATTGTAGTCCGGAGCTTGTAAGTATGGGGATGGGTGCTAATGTTGTCTATCTATTAACACTCTGATAAAATAATCTTAGTATTTCAACAATTAGATTTTAGCACGATATAATATACTACAACATATGAAAGGTCTTCATGTAGTTTTACCAAAAGCGGTATCAGTCGATCTTTTTTTACCTTAGAAAATACCATAGCTTGAGTCTCGAATTCAACGTTGACCGTAGCCGATCAAGTATGATATAAAAGGCAACCAACTAGACAAGACGTAAAGAGATAGAATAGTCGTGTTTTGTTGTGTAAATTTTACGTAAAATGTCTATTTTACGTTTCTACAAACAGCCCAGTTTAAAAATGTGACGGTAGCCTTTCAGTTACCTCTCAGAGAGGGAACCTGATTTTCCTGTTTTGTAAGTTCCACGTCAAGACAATGTGTCCATCTTGGTTAATAATAAACACACGAAAAACTGTAACCACTGCTATTTCTTCAGTCTATCTTTTTTCTACTTTAGAAGATAGCTAATACTACAGGAATTCAATTAACTATGATCCGAAAACCCTTATTTACATACAGGTCTCGCATGAGCGCTACTGTCACGGTGGCTGGTCGCGTTTTATTGAAAGGCGGGTAGAAGACTGGAATGCTTACCTACTAGGTTCTTCCAACGTTCTCGTGGTTTTAGGACATGTAAATACACAATGAAATACATACCACAAAGATGATGTTCTAGTTTTGCCGTTCATAATTAATCAGATTTCGCTATTTTGGGGTATATACTTAGTAAATCTCCAGAAGGAACAGAAGGAAACTAGGTTTATATACATGTACGTATGGGCGAAGGCTACTTCACCCAAGAAAATGGCAGTGTTCAACCATTCCATATCATCCTAAACCGCCAGAAGTTAGTCGATTGTATACTATACGGTGTGGACACTTAGTAGAAGGTTAAGGAAATCGTAGTAAGTTAAATTTGCAAGTCTATAGGGATCATGGAAAGGAAGGAGACAAATACTTCACTGTCATCCATACACATGTAAACAAAGACTACTTCCCCCACTTGAAATCGAGGAATTGACGATGTTTAAGCATTCTATGAAATCACATACCGCAAGTAGCTCTTCTCTGGTCTTCTTAGCACCGAAACTGCCGTTGATACAGCAACAGAGGAGCACAGCTAGCAGACAGAGCACGCCAGCGTTTCGGGCGGACATGTTGGCGACCGGCCCGGTGTGTGACAGGTAGGGAGAAGTGTGAACTCAGGTGTGTACTGGGTACACATTCCAGAGCGCCCCGGGGAGGTCACTTCAGTGTTAGAATATCTGGGCTTACTCTCCAAGCAGAGGTTAGAGGTGTATGTGCACGAGGGGGCTGGAATTGGGTAAAATTGACCAAATTCTTTGTGTATTTTTCAGAATTCAATGTATTTCATTTATCTTATTTTGGTTTTCAGTTATTCAAAACCTAATTAAGTCTTCTTATATTGATTCATTTTAAAGTAAGCCAAATTTAGCTTAAAACGCCCATATGTATTCATAAGTGATAGATTGATATGAAAAATATTCTTAGAGACACATTGATTCTAAAACTAAAAACTATTAAAACTCCTGTATGTGAACAGCGACTAGATTTAAAATATTTGCTTTCGCGACTACTTGTACTGCACTGTGATCTCCCGGGGAATTACGCACTGTTGCATATTTCTCCAAACAAGGGCAGGACCGTGACGTCACACCTGATCGCGCCCTCTATTGGCTGTCGCTGCCGCTGCCAGGCAACCGTTTCAGGAGTGATATCGTCCTAGTTTATCAATGGTATGGAACAGTGACTTCAGCGTTTGCGTGTCAAGATCGCGATACTCTTTTAGAAGAGAAAAGCCATGGGTTCTTTCTGTCACTCTCGTGGCGATAACATGCTCTATTAAAATGTTTAGACAACAACGGACAGACACAACACAAGGCTGACACAACGCAAAGATGACTATAACTACAGCTTTCTTAACTACTAACAAGGGCACTTATCAGAAAATAATAACATATAACAGTTTTACAACATATAAGGACGTGGTCGGTTAAATACTTAAAATGCATTTAAGTTCGCGGGGATTCAATTTCGTGGTAGCGGGAAAATGACTTTTCGCGGTGGTTTTAAGTTCGCGGTAGCACCATGCAATGTAGTCTCTTACTGCCATGGAAAATGTTCGCTGTGGTTTTAAGTTCGCGGTGAAGCGATCACCGCAAAAACCGCGAACATTAAACCACCGCAAAAGTTTCTGCATTTACAGTATTATTTCTACTGAGATTTAAAGAAATACATCATTCACACATCATTTATTCAACATAAACTTGGTTACGATTTGGAAACACTACTACTACAATACCGCAGGCATGATATCACTGTCGTGTTACGGCGTGTTGTATATATTTATATAAACGATTATATATCGACATCCAGATACTGATACTGAACTTTGTGTATTGTGACCTGGATTCATAATTACAAATTACATGTTTTAAGCATACATTATAAGCATTATGTATATATTGCAGTCTTGTATTTGGATGTACCAATGGAGGGAATGTTGGTTCATTGAATGAAGGAACAAGTAAATGAAATAGCTTCAAAAAGGAGTCCCTATGCCTAGTTTTCTGTCAATATAGCTTTTTAGACCAGTCAGCAGCGTCCTCTAAGGATTCATTTACAAAGTGCAAGCCAAGCATTGCACTTTACGAACATATCACTGGAGGCGCGAATGAGTGGTGTTACAGACCGAACTAGAGTTCCACGACCCCATACCTTTGCGAAATGATTCAATCTTTTACAACTGCTGTATTGATTGTGTTTATCATTGATTATGCAAATAAGATTCTCATTTGCATAAATTATCTAACTTGATCATCTCCTCCACCAAACAACAGACGTGTGCAATTTATGGTAAGAAAGAAGGTTTTTGTAGCATTTTCTGATAATCTATGCAAATTAGGACCTCATTTGCTCAATAAACGTTTAACGATGTTCACCTGTACATAACTTTCAAATGCTACAAGTAAGAAGCCTTATTTTACCATATGAAACATTATAGCATTCTTTTCATTAATTATGCAAATTATGTATTTATGTTGCATGATATATATATATCTATCAATATTTTCTCTTTCTCAGTTACAAATGTCACATGTTGCAATGGTTCAATAATTGAACTGAGCGTGTTTAGACACTTTTTTAATTAATTATGCAAATCAGATTCCAATTTGCTTAATTGAAATGTAATTATATAAGGCATCAATTAAGCTATCTACATACCAAAAATTATAACAATCCGTCAATCCCTTCTTGAGTCATTCCATTTCAAAGTCTGACACTAAACCTGCCCTGCAGTTCCAAACGAGCCGCTAGGGGGCCCAAACATGTACAACTTACTCTCGGCATCAAGAGCTGTCTACCACTCAAAAATCGAAGTCGCGGCATGTCCAGAAATCGAAATATTAAAACTGGAAGTTCCGCTAAAGTACCGTAACAGGTCGCTAGGGGGTCCAACATCTAATCGTTTTCAGGTCTCATCAAGACCTACCCACATACCGAATATCAATGCAATCTATTTAGGCGTTCTTGAGTTATGCTGGTCTTCTACAAACATACGATAGATAGATACAAACGCTACCCAAAATATAAACTTCTTGGCGAAGGTAACTAGGCGATTATACTGGATGTACAGATACAAGTACGGAAATTATGATTAAAATGCTGAATGAATATTAAGTAAAAATTTAAGAAAAAAACCTCAACGTCCCACTCATTTTTTTCAATAACAATATATTACCATTCGTTTTTTGTTTTTTTCCTTTAGAACAATCCATTGTTTCAAACCGGCAGCCTGAAACAGGCCTGCCAAAGAGTCATTCAAACAGAATTAATAAAAAGGCTTTGCTATTAGATATTTCGTTATGAGGTGAACTACCAGTCTAATTGCTACTATAAGTATATACCGCCGGTTTCAAGATCAAAGAAATTTCTGGTCATCATATTTGATCGCCTGTGTTGAAAGTCTGCATGGAGACGTTTTCGTTACCTTTCTTAAGTCCACAGACGACAGCAAGATAAAACTGTGGATGGTGTGATTAATCATAAGTGACTCATAGATCATAGCATAGTCCAATTCTAGCATTGTCCACTTCTATCACTTGTATTTCAGCCTCAAATTGTCTCGATCTTGAAACAAGCTGACTGACTCCAAATAGCTTGTAAATAATTAAGACTTGCTGCGTTTTTTTTTTTTTTTAATTTATAAATGCACACAAAATGTATCCAGAGCGCCATACAAGGTTGTTGCCCCATAGACACCGCTTATTAGAGTCGTTTAACCCTCAAACACCCGAGTAAGGTCCATTTGGACCCCAGGCGTAAACTTTGAAGTGCCATTTAAACATTTTTGATCTGAAGAAAAATTCATTCCGTGAGTTTGTCAGTCAATATCTGCTATACCTTCTCCTAAGTTTTTACGAAGATTGGTACATTACTGTGGAAACTATAAAGACAGTCTGTATAGTATATGGGGAAGGACAACCTCAAGCCAACCGTTCACATTTACGCCACATCTTCAGAAAAGACGCTGGAGCCGCATGGTCCCTGTTTAGGAACTTTATTCGAACCGACACACAACAAACATGTTTCGCCGTGTGGCTTCCTCAGTGTTATGGGCTCGAATGAGCATAGTATAGCATGAAGATGAAGAAATTAGAAACCAAAGATGAAAGAAAATCATATTGAGCGTACGTTTTCCAGTCGAGACGAATCATACGGACACGTAATCATTTTCATTGTAAGTTTGTTACATATTGAAGGAAGTGTGTTGAAACAAGCCTTTAAAGACATTCAACCTTTTTAAGACCTATTGTCAAGAACTGTTGCATAATATCCCGGCCGGATCTACGGCTGAATGGGCAAAATACAACGCCGAGATTATTATTTTTGTCATTTTTATTTCTACGATAGCAGTACTGTTTTTATATCATAGCGGTTAAAACCAAAGTAAAAAGAAAATTATTGACTGTATAGTACATACTTTTTCTCATGACTTTTGTATTCTTAGACAGCTTTCTGTTTAGTGCAGTTACTAATAGCAACGAACAGAACAACATACAGAGGATGTATAAGGTACATGGCAGCAAGTTAATTGTGCCGAGTTTCTTCCTGGTGGTATTATGGAACCCCCCCCCCCATCAGACGCCGGTTTTCCGCTCATCTCCTCGTTGTGTTACAATAGCGATATTATGATTTTAGCAGAAGAGAGACAAAATGGTGGAAGTGGTGTCTTTTGTCAACGTACCTCTTGAGAAAGCGCATTAAATGTGGCGGTATTATGGCAATGGATGTTAACCTTGGGCGTTGGGAAAGCGCTTGATTGGATGGACTTTAGTACAACATCTGCTAAATCAAACCAACCAACCTCCCGATGGAATAACAAGAATGAAGGATGTCTACGTGTAAAGCTGGAATAAGCTTAACTTTTCTTTGCAAGTCGGTCAAGAAAAGGTCGCCAAGAATGGAACAAAGGTTTGTGTATAACATGTCTTGCACTATATGTATAATATAGCCATGCAAATCTACTATAATTGTAGCTTACATGATTCAGCACAGCCGCAAACGCAACATACGTGCCGCACCTTCACGCGGCAAATGGTCAGTGTCCAAATTTGGAGAATACGTATATACATGGAGCAGACTGATCCTCACGCTAACCGACATCTTCATCACTACAGTCACGCCTCAGTAAGATAACCGGAGCCGTATAGTTACCGTTTACACGTTTTATTCAATCTGTCAAACAGACAGGTTTCATCTATGTGGCATCAGTGGTACAGGTTCAAATGAGTACAGTTCAAAAACTTTGCAAAACAGCAAAAACTAGAAAACGTGACATTTGGAAGCAAATATATAATGTTTACTTTCACATAATCTAAATGTAGCCTAACAGTGACTACTGTTATGTTTATTTTTACTCCAACGCATTTATATTTAGTGACCTGAGCACACACACACACCAGCTCTGTGCTAAGCCATTTGCTGCATTATGTAAACGAACACCACAGGGTGTTTGCCTCTTTGGTGACCATGGTGACAGCCGTCTGGTTCAGGTCATTGACCTTATTCGTTTTGTAAAGGGGAAAGAGAGCAAAAACAGTATGTTTACCTTCCGTGAAAATCTATAACTTTGTTCAGGCTTGTACGTGGCGTGGACAGCCAATAGAGGGAGCGATCAGGTGTGACGTCACGGTCCTGCTCTTGTGTGGGGGAAACATGCATCAGTGCGTAATTCCCGGGGAGGCCACATTGCTATACAAGTAAACGCGATAACAATTAATATATTTTTTGTGGCTTTTTGGACAGAAAATGCCATTAATAAATACCAACGTTAACAGTTCTGGCATTGTGCTTTTTTCGTGTGTCTATTGTGAGAACAGTATTTGTACATAGCGTGCAAGAAACAGGAAACACACCTGATGCGGTCAAGTGTGGGCAAAAGAAAATCGATAAAATCTGTAAATTATCTCTCTTTCAAAGCTGAAGTGACTTTACAGTAAGCGATCTGTAATTGCTTTTATTGCCTACTCACTTTTTCTTCTGTTAGTTTTCTAACAGTTTTAAACAGTTTCAGAAGACAACCTGTAGATTTCATCTGTTGCTATAAGTCCAAGTTTCACGTTTTGCTGGTCAGTTTTACTGCAGATTCCCGGAGAGCCACAGTACAGTGGTGGTGAGAGTTCTGCCTATCGCCTACGGACTTCCTGTAAAATATGAACAGAAATGGCAGGGATGAGATGATGCGCTTTGACATGGTTTATAACAAGATGTAAAGAGTATCGATGGTCTAACGTGCTTAGCATAGTCAGATGAATACTTGTGGTATGTGTAAAAGATGAAAGGGTGTCAGAAAGTGGGACGGTTGGATCCAGTACCTGGGACAGTCTCACATATGAAGCGATACGCGATGTTGCATATGGCGTCGTTCCACTTGTCTTTCCAGAATGGGGAGTAACTAACGCAATCTTCTTTGCCAACATAGCTGTCTGGTTGTCCCGTAGCCCAGGGGTTGTACGTCCCAAGTGCAGAACCATCCACCCACTCAAAGTTTCCCTCTTCCCGCCGATCGTGCAGCCCGATCCAGAAGATGTCATCGCTCACGGACTTGCACAAGGAGACCAGGAAGGCGTTGGTCTCGGCGTCTTGGGGCATGGCGAAGGTGCCGCCGTCTTCACGGCAGGTCTCAGTGGCATCGCTGAAGGTCTTTGGTTTGTTGAAGGCCTTGTAGCAGATTCCACGGAACACTTTGTAACCGTTAGGACAAGGTGCTGAAAAAAAAACATTGGTCAACTAAGACGAAGGAATAGAGATTTGTGATCTTGCAAATGTTCCAGAATTCCATCACTAAAAAACCATTACATTTCACGAGATCACCATACATCCCCATAATGTTGTGAAGTTTCATTTGATACCAGCATAACTAATAACCAAAACGAGTCCGTAAAACACTATGTTAAAACATGACATCTGGCATGTAAACAAGTGATGTAAGTACATTATATGTATTTATGGAAATAAGATGTACTTTATCCATTAATGCAAAAACATCCTGCACATTAAATATCAATCATCATATTGATCACCGTATTAAACTTATTAAGAAAGTTAATGACATCGTTTAATGCAATAATGACAGTACCACAGATTTTCCAGTTTCTAAACAAATGATATTATTCACAGTAATACACATGAGAAGGGAAACCCAACGTACCTGGTGTCTTACTCATCTCCTGAAGACGCTGATCCAAGACATTGGTTCGGCTTCGCTCTTTGTCCGCGTCACGCTTTAAGGCGTCAACAGTCATGGACAGCTGGCGCAGTTCGTCTCCGTCACGTTTCAAAGCGTCAGCAGTGGTGGACAGTTTACGCATGTCGTCTAGGTCGTGCTTCAAGGCCTCAACAGTGGTGGACAGTTGACGCATGTCGTCTTGGTCATGCTTCAAGGCGTCCACAGCGGTGGACAGTTGGCGCATGTCGTCTTGGTCGCGCTTCAAAGCGTCAACAGTGGCGGACAGTTGACGCATGTCGTCTAGGTCGTGCTTCAAGGCGTCAACAGTGGTAGACAGTTGACGCATGTCGTCTTGGTCATGCTTCAAGGCGTCCACAGCGGTGGATAGTTGGCGCATGTCGCCTTGGTCGCGCTTCAAAGCGTCAGCAGTGGCGGACAGTTGACGCATGTCGTCTAGGTCGTGCTTCAAGGCGTCAACAGCGGTGGACAGTTGGCGCATGTCGTCTTGGTCGCACTTCAAAGCGTCAACAGTGGCGGACAGTTGACGCATGTCGTCTAGGTCGTGCTTCAAGGCGTCAACAGCGGTGGACAGTTGGCGCATGTCGTCTTGGTCGCGCTTCAGGACGGTTGACAGTTCAGATACCCCCTACAAACGTTTAACCAGATATTCTATTATGTTTTTCAGAATGATAATCGCAATAAAAAGATATCAAAGCAAACATGTATGGCGTGATAGACTTAGTAAACACTAAAGGAGCAACATGAGTGTTTACCTCTTTATTGATGAAAGTTAGAGGGGCGAGTGCTACAGCGAACAGCAAGGCAATGCCTGCGGCCATACAGCTGTGGTGGGAGCGGATGAAACTCCAGAGAGCATGGTGGCGGCTTACTCCCCCTGAATACGTGCGGTCTGTTACAAAACAATAGCTTTTAAAACAGTGAATGCTTTTTAAAGCTTAAACTGTAGTTTTCAACAAAAACGTCGGGTTTGCCAAATTTTGTTGCAGTCCAACGCCAGTCTTTGTTAAGACACGAAAAACTTTTCAATAAAGATCAACAGCATGATATGTGCAGGTACAGACTCTTACAAATAGCCAGACTCTGTTGGCTTAAGACGGCCCATGGCTTGGAATAAAGTAGTATTCTATACATCGATCGTAACTTTTGATTGCTCGGTCGCACTACGATGAAACTTAACACAGTTTTAGTACTACTTTAAACACATTGAATACTTGTGATTTTGTTTTCTACATGCCAGATTTTGGGTTAGAAATAAACATTTTGGTTAAAAAAAGTGTTTATTTCATGAGTCTAGTCCCAGCTGGAAACAAGACTTTCAATTATGATATTCTAAACGATGAAAGCCAACCTTAAACTTATCATTTTTATCCGAGGTTATTTTGTTTTAAATTAGGATTGTATTGCTTTTTTGGGGCCGAAAACATCAGAAACGACCTTTTTTTTTCAATTTTTCGTTGAAAATGCACCATAGTCAAAACAATTAAATGATTACAAAAAATTAGTCTGTGTAACACAAACCCCGCTGTCCAGGGCTGTAACTGGCCCCTCCCCGCGGAGTTTGTGCTCCACTAGCTATAACCTGGGGGAACTGTTGTAGAAAATACCAACACCAATGGCAAGCCAGGATTTTGGTCAAGCCCCCATTACCGTGGAAACCAGTATATTAGCATGTCTCCACCACCCAGACGGTGGGCGGGCTAGTTGCCTCTCCCATTGTCTCTGCCGGGCTGTGGTTCTCTGTGTGAAGGACCCATGGGAGCAGAGGCATGATTGTGTTTAATAGGAAAACAACGTCTTGTGCCAGTTGTGGGGATTTCAAGAAACTTGAAGGAATCTTGGAGCGCAGACTTTCCTGGAACTATTATTTTGCCTGGTGGTGAGATTTTATGTGGCCAGCAACGAAAGCTTGGCATAAAGTACATTTTTTAAAATCTATATAGGCAGAGAACTGCAGAAAAACAGTTGGTTCACAAAAATACGCCATGTTGTTGTGACAGTTGAAGCCTGTCAACCTCCTTGGTCAAACTTCTCAGAACCATGATATGTCCCTCCTATAATGATTGGCACATCAAAAGTTATGCCACAGGCACAACTACCTAAATGAATGATATTCTATGTATTGAAGGGTAATTTTCACATTAGTTTTTCGGTGTAGCGGTTGTTAAAAAAAGACATCATTTTATAATAGTAGAACTCTGTTCCCACCATCAGTACAAGTGGCACAGATCAGAGAGATCAACTACAGATAAGAGGTGTGATGCTGTCAATCACCACATAGCAACCCACCCCAGTCCATAGCAACCAAAAGTCAGGCTCTGGTGGGCTCCCGGCAATTACATACATTATCCATATATGGAAAACCCCGTTCCCTTGACTAAGGGCTATTCTCTATCAAGCTGATAGTGGGCCGGCGGATGTTTGGCGGGCTGCTATAAGCGAGATTTAATCAGGCTAACACAAAATAACCTCGGACCATTTTGATAAGAAAGGGATACTAGGTAAATCTTGAGTTCAAAAAAGATCAGTACTCTTATTTTGAGCTGGGACTAAAGCCGTAAATGTCATAACTTGACCGCACAGACACCCCCAAGGATAAATGGTCCTTACGGTGCCTGTTTACGTTTAAAAGTTGCAAATAACCACAGATTCAAACGCGCTTTCGGCTCGAATTACGTAATGGAACATCATGGAACACGTGTTCGAATTCGGCTGGACAAAGGAACACGCCCCGGAACTCGGACACAAATCGAGCGTGCCTGGGCCGTCTTAGCTCAACAGAGGCCGGTCTTGTTGATATTAGAGTAATGATTGTCCTTTAAACTACTAGCACTAGACAAAATTAGTACCGGTCGCATTTTACGCTCTGGCACTATTTTTTTTTTTAACGATTGAATTTGCCAAAAAAAGTTTTGAATAAATTTCATGACGTGCTCTTTTAACTTTTAGGCCTGTTAGTTTACGAAGTTATACCTGCTCTTGAGACGTACAAAGCGTTGGGGATACTCGCTGCGGCGTGCGCAATGGACTGCCAATCAGTCTGCGGCTGTTGGATGGCAGCACTTGTGGTGTCTAGAGTAAAATGACAAAAGTTACACTGCATACTGTAAAAAGTACAAAATCTACGAAAGACCAGAGCGTCACGTTTGTACGCGGTGTGTGAGCAATGCACGAGCCGGTTTTAGCAGTGTGCGAGCAATGTACGCGCCGGTTTTAGCAGTGTTCGAGTGATGCACGCGCCGGTTTTAGCAGTGGGCTAGCGATGCAGACGCCGGTGTATTAGTAGTGTGCGAGCATTGCAGACGCTGGTGTGTGTAGTGTGCGAGTAGTGTACGAGCTGGGGTTTGATGAAAAAGCTGGGTTGTCTAACAGGTCTGTCTACCTGGCCTGTCCAATTTCTACCATACTTAGACCACCGACCCACGGAGCCTGGTAGAGCCTGATGGCTCTCTACTCCGCGATGCATACAATACTGTATTTACTGATAATCAAGCCTGGATTAATCCTGTTAAGAACATTCTCTGTTACCACGGCTTGGGCAAATATGGACGAAACCTGAGGCTTATAAAACAGATTATATTGCTAAATATAGATAACTTTGAGATTCGCAAAGCAATAACTCAGTTAAGAATTTGTAGTCATAAGTTGAATGTTGAAACAGGCAAATACTACAATGTAACCCCTGACCAAAGGTTCTGTCCATTCTGCCCAAATAATATTGAAGATGAATTTCATTTCATGATGGAATGTTCTAGATACGCTAGTTTACGCAATGAATAATTTACTCAGTTTCTCGAAGCAAGTACAACATATTTCAAAAGACAAGATGCTACAGACAGATTTGCACATTTATTTAGATGTCAGAACTCCAATATTGCAAAAATAGGCAAATACACCAAGGACTGCTTTGCTATTAGAAACAATACTGAAGCTAATGATTATCCTACTTCATTATGATACCATATAAATCAATTATGCATGTTAGCCCTTATTGTATTGCTAACTATGATGTTATGTTTTATCCTATACCTCTATTTTGTACTTTTATGTAATAGTTGTTGCCATAATTTGTACCATGTACAATTGTCGTGCAATAAAGTTCTTCTATGAGTTGGTTAATGTTGTCCTACATGGTTCAATCCTTAGTCAGCTGTCAAAATGTTGGAACCCTTTTCTCCATGAAAAGCTACATTTTAGAGTTTGCCTTTCGGCTAGAATTCTGTTAACCCTTCACTTTCGGATGATGTCCAAACCCGTGCAGCGCTGCTTTTCGTTGTTTTAACACTATTTGTAGATGAAGAACAACGCTGTACCTTAAGCTCAAATCTGATATTTTCCAAGCAGAGGTTGGATCGTGGCGATAGTAGTGTCCTTGATTTTTACTGGGGTAGTGATCTGGCAAGAATCCCGGCCACTACCATCCCCGCTATCTAACCTCTGCCTGGAGAATAGAAATCACAGTCATCTCCTGCAAACCGTTAACAGATGAATTCATACTTTACATCTTTGCCTAAGCTATATAGGCAATCCATATATAAATAACCACGTAACAAATATAATCGTAATCAAGCCAGGGGTTCTTAAGAAATTCTGCCTGACACGCACGCACACACGCAAGCACACATCACTACATTTTTCATGGAGGTAACAAAGGTATTTCGACAATGCCGCCTGATGACCCAGGTCAGATAGTGCTTCTGTGATTATTGTTGGTGTTTTGTGTCATCGGGCATTGCGGAAAACGTATCCTGCAAAACTTTGTAGTCATTTTTCTTCAAGACACTGACAACGTGCTGTAATTTATTGCTGTGTCATTTATCATACAAAAGTGAAAAGAACATTTCAAATGAATTTAATTCATATTTCACCTCCATTTTACTAGCCGCAGCCTTCTCTAGCGTGTATATGGCCACCCGATACTGTTGTCATTAGCGTTTCTTGTCGTTAAAAATGGGAAATCATTAGACGATAGTATCGGGTATAGATTACGATCCAGTGTTCCAGATCGCTGCCATTAGCGAAGCTTGTCGGTGGCAGACTAATGACGCTGTGACGCGCATTGCGTGATGGGAGTCGAGCTGACCAGCTGATCAGCATGAACAAAATGGCGGCCCCCTTTTTGTAGCGATAGCCCGGTATCCAATCGTATATAGCTCCCGGGTCTCTACTGTTCTCTCCGTATCAATATTAGCTCCCGAGCACTGTCCTGAGTCTCTTCTGTTCTCTCCGCAAATGGCAGACGAGACTTGGGAGCTACAATATGGCTGGATACCAGGCAAGATGTAGCCTTATGTAACGTTACGATGTAAAATCAAGTACGCAGCTTCCGTCAATCTATAGACCCTACATCAGTCCATCCACCCACCCTCACTAGATCAACCCTTTACCCTAGCTTCAACATTCCTTCTATCCTCCATTGCTCTTCAATCCTCATTCGTCATCCATCCATCCGTCCTTCATTTGCATATTTTGTGCCTGCTTACATTCCACCTACCATAATTTACATGTGTTGCATTTATAGATGTCGAGTCATAGAAAACATATAAAGCATTATACAATTTCCTAATTTATTATGCAAATTAAGCCATCATTTGCATTACATGTATACCATTATGAACATCTTTGCCTAAGCTACCGGAATGCCTAAAACAATGGCAATCAATCGTTCCTTTCTGCGGTTATCCTCTTTGGAGTGTCTTGACAAAAACGCCCCCGTAATTCTGTAATTAAATGTTAGGGGGCTGAAACTTCCACCCAAATGTCATGTCCGGGACAAGAGATGCATTAAAGAAACTGCTATGATAGAATATTCTCATTAATTATGCAACTTTACTCCTATTTTGCAAAATTAGTATTTTATCTTTTACAACATCGTCTAAGGTACCTACATACTAAAAATCATGAAAATCCGTTGTTCCCTTCTTGAGTTATCCCATTCAGAAGTTTCCCAAAACTAGGGGGCCCAAACTGTTACTTCGTCCTGAGCAAAAGAGCTATTTAACACTTAAAAATCATGACCATAGCGTGTTCAGAACGCGAGATAGCAAAACCGGAAGTTGCGCTGCAGTACCAATGGAATGCGCTATGGGGCCCAAAATCTAATAATTTCCAGCTTTCATCACAACCTACCAACACACCAAGTATGAAGCCAATCTACCCTGCCGTTCCCGAGTTGTCTTGTTCACACACAGAAAAAGTTATTGAAAATATAACCTTCATGACATTTCATGGAGGTAACTACTCCTTTGTCGTACTGTTTGTAGCTGAAATGTAGCGCACTTCATAAAAATGTCGCCAGAGGGCGCACTTCGCCTTTACAGAAAACTCGCATGTAAAGCAAGTCTCAAGCCATTTTATACATGTTTATTATATTCTGTATGTTTCATGTTGCAATTACACAGCACGAAAACAACTATTTAAGCAAAGTTTCAGAGATACGTATAAAAACCTTAAAGGCGAAGAAATATTTCAGAAGATTTTAAGATCTATTAAAGGCATCGGAAACATACATCTGGCCTTTACGTAAGATTTCAGCGTTTGTAAATGTAACTTAATCTGTCGTGTTTCTTTACGTGAATTTTACATGTATTTTACTACGCCGAAAAGACAACTTAAATGTCTCAAAAAGTTATAAAAAATAATCCGTTTTACTGTTTTACCACTGTGGTATTATTTCAATTTTTAAATATAAAACTGACAAATACCGATTCTCTAGATCTGTTTACCAAACTTACCTCGGCTATGCCAAATATGATAAGCCTTTGTCTGGCGTTTGATAAAGCATTGCGTCATCTGTTTTAAAACAGTGACAAGATTTACTGTCAAAACTGACAATTGCGTTTTCCGAGACAAAATGTTATGTTAATACCTCAGAAAAGTCAAATACAATATTCTTCTATGTTGTTTGTTCCGAAAGCATATGATGTATTCGATCTTTCTGTGCGCAATTTTTTATTCGAACAGGGAATACCTCTTACGTTTAGCTTATATGCGCTCCCTTACGTTACATGAAATGCTGCGTTTTTCTGTTGAATATGCGGCATCTGTAATCTATTTCGAACCACCGTTTACGCAAAGAAGGGGGGGGGGGCTTCCCCCGTTTAGCTTATATGATGCCAAGAGGTATATGAAATGTTGCGTATTTCTGTTAAACATACGACATGTTTAATCTTTGAATCAATGCAGTTTAAGCGAACATGGGGAGACCTCCTCCGTTTAGCTTATGTTGCCAAAACGTATATAAAATGTTGCGTATTACTGTAAAACACACGACATGTTTAATCTTTGAATCCGCTCAGTTTCAGCAAACAAGGGGAGACCTCCCCCGTTTAGCTTATATGTTGCCAAAACTTATATAAAATTTTGCGTATTTCTGTTAAACATACGACATGTTTAATCTTTGAATCCGCGCAGTTTAAGCGAACTAGGGGAGACCTCCCCCGTTTAGCTTATCTGTTGCCAAAACGTACATGAAATGTTGCGTATTTCTGTTGAACATACGACATGTTTAATCTTTGAATCCGCGCACTTTTAAGCGAACACGGGGAGACCTCCCCCGTTTAGCTTATATGTTGCCAAAACGTATATAAAATTTTGCGTATTTCTGTTGAACATACGACATGTTTAATCTTTGAATCCGCGCAGTTTAAGCGAACTAGGGGAGACCTCCCCCGTTTAGCTTATATGTTGTCAAAATGTACATGAAATGTTGCGTATTTCTGTTGAACATACGACATGTTTAATCTTTGAATCCGCGCAGTTTAAGCGAACTAGGGGAAACCTCCCCCGTTTAGCTTATATGTTGCCAAAACGTATATAAACTTATGCGTATTTCTGTTAAACATACGACATGTTTAATCTTTGAATCCGCGCAGTTTAAGCGAACTAGGGGAGACCTCCCCCGTTTAGCTTACATGTTGCCAAAACGTACATGAAATGTTGCGTATTTCTGTTGAACATACGAAATGTTTAATCTTTGAATCCGCGCAGTTTAAACGAACTAGGGGAGACCTCCCCCGTTTAACTTATATGTTGTCAAGACGTATATGAAACGTTGGGTATTTCTGTTGAACATACGACAAGTTTAATCTTTGAATCCGTGCACTGTTAAGCGAGCACGGGGAGACCTCCCCCGTTTAGCTTATATGTTGCCAAAACGTATATAAAATGTTGCGTATTTCTGTTGAACATACGACATGTTTAATCTTTGAATCCGCGCAGTTTAAACGAACTAGGGGAGACCTCCCCCGTTTAACTTATATGTTGTCAAGACGTATATGAAATGTTAGGTATTTCTGTTGAACATACGACAAGTTTAATCTTTGAATCCGTACACTTTTAAGCGAACACGGGGAGACCTCCTCCGTTTAGCTTATATGTTGTCAAAACGTATATGAAATGTTGCGTATTTCTGTTGAACATATGACATGTTTAATCTTTGAATCCGCGCAGTTTAAGCGAACTAGGGGAGACCTCCCCCGTTTAGCTTATATGTTGTCAAAACGTACATGAAATGTTGCGTATTTCTGCTGAACATACGACCTGTTTAATCTTTGAATCCGCGCAGTTTAAGCGAACACGTGGAGACCTCCCCCGTTTAGCTTATATGTTGCCAAAACGTATATGAAATGTTGCGTATTTCTGTTGAACACACGACATGTTTAATCTTTGAATCCGAAAAGTTTAAGCAAACTAGAGGAGACCTCTCCCGTTTAGCTTATATGTTACCAAAACGTACATGAAATGTTGCGTATTTCTGTTGAACATACGACATGTTTAATCTTTGAATCTGCGCAGTTTAAGCGAACACGGGGAGACCTCCACCGTTTAGCTTATATGTTGCCAAAACGTATATGAAATGTTGCGTTTTTTCTGTTGAGCATACAACATATTTAAACTTTGAATCCGCGCACTTTTAAGCGAACACGGTGAGACCTCCCCCGTTAAAAGCTCCTTGGTTTAGCTTATACTTTTGTGTAGTGAGTGGTGTCTAATGGTGATATTTTTCTTACTATTAAACGGCGAGCATTTCTTACTACAAGTAAATGTACGAATGATTTCTTTATCTACAAGCAAGCGTCAAGAAAGAACAGTCCGGACACACAGGCAGTGTCTTCCCGTGTTACTCGTGTTTGTTTTGTTTATTGTGATATGCGTGGGCAGGCTAGATGTAAATTTATTCAGCGTTAATTTGTACGCGCAATCCGCATTGGGCGCGCCCCCGTCTGTGGCCAGCATACTATACATACACAGCGGCTGTGTCATGTGATAGGATGTATCCAATGGCAGAAAAGAGTGGGGGGTTCAAATTTACCATACCACAAGGAACGGTTATTTTCCAGGCGCTCATTTGAAAAGAAGTATTGAAGAAAGTTTGGACCTGTTCTAACCAGCAAGTTGTGGACGTGACACTGCTGTTACCGCCTAGGACCCCCGGTGACGGAATTTGACGCAAAGATAGTAGGTTGCTATCATTCTGTACAAGTTGATGTTGTTGGAAATCGACACAGAATGGTAAATCACGACCTTTGTACCAACCGGATTAATAGAAGCCGAGACTGCAAGCTGAACATGTTTCGCGTCCAAATAATCCAAGAGTCCAAGACCATCCAACAACACGAGTCATATCGGCCACTACTCTTGGTCTTACCGGATTCTTATTCCTGTGGTGGCCAGATGGAACTGTGTGCTCTTTTTAACTTACGCCGTGACGCTTCGCCCGACACTGGAAATGGGACTGTGGACTTAGATGCTGCACGGAATTGCACAGCCGTTGTGATTGCTTCAACTGCCGACTACATCAGAATGATAGGCCACAAATACCTAGTAGGCTGTAGGTTTTTTTTACTTTTCCATGTAATATTTTCTCGTAATTCAATAAAATTTCAAAGTTTCATCCATTGTATTTTCTTGCTTTAAAACGTGCTTATCATTAACTTTATCCCGCTAAAATGACACTTATCCACACCTTATAATCACCTTAATGCACACGTATATGAGACGTAGAAAGGGAACTTTAAACATGGCTTAAGAGTGTTTTAGTATGTATTTATGACAACTTTTAGCTGCTAAAAGGACAAATATAGACACATTAAAATCCTCTTAATGCGCATGTATATGAGACGTAAAGAGGCTTCAGAGAAGATAAAAGGGAACTTTAAACATGTATTAAGGGTGTTTTTATAAGCGTTTATGACAACTTTAAGCTGCTAAAAGGGCAACAATACACATCTTATAAACATCTTAATGCACACGTATATGAGACGTAAAAAGACTTAAGAGGAAATAAACGTGAACTTTAAACATGTATTGAGGGTGTTTTAATAAGTGTTTATGACAACTTTAAGCTGCTAAAAGGGCACCAATACACAAAGTATAAACATCTTAATGCACACGTATATGACAAGTATAAAGGCTTCAGAAGAAATAAACGTGAACTTTAAACATGTATTAAGGGCGTTTTGATAATCATTTACGTAATATTTAAGCTACTGAAAGGCAACTTAAAAAACCGGAAAATACGGATCTATAAGCACCTAATGATCATCTTTACGCACACGTAAATGAGCCGTAACGATGTTTAAAGTTTTATGAAACGTAATATTTAATTGCAATTTAAATGAGTTTTAATAAACATTTACAACATCTTTAAGCTGCTGAAAGGCAACTTAAAAAACCGGAAAATACGGACCTATCCGCACCTATAAGCCACCTAATGATCATCTTTACGCACACGTAAATAAGCCGTAACAATGCTTAAAGTTTTATAAACGTAATATTTAAATGCAATTTAAATGAGTTTTAGTAATTATTTACAACAACTTTAAGCTGCCGAAAGGCAACTTAAAAAACCGGAAAATACGGACCTATCAGCACCTACGTAAAGACTACGTAACGCCAATCTTTACGTACTCGTATAAGAGATGTATAGATCCGTAAAGAAGGAAAATACGTCAACGTTAAGCATCATTTAAGCATGCTTAAATTCCGTTTTTCGTGCCGTGTTAGCCCTCGGGCAAGAACTTGCAAATAAACTTCATTGTCCGTACTTCATTAATGGCGAAGAGATGCCATTCTGTAATTATCCGGGTGTGATATTCCGGTGCAAAAAGGCTTTAGCCGCATGATCATGTGTTTCGGTGGATTATAAACCCGGTTACATCTAGTTCATATTGCTTACTGTTTTAACAAGCGAGAACAAGTCGAACCAGTAACACTTACTAGCAATCATTAGACTTTGTAGTTGCAGTGGACTCTCACTGTACTTGGGGTGCATGTGTGGCACTGTTGGGTTCGTAGATGACACAGCGAATTTCAGAGATAAACTGAGAACAAAATTTCGTCCGTTTTGTGTATTTTGTTGTCTTCTTAGGTAACTTTTACGTATTTCGCAATATCTAAATTATTAGAAATCCAAAACAGTGCCGCATTAAACGAGCTCCGCAGTGCCGCACCGGTGCCCCAAGTGCAGTGATAGTGCAACTTAAGATAAAGGTGCGCTCCCACCGCACTTGTATCAAGCTTGCGTCACTGTGTGGTTCGTTCACTGCGTCACTGGTTTGGTACTTTCTTCGATTTTTTATGCTGTAGATATTGCGTAATACGTAAAAGTATGACTTAAAAGACGACAAAATACACAAAAAGAAAGAAAATTCGTTCTTTATACCTTCTAATTTAGAAAAAACGAATGCCTGGAAAGTAATGACTCCAATGATTTGTAATTTGGAGGATATTGATAAAAGACTTCATACTATGAAGTTGTGCCTGAAAATCTGAGTTGTGCTTGTTATTTCTTGGTGAGGCCAAGAACTTATTGAACCCCCCTCGTATGTACTTGTCCTGCTCACAAGCAAACACTCCTAAGAAGATCTAACGTTGTAGAGAAATAAATGTACCGATCTAAGTTTGATGAGAAAGTAAGACAACGCTGGATTTTTTTGTGACCTCACTTTTTATTCCCCACCATATTAAGTATTGTATGCGTAATTATAAAGTGTAAATGTGTGTGTGTGTGTGTGCGTGTGTGTGTGCGCGCGCGTATGTGTGTGTGTGTGTGTGTGTGTGTGTGTGTGTGTGTGCATGTATTTATGTGCACGTGTGTGTTTGTAGGTGTTGTCATCGCAATATAACTATACACCAAGTTATTAACATTTTTTTTTCCATTCTAGACGACGTTGATTTGGTTACATACGAATTAAGTTCTCTGAGAAACTAAAACTGATCATGATGCTGTGCCTGCTTTGGCGATATGTTGCCTTCATTATGAAATATGAGTTGTCTGAAAAGGTGACTTAATACAGAGGTTATGATATGCCGAACAATAGATTATTCGCATTTTCCTTTCATATCTCTTTCGTTGAATTATAGTACAATAATTGCCAAACAATTATAGTAGATAGATGTTTCTCCATTAAGTGAAATATCTAGAAATGCACGCAGACTTTATTGTTTGTTGTGGAAAAAACTTAAACTTTGTAACTAAAATCGTCACCTACATTGATGTAAAAGGTCAGACAATTTAGCCTATTCAACCAAATATCTTTGATTTTAAATAATAGAAGATTATATGAATGGATATCAATCCCTCACACTAATCATAAATTGCTGTTTACAATCATTGGTATTGACCTAAACTCATCCTCAATGATATCTAATACTTTCCAGACATTCCGTAGGCAATCTTAGACTTTTACACAATTAGGAAGGACTATGAATATGTCATTATTGTCAATTAAGGCACACTTCACCATATCTAGTACACTGAACTATATGCTCCATATACTATTATTATTCCAACCCCTGTATTCTCCCAGATACTACGTCACGTTCATTGTACTTTATCCCTAAAGCAAGATTAAATGATTTATTATGCCATACACCGTTTTTGGATTATATTCCAGATGTAGACTAGGTTAGCCGTAAAGCATTTGTTTGGTAAAAAGTCGTTGCCATACTTTGTAAAATGTACGTTTGTCGAGCAATACAGTTCTTCCGTTCATTCGTTTTTGTCGTTTATTTTATTCATTCATTCATGCCGGCTCGGAAATGGGAAGCAGTAAGATTCAATAGGGTGTAGACAGGACCTTTGCAATAATCTAATAACGAATTTGTTTTTTTAACTCAAATGTATATTAAAACCTTAGTGACACATTGTTCAAAAGTCATTTTCTCTCCGATTACGCCAACTTATACACTAAATACATGACTCTCGACTCACACAATTTGCATGTTTTAGTCCTCAGTACGTTAGTGCACATAATGAAGAACGTGTTCTTTGCACGGTAGAAACTGTCGACACCTGTCTTCTTCTTCGGCGACAGTGAATCGGGCGTGTTTAAACTGGAAAAGAAACGTCAATTTGTTGAAACCAAAGACACAAAAGCATAAAAATACAAGTTCATTGTGACAGCTGCAAGCGGCAACTATATTGCATTTGTGCTATACTGACATTTGCCAAGCACTACCTTGAAGTTTCTTTCGATTATAATATCAATGAAGGACCATGTCACACTCGTCGAATGTTCGAAACCTGGGGTCATTCTTAAGAAAGTGATGCACAAAGTTGAATTCTATTGTTACCAGCAGCGTTGTCAAGATTTAAGGTAGCATTATTAGATTTCAGCAGTTCAAAGTTGAATTGAAAACTAATGTACACACTTTAAGGTACATCAACAAGTTGTGCCTTTGTTTTACCAGTATCATTTGGTCACCAAATGAGATGACTTTTTGCACACAGGTAAAATGATATATCTTCTTTATATCGAAATATTTAAATTGCTATTCTTTTATGAGCGACTTTATGAGTTGACATCAAAATGACCGCACCCCTGAAAGTCTGTCAGAAGATATCAAGTTCCTCTAGATCTGATCAACTTACAATTATTACTGTAGGATGCTTAAATTACGATATTTATCTCCATATGGGTTGCATGTCAGTTTTGATATATGAGCCCCCAATAGTTCCTCTTTTACAGCTGTCCAGATGAAGTGAGGTGACGTATTATAGGCATTTGGACTCATAGCCGAATACGTGACTCATATCACAGCAACGAAAAAAGACAACTAGGTTGAAATTCGAAGGTAAAAACATTAGCATGTACTTATAGAGATAAGTATTTTGCTATATGTGAAGTTTTCCATACAATAGCTAAAAGGTGGCCAGGGATCTTTTAAATTGCACGTTAATTGCGCTGCTCTTTTCCCCCGACAGACTTTTAAAGGTGTGGTCATGTTGAAATTACATCGGTTATGATAATCTTCAGTCTCAAGAATATTTATGCATTCACCTTTGTGCTAAATTTCATCTCATTTCACACAAAAAAATGAGCGCATTATAAAATCAATGGCATTACTTTTCGAAGGACCCTCGTGCAAAATCTTTGTCGAACTGTCGCCGCCTACTTTCGAACCGTCCGACGTCAACGTCCTACGACAAATATGGCTGCCAAAAATGTCCCCAATAACAATAATGCCAAATATGACGTTGAAACGCCAGGAACACTCACGTATTTCACAGATGAAGCGGAACCGTTTCTTACAGTTGACAAGAACCCACTTCTTGCGAACGCGGTGGATAAGAGCGCAGTCCCTTTTCTTGTGACGTTTCGGTGGGTTGCGCTTGTGCCAGTTGCTGTAGTCGTTGGTGACGTCGAAATCCGAACCGTCGCTCCACTTGAAAGTTTTCTCGACACGGTCGTCCAAACCAATCCAATAGTTGCTGTGTGATGGAAAAGGATAAAAAGAAAGAATCAGTTACTCCTTTGTAAGTGGTATAAAGGTAGAAACAAGATACATCAGGGCACTCCAGTCATCAATAAACGCGACGGGCGTTATAAACTTCATAGCTAGCACGTTTGACTGATTGCTAAAGGTGGGCTCCCACTGCACTCGCGTCACGCTTGCGTCGCTTCGGGGTTCGTTCATTGTGTCACTGTTGTGTTATTTTCGCCGATTTTCTGATGCGCACCCACTGACATGCGTCACTGTTGCGTTTCTAGACTAAATGAACAGGTTATCGGAAGTCGCAGCGTTGTCAATGTATGAAAAATCACTGTAAACTGATGAAAATGCCTAAAAATGAGATTTATAATGAAATAATTTCCCTTGTGATGATGCTTATGCTTATGAATGTTACTTATGTTATATGATAACCTTGAAAGACTTTTACAGTAAAAGAAGTAACCCGAATGAATGGACACGAACCATATACCAGATTTGACTCCATCGCTTATGTGTTTTGCAACAAGTATGTGTAATGGTGTGTGTTACACGGCACGAAAAACGGTATTTAAGGATGCTGAAACCATGCGTAATGTTGACGTATTTTCCTCCTTTACGGATCTATACACCACTTATACGAGTACGTAAATATTGCCTTTAAGTGGTCTTTCTGTAGGTCCGTGTTAGTCCTTATTTTCCGGTTTTCCCGTTGTCTTTCAGCAGCTTAAAGATGTCGTAAATGATTTTTAAAACCCCCTTAAAACTTGTTTAAAGTTCACGTTTATTTGATCTAAAGCCTCTTTACGTCTCATATACAATTGCATTAAGTGGATTATAACGTGTGTTTTAGTGCCTTTTCAGCAGCTTAAAGTTGCCATAAATATCTATTAAAACGCCCTTAAGACATGTTTAAACTTCACGTATATTTGATCTAAAGCCTATTTACGTCTCATATACGTGTACATTAAGAGGATTATAACGTGTGTTTAGGTGCCTTTTCAGCAGATTAAAGTTGCCATAAATATCTATTAAAACGCCCTTAAGACATGTTTAAACTTCACGTATATTTGATCTAAAGCCTATTTACGTCTCATATACGTGTACATTAAGAGGATTATAACGTGTGTTTAGGTGCCTTTTCAGCAGTTTAAAGTTGCCATAAATATCTATTAAAACGCCCTTAAGATATGTTTAAACTTCACGTATATTTGATCTAAAGCCTATTTACGTCTCTTATACGTGTGCATTAAGTGGATTATAACGTGTGTTTAGCTGCCTTTTCAGCAGCTTAAATTTGCCATAAATACCTATTATAACGCCCTTAAGACTTGTTTAAACTTCACGTTTATTTGATCTAAAACCTCTTTACGTCTCATATACGTGTTCATTAAGTGGATTATAACGTGTGTTTAGGTGCCTTTTCAGCAGCTTAAATTTGCCATAAATACTTATTAAAACGCCCTTAAGACATGTTTAAACTTCACGTTTATTTGATCTAAAGCCTATTTACGTCTCATATACGTGTGAATTAAGAGGATTTAATGTGTCTATATTTTTCTTTTTAGCAGCTTAAAGTTGTCATAAATACGTACCAAAACACCCTTAAGACATGTTTAAAGTTCCCTCTGTACGTCTCATATACGTGTACATTAAGGTGTGGATAAGTGCCATTTTAGGAGAATAATCATTAGCACATTTCAAAGCAAGAAAATACAATGGATGAAACTTTAAAATTTTATTGAATTACGAGAAAATGTTACATGGAAAAGTAAAAAAAACCTACAGCCTACTAGGTATTTGTGGCCTTTCATTCTGATGTAGTCGGCAGTTGAAACAATCACAACGGTTGCGCAATTCCGTGCAGCAGTCCACAGTCCCATTTCCAGAGTCGGGTGAAGCGTCTCGGCGTAAGTTAAAAAGAGCACACATGTACAGTTCCATCTGGTCACCACAGGAATAAGAATCCGGTAAGATCTAGAGTATCCTAGAGTAGTGGCCGATATGACTCGTGTTCTTGTTGGATGGTCCTGGATTCTGTGAACGCGAAACATGTTCAGCTTGCAGTGTCGGCTTCTATTAATCCGGATGGTGCAAGGGCCGTGATTTCCATTCTGTGTCGATTTCCAACAACAACAGCCTGTACAGAATGATAGCCACCTCGTATCTTTGAGTCAAATTCCGTCACCGGGGGTCCTAGGCGGTAAAAGCGGTGTCGCGGCCACAACTTGCGGGCTAGAGCAGGCCCAAACTTTCTTCAATACTTCTCTTCAAAAATGAACGCCTGGAAAATAACCGCTCCTTGTCGTACGTATGGCCCGTAAATTTGAACCCCCCACTCTTTTCTGCCATTGGATACTTCCTATCACATGACACAGCTGTGCCACAGACGGACCAAGGAAGTTCAACCTCCTTGGACGGACGGAGGCGTGCGCCCCATGGCGAGTACGAAATAACGCTGAATAAATTTACATCTTGCCTGCCCAAACAAACACGAGCAACACGAGAAGACACCGCCTGTGTGCACAAACTGTTCTTTCTCGACGCTTGCTTGTAGATAAAGAAATAAACATATTTCGTACATTTACCTGTAGTAAGAACTGCTTGCCGTTTTATAGAGAAAACACAACTCACTGCACAAAACGGTATACCTACTACATCCTTATTCTTCAAGCAGAGGTTGAGTCGCGGAGATATTCATAGCAGTAGTCGGGATTTATACCGTCTCTTAGCTCGAGTGTCAACATGCCACAAAGAAAACCTCACCCTGATTTAGACCCTGGAATTTCAGAACATATATGCGGTATAAAATAAAAAGGAAAGGGTCTCCTCCTGTTCGCATAAACTGCGCTTCAAACATGCCGTATGTTCAGCAGAAAAAGGCACCGTTTCAAAAAACATTTGAGACGGTATTAGCTAATAGATAAAACGGGGGTAGTACCCCCAAATTTGCTTAAGCTACGCGGATTCAAAGATTAAACATGTCGTATGTTCAACAGAAATACGCAACATTTCATATACGTCTTGGCAACATGGAAGCTAAATGGGGGAGGTCTCCCCTAGTTCGCTTAAACTGCGAGGATTCAAAGATTAAACTTGTTGTATGTTTTACAGAAATACGCAACATTTCATATACGCTTTGGCAGCATATAAGCTAAATGGGGGAGGTCTCCCCTAGTTCGCTTAAACTGCGCGGATTCAAAGATTAAACTTGTTGTATGTTTTACAGAAATACGCAACATTTCATATACGTCTTGACAACATAAAAGCTAAACGGGGGAGGTCTCCCCTAGTTCGCTTAAACTGCGCGGATTCAAAGATTAAACATGTCGTATGTTCAACAGAAATACGCAACATTTCATATACGTCTTGGCAACATATAAGCTAAACAAGGTAGGTCACCCCTAGTTCGCTTAAACTGCGCGGATTCAAAGATTAAACATGTCGTATGTTCAACAGAAATACGCAACATTTCATATACGTTTTGGCAGCATATAAGCTAAACGGGGGAGGTCTCCCCTAGTTCGTTTAAACTGCGCGGATTCAAAGATTTAACTTGTTGTATGTTTTACAGAAATACGCAACATTTCATATACGTCTTGACAACATAAAAGCTAAACGGGGGAGGTCTCCCCTAGTTCGCATAAACTGCGCGGATTCAAAGATTAAACTTGTTGTATGTTTTACAGAAATACGCAACATTTCATATACGTTTTGACAACATAAAAGCTAAACGGAGGAGGTCTCCCCTAGTTCGCTTAAACTGCGCGGATTCAAATATTAAACATGTCGTATGTTCAACAGAAATACGCAACATTTCATATACGTCTTGGCAACATATAAGCTAAACAAGGTAGGTCTCCCCTAGTTCGCTTAAACTGCGCGGATTCAAAGATTAAACATGTCGTATGTTCAACAGAAATACGCAACATTTCATATACGTTTTGGCAGCATATAAGCTAAACGGGGGAGGTCTCCCCTAGTTCGCTTAAACTGTGCGGATTCAAATATTAAACATGTCGTATGTTTTACAGAAATACGCAACATTTCATATACGTTTTGGCAACATATAAGCTCCCCTAGTTCGCTTAAACTGCGCGGATTCAAAGATTAAACTTGTATGTTTTACAGAAATACCCAACATTTCATATACGTTTTGGCAGCATATAAGCTAAACGGGGGAGGTCTCCCCTAGTTCGCTTAAACTGTGCGGATTCAAATATTAAACATGTCGTATGTTCAAAAGAAATACGCAACATTTCATACACGTTTTGGCAACATATAAGCTAAACGGGGGAGGTCTCCCCTAGTTCGCTTAAACTGCGCAGATTCAAAAATTAAACATGTCGTATGTTCAAATGAAATACGCAACATTTCATATACGGCTTAGCAAATATATTAACGGGGGAGGTCTTCCCTTCTTTGCGTAAATGACGGTTCGAAATAAATTATATATATGGCATCCTTCGGTCAATATTGACCATGGTATACGCAACATCTCATATAACGTAAAATAGCGCATATAAGCTAACCGTGAGAGGTTCTCCCCTGTTCGAATTAAACCTTGCGCACAGAAAGTTTGAATACGTCAAATGCTTTCGGAATAGCTAAAAAACACAGAAGATTATTGTATTTGACTTTGTATTGTATTGTATTTGTATTTGCTGAGGTATAAACATAACATTTTGTACCAGAAAGCGCAATAATTTTCAGTTTTGACTGTTATAAAACAGATGACGCAATGTTTTATCTCACACCAGACAAAGGCTTATTACATTTGACTTAGCCGGTAAACATGTATTTTGTAACAGATCTAGAGAAACGGTATTTGTCCGTTTTGACAGAAAATATTTTTGAGACATTTAAGTTGTCTCTTCGGCATACTAAAATACATGTAAAATTCACGTAAAGAAACACAACAGATTAAGTTAGATTTACAAACGCTGAAATCTTCCGTAAATGCCAAATGTATGTTTCCGATGCCTTTAATAGATCTTAAAATCTGCTGAAATATTTCTCCGCCTTTAAGGGCTTTATACGTATCTCTGAAACTTTGCTTAAAAAGTTGTTTTCGTGCTGTGTTAATTTGCATATTTCACAAATGAAAAATCTTGATAGTTCCTACGTTTTAATAGGAAATAGACAAAATATAACCGTGATACTGTTGAAGGCATGTTGGCGTCACTGTTGTGTTACTCTTGGGTCATTGTTGTAACTGAAAAAACTGCTGTAAAAATATCCAAAATGTATCCAAAATAGCTTTTCAATAATAAAATGATGTTAACTTTTGATACTTGGTGCAAAATAGACAAAATATAACCTTGATACTGTTGAAGACATGTTGGCGTCACTATTGTGTCACTGTTGTGTTACTCTTGGGTCACTGTTGTGTCACTCTTGGGTCACTGTTGGGGCATCTTGCCACTTGCGTTATTTTTTAACTTCCAAAAAAACGTCGCGCTTGCTTGTGTCACCTCTAGGTTTGCTTGTGTCACCTCTAGGTTCGCTCGCGTCACCTCTAGGTACCACGGGGTTACGTCTGCGTTGTCGAACCCCGAAGCGACCCAAGCGTGACGCGAGTGCAGTGGGAGCCCACCTTAAAGTCGCGTATCCGCAAGATCACGTGATAATATGATCACGTGTATGTAACTCGTGAGAGTTCACGTTTCGCTGATTTTGGTCATTATTGATCCTGAAGAAGACGACAGTGGTCGTTGAAAATTTGATCCGTGTACATCTTTTTGTTGGAAGAAAGTTAGGCATTGTACTATGCTTGCTTTTGATTTATCAATAGAAGACCTTTTCTTTTTTCAAATTCGGAGTTAATTTGTAAATATCTAAAGGACTTCGTCGAAGGAGAAGTTATGCATATCTCCCATGCTTTTGAAGTAATATATTCAGCATGGCGCTCACTCGCTTAGATATTGAGAACAAACCTTCTTGGTAAGCTATTGGTACAGAGATTCTCAAGCCACTGTTGTTTGGCAGAGTCCTTGATTGTAACAAGTCTGGCTTTGCGACTGTTGCAGAAGGTCTCGGCACTTGTGAAGTTAGCTCTGATCATGGAGTACCAATGGCAACGGCCGTTGTAGACACCAAACGTGTCCGTCGGGAAGCTGGGGTTTTGGAGACGACAGCCTAAAAACATCAATAAACAACTGTTTTGATATTCGTAAAAGGAAACGTCTATATCTACCTCATAAGGGGCAAAGTAGGGGGCCAGGGGTAAAATGTTTGTAGAGGTGGGTAGAGGGACCACTACAAAGTTTGATCTAACCACACCGGGAAGGACTTGCTCCGGTCGAGCTACAGGCAACCCATTGACGAGCACTCCGAGCTCAACAATCACCGCCAAAGCCTCGTTGAAATTAAGCGCAGCTGCAATTGTCCCGCAAACGCCGGGCGATCTGCTAAAAATCGCTCGAGGCCCACATAATCGCCAAAACGCCGGTCATACTCCGGCCGAAAATGTCCATTTGGAGCTCACCAACAACCAACAAGTCAGCCAAGCTGAATTCTTGATTTGTAAAGGGGGTTTAAAGCATGCTGAAAACTGACTAAAATTACAATTGTACATGTACAACGATATAACTTTAAAAAAAGTTACCTGGACAAGCCACTCCCGTGTCGCACTGACGTGTTTCCTGCGTTTCTCCCACACAATCTGCCCCACCGTTTGCTGGTGCAGGATTGGTACATGTTCTGTCCCGAGTCTCCGTCCCGACTCCACACGTCACGCTACAGCCAGACCATGGACTCCAGTCGGTCCAACCACCATCAACTACATGGGGGAAACGACGACTTAAGGTATTTAAAGAAATAGAAAAAAAATTATGGACATATCATTGCACTCGTGAACTGAACACTACATTTCGAGTGGTATTAATTTCGGGCTGATTAATGTATTTGATGTCTTTCGATACAGTGATTAGAAGTATGCGAACTAATACAATCCATATAGCAATACAAATCGCCCTTTGTATGCAGATAAGTGAATTTTCTTTTTTTTTTCTAGTCTCTCGTAATTTATCAATGGTGAAAAATATGAGATACATAAACTGCAATATATCATAGAGTTACCTGAACAAGGTACCCCTGTTTCGCAATGTCGTTTTTCCTGCGCTTGGCCAGAACAGTTCGCCCCACCGTTTGCTGGTGCAGGATTGGTACATGTTCTGTCCCGAGTCTCCGTCCCGACTCCACACGTCACGTTGCAGCCAGACCAGGCGCTCCAATCGGTCCAACCGCCACCAACTGCGGGGAGACAAATGTTGACTCAAGGTATTTTGAAAAAAGAAAACACCTAAAATTCCACAACTTTACTCCTAATGCTGTTGCCAGCAATAGTGGGATGAATAAAACATGTCAAGTGGTACACATAAGTCGCTGACGGCTGTCATTGAACTTTAAAACAAGAGTCTTGGGCAGTATGGGACTAACAATGACCAATGTAATAGGCCAACATACGTCTGAAAGAAAGAAAGGCCCATTGCAAAAGCAAAATCTGGCATGTAATAAAACTGACGCGAGCCAAGAACGTGAAAAAAGAAAGCCAAATGAATTTTTTTCTTACATCTGAATGAAAATGAATATTTAAAAGCATGCAGCAAATATCCTGAGCTGAACATAGGTGGTAAAATAGACACCCATGTACACTTATCTGGCAGCTGAAACCTCCACCCGTAATCTTCGTTAGTAGAGACTAACCTATAATGCCGTAGACGTCATTTGCCCAAAACCCGCCTTCGCCATCGGCTGCACAGGTTGTGGATGCGCCGTACTTATCGTAGGTGTTGAGCCCATCAGCAGACCCAGAACACGCACCGCCATTCTGTACAGCAAATACAGGAAAACCACGAGAAAGTGCCACCTGGTGACACTTTTCTATGGCGTTTTCCCGTGACGAATACTGTCCATCTAGGCGTGAGTCCGTTCCCTCGAGTGTCGGAATGGCGCGGTCTGAGGTGTCCGCCCAGCAACCCAGCCTGATGTACTCTCCTGTGTGAGAAAAGGAGCAGTCCGTTCATTGCCTACTTGCATTTTCTACCTTTTTTCTTCTTTTAGGAAGTGGTAAAAAGGCCGCGTTATAACTTCATTTCCAACTAGAGTTCGGCGACCTCATAACTCCATGAAAATTTAGAGCTTTCGTAAATTTCATTCAATTGACTAACACATTAACATAATTTATGCATGCTGTTGTTCATCATTGACTAACGTACACATGTCACAATTATAAAATTCCCATTATTAATCATAAAGCGGTTTTGCAATTTTTACATAAATTATGCAAATAAGTTCATCATTACCATATTTGGCATCTGCTCATATTCCACCTATCATAATTAATATGTGTTACATGTATTGAGGTCCAGTTATTGAAAACAATGGAATTATACAATTTCCTCATTAATTATGCGAATTAGGTCCTCATTTACATAACATGTATATCATTATGAACATCTTTGCCTAAGCTACCTGCATGCCTAAAATGTAGGCAATCCGTTGTTCCTTTCTGCAGTTATCCTATTTGGAGTGTCTTGACAAAAACACCCCTGCAGTTCAACAATTAAATGTTAGGGGGCTGAAACTTGCAACACCTTTTTTTATGGCACTAAAAGGTATCTACCACCAAAATGTCAAGACCATAGCATGTTTGGAAGAAGAGATACATCGAAAAAACTGCTATGATAGAATATTCTCAATAATTATGCAAATGTACTCCTATTATGCGTAATTAGTATCTTATTCTGTACAACATTGTCTAAGGTACATACATACCAAAAATGATGAAAATCCGTTCTTCCCTTCTTGAGTTATCCTCTTCAGAAGTGTTTAACAAAAATGCCCCTGCTATCCCAAAACTAAGCGCTAGGGTTCCAAACTTATGTCATTTCTTCCTGAGCACAAGAGCTATCTAATACTGAAAAATCGTGACCATAGCATGTTCAGAACACCGAGATAGCAAAACCGGAAGTTGCACTGCAGTACCAAGGGGGCCAAAAATCTAATCATTTTCAGCTTTCGTCACACACTACCAACAAACCAAGTATGAAACCAATCCACCCAACCGTTCTTGAGTTATCTTGTTCACAGAAAGACAGACAGACACACACACATACACATAAACGCAGGGTAAAGTATAACCTCCATGACATTTCATGGAGGTAATTAAAGAATTGGCGCATGAACTCCCCAACCTCCTGAGGGACATAACGGGGGAGTACCTAACTTGACACGTTTTATTAAGCACTCAAACTCACGGTGTTCAGTCGTTAGTTAGATAGCTACCAGAATTTTGATGATTTCATTTTTGAATATGTAACGGTATGTTTACTTTTTGTTTCTATCTGCACTGGTCACAAAAACAGCGGGGTTACGCTAGATTGACGCTTGGCAATTTTACAAGGTTTCAATTATTGCGCGCGAAATAAGTTCAGAATGTGCAATGCTAACACTGTCCTAAGATTAACGCCATCCATATAACATTGGCGTAGCACTGATTTTGGCGTCTCACTTTGTGCAATGACCGTCAAACGAGCCGCTTGTGTCCATCACAGATATCAGCGCTATTAAAGACAACGCATCAGTGACAATCGTCCGAATGTAAGCATACTAGTAGTAAGTACATACCTTCATCTAGCTGACAGACGAATCCATGGATGAGGCTGCTGCACGGTCTATCATTCCAGTAGTGGTAGTAACCTTCTAGAACTTCGCCGCAGTGTTCGTTACCACCATTATTGTTCGGCTCACGGGGGAGCCAGTTGCTATAGCCGGTTGAAGTCAGGGTTGTGCCATCTTCAAACACCCATTCACCTTCGGTGTCTTCGTCAGTCATCCCGATCCAACGTCGTCCGTTTAATCCGGCCAGGTATTTGATGAACGTGTTGATCGCGATGTTCTTCGGCATGGCCAACAGTCCCCCATCTGCCGCACACCTCTGTCGGGCAGTACGGAAATTCGAAATCACAGCAAAGTCCTTGTAGCAAACTCCGTTGAAACTGAGGTAGTCTGCTTTTGGACACCCTGTTAGAAAAGAAAAAGAGGTTAGGGAGCTAGAAGAAAATTGACATTTTTTCATAAACCTATTTTAAATGTAGTACTGATGACTGGTGTAATACTTTTATTAACTATTCATGTCCACTAGCATCACTGACTATATTAAAAACAAACAACTTTAGCATTGACCAACTCCAACTCTTGGAGTTCAAAACTAAATACATCAGCCGCCAGGTCTTGCTGAACGTTATATGTAGTTTTATTTCTTCCGGAGAGAACGTGGTCCGTTCCATGACTCCGAGTGACATGGGCACGTCCCAATCCCAAAGTTATGACCTGAGTTTTGTTTACGAATTCCGAGTTTCAATTTAGTATATAAATCTAAAGTTTTATGAATCTAAGTTCTGAAGTTTTTACTAACTGCCATTCCGAACCGCGCGAAGTTTTGATACAGTTGCGCGTCCCATAACCCCCCTAATGTTGGGACTTCCGACAATAAAGCTGTTGCTTGAGCCTTTATGCCTAAAGGTGCCTACATCATAGTAAAGGTAGAATTGTGAATAAAAATGACAAAAAAACTATGCATAATCCATGTATCATCGCATCTACGATTTGCAGGCTGCCTATTTTACTCCTGAGCACTTTGACAGACTTTCACCTATACACATTTGATGATTTGAACTGAAACTAGAAAGGCCGACATTTGCTTGAGAGCAAATATAGCATATTTCAGCCATACCCCTTCCCACGCAACACTGGGCTGTGCGCGAAAATTGAACATTTTAACAGTAACTTCTCCAAAATAATGAAGTAATATATTGTGAATTGATTTCAGGTCAAAACGGATCTTACCCAATATGCCCCGGGTCCATTTGAAAAATATACTCTTCCAGAAGAGCTCCTATGTATATCTAATTGGTTATTGGAATCGCCAGCTCCTATTTTTTTTGAAAGTGAAAAAAAATCACCACACCTTCCATTCAGAAAATTTTCATCATTAAATTGCATGAAGCCATTCAACAATTTCCAGTATGATAACTAGGTCTAAGTACCGTTATAAGCTCACTGTGATGTGGGTGCATTTATCATTGCAATGAATTTTTTTTTTTTAAATTCAAGTGGGGCATAAGTTTTACTAATTATCAAGAATCATTTTTCCAATTTCTGGAGGGCTGTGGTGATTATCCATTTGAATTGGGTGTGGGTCCTTTTTTAAGGGCATGTACTTGTTTTTATCCCCTTAGAGGTCTTGCATCTTTTTGTCATACTGCTCCCTGTATAAAACTAATGTGCATCTGCCCTTGTCTGCCGGGAGGATGACTATGTCTTGATAGGCGAAAAATCGTTTAGAGGTCGAGCTGTTTGTTCTTTCCGGGTGATGTTGCTGGGATGGTATTTGAGACTTTCAACATGGTAGCTACATGGCGCGTAAGGCTTCAGCCTGTCTCTGTGGCATACGGGCCCGATGAATTGCTGACTCCGTTTCTGTGACAATATCTATACTGGGAATCCTGTTAGGGGTTACTGCAAAGTTTAGGTCCTTGGACAGCAGGGATTTCTATGGTTCTGCAAGGGTATGATTACTGAGATTCCTGACCCACCTCTCGTCTGTTCTAGTCTGATTTGGGGTTTTAGAACTGTGTTATCTCCAATTATCATATAGCCAGGCGCCGCGGACCAATCAGAAGGCCCCGTTCCACGTTGGTTATGACGCCGTAACACGTAGCACCGGTGTCGATTTGCATCGACACCGGCACCAGTGTCGATGCAAATCGACACCGGTGCCGGTGTCGATTCATTCTGACCAATCAGGGGAGCGATACCCACCTGCCTGGCCCGAATCTACGTGTTACGGCGTCATGCGTCAGCAGAAAGGAATGCTTTGTATAGTGTGCAGTCCATGTTAGAGTTAATCCAAACATTATTACTGTTCACATTCCTTCAAATCTGTTGAATATGTACAACTATAACTTAGGATTGAATAGCAACACAGTTGTCCCAGCAGAGGGGAATTTGTCATTATGTCAAGCCTTGGAAGTCTTGAATAAAGGATGTATGTATTATAAAGGAATTTGTTGCTTAAATGGGTCAGTTTGTGTAGGCTATATGATAATAACGTTAATGCCCCGCCTTATCCTCGGTGTATATGGTGAGATAATCCCTGGTCAGATGCGATAACCACCTCATAAACCACCTCGTTCGCTACGCTCACTCGGTGGTTTATTCGGTGGTTATCGCACCTGACCAGGGATTATCTCACCATATACACCTCGGGCCGGGGCATTAACCCTTTATTATTACATATAGCAGGTCTGTATATCTATATCTATCTACCAATCTATCTACAAATATCTATGTATATAAATATATATATATATATAATTATATATAGAGAGAAAGAGAAAGAGGTAGAGAGTTTTTTGTGTGAAGAAAGAGAGAGAGAGAAAGAGAAGATTAAGACTCTAAGCGTCTTAGGAATCTTTCTCAATCAGAAATAGGATAATGTATGGGTCATGATTTGATGATATAACCTAGATTCTTTATTGGCTGCCACTGTGGTGTATTCTGTCATTGGTAGTCTACAAGTCATCGGATTGTCAATTGATTCTACAGCTTTTCGTAAGAAGGCAGGGTTTTTACAAGATGCACTTGTTTTACTATATTAATTATCGATAGTATTGAGGAGAAAATGATACTTCTGTCGTTCACATGTCTTTATATGCCCTTTACCACCGTTCATTGTGCCTTAACGTACTAGAGAAGTCACACAGGTTGTTGTATGACGGGTATGTGAATTTTGTCTGTGGCAACTCTGCGACAAAAATTGCGGCATTGCCAAGGTCTGCTTAGTATTGTTTTGATTATGTGAATGTCGTCCTCGAGGTACTAAAACTTTTGAAACCTCGCAAAAAATGTTCTGTTTAAAAGAGTTGCCTTCATTCTAAAATCTAAGTGGTTGAAAGTGGGAAGGTCAATTTAGACAACATTATTATTGTTTATTATTATTGACAACAGATGCCGAATTGCTTAATGCCAGCTGATGCATAAGTGCGATTGTAGGTGTGACCAAATCAATGTATTATAATGTACAAATGTCTACGACATCAAGGGTTACCTGGACAGGGTACTCCCGTGTCGCAATGACGTGTTTCCTGCGTTTCCAAAACACAGTCCGCCCCACCGTTCGCTGGTGCAGGGTTGGTACAGGTTCTGTCCCGAGTCTCCATCCCGACTCCACACGTCACGCTGCAGTCAGACCAGGCGCCCCAGTCCGTCAAACCACCATCAACTACATGAACAAGATTGAATGAATTCTTGATATTGAAGACTTCAGACCTTTAAACAAAGAGTAGACAATTGGCTTTTAGGCCAGTTCATGCTTCATACTACACCCGACCAGTACCAAGTTAACGTACTCGGCTACTGGTCATAGAAGTGTGAGGTAAATATGCCACAGCAAGTAAATACTATGAATGAAATCCGCGCGCTCATTAATTTTAGCTTCATTAAAAAAAAGATTTTTTTTCTTCTTCAGGGATCGTCAGATAGACCAAAATGTGTAAATAGGTTGTATTGTAACATGATAAATATATGTAAAATCGACACTAGAGAGGTAGCCATGACTGTAGTTGCAGAAGTAAAGCTTGCTAGATAGTTGTAAAAGAGGCACCAATATTAAAGCTAGAATGTAGTTGCCAACATGGTTAGTGATACCAGTCTACCAAATAAGTGTCACTTTTACTGTACTTTAGAATACAGGAATAAATGCCTTGTTGGTTAGGATGCTATAGTTTGTTATTTCAACTCTTGTTACAACGTTAATGGTGTCTACTTTGAAAAATTGACACCTGTGTAAACTCCTCTGACGGCTGAAACCTCCACCCGTACACCCAGTTACTAGAGACTGACCGACAATCCCGTAGACTTCATTTGCAGAAGGTCCACCTTCCCCATCGGCTGGACAGGCTGTTGATGCGCCGTACTTGTCGTAGGTGTTGAGCCCATCAGCAGACCCAAAACACTGCCCGCCATTCTGCACAGCGAACACGGTGAAACCACGAGAATCCGCTACCTGGAAACATTTTTCTATGGCGTTTTCCCGTGATTCGTAGCTTCCATCTAGGCGTGAGTCCGTCCCTTCGAGTGTCGGAATGGCGCGGTCAAAGGTGTCAGCCCAGCAACCCAGGCTGATGTACCCGCTTTCTGTGTGAGGAAAGGAGAAGTTCGTTAGTTGCCAAATTGTATTTTTGTACCCTTTTCTCCTTTTAGGACATAGGTTGTCCAAAGACCGTGTTATTACTTCATTTCTATCTATGTCAACTTAAAAGACAGAGTTTAAAGGAATCACGCTGCAACCATGTGTTCTTGCCAATTTCATACGGGACCGCTCGCACTGCGATACACTCGATGTCCTATTATGCCACCTCGTCTTATTATGCCTTACGGCTAAGTTTGTTGTAGGGAATTCTGATGAGTTTTTACTGCATTGTTAGTAATTTGAAAACACGTGTTCCACACACGGCCCGTTCACAATGAACTTATAGAAAATGTCACTGTGTTACTAATTCTATTTTGAGCTTATTTTCCCTATACCTGAATACGTGGAGGCTTTATTTCTTAATTATTTCTTGCCCTTGTTCCTTCTTTGTCAATTGTTTCCCACAGCAAATAAAAATGTAGAGAACCTCTACCAAGACATTCTGTGGAGGAAAAATTCTTTCTTTTAAATTTTATTGCAGTTTTTGTCAAACACACACATACACACACACACACACACACACAGACACACAAACATAAATACATACCGATGGCATACAAAGTTTTGCCTGCACGTAAAGTTCTGCGGCGTGTCTGCGTACTCCAAAACCCGTCGGATTCTCTACGACTTCGTACGGAGGCGGTACTTACCACTTATGGATCCCAAAAGATTCCCCACGTTTTGGCCCGTAGACAGCGCGTATTTGAAGGTACGGCGGGTTGTGCCCTTAGCTTTACGAGGTGACATACTCTTTCGTTATACCCTCTTTCCACTAGGACGGCGCTCTCGCGGCGCTCTCTCTGCGACCTCAAATTGGGAAGAGCGCGGTGAGAGCGCGGTGGGATCGCCAAGGTCGCCATGAGGGCGCCAAGAGAGCGCGGTGAGAGCGCCATGGTCGCCATGGTCGCCATCACCTCCGCGACTGTTTTGAACCTGCTCAAAACAGGCGCCGTGAGAGCGCCGTGGACGGCGATACAACTATGAGCGCAGAGAGCGCGCCAAGAGAGCGCGCAGCGAGCGCCGTGAGCGCCAAGAGAGCGCACAGCGAGCGCGGTGAGAGCAATAGGTCTCAACAGTGGTTTATGATGCCGATTTAGCTAGGACGGCGCTCTCACTGCGCTCTCTCTGCGCTCTCAACTGCGGTTTGTGAAGAAGTATATATTTGACATAGACAGAACCCAGAGAAATGTCCAAAATGTACCGCTGATGAACAATTAAACAAACTGAGATGGAATAAGCAAGGTTTGAAAATAAAGGTTTATCATTTCTCAACTTTTTTTCGAATTTCAACATGATGACATTAGTTTTTTTTGTTCTTCATCTGTACATTTAGACTATTGAAGTCCCATTTTCAATTAAATCGAAGTGTTTCAGTGTTGTATGATTTACACCAATAACGTGGCATGATAAAGATATTTATGGTGAACAAGCTACATGACAGATTTAAGAAAAAACAGCAAGAGAAACGTGTATATTTCAGTCTGAGTGACTGTACAGTGACCAAAATTGGATTTGTTTACAGCCTTGATTTTATACTTTGAATGTTATATAAGACGTAAAAGAATGACTTCAAAGATATATATATATATACCAAAATAACTATACGTCAAAAGATTCGTTCTTTATCTATGAAATTCGTTGAGTAATCTTTCGAATCTTTGCTAGCTCATTAAAAGATGCTGACATTTGAGTTTTTCGTCGCGGTGAGAGCGCGCTGGGGTCGCCGGAGAGATTCCACTAGAGCAGCTTTTTCCGGTGTCGCGGCGCTCTCACCGCGCTCTGGCCAATTTTCCATCGCAGCGAGAGCGCGGTGAGAGCGCCGTCAAGTGGAAAGGGGGCCTTAGTTAATACAAGACGGGGATGCGCCAGGTCTCCCGTCCGGGTGAATGATGTAAGTCAACATGTGGCTGATACGAGATAAAGGTCGCCAGGCCTCCATCTGGGTGATTTGTAGTGAATCACCAACTCCCGACAGAAGGATTAGCACCATCGTGTGGGGTTCTTTAACGTGTATGGAGTATGGCTCTCCCCATGCACAGGACTTTCCTTTAACGCCCTATCCAACGGACGGCTCTAGCCAAAGCTAGGTACTCATTTTGACCTGAGTGAAGTGAGGAAAGCCCTGTAAAGTGCCTCTCTCAAGGGCACAAGATCGGTGTCATTGCAGAATTATATAAGTTTCTCTGCAATAACATTGTTGTTATTATTTCAAATTTGAAAAAAAAATGTATGCAGACAACACAAAACATCTCAGGAAAACTAAGCCGTTGCAAAGACACATACTTATTAGACACATGGCTGATTGGTCCTCACATACCCACTAGTCATACATTCACCTCAAATCAACCCTCGGGATATGTACAACAGTGTACAACGTGTCGAATCATAAAAGGCTTCTGGTCCTGATTGATACCATCAAACATATTACACTTTGTGACGTAATTATGGTCTGTCAGTTGTGTTATTTTCAACGGTGTGTGACATTGTGTTTATTATTTATCAACAACCATACTGTTACATTCCTCTGATAAACAAACAACCATTGGCCCGCGGCATTATATGTTGCCGTAAATTTACTATAGATATGTGATAATTATGATATTTAAAGTAGAACAAAACTTGTCGGGAATACTAGGAACAGTTGATTGGTCCACGATGTCAGCTGTTGCCATTACACCACACATAATTCGACGAACATCTGTTCAATCACATCTGTAACTTCCGCCACGTCAGTTACAACCGATGATATTGATAGTCCCAAACATCGAATACGATGAACAAAAATTACGAAACGAAACCGAAATGATCCAAATTACAAAGAATATAGCGGCGATTTGGGAAACAATTCGGGCGGACGACATTCAAAAGAAACGTTAAGGTTTTATTTGACTGTCACACGACAAGTCAGACACGTAAATATCCGATACAACTGGATCTATCCCAATATATAATATGCCGTGATATTGACAAATAACGAAGGACATGAGACATGAAAAATGTACATGACTGTGACATGACAATATTAATAAGCCGATAATATTGACAGTTCCAAACATACAAAACATCATACTAGAATTGTAAGGGATGCCCAAAACAATTGGTAAACGACATCAGCCGTTGTCGTTACATCACACATAATACGACATCTGTTCACATAACTCACCGTATCTGCTTGGAGATAAGCTGGTTACCAAACGCCGAAACAATACTGACAATATTTCTGAAATTATTCTGAAATTATTACATCGATTATAACAACAGCTACGGCCAAAAGGAGGGAACGTGCATCATTTCATACCGGTGTACAGGCGACATGCCAAACCACATTCGAATGCTGCAAACGGAACAAAGAGATATAGGTGCGAACGCTCACCAAAAAAAAAAAAAAACGTTCACAATAGTTTGTCGACGGAGGTTACCTTCCAGTCACAAAGTAATAATTAAAGAATTGGCGTATGAACTCTCCAACCTCCTGGGGGGCATAACGGGGGAGTACCCTAACTTGACACATTTTATTAAGCACTCAAACTCACGGTGTTCCGTTGCTATTTAGATAGCTACCAGAGTTTTGATGATTTAATTTTTAATATGTAACGGTGTGTTAACTTTTATTACTATCTGCACTGGTAATGAAAACTTCGGGGGTACGCTCGTTTGACGCTTGGCAGTTTTACAAGGTTTCAAGTATTATGAAATAAGTTCGGAATGCGCCGTGCATTACGCATCTATTCTCTGGAACAAATTGCGCACTTAATAGTTACGTACATGTACCCCCAAAGGATGCTTCACACATAACTTAACATATTCTGGATATTCAATAGTTTTGAGAAATTTATTGCGGAACAAATATTATTGTTCCGTATTGGCCTTGTCAGTGCACAGCCGTACGATTGACGTAATTCGTATAACATTGGCGTAGCACTGATTTTGGCGTCTCTCTTCGTGCAATGACCATCAAATGAACCGCTTGTGTCAATCAGGCATAACATCGCTATTAAAGACAACGCACCAGTGACAATCGTTAGAATGTAAGCATAATAAGTACATACCCCTATCTAGCTGACAGATGAATCCCGTGATGCCGCTGTAGCACGCTCTATCATTCCAGTAGTGCTCGGGGCCACCCAAAATTTCGGCGCAGTCCGTGAAACTGTGTTCACCGTCCGGATTACCGGGTTGCCAGTTGGTATAACCGGCTGATGCCAGGGTTGTGCGGTCTGCAAACACCCATTCACCTTCGGCGATTATATCATTCAACCCGATCCAATGCCGTTCGTATACTCCAGCCAGCTCGTGGATGAATGTGTTGATCGCGCTGTCCTTCGGCATGGCCAACAGCCCCCCATCTGCTGCACACGTCCGTCTAGCCGAAGAGTAAGACCCGTACACAGCGAAGCCCTTGTAGCAAACTCCGTTTAAACTTGCGTAGTCTTTTGGACACCCTGTAGGAAAAGGAAAAGAGGTAAGGGAGCTAGAGGAAAAATTGAATTTTTGTTCATAAGCCGATTTTGAATGTAGTACTTAATAGCTGAAGTTTATAATACGAGTAGCTGCCATTCCGAACCGCGCGAATTTTTTATACAGCTGTGCGTCACATAACATCCTAATGTAAGGACTACTGACAATAAAGCTGTTGCTTGAGCCTTTATGCCTATACGTGCCTACCTGATAGTAATGGTAAAAATACTATGCACAATCCATGTATCAGTCTACAGTTTGCAGGCTTCCTATTTTGCTCCATTAGACTTTTACCTATACCCATTTGATGATATGAACTGAAATCAGTTGATTTTACACATGCCCCCAAGTTATAATTTAGCAGGTTTTAAAGGTTAAAACTTCTACTTCTAGTTGGTATATAATATGTTATCAATTTTAAGAGCACTGTACAGAGGCGTCCAAGAAAATGCATAAGATCGGACGTTAACGACCGTTCCACAAATCTCACGGCAGACCCGTATCATTGCATTTACGAACGTACAGATCATTGGAAGACTAAGGTGAAATTTCCTATGTCAGTATTCACGTCTTCTTTTTTCTTTAAGTATCCATTGCAAACACTCGGTATTGATACCACGTTTTGTGTTAAAATTCGGCTGCTCCTTAATCGACCACACCGACATCTTGCAATACTCGGGCTCAAAACTGTCAAATAGGTGACCTTTTTTTAGTAGACATAGAATTACAAACATTCCTAGAATTAAATCCAATTTCATAAGAGGTATAGTCCAAGACTTAATGATTCTAGTTCACTACAGTCATCGATAAATTTACCTCATATTGGAAATTTAGATCAGCACGGTACACGACTTATACATGTAAAATGCAATATCCATAAAAATGTCACCAATGAAATTTAAAGCAGATTTAAAACCGGATGGAATTTTTATTCATCTGTCGCGCGAGTGTTTCCTTTGAAAGGACCACATGTGCAGAGCAATTCAATCTGCAAAACTCGTTCGACTCATGAGCTCAGCTCACGGCGTGCCAGCTGTGACAGATTTTCCGATGTCTAACGTTTTCTGTACGTCGGCTTAAAACGTCCCGAACATGTTATTGTCCGAAAATCAACATGATCAGAAAAACAGTCATACATGTACGACTGCCAATGTTGATTCAGTGCCCGCCGGTAACCGCCTTTTATATAGAGATTTACAAAGAATGATTCACAACTTATTCAGAAAAAAATCTGAGTAGCCTGGAAGAATGGCAAAGGAAATTGATCAACGCAGTTCGATCCAAAAAAGTGCAATATTGTGCACATAACGGGCAAACGAACCCCAAATGTTACCCCCTTACCAGTTCCTTGGTCAGACAATATCAACGAGATAAAACGATCCCATGCATGGCTATTACATTAACAACAGGGCTGAAGTGAACCAAATAACAACTAAAGCTAAACAGATATTGGGAGTGATCAAACGCAACTTGTGGGCATGCCCAGCCAGGCTAAAATCACTAGTCACTGGTAAGGTAAAAGCTTGAATGTGCCTCAACAGGATAGAGCCTATGTACAAAGAAAGGCAAAGATAAACTGGAAAGGGTTTGGAACCAAGCTGCAAGATTCTGCACAAACAACGTAACTACAACAGGGATGCTAGTGTTAAACTAATATGAAAACAGACCTACAGTGGGTGACAATTGAAGACAAAAGGAAAATATCCAGACTTTGCATGATGTACGAAATGACCAATATACTGGTGGACGTATACGTACCGACTGATAAGTATCTAATGTCAGCTCAAAAAGAACATGGAATAATCATGCCTTCAAGTGCCAGAGTTACCAATCAAGGGTTGATATGTCCGAAAATTCGTATTTTATTAGAACTACCGTAGAGTGGAATTTGTTCATCAAGCACAGTAGAAGCATCTTCGTTGGATTTTCAGATAGATGTTTAAAAGTTCTTTGCCATCAAGCGTCTACCAAAGAACAAAGCATCTGGCGTAGATGACCTTCCAGGTGAACTTTTGAAAACTGACAACCCAACTGTGACAAAAGACCTGTGCAACCTCTGCAACAAGGTCCTGAGTTCTGGAGAATGGCCCACTGACTGGGTACGGTCAGTCTTCATCACCATCCCCAAGAAGCCGGGAACCACGGACTGTTCAGAGCACCGCACCATCGCCCTGATATCCCACGTCAGCAAGATTCTACTGCGCATCCTGCTGAAGCGTATGGAAGGGGTGGCAGACAGGGAATTTGCTGAGGAACAGATGGGGTTCAGGAAGAAAGTGGGAACCAGGAACCAGATTTTCAACATCAGGATCCTCATGGAGAAAGCACGTGAGAGCAATGTAAGTCTTTATATGGCATTTATTGACTATAAAAAAGCCTTTGACTCTGTAAAACACAATATTCTCTGGAGAGTGATGGAAAGAATGGGTGTCCCCAAGTACATCACCAACTCACTACGACAGCTGTACAGACGTCAGCAGGCTGCAGTGAAAGTAGAGGAGGAGCTGTCCGACTGGTTTGAAGTCACCAAAGGCGTGCGGCAGGGATGCCTGGTCTCTCCAGCCTGTTTCAATTTCTACTCCGAAGCAGTAATGAGAGAATCTGCCGACGAACTCTCCTGAATTGGGGTCAACATCAGTGGAAGGCTCATTAACAACCTGAGGTTCGCAGATGACATTGGCCTGATAGCAACATCACCAGAGCGGACCTAGTACACACAGTGTCCATGGAGTACAGCCTGGAGATTAGCACCAAGAAAACCAAGGTCATGGCAGCAACCAAACAGCCCACAGAACTGAAGATCTTCTGCCAGGGGGTCCAGCTAGAGCAAGTACCAACCTTCAAGTACCTGGGTGCCATTATTGATGGATCAGGAGGAAGTAGCCGAGAGATCCAGGCACGCTTGGGAGCAGCGCGGACAGCCCTTGGTTCTCTGGAGTCCATCTGGAAGGACAGAGCCCTAAGGAAGTCCACCAAGCTGAAGGCACTGAAGGCCTTGGTCTGGCCTGTAGTGACCTATGGCTGCGAAGCTTTGACACTCCATGCCAAATACACTCAGAAGATTAAATCTTTCGAAATGAAGTATTACAGGAAACTGCTCAGGGTCAGCTGGACAGAACACCGTACCAAGAACTCAGTTCTGGCAGAGTTGGGAATAGAACAATCACTCCTAAACCTAGTAAAAAAAATGAAGCTTTAACCGTACTTCGGCCACATCACACGGGCACAGAACATCTCGACCCACATCCTGCAAGGAAAGATCAATGGCACCAGAAGCAGAGGGAACGCAGACGATGGGTAGAAGACATCAGGGATGGACAGGCATTTCTCTATCTGTCTGCACCCAGAAGGCTAAAACAGGGACGGATGGAGGAGACTTATGCTAGAGGCAACCATGGTCCCCGACCCTCCTGATGAGGATGGGACTAGGTGAGTGAGGTGAATGACGAAAAACGAACTTTTTGAAAAATGGTTCTTTTACGCATTTTTAAACATGGCTGCACGAAAATAAATCCCAGGGAAACTACCTAGAACCAAGAAAGCTAATTACTATATTTTTAAAATGAAAATAAACAAATTCCATGTGACAACTTTTCCGCAATCCACGAAGACCTCAACCCACCCATGACGCACATAGAACGCATGATCCGGGTCATCAGGCGAAAATGTCACATTATATATTGCAGATCTGGATAGGGTTTAATGCATGCGGCATACGGCAGCAAACCGCATCGAATGGGGAAGTAAATCAGCAGCAGCACATAATAGGTCCACAGTTTTACTGATCTGATTCATTAGCCAGCTTAGGGGTGGTTAAATTTGCAAACAATTCTCAGCAGGACAAGGGCTGAAGAGATTTAGTTTGTATTCTTTTTCACAATAAGGTAAAAGGGATATGCACATTTGGGTAAAGCAATATGTGTTATATAACGAAAGGTCCACCCAACAATGACAATACGCCTTAGGTGATGACCTGAAAAGGTTTGTATCAAAGATTTAGTAAGAAATGTAAACGTGAGTTACCTTGAGCTGTTACTGTCGCCTTTGATATCATCAGTACCAGAACAGTCAACCTCCAGACACCCGATGTACACGGACCCGACATGGCGTCAGCGTGCACAACCTAAACACAAATCACCAGTTAGGGATCGTATAAAAAATATGTAAGATAGCAATCTCGTGGATACAAAATGTATCACACTGACACACGCTGCCCTGCCCTTTTGTAACGAAAGATGTCGTTGTTTTCCTACTGAATAGTCCAGCCACACCCTTTTGCTCCCGGCACTGTGGCAGATACAAGATGGCGGGAAAAATGAAAACGAAAAATTTATTCAGCTGCAGATCTTTAAAAAAAGTTCTTGTAACAAGACATACGGCACTGTGTGAAACAAAGTATGAATGCGCCAATTGCTCAGTACCTGAAATGAGGTAAGAAATTTAAAAAAATCGTTAAACACATAACTTACGATCAATAATTAGTTATGATGAGGTTTTGCTTGACTGGAATACATGCCCAGATGTTACATTCTTGTATTTGGCTTAACGGTGCTACCGGTCATCGCATTATCCCCGAAACACCAGAAATGGACCCCAGGCGTAAATTTTGAAGTGTCTTGAACATTTTAAATTCCTTCCGTGGTCAATGAAACTTCTCTGCCCGCGCACAGCGAGCACGGCGAGCGCCAATACGTATGACACACAAGGACACACAAAGTTAAAACATTCGTTCTTTATCTCTGACTTTTGTGAAATAATCTTTCGAATCTTAAGTAGCTCGTAAAAAATGATGATATTGAGATTTTGGCCGCGCAGAGAGCGCGCTAAGGTCGCCGGAGACATTTTACTATAGCAGCTTTTCCCTCACGTCGCGGCGCTCTAACCGCGATCTGGTCGATTTTCCATCGCTGCGAGAGCGCTGTGAGAGCACCGTCAAGTGGAAAGAGGGTCGGGCAGGTGGCGTGGTTTTTGTTGTTCAGATACAACCATATTGTCCATTGTCTATTGTACGGTGATAATACTATCATCGCTCGTGAAGGAGATAAGGAAACTGTTGCTGTTTACATGACCCCTTCTGCCCTTTCCTTTCTTGTGAGATGCGCTTAGGCGATAGGTAAACCGCGTTGTTTTGTTACAGATCACTGAACTAAATCATCAAAGACTATTAACACATTAAAACATCTACAATATGGAGAAAAATATGACAGTGTAAGTGGATATAAGAAAATGTTTGCTTCTGATACTTATCCGTCGATCTGCCATGGCTCGCCGACTCTATATTTTGTAAATATAAATCATTTTCCAGGCACTGTCGCAGTGCTCTCTCTGCGACGTAAATTACTAGAGTGCGCATTGGGCGTCATGGTCACCATCACCCCTGCGATTAGTTTTCAACCGGTTCAAAACAGTCGCTGTGCGAGCGTCGACACTAGCATCCAGCAATTAGCGAAAAGCGAGCACTAAAAGAGAGCGTGACTTTAACAGTAGGTTTTAAAAAAAGGACAAAGCAAGCGACAAGAGCACCAAAAGAACGTGCGCAGTGAGCGCCAAACGTTTGACTTGAAATACAACAAATTCGCTTAATTTATCTCTGATATTCAATTGCCATATCATATCTTTAGTCGCTCATAAGACTTGCTGAAATTTGACTTTCTTGGCACACTGGTGTTGCCGGAGAAATTCCACTAGAGCCAAGTTTTTCTGGGGTCCCGGCGCTAGCTCGGCGCAGGTCAATTTTACAGCGACAGAGCAGCTTTGTTCTGTCAGGTGGAAATGGGGCCTTAAGTTTTGATTTACATATCAACTGAAGACCACTGCGCACGATAAAATGCTATACATCCAATCTGATCCATTATGGCACTATTCAACGTCACAATGTGAGACCAAATTTGAACAAATGCCACTCATAGTGCGGAAATAGTATAAGTCAAAAGACGGTTAATGACGGTAATTTTCATGCATGGGGCTATGTGACAAGAAAGGTTCCACTCTAATGGCCTGGAAGGAAAACCTGCCCAAAGGCAGATCTAACTGCCTTTTGTCCCTGACCTGAGTCAGAGACCCATCTGTAGTCTATTGTCTACTGTCCATTGTCCATTGTCTATTGTACGTTGATGATACTATCACTGCTCGTGTCGAGATAAGGAAACTGTTGCCGTTCACACGACCCCTTCTGCCCTTAGCTTCAATGCAAGATGAGCTGAAGCGAGACCTAAACCGGGTTGTTTTGTTACAGATCACTGACTTAAAATATGAAAGTCTATAAACAGATTAAAAACCTTAAATATATGGGGAAATTATGTCAGCGCTAGTTGATATAAGGATATATTTCCTTCTTAAACTTATCTGTCGATCCACCATGGTTTGTCGACTCTAGACATATTTTGTAAATATGAAGCATGTTTTTTAAGCACTATTTTAGTGTTCTCTCTGCGACCGAAATTATCAAGAACGCGTAGTGACAGAGGCGGGATCGCCAAGGTCGCCCTATAAGCGAGCAGTGAGCGTCATGGTCGCCATCACCTCTGCGAATAGTTTTCAACCGGTTCAAAACAGTCAACCGTGCTAGATTTGACAATAATGATACCAGCGATTTGCAAAAAAAACTAGTGCGCGACTAGCGCAGTAAACGTTAAAAAGAACGAAGAAAGTGCCGAGAGCGTCGACGCATCACTGAGCGCCAAAAGAGCTCACTGCAGGCGCAGGGCTCGCTCAATGAGCCGAACTATAAATTTACAGACTTCATGAGACACGTGCTGAGTGACTGTTCAGTGACGAATTATTTTGATTCTATCATTTGAATATTATTTAAGACGCAAAAATTTCACTTGAAAGACAACAGAATACACATTTTGTCACTGTACTCATTGTGTGTCATGCAATTTGTTAGAAATGAATATTTCTATCATGCTACGTTATAAATCACAAAATATTTAAACATTTGATGTACGGAAAAATAAGACGTAATAAAATGTATAGGTGAACACAAAATGTTGTTATGCCGAAATTGATTTCTTCGCACAGTGACACTTGAGCGCTCGTTGAGCGATCCCTGGACGTGCTGTGTACGTGCGCTATTTCGGCACTCACTATGCTCATTGTGCGCTCTTTATCTTTGATATTCGATTGGCGATTTGTCAGATCTTCAGTCGCTCATAAGAGTTGCTGACATTTAACTGTCTGGGCGCGCTGTGGTCGCCAGAGGAATTCCACTAAGGCTATTTTGGGGGTGGGATGGGGGTGGGGTCTCAGGTCAATTTTACGTCGCAGTGGCAGCTCAAGCTCTTTCTAGTCTAACTTGATGATTTACATAACTAAAAAAATGAGGGCCAAATTGGAACAAATGCTTGTATTAATATGATACCATGCCAAGACGAGTTTAAACAGTGCACTCTAATGACATGGAAGGAAAACTTGCCCGAGGACAGATCTACCTGCCTTTTGTCCCTGACCTGAGTTAACTCGACAGGCACTTGTTTCTTTGTACGCCGGGTTGCAAACAAGAAAAAAAAAATCAATCCTAACTTCTTCTGTGTCCACGAAACAGTACAATGAGTGTTGGACGGACGTCGATCGCCCGTTCCCGGTCCAATTTGTGACGGGATATATTTTCAGCGAAAAGTACGGTGCAGTAAGGTGCACTCTCACTGCACTTCCGTCAAGCTTGCGTCACTGCCGGGTTCGAAAGATACTCAACGAATTTTCAAGATAAGGAACAGATTTTCGTCCTTTTTGTGTATTTTGTCGTCTCCTTATTCATACTTTTACGTATTAGGCAATATTTAAATTACAAAAATCGGAGAAAATAACAAAACAGTAACGCAGCGAAAGAACCCCGCAGTGACGCAAACTTGACGCTAGTGCAGTGAGAGTGCACCTGTAGACGTTCGGGCGATTTGGAAATTCTATGAGCTTCGGCCAATCTAAAAATTCAACTGGCATTCACTGAACGGCTGTCCATTTAGCAAAAAAAAAACAAGCAGACAAATCTAACATGATCCCTTCAGTCTGAAACGCCAAGTTACGACTCTCGTTTTAGACGGGAGTTGTGCTTTCATGTTGCCGTCCAACCGTGCTAGTACCGTACCACCGAAGCGGCGGTAAATATGTAAAAGCCTTCACATAGATCTTACGAAACAGCTAGCATATTTTCAGTTAAGTTTGAAAAAAGCAAAATAGTGGCTTTAGCAGTGGTGAAACTTAACACGATTTGTCACACTTTGTTGGAAAGGCCAGACTTTAAAATGTGCGGACACAACAGGTGCCACTGATTGTTCCCCCGCATTGGGAAAAATCAGTACATTTGGGATTTCTAACATCAGAAAAGAGGTATCAGGACAGTTCGGCACATGGACACTTCGGCCCGGACATTTCGGCCCCAAGTCCAGGACACTTCGGCCCCAGGCCGATGACATTTCGGCCCAGGCTCAGAGGACACTTCGGCCCCGCTAGTTCTAATGGGCATGCTATGCAATGTACAAGTTAATCGAAGTCGGGATCTTCATGCCCCGGAAACGCAAAAAAGCGTAATCACTAATGGCGATTTTCTCGAGTAGACAGGAGAACACTATATAATGTACTGTACAAGTAGAATAATACGTCCTAAAATCATACGTTATTTAGTCAACTCGGGCTACGTGTTAGAACTTACTAATAGATAACTATCGTGGACTGGACCCAGGGCCGAAGTGTCCTCGGCTTGGGGCCGAAGTGTCCTCGGCTTGGGGCCGAAATGTCATGATTGCCAGGGGGCCGAAGTGTCTATGTACCGAAGTGTCCGACATTCCAGAAAAGATGCCCAACGGTGTTAAGATAATTTCGTAAGTATGAAATGATTGATATAGATGAGACAGGTACTTACAGGTATGATCTGTTGTCGACGAAGTCGGTTGTGTCAGCTAGCTGTCCACTCTCCGAATGTAGAGGCGAACTTGGTGCTTAGCATATTAATGTATCAACATATATATAGCAGTCTATAAATAGCGTTAAGTCACTCTTCTTGACCATCTTCTTAACCAATCACAATCGTCACATTCAGAAATCTAGAGGCATGCGCAGTGATCACGCCACCACCATACCTGATCACACCATCCCTCATCACCGACGAAGTGTAATGTAATGTTATCGACAGCAGCCCGTACCACCGGGCGACAGTACAGGTAATCAGTTGGAAAAGGCAAGTCACCTAGGTTCAAAACAGGAGTTCAACAACTTTGTATAAAACCGCGAAACAAACTTTGTAAACACTTTTATGATTGGATTGTTTTCACGTATTTCTGTAATAGATTTGTACCGTAATAAAAACTCTATTGACATTACCGTTAACTTTTTCTCCTTCCGTTTCCCCCAATAACTCCGACGGGGGCAAAGTCGGGGGGGGGGTCACTCCCTTGGATAGGGCCCTCTCACCTCAACTTACGCAATTAACAGTGGCTTCTTAGAATGTTGCTTCTTAGAATATCAGATGTTCATTAACTTCAGTTAAAATAGCTCAAGACATTTTTTCTTGTCCTACATATAAGTATTTACACCATCAGACCTGACTGCCCTAACACCGTGCTGTCACCCCTACCCCACCACTCCTTACTTTACGTATCCTCGTCATTCCTTAAGGCCCCCTCTCACTTGACGTGCGGCACGCTTGCGGCATTGCTGCGTTCGGAAGATGCTCAACGAATTTCAGAGATAAAGAACGAATTTTCTTACTTGTTGTGTATTTTGTGGTCTTCTATGTCACACTTTTACGTATTGCGCAATATCTGAATTATAACAAATCGGAGAAAATAACAAAACAGTACCGCAGTGAACGAACGCAGCAATGCCGCAAGCGTGTCGCACGTCAAGTGAGAGGGGGCCTGAACCTAGAGGTGCCGCAAGCAAACCTAGAGGTGCCGCAAGCAAACCTAGAAGTGCCGCTTGCAAGCGCGACGTTTTTTTTTAAGTTTAAAAATAACGCAAGTGGCAAGATGCCGCAACAGTGCCGCAACAGTGCCCCAACAATGCCCCCACAGTGCCGCCACCATGCCCCAAACAGTATCAAGGATATATTTGGCCTATTTTAAACCAAGAATCAAAAGTAAACATCCTTTTATCATCGAAAAACTATTCTAGATGCATTTCTAATAGTTTTACAGCGGCTTTCGAGCCAGTAAAAATACTGCAAATTCCACAAAACTTACCTTGTATCCGTATTTAGAGTTAACCCAAAAATACATCTTTTGATTTATTTAATTGGAAGTAGGTCATTATCTTATACTTGAAAACAAAAAATAAGTAACTGGTTTATCGATTAACCCAAGGGTGTAGAGAAAAAGATACAAGTACAACATTCGAAAAGAAATTATTTATGTTGGATGATAACGTTTGCTTTTGAGTTTGCGTTATAACGTTACAAGCTAATCGTTGCTGGTAACCTGCCGCCGATGAAATACAAAATTGCAGTCATTCGGACCCATGGGCCATATTTTTCTCACTTTTTACAAAATTATATGGTAGACTTAGACATCAATAGGCTGGCAAGCCATCCACCGACAATAAAAATACTCCGCGTCATACAAAAAAAGGACGAAATATCAAGCATTTTCATTTAAAGAATTAGCAAAATTGGTGAATAAACATATAAACCTACATAATTACCTTTGCCAGAATGGCTAAGGTTATGTTTTGGGCGTGTTTGTGTGTGTGTCTGTGTGTCTGTGTGTCTGTGAACAGCATAACTCAAGAAGTCTTAGATGGATCCTGATGATATTTGGTAGGTGGGTAGGGGTCGTGAAAACGAAGGTCAAGTTGGATAATGGGCCCCCTAGCGGCTTGCTAAGGTACTGCAGCGGAAACTCAATTTTTTTTTTAAAACTCGTGTTCTGGACATGCTGTGGTCATGATTTTTAAGTGGTAGATAGCCCTCGAGGCAGAGAGTAAGTGCTGTGAGTTTGGGCCCCCTAGCGCCTTTTTTTGGAACTGCAGGCAACTGTTTCCTTTTAAACTTTGGACAAGAATAACTCTACAACGTGTTGACGGATCGTCATGATTTTTGGTATGTAGATAGAATGAGTGATGACTTACATAATGAAATACCAACTATGCAAATCAACAGCTAATTTGCATAATTAATGAGGAAAGATAGGACTTTGAAAGTTGTCACATATGTAGCTGGGAACGAGGGAAATGTCAATAGAATCATCAATTATGCAAATGACGACCTCATTTGCATAATTAATGAGAAAATTTGAAGATGTTGACGGATCATCATGTTTTTTTGGTATATAGGTAGCGTAAGTGAATACCTACATAATGAAATACCAATTATGCAAATCAACAGCTAATTTGCATAATTAATGGCGATATTTTATAAGTCCACTACATTCCATGATAGGACTTTAAAACTTGTCACATATTTAGCTGAGAAAGAGAGAAATGTCAATACACATTTATCATGCAAATGACGACCTCATTTGCATAATTAATGAGAAAATATGAACGTGTCGACGGGTCGTCTTGATTTTTGGCTTGTAAATAGCCTAAGTGAAGACTTGTATAACGTGATATTTATTATGCACATTAACCGCTAATATGTATAATTGATTAGGAAAAGTTCATAAATCCACTGCACTTCTTTATAGTACTTTCAAAGTTGTCAAATATGTAACTGAGAAAGAAGGAAGAGAGCAAGAGGTGTATTTAAAGACTTTGAAAGAGAATAAGTCAAGAATGGATCAAAGGATAATCATGATTTTTGGTATGCTGATAGCTAAGTAATGCTTGATACCATTTGATATCAGTTAATCGTAACTTGGGATCTAATTTGCATTATCAATGCCAAAATTTTATAAACCAACTCCAAGCATATAATTAGAAAATATATGAAATGAGTAACGCCTTTGTCTACAGACATCATTCTACATAACAAACCTGGTTTATTTGGCAAAGGTATGTGTTCGTGGAACTGTAGTTACACATAACGTTACATGGTGCAAAACATACACATCGAGTCAAATCTGGTATATGGTTCGTGTCCGTTCATTTGGGTCATTACCTTTACAGTAAAAGTCTTTCAATGTTATTTATAGCATATATATCATATAATTCATTATCATAAGGAAATTTTTTTCATTATAAATCTCATTTTTGGGTTTCTCATCATTTCACAGTGATTTTTCTTAAATTGACAACGCTGCAATTGTCAATACCATGTTCATTTAGTTTAGAAACGCAACAGTGCCGCACGTCAGTGTGAGTGCAAGACAAAATCGGCGAAATTAACACAACAGTGCCGCAGTGAACGAACGCAGCAATGCCGCAAGCGTGCCGCACGTCAAGTGAGAGGGGGCCTTTAGTGTGGGACATAGGGCTGTGATACGTTTCCTCTACTTGGGTCTCTACCACCACTCCACGCAATACAAACTGAGGTCAATTTATATAGGATGTCTGGTAGCACGATTCGTAGAACTTGGATGCATCGAGACACAAAAAAGGAATCTATTCATATAATTATTTTGCTTAAAATGTTGATGTCCTTTCCATAGTGATAGTTAACAAAGTGATTACAATTATTACATACAACTACTAGTACATTAAAAGTTGTAAAATACAATTTCATCGGCAGGCCCACTGTGTTTGAGCGGAAGAGAAAGTTGTTATAGTTACGTTTACAAAGTTTTGATTAGCCGTGCTTTACGATTCCCTATCTATCTAATACCTCTATATAGATGTTATGTAACACATTTAAAAATATGGCGGTTGGTCGTTGGAAGCTGTTCATTCAAAGCCGCATTCAAATAATGCATATTGGATTCCTCATTCAAACAACTATACCCCTAAACATTTATGCAACACATGTCATTCTGGCGACGTAAGATGCTATCTTTGAAATATTTTATATGCCCCCCTCCCCCCGTGTAAGTACATTGCAAGTCGGAAATTATCTGGCGAAGTAAGCGAAAATAGGAATTCAGCAAATAGCTTCCAAAACGCACTGCAGATTTTCTAACGACGGGGAACTTAAGGTGCACTCTCACCGGACGTGGGGCACGTTTGCGGCATTGCTGCGTTCGTTCACTGCGTCACTGTTTTGTTATTTTCTCCGATTTTTTATAATTCAGATATTGCTTAATACGTACAAGTATGGCATAGAAGACGACAAAATACACAACAAGTAACAAAGTTCGTTCTTTATCTCTATAATTCCTTGTGTATCTTTCGATCCCCACAATGCCACAAGCGTGCCCCACGTCCGGTGAGAGTGCACCTTTATAGATGTTTAGTAAATCTGTTCACATGAGTGATTTTTGGCTCTAATTCCGAAGCCACTATTATCCTCAAGGTGACCCGCGGTAATTATCCTTTTCAAATGCAGTAGGCGTTCCTCACTGCTATACGTTTCACTTCCTGTTGACACATTTACAAAAATTAAAACCTTATGTTCTCATTCTAATCTAATATGCAAAGGAACTCAGTTACGATGTTGTTCCTGTCCATTCTCACAAAGCAAGTTGCAATCACTGCGCGGTAATTATAAGGTGAGTTTTGGGTATAAGTTAGCCCCATCTCCTCTAGATGGTGACCGCGCTGCGCTCTCACTGCGACTTAAAGCGGATTTGTGCAACCTTCACAATTTAATTGGTAACCTTCGACTGTTGGTTATCTGTTTATTGGGTTGACCGACTACTCTCTTTTGAAGTTCACAGCGAGGGGCTAAATTGTTACGAGCTCACACTACGCCTCTCAAAAGGTTCTGGAGTGGCTTTAATTTGGCGCTAACTCAGGCGACCTCCATACGACAATCGCTTCAAACACGGGACGCCAATTTCACGTCCTATCCGATCAACGGATTCGAACACCGAACCTCTGGGTTGAGGGTCGAACATCCTTTCTCACTTGGTATTAAATACAGAAATGTTAACTGCGTGACTGAAAAGTAAATAAAGCACATAAATCGTTGAAACAAATTGTTTCCTCTATTAAATTTGGTTGCGATATGTTAGATCTTAGGTCGCAGAGAAAGCCAGGCAGACCGTCGTTCTATTGGATATGGGGGTACTATTGACAGCGCAAGGACATTCAAACGTTGAAAATCTTTAAAAAAAACACGAGGACATTTAAACACTTAGCCGATATTTCACTTAGCCGTTATGTATCGAGAGGATTGTTGTCCAAACAATGGACAAAGGTTTGATTGTTACGTCTCAGTGTGCGTTAGAATGACTGTGGCTTCGTGATAGACCAACGTTTCAAGCTCACTGACGCAAAAATGGGGTATAATTAGCGATGTCATGGGTGATCAGTTCCACCTGTCAGAAGTACTTAATACGTTTGTGAATTGGGCGAAAAGTTCCTTATTTTTATATTTTACGTCCTAAGTGTTTTTTTTTCATCTCTTTTTCAAGGTATCGGTATTCTCTCAAGCGTTTCCATTTCTTCCTAGTAAACAATCTTTCTTTTATCTCAAGGCATTAGGGCATCCAGGTGCATCGTTAAGGACGTCTCAAAATATGTATTTTTCGTAAGGGTAATGTTTTTATTTATTCCTTTTATTTCTATATGCATTTGTGGTAGCATTGTTGACATTGTCTAAGAAGAAATGATTTTCTATTGTCAATCATATTTCTATAGATAGTAATGATAACAGCATAATATTATATTTACGGTATCTATTTCATCATATACTTAGCGCGATTATAATACAATTTGAACTTTACTCTGGTCCCCATACAGAAGACTTTGTTATCAAAACTCTATAGACATGCGCTGGGTTGTGTTTCGTCTAACCTCACGGCTACGAAGGGTGCCAGGTTGTACCGGGGTACAACGTGCCTTTTCAAGTGGAAGATTGTGTCACACTGGAGAAAAAATGGCCAAGTATATGTAAAGTTGTTGACTTTACTAGAATTCTGACAATAACTGTTAAAAATTCAACTGCGTTCAAGGTGTTCGTAACTTGACGCTGTCTTGCTGCGATGGAAAATTGTCCAGAGCGCCAGGAGAGCGCCGCAACGCCAGAAAAAGCTACTCAAGAGGAAACTCTCTGGTGACCCCAACGCGCTCTCAGCGCGACAAAAACTCAAATGTCAGCATCACCGTACGAGCTACCAAAGGTTCAAAGGATTACTCAACGAATTGCAGACGGTTTTTTTTACATTTTGTGTGTTTAGTTGCCTTTGGAATCATACTTTAACGTCTTACATATTATGATTTAACCAATCACAGTCGTCACATTTAGAAATCTAGAAGCATGCGCAGTGATCACGCTAGCACCACACCTGATCACACCATCCCTCACCATCAAGGAAGTGTGATGTAATAAATCAGATATTGATAGATGCCCGTACCACCGGGCGACCGTGCATGTAACTAGTTGGAAGATGGCCAGTCACCTAGGTTCAAAACAGGAGTTCAACAAGATGTTATAAGTCGCACAGCAACATTTGTAAACACTTTCATAACTTGATCGTTTTCATGTATTTCTGTAATTGATTTGTACACTAATAACAACTATATTGACATTACTGTTAACCTTTTCCTATTGCATTTCACCCCCCCCCCCTCCATAACTCCAACATGGGCAAAGTCGGGGGGGGGGGACTAATTGCGATAGGGCCCTCTCACCTCACCTTATGCAATCCACGGTGGTTACTCTACTTCCCTGTCATTGTTGCTTCTTAGAATATTATATGTTCATTAACGTCAGTTAAAATAGCTTAAATCATATTTTTGTCATACATATACGTATTCAGACCAACAGACTTGACTGCTGTAACACCGCGCTGTCACCCCCAACCTCATACCCCCCACTCCACGTGTTTGATCGGAAGAGGAAACAAAATCAAAATATGGCGTTTGGTCGTTCGGAACTGTATACTCAACGCCGTATTTAAATGTTGCATACTAAATGCCTCATTGGCACACTTTCCCCCAATATTTATGCCTCCCAGGGATAGGGAGAGAGGAACACCTCTCATTATGATGACGTAAGATGCAATCGTTAAAAGCATCCCCCCCAAATTTTCAGTACATTGCAAGTAGGAAATTATCTAGGAGAATAAAAAGATCTCTTCCAAAATGCACTGCAGATCTAACTTAGATGTTTCGTAAATCTGTTCACGTGAGTGATTTTTGGCTCTAATTCCAAAGATACTACTGTCCTCAAAGTGACCCGCGGTAATTACCATTTTTAAATGCCGTAAGCGTTCCTCAATGCTGTACGTTTAAATCCCTGCCATCTGTTGACACGTCTAAAGAAATTGTCACCTGTTGAATTCGTCTATACTGTACCAAATGTTCTCATTCTAATCTCATGTGCAAAGAAACTCAGTTACAATGTTGTTTCGGTCCATTCTCAAAAAGCAAGTGCAGTAACTAAGGTGAGGTGAGTTTTGGGTAAAAATTAGCCCCCCTCTCCACTAGATGGTGACCACGCTGCGCTCTCACTGCGACTTAAAACGGATTTTTGGAACCTTCGATTTATATTGTTAACCTTTGATTGTTGGCTATCTGTTTATAGGGTGGGCCGACTACTCTATCTTGAAGCTCGCAGTGAGGGATTAAATCGCAAGGAGCTCATAATAAGACGGTTAAAAGGGTCTACAGTGCTAATCAAGTGACCTCCGTACGACAATAGTTCATTGACGTCCTATCCGATCAACGATTTTGAACACTTCTGGGTTATAGGTCGAACATCCGTCCTCACTTGGTTTTAGATAGAATAATATTAACTGTGTGACCGAATAATTAATAAAGAACATGAAGCGTTGACACAAGTTGTATTCTTCTATTAAATTTGTTTATACCCCCTTTCCACTTTGACTGCGCTCTCGCCGCGCTCTCTCTGCGACCTAAAATTTGACAGATCGCTCAACGAATTTTATAGAAAAGAAAGGAATATTTTTTCACTTTGTGTATTTTCTTGTCTTCTCAGTCACACTTTTACGTTTTGTATGATATACCCAGTGTGAAAGCGAAGGTTACACATATTCTATTTAGGTCAAAGTGAGAGCACAGCCCGATCGCAGTCTAGTGGAAAGGGGTCCTTAAGCTTAGCGATAGGTCAGATTTTAGGTCGCAGAGAAAGCCAGGCAGACCGTCGTTCTAGTGGATACGGGGGTATCATTGACAGCGCAAGGACATTCAAACGTTGAAAATCTTTAAAAAAACGCGAGGACATTTAAACACTTATCTGGTATTTCACGTCATAAATAGAGCATTATGTTTCGAAAGGATTGTTGTCCAAACAAAGGACAAACGTTTGATTGTTCCGTCTCCGTGTGCGTTATAATGACTGTGGCTTCGTGATAGACCATCCTTTCAAGCTCACTGGCGCAGACATGGGGTATAATTACCGATGGCATAGGTGAACCTTTCCACTTGTCATAAGTACTTAATTCGTTGGTGACTTGAGCGAAAAGTTTCTAATTTTTATATTTTATGTCCTAAGTGTCTCAGTATTTTTTCAAGCTATTTTAATTTCTTCCTAAACAATCTTTCTTTTATATCAGGTCATTAGGGCATCCAGGTGTATCGTTAACCCTCATCCGACCGTATGGGGTCATTTTTGACCCCAGGCGTATATTTTGATCTGCCATAGCAACATTTTTCATCAGAGAAAAAATTCCTTCCATGAATTTGTTTGTATACATGTCTTACAACATCTACCAATTTTTCGCCGAGTTTTGCCCATTATTGTATAAGCTATACCTGAAAGTTTGTGTCTTGTTCGGTGGGGTCAAAAATGACCCCAGCCAATTATGAATCATTAATTACATAAATATCAAGATATTTCAATAAAATAACAGGCATTCCTCATTATTGCTATTGCAGCAACAGGTTATAGTTGCTTAGATGAGTAAACACCGAATATTTTGAAAGAAATTTAGTATTTTAAGTGTAAAACACAGTTTTTCGACATTCTGCATAAATTATGATAATACGCACTTATTACCTATGCTAATGAAAGTGAAAATGTTTCTGATTAATTAAAAAACAATATATGGACAGAATGTGCAGAAGGAACCTACAAGAAAGATCTTTGCGGGAAAATAGACAAGAGTTATTGTATGTATGTGTTTAGATGGCGGAATATGGTGCATAATTAAGTAATAAATTCGTTACTTTTCACAAATATTGTATTTTTTCTTGTTAAATAACATTATTATGCTATCAGCATTATTGCATCATCACAATTATTGTTTAGAAATTGATAAAACAAAACATTGTTTAAGTAAGTTTAGTATGGTAGATTTTCAGAGCAAATTTAGGTTTTCCTCATTTTCTGCATAAATTATGATAATGAGTAATAACTACTGACACCAAAACTTGTCAAAATATTTTTCATAGGTTAGTGAAACAGTAAATACATAGAAATGACAAAATAAGCCAGCAGAAATATGTCTATGAGCAAAACAAAATGGGGTCAAAAATGACCCCATACGGTCAGATTCGTCGTAAAAATGTAACGGTCGGATGAGGGTTAAGGACGTCTCAAAATATGTATTTGTTCCATAAAAGTAATGTTTTTATTTGCCCCTTCTATTTCTAAATATATTTATTATAACATTGTTGACATGGTGTAAGCACAAATGCGTTCCCATTGTCAGTCATATTTCTAATAGTGACTAATACCAACGAATATTTAGAGTATGTATATCATACTATACGCATAGCGACTAGAACACAATTTGAACTTTACTCTGTCCTTCTTACATAAGACTTCAATTGTTACCTATGTCCATAGATGGTCGCTCTGTTGACGATGACTGATGTGTCTCTTTAGAATTTTGGTGGCCTTCATTAAGGCTATAGGTTGTACCAAGCGGTGCCGGGGTACAAAACACCTTTCAGTTGGAAGATTGTGTAGCTCTGGTGACTGGTGCCAAACATATTCACGTGCATGTTCGTGTGTTGACCTTACCATCATTTTGACTTGACAGTTACTGTTAAAAACGCAAATGTGTTCGATGTGTTGATATGTTAGCATTACATGGAAGGAAGATTTGATCAGAATCAAACTCACAAATAGGCGCGTGTCAGGAAGAGACCTCGCTCGGGTCAAGGTCGCAGAGCACAATTTTGTACGTGATAATGGTAGCTCGGGTCTACAGTAGTGCGACACAGTATCTGGACAGGCTGCAAAGATTATCTTATGCACTGCAGCAAACTGTGCCAAATGATAGAGAGAAATCTAAGTGTTAAAACTATCTGGGTTGGATTATGATGTATGTTCAGTCGGCGTGGATTTGCGCCTGAATACTGATGTTACCGACTACTACTCTGTGCTTGCAGTTCACATGTCCTTCGCTGAGCGTCGTATAAAGCAGTCCGTGATAAGGGAACGAGCCGGCAACCTCTAACTCATTTTCACATATTTTAAGATAGTACAGTATCATGAAGCATTTATTATGCAGCCTACTATTAAGTCGTCGAACTTTGGGGTCCTTTGATATCTATGTAAATCCTAAATTTGCTAACTCAACCGATTTTCAGACGGGGTAGGGGGCATCGTATCATCTTTTACATTTGCATTGATCAAACCTAGGTATTTTAGTATGATTTTAATGTTGATAAAGTATCTCTTTAGATAAGAAGATCACATAATAGATATGTGCGATGTATCATGCAATCATGTTTCAGTGATTCAGACAGTGTGCTTGCCAAATTATGTTTTTATAACCCTTCCAAAAACGCACGTGTCAGCAAGAGACATAGCAGGTGCCCAAGTCACAGAACACATTGATGATGATGATGATGATGATGAATGGTTTATTGGTAAAAGAATCACTCGCAGCCTGTTTGGCTGAATTGTGGATTTCATACAAATAATTGTTGTCCAGCCAGATCTAATTCTAGAAATATTAAAACTTCTATATCATCAATTAAAATATCTTAAACATTTAAATAACAATAAAATTCAATTTAAAGTGCATGTAGCAACCAAACACAACAGATATCCTTAGACATAAAGTCATTAGGCATTCAAAAGGCGCACAACGTAGGGTCTCGGCGAGTTTCTTAGTCTGTCAGTCCTACATTTCACAGGTCGATATTTGTCACAGTTTCTGGTGGTTCTGTTCACATTATCCATATGCGCGTCAGCAATAGGTCGAGCACGGAGTAGAGTTGTACATTAGGCCATGTTGATTTGATTATATGGATGACATCCTCCGGGAACTCCAAAACTGATGCGAGCGAGCGAATAAAAAAAAAGTTTGGCCAAAAAAAAAGTTGCCTTCAATATGAAATCAAAGTAGCCAGGAAAGTTGAACATAGGACTAAACACACATAGTATGGTATACCAACAGTTAGGTGTAGGGACCAGTACATCATACGGGTGCAAAACATTTTTTTCTTCTTGGACCAATCCGAAAAAAAGAGACCTGAAAATAACAACAGAGGAACAGGTTTCGCCAATTACAAAATGGACACACTACGTCGGCAGCCATTTGGGGTCTAACCGGGGGGCCAAGAATACAACAAGAGCGAAGTCAAGTAGAGTTTATAGTCAATTGCACCAAGTTTCTACAGCCAAAGGTACAGAGACAGTTAGCCTTTATCACATGGGATTTTAAAATGCAGTGGGAGTCCAATAATCCACCAAACAGATTCCTTTGTAGCAAATTGACCAATTACCATTGTTTTGAGTATTGCCAGTTCTCAAGTTTCCACAGACAATCAGGTCCAGGTTCAGGTCCGGACCTGGAAATTATCCTCTGGACCTGAGTTTTCTGTACTGGTACCTCCCCCAACCAACAATAGATTTTTTGGCGACGCCTCAGGGGCGGAGCCGTTCTTATAGTACTGCGATTGAGTTGCCAGGAATTCTAAATATTCCACGCACGCATTCCCTGGGGAATTCGTTTTTGACAAGAACTTGCGGGACGGGCGTTTGCATGTAACATTGAGGAACTGTAAGTTGCTTCTTTGGACAGTTTTTATACACTATTGCAGCTTTTAAAAGATATTTCAAATGAGCTTTCTTGAGACTAAAGACCAACGTGTCACATGTTTGTCGATGTATTTGGTAACTTATAACTTCTTACAGTGAAGAATGATAAGTTTGGACATGTAGCTGATACAGTTTGTTTAGATGTCACTTTATAGACTATGACTGACGCATCGATGATAAAGAAAGTACGCGAAGATAAAACTCACCGTACATTGGACTTTGTAAGACAGACAGACTTCTTTGACTACATGATGCTGTCCTTTATTTTGCGTATTCTTACTGTGTGATAGAAGTGTTGTTTTGTTGGAGGGTTTTATGTTTTATTTGTGTGTTTTGTATCATGTGTTTTTGGGTGACCTGGCCACTTTTTACTCTATTGGTTTCTTTTCTTTTCTTGCTTTTTTGTTTGTTTTCCTGTGTGGTATCAGCACACACCCCAGCTTTTCTGTGACAGGGGTCCAGTGAATTCTGTTTGCTACCAGAGTTGTTGACCTGCGGGTACAAAGAGACAAAAGGACATAAATATAACAATGCCTTGAACGGATTCTCTGTTACAAAATGTACTGTGTAGGTATACCCTTCCTCTGTATAAACAGAGTCTTATTTTAAAGTACGTTTACAAAATGCAAAGGACCGCAATGTAAAATGAAAAGCTGATAGAATACTCCGTAAATGGTTTCATCAGGTTGGTAGATCAATCGAACAAAGTCTCCTTCGTTTAACAACCTTCTTTTAATTCCCCTGTAGACGTTTCGGTGACTGTCACCTTCATCAGTGCAAAGTGAACCATACTAACATTATCGGTGCGATATGAGCTATATAGTAATTACCGATAACGTTAGTATGGTTCATTTTGTATTGATGAAGGTGACAGACAGTCACCGAAACGTCTACAGGAGAATTAAAAGAAGGTTGTGAAACGAAGGAGACTTTGTTCGACTGATAGAATGCTGTTTTCGATTCATCAAGAAAAACGCTTACAATGACAATTATTGCATATCACCCAGATCAACAGAAAACAATACACTATTGTCTCTGGACATATATCTTGTCACTATAAGACATGATCTTTTACGTTGACCCATAGGCTGTGGGCCCTTTCTCTGTAACGAATTGGTAGTCTACCTCACCTTTATGCTCTGAGCAGTGATTCCTTCTGAAGTCTGCGAGTGTCCATGCTACCTGCGCGAACAGAGAAAGAATAGGCATAAGTACATTGAAGCCATTTCCTGCCATTCACCGAGAATCAAATTGGTTTGCCTTTTATGAAAAACAGCTGGTCGTTACTGGAATATTCATTGAGTCATATGAGTCTTGTCGAAAAGGAGGGGATATTACATATAGATAAGGCCAAAAAAAATCCCGGCGGAACATTACCTAAACACAAATTCCGTGCGCAATTAACTGCCAACGATCAAATCAAGGATCTCAGCAATCATTGATATTTCAGTCTAATTAATGCATGTTGGGTCGGTAACAAAATTAAAACTGGACCGCTCGGTTGGGTGGCAGTGTACCCAAGCGTACAATTTATAACACTTGTTGACACATTGGACCATGGTCGTCGGAATATCTGCTGAAGAGACTAATCAATACAGTAACATAGAGAACTGCTACGTGGGCACCATTGCAAACGTTAAACGTGGACAAGTACAGGTAGACCAGAACTATGTGACAGTTAAACCTCTTACAACCACACCGCCAACACAACACGCTTACAAAAAAATAAACACGTCATACAAGAATGTACAATCTGTGTAAACGAATAAAAATACACGTCTAAACTGACATCAAATCACAACAAGACCGGTACAAAGAAAAAAAAGAGCTGCGAAATATCTAATTCAATGACAACAACAAATCATTACCATCACATTGATCACGCATCAAACAACAAAACAAAGTCTCAAAATAAAATAACTAAAATTTAGAACCTACAACTTACAAGAGCAAAGCCGATGACCTTAACTGATGATATCAAAAGAAAGACTACATTATGATACATGCAATGCAACTTTAGCATACTATTTTTGATATCTTCAAATTATCATAAAAGTTTCAGTATCAAATTCCCTTTTCCATCGAGGGCTCCCCGGCACCTCTACGGTGCTAGGAATGATGCATGTCCGCCAAGGCATCTGCGCATACGGGGTCGTTTACGGCCTCGCTCCCTCCCTGGGACCCCAGAAACTGAATCCTGCTTTTGCTTGACTTCCAGTTTTATAAGATCCAACCTCTCCCCCTCCATATTTACATTTCGGAACGGCCATCAAATCCGTAATCAACACAGCTTTCTAATCGTATTAGTCGCGAATCCAGCAAAACCTTTCTAGAAAAACAGATGGCGTCTACAGTAAGTCTACTCAACTTTAAGTGCTACAACGGTTTGACTTTCTTTCTCTCTCTTGCTAGCGGTAGAATTTGACGGAGCTCGAAAATCTGACGGGGTTTCATAGCACGGCATTCTCACTACTGTAAACCTGACTTGTGGGAGATAAACTCGTATTTATGAAATATAAACAGATTTTGGCTATATCTAGAGGGCCAAGAAAAGGAGCGGTATCGCAGTACCTCTCCGTACAATTGAAGCTTAGTCTCGTCACACAGAAGCGTACAATTTAAGCTTTGAAAGGGTTGAAATCACATCACTGAAGAATTTATTCACCAATCCAGACACAAGAACACGTACAAAGGCATCAACTGGAAGTCTAGACCTTGATGATTCTAGGAGAGATATACATGGTATCGGCCATAGAACAATCTGACAATGACTCACTACACAATGAATGCCGACCGATCTAACCGGAGAGGGAATATCAAAAACTACATTCTTTCAATGATATAACTTTCCGCTGCACCAAATGCAAGGAACAGGCCATTGAACCGGAGAAAAACCAACATACCTTGTCAGAAGTGATGCATGTCCTTGTATCTGCAGCGGGAACAGACTCCAACCTACAGTCGTAGCTTCCAGAAAAGTTACAGCTGAGATGACCTCAGGCCCGATGTTAACACATAGAACGCCCCGCTCTTTCTGTCTCGTCAACAGACAAGGACCGGAGTGTATACCCGGACCCTCCCAGTTTCGGAAGATTGACAGGAGGGTCCAGTTTTGTCCTATTGGTCAAATGTTTTAAGACTTCTCCCTGATTGGAGAAGCCATAGGTCTGGGGGGATCAAACCAGTTTGAACCAGTTCCGCCTTATCCAAGAACTGGCCATAAGGTCCCTGGGGAAAGCATTGAGTCACTGACCTTTGAAAGGTTTCTAGGTCACACGCCCGAGGTCTGTCCCTGATCAACAAACAGCCGATGGTAGAAATGTGTTTTCGGGTCTGCTCCAGATCAACAAACAGGCGAGCTTGCAACTACAGGCGATGGTAGAAATGTGTTTTCGGGTCTGCTCCAGATCAACAAACAGGCGAGCTTGCAACTACAGGCGATGGTAGAAATGTGTTTTCGGGTCTGCTCCAGATCAACAAACAGGCGAGCTTGCAACTACAGGCGATGGTAGAAATGTGTTTTCGGGTCTGCTCCAGATCAACAAACAGGCGAGCTTGAATTGAAACAGGCGATATGGTAGAAATGATGTTTTCGCACGTGCCAGATTTGGCTCCAGGTATGGATTTATAGTTGCTGGGCGGACAGGACAAGTCAAAACAGGACAAAACTAGAGTTCGGCGACCTCATACCTCCATGAAAATTTAGAGCTTTCGCAAATTTCATGCAATTGACTAGCACATTAACATAATTTATGCATGGTATTGTTCATCATTGACTAACGTACACATGTCACAATTATAAAATTCCCATTATTAATCATAAAGCGTTTTTGCAATTTTTACATAAATTATGCAAATAAGTTCCTCATTACCATATTTGGTATCTGCTAATATTCCACCTATCATAGTTAACATGTGTTACATTTATTGAAGTCCAGTTATTGAAAACAATGGAATTATACAATTTCCTCATTAATCATGCAAATTAAGTCCTCATTTGCATAAAATGTATATCATTATGAACATATTTGCCTAAGGTACCCGCATGCCTAGTATGATGCCAATCCATCAATCCTTTCTGCAGTTATCCTCTTTAGAATGTCTTGACAAAAACGCCCCTGCAGTTCCGCAATTAAATGTTAGGGGGCTGAAACCTGCCCCACTTTGTCATGACACTGCAAGCTATCTACCAGCCAAATGTCAAGACCATATCACATCCAGGACAAGAGATACATTGAAAAAACTGCCATGATATAAAATCCTCATTAATTATGCAAATGTACTCCTATTTTGCATAATTAGTATTTAATCTTGTACAAAATTGTCTAAGATACCTACATACCAAAAATGATGAAAATCCGTTGTTCCCTTCTTGAGTTATCCTCGTCAGAAGTTTTTGACAAAAATGCCCCTGCTATTCCCAAACTAGACGCTAGGGGGCCCAAACTTACGTAATTTTTTCCTGAGCACAAGAGCTATCTAATACTTAAAAATCTTGACCATAGCATGTTCAGAACACCGAGATAGCAAAACCGGAAGTTGCACTGCAGTACCAAGGCCACACACCAGGGGGCCCAAAATTGATGTTGACCTTTGTCTTCCCAACCCCTACCTACATACCAAATATCATCGTAGTCCATCAAGAGGTTCTCAAGTTATGATGACCACAAATATGCGGACACACAGACACACACACAAACACACACACACACACACACACAAACACACACACAGACACACTCAAAACTATACCTCCATTTTTTCATGGAGGTAAAAAACGACCATGTGCAGGGCACTGTTTATTTTTGACACAACCAAGAAACCTACCTGGTGGATCTTTAACTTCAAAACAATAACTACGTTCTGATACTGTAACTCCATCATGTTTATCACCAATGATGACTTATCATAAAAAAGTTTGAGTTACAAATTCACTTCACCTACTATTGTTTAGCCTGGTATTAAAGATGGAACTACAAACTATACCCCGGTACTATGTATACCTCTACTGTGCTGGGAGTGATGCCGGTCCCTCAAGGAAGATAAGGGCACACGAGGTCTATGGATGATATCAGTGGGCTCATCAATTTTTGCTTGATTTGGAAGAAAACTAAAGGACTCCCCCCCCCCCCCCCCCAAAGATGTTGAACATGTACCAAAATGAGAAGATGGTCACACTAGTGAGGTGCATATAGCCATGACAGTAATTCTAGAAGTGAAACTAGTTCGAAAGTACATGTATATATGATGTGATAGCCATAACTGTAGTTGTCCCATTGATGATAAAGTGATAACAGTCTAGCACACTAGTGATACTTTTTTGTGCACCTATTGAATACAGAAATAAAAGACTTGTTTGCTGAGGTACATGTCTTGTCAATTCTATCATAATCTTGAAAACAAAAAGAAAATTTAGGAGCACATATAATGTTGGCATGGGTTCACACGTGTGTATATATTAAAGTCTACGAGGCAGGCTCCACACGTCACTGATGGTAGAAAATGGACAGACAGGTAACATACCAGAGGAGTTGCCGTTTACTAATTTTTCATGCACAAATACCAATTTCTGCAAAAAACATAATTGTGTCCTTCTAATTCTCCACGCGTTCCTCCTCCAAGTGTGGCCCCACTTGCATGACTTGTGGTCCATGTACGGGAACCCTGTCGGGTTTGGGTAGACTACTCTTCTACGACAGAGGACACAGACTGAGGTGACTCGGTACTATCTTGAATGGCAAGATGTTGTATCCATTGCATTATCCCGCATTGCCGTGTTTTTCCTGACCCCCTCCCAGTACCCTTATTATGTTGTTGCTTTGACCTCAAAGTCATGTAGCTCTATATTAACCTTTTCGATCTGCGAATTTACTGCGTCCTTCTGATAAGCGGGGGATAACGATACATGTTTTGTCTGCACCGATCTTGCTGGCCGATAAATGGCATTTCGGGCAAACTTGTTGTTTGTTTATGTTTCTCTACCCAGCAAACCGCCTAATGGCGGCGTTACACCCAACGTTTGAACTGAAGAGTACAAGCTGCATATCCGGACAGAATAACAGATTCATTCACGTCAGGAAAGTGTACATGTTGTAGGTTCTTTAACGTGCCCGAGGTGTACGTTATTGGAGGTTGAGGTTGTAATGTCCATCGGAGCTGGGTGTGTAGTGGAGCATGGTGGAGTGTAATCATATCTCCGACAGGAAATTTATTGTCTTTGAGGGTGTATTCCTCTTCTTCTTCTGTCATGTTTGAACACATTTTTCACATGATTTAAGTCAATAACAACTGAACAGAACTTAATCTGGGCCCTCGTGTGGCTTGATTAGAGATGAGTACGACGAAGTAGCAATTACTCTGAGTGGAACATAACTTGCATAATTAATTAGAAAACGATACATTTTGTGGGGAGAATCCATGACGGTGAACTATAGGAATTCCGAACATATAAGGCAGGTACCTTATCAACAGCTACACTTAACCCCAAATGGATTGACCTATTGGTAAAGGAGGACATGCCGTATTTCCTAAGATATTTTTTATCTCCTGTCTTCTAAATGATAGGAAGGTAATACTTACAGTATGCAGCTAATATCTATACATACATATACGAGTCTATATAAATGAATAGCTATCAATCATATTAGCTAGTTCCTAATTTGCATGATAATACCAGCAACACTGTAATACTTAGAAACGTGCGATATATTCTACAAATACCCCGAACATAATGAATAAGAACACCTCGAACACTTCTGCATTTGCAGCATGTTAGTACGAGCATTGTGTATGAAAACCGTGGTGCTATTGTTTTCTCTCACTAACTTGCAATAAGGTACAGAGCAGAACCAGATCAAAATTGCTGTGCCATAGGCATAATTATCTCAAAGCAGAGGTAACGGTCGGGGAAGGGGGTAAGAGGGTAGTTAGTAGAGTGAGGTCGTATTGAGTAGGTATGCATAGTGTTCGGCTCAGACCCAAGTGGTCTCGGCTTCGAATCCGTCACTGATCTTGTGCCCTTGAGGAAGGTACACATTACATGACTTTGCTCACTTCACTCATATGAAAATAAGTACTTAGCTAGTTTAGGACGGATAGGACGTTAAATGGGGGTCTCGTGTGTGAGGAGAGCGGTAAAAGAAAAGAGTAGGGGGTCCTTCCCGGTGTGAGTGGATCAAGGAGTATCAAAAGCATATGGCTATGATAATGTAGGTAACCGTTCCCTTAAATCCATATGTCCCTACATCTCTCCGACAAAATTGCATATGTTTTTAATTTGTCCCTAAACCACGGAGTCTTCCCTGAATCCCGGAAAAGAGCAAATGTGGTACCAATTTACAAAAAGGGGGACCCCGAGGAACTACCGATCTGTATCCCTAGATTCTCCCTACTCCCCTCTCTGTCCAAAATCCTTGAAAAAATTGTATTTAAACACTTGTACAACCACCTGATGTCCCAAAACTTATTATATCTTCTTCAGTCTGGATTTATCCGGGGAGATCCAACTGTAGGCCAACTTGTTTATGGTCACACTCGTCAGTATCTTCAGGAGCTGATCACTCCTGAAGTCTCTGCCTCTACTTCCTACGACCTTCGTAACAAACACAATTTACAGCCACCTACTTGTACCACAACTCGTTACCAAAGGTCCTTTATTCCGTATACTACATATCACTGGAATGGTCTTGATATAGCTGTATGGTCACTTAATCTTTCGTCATTCAAAAATTACTTAGTAACATTAGCTCGCCCTTCCCTTTAAGCCCCGGTCACAAAGCGCGTACGATTCCTTGCGATGCGACAATTAGATCAGACAAAAAGTATTTGTGCGTTACACCCAATAACGAGGACATAGACTCTGTTGTGACATGTTTCATTTGTAGGTGTTTCAACAGTGACGGATTTACTTGCAGTTAATGTATTTCGGCCATGCAGCTTGCCCGGTGGCACGAGTTGCACAGCGTGTAATTTGACCTCACCTTGCAACTTGCATTACGTACATAGAAAAAAGTGCAGACATTTTTCATCGCAGTTAAAAGATCGTGATGATTACTTCCACTTTCAGCCATGATTTCTAATGATGACTAACAAATTTAGACTACATCACTTTTAACCTCAGTTGTGCGGTAACCAGTCCAAATACCAGCTTCGGTTAAGACCTTTCAATACCTACTTCAATGAATAAGTCCAAACCGTTCCGCCATTCCCTTCTTACTGATTCTCACGTCGCCAGTGTTTTTTAAAAAAAAACCACGCTTTTTCTTTCTGTCCTTTCACATCTTTTTCTTTTACTTTAGATGTTTTATGATACTTTTTTTCAATCTACGGAATATTTGTGCTCATTTAACAGCTGCCTTGCACAATTTATTGTGTGGTCGAAAACTTTTTTTTTTTGGAAATGGCCGAAAATTGGTGCGAGCGCGGATGTCATCCATATAATCAAATCAACGTGGCCTTACTTAGAAAAAAAACTGTCAAGTTTCTACTGTACACCGACGCGAACTGTTGCGAATGGTCGTTTGAGAGGTATGCGTCAGCTTTCAGATTGAATGAGTTGAACCATGATATCTTTATGTCGCTAAACTCTGCACCTTTTGGAATACCAAAACCCTACTACTTGGCGCTGGCTGCAGTTCACATGTCATTCGCTGAGTGTCGAAAGACAAGACAGGGCGTCGAAAAAAGAACGAGCTACTCGTTGGTTATATATCTTATAAGCAGTACATCGAACTGTAAGACACTTTAATTTTGACACTAACATTTTTTCCAAACTACATTATTGTTGGTGTTTATTTTTAATGTGGGGGGAGGTAATCTCTCTCTTCGCAGCCAGGAAGTCAGTATTTTGCCCATTGTCACGTGGCGAGGTGCAGTGAGGTGGGGATAAGGCTACAAATGACGTTCAATAGCTCTTTCCCCCGATAAACTACAAAGGGCAGCAATCTTTCTGCAACCGAGCGATTAAATAAAAACGAATATTTTTACACTCTGTGTATTTTGTGGTCTTTTTATTCATACCTTCACATTTTACATATATGCAAATAATGAAAAAAAAGTTATACATCGACCTAATTCAGGTCGCACTGAGATTGCCGTCTCGTTGGTTTGCGGCTGAATGCCTCTTCCCCCTAGACCGCGTTCACGCTGCGCTCTCCCTGTGACCTAAAGCGGTGTTTGTGCAAGCCTCGATTTCATACTCAGTATATCATAGAAAATGTAGAGGTGTGACTGAGAGGAATATTAAAGCACACAAAGTTTAAATATGGTTTTATTAAAGATTCGTTTGCCGATCTATCTAATTTCAGGTCGCAGAGGAGACGGCAAGAGCGCCGTCCTCGTAGAAAGGGGGTATTACTGACGGCTCAAGCATTTTCAAACGTTTACAACCTTGACAACGAGGTTTTGGAATGTTTTAACACTTTGCCGATATTACAGGTAATAACTAGATCGTAATTGTTGAAAAGTGTTTACTATTACTAAATGACAAAGGTCTGATTGTTCCGTCTCCGTGTGCGTTTTAATGACTGTGGCTTCGTGATAGACCAACGTTCCAAGCTCACTGACGCAGAGATTGGGTATAATTACCGATGTCAAAGGTTAGATTTTCCCAATTGTCATACGCATGTCTTGATACGTTGTTAAAATCGACGACATGAAGGAAAAATGCATTATGCGCTTTATATTTTGCTCCTTTTTGTTTTTTGTTAAGGTGTCAGTATTGTGCCACGCTTTTCCCATTCATTCCTAAACAATCTTTTTTTTTTCAATCTTAAGGCATTGGGGCGTCCGAGTGCATCGTTAAGGACGTCTCAAAATATGTATGTTTCATAAGAGTAGTGCTTTCATTGGCTCTTTTATTTCTAAATATATTTATGATAACATTGTTGAAATGCTGTCAACACAGGCTTTTCTATTGTCATTGATATTTTTGAATATAGTGAATGATACCAACATATATTTACAGTATTTATACCACAATGAACGCAGCGCGAGTAGAACACAGTTTGGACTTTGCCATTGCCTTCTTACAAAAGACGTCAATTGACATCTATAGATGTTCGCTGGGTTGATTGTGATGAATACGTCTCTTCATAATTTTGATGGCCTTCCTTAAGGCTATAAATTGTAACAAGCGGTGCAGGGGTACAACACACGTTTCAGATAGAAGATTGGCAACGCTGTCGTCAATCATCTCCATGTGCACATGCGTTTGTTTTGTTTTAAATGTAGTTACTAGAATTCTGACAATTACTGTTTAAAAACGCAGATGTGTTCGATGTATTGGTATTAGTTAGCATTGCACGGGAGGAACAGTTACCAAGAAAGAACTCACAAATAGGCGCGAGTCAAGGTCTCAGAACACAGTTTTTGTGTGTAATGGTGGTACAGGAAATTGTATTAAAAGATAGAAACTTTAGTGTTAAAACTGAGTTGGCTTATGATGTATGTTCAGTCGGCGTGGATTTGCGCCTGAATACTAATGTTACTGACTACTACTCTGTGCTTGCAGTTCACATGTCCTTCGCTGAGCGTCGTATAAAGCAGTCTGTCAAAAGGGAACGAACTGGCAGTTTCTAGTTCATTTTCACATATTCTGAAAATAGTATCATAACACCTTTCTTATGCACACTACTATCAAGTCGTCGAACTTTGAGGTCTTTTGATATCGATGAAAATCCTAAATTTGCTACCTTGATTGGTTTTCAGACGGGTTGGGGTATCGTGTCATCTTCCTCGTTCGCATTTATCAAACCTAGGTGCTTTTAGTATGATTTCCAATGTGATATAGTATCTCTTTATACCAGAAGATCACTAATAGATACACACACTGTATCATGCAATCATGTTTGATTGATTCAGACCGTATGTTCAGAACGTACTGTCAATGCACGTGTCAGCAAGAGACATAGCAGGTTTCTAGGTCACAGAACACATTATCTATGCACGTCAACAATAGCTCGAGCATGGAGTAAAGTTGTGCATTACTTATAGAAACCTGTGAAGTTTCTATTGTGCACTGACACGAGCTGTGATTAATTGCCATTGGATAGGAATACGTCAGTTTTCAGATTAAATGAGTTGGATCATGATATCGTTAGGTCGCGTAACTTTGCACCTAAATACCCTTACCCCTACTACTATGCGTTGGCTGCAGTTCACATGTCCTTCGCTGAGCGTCATATGAAGACAGGGCGTCAAAAGAGAACGAGCCGCTCTTTGGGCATATGTCTTATAAGAAGTAATCCGAACTCAAATGCAATTTTCTTGCACACTCTAATGCTCTCATATTTCCATGAGCTACATTACTGTTTTTCGTTTTGTTATTGTTACTGTATGGGGGGGGGGGGGGGGGGGGTACTCTCTCTTCGCACCCAGGGGCTTTTGATTAGCGGGGTTAGGGTCCGGAGTCACTATTATTTTTTGACACGACCTTTTTGACACAATCAAAACAATATTTCCAACTTTTCACCAGTTAGTAGTAAGACCTCCAAAACACTATATTCCTGTTAAAATCACAGAACCCACTAATCATTAAAAACGTGGGACTTTTCATCAGCCACTGCCTCCAAAGCTAAAGAGGAAGTCAAACCTCCCAGTAAAGTATGTAGAATGTATAAAATGGACACTTGTTGCTTTTCTACTGTCTGTACCCTTGCAATCAGCCTACGGGCATGGATTTGCAAATAAATCAATTATTCGTCACTTACTGAATTGAATAATATACAGTGTTTTCCGCAGGAGCGACCATAGGACTATAGGTTTTCGTACTGTTATCCTTACGTTAGAAGAATTACGGCATAGTTACTCACTTTGAACAACCTATGTGAAACGTTTAAATCCGTTGACTAGCAATCCTTATTACAACAGCAAATATCTACTGTCAAATTATAGTCATCTTCATTTATTAAAAGCGCCTAGCAACCTTAATCTATTAAAATCTACCATCAATGTTTACTAAAACAGAAATAGTTTAAGGAAACAACTACATCGTTCCCTCCTAACTTCCTCCCTCATCCGTCCATATCCCATCAGCCAATCATTTATATATAATAGTGCATCATTCCATCCAGCCATTTCCCCTCCTTCCTCCATTAATCATACATGTAGGTCATTATGAATAGAACAAATGCTAAATAATGTGCATCGAGATGAACTGAGATATGATTGAGGCCTTACATGCAAAATCCATATGTACATCGGCACGGTAAACACGGAATACAAGCAGGAAAAGGAGTGGCTCCAACTTTCAATAGACCACTATACAATTTGAGTGTGCGTTTAAAGTTAAATAAGTGGAATGGCATAGTGACAGGCATACGGTAGGGTACAATTTCGTGTGTACATGAACAGTTACACATTGGTGCCGAGAAAAAGGGGCACAGCAATCTGATAGCTCAAGCAGGGTATGACAAAAGTGTTACCACCGATCAGGGAAGGTTTTTCTCACGGGGTGTGTTCCAGTACGTGTTGCAGTCAAATGGTGGCGATCCCTCCCACGGTCGCCAACCAGTCTCATGGAAGATATATCCAGTGATCGGGTTTGCGCAGTAGCAGTAGCCGGTGGATCCTGAGCACTGTTCTGTCTTGAAGGTTCCGTATTCATCGCACTGTGGGATGTAACATCCCACCCTGCCATCATATCTAGCTATGGCGGCATCTCGCTCCTCCCTGCAGTCTGTTTCTGAAAATCAAATTTTATAGACACGGTTAAAGCCAAATATACAATCAATGTACCCTTTTTCACTAATAATCACCCTCCAAGTCTTTTATTAGCTCCAGGTAAATGCTGGGAGAGGCCCTTTTTACCTAACCACTGTCCATTTGTCCCAGAAATGGGCAGCTAGAAAAAAAATCAAACATCCGCTGGAAGATTGGGTCGTTTGGCAATCTATATTTCTATATAAACACCCTTTAGTTTAGTTCTGGAGTAAAATATAGCGTGTTTTGTATCTACTCTATACTATCTTCTAATAAATTATTTTATGGTGCATGTTTAATGGTGTAAAACCACGTCCATGTCAGGTATTATACTCTTACGTAAGGTCAGCAGGTGAATGGACAGAGATACAACGTTATAGGAGATAGAAAAGTAGTTACCATGGCAGTATAACGGACAGTCATTATTTTCCACGATTTTTTTAACATTTTTTTATATTTCAGCCATACATAGTATGGTGAAATATATTGTATTCGTAATGTTTCTTTCTTTCTTTCTTTCTTCTTTCTCCTGTCAAATCTTCAAAGTGATTCATCTCCGCCGTTCCTGGACCGAATGACCTGAAATTTGGCACAGGGGTAGAATGGGCCAATACCTTGATGCTTTTTTCTCAGTTTTTTCATATCTGCCTCTAAAATGATTTTATTGAGATTTTTTTGGTCAATTTTAGACCAAAACTGTATATTTTGGCCCCTGTACCCTAATATTACAACCAAATGAGCTGAAATTTGACAGAGATGTGCCTTGATAATGCCCCCATATAAATTCGATAGCACTTTTGGTGTACAGTACAACAAAATGCTTATTTTTGCGATTTTTGGACCAATTTTTGACCAAAAAAGGACACTTTTGGCCCCTGTACCCTGGTATTACAACCAAATGAGCTGAAATTTGACAGAGATGTGCCTTGATAATGCCCCCATATAAATTCAATAACACTTTTGGTGTACAGTACAACAAAATGCTTATTTTTGCGATTTTTTTTACCAATTTTTGACCAAAAAAGGACACTTTTGGCTCCTGTACCTTGGTATTGCAACCGAATGAGCTGAAATTTGACACAGATGTGCCTTGATAATACCTTCATATAAATTCAATAACACTTTTGGTGTACAGTGCAACAAAAGGCTTATTTTTGCGATTTTTGGCCAATTTTTGACCAAAAAAGGACACTTTTGGCTCCTGTACCCTGGTATTACAATTAAATGACCTGAAATTTGGTATAGATAGGCATTAGATACTTGGTAACAAGATTCAAGTCAAATTTTTGACATAAACAACTTTAAATGATTAATTTTGGCACTTTTCTGAGGGGAAATTTGTTTTCTTTTGGCCTCCTGACGTGACCTTCCGTGACCCCGCACAGAGCCACACCTGTGCGCGTCAGCCGGAGAGTTGATTGAATCAAAGACCTAGCCAATCAGCGAAGCGGAGGCCAAAGGCTAATTAATATTCATAAGCGGGGCCTCATGATCCCGTATATAGCAGTGTTCCCGCCAGGGGGAGCGAAGCCCGCCTGAGGCTCTCGCATTTTACACTATTCAGAAGGCTTTATATTGTATCAGTTCTTAGGGGCATATCTATGATAATCGCAGCAGTCACTTAACTTCTCTTCAGGAGTTTAGCGTAACACTATTTCAGGTCAAACCGTCAAAGGCAACTAAAAACAAACTTTAACGTTACTGAGTTCAACAGTACTTATAACTTGTTATCCGAAGATGAAACGCTAGCGATGGTATTTTCGCTGCGCTGTTAGCTCCGTGCGACTGTTGTTGACGGTCTTATAACAGTATATTTTGCACCCCTGTACCCTGGTATGAGTAACATTTGGTATAGATAGGCATAAGATAATTGGTAAAATGATCCAAGTAAAATTTTTGGCTTAAAGTACTGTAAAAGGCTTAATTACAGCACTTTTTTTAGGGGAAATTGGTTTTCTTTCGTTCTCCATGCCATGATCTTTCGGACGTTCACCCCACAGAGCCGACATCTGCACCTGCGTCTAGCCGGCAGGAAGAGTTAATTCAATTAATGGTTCGGCCAATCAGCGAAGGCTAATTAATATTCATAAGCGGGACCACACAATACGTTAACTTGAAGACTCAGGCCGTACAGACTTCTCGCCAGGATTTTTTCAAAGCGTCGGACAGGGGTCCGGGGGCCGCCGAATGTCCCTGGCGGGGTCCAGGGCCACTGTGTGGGGGGGGAAGCCCCCCCCCCCCCGGAAGCTCTTGCATTTTAGACTATTGAGAAGGCTTCTTTTATCAGTTTTTTTAGGGCCATATCTACGATAATCGTAGCAGTCACTTACTTCTCTTCAGCAGTTTGACTTTAAAATATTTCGGGTCAAAGCTTCAAAGACAACTAAAACCTCATAAACAACAAACTTTACTTAGCTCAACAGTATACATAAATATTGTACGGGTTGCCATCCTTAGTTGAAGCGCTTATTTATAGCGCTAGTATCTTCGATGCGCCGTTAGCCGCCGTGCGACTTTTGTTGACGGTCTGATATCCCTACGTCGCCGCCTCGCTGATATTCCCACGAACATGTTTCAAGAAAAATACCCAGCAAAAAACGCTGTTCTGCGTCAAATTCTATTCTATAAAACATGTGGGACTCAGTGTTACAGTCTAAATATTTTGTAGAAGCACCGCTGTAGGAAAGAAGGTCCAAGCAATGTAAAACATCACGTAGCATGAAGTTCGCTGTCAACTGGCAGCACATGGCTGTTTGAAACTCTAAGTCTAATCAACAGCCGTGTTTGATTGATAGCCGGCGGTCCTTTGATGAAGTCGGCGAAAGGTGCGTTAGTTAGAAAATCTGCGTTTAGTTTTGATACGTAATTATAAGTTAGACAGTGGCGAGAATGATTATTTTCTCATCAATATTTCTGTTCAGAATTATTTGAACTTAATTGTACATCTAAACAATTGGCTTACCTGTGCAATGTTTATATGATTAATGATCATGTGTAACGTATGGCTCCTAGTCAATAGATCAGCATTTTCTCTATAGTGACCACCTGTCTATAGTGGCCACATTTCCTAGTGCTGTTGTTGTTTGACATAAACTTTGAACATTTAAATTGTAAGTAACTTTAAACTGCCAGAGTTTCAGCCCAATAAAACACTCTCAGCGCCAGCCTCGAGGGTATGAACAGACTGACCAGACAGACGAAAATAAATCCTCGAACAAGGTTCAATCGTATCTTCCGGGTCTGGCAGGAAGTTGTTAAACTAAAATAATAATAGGCTCGATGGCTGATTGCATACAAAGTAAAACAGTTTAACAGTTTTACAGCTTGAAGAAAACAAACGCTCCTACAGTACCTGCACCTGCTTGATAATTATTAAATCGTATGCCCTACTTGAATAAAAAAAAGTTCACTGCAATAATGAATGTACCCACATCACAAGGAGCTTATACTTTTTTAAACTTACACCTAGTTATCGTATTGAAAATTGTTAATGACATTACATGAAGTCATTCAACAATTTTCAGTCATGATGAAAATTTTCTGAATGGAAGGTGTGATTATTGTCATTTTCTGAAAAATAGAAACAAGCTCTGTTTTTACCTGGAATCAATTCATAATACCAGTCCACTTTGGGGGATAATGTACTGTTAAGAGGATGTTCCATTTTTGCGCAGGGGTGATTTGGAACAGTCCAATGTTGCGTGGGAAGGGGTATGGCTGAAATATGCTGTATTTGCTCTTAAGCAAATGTCGGCCTTTCTAGTTTTCAATTACTTGTGCTTGCTAAAGCATTTAATACATAATAGACCAGCAGTATTTTTCAGTGAAATTGCATGAATTTGCCCATTGATTTGTAGTCACAATTTACAATATATATATAATCCTGAACCTCAATTGTAATTAGTTGGATTTGACGTCTTTTTCTATTAATAGTGTTTGATGTTGATGATGATGATGATGATGAATGGTTTATTAATAAAAAATCACTCGCAGCCTGTTTGGCTGAATTGCGGATTTCGTACAGATAATTTTGTCCAGCCAGAGCTAATTCTAGAAATATTAAAACATCTATAACATCAATTATATCTTAAACATTTAAATAACGATTAAAATTCTGACATTGGTAAAGCCAAATACGTGCGTGTAGCAACACTTTAAAACACAACAGATATCCTTAGATACAAAGACATTAGGCATTCAAAAGGCGCACAACGTAGGGGATCGGCGAGTTTCTTAGTCTGTCAGTCCTACATTTCACATGTCGATATTTGTCACAGTTTCTGGTGGATCTGTTGTGATAGTCCGATCCCTTTGGTGGCAGTAATGACGGTCTGTGTCTCTCCAAGTAGGTTCCGAACTTAAAGCACAGATCTCGCCTGCGGTCCGACAGCAGTGGGATGTTTAAGTTCTTCCTGGCTTGTTCGTAGTTAGTGAAGTGTCTGCCTAGAATTGTCCGAACAGCTCTCCGCTGCACTGCTTCAAGCCTGTCTGATTGTGCACAGGTGAGGCCCGGATGCCAAACTGGCGCGCAATACTCCAGTACTGGTCTTACAAACGATGTGAAAATGGTGACAAGGTCCTGAGTGGGTAGGTTGAAATGTTTAAGCTTCCGCAAGAAGAAAAGCCGACCGTTAGCTTTCCCTATCATTCTGGTGACCTGCGTCTCCCATTTCAAGTCTTTCTGCAGCCACACCCCCAGAAGAAGCGTGATTGGCACAACCTCAAGGGGTAATCCATTAATGGTGAGTACTGGCGGAGGGGGCGGGCATTTCATAAAGCAGAACGTGATGACTTGGCATTTGTCTGGGTTAAGTAACATGTGGTTATTGCGAGACCAGTCAGTGAAACCGTCCAATTCATTCTGCATTGATGATGGTTCGAGGTAGTGGCGCGATTCTGCCATGGACAGATCAGCAACATATTTCCACTGATTAATCAGTGCGTCCCTCATAGCGTCATCAAAGACCACTAGAAAAATTAACGGACCTAGGAGCGTCCCTTGTGGCACTGAACAGGTCAGTACCTCCCAGTCAGAGAGTTGGCCTCCATAGCGAACTCTTTGCCGCCGCTGGGTTAGAAAGTCGCAGACCCACGGGATTAGTTCCCCCCGGACTCCGAGTCGTAACAACTTCTGGATGGCTAAAGTGTGGTCTATTCTATCAAAGGCTTTTGAAAAGTCTGTCATAACCATTGTGCAAATGTTCTTGGCCTTTTCAGATTCCCTACAGAGGAAGTCTATCAAGCTGACCAGATACAGTGTTGTAGAGCGGCCTCTCAGGCAACCAAACTGCTGCTGGTCCAGTGACGCACTTATGTCCTCCAAAATCCAGTTCGAAACGAAGGACTCGGTGACCTTGGCGAGTTGAGATGTAAGAGAGACTGGTCTGAGTTTGTCGACTGATGGAGGTTGTGACTTGGGTAAGGGCACTACTGTGGCGTCTTTCCATACTTGTGGGACGTAACCTTCCTTGAAAGAAGCATTCATAACGTCTGTGACCGGACCACTTATTTCACATGCAAATTCCTTCAGGATTCTAGTACTCAACTGGTCTGGCCCCGACGCCTTGCCGGCCTTCAGTTTGCGCAGACGGTTGTAGGTATCCCACACGTTGACCTCAGGTGGGCATGACTTGACGGGCCTGTATGCTGGTAACTGTTCAGGATCCAGGGGCGGTCTTCCCTGTGCCACCTCTGCAAACTTCTTGTTGATGTGGTTTGCGATGAAAGTGTTGTCTGCTTCGTCTTGACCGGGGATGTTGAGTGAGAGCTCTGACTGCTGTATATTCAGGATGGTCTTTATCTCTCTGTACCAATCCGCCGGATTTTCTACCTTGAGATTTTGTACCCTGTCCCGGTAGAAAGACTTTCGCGCTTTTTTTACTTCTCTGTTCACCTTGTTACGCAGGTATTTCCACAAGGCAGTCTTGTTTTCTGAGAATGCCTTCTGCCGTCGGCGAATCATGTCCTTGATGTCTGGTTTTAACCACGGCTTGTCATTGTTGTGCATTGTTACCTGCTTGGTTGGGAAAAACTTGTTTATAGCATCTTCCATTGTTGTGTAAAAGGCCTCGGCCTTGCCGGCACAGGTAGGAGATGTGTACACTTCGTCCCAGGATTGAGAACATATCCATTGGCCAAAGACTCGGCGGTCGGAGTCGCGGATAGGTCTCACTGTCTTGCACTTGGTAAAGTTCTCTTTCCTTGTTATCTGCGGTTCCCACAAAACCGTGCTGTGATCACTCAAACCCAAAGGGCTGCATACTTGGGGAATTTTGTAGTGTTTCTCTAGATTGGTGATAATCAGGTCTAACATAGCCTGTCCTCTCGTTGGTTCTTTGACGACCTGGGATAAGTTGTTTCCGTTGCAAAGTTGACCTATATCCAGGTGGTTGAAATCCCCCAACAGAATCATTCCAGCATCAGGGTTACGTGTCCGTATGTCGTCTGTGGCAGAGACGAGGTGTTCTAGCAGCAGTTCCTGGTGAGGTGAGGATGGCGGGTTGTAGACGGCACCCACGACAACTTGTGACACCCCTCTGGGCAGACATCTCGGTCTTACTGACACCCATATACACTCCAGCTCAGGAGGAACAGTAATATCTGGTACCAGTCCAGCAGGTATGGAATTCCTTACGTATACAGCCACCCCTCCGCCTCTTCTTGTTGTGCGGCACTTGGAGAAGAGTGTATACCCTTCAATAAAAAGACAGGACTCAGGGATGGTTCGGGAGAACCATGATTCAGCCACTACACCAATATCCACACGGTGGTCTGACAGGTAGCTTTGGTACTCATCCAGCTTGTTGACGAGCGATCTGGGGTTGCACAGGCAAACAGAGGGAGTTGTTGCTTTGGGCTTTACTTCACAGATAACCCGACTGTGTGTCCTTAGCCATGTGTCATTGGTGTTGTTAAAAACGGGGATAATTCGCTTCGTTACTCGGGTGGTGATCTGACGAGCCAAGTTTCTGCCCCCTCGACATCCTCTCGCATGGAAAACTCTTTTGATACCACAATCAATGAGGGACCGCTTTACTGCATGTGTAAGTTTACTGTATGATCGGAGGGCTCGAAGAGTTGTCGACGAGTAGACCAGCTGTTTTAAAGACATCGTGTTAGGTGTGACCTGGAGTAACCCCGCCACGTAGCATACACAAACAGGTAAAAAGTTGCTGGTTTGTCCGATTTCCCCGATCCAAAAGTGATTTATACGTTAAAACATGTGGAGATTGTTCAAACTTGCCATGATCAGGATGATGTGCTCTTGTATCCAAGGACAACGCTCCTCAGGACGCTGCATTGCAGGGTGGTTGGGGAATTCCTTTGTCTTGTAGTAGCTTCCCTCCCCACGGTCGGCGTCACGCCAGGATCATGTCGAAAATCTCCGTCAATTCAGGCAAAAACGCTTCAAAAGGAGAGTCAGATGTTGGAAAAGTCATAACTACACGTTTCTCCTTGTAGATTCCCCCTCGATGGTAACTTTCTGCACTGGAAACACACTTTTTGGGCCTGGAAAGTGCAGGAGCTAAAGTAAGGTGGGGCTGCTGTAAAAGCGCCGCCTATCGTATATTATCGATGTTGTATCATACACTATCAATAGTGTATCATATACTACCAATGTATGATATCATATACTATCAGTGTATGATATTGCATCATATACTATCAATAGAGTATGATAGAATATCATACACTATTAATATTGTATGGTATTGCATGATATTTTGGTTGAGACGCGTCAGGATCGGTGGTCGTGAAAAGTCAAATGTGACGCATTTTCTATTAATAATGGCCTATACCATAATTATTGTACAAGAGGTAAATGACCGTTCACGCCTCTCATGCGTCGGTTGTGATTGGTTAGCCACATTGTGTGTTGCTGATTTTCTGTGTGCTGCCTCGAGGTAGGGAAAGCCGGGTTGGGACATAGCCGACAACAGTAGTTAGTCAAGTCAAATTTGACATATTTTCTATTCATAATAACTCGTACCAACCCGTACCGTTGTACAGGACTAAGATGGCAGTTTACGTCACTCAAATCAAGATCATGATTGGTCTTAAGCCACATCGTACTTTGTGGACTCACTTTTTGCAAAGCCTGGAAGGAGACGTTGGTTGTGACGTCACACCAACACGGAGACCTGCACGCCAAGTTGGGGAGTGCACATAAGCATCGGTAATACGGGTAGCAGAAGGAGTCCTGATCATGACAACACATGCTATCACACGTGCGCAACCCTTTAACGTTCTTTGGTGTGTCTTGCGTAGTGTTTTCTTCTGAAATCGGTAGCATTTTGCACTGTTGTTTCCACCCCTCCCAAACGTGTGTTGAATGATAGTAACCTTGCAAAGGTTGTTTGGTAAATGGCCTTACAGCAATTATCGTACAATCGATTTCACTATACTTAGCCTTTATGCATATCAGAAATTTATGAACACTTATGTTAAATTTAAGAAAATTTCAAAGGCAACTTTCACCAGTCGTATTTTAGACAAACATAGATAGGTCCATTAAGACAGTACTGGTTTCTAAAACCATAGTCGGTCCTCGAAGAGGATATACATCAAAGTACACGATCTCCAACACATCAATTTTAACAGGATTATTAAAATATCATCAGGTTTATTATTGTGTAGAATATGTTGTGCCGTACACACAAGTATTTCTGTCATTCCCCGCATATAAAGAAGCACTGAAGTAATTAAGGTCATTGAACTCACATCCCCGTAGGCACTCGCCGAAACAAAAACTCTGAGTTCGTCAGATTTTACCGACCCGCTTAGACACGGAAACAACGAAATTCAGGTCGCAAAGGATATTTTTCTCTCCCTCAAATTGTCTTCTGCCTTTTCCAACCGTGTAGCTAAACAAAAGTGAGAGGCGATTTAGTCGCGCCATTTGACAGGTCAATGACCTTGGAAAGCATTGAAAGGTCAATTAAAAAAACTTCAAATCAGAAAAATGTGAAATAAATAGTTCCATTATACAGAGCGTCAGCTAGAGTTAAGAAGAAAACCTTCCTGTATGAAGGGTAAAAAAAAAAACTGAACTCTTATTCGGCACATGGACAGTGATAATTCACGCTACTTCTGAGGTAAAAAGGACACGACTTTCATTAAGATATTCTACAGTGCCTTTAGGTCGTACACAGAGCCATTTGATGACTTGTGTAGAAATACATAAAGCAAACGAAATTTTCTTTGTGTCTTGAGGACTATACTAGAGTACACTGAATATTATTGAGTAAATTCAAACAAAGATTATAAAAAAGTTACAGTGACGTCAGTTGGGACGTCGCCAGGTAGGAACACCTGCAGGCTAAGTATGTAGAAAATCAGGGACTGTCCACAAACAACGGCAATACGGGTTGTAGCAAAAACCGTCATGTATATTACAACTCATAAAATCATATCTAACGTTATGCATCCAATACAGCCTTTTACGCTATATTCAGCGTATTTTTTTGCTTTCACTGGGTTTGTAACATTTTGTCTGAGTTCCACCAGCACATTCGATGGTTGTTTATGCATCTTCCCAACTGCAAAGGTTAAAGATAGCAACTTTGCAATGGATGTCGGGTAAGTCGGCTGGCCTTGAATAATTAAAGCACACTCTTCTTTTAGAAAGATAGCACCGTTTGGGTTAACTGAACGCTGTTTGTTAATCTGCCCAAGAAATACTTAAAAGTTACATTCTGTTGTTAATGTCTATCATATGCAGCGCTTACCTTAGCTACCAAATCCTAAGATTCAAGTTTTAATTTATAATGTTAATAAACTTGTGCAAAGCTTTTAGAGAATGTTTGGTTGGCACGTCGCCAGGTAGGAACACCTACATTGTATAGGCCGGGTATGTAGAAAATTAGGGACAATCCACAAACAGCGGCACTACACTGTCTGTAGCCGCCACGCATCAACAATTGATGCATGCGAACGATTGATTGATTGATTGATTGATTGATTGGCCGATCGATCGATCGATCCATTGATTGATTGAAACAAATCCAATTATGGCATGGTCTCATGAACAATGCGGTAAAACCGCATTTGTTGAAGTACGTGCTTAGTAAAGCCGTGTATGCAATCCTAAGCCATAGGCTTCATGTCTGTAGAACGTAAAGCCAATACTAGCCTGAGCCTGAGCATTGGAGTACATAACTGTTTAATCCTGTAATTACTTTAGTGTTCATGAAATTAACAAAGATTATTACGCTTAGTGTCCTCAAAGCTAACGTTACTACGGTCAGGATAAAAAGATAGGCAAGTTAAATCACAGCTTACCAAAGCTAGTCTTCAAGTGGATCAAAAGCGCCATCTATCAACATTCTTCAGTATTGCAGCATTTGTTTATCGTCGATGCAATAACAACATGCATGGCTATGTGTTATGGTTAGACCGTGCCCCGGTGTATGTATGGCTGTCTATACTACTGGAATATTACTGTAGCTTTGTATTGACCATGGACTACATGCCTGTTCAAGGACCAATACTATATAAACCGTGGAGTCAGCGGTCACTACGGAGATTGGTACTCCGGCTATTACAAAATAAGGTGGTTTGCTTTTTATTGTTTGTATAATTCAGTTTGTCCACAAGAGTGATAGAAATAATGTGTTGTCTATCAAATGCCGTTTTGTCTGCATATTTTGGTATTCGCCAATATTCTGGTATAGCAATACGAAATACATTGGAACCTTTGCTGAAACTTACAATACAAGCTTTAGCTACTGGTGCCTTTAGGATCATTTAGCAACCGGACGACAGGCATGCTGCACACCATTTGTAAGTCATAGGTAACACCACAGCTACCGTAAGATGACGCCATCACGATCGGAAACCAGGACACATCGACGGGGAGATTTTGCGCGACGTGTATCAGAAGCCATACCTATTAGGACTGGGTATCGGTACAGCGTACCGGTACAAAACCGGTTTTTCTTATTGGACCGGTCCAGAAAAACCGGACCTGAAAAAATTAGGTGAACCGGATGTTGGACCGATTAGAAAATTAACAGATTAATTTATCAGACAATCACACGTTTTGGCGCTTGCAGGTGGAAGAAAATAACAAGAGTGAAGTAGAGTAGAGTTTGTAGTAATTTCTACCACGTTTTACAGCCAATTGCACAGTTGCAGTTAGCGTTGTAGGATTTTAAAACGCCAGTGTAAGTCTAATACTCCACCAAACAGATTTCTTTGCAGTGAAATGGACCATTGGTATGTGGCATACTGAATCAGGTCCAGGTTCAGGTCCGGACCTGGACCTGATCCTTTGGACCTGAACCGGACCTGGACCTGAATTTTCTGTACCGGTACCCAGCCCTAATACCTATAGATAGATGGCAAATCACATAGCTACAGACATTAATGTTCGGATCTGTCCTACTGGCATACCCCTCCGTTCATTCTCTACGTATTCATCCATCCATCCTTTCATCATTCATCTGTGTAACATCCAAACGCCAAAAAACGATACAAAGAACAGTTATGTGAGACCATGACTGTTGCTTTATTCAGTATGTACAGAACTCCAGATGTTTCCATGTTTCAGAACAAGACATACTACGGTACATCTTGCTATTCTACATCTTACAACACAGTAATTAAGAGACAATAGTTCACCTGTCAATGGTGGTGTTGTTGTACATGTCCATTGGCAAGTTATTCATTACATTGTAGATTGCAGTTTATAACACCAGCTTACAAAGAAAGATTGTACTCAGATCTCTTCTTAAATACTTGAGATCATACTTGAAAGAAGGACATAATGTCATTGCTTGAATGTAACGAATATCTAAAAGTAAGAGAAGTATTTAATAGAGAGATGGTTTACTGTAAGTTATTGGTACAATCATAGACGACTTGAAAATTAATAAATGAACTACGCCACATTGATCACTGTGCCCTTTTTAATCAGTCATGTTTACGTCAACTCTCAAGACGTGATTATAAAAGTTGACGCCGTCTCTTTTGCACCGTCTATAGGCTCGTTTAACATTCCAAGTACGCAAACGCAGAGACAAGAATTGTGGGTAAGGTGTCAAAGGTTAAGGCCCATGAGACATAAACAAAACACAACTGAACAGTGTTATGCAAATCGTGACAAAGGTCGGCACGGGAAATGTTTACATTTCAGGGGCCTTAACCTTTGACATGTTGCACACATATTCTTTTGCTGCGCATGCGTACTCTGAAGGGTAAACGAACCTGATGCAGATAACAGATGTTTACGATCTTTTGACACTCCAACAAATTGAAATAAAGATGATAAGTCAAACTATATAAGTCTCTGTTTGACAATCCTCTCATTATGTCATCCTGATTGTTATGAATTCAAAGCACTTTAACCACTGAAGATGTTTGCGGTTTTGCATGTTGGTGACTTTCTTTATGACTCTCTTTTTGCTTTTTAGAACGTTTTTGTTGGAGTGACCTAACCTGAAAAATAGAACCTTTCTTTCCAACACATTTTTAAAGGTCTACTTCAAGATAACATTGTTGGGTTCACAGTGGGATATTTTGTTTCTTATACAGATATTTATACATTTTATTTTGAGGCATAAAATGTGGATAACTTAATTTTATCATCAATATTAGGGAATTTGAGATCACAGAGTTAATTCGTAGATTTTTTCGTTACTGTCCGTCCCTGAACATAAATGATATGTAAAAATATATCACATCTTTAGATTTTATGGCCTGTCTTTTACAAGCCAGTTCAGGCATATATTGCTAAATATGGGGCATTTATGATGCAGATATTCCTTTTGATGTATATCGTTTTATAACTATGAACCCAACATTTTATCTATATTCCATCTGTTGTCTGCCAGCTATTACACCGGGGATACACAGATAATAGAAATATTGATATTATGTCTACTAGATGCTTTAGCAGATCAGAAATAGAACAAGAAGAGCCAAACTACGATGACAGAGAGTTTAATATGTTGATTTTAAATCAGATACTGAAATAAACGTGTCTAAACAGATTAAAGATATAAGGTAGATGTATAAAGGAGCAGATTCTGAAATATGCCATATTAGAAAAAAAAAAAGATTCAATGAATGAGAAAGTCTGTTATTTTCTGCACCAACAGAACGAATTATACATGGAGAGGCTGTTCTAATGTCAGCGTGATGATCAAGGTCGCTACAAGTCTATGATTAGATAGAGACTCCATGTCAGTGTCAATGTAATTATTGGGGTTATGATACCGTTTCATACACCTTTCGAGTTTAGCCAAATAGCCTACATCGTCCACGTGTCTATATACCTGTAAGTGCCCCCATGATTTTTGAGATTATGATATTTTTTATACACCTTAAAAGTTTAAATGGATAATCTCTTCTTATGTTGGTATGGCAATTATGATTACGATAATGTTTATCAAACCGTCTAAGTTTAGATTGATCGCCGATAAGTCTTGGTGTGATCATTGGGAATATGATAATGTTTACAATGCAACCCATGTTTAATTGAACAGCCAATACTATAGTTGATTAGAAGATTGCAATGATCAAAATGTTTACTACAACGCCTAAGCTTTAGATGAAGAGCCTACTTTGATATTGGTATAATAATTGGGATTATGATGAAGTTCACTAAATGTCTAAGTTAATATAGAAGATAAACTATTGTTGTCTTGTTGGTATCATTCAATGCCCTTTACCTTTACCTAGCCCCATCTTCATGCCTGAGGGTCGGGACTACATCATACACTATCTAAATTCAGAGATGGAATCTTTACTATTGATTTTATTATGATTGGAATAATGGAAAAGTTCAATCAATCAGGAATGTTTTAAAAGGCATATTTATACGAAATAATTTTAGTAAGGGCAGGGGAAGGAGATTGGTATTGGGCAGTGTAAATCTGTATAAATACACTTTATCCTTCATATCTTGGATGCTTCAGAATAGGACTTCCATGTTTAAATCTTATGACACGATTTAACCGATGGACGAATATCATTGGTCTTTGGTTAAGAGAATATCTACTTTGTTTGGAAGTTGTTTAGGTCCAGAAATATTTGGGTTTGAATACGTGATAAAGGTATACAAAGGCAAGCTTGATTTTGCCCAAACTGTCTATAATTATTAGGTAGAAATGAAAGATCTGCTATTAAAATTAACGTAAAAATTCAGTTCGTGTTGAGTTTGATCTTGTCGTACCTCTTGTCTGTGAGTAATGTTTCATACGTCGTTCCAAAACAGAATTATTTCTTTGCTATCACAATTTTAAACAGTCTAGATGTTTGCAATATTTCGTTTCAAATTTCGTTTCAAGATTGCTAAAGATTGTTTAAACGAGTTGTAGGAATACTAAAGTACCTGAAAAGTTAAAGAAGTTTATTTAAGTACCTGAAAAGTTAAAGAAACAGAAGGGGCAAAACGTTTACATCGTTGGTCCTTTTTAAACTTTTAGAAAGAAAGCAACTTATGCTTTGGTGTCAACAATGCCAGTTTTGGTCATCTTCCCCCAAGCCTGGAATGCGTAGTTGTCCAGTCCTAGCAGAGGAAACAACATGTTCATTAGACAAAATGGTTTCGCAATTCACAGACATTACTGAACAAGGGCCATACAGAATCAAAGTTACAGATTAATCTAAATTGCAATAGTACGGAACGTATATTTTTGCTGGCAAAATACCTACGGAATTTTTTAAAACTGGAAATCCAGGCGACCGTACATTGGCCAGGCTCATTTCGGGAGATGAGAATCTTTCTGCCGCCTAGGTAATCTTTCACCCCCGTTGGAAGTATTGCCTTGTCTGGCTGGCTAATTAACTCCTACCGTGCAGAACTCAAAATCACGTAAAAATTGTGCCGGATGCAAACGATTACCCTGGCGGTAAAGAGCTTCATCTGCCCCGTTGAGAGCCTGCACAAGCAACGAATAGATAGGATTCCGGTATAACCATTCCATAGAACCTTTAAGATTAGAACATGCGTTCCTACAGTTGCCCGTAGTAACATAAAATTTCTATTTCTTTCAAAATCTACAGATATAAAATGAAGTATCACATGCGCAGTGCCAATGCATGTTAAAGGACAGCATCAGAAAATTTTCAATTCATTATTTTCCAGTAGTTTACTCATTAAAAAGTTGATGTACGTCAATTTTTACATTGATCCGCCTAATATGACCCTGTAGACACGTTTGAACTTCGCGCTCTCCTCCTTTCCCCGCCGCGCTGGCCGATGACGTAATGGCCGCGTTCTGAGAGTCTGACGTCACAGATCCAAAACTTCTAGCCAGCCATTTTGCTCCGTGAACCTCGGTCCTCTCAGCGGTAAATAATCACTCCGCCATTCTGGAGTTCAGTCCGTAGTTGTTGACAATTACTTTCGTGGACCTGTAAGTCGCATTGTGACCTGTCTACGAAGCTATAGTCCCCGGGAGACTAAACATGAATGAGCTTGCCTGCGAGTAAACCGCGCGGCGAAGGGACGAAATCAAAACAATGGCGGTGGGGAAGGTTCACGCACCGTGCCATTCTGGACTGTTACAAGAGCGAGTTTGGGTCAATCCTTACCTTCTCCTTTCCAGACAGCACAGCGATAATTACACGTAAGCTTCCACGAATTTTGGTTGAATTCACAGTTGTCCAACTGGCAGTGACATTAAAAAAAAAAAAGAAACATTTTCCTCTGACAACATCGGACGATCCCCTTTTCGCGCCGAAACATACATACAAAACAGGCCGGCATTGTGAATGGCGCGAAATGTCGGCTTCGTTTCAGAGTCCGTGATTTATTTTGATGGAACACCCAACAATCTCCGCCAAAGCTACATGATTGAAAAACCGGACAGTGCAGATAATTTACCTGAGAAACAGAAAATAAAGTGAGAGGCGAGGCGTAACTCGCTCGAATCTGTACAAGTTGCAGTGCTATCTGTTTCGGCGCGATAAGGGGATCGTTCGATATGTAGTGATCAAGGGTATGTTGTCAGAGAAAAATGTTTCTTTTTTTTAAATGTCACTGCCAGTTGGACAACTGTGAGTTCAACCAAAATTCGTGGAAGCTTACGTGTAATTATCGCTGTGCTGTCTGGAAAGGAGAAGGTAAGGATTGACCCAAACTCGCTCTTGTAACAGTCCAGAATGGCACGGTGCGTGAACCTTCCCCACCGCCATTGTTTTGATTTCGTCCCTTCGCCGCGCGGTTTACTCGCAGGCAAGCTCATTCATGTTTAGTCTCCCGGGGACTATAGCTTCGTAGACAGGTCACAATGCGACTTACAGGTCCACGAAAGTAATTGTCAACAACTACGGACTGAACTCCAGAATGGCGGAGTGATTATTTACCGCTGAGAGGACCGAGGTTCACGGAGCAAAATGGCTGGCTAGAAGTTTTGGATCTGTGACGTCAGACTCTCAGAACGCGGCCATTACGTCATCGGCCAGCGCGGCGGGGAAAGGAGGAGAGCGCGAAGTTCAAACGTGTCTACAGGGTCATATTAGGCGGATCAATGTAAAAATTGACGTACATCAACTTTTTAATGAGTAAACTACTGGAAAATAATGAATTGAAAATTTTCTGATGCTGTCCTTTAAAGTTGATTGAAATTTCTTCGATTCAAGTACTCAAACACTGCGCAATGCCCAAACGCCTGGTGAAACACAGAGGCTGTTACCTACCGACAGTGTCGTCATCTTGCTTCTTACGTCCCAAAGCCAGTCCACCCCGTCTCTTCAGCAGAACAACGGCCACGATCAGAAGCCCAATGATTCCGGCAATTGCAACAACCGCTCCGACCACAGTACCCACCGGGACTCCAGCTGGCCCTACGGTACAAGAGGAACGACTTTAACGTGTTAAAGAAATAGTGGTCTTGATCTTAGCTTACCTGTTCTTTAGAATTCTTCAAGTTGAATTTTATTGCCATCAACAAGTAAGATTTAAAAAAAAAGCACATAAGAAACATTTAGGACGCAAAAAATTCATCTAATCCATACATTCCCTACTTTAGGGGCCTCTACAAATTTTAACTACAAGTGAGGTTTTTTTAGAATGAATCTTTTTTGCATCAAAGTCAATTTCTTGTCTGAAAATGGGTTACTGCTAATCATTGTTTTTAACCTATGAAGACGAAACATCGTGTAAACAATAGTTTTTCTATAGGTCAGCCGAATAAGTGTTTTATTATTTACCTGCTCCTGCTTCTTCGAAGTTCACTTGGAACGGTCCCTGGGTGATGTCCGCCTGGTGGTCCCTGCTGCTCTCCCGGCGAACCCTGCCCTCCGTCCCGTACGAGACGGCCCGCCTACGCCGTGCGGCTGGGATACAGCCCTGTCTGCACCGGGAGTCAGGGTCGTCCTTGAAGCAGATGATCATGGTGCAGTGGAAGTACACCTGGGGAAGAATGAGATGGCAATGATAGGAAAAAAAAACTTCCACCAATTGTTAAGCCAATACATCGTCGTTTTTCTGACAAGTAGAAACAGAAACCTCCACCTTGCCTGGGCCAACATGTTGTCTTTCCTTTTTTGCAGTTTCCGAGCACCTTGTTACAAGTGCACCAGCCTTAGGAGGATGAATTCTAAATCTAGGTGTCTATGCATATACTTTGAACACATTATGATTTCTTCCTCTCAAATGCACATGTCCATAAACTTGCATCCAGTAGATTTCGCCAATAGAAATACAAAGCTACTTTAACGCCATCACATTTAACCATCCTTATCTTTCCCATTCACCAGCCACCACAGAAGTGGCAGGTTCTATTTTTACCAGGCTGGGATCGATAGCATTCGGGAACGTGAAGGCGGCCACGCTGTAGTACAGAGCCTTGTCATTAGAGAGGTCATTGTCCTTCTCTAGAGTCTCATCAACCTCACAGCTGCAATGTCAGGAGAAACTAGTCATTTCTAACGAGTCCAAAATTTAGTCCAAAGTTAGCCCAGTCATATTGCAGGGTAACCAATGATTACATCAGAACCAACCAGGTAACCAATTTACAAAACAGCCAAAAGGCAACAACAAAAACGATATAACATTCAAGCAACCAACCCAACTAGCAAACAAACAAAACAAAACAATCAACCAAACAAACCAGCCAATTAATCAATCAATCAATCAATCAATCAATCAACCAATCAATCAATCAATCAACCAAACACCAATCAAACGGCCAAACAACCAATGAATCAACCAAAAAACCAATCAGCCAGCCAAAATTTCTATCTGATAGTATCTACCATAAAGAACAATCAAACAAGCAAACAAATGACGTACCCATCTGTGATGATGTTGACCCTTGGAGAGTCGTTTGGGTTGGTGGTGGGTGTGGAGACACAGTCACGTGCAAAGAGCTCCAAGTTGTCCAGTGGTGACGTCACGCTCAGGCCGAAGTTCAGACGGTCAGACGGTGTGACCTTGAACATTAAATTATAAAATCAATTTCCTTAATTCCATTATTTTGAACAAAAGACAAGATCGATCGAGTCCAAGGTCTGTTTCTGATTTGTTTGTTGGCTTCGGAAGATGTATTTTTTAAAGCAGTATCAAAACAATGTAAAAGCTAGTTTTCAGACTAACGCAGAAAGCTGAAACATGGATGGAACGTTGCTGACCTGAATGGGGAAATCATCCGACTCGTAGCTCGCAACGAAATCTGTCGAAGTGTACATCCGCATCTCCAACATGAAAGTGTTGTTCGCATCAACGATTTGGATCCTACAATGGGGATTACAAACAATGGTTAAAGAAGCAATGAATTTGTATCCGTTATCCGATCATTTATCCCCACGTGCAACATTGTAACCTTATTGATTTGACAGACGAAGTAACAAAAAAAATATTGTAAATAGATATAGAAGAATGAATAGAATAGTTTCAGCCAGTCCTGGTTATCACTGAACAGAAGAAAAATAGTTTAATAGCATTACACCTGGTCATTTGGGCAAGTCTTATACAGACAGAAAAAAGACGCTACCTATTTGTAAAGTTTGTATGTAGCCTGTGATATTGTTGTCATTATCTCGTGCAAATCAACACGTCTCTGCTTAAGAATGTGTAAAGCGGTATGGTAGGTCCTTACCGAGGAGATGGGATGTTATACATGATGGGTCCCCGGGAAACATCGTACTGACGGATGAACTCGCACTGGAAGGGCAGGCTTATCGGCTGGTTACGCACAGCACCGTTCGCATGGGTTACTTGGTTGGCGATGGCTTTGTTGGAGAATATGAATTTGTCGTCCCCTGAAGTCTGAGATAAAGAAGAGACACGGAATCCAAAGATGCAAAAATATACCCCTATGAAGAGTCTTCTTTCTAAGCAAATACCTTTGGTCATTTTGCAACAGATAACACCAAAGCAAATTTAAAGGTTGCTCCACAGGTAGATAAGACTACTTTACGACTACTTTACCTCTTGCTGGGTTCCACACTGTTGCAAATGTGTCTCCAACGTCACGAAATCATCGTCCACAGTAGCGACACAGTTGTCGTCCAGAAGGTGCATGTTCTCCACGTCCACAGCCAGTAGTGCGGCACGGGGAATAGAGATGGTCATGCTGTCTTGGTCGCACACTACGTTCACGACAACCGAATCTGGAATAGTAAAAACATTCTATTATTACCTCCGCAAAGAATCTAAGGTCAAATGAAAGGTCTTCAAAGAAAGTTGTGTGTGTTTGCATCTATAATGCTTACCACCATAGAGTATTTCAACCATTATAATAATGATAATAATAATAATAATCATCTGGTGTATTTTGCCAGCCAGTAGGTACCCAGTATGAGTAATGAGGCTGTTTAACGTGGTCGAGGCACCTCCTCGAGCACGGGACCCCCGTTTTACGTCCCTCCCGGAAGACGATTTCGTGGAAACTTCGTGAGGCTACAGCAATCCGGACGTCCTTGGTTGGTCCCCCATCCAAGCACTGTCCGGACCGTCGCGTTGCTTAACTTCCGAGATCGAGGGATCGGGTGACCAACGCGCCACGCGGCCGTAGACATGTTTTGTTTCCAATTTAGCACAGTTTCATAGTTGCCAAACATTGAAAACCCTATTAATCTCACTCACCTGTTCTAAATGTCTCGCTGATGACACCGTTCGGCTGGTCGTCCTCGCCAAAAGAAGTGAGCGTAAGGGTGTACTCCGTGTCGGGCAGCAGTCCTGGCACGGTAGCCGAGGTGTCACCTGTTCCCGGCGCGGGGGAGAGGTCCTGGTACGAGCTCGACCCATCTGCCGGCTGGTAGCGGAGCCTGTAGCGTGAGATCGGCAGACTCCCCACGACTGTCCAGGACACGGAAAGATGACTTATCCCGGCATCATCCAGGGTCAGCCCCGTGAGCTCTGGAGCAGCATGGCATGTTCATTAACAACGATAGAATATTTAACTGACTGCAAACTTAAAGCCATTCACATCATATTTTTAAACAATGTAAAATGTTATTTAACACCTAATAGGAATAAAACCACGCTATGACCTAAGTATGCTTTATCTCTATGTCTTCTGATACTTAATCTTTCTTTACAAATCATTTTCTGAAATTTGCCGTCTGACAATTTGCAGAGACATGCATAAACCAGTTAATGGAACTCTATAAGTAACGTATTTAATCCTGTAGGTAAAGCTGGAGCGTTGTAAATTTGGCTTTGTATATACAACAGTGTTGGGGGGCTAGGCCTTAATAATACGTTTTAAGTCCTAAAACCATCTGGTATTAGGTGTGTGTATTATCAAGGACTGAAAAAGGCTTCATTAGATTATTCAGCGCACAGTGCCGTAGATGAATGAGAATCATGTCTTAAAACACTTATGGAAAAAGGAATGTGACATGGCAGCAACACGTTGATAAGATATAAAAATGTCCTGCTCACCAGAACATGTGATGACATTTCCAGCTTCACAGACACACTCCTGTCCGTCTTCTCTCGACCTTTCCCCAAGCTACATGAGTTTGGGTTATTGGAACATATTGAAACCAAAATTCCCAGTAAAGAAGCCACTGCCGCTTTAGACAATAATTCAAGATTTAGGTTGACAAAACATTTATGAAGTACTGGCTAAATGTACATTTATTTTGTAATACTTAACCCTCAAACACCCGGGTGGGGTCCGTTTGGACATTTTGCAGTGCCATTTGAACATTTTTAATCTGAAAAAAAATCCTTCCGTGAATTTGTCAGTCAATATGTGCTATACCTTCTCCTAAGTTTTGACGGAGATTGGTACATTACTGTGAAAGCTATATAGGGAAGTCTGTGTACAGTTCGTCTGGGGTCCAAACGGACCCCAGGCAAAATATGCAGTTTTTAAAACAAACTTTTGAGACTAACTCCTTAAATACTTAACGTATGACCACCAAACTTTCAGAGATGAATAGACATGTAAAACTAAATCCCCACAAAAATTTTTGGGTCATTGTAACGACATTATGACGTCAATTAGATAATAAGGGCGGCCATCTTGGATTTTGACCAATGATGTCATGAAATTAGCATAAATTATAAATTTGGAATCATGTATATAATATTAAATTTAATAGAATTTAATTGTTGTAAGAAAACAATTGTAGTTTACCAAGAAAATCTTGTTTGAATGGAAATTTGCAATTTTTGGCAAACATTTGCCTGACAGAATTCCGTTGCCATGGCAACCGCCAAATATTTTTAAAACTTTATCGACTAAATATTTTTGCTAACAATATTTTGTGATACATTGCTAAGTTTCGTAGCTTTAGCACTAACCGTTCATGAGTTATGCGACATAAACGTTGCTGAGAGCCTCAAAATTCCCCCTCCTGGTCAGAATAGGTTTAGTGCAAAACGCGGTTCTTCTAACATTTTCCATAAATTATGATGATAAGCTGGAATTAGCAACACCTTAACATGTCAAAATATTCCTCTTACATTGATGAAGCAATGTATGTAGAATAATCACCGATAAGATTTTGAACTGAGATTTTATGAACAAAACATTTTGGGGTCCGTTTGGACCCCACTCGGTCATTTTAGTCGCAAAAAAAGGTCGGGTGCTTGAGGGTTAAATAGGGACTAGGTAGGTAGGTAGGTAGTGGTAGGATTTAAAACCGTGGTTAGCGTTAATTGGCATTCAGACCGGGTTTGTTCTACCCAATTGACAAACAACAAATTTATCATATGTTGATATAAGTTGATATGACGAAGGAAAAGAGAGGGATTGTTGAATATGGCATGTCTACTATTTTGTGTTACAACAAAGTTATTAATGCAAGTTCCGAGAGTTGTTTCAACACAGCCAGAGTGACTTAAGCTGACCGTAAAGTAACGTCCTTCATCGTCAGTGCAGCCACACTGATCTTCAGGAACGCACTGTTGTCCACTCAGAATGAAGCCAGGATCACATGCACAGCCTTCTCCACAGCCGCGGTCGCAATGCTCCTCAGCGTCGGGGTTCGCGCAGGTCGCAGGACAGTAGCTAGCGCATGGGGAAAACGCGCTGTTCAGTGGGCAGATTCCGGCTGTAAAGAACAAAACAAAAAATGGTCATAAAATGTGTTAGACCAGCTACAAACACACCATAACAAGCATCAATCTTCCGTAAGGTTGCAACGTCCGAGTTTAATGTTTAAAACCACATCCCTTGATCAGAAATAAGTCTGCCATAACATTACATATAACCAGTAACAGCTGTCTTGATACATTTACAGGGTCATATACACAGCAAAGACGCACGTGCGCAAACGCTGAGTAAAGTAAGAAGGTCTCGATAAAATAATCATTTTAGAACCGCCTTCACCATACCTCTGCAACCCAATTTTGGGGCAAGTTGTAACAACATTCATTGTACCTCAATGACGAAAGCTAAAGCGGTCCAAACTTTGGTAAAATAACAAGTGTGCATAGAGAAAACTCTATTTAGAAAAATCAGCACATAATTATCATGCAGATTCCAAACAATACTGCCAAGAGACAACGTACGGCATCGGTCTGCTGTCCGCCAAGAAAACGGCGCCACACCAGCTGCCCGGCAGGCCTCGGCGTAGGCCTCCAGGTTCTGACAAAGTCCCGTGGTGTTTCCGTCTAACGCACACATGTCGAAGACGCATGTTTGGAAGTAAGGTCCAGGAGCAACGAAACCGTGGCAGGCAGCAAACGGGCCGTTAGTGTCTTCAAGCAGCCCGCAATTGCCAGCCGACTCGGCAGTTGTTTTTACGGCTTCGGGGCATCCGGAAAGTGGAGTTAGTTCGGCGTCTCTCTTTCTCCTTCTACCTTCTGGGCAACTAGAAAGAACAAAATCCGTCAGAACCCGGCAGAACAATTATCTTAAACCTGCCTCGTGTTATATTTCTACGAAATGCTTACATGAGACGCCTCATAGACACAGAACTATCAATGGTAGATTTTCAACAATGTCTCTTTTGCTGACGAAAAGTAGTGGATTCTGCCTGAGACATCTGACCGCTTCCAAAATCATATCCAGTTGCTCGAGTAACCGCTATTTGGTGTATGTTATTACCTGGATGTCTAACCTTCATCGACGTGGCATGGAACTACGTTCGGCATTACCCCGAAAACAAAACTCGTGATTTTATTGGAATCATCAGTCAGCCATTATACATTAGCTTATGAACAACAACAACAATACAACGTACGTGTTACTGTCGGTAAGCCAACTGTCCCCAAAAGTGTTCTCGTCTCCCACAACGGTCCCGTCTGGTGTCATGTAGTTGTCGCTCGCATCACCGTTGAAGTTACCGCACAGACCGCACATCTGTCCTCGATAGTCACCCGGTACCTCAACCTAATAGTATGATGGTGTTTGAAGAAGATATTATTTCATTACTGAGAAGCTTTCCGTCATTATGGCAGAGCCGGGTTCGCGCCAAACCGGAAGGGTGACAATTGACACCTACACAGCTGTCATATTTTAATCAGGTAACAATTGGATTTCTTTTTTCGAATTTTAACTAAGTGCATGCGTGTATCAGTGGCAATTGGGCACCTATTTAGCCCGTTGGGTATTGCCTTTTGTCACCAATAGATATGATTGGAGATCATTTGTATTGATCTAAATCCGCCATGTTCAATTTCAAAGAAAACAAAACTTGATATTCGCTTACCCTGACTTCGTGATCACCATCGTATGAGACTTCTACGCTGAGGTTTTTCAGGAGAACCCGGACAAACCGCCCGGCCAGGCTGACTTCGATCTTACCACCAGCTAGGCTGGATGGTAGTGAGTATAGTGTTCCGTCCACCTTTTGTAAAATGAAATGAAGATTTCGTTCAATCCTTGTGATCCTACCCGCGGTCGGGCTGGTACCTCGGGTGATACGGATTACATCGTGTTGTATTTTATATATATGCAATCTAGCACACCTTTCGGTTCCGTCGGAGGGACAGCGTCTAACTAGTTCGTATGTGTTCCACCAAGATTTCTGTCATTACAAATTATCGGTTTCTTAGGCTCAAATTCATGCTACCATGTTTAATCGTCAACGATGCAAGCTTTCACTGATGGTCTTTGCAAATTGTCTTTTCCACCTCAGTTCAGGCAACATTTAACGGAATAACCAGGAAACCATGTGAAACATTTCCATGTCTGAAGAAAAGATGAAGAAGACCGTTACTCACAGTGACATATTTTCCCTGGTGAACTCCTACCACGAAGCCGTGTGCCTCAACAAATACCTCACGTACGTAAGAAACAAGTGAATTTCCAGGTATGTTCTGTGTCGTCACGGTAAAGTCGCTGCTGTTGCCGCAGTCCTTGGCTAGGGTGTACCTGCATGGTCCCTGGAAGTGGTGGTCTCCTCCGTCAAACGGGTAGTAGTGAGGGTCACCCCATGCCCTGCAGACTGCCCCGCCTATCAAGGAAAAACATCTTGAGAACAATAACAAAGCAGTTACATATTAAACTTAACATAAGTCCAAGTACGGTTGCTAATGAAATGCATTCAAGGATTGAGCCTGCACTTTATGATATGTGGTTCTGTTGTTGTTGGGCAATGGGCAAAATTGCATGAACTGACTACCAGGGCCCTTCTAGCTTTACTGGTAGTAATGTCACTGATATGATTGCCCTATCGCAAACTAGCGCAAAGCTGTATTCTGAGATACAGACTGAAAGAAAAAAAAATAGCTTACGAGCTTTACAGATGTAGGAATCTCCACTATCGATGCAAACGTCACCATTCTGGCAAGGGTCGGGGTAGCAGTGACCTGTGATTAGATTAAAACATTTTTTTTAAATACAGCAAACAACCGATTGCCATTTATTTTTAAATCAAGGTTCAAAATGATCCAACTATAGAAAAAGAAGAAATCTACTTTCAGCGCCACATCCAAGGATCTCTACACGCATTAAAGGACGTGGCTATGAAAGCTAACAACCACGAAACGCACATAACGGGTCTCAACTGGGTCGTCCAGTAGGTAAGTCACAGGTGTGTTCATGTCCGTGTTGCCTGGAAAGATCTGAAAGGCAAGCTCGGATTTTAGGCGAGTAAGAATAATACATACCTCTAACTAGCTGACAGATGAATCCTGATAGGAGGATGTTGCATGCTCTATCACTCCAGTAGTGTTCGGCACCACCTAAAACTTCGACGCAGTCTTCGATGCCATTATGATTGTCCGGTTGACTGGGTTGCCAGTTGCTATAACCGGCTGACGCCAGGGTTGTGCCGTCTTCAAACAACCATTCACCTTCGGTGTCCTCGTCAGTCATCCCGATCCAGCGTCGTTCGTTTACTCCTGCAAGCTCGTGGATGAAAGTGTTGGTCGCACTGTCCTTCGGCATGGCCAACAGTCCCCCATCGGCGGCACACGTCTGGCGCGCAGTATAGAAATTCGTACGCACAGCAAAGTCCTTGTAGCACACTCCGTTAAAACGGACGTAGTCTGCTTGCGGACAACCTGTATGAAAATGAAACAATCGTATAGGCCTAGATGAAAAATGTATTTGTCATTTAACTAACATTAAATTTAACCCTATCCAGACTGGGGGGGGGGGCTAAAAGTGCCCGCGCCAACTTTGACCTCCAATATCTCCCAAACGGCTTGTGCTAGAACAATCAAACTTGGTGAGTTTTCCTAAAATATTGTTGGCAATAATTTTGTAAAAATTGGGTAAGTTTATGATTTCCATGTTGCCATGGCAACGGGATTCTGAAAGGCAAATTTTACAAAAATCTCTAATTTTGGTTTAAACAATGGGATTTTAAGATTTTCTTGCTAAACTAAACTTCTTTTCATATATCTTTGATATCTAACACATCTTAGTTGAACATTTATAATTAAATATTCATAAATTATGCTAATGAGATGACGTAATTGGGCAAAATCCAAGATGGCCGACAATATCATGATTTAAAGTATAACAAGCTTATTTTCACACAGATTTCATCACTACGTGGTATTTTCTTACAGAAAACATTCACGTGAACGTTTTTAATCCATTTCCATGGGGTTTTAGCGTTATATGTTGAAAAAAATGTATCTGGAAAAATTTAAGGTTAATTATCCAAGCTACAGCTGACGTCATTCTATGACGTCATTTTGACGTCGTTGCGTCGGCTTTTGAAAACAGAAGTCTTATAACATTTAAATATGAATAAGAAACCTTTGTTGGTAACTTTTTGAGTGAGATATTTAGGTATTATGGGAATTCCCCGTTTTAGCCAAAAATATCAATTAATGACGTCATAATTACGTCAAATTACGTCATAATGATATTAAAATTTCAGGAATTATAAAACTAGATAAGCACAACCCCCCCTGCAAATTTGATGATCGTACAGTAAGCCGTTTTGAAAATACGAAGGGGGGTCGAATGAGCCCCCCCCCCCCCCCCCCAGGCCAGGGAAGGCCCAAAAAGCCCTGTCTGGATAGGGTTAAACGTGTAAGTTCATCTGTGTTCCTTGAAAGTTCCTGAATTGAGCACAAATAACCTTCATCACGTACAAGTATGTTCAAGCTCTCCCAGAAAGAATGAAAAAGACATTATTTTGTAGTGTAGTGACTTTTGTTTTCATCTTTGTTGTGTTCAGATAAATAAAAGCTTAACTTCGTACCGCCTATGATGCAGTACATCATGATCAAATAGACCGAGTTCTATAAGTCATCATTTCAAGATGACATGATTTTTTGAGAGAAACCTACCTTTGCATCCCAGAAGCTCGATCCTCATTGCGTACCAGTTACGCGGGTGAACGACCAAGATACGTACGTAACGGGTATCAATGGGGTTGTCCAGAATGTTGGTTATAGGGGTGTTTCTGTCAGCGCTACCGTCAAAGGTCTTTGAAAGAAAATTATAATGTGAATTAGCACATTTATTATTTAGTCTGATAGTTTGATGTCTAACGAAATGGGAAGACAATGTAATACTATAATGTTTAGGCCGCTATAGTCGTTCTGGTGACAAATGGGCATATAAGTCAATTAAATAAAGGTATGCTATACATGCTTTATCTATTCAGTTCTTATTAATAGCTAAACACACCTTTAACTTTGTATCTCTTCCATTCCGTCAAACACAGGCTATATTAATAACGATTCAACCTTTTCTCTTTTTGACATATACGAGTTTACTAAAGGTAGTTTGAAATGTAGTCATAACCTTTTAATTGTTTTGTTTTACCACCTATTTGGCTTTACATGGTGACAAAAAGGAAAGCCATTGCGTTCACTGCTGCCTGTGAAGATGGTGTGATAAACAGCAGACGTTTGATAAAATGCCATACTCTTGACAAATGATAAAAACGAGATATGCATATATCGTAAATACCTTCTGCAAGCCGTTACTGTCCACATATGTGGTCCAAGTAGCCCCGTCAGTGCTGTACTGGAGCCTGAAAAGGGTCACCCACGTGCCACCAGTGGGGTTACCCTGAATAATGGTGCCTGTGACTCGCGTTATTGTTGATAAATCAACCTACAGGACAAGAAATAACTGTTATACAATGCGGATAAAAACGTAAGAAGTGCAAATATAGAAAGAGACTGACGATATGATGACTACTGCACGTCAAATACTACTACCTCCCCCTATGTGCTGTTTCATTACAGTTCATCAACTAAGCAAACAGAGTTTTGTCAAATACTATATGTGTACATAGATAAATGCAAATTCTTTTCACTAACACGGTTAAACTTAATGGCATATGGATATCATGTGAATGTCAAACACTGATAAACAAACCGAAAACAATACTTTCGACCCCATGATTTTTTTATACCAAGGACTCTATGTCACCGCTGATCTTTCTACTAGTTACTTCCAAACATGAAAAGCGGACACACATAACATAGCAAAGCATCCTCCTTGCGTTTAAGAGAATTGATAATTTTCAACTGTGCAAAACAGCTCGGGTTGCCGACCTGAAGCCATCTTTCTCGGTCGGCTGTTGTGGGTGACCAGGAACCCCCTCCGTTTAGTCGACCGTGGGAGGGATCATAGCCATCGTTGAACGACGATGCGGTGATTTTCCCATCGGGTATTAGACCGGACTCCATCCCTAGTGGATCACGACAGACTGGAAGTAGAAGAAAACTATGTCGAATTCTGCTTTTGATAGTCTAAATAGATTTTTTTCTAGGCAGAAAAAATGTTACCATAATAATGGCGATGATGATGAATGGCGATTAGAAAAAAAAAACTAAATACGAGAGTAACAACCGGAAAAAAAAAACATATCTAAAGTCGCTGATGTATTGGCTACTTCTCTGATGTATTAGCTACCGCTGATTCAACTTGAACAATTGGAACTGATATTTCATATGCCTTATACGTGCTCTTTATATTATGTACAATACGATATGTCATGAACAGCCAGCCTTAACGCAGACTTAGAGATAACTAATCATAAGATGAGTTGAGGATCCATAAACTTGAAGATTTAAAACCTTGTAGGGTGATCTCACGACATCAGTGGAAACCGTTTACAAGTAAAACACTGCACTTAAACATCTCACTATGATATTAGACAATGTTGTTTTTGATAGGTACTATGATTTAAACATATTAGGCTCACCGACTACCGGGATTTGGCGTGACACCTCAGGGGGGCCTGGCGAACCTCCGCCTTGTATCAGCCATACATGTCAGTAATTGCCGTTTTCTTGGCAGATGGACATGACCGGAAGAAAGTGTGAAATATTGTTCACATGACACTACATGACATTACATACCGATGGCAGTTTCACAAGTGTCTCCCTCATACCCATCATCACAGTCACAGATGAAGCTGTTTTCACCACTTCTGCAGGTCCCATGGACGCACGGGTCAGGCTGGCAATGGCCCGGAGTATCTGTTAAAATTATAACTTATTAACTAACCAAATTCAAACAGTAACATTATGTACTATCTCAACAGTAGTAATAAGGGTGAACCAGACGAATTCATGCAAATGAGATGCAAATGTATTCATGAGATGCAAATGTATTCATGAGATGCAAATGTATTCATGAGATGCAAATGTATTCATGAGATGCAAATTTATTCATGAGATACAAATTTATTCATGATATGCAAATGTATTCATGATATGCAAATTTATTCATGAGATACAAATTTATTTATGATATGCAAATGTATTCATGATATGCAAATGTATTCATGAGATACAAATTTATTTATGACATGCAGATTTTATTTATGAGATACAAATTTTATTGATGAGATGCAAATTTTATTGATGAGATGTAAATTTATTGATGAGATACAAATTTATTTATGAGATACAAATGTATTCATGAGATACAAATGTATTTATGAGATGCTGTCACGTGCTAACTCTATAGCCTATTGGTTATGTTTGTTAAGTAGGTCACGTGCGTCATAACTCTTTACGTGATTGGATATGTTTATAAAGTAGGTCACGTGCCTCACGGAGATTGGATGATCCTTTATGGGTGGAGTCAGAAAATAGTATAAATGACGATGAAACTGTAGAGGAAACCATCGCCTTCTTGCGGTAACAATCTGGTATTGAAGACTGACAGCGACGAAATGGCATCTCAGCAGCAGCCCAAACGGAAGTCGGTGGGGAAGAAAGCTGGTTCCAACGTGAGGAGAAAGCTGAAGATGGGAGAGCAACCGAAACAACAAGTCTGCATGGTGGAGGGGCAGCAGCAGCAGCAGAAGAAGAAGCAGAAGCAGGAGCCATGTCTAAACGACACGTTAGACATCGACGACTTGTTGACGATGATGGAGTCGAGTGTACAGAATCAGCCACCACCAGTTGAAAGTGCTCATTCGTCAACCTTGCCGAGCACAGTGAGCAACGTAGGCATGTACGGAGTAGAGCCGATCGCCGTACCAGTCACAGGTGTCGGTTCGTTCGGGCGTAACCCGAATCCTCAGCCCAGCAGCAGCAGCAGCAGTGGCGGTGGCGGTGGCAGCCACGCAGTCAACAGTATCGGTACGTCACGAAATCCTCCACTGTCCTATGATACACCGTGGCTAACCAGTGTGGTTAACCATGGCGGTACAAACAGCGTTAGTGCACCAGAACCGATCGCCATACCATCGACCGTCAGCAGCGTCGGTGCCTTTGGGGTAGAGCCGATACCACAACCCAAAACCGTCAACGGTGGATTCTACACGGCACAGTCACCGAACTGTGAGGAAGTGAGGCTGCCCATACACGACAATGTCTTCATTTCGTGTACAGTATTCAACAGTCGCCCTCTGATATCAGTTCGTCAGTTCTACACCACGAAGGATGATCCTACTACCCTAAAGCCAGGGAAAAGAGGCCTGAGTATGACACCAGACCAGTGGAACAAACTGAAGGAATCACCGATCTACGGTGCCATAATTGACTGCACCTTTCCATCACTGCCTCAAGCAGCAACCCAGAAACCTCGGATGTTCCCTCTGGGGAGTCTGCGGTACGCAGTCGTGGAAAATGCCAACGGCAAACCGTCTGTGGGTCTGTACCAGTATTCCTCCGGAGGAGGAGGAGGAGGTGGCTACAACAACAACAACAGCACCAACCTGTACCGTACTGAGAAGGGCATCACCCTATCACTACAGCAGTGGGAGGCGCTGGAGGCTAGGAAGTCAACCGTAGATTGGATCATGGGGGCTGTGGCAAACGGGAAATCTCCACTGGCCTGGGAAGTAATTGAAGGAATACCAGTGTAGGTAAACCTGTCTCAAAGTAGATGTTACCTGTGACATAAACACAGGAGGTGATGTCATCAATAAAGTTGCCTGTGATATGTACACAGGAGAGAAAGGGATTGAAAATGTGTCTGTATCAGTCTTTAGAATGATGAGGATGAGGATGAGGATGAATGGGTACAATGACTTTGACGAATGATTAGTATAATGTCGTCAAAGTCATTGTACCCATTCATCCTCATCCTCATCCTCATCATTCTAAAGACTGATACAGACACATTTTCAATCCCTTTCTCTCCTGTGTACATATCACAGGCAACTTTATTGATGACATCACCTCCTGTGTTTATGTCACAGGTAACATCTACTTTGAGACAGGTTTACCTACACTGGTATTCCTTCAATTACTTCCCAGGCCAGTGGAGATTTCCCGTTTGCCACAGCCCCCATGATCCAATCTACGGTTGACTTCCTAGCCTCCAGCGCCTCCCACTGCTGTAGTGATAGGGTGATGCCCTTCTCAGTACGGTACAGGTTGGTGCTGTTGTTGTTGTTGTAGCCACCTCCTCCTCCTCCTCCGGAGGAATACTGGTACAGACCCACAGACGGTTTGCCGTTGGCATTTTCCACGACTGCGTACCGCAGACTCCCCAGAGGGAACATCCGAGGTTTCTGGGTTGCTGCTTGAGGCAGTGATGGAAAGGTGCAGTCAATTATGGCACCGTAGATCGGTGATTCCTTCAGTTTGTTCCACTGGTCTGGTGTCATACTCAGGCCTCTTTTCCCTGGCTTTAGGGTAGTAGGATCATCCTTCGTGGTGTAGAACTGACGAACTGATATCAGAGGGCGACTGTTGAATACTGTACACGAAATGAAGACATTGTCGTGTATGGGCAGCCTCACTTCCTCACAGTTCGGTGACTGTGCCGTGTAGAATCCACCGTTGACGGTTTTGGGTTGTGGTATCGGCTCTACCCCAAAGGCACCGACGCTGCTGACGGTCGATGGTATGGCGATCGGTTCTGGTGCACTAACGCTGTTTGTACCGCCATGGTTAACCACACTGGTTAGCCACGGTGTATCATAGGACAGTGGAGGATTTCGTGACGTACCGATACTGTTGACTGCGTGGCTGCCACCGCCACCGCCACTGCTGCTGCTGCTGCTGGGCTGAGGATTCGGGTTACGCCCGAACGAACCGACACCTGTGACTGGTACGGCGATCGGCTCTACTCCGTACATGCCTACGTTGCTCACTGTGCTCGGCAAGGTTGACGAATGAGCACTTTCAACTGGTGGTGGCTGATTCTGTACACTCGACTCCATCATCGTCAACAAGTCGTCGATGTCTAACGTGTCGTTTAGACATGGCTCCTGCTTCTGCTTCTTCTTCTGCTGCTGCTGCTGCCCCTCCACCATGCAGACTTGTTGTTTCGGTTGCTCTCCCATCTTCAGCTTTCTCCTCACGTTGGAACCAGCTTTCTTCCCCACCGACTTCCGTTTGGGCTGCTGCTGAGATGCCATTTCGTCGCTGTCAGTCTTCAATACCAGATTGTTACCGCAAGAAGGCGATGGTTTCCTCTACAGTTTCATCGTCATTTATACTATTTTCTGACTCCACCCATAAAGGATCATCCAATCTCCGTGAGGCACGTGACCTACTTTATAAACATATCCAATCACGTAAAGAGTTATGACGCACGTGACCTACTTAACAAACATAACCAATAGGCTATAGAGTTAGCACGTGACAGCATCTCATAAATACATTTGTATCTCATGAATACATTTGTATCTCATAAATAAATTTGTATCTCATCAATAAATTTACATCTCATCAATAAAATTTGCATCTCATCAATAAAATTTGTATCTCATAAATAAAATCTGCATGTCATAAATAAATTTGTATCTCATGAATACATTTGCATATCATGAATACATTTGCATATCATAAATAAATTTGTATCTCATGAATAAATTTGCATATCATGAATACATTTGCATATCATGAATAAATTTGTATCTCATGAATAAATTTGCATCTCATGAATACATTTGCATCTCATGAATACATTTGCATCTCATGAATACATTTGCATCCCATGAATACATTTGCATCTCATTTGCATGAATTCGTCTGGTTCACCCTTATTACTACTCCCCCTCCCCCCAACAACTTACATTCGCCCGATACGGCGACTGTTTGTAAGAAAATACGGAGAAAATAGTTAACCAAGGAGGTTGAGTTTACAAAGGATGCCAGAGACACAAAATTGTGCAAGGATAGATGGTAGAGACTCACCTTTGCCACACAACGTCTGGCCACTCCAAGCAGCTTTGGTGCGGGGAATTTTTGGTGACCTTGCGCTGGCACTTGTGTTGTTTGTCGGCAGCCCCGGGATTATCGCTGTCAATTTGAAGCTACCAGAGAAAATCGGCCGCACCGCAGGTTGGCAGACACAATATCAGCTTGTAAGCATTCCCATGTCAGGAATAGCGACTTATCGATACGGTACAAACTGACAAATTATTTGATATCCCTGTTTTCCGTGAGGCTGGTTCCGTCTACTGTGTTGCGCTAGACGTAGACTCAAGGTGCTGTATACTTCCGGTTCATTCTGCTTCCGGTTCAAGGTGCTTGTGATCTGGTTTCACGTGGTTTTATTCCCAGGGTGCTTACTCGTGCATGATATCAGCAAGAGAATGATTGACTGAACCTGTTTGTCCGCTCGATGTACCTAGAAAGTGTCTGGTACAATGCTGAGATAATCCGCTCTTTATGATTTTCCCTCATTCCCGCTAAGGTTAACAGCGTTACTATGTCTCTATCTTTATCTGGAATTCCATATGTTTCATACACATTATCTGCCTCATAGAACATTAGCTGTCTTTATTATTTATATAATTATGCTTACAGGACGAAAAGCCGGGAGACACCGCTTTCCCATCCGTCTGAGGCGCCGACATAGTTTCGAATGAACTAGAACTTCCGGTCCAACGTATATATCTGGCGTAGACCGGAAACCGCAATGTATTGTGGGATAGGCCGGATGCCTCCTCTACTAAGAACGGGAATAACTCGACAACAAACAGAGCTATCCGAAAGCGGATTGCAGCATTCAACTCCCCAGCAAGAGACCTTTCCAAAGATACCATAAGTTTGCCTATTTCGGACACTTTTCAAAAATCCATATTTTAGGTTACTGTAATCGGTGCTTAACTTTAAACGGGAATAACTCGACAACAAAAAGAGCTATCTGAAAACGGATTGCAGTATTCAACTCCCCAGCAAGAGAGCTTTCTGAAAATACCATAGTTTGCCTATTTCGGACACTTTTCAAAAATCCATATTTTAGGTTACTGTAATCGGTGCTTAACTTTAAACGGGAATATCTCGACAACAAAAAGAGCTATCCGAAAGCGGATTGCAGCATTCAACTCCCCACCAAGAGAACTTTCCAAAGATACCATAGTTTGCCTATTTCGGTCACTTTTTAAAAATCCACATTTTTGGTCTCGGTTAGGGGGGCTTATCTAATAACGGGAATAACTGGACAACAAAAAGAGCTATCCGAAAACGGATTGCAGCATTCAATTCCCCACCAAGAGAGCTTTCCAAAGATACCATAGTTTGCCTATTTCGGACACTTTATAAAAATCCACATTTTTGGTCGCGGTTAGGGGGACTTAGCTAATAACGGGAATAACTCGACAACAAAAAGAGCTATCCGATAACGGATTGCAGCATTCAATTCCCCACCAAGAGACCTTTCCAAAGATACCATAGTTTGCCTATTTCGGTGACTTTTTAAAAATTCACATTTTTGCTCGCGGTAAAGGGGACTTAGCTAATAACGGGAATAGCTCGACAACAAAAAGAGCTATCCAAAAAAGGAATGCAGCATTCAACTCCTCACCAAGAGACCTTTCTAAAGATACCATAGTTTGCCTATTTCGGGCACTTTTGTAAAATCCTCATTTTTGGTCGCGGTTAGGGGGACTTAGCTAATAACGGGAATAACTCTACTGTTGTACTACATGGCCAGAACGTAAGAAAAGACATCGTTTATAGACAATTGTCACTGGCCCACCTGGCTAAATCATGATCATGCTCCCTATCCTAAAATCCTGTGGCTGTGCAGAACTTGTGAGATACCCAAGGACAAGGTTACTTACAATTATATATCTAAGCCCCGAATGATGGATCAGCCGAGGCTGTCAAACGCCTCCGTCCCAGATGGAATGTTACTTAACCTTGCGCGCTTCTGTGAAAACTTAAATCTGCAGGTCTGGATCTGATGCTTGGCAGACACACTGTGTGTGAGAAAAAGTATCTGTACAGAACTACCTGTGCTTTACCTGTGCGTTACCTGTGCGTTACCTGTGCGTTACCTGTGGCATTACCTGTCTCGTAGTCTCTGTAACTTTTCTCATTGGCCACAGATCGCTGCTGGCAAGTACAGGTTGTCGTCTGTGTAACACTAACTCTCACTTGTACATGTACTTCGATGGAAGTTTATAGGGTATAAGATACGCTTTACTGAAGGATCCTGCAGCAACTGTATAGATTTTGTAAACGGTCAGACGAAATTGACGTTCTGCTGTCTGACCGTTTCCAAATTCTATAGATTTCCTGAGTACGTTTAATTTAAGTCTTTAGAAAGGGACGTTAAATAAGTAACTAATTTAAAGTGTTAAACGCTGTGTCCCAATCCACGTGCATACATTGCTATGAAAGTGTTTCAGGTGAGCTACGCTCGCACCACATTCCTGCCTGGGCGGAGACGTTTGCAGTTCCACCGAGCCCACTTAGGCAGGGTAGCGCGGATGTGCCGCCAACACAATAATGGTGCACCATGTGACACCTTTTGGGACACAACAGCAGAAATTTGGATTTTTGAAAAGTGTCCGAAATAGGCAAACTATGGTATCTTTGGAAAGGTCTCTTGGTGGGGAGTTGAATGATGCAATCCGCTTTCGGATAGCTCTTTTTGTTGTCAAGTTATTCCCGTTCTTAGCTAAGTCCTGCTAACCGCGACCCAAAATGTGGATTTTTAAAAAGTCACCGAAATAGGCAAACTATGGTATCTTTGAAAAGCTCTCTTGGTGGGGAATTGAATGCTGCAATCCGTTTTAAGATAGCTCTTTTTGTTGTCGAGTTATTCCCGTTATTAGCTAAGTCCCCCTAACCGCGACCAAAAATGTGGATTTTACAAAAGTGCCCGAAATAGGCAAACTATGGTATCTTTAGAAAGGTCTCTTGGTGAGGAGTTGAATGCTGCATTCCTTTTTTGGATAGCTCTTTTTGTTGTCGAGCTATTCCCGTTATTAGCTAAGTCCCCCTAACCGCGACCAAAAATGTAGGATTTTACAAAAGTGTCCGAAATAGGCAAACTATGGTATCTTTGGAAAGCTCTCTTGGTGGGGAATTGAATGCTGCAATCCGTTTTCGGATAGCTCTTTTTGTTGTCGAGTTATTCCCGTTTAAAGTTAAGCACCGATTACAGTAACCTAAAATATGGATTTTTGAAAAGTGTCCGAAATAGGCAAACTATGGTATTTTCAGAAAGCTCTCTTGCTGGGGAGTTGAATGCTGCAATCCGTTTTCGGATAGCTCTTTTTGTTGTCGAGTTATTCCCGTTTAAAGTTAAGCACCGATTACAGTAACCTAAAATATGGATTTTTGAAAAGTGTCCGAAATAGGCAAACTTAATGTATCTTTGGAAAGGTCTCTTGGTGGGGAGTTGAATGCTGCAATCCGCTTTCGGACAGCTCTTTTTGTTGACGAGTTATTCCCGTTATTAGCTAAGTCCCCCTAACCGCGACCAAAAATGTGGATTTTTAAAAAGTGTCCGAAATAGGCAAACTATGGTATCTTTGGAAAGGTCTCTTGGTGAGGAGTTGAATGCTGCAATCCGTTTTCGGATAGCTCTTTTTGTTGTCGAGTTATTCCCGTTTAAAGTTAAGCACCGATTACAGTAACCTAAAATATGGATTTTTCAAAAGTGTCCGAAATAGGCAAACTATGGTATCTTTGGAATGGTCTCTTGGTGGGGAGTTAAATGCTGCAATCCGCTTTTGGATAGCTCTTTTTGTTGTCGAGTTATTCCCGTTTTAATTTAAGCACCGATTACAGTAACCTAAAATGTGGATTTTTGAAACGTGTCCGAAATAGCCAAACTATCGTATCTTTGGAAAGGTCTCTTGGTGGGGAGTTGAAAGCTGCAATCCGCTTTCGGATAGCTCTTTTTGTTGTCGAGTTATTCCCGTTATTAGCTAAGTCCCCCTAACCACGACCAAAAATGTGGATTTTTAAAAAGTGTCCGAAATAGGCAAACTATGGTATCTTTAGAAAGGTCTCTTGGTGGGGAGTTGAATGCTGCAATCCGCTTTCGGATAGCTCTTTTTGTTGTCGAGTTATTCCCGTTATTAGCTAAGTCCCCCTAACAGCGACCCAAAATGTGGATTTTTAAAAAGTCACCGAAATAGGCAAACTATGGTATCTTTGAAAAGCTCTCTTGGTGGGGAATTGAATGCTGCAATCCGTTTTAAGATAGCTCTTTTTGTTGTCGAGTTATTCCCGTTATTAGCTAAGTCCCCCTAACCACGACCAAAAATGTGGATTTTTAAAAAGTGTCCGAAATAGGCAAACTATGGTATCTTTAGAAAGGTCTCTTGGTGGGGAGTTGAATGCTGCAATCCGCTTTCGGATAGCTCTTTTTGTTGTCAAGTTATTCCCGTTCTTAGCTAAGTCCCCTTAACCGCGACCAAAAATGAGGATTTTTAAAAAGTCACCGAAATAGGCAAACTATGGTATCTTTGAAAAGCTCTCTTGGTGGGGAATTGAATGCTGCAATCCGTTGTAAGATAGCTCTTTTTGTTGTCGAGTTATTCCCGTTATTAGCTAAGTCCCCCTAACCGCGACCAAAAATGTGGATTTTACAAAAGTGCCCGAAATAGGCAAACTATGGTATCTTTAGAAAGGTCTCTTGGTGAGGAGTTGAATGCTGCATTCCTTTTTTGGATAGCTCTTTTTGTTGTCGAGCTATTCCCGTTATTAGCTAAGTCCCCCTAACCGCGACCAAAAATGTAGGATTTTACAAAAGCTCCCGAAATAGGCAAACTATGGTATCTTTGGAAAGCTCTCTTCGTGGGGAGTTGAATGCTGCAATCTGCTTTCGGATAGCTCTTTTTGTTGTCAAGTTATTCCCGTTCTTAGCTAAGTCCTGCTAACCGCGACCCAAAATGTGGATTTTTGTAAAGTCACCGAAATAGGCAAACTATGGTATCTTTGAAAAGCTCTCTTGGTGGGGAATTGAATGCTGCAATCCGTTTTAAGAAAGCTCTTTTTGTTGTCGAGTTATTCCCGTTATTGGCTAAGTCCCCCTAACCGCGACCAAAAATGAGGATTTTACAAAAGTGCCCGAAATAGGCAAACTATGGTATCTTTAGAAAGGTCTCTTGGTGAGGAGTTGAATGCTGCATTCCTTTTTTGGATAGCTCTTTTTGTTGTCGAGCTATTCCCGTTATTAGCTAAGTCCCCTTTACCGCGAGCAAAAATGTGAATTTTTAAAAAGTCACCGAAATAGGCAAACTATGGTATCTTTGGAAAGGTCTCTTGGTGGGGAATTGAATGCTGCAATCCGTTTTCGGATAGCTTTTTGTTGTCGAGTTATTCCCGTTATTAGCTAAGTCCCCTAACCACGACCAAAAATGTGGATTTTTATAAAGTGTCCGAAATAGGCAAACTATGGTATCTTTGGAAAGCTCTCTTGGTGGGGAATTGAATGCTGCAATCCGTTTTCAGATAGCTCTTTTTGTTGTCGAGTTATTCCCGTTTAAAGTTAAGCACCGATTACAGTAACCTAAAATATGGATTTTTGAAAAGTGTCCGAAATAGGCAAACTTAATGTATCTTTGGAAAGGTCTCTTGGTGGGGAGTTGAATGCTGCAATCCGCTTTCGGACAGCTCTTTTTGTTGTCCAGTTATTCCCGTTATTAGATAAGCCCCCCTAACCGAGACCAAAAATGTGGATTTTTAAAAAGTGACCGAAATAGGCAAACTATGGTATCTTTGGAAAGTTCTCTTGGTGGGGAGTTGAATGCTGCAATCCGCTTTCGGATAGCTCTTTTTGTTGTCGAGATATTCCCGTTTAAAGTTAAGCACCGATTACAGTAACCTAAAATATGGATTTTTGAAAAGTGTCCGAAATAGGCAAACTATGGTATTTTCAGAAAGCTCTCTTGCTGGGGAGTTGAATACTGCAATCCGTTTTCAGATAGCTCTTTTTGTTGTCGAGTTATTCCCGTTTAAAGTTAAGCACCGATTACAGTAACCTAAAATATGGATTTTTGAAAAGTGTCCGAAATAGGCAAACTTAATGTATCTTTGGAAAGGTCTCTTGGTGGGGAGTTGAATGCTGCAATCCGCTTTCGGACAGCTCTTTTTGTTGACGAGTTATTCCCGTTATTAGCTAAGTCCCCCTAACCGCGACCAAAAATGTGGATTTTACAAAAGTGCCCGAAATAGGCAAACTATGGTATCTTTGGAAAGGTCTCTTGGTGAGGAGTTGAATGCTGCAATCCGTTTTCGGATAGCTCTTTTTGTTGTCGAGTTATTCCCGTTTAAAGTTAAGCACCGATTACAGTAACCTAAAATATGGATTTTTCAAAAGTGTCCGAAATAGGCAAACTATGGTATCTTTGGAATGGTCTCTTGGTGGGGAGTTAAATGCTGCAATCCGCTTTTGGATAGCTCTTTTTGTTGTCGAGTTATTCCCGTTTTAATTTAAGCACCGATTACAGTAACCTAAAATGTGGATTTTTGAAACGTGTCCGAAATAGCCAAACTATCGTATCTTTGGAAAGGTCTCTTGGTGGGGAGTTGAAAGCTGCAATCCGCTTTCGGATAGCTCTTTTTGTTGTCGAGTTATTCCCGTTATTAGCTAAGTCCCCCTAACCACGACCAAAAATGTGGATTTTTAAAAAGTGTCCGAAATAGGCAAACTATGGTATCTTTAGAAAGGTCTCTTGGTGGGGAGTTGAATGCTGCAATCCGCTTTCGGATAGCTCTTTTGTTGTCGAGTTATTCCCGTTATTAGCTAAGTCCCCCTAACAGCGACCAAAATGTGGATTTTTAAAAAGTCACCGAAATAGGCAAACTATGGTATCTTTGAAAAGCTCTCTTGGTGGGGAGTTGAATGCTGCAATCCCTTTTCGGATAGCTCTTTTTGTTGTCAAGTTATTCCCGTTTAAAGTTAAGCACCGATTACAGTAACCTAAAATATGGATTTTTGAAAAGTGTCCGAAATAGGCAAACTATGGTATCTTTAGAAAGGTCTCTTGGTGGGGAGTTGAATGCTGCAATCCGCTTTCGGATAGCTCTGTTTGTTGTCGAGTTATTCCCGTTCTTAGCTACGTCCCCCTAACCGCGACCAAAAATGTGGATTTTTGAAAAGTGTCCGAAATAGGCAAACTATGGTAGCTTTGGAAAGGTCTCTTGGTGGGGAGTTGAATGCTGCAATCCACTTTCGGATAGCTCTTTTTGTTGTCGAGTTATTCCCGTTCTTAGCTAAGTCCCCCTAACCGCGACCCAAAATGTGGATTTTTGAAAAGTGTCCGAAATAGGCAAACTATGGTATCTTTGGAAATGTCTCTTGGTTGGGAGTTGAATGCTGCAATCCGCTTTTGGATAGCTCTTTTTGTTGTCCAGTTATTCCCGTTATTAGATAAGCCCCCCTAACCGAGACCAAAAATGTGGATTTTTAAAAAGTGACCGAAATAGGCAAACTATGGTATCTTTGGAAAGTTCTCTTGGTGGGGAGTTGAATGCTGCAATCCGTTTTCGGATAGCTCTGTTTGTTGTCGAGTTATTTCCGTTATTAGCTAAGTCCCCCTAACCGCGACCAAAAATTTGGATTTTTGAAAAGTGTCCGAAATAGGCAAACTATGGTATCTTTGGAAAGGTCTCTTGGTGGGGAGTTGAATGATGCAATCCGCTTTCGGATAGCTCTTTTTGTTGTCGAGTTATTCCCGTTCTTAGCTAAGTTCTCCTAACCGCGACCAAAAATGTGGATTTTTAAAAAGTCACCGAAATAGGCAAACTATGGTATCTTTGGAAAGCTCTCTTGGTGGGGAATTGAATGCTGCAATCCGTTTTCGAATAGCTTTTTTTGTTGTTGAGTTATTCCCGTTACTAGCTAAGTCCCCCTAACCGCGACCAAAAATGTGGATTGTTCAAAAGTGTCCGAAATAGGCAAACTATGGTATCTTTGGAAAGCTCTCTTGGTGGGGAGTTGAATGCTGTAATTCGTTTTCGGATAACTCTTTTTGTTGTCAAGTTATTCCCGTTTAAAGTTAAACCAGTTATTCCAATTATTAACTAATTCCCCCTAACCGCGACCAAAAATGTGGATTTTTAAAAAGTGACCGAAATAGGCAAACTATGGTTATCTTTGGAAAGGTCCCTTGGTGGGGAGTTGAATGCTGCAATCCGCTTTGGATAGCTCTTTTTGTTGTCGAGATATTCCCGTTTAAAGTTAAGCACCGATTACAGTAACCTAAAATGTGGATATTTGAAAAGTCTCTGAAGTAGGCAAACTATGGTATCTTTGGAAAGGTCTCTTGGTGGGGAGTTGAATGCTGCAATCCGCTTTCGGATAGCTCTTTTTGTTGTCGAGTTATTCCCGTTATTAGCTAAGTCCCCCTAACCGCGACCAAAAATGTGGATTTTGAAAAAGTGTCCGAAATAAGCAAACTATGGTATCTTTGGAAAGCTCGATTGATGGGGAGTTGAATGCTGCAATCCGCTTTGGATAGCTCTTTTTGTTGTCGAGATATTCCCGTTTAAAGTTAAGCACCGATTACAGTAACCTAAAATGTGGATATTTGAAAAGTCTCTGAAGTAGGCAAACTATCGTATCTTTGGAAAGGTCTCTTGGTGGGGAGTTGAATGCTGCAATCCGCTTTCGGATAGCTCTTTTTGTTGTCGAGTTATTCCCGTTATTAGCTAAGTCCCCCTAACCGCGACCAAAAATGTGGATTTTGAAAAAGTGTCCGAAATAAGCAAACTATGGTATCTTTGGAAAGCTCAATTGATGGGGAGTTGAATGCTGCAATCTGTTTTTGGATAGCTCTTTTTGTTGTCCAGTTATTCCCGTTATTAGCTAAGTCCCCCTTACCGCGACCAAAAATGTGGATTTTTAAAAGTGTCCGAAATAGGCAAACTATGGTATCTTTGGAAAGCTCAATTGATGGGGAGTTGAATGCTGCAATCCGCTTTCGGATAGCTCTTTTTGTTGTCCAGTTATTCCCGTTATTAGCAAAGTCCCCCTAACCGCGACCAAAAATGTGGATTTTTAAAAAGTTTCCGAAATAGGCAATCTATGGTATCGTTGGAAAGCTCTCTTGGTGGGGAGTTGAATGCTGCAATCCATTTTCGGATAGCTGTTTCTGTTGTCGAGTTATTCCCGTTTAAAGTTAAGCACCGATTACAGTAACCTAAAATATGGATTTTTGAAAAGTGTCCGAAATAGGCAAACTATGGTATCTTTGGAAAGGTCTCTTGGTGGGGAGTTGAATGCTGCAATCCGCTTTCGGATAGCTCTTTTTGTTGTCGAGATATTCCCGTTTTAAGTTAAGCACCGATTACAGTAACCTAAAATGTGGATTTTGAAAAGTCTCTGAAATAGAAAAAACTATGGTATCTTTGGAAAGCTCTCTTGGTGGGGAGTTGAATGCTGGAATCCGCTTTCGGATAGCTCTTTTTGTTGTCGAGTTATTCCCGTTATTAGCTAAGTCCCCCTAACCGCGACCAAAAATGTGGATTTTAATAAGTGACCGAAATAGGCAAACTATGGTATCTTTGGAAAAGTCTCTTGGTGGGGAGTTGAATGCTGCAATCCGTTTTCGGATAGCTCTTTTTGTTGTCGAGTTATTTCCGTTATTAGCTAAGTCCCCCTAACCGCGACCAAAAATGTGGATTTTTAAAACATGTCCGCAATCGGCAAACTATGGTATCTTTGGAAAGTTCTCTTGGTGGGGAGTTGAATGCTGCAATCTGTTTTCGGATAGCTCTTTTTGTTGTCGAGATGTTCCCGTTTAAAGTTAAGCACCGATTACAGTAACCTAAATTGTGGATTTTTGAAAAGTCTCTGAGATAGGCAAACTATGGTATCTTTGGAAAGCTCTCTTGGTGGGGTGTTGAATGCTGCAATCCGCTTTCGGATAGCTCTTTTTGTTGTCGAGTTATTCCCGTTATTAGCTAAGTCCCCCTAACCGCGACCAAAAATGTGGATTTTTAAAAAGTGACCGAAATAGGCAAACTATGGTATCTTTGGAAAGGTCTCTTGGTGGGGAGTTGAATGCTGCAATCCGTTTTCGGATAACTCTTTTTGTTGTCAAGTTATTCCCGTTTAAAGTTAAACACCGATTACAGTAACCTAAAATATGGATTTTTAAAACGTGTATGAAATAGGCAAACTATGGTATCTTTGGAAAGATTTCTTGGTGGGGAGTTCAAAGCTGCAATCCGTTTTCGGATAGCTGTTTTTGTTGTCGAGTTATTCCCGTTTAAAGTTAAGCACCGATTACAGTAACCTAAAATATGGATTTTTGAAAAGTATCCCAAATAGGAAACTATGGTATTTGTAGAAAGCTCTCTTGGTGGGGAGTTGAATGCTGCAATCTGTTTTCGAATAGCTCTTTTTGTTGTCGAGTTATTCCCGTTATTAGCTAAGTCCCCCTAACCGCGACCAAAAATGTGGATTGTTCAAAAGTGTCCGAAATAGGCAAACTATGGTATCTTTGGAAAGCTCTATTGGTGGGGAGTTGAATGCTGCAATCCGTTTTCGGATAGCTGTTTTTGTTGTCCAGTTATTCCCGTTATTAGCTAAGTCCCCCTAACCGCGACCAAAAATGTGGATTTTGATATAGTGTCTGAAATAGGCAAACTATGGTATCTTTGGAAAGCTCTATTGGTGGGGAGTTGAATGCTGCAATCCGTTTTCGGATAGCTCTTTTTGCTGTCCAGTTATTACCGTTATTAGCTAAGTCCCCCTAACCGCGACCAAAAATGTGGATTTTTAAAAAGTGTCCGAAATAAGCAAACTATGGTATCTTTGGAAAGCTCAATTGATCGGGAGTTGAATGCTGCAATCCGCTTTCGGATAGCTCTTTTTGTTGTCCAGTTATTCCCATTATTAGCTAAGTCCCCCTAACAGCGACCAAAAAATGTGGATTTTTAAAAAGTGTCCGAAATAGGCAATCTATGGTATCGTTGGAAAGCTCTCTTGGTGGGGAGTTGAATGCTGCAATCCGTTTTCGGATAGCTCTTTTTGTTGTCCAGTTATTAAAAAGTGTCGGAAATAGGCAAACTATGGCATCTTTGGAAAGATTTCTTGGTGGGGAGTTGAATGCTGCAATCCATTTTCGGATAGCTGTTTCTGTTGTCGAGTTATTCCCGTTTAAAGTTAAGCACCGATTACAGTAACCTAAAATTTGGATTTTTGAAAAGTGTCCGAAATAGGAAAACTATGGTATCTTTGAAAAGCTCTCTTGGTGGGGAGTTGAATGCTGCAATCCGTTTTTGGATAGCTTTTTTGTTGTCCAGTTATTCCAGTTATTAACTAATTCCCCTAACCGCGACCAAAAATGTGGATTTTTGACAAGTGTCCGAAATAGGCAAACTATGATATCTTTGGAAAGGTCTCTTGGTGGGGAGTTGAATGCTGCAATCCGTTTTCCGATAGTTGTTTTTGTTGTCGAGTTATTCCCGTTTAAAGTTAAGCACCGATTACAGTAACCTAATATATGGATTTTTGAAAAGTGTCCGAAATAGGCAAACTATGGTGTCTTTGGAAAGGTCTCTTGGTGGGGAGTTGAATGCTGCAATCCGTTTTCGGATAGCTCTTTTTGTTGTCGAGTTATTCCCGTTATTAGCTAAGTCCCCCTAACCGCAACCAAAAATGTGGATTTTTAAAAAGTGTCCGAAATAGGCAAACTATGGTATCTTTGGAAAGATTTCTTGGTGGGGAGTTGAATGCTGCAATCCGTTTTCGGATAGCTGTTTTTGTTGTCGAGTTATTCCCGTTTAAAGTTAAGCACCGATTACAGTAACCTAAAATATGGATTTTTGAAAAGTGTCCCAGATAGGCAAACTATGGTATCTTTGGAAAGGTCTCTTGGTGGGGAGTTGAATGCTACAATCTCTTTTCGGATAACTCTTTTTGTTGTCGAGTTATTCCCGTTTAAAGTTAAGCACCGATTACAGTAACCTAATATATGGATTTTTGAAAAGTGTCCCAAATAGGCAAACTATGGTATCTTTGGAAAGGTCTCTTGGTGGGGAGTTGAATGCTGCAATCCGTTTTCGGATAGCTCTTTTTGTTGTCGAGTTATTCCCGTTATTAGCTAATTCCCCCTAACCGCAACCAAAAATGTGGATTTTTAAAAAGTGTCCGAAATAGGCAAACTATGGTATCTTTGGAAAGCTCTCTTGGTGGGGTGTTGAATGCTGCAATCCGGTTTCGGATAGCTCTTTTTGTTGTCGAGTTATTCCCGTTATTAGCTAAGTTAGGGTTAGGGTTAGGGTTAGGGTTAGGGTTAGGGTTAGGGTTAGGGGTAGGCCAAATGGACGAGATCCGGCCAAAAAGAGTTGGCGGAGGAACACTAACCCCAACTCTGACCGATTAACCTCCTCAAGGCCTAATCACTCGCGTAGTGATTTAGAAGTAGGGTTAAGAGTTGGGTTAGGGCTTGGGGTTACGGTTTGGAGGGTTAGGGCCTAGGGTTAGGGCCTAGGGTTAAGATTTAGGGTTAAGATTTAGGGTTAAGATTTGGGGTTAAGATTTAGGGTTAAGATTTAGGGTTGGGGTTAGGATTTTGGGTTAGGATTTGGGGTTAGGATTTGGGGTTAGGATTTGGGGTTAGGATTTGGGGTTAGGATTTGGGGTTAGGATTTGAGGTTAGGATTTGGGGTTAGGATTTGGGGTTAGGATTTGGGGTTAGGATTTGGGGTTAGGATTTGGGGTTAGGATTTGGGGTTAGCATTTGGGGTTAGCATTTGGGTTAGGATTTGGGGTTAGGATTTGGGGTTAGGATTTGGGTTTAGGATTTGGGGTTAGCATTTTGGGTTAGGATTTGGGGTTAGGATTTGGGGTTAGGATTTGGGGTTAGGATTTGGGGTTAGGATTTGGGGTTAGCATTTGGGGTTAGGATTTGGGGTTAGGATTTGGGGTTAGCATTTGGGGTTAGGATTTGGGGTTAGGATTGGGGTTAGGATTTGGGGTTAGCATTTGGGGTTAGCATTTGGGGTTAGGATTTGGGGTTAGGATTTTTAGCATTTGGGGTTAGGATTTGGGGTTAGGATTTGGGGTTAGCATTTGGGGTTAGGATTTGGGTTAGGATTTGGGGTTAGCATTTGGGGTTAGGATTTGGGGTTAGGATTTGGGGTTAGGATTTGGGGTTAGCATTTGAGGTTAGGATTTGGGGTTAGGATTTGGGGTTAGGATTTTTAGCATTTGGGGTTAGGATTTGGGGTTAGCATTTGGGGTTAGCATTTGGGGTTAGCATTTGGGGTTAGGATTTGGGGTTAGGATTTGGGGTTAGCATTTGGGGTTAGGATTTGGGGTTAGCATTTGGGGTTAGGATTTGGGGTTAGCATTTGGGGTTAGGATTTGGGGTTAGCATTTGGGGTTAGCATTTGGGGTTAGGATTTGGGGTTAGGATTTGGGGTTAGGATTTGGGGTTAGGATTTGGGGTTAGCATTTGGGGTTAGCATTTGGGGTTAGGATTTGGGGTTAGGATTTGGGGTTAGGATTTGGGGTTAGCATTTGGGGTTAGGATTTGGGGTTAGGATTTGGGGTTAGGATTTGGGGTTAGGATTTGGGGTTAGCATTTGGGGTTAGGATTTGGGGTTAGGATTTGGGGTTAGGATTTGGGGTTAGGATTTGGGGTTAGGATTTGGGGTTAGGATTTGGGGTTAGGATTTGGGGTTAGCATTTGGGGTTAGGATTTGGGGTTAGCATTTGGGGTTAGGATTTGGGGTTAGGATTTGGGGTTAGCATTTGGGGTTAGGATTTGGGGTTAGGATTTGGGGTAGGATTTGGGGTTAGGATTTGGGGTTAGGATTTGGGGTTAGGATTTGGGGTTAGGATTTGGGGTTAGGATTTGGGGTTAGCATTTGGGGTTAGCATTTGGGGTTAGGATTTGGGGTTAGGATTTGGCGTTAGGATTTGGGGTTAGGATTTGGGGTTAGCAGTTGGGGTTAGGATTTGGGGTTAGGATTTGGGTTAGGATTGGGGTTAGGATTTGGGTTAGGATTTGGGGTTAGCATTTGGGGTTAGGATTTGGGGTTAGGATTTGGGGTTAGGATTTGGGGTTAGGATTTGGGATTAGCATTTGGGGTTAGGATTTGGGGTTAGGATTTGGGGTTAGCATTGGGGTTAGGATTTGGGGTTAGGTTTGGGGTTAGGATTTGGGGTTAGCATTTGGGGTTAGGATTTGGGGTTAGGATTTGGGGTTAGGATTTGGGGTTAGGATTTGGGGTTAGCATTTGGGGTTAGGATTTGGGGTTAGGATTTTTAGGATTTGGGGTTAGGATTTGGGGTTAGGATTTGGGGTTAGGATTTGGGGTTAGGATTTGGGGTTAGCATTTGGGGTTAGGATTTGGGGTTAGGATTTGGGGTTAGGATTTGGGGTTAGGATTTGGGTTAGCATTTGGGGTTAGGATTTGGGGTTAGGATTTGGGGTTAGCAATTGGGGTTAGGATTTGGGGTTAGGATTTGGGGTTAGGATTTGGGGTTAGGATTTGGGGTTAGGATTTGGGGTTAGCATTTGGGGTTAGCATTTAGGGTTAGGATTTGGGGTTAGGATTTGGGGTTAGGATTTGGGGTTAGCATTTGGGGTTAGGATTTGGGGTTAGCATTTGGGGTTAGGATTTGGGGTTAGCATTTGGGGTTAGGATTTGGGGTTAGCATTTGGGGTTAGCATTTGGGGTTAGGATTTGGGGTTAGGATTTGGGGTTAGGATTTGGGGTTAGGATTTGGGGTTAGGATTTGGGGTTAGGATTTGGGTTTAGGATTTGGGGTTAGCATTTTGGGTTAGGATTTGGGGTTAGGATTTGGGGTTAGGATTTGGGGTTAGGATTTGGGGTTAGGATTTGGGGTTAGCATTTGGGGTTAGGATTTGGGGTTAGGATTTGGGGTTAGGATTTGGGGTTAGGATTTGGGGTTAGGATTTGGGGTTAGGATTTGGGGTTAGCATTTGGGGTTAGCATTTGGGGTTAGGATTTGGGGTTAGGATTTGGGGTTAGGATTTGGGTTTAGGATTTGGGGTTAGCATTTTGGGTTAGGATTTGGGGTTAGGATTTGGGGTTAGGATTTGGGGTTAGGATTTGGGGTTAGGATTTGGGGTTAGCATTTGGGGTTAGGATTTGGGGTTAGGATTTGGGGTTAGCATTTGGGGTTAGGATTTGGGGTTAGGATTTGGGGTTAGGATTTGGGGTTAGCATTTGGGGTTAGCATTTGGGGTTAGGATTTGGGGTTAGGATTTTTAGCATTTGGGGTTAGGATTTGGGGTTAGGATTTGGGGTTAGCATTTGGGGTTAGGATTTGGGGTTAGGATTTGGGGTTAGCATTTGGGGTTAGGATTTGGGGTTAGGATTTGGGGTTAGGATTTGGGGTTAGCATTTGAGGTTAGGATTTGGGGTTAGGATTGGGGTTAGGATTTTTAGCATTTGGGGTTAGGATTTGGGGTTAGCATTTGGGGTTAGCATTTGGGGTTAGCATTTGGGGTTAGGATTGGGGTTAGGATTTGGGGTTAGCATTTGGGGTTAGGATTTGGGGTTAGCATTTGGGGTTAGGATTTGGGGTTAGCATTTGGGGTTAGGATTTGGGGTTAGCATTTGGGGTTAGCATTTGGGGTTAGGATTTGGGGTTAGGATTTGGGGTTAGGATTTGGGGTTAGGATTTGGGGTTAGGATTTGGGGTTAGCATTTGGGGTTAGGATTTGGGGTTAGGATTTGGGGTTAGGATTGGGGTTAGCATTTGGGGTTAGGATTTGGGGTTAGGATTGGGGTTAGGATTTGGGGTTAGGATTTGGGGTTAGCATTTGGGGTTAGGATTTGGGGTTAGGATTTGGGGTTAGGATTTGGGGTTAGGATTTGGGTTAGGATTTGGGGTTAGGATTTGGGGTTAGGATTTGGGGTTAGCATTTGGGGTTAGGATTTGGGGTTAGCATTTGGGGTTAGGATTTGGGGTTAGGATTTGGGGTTAGCATTTGGGGTTAGGATTTGGGTTAGGATTTGGGGTTAGGATTTGGGGTTAGGATTTGGGGTTAGGATTTGGGGTTAGGATTTGGGGTTAGGATTTGGGGTTAGGATTTGGGGTTAGCATTTGGGGTTAGCATTTGGGGTTAGGATTTGGGGTTAGGATTTGGCGTTAGGATTTGGGGTTAGGATTTGGGGTTAGCAGTTGGGGTTAGGATTTGGGGTTAGGATTTGGGGTTAGGATTTGGGGTTAGGATTTGGGGTTAGGATTTGGGGTTAGCATTTGGGGTTAGGATTTGGGGTTAGGATTTGGGGTTAGGATTTGGGGTTAGGATTTGGGATTAGCATTTGGGGTTAGGATTTGGGGTTAGGATTTGGGGTTAGCATTTGGGGTTAGGATTTGGGGTTAGGGTTTGGGGTTAGGATTTGGGGTTAGCATTTGGGGTTAGGATTTGGGGTTAGGATTTGGGGTTAGGATTTGGGTTAGGATTTGGGGTTAGCATTTGGGGTTAGGATTTGGGGTTAGGATTTTAGGATTTGGGGTTAGGATTTGGGGTTAGGATTTGGGGTTAGGATTTGGGGTTAGGATTTGGGGTTAGCATTTGGGGTTAGGATTTGGGGTTAGGATTTGGGGTTAGGATTTGGGGTTAGGATTTGGGGTTAGCATTTGGGGTTAGGATTTGGGGTTAGGATTTGGGGTTAGCAATTGGGGTTAGGATTTGGGGTTAGGATTTGGGGTTAGGATTTGGGGTTAGGATTTGGGGTTAGGATTTGGGGTTAGCATTTGGGGTTAGCATTTAGGGTTAGGATTGGGGTTAGGATTTGGGGTTAGGATTTGGGGTTAGCATTTGGGGTTAGGATTTGGGTTAGGATTTGGGGTTAGGATTTGGGGTTAGGATTTGGGGTTAGGATTTGGGGTTAGGATTTGGGGTTAGGATTGGGGTTAGGATTTGGGGTTAGGATTTGGGGTTAGGATTTGGGGTTAGGATTTGGGGTTAGCATTTGGGGTTAGGATTTGGGGTTAGGATTTGGGGTTAGGATTTGGGGTTAGCATTTGGGGTTAGCATTTGGGGTTAGCATTTGGGGTTAGGATTTGGGGTTACGTTTGGAGTCAAGAGTTCGGTCTGGGAGTAGGGTTAATAGTCGGGCAAGGGCTTGGGGTTACGATTTGTAGTCAAGAGGAAGGGTTGCTTACGCAAGTCAAGCAGCTACCGAGGATGTAAGCTCGGCAGTGAGGGAGGTATAGTGAATGTCCGACCCCTAAGCCTCTTATGGACATTCCCTTGCTGCTTATAATGACTTTGAACGCGCTGTTCCCTTGATGTGTTGGGCACAAGGGTTGAATGCGCATGAGCCTTTCATGGCTCTATGTGTGCTGAGTGCAAGGAATGCTTCCCGTTTGGACACAGCCTCACTTGTGTTAGGGGTCGTGCAATGGCCACCAGAGATTTGAGGGCACGGGGGCCTCCTAGAATTTATTCCTAGGTAGGGATCTCCCAGCAAAACCTGGACCACAGTGCAAAAACACTGCTAGGCCAGACCCCAGCATTCATCCACAGGGTGTTGGCTGTTTAGGGAAGGTGGCCGCCCAGAAGTTCCCGGGAGTGCAATGGGAGTTCTGGTGACAATTGAAACATTCACTTCATTTCTTATGCAATTCAATGTTTCAACACGTTTTCATGAGTCTTTGGTCCGTCGAATATTCTCCAGTCCTTTACTTCAAACATGCTTTACATATTATGGACGGAAAAGCCTACCAGGACCAACAGCATGCCGTAAAGTTCACAACTTTGCTTTCGACCTTGACCTTTGACCGGTAGTCTGTCGCCTGATCACAAATCATTGTCAATTCACAATTTTTCATTCATCAAATCGCATGGACGTTTATGGCAATATGGATGCATTAAATCTACAATTCAGAAACAAAACAGAAAAATCTACCGAATCGAAAAGAAGTGACTCACCTAAAAACGTCCTCATCCAAAGACATCTGCAATCACTCCATCACTCCATCAAAACGAGGGGCGGACTGCAGTATTTGCTTGTTGGTGACCATGTATTACTGGAATCACTATTGCTTTGTCTCAAGTACATTCTTACTAGTTAAAATTAAAGCTCTGGGATGCATATTCTTAGATCACAAGGATTCCTACATCCCACTTTACTGGCCATACTGAGGGGAAATGTGGGTGCCCAGCTGAAACGCCAGCAAATTGCTTCCTTTGAAGATTACACCTGTCCTGATTCCATCTGTCAGGTTTCCACACGTAGCAGGGTACACTTCATCCAGCCAACTTTGGAACAAGCTATTCGGCAAAAACTGAAGAAGCTTTGGTTACATACTTGTGAACCAGTATTTCTGGTGGCCTATAATTAGGCGTCATCGAACCATGACCAAACCAAGTTAGCGATAATCAATCTGTTAGGAGACAAACTAATATACATCTGGCCAGCACTATGTTTTTAAAAGTTGTTTTAATACGGTCAACGTTTCAGAATCCATTCTAAATATCGACTGCTCTTCGACTGCGTTATCCCAGACACTTACTGGGCCATAGTCAAAGCAGAACATATCATATACACCAGAGCAGCAGAGAAACATAGCAATTTATATTTACAGCTGTCTCCATCCAACATAAGCACAGACTGTATAATGGTATGTGATGAATAGTAATTCCGATAAATAAACAACACTATTTGCAAAACCTGGCATCTCAGGTATGTCATATCGGGATGAAAATATTACACTTGCGCTTCAGGCTCTTGGCAAAGTCATGATTATCTGTATTTGTATCGATATAGCCGGTATAACCGCCCCTCGGTGCAACTCACAAGCTTCGAAGGCACCTAGCACGGTAGCAGCTGGTAATATTACTCTGAAGCACCTGTCACACCTAACCTTTGCGCATCTGACTGCAACTGCTGTTTGAAGCTATCTAATGAGGATGCGCCTACTGTACGTGATGGCAAAGAATTCTACTAAGTAAAAGCTATAGGAAACACATCACACATCGGAGCTGGTTTAGAATACTCAGTAGTTGCTACAGCTACCATTTCGTACCGTTATTAGTTTTGTACATCATGAATAGTCTGGACGTGTTATTTGAAACAATTATTAGGGACTAAGTTATAGGCAATGCAAGGTTTTTAGAGGACACTGGATCGAATTGAATTCCATAACACTCTTAATTACATTTTCGGTGTTGCACTTTATAGGGACCCTTATCTTTGCTCGAATACATGTTTATATCATTATTTAAACTATAATTTATATTCATCTCGAAATGCACAAATGAAATGATACAATTCAAACACTTCCTTGCTATTTGTCTTAATCTTTAAAAGTGGCAGAACAGCACTACGTTAGTAACAGAAACATGTCAACGTTAAGGTAGGTTATTATTTGCACAGTCAAAATCCCAACGAATGTTTTTCAGAGCCTTCCAACTAGACCATAAAAAACACCTCATCAGCGTAAAAAAGATGATTCACAAGAATCTTCCAAAATAGCAACCAACACTGGCACTTCTAATTAAGAAATCAAATCGTCAATAACAGACATATACATTAACAGATAACAGATTACGTTGCCTTGCACATTTCGATACATAAAAGTAATTTATCCCGGATATGTCTGGAGCCTGCGTCTTTTCAGCAATGTGTAGAGCTCTCTCCGTGCAGAACAAGTCAGACCAAGTGCCCAGCCTAGGTAAGAAAATGCTTTCATAAACATCAGAAGACATGTATCTATTAAGCACATGGGAATAACAAAATGTCGGAAACTCGTGTCCCAAGTCTCGTTGACACCTAGAGGTCTCTCAAGCGTAATTAAGGTCATTTGTTAAGAATTGATGGATGGGAATTGCAGAATGGGTGCTATAATGATAGGAAACATCAAAACGTCCGACTGGAAATGTCTTTCCCAGTCAGGGGCTGCCTGTTGTGGCCCTGGTCTCCTTGACACCTAGGGGGTCTGAAAATCTTAAAAATAATTCCCCACCCCTTGAAGTAAATGGTTTAGTCCGCCACCATTGGCCAGCTTGTGACGGCCCGCCTGTGTTGGCCCATGGTGGCTGGTACCAGGCGTAGTCCTTTCCCACATGAAACACGCTGCAAAGTTTTGTTCAACAATTTGTCTATAACTCCTCTAACTGGACTACAGAATCACGCCATCTAGCGACTTCTGTATAAAGTCCAACCCCTGTGTTTACGAACTCCAGTTTACGAACGAATTGCTTTAAGTTGATGGCGCTTATTCGTTACCAAATAGGGTCATTTCAGACACTGGGGCCGTCGCTGAGTTTTCTTTCATTTTTTATGACATTTCAACACGTTTCAGAGCGTTTTTAATCGGCCATATATTCTGCTGATAACCAGATGTTTACTTGCTACATGTTATAGACAGGAATTGGAAACAACATCTTGTAAACACACATGAAGGTAACTTTGCTTTTGATCTTTGACCCTTATTAATAAAGCAGATTGTCACCTGATTACCCCAATTATTGTCACAATTCACAATTCTTCGCTCAGCAAATCACATAAACGTTAATAGCGATATGGATACGAGTGGAAGAGTAGATGGCAAGGGCAAGGGCAACCAGGAGAGGGACTCAAGAGGCGGACTGTACCAATTTACGTGTGTGGGGAGAAGTATTACTGAAATCACTACTGCCTTCTGTCAAAAACATTTTGGCCAGTCGTGGCCCCAATGAGCATATGCAAGTTTTCTTAAATTACCTCGCTTGCTGTACACCCTTTGACTGGACCATCCTGACAATTATTAGCCCAAGGCGACAAGGACACGAAGGCAAGAGCTGCTGAGTTGTGGTAGGAGGTCACTAAGGTGAGTGGTAGAGTTGTGGTGGGAGGTGCACTGAGGTGAGGGGTAGAGTTAAAGGGAGGTGCACTAAGGTGAGTGGTAGAGATACAGGGAGGTGCACTAAGGTGAGGGGTAGAGTTGTGGTGGGAGGTGCACTGAGGTGAGGGGTAGAATTAAAGGGAGGTGCACTAAGGTGAGGGGAAGAGATACAGGGAGGTGCACTAAGGTGAGGGATAGAGTTGTGGTGGGAGGTGCATTGAGATGAGGGGTAGAGTTTAAGGGAGGTGCACTAAGGTGAGTGGTAGAGATACAGGGAGGTGCACTAAGGTGAGGGGTAGAGTTGTGGTTGGAGGTGCACTAATGTGAGGGGTAAAGTTACAGGGAGGTGCACTAAGGTGAGGGGTAGAGATACAGGGAGGTGCACTAAGGTGAGGGGTAGAGTTGTGGTGGGAGGTGCACTAAAGTGAGGGGTAGAGTTGTGGTGGGAGGTGCACTAAGGTGAGGGGTAGAGTTGTTGTGTGAGGTGCACTAAGGTGAGGGGTAGAGTTGTGGTGGGAGGTGCACTAAGGTGAGGGGAAGAATTGTGAGGGAGGTGCACTTAGGTGAGGGGTAGAGTTGTGGTAGGAGGTGCACTAAGGTGAGGGGTAGAGTTACAGGGAGGTGCACTAAGGTGAGGGGTAGAGTTTAGAGTTGTGGTGGGAGGTGCACTAAGCTAAATGGGTACAGTTGTGGTGGGAGGTGCACTAAGCTGAGGGGTAGAGTTGTGGAGGGAGGTGCACTTAGGTGAGGGGTAGAGTTGTGGTGCGAGGTGCACTAAGGTGAGGGGGTAGAGTTGTGGTAGGAGGTGCACTAAGGGAGGGGTAGAGTTACAGGGAGGTGCACTAAGTGAGGGGTAGAGTTGTGGGGGGAGGTGCACTAAGGTGAGGGGTACAGTTGTGGTGGGAGGTGCACTAGGTGAGAGGTAGAGTTACAGGGAGGTGCACTAAGGTTAGGGTTAGAGTTGTGGTGGGAGGGTGCACTAAGGTGCGGGGGTAGAGTTGTGGTGGGAGGTGCACTAATTGCGGGGTAGAGTTACAGGGAGGTGCACTAAGGTGAGGGGTAAAGTTACAGGGAGGTGCACTAAGGTGAGTGGTAGAGTTACAGGGAGGTGCACTAAGGTGAGGGGTAGAGAAAGGGAGATGCACTAAGGTGAGGGGTAGAGTTGTGGTAGGAGGTGCAATAAGGTGAGGGGTAGAGTTACAGGGAGGTGCACTAATGTGAGGGGTAGAGTTGTGGTGGGAGGTGCACTAAGGTAAGGGCACAGTTGTGGTAGGAGGTGCACTAAGGTGAGGGGCAAAGTTGCAGGAGGTGCACTAAGGTGAGGGAGTAGAGTTGTGGTAGAGGTGCACTAAGGTTAAGGGCAGAGTTGCAGGGAGGTGCACTAAGGTGGGGGTAGAGTTGTGATGGGAGGTGCACTAAGGTGAGGGGTAGAGTTGTGGTGGGAGGTGCACTAAGATGCGGGGCAGAGTTGGGTGGGAGGTGCACTAAGGTGCGGGGTAGAGTTAAAGGGAGGTGCACTAAGGTGAGTGGTAGAGTTATAGGGAGTTGCACCAAGGTGAGGTTTAGAGTTGTGGTGGGAGGTGTACTAAGGTGAGGGGTAGAGTTGTGGTGGGAGGTGCACTAAGGTGAGGGGTAGAGTTGTGGTAGGAGGTGCACTAAGGTGAGGGTTAGAGTTGTGGTGGGAGTTGCACGAAGGTGAGGGGTAGAGTTTTGGTGGGAGGTGCACTAAGCTAAAGGCGTACAGTTGTGGTGGGAGGTGCACTAAGCTGAGGGGTAGAGTTGTGGAGGGGGGTGCACTTAGGTGAGGGGTAGAGTTGTGGAGGGGGCTGCACTTAGGTGAGGGGTAGAGTTGTGGCGCGAGGTGCACTAAGGTGAGGGGCAGAGTTGCAGGGAGGTTTACTAAGGTGAGGGGTAGGTTGTGGTAGGAGGTGCACTAAGGAAGGGGTAGAGTACAGGGAGGTGCACTAAGGTGAGGGGTAGAGTTGTGGTGGGAGTGCACTAAGGTGAGGGGTACAGTTGTGGTGGGAGGTGCACTAAGGTGAGAGGTAGAGTGTGGTAGGAGGTGCACTAAGGTGAGGGGTAGAGTTACAGGGAGGTACACTAAGGTGAGTGGTAGAGTTCAAGGGAGGTGCACTAAGGTGAGGGGTAGAGTTGTGGTAGGAGGTGCACTATGGTGAGGGGTAGAGTTACAGGGAGGTGCACTAAGGTGAGGGGTAGAGTTACAGGGAGGTGCACTAAGGTGAGGGGTAGAGTTACATGGAAGTGCACTAAGGTGAGGGGTAGAGTTGTGGTGAGAGGTGCACTATGGTGAGGGGTAGAGTTGTGGTGGGAGGTGCACTAAGGTGAGGGGTAGAGTTACATGGAGGTGCACTAAGGTGAGGGGTAGAGTTGTGGTGAGAGAGTGCACTATGGTGAGGGGTAGAGTTGTGGTGGGAGGTGCACTAAGGTGAGTGTGGTAGAGTTACAGGGAGGTGCACCAAGGTGAGGGGTAGAGTTACAGGGAGGTGCACTAAGGTGAGGGGGGTAGAGTTACAAGGAGGTGCACTAAGGTGAGGGGTAGAGTTAAAGGGAGGTGCACTAAGGTGATTGGTAGAGTTACAGGGAGGTGCACCAAGGTGAGGTTTAGAGTTGTGGTGGGAGGTGTACTAATGTGAGGGGTAGAGTTGTGGTGGGAGGTGCACTAAGGTGAGGGGTAGAGTAGAGTTGTGTAGGAGGTGCACTAAGGTGAGGGTTAGAGTTGTGTTGGGAGGTGCACTAAGGTGAGGGGTAGAGTTGTGGTAGGAGGTGCACTAAGGTGAGGGGTAGAGCTACAGGGAGGTGCACTAAGGTGAGGGGTAGAGTTGTGGTGGGAGGTGCACTGAGGTGAGGGGTAGAGCTGTGGTGGGAGGTGCACTAAGGTTAGGGACAAAGTTGCAGGGAGGTGCACTAAGGTGAGTGGTAGAGTTACAGGGAGGTGCACTAAGGTGAGGGTAGAGTTGTGGTGGGAGGTGCACTAATGTGAGGGGGTTAGAGTAACAGGGAGGTGCACTAAGGTGAGGGGTAGAGTTGTGGTAGGAGGTGCACTAAGGTGAGGGGTACACTTACAGGGAGGTACACTAAGGTGAGTGGTAGAGTTACAGGGAGGTGCACTAAGGTGATGGGTAGAGTTGTGGTAGGAGGTGCACTAAGGTGAAGGGCAGAGTTACAGGGAGGTGCACTAAGGTGAGGGGTAGAGTTGTGGTAGGAGGTGCACTAAGGTGAGGGGTAGAGTTACAGGGAGGTACACTAAGGTGAGTGGTAGAGTTAAGGGAGGTGCACTAAGGTGAGGGGTAGAGTTACAGGGAGGTGCACAAAGGTGAGGGGGGTAGAGTTAAAGGGAGGTGCACTAAGGTGATGGTAGAGTTACAGGGAGGTGCACCAAGGTGAGGTTTAGAGTTGTGGTGGTGGGAGGTGTACTAATGTGAGGGTAGAGTTGTGGTGGGAGGTGCACTAAGGTGAGGGGTAGAGTTGTTGTAGGAGGTGCACTAAGGTGAGGGTAGAGTTGTGTTGGGAGGTGCACTAAGGTGAGGGGTAGTTAGAGTGTGGGTAGGAGGTGCACTAAGGTGAGGGGTAGAGCTACAGGGAGGTGCACTAAGGTGAGGGGTAGTAGAGTTGTGGTGGGAGGTGCACTGAGGTGAGGGGTAGAGCTGTGGTGGGAGGTGCACTAAGGTTAGGGACAAAGTTGCAGGGAGGTGCACTAAGGTGAGTGGTAGAGTTACAGGGAGGTGCACTAAGGTGAGGGGTAGAGTTGTGGTGGGAGGTGCACTAATGTGAGGGGTAGAGTAACAGGGAGGTGCACTAAGGTGAGGGGTAGAGTTGTGGTAGGAGGTGCACTAAGGTGAGGGGTACACTTACAGGGAGGTACACTAAGGTGAGTGGTAGAGTTACAGGGAGGTGCACTAAGGTGATGGGTAGAGTTGTGGTAGGAGGTGCACTAAGGTGAAGGGCAGAGTTACAGGGAGGTGCACTAAGGTGAGGGGTAGAGTTGTGGTAGGAGGTGCACTAAGGTGAGGGTAGAGTTACAGGGAGGTACACTAAGGTGAGTGGTAGAGTTAAAGGGAGGTGCACTAAGGTGAGGGGTAGAGTTACAGGGAGGTGCACTAAGGTGAGGGGTAGAGTTACATGGAGATGCACTAAGGTGAGGGGTAGAGTTGTGGTGAGAGGTGCACTATGGTGAGGGGTAGAGTTGTGGTGGGAGGTGCACTAAGGTGAGGGGTAGAGTTACAGGGAGGTGCACTAAGGTGAGGGGTAGAGTTGTGGTGAGAGGTGCACTATGGTGAGGGGTAGAGTGTGGTGGGAGGTGCACTAAGGTGAGTGGTAGAGTTACAGGGAGGTGCACCAAGGTGAGGGGTAGAGTTACAGGGAGGTGCACTAAGGTGAGGGGTAGAGTTACAAGGAGGTGCACTAAGGTGAGGGGTAGAGTTACAGGGAGGTGCACTAAGGTGAGGGGTAGAGTTGTGGTAGGAGGTGCACTATGGTGAGGGGTAGAGTTGCAGGGAGGTGCACTAAGGTGAGGGGTAGAGTTACAGGGAGGTGCACTAAGGTGAGGGGTAGAGCTACAGGGAGGTGCACTAAGGTGAGGGGTAGAGTTGCAGGGAGGTGCACTAAGGTGAGGGTTAGAGTTGTGGTGGGAGGTGCACTAAGGTGAGGGGTAGAGGTACAGGGAGGTACACTAAGGTGAGTGGTAGAGTTAAAGGGAGGTGCACTAAGAGGTAGGAGTTGAGGTAGAGTTGTGGTGGTAGGAGGTGCACTATGGTGAGGGGTAGAGTAACAGGGAAGTGCACTTAGGTGAGGGGCAGAGTTACATGGAGGTGCACTAAGGTGTGGGGTAGAGTTGTGGTGGGAGGTGCACTAAGGTGAGGGGTAGAGTTACAGGGAGGTGCACAAAGGTGAGGGGTAGAGTTGTGGTGGAAGTGCACTAAGGTGAGGGGTACAGTTGTGGTGGGAGGTGCACTAAGGTGAGAGGTAGAGTTGTGGTAGGAGGTGCACTAAGGTGAGGGGTAGAGTTACAGGGAGGTACACTAAGGTGAGTGGTAGAGTTCAAGGGAGGTGCACTAAGGTGAGGGGGTAGAGTTGTGGTAGGAGGTGCACTATGGTGAGGGGTAGAGTTACAGGGAGGTGCACTAAGGTGAGGGGTAGAGTTACAGGGAGGTGCACTAAGGTGAGGGGTAGAGTTACATGGAAGTGCACTAAGGTGAGGGGTAGAGTTGTGGTGAGAGGTGCACTATGGTGAGGGGTAGAGTTGTGGTGGGAGGTGCACTAAGGTGAGGGGTAGAGTTACATGGAGGTGCACTAAGGTGAGGGGTAGAGTTGTGGTGAGAGGTGCACTATGGTGAGGGGTAAGTTGTGGTGGGAGGTGCACTAAGGTGAGTGGTAGAGTTACAGGGAGGTGCACCAAGGTGAGGGGTAGAGTTACAGGGAGGTGCACTAAGGTGAGGGGTAGAGTTACAAGGAGGTGCACTAAGGTGAGGGGTAGAGTTGTGGTGGGAAGTGCACTAAGGTGAGGGGTACAGTTGTTTTGGGAGGTGCACTAAGGTGAGAGGTAGAGTTACAGGGAGGTGCACAAAGGTGAGGGGTAGAGTTAAAGGGAGGTGCACTAAGGTGATTGGTAGAGTTACAGGGAGGTGCACCAAGGTGAGGTTTAGAGTTGTGGTGGGAGGTGTACTAATGTGAGGGGTAGAGTTGTGGTGGGAGGTGCACTAAGGTGAGGGGTAGTTGTTGTAGTAGGGAGGTGCACTAAGGTGAGGGTTAGAGTTGTGTTGGGAGGTGCACTAAGGTGAGGGGTAGAGTTGTGGTAGGAGGTGCACTAAGGTGAGGGGTAGAGCTACAGGGAGGTGCACTAAGGTGAGGGGTAGAGTTGTGGTGGGAGGTGCACTGAGGTGAGGGGTAGAGCTGTGGTGGGAGGTGCACTAAGGTTAGGGACAAAGTTGCAGGGAGGTGCACTAAGGTGAGTGGTAGAGTTACAGGGAGGTGCACTAAGGTGAGGGGTAGAGTTGTGGTGGGAGGTGCACTAATGTGAGGGGTAGAGTAACAGGGAGGTGCACTAAGGTGAGGGGTAGAGTTGTGGTAGGAGGTGCACTAAGGTGAGGGGTACACTTACAGGGAGGTACACTAAGGTGAGTGGTAGAGTTACAGGGAGGTGCACTAAGGTGATGGGTAGAGTTGTGGTAGGAGGTGCACTAAGGTGAAGGGCAGAGTTACAGGGAGGTGCACTAAGGTGAGGGGTAGAGTTGTGGTAGGAGGTGCACTAAGGTGAGGGGTAGAGTTACAGGGAGGTACACTAAGGTGAGTGGTAGAGTTAAAGGGAGGTGCACTAAGGTGAGGGGTAGAGTTACAGGGAGGTGCACTAAGGTGAGGGGTAGAGTTACATGGAGATGCACTAAGGTGAGGGGTAGAGTTGTGGTGAGAGGTGCACTATGGTGAGGGGTAGAGTTGTGGTGGGAGGTGCACTAAGGTGAGGGGTAGAGTTACAGGGAGGTGCACTAAGGTGAGGGGTAGAGTTGTGGTGAGAGGTGCACTATGGTGAGGGGTAGAGTTGTGGTGGGAGGTGCACTAAGGTGAGTGGTAGAGTTACAGGGAGGTGCACCAAGGTGAGGGGTAGAGTTACAGGGAGGTGCACTAAGGTGAGGGGTTAGAGTTACAAGGAGGTGCACTAAGGTGAGGGGTAGAGTTACAGGGAGGTGCACTAAGGTGAGGGGTAGAGTTGTGGTAGGAGGTGCACTATGGTGAGGGGTAGAGTTGCAGGGAGGTGCACTAAGGTGAGGGGTAGAGTTACAGGGAGGTGCACTAAGGTGAGGGGTAGAGCTACAGGGAGGTGCACTAAGGTGAGGGGTAGAGTTGCAGGGAGGTGCACTAAGGTGAGGGGTAGAGTTGTGGTGGGAGGTGCACTAAGGTGAGGGGTAGAGTTACAGGGAGGTACACTAGGTGAGTGGTAGAGTTAAAGGGAGGTGCACTAAGGTGAGGGGTAGAGTTGTGGTAGGAGGTGCACTATGGTGAGGGGTAGAGTAACAGGGAAGTGCACTTAGGTGAGGGGCAGAGTTACATGGAGGTGCACTAAGGTGTGGGGTAGAGTTGTGGTGGGAGGTGCACTAAGGTGAGGGGTAGAGTTACAGGGAGGTGCACTAAGGTGAGGGGCAGCGTTGCAGGGAGGTGCACTAAGGTGAGGGGCAGAATTGTGGTGGGAGGTGCACTGAGGTGAGGGGTAGAGTTACAGGGAGGTGCACTAAGGTGAGTGGTAGAGTTACAGGGAGGTTGACTAAGGTGAGGGGTAGAGTTACTGGGAGGTGCACTAAGGTGAGGGGTAGAGCTACAGGGAGGTGCACTAAGGTGAGGGGTAGAGTTGCAGGGAGGTGCACTAAGGTGAGGGGTAGAGCTGTGGTAGGAGGTGCACTAAGATGAGGGGTAGAGTTGTGGTGGTAGGTGCACTTAGGTGAGGGGTAGAGTTACAGGGAGGTGCAATAAGGTGATGGGCAGACTTGCAGGGAGGTGCAATAAGGTGAGGGGTAGAGTTGTGGTGGGAGGTGCACTAAGGCGAGGGGTTACAGTTGTGGTGGGAGGTGCACTAAGGTGATGGGTAGAGTTGTGGTGGTAAACGTTTGTACAAGGGGTAAATTTAGGGTAAGTCCCAGCTTATTTGTAGTGTTTGTTAGTTGAAATTTAGTTTATCCATAATGTATTCTATAAGGTTTGAAAACTTTATATTAAATCACACATGTGCTTGGCTGTTGAGACCAACCTCCTCACTCCCTCTGGAAAGGGCTGACACCACATGTAGTACACTTTCACTCACAATTCAGGAAAGGACACTTTTACTTTTACTCACCCGAGGAAGAACACTTTTACTTTTACTCACACCTGAGGAAATGCTAAATTTTACTCACATGTTTGGGAAACAATGGACCAATCACAATTGTCAAGCAAAAGTGACACAGAACAAAGAAGACACTAGATCGGTGAGTTAAATGACTTTGTACCTTCGTCCACGATGTAGGTTAGAGCAGCCAGGCCCACAGCAGCTAACAGGAGCGCCAGCATCAGCCTGCAAAACAGACAAGGTAATCAGGTACTGCAACTCTTATATAACTACATATACAAGCAATGATAGTAAGATGGCAGGAGGCAATGACAGTAAGATGGGAGGAGGCAGTGGTGCAGCTGTTGGAACTAATGCTCAGGGAGAGCCACCCTCTGCATAACCTGGTACCACCACTAGAACACGAATCACGGACTCATAAACTCCAGCTCAATCAGTGTACCGAAAGCCAGTACTGTGAGGCTTAGCAATTCCTTCCTCCATTACACAATCCGGCTTTATAACAAGGCAATTACCCAGTAGTACCATCAACATTCAGCCGTTATCTGCACAGTTTGTAACTTCAGTATGGTTGTCCAACATGATTTTTAATCAATTAGTGTACTATGCTAGACATTCATGAGTGTAAAAAGTCATTGTTTTCATGGGGTTATTTTTGTCAAGCTTTGTAATAAGAACTCGAAATGTACGGTTTCTCAGAGGAAGCGTTGTCTTGGATCATGTCATACTTGTCAAACCGCAAGTGGCAGGTCTATGCAAACGGGGCATACAGTCAGAGCCGAGTGTTGCAATGCGGGGTGCCGCAGGGAAGTTGTTTGGGACCACAACTGTACAGCATTTACGTCAAGACATGTCCAGTACAGTAGAGAATGGGGAACTGGACCAGTATGCTGACGACAGTACAGTACATGCAGCAGGACGCACTGTACAGGACATAAGAACAAAGACTCTGGTGGATTTAGAATGTGTGGCTAATGGGTCGGACCACAACATGCTTAAACTGAACAACGGCAAGACAAAGACCATGCTGGTTGGGACGTCTAAGAAGACAAGAGTCGCACCTCCACTACAGTTGGGAACTCAGGGGGCAGAGTTTACAACAAGTACCCACTGTCAAGCTTTTGGGAGTACATGTCGACCAAAACCTCACATTCGACAATCACGTAGACCATGTTGTAAAGAACTGTAATAGAAGCATGGCGCAAGTGAACAGGGTGAGGAAATTACTTCCGCGCAGACTGAGGATAAACTGATTCAGGCCCTCGTACTAACACATCTAGACTACTGCAGTTCGGTGTGGGCAAGTACGTCTAAGAAGAACATAAACCGGCTACAGGTCGTGCAGAACAGAGCGGCCAGGATCGCCCTTGGTTGCCACAGGTACACAAGCAGGGACGCTTTGCTGCAGACGCTAGGATGGCTGTCCGTGAAAGACAGAATCCAGCAGAAAAGCGTAGTGACTTTTCGTAAGATAATGCAAAACAAACAACCAGTCTCTCTGTATAAACAGGTCAAAATGCAGTCCCATGGATATCAAACACGCTCATCAAAATTCCAAAACTATCAGACTACCAAAGCCCAGAACAATGCTCAAAAGAAAAGGTTCTTGTACAGAATGTCCAGCACATGGAATGGTTTGCAATAGATAATTGGTCCCATTGTATATATATATAAGCTCAGGTAGTCATTAAGTTATCTTTTATCAAGTGTGAATTTTATGTACATTGTATAGATTGTATGTCTTCCTGTGTGTCAGGTTTTTTGTCCTGTTATGTTTAATAATTGTTGATAAAGACCACAGGAAGAGTAGCTTCAATGTACTCCATTGTTATGCTAATTGTGGATCTTAATAAAGTCAAGTCAAGTCAAGAAATTTGGGTGTTCTAGTACTTGTGTTGCCCACAAGATCCTTAGCAAATAAATTCATTGAATATTGAGGTGCGGTTCAGGTCCAGAGGATCAGGTCCAGGTCTGGACCTGAATGTGGACCTAATTCAGTATGCGTAAACTTGTGAATGGACAATACTTTAACAATGCCAATGGTCTATTTCGCTTCAATGAAATTTGTTGGTGGAGTCCTCGACTCCTATGGAAATTTTGAAATCATACAAGGCTAACTGCCTTTATGACAGTAAAACTTTGTAGAATGTGAACTTGATAGACTCTTTGACCGGTAAGCCCCAAAGTGTGTGATTGCCTGCACGTATCTGTATTTTGCAATAGGTCCAACATCTACTGCACAAACTTTTTTCACACAAACAAGTGCATGCACACACACACACACACACACATGCACACAAACACACACACACACATACACATGCACGCACAAACACATATGCACACACACATAAAGTGCATGCACACGCACACACACACACACACACAAAGTGCATGCACACACACACGCGCACACACACAAACAAGTGCATGTACACACAATCTTAAAGCTCTCATACCTACTTGAAACATTTCAAGCTTAAGTGAATTTCTGCCATAGCCCTAACAAACATATAGATGTCAGTAATGCACCCCTTCCTTTCATACCTTTAGTAGGCTTTACATCAAGTCTAGCTATCTCTCTCCCATAAGGGGCCATTCCATCCCAGATGCCCTGACACCAACCGGACCACTTACCAGTTTAAGGCGGAGCTGCCATGGCTGTGCAGAACCACAGCGATCGCAGCGCCGATGACATAGGAGACAGCAGTCACGCCAGTATCAGGCTCTGTGGGGTAACGGACTATTGTTAAACACAAAACTACACATGTACACCACACACACAAACATGCACACACACAAACATGCACACACACACAAACAAACAAACAAGCACACACACAAACAAGCACACAAACATGCACACACACACACAAACATGCACACACACACACACACACACACACACATGGACACACAAAAAACATGCACACACACACAAACATGCACACACACACACAAACATGCACACAAACACGCACGCACACACAGGCACAAACATGCACACACAAACACGCACACACACACACACACAAAACAAGCACACACACACACAAACATGCACACACACAAACATGCACACACACACTCACAAACAAGCACACAAACAAACAAACATGCACACACACACACACTCACAAACAAGCACACACACAAATATGCACACACACACAACACACATGCACACAAACATGCACACACACACACAAACATGCACACACACAAACGTGAACTGACACACAAGATGCACACACACACACACACACACATGAACACACACAAACATGCAAACACAAACATGCACACACAGCAAGCACAGTGCT